>CM060909.1:737737885-740237885 GCA_030737875.1 Allium sativum | reverse complement strand
TATAATCGATTCTGGCGCTGTTTTTCTTCAGATTTGAATTAAACATTCCAGACAACCCAACCATTGGATCTTTACAAAGTTGGTGCCGTTGGAAAGATATTTCCAAGGCGAACCTAACGGTTGTGGTTTCGGCAAATTCCGATGGTCAGATCTCCCGCACTAATCGTTTGCAATCACGATTTCAAAATACGAACTGCAGCATCGTTATTCACTATATTTTAATTATATTTATTGTAACACCCCGTGTATTCTATAACAGTGAAATTCACAAATTAAAGTATAATTAATTTCAAATCAAAGAATTAAAGGAAACGGGATACGCCATTGCGTTCGTCTCGGAATTCTGCTTGAGATAGAGTCCGAGTTTGCATAAAACGGACTCCGTATGAAGAAGATATGGCCTCCGGAAGTTTCAGAATTCAGTTTAAAATTCAAAACAGCTCAGAATAACCAATTCAAAATTGGGCCGGATTGGCCAGGGCGGGAATTTTCCATCCCAAGGCACCCAGGTCGACTGGGTAGTCGACTTGGGTCACCCGTGTCGACTGCCAAGTCGACATGGTGTCAACTGGCGTGTCGACCTGGCCCCTGAGCCAGGTCGAACCCTGCCCCCGTGGCTGGCCTAGTCTGTGTTTGGTCGATTTTCTGAGCCTTGCCTGGTCACTAGGGCTAGGTGTCAGCTCCTGATTGGTCTCTCCTTCAAACGAACGGCTATTATTAAACCAAGCTCCATCGATGGTCCTAATCAACTCACAAACTCTATAAAAAGGACCTAAGACTCACCGTAATTCACACAAACAAAAATGGAGATGAGACCGTCATGCTGCAGAGGAAAGACTAGGAATAGCCGTTAGGAATTGAGAGACAATTAGGAGATTCGAAAGCTTAAAGCAACGTCAATTAAATCAAAACAACGCCTACAACAAAGGATAGCGTCTCCAAATTCAGAATTCAGATTCCAGAATTGAAGATTCGTCATACGTTGTAAGTATAGTGCTATTCCGATGTGAATAATAATTGTGTTTTGATTTGTGTAAAGTGAGAAATGGAATTGTAGCGATAATAATCTATATTTGTATGTTGCTTTGATTCTATACGATTTGGAAATGTTGTGTTATACGATTGGATATTTGCAAGTATGTGATTTATGTGGAAGTTAACAACCATATGTTGTGGTATTTTATTTGGGATTCATACAAGTATATGATTCACTATTATGCCAATATAATGTACATACTTTTATGATCACTTTTAGCGTGATTGGATTCAACTAAGTACTATGGTTTATATGAATCTATGTTGGAATTGGTATCGTGATTCAAGTATAAAATCATACTTTTGTGTTAGAGACAAAAGTAAGCATCTTTATGAACATGACTAATCTATGTTTGGTGTTATTCCTAGTTGAAAACATGTTTTAGGCCTATATTGTTATCAAAATCATGTGGTGATATATGTGACACATAATTAAGTTAGATTTACATTCCAATTGCAAGTTTACATGAATAGAAAAAAACTATGATTTGTGTTTAGAGATGTTTATGCCATGATTATATGAATAGAATGATTCATGTTTAAGTATGTTTATGCCATGATTATATGCTATTACAATGCAAGTTCACATATGCCTAATTCATGTTAATTAGATCGTCATGTTGCAAGTTCATGCGTTCACACTCCCCTTTTTATGTTACTTAGAATATATAAACACCATGTTATAAGCCTCCCCTTTTTCATGTGGCTAAGTTGGGTTTAAATGTTAAACCCAACATATGTTATATTGTAGCGAATGTATAAAACGGGGGTAACGACGATTGGGTTAAAATATAAACATATGGGTTGGCATGTTTGACGCATGCCAACGACCTTGAAATAATTAAGTGGTATAAATAAAATTTTACCCAATAAAGATGAATTTGAATAATGGGCCGCAAATATTTACATATAAAAAGAAAAGAGACAAAATATGTAAATTTAGAAAATACGATGTGTTTAACCCGAGGTTGGATTGAGTTGTGATGTAAACCTGCCCGGAACCGCCCGGCTGTCCAGTAGTCACAACAATACCTATCCAATGTGGGTGGTTAAACATGGAGCCCAATAAGGACCCGAGGTTAGACTGAGTTGTGGCGTAAGACTGCCCAGATCCAACCGGCAACAGGCAGCCACAACAATACCTGTCTAATGTGAGAGGTCGAGGCTTTAATAAGACAAGTAAGGTTGAGTCAGGATTGATAGGATTAAGTAAAATAAATTAATACTTAATCAAAATGGAACATGCTAAACTATACAGACTGATTGGGGGTTAGGTTGACAAAACACTTAACCAACTTAGCATGTTGGCTAGAAATAGAAAACCTAGTTGCGGGGGACCCTTTTCAGCAGTAACCCTACAAGGTGTATCAGGATACCCTGAACTAGGAAGGGTGGGGCACGATTACTGAGCTGACTGTAAGAGGTCAAATCGACGGCGGTGGTGTAGCAGTGTAGGTTCTAACGGGGTGCGGGCGTGCACACACTCCGGCGCAGAAAAATAAGGCACTGGGCACCAGTAGCATACCTGTGCATTCTAGGATTGTGTCGGGCCGCCACCATGGGACTTGATACACCCCATGGTGGGACCAGCATAGGTAACTACAACATCGGGGGCCGTAAGACACATGTAACTATGCGAGTAGGAGCCAATCATCAGAAATGGATCACTTCACCCTGATTTTGGGGTGCCTGTTGGGAACTAGTTTATATGGGTACAGAGATTAATATGGGGTACGATACTACATTCGACTCTAGATAACTTAACCTAGTTTATAGTACTTTCCCATTTCCAGTTTATACGTATCATACCCAGTTCTTTATTCATAGACTGAATAGTCCTAGACTTACTTAGGCTTTATGTCTGACTCTACTTTTCTTTCGTCTTCTTTTCTTTCATTTCCCCCCAAGGTCCACAGGGAGGGAATACCGCAGCTTGACCAGTTTCCACATCCAGCTTGAAGAGAAAGAATGTATTGCTTGGATCTTTTTCGTTTTGGACTATGGCTTTGGACAGCAATTAAGGGACTTATGCAGTTTACTTATGTTTTTATGCTTCTTTAAATAATGAAATCAAGACAGTTATGAAAATGTAATGTTTTTGGAAGTATTGTAAGACAATTATGGCATGGTTTGTGTAACATGTATTTTGTTGAAATAAATTTGATGTTGTTTTCCGCTGTTCAAAAATATGTGTTCTTATATCTGTCTTGTGTATCTGTGACTTATACTTATAAACCTCTACCAAAATTAGGGCATTCCCTTTGAGAGTGACCCTAACGGAGGTGGGGTGTTTCACTTGGTATCAGAGCATAGGTTTACCGGATAAGATAAAAGTTTTGAAAATTTATTTTCAAAGGAAAATTTAAAGAAGCATTTTTAAAGATAAAATATTAGTTTATTTTAAAAAGGCATAGTCCCCCAAAGCCATAGGTACTATCTTTTATCCTTCGTTTTGAATCTATCCTTTTTGTTTCAGCATGTCCGAAGAACTTAACTTGCTAGAGGGTATACCAATACCTGGTTGGTTTAGACGATTCTTAGAAGCGAGGGCCACTCAGCCAGGTCCTACCGTTCCTCCTCCCCCAGCTGTAGGAAATCATCCAGCTGCAGCAGCACGTCTTCCTCCACCTCCTCCACGGGGAAATACTTTTGCTAAGATATGTAAAGATTTTAAAGCTATGGGAGGAAAGGACTTTCATGGAACCGAGTCCTTCGTGGTAGCCAGGAACTGGCTGAAATAAACCGAGGACTTATTCGTCATCTTTGAGGTAGAAGATAGGCAGAAGGTACAACTGGATATATGGCTACTTAAAGGTGAGGCTTCCTACTGGTGGGAAGTCACTAATGCTGAAAGACCAGTGGAAACATGGGAGGACTTTAGGGCAAGGTTTGAGGCTAAATTTCTCTCAGAAGCTGAAAGGAGTCTTCAGTTGGAAAAATTCTTATTTCTTAAGCAAAGGAATATGACAGTCAAAGAGTATGTTAACCAGTTTGATCAGCTGGCTAGGTTCGGACTGGACCTAGTCAACACCCCGCACAAGAAGGCTCTTCGCTTTGTCAAGGGGTTGAATCAGCCATTACATGGTTTGGCCATGACCCATATACCCATGGGAGCTACGTATGAAAGGTTGGTACAGATGGCATTGCTGAACGAAGAGGATAAGGGCAAGAAGGAGACAAAGGCAGAAAGCTCTCAAGGGAAGAAAGAGGGTTTGCAGACTAAGAAGACAGACTTTAAGAAGGGCGGGAAAGGCAAGAAAGAGAAGAGGAAGTGTAATTTCTGTGGCAAAGTGAGGCACTTAGTGAAAGATTGCCGGAAAAAGAAGGCCAAGATGAATGGTGGGTGCTTTTCTTGCGGTGAGACATGCCACATGGATAAGGATTGCCCAAAGAAACGAGGGCAGGGGCAGAGGGCTGGATCCACCTCAGGGGTACTGGTTCATGTGCTAGAAGCGCCACCTCTGCAACAACGAGGTATAAATACTTCTGTAGAAAGTGTAGTTTATCTTTATGATCACCCATTTCGCACTTTATTTGATTCTGGCGTATCACACTCCTTTATCTCATCTGCTTTAGTAGAATCTCTGCACCTAGAAACTAGTATGGTAGAGGACCCCTTAATTGTTTCAAATCCAATTGGGGGCCCAGCTCATTTGTCTATGATCTGTGTGGGATTGAAAATTTCTATTCTAAGCGTAGAATTTAAATGTAGTGCCTTTGTTTTGGGCTTTTCGGGATATGGCTTGATTTTGGGCATGGATTGGCTATCCAGTAATGGTGCCATCCTAGATTGTGAGAAAAGGGTGGTTAGGCTTCTGACCCAACTCGGTAACACTTTGGAAATTAGTTGTAATCCCTCGTATGCGGTTATGCTTAGTTATCTTGAATCGCTAGATGCCTCTGTTGAAAGTTTACAATCGGTTAGAGTGGTCCGGGAATATCCGGATGTCTTCGAAGAGGTAAAAGGCTTGCCTCCGAAGTGGGAGATAGACTTCTGCATATATCTTGTAGATAATGCAAAGCCCGTTGCGTTGCCCGTTAGACACATGGCTCCACGGGAAAGGAAAGAGCTCAGTAAGTAGATTAAAGAGCTTCTAGAGAAGCGGTTCATTAGAAGGAGCATTTCAGAATGGGGCGCTCCAGTGGTGTTCGCTACAAAGGCGGATGGTTCACTCCGTCTATGTGTTGACTATAGGGAGCTCAACAAGCTAACGAAAAAGAATAGGCACCCTCTCCCCAGAATTGACGATCTGTTTGATCAGCTTGTAGGAGCGTCTGTTTTCTCCCAACTCGATTTAGCGACCGGATTTCATCAGCTAAGGGGGCTGAAGATAGTATCGATAAGACAACATTCAGAACCCCAGACGGCTTCTTTGAATGGCTTGTCATGCCTTTCGGCTTGACAAACGCACCCGCTTACTTCGTGGACCTAATGAGTAAGGTGTTTAGAGATTTCCTCAATAAGTTCGTAGTGGTCTTCGTAGACGATATCTTGATCTTCTCAAAGAATGAAGAAGAGCATGCTCAGGACCTAAGGGCAATCATGGACACTCTGCGAGTCCATCAGCTAAAAGCCAAATTCTCCAAATGCCACTTTTGGAGAGAAGAAGTGAGGTTCCTTGGGCACATAGTATCCAAAGAAGGGTTAGTTGTAGACCCGGCTAAGGTAGTAGCGGTGCAGGACTGGAAGACACCAAAAAACGCAACAGAAGTCCGAAGCTTTCTCAGGCTGGCAGGCTTCTATCGGAAATTCATCAGAGACTTTGCAAAGATATCATCTCTGCTCACAAGGCTGACAAAGAAGAATCTAGTGTTCAATTGGGACTTGGATTGCGAGTTTTCTTTCCAACGACTGAAAAGGGCTCTTACAACAGCCCCAGTTTTGATGTTGCCAGATGGAAGCAAAATGTTCACAGTTTATACAGATGTATGTGGGACAGGGCTAGGCGCTGTCTTAATGCAAGAAGGAAGGGTAGTGGCTTATGGCGGGAGACAATTGAAAGTACATGAAAAGAACTACCCGACCCACGATCTTGAGTTAGCTGCCATCGTCTTTGCACTCAAGTCTTGGCGACACTATCTCCTAGGTGAGAAGTTCGAACTTTACACTGACCATAAATCGTTGAAATATCTCTTTTCGCAGAAAGATCTTAACTTGAGACAACAGAGATGGATGGAGTTTCTTGCCTCGTACGATTTCGAGATCTCCTACACCCCGGGGAAAGGCAACGTAGTGGCAGACGCGTTGAGCCGAAAGAAACTAACCCTAAGCCCGTTGTTTGTTGAAAGACAAAGCCTAGAGTTTATAGCCAGCTTTGACTTTAGGCCCTCCTCCGATTTCGTACCGAGTTTGCTATCATCTATCGAAGTACACCGAACTTTAGTGGACGCAATAGGGACAACCCAACGCAAAGACCCTCAGCTTGTGGAGACGATTGATAGGCTAATTAGGGGTGAGACTTGAAGTCACCTCAGCAAATACTCCATCGACGATAAGGGTTAGCTAAGGCGAGATGGAAGACTATGCGTCCCACAGACAAGAGATTTAGTAAAGAAGGTTCTCGAGGAAGCACATCACTCCAAGAAGACGATACACCCAGGCGGGGATAAAATGTACAAGGACATAAAAAGAACATTCTTTTGGAACGGCATGAAGAAGGACGTGGCAGATTTCGTTTCTAAGTGTATGGTGTGCCAACAGGTTAATGCGAAACAGAAAAAGCCTGGCGGTCTGCTCCATCCTCTAGAGGTCCCGCAGTGAAAGTGGGATAGCATCTCAATGGACTTCATTGATGGGCTGCCTAGGTCTAGAAGAGGCAACACTAGCATTTGGGTAATAGTGGATAGGCTTACTAAAAGCGCCCACTTCTTACCTGTCAAGAGTAAAAGAACTGCCTCATCCCTAACATCTCTTTACCTCAAGGAAATTGTTCGACTCCATGGAATACCCTCCAGCATTGTTAGTGACCGAGACCCCATCTTCACAAGTGAGTTTTGGCGGAGTCTGCAAGAAGCGGTAGGCACACAGTTATGCTTAAGCACAGCCTATCATCCCCAGACTGACGGCCAGACAGAAAGAGTGAACAGAATTTTGAAAGACCTTTTAAGACTGTGCATCCTTGACTTCAGAGGGACGTGGGAAGACCATCTTCCTTTGGTGGAATTTGCCTACAACAACAGCTACCAAGCCACCATCGGAATGGCGCCCTTCGAAGCTTTATATGGAAGACCACGCCGATCGCCCACTTGTTGGTGAGAGTCTACTGATAAGTTCATACTTGGGCCAGATATGATCCGAGAGACTTCAGAGAAAGTAGACTTGATACGAAGAAGGATGAAGACAGCCCAAGACAGACAAAAATCCTACGCCGACAAGAGGAGGACCGACCTTGAATTTGAGGTTGGGGATAGAGCTTTTCTTAAGGTATCTCCGCTAAGGAACGTTTTTCATTTTGGAACCACAGGAAAGCTAGCACCAAGGTTCGTAGGGTCGTTTCCTATTACCGAGAAAATTGGGTAAATGGCCTATAGATTAGAGCTACCTGAAAAACTAGCCGGAGTTCACAACGTTTTCCATGTTTCACACCTCCGAAAATTGCTACATGAATCTGCTGAAGTGGTAGAGCCAAATATCTTAGAAGAAGCTGAAGTGGAACGTGAAGCAACCGTGAGGAAAGTTCCAACCCGCATATTAGGAACGGAAGCGAAGAAGCTACGCAACCGTGAAGTCAAGCTCGTCAAAGTTCAGTGGAGCGACGCCGAGGGAGACGCAACTTGGGAAACTGAAGCTAGAATACACGCAACCTACCCTTTTCTTTTCGAGGGTACATCTTTGATCTTTCTTTTTCCTTAAGTTGCATTTTTATCTATCTTCTTAGGTATATCTCCTCGACCTTATCTTTTAGGTAGAAACTCTTTGGATGAAAACATGTAATTGAAACATTTTATGGATGATGGTTGCAAGTGGTTGCAAGTGATTGCTAGTGGTTGCTCGCGGTTGCATATACACACAATTTAGGTTTTAGATCGGATTAGTCACTTCATATTGCATATGCATATATGTATGTTTGCATTCGTATATGGTTGAGGTTTAATGTGTTGTCATATGGATGTTGCATTTATATGAATGATTGTGCACTCATGTAGAATCATGAATAGAAAATTTGCATACATAATGGATTCATGACACTTACATAATTTGCATTAAGGAGGTCAACTGAATCAGTAGGCCGCCTGATTTTGCATTAGATAAGTACATATACACACACTTCGCATATGATCATGAAGCATTAGAAGTCTTTTAAGGACAATGGATGCTCGTGTTTGATGGATTAGTAGATGGAAGTTTGGATGTTAGGATATACATTCTTCCTAAACTTGAAGATTTCGGGGACGAAATCCTTTTTAAGTGGGGGAGAATGTAACACCCCGTGTATTCTATAACAGTGAAATTCACAAATTAAAGTATAATTAATTTCAAATCAAAGAATTAAAGGAAACGGGATACGCCATTGCGTTCGTCTCGGAATTCTGCTTGAGATAGAGACCGAGTTTGCGTAAAACGGACTCCGTATAAAGAAGATATGGCCTCCAGAAGTTTCAGAATTCAGTTTAAAATTCAAAACAGCTCAGAATAACCAATTCAAAATTCAAAATTGGGCCGGATTGGCCAGGGCGGGAATTTTCCTGCCCAAGGCACCCAGGTCGACTGGGTAGTTGACCTGGGGCTACCCAGGTCGACCGGGTAGTCGACCTGGGTCACCCGTGTCGACTGCCAAGTCGACACGGTGTCGACTGGCGTATCGACCTGGCCCTTGAGCCAGGTCGGACACAGCCCCCCTGGCTGGCCTAGTCTGTGTTTGGTCGATTTTCTGAGCCTTGCCTAGTCACTAGGGCTAGGTGTCAGCTCCTGATTGGTCTCTCCTTCAAACGAACGACTATCATTAAACCAAGCTCCATCGACGGTCCTAATCAACTCACAAACTCTATAAAAAGGACCTAAGACTCACCCTAATTCGCACAAACAAAAATGGAGATGAGACCGTCATGCTGCTGAGGAAAGACTAGGAATAGTCATCAGGAATTGAGAGACAATTAGGAGATAATTCGAAAGCTTAAAGCAACGTCAATTAAATCAAAACAACGCCTACAACAAAGGATAGCATCTCCAAATTCAGAATTCAGATTCCTGAATTGAAGATTCGTCATACGTTGTAAGTAGAGTGCTATTCCGATGTGAATAATAATTGTGTTTTGATTTGTGTAAAGTGAGAAATGGAATTGTGGCGATAATAATCTATATTTGTATGTTGCTTTGATTCTATACGATTTGGAAATGTTGTGGTATACGATTGGATATTTGCAAGTATGTGATTTATGTGGAAGTTAACAACCATATGTTGTGGTATTTTATTTGGGATTCATATAAGTATATGATTCACTATTATGCCAATATAATGTACAATTGTAATAACCCGGAAAATCTGGGCCAGTTTAAAATTTTTATTTTGGCGATTTTAGCGAATTTTGAATATTTAAAATGGAGTATTTTAAATAATATCGACGAGAAAATTTATTTTGAATATAATTCGAACGTATATATTATACGCGTCGTCGTTAGAATATAAATATTTATATATAATTATAAATAGAATTGAAAATGGCGCGGTAGTTCGATAATTCGATTTCAAACTTCAATTGAATGTACCGGGTGCAAAACAATCCGGATTTTAGTGAAACCAAAAATCATAGGATCTAATTGATGATATCTTTCCAACGAATCCGAAAAATTGAAATTTCATAGCGGGAATCAAAAGATATGTCTAGTTGAAAATTCTGAATAGTCGCTATGGAATTCAGGACCTTAAAAATGGACATTTTGCAAACGGCCTCGGATTTCGACGAAACCACTTTTGTTGGATCCGTGATGTTAAATTATTGCTAGGTTTCAAATTTCATAATTTTTCGAATCAATATGTGAGCGTGGCAAAGGAAAACGCGTTTGACCAGTTTCAGTTGATTTTAATCGACTGGAAATTGGCCATTTTTCAAACGATCTCAGAATTTGACGAAACTAGTTTTGTTAGGACCGTATCGTCAATACGAAGCTAGAAAATATTTTTCTGGAATTTTTCTAGTTGGTATGTGACCCCGGTAATTTGAAATGTACGTTTAAAATTCAGTATAATGATTTAAATGTAAATTCAACGGAAATAGATCGAAACAGTCGAATCATCCTACGATACATATCCCATTGTGTTCGGAATGGGGGTGAAACGCTATGGACGACAGGCGGTGGGCCTCGTTTTGAGGTCATATATAAAAGTCGACTTTTTCAAATTAAAAAAAAAACTCTCTTCCCCTTTATTACCCTCTGCCCCCCCCCCCCCCCGTTCTAAATTATTTCAACAGAAAAAAAAAGAGAAAAAAATTATTAAAACCTAATCGCGCCCCCCCTTCCCGTTCGTCGACGGCGCCGCCCAACCGCCCGAACCCTCCACCGACCAACCTCCCTCCAGCCTCGCCCTCCCTCCTCTTTCCTCTTCATGCTGAAAGCCGCAAGCCTCAAGAACAGGAGACCACCACGAGCTCGAGGAGCGCCGCCACTTGCCGATGCCACCACGCCCCTGACTGCCGTGGGCCCCACCGACCTGCCACCTAGCCGACGGTCAGAGGTCCGACTC
This sequence comes from Allium sativum, assembly GCA_030737875.1. NCBI lineage: Eukaryota > Viridiplantae > Streptophyta > Magnoliopsida > Asparagales > Amaryllidaceae > Allium > Allium sativum. Next base: position 740,227,167 of record CM060909.1, on the reverse strand, counting down.
CCCCCCCCCCTTCGCAGGAAATTGAAACAGTAAGTTTTTTTACAATTATTTAATTTAAATAATTAGTTAACATTTATAAAATTAGTTTTATCAAGGTAAAAAAAGTTTGTTTTTTTTTTACTTAGAAAGAAAATAGGATTTTTATATTTTGAACTTCGAAAAGAAAATAGGATTTTTATATTTTGAACTTCGAAAAGAAAATAGGATTTTTATAAAGTCAAAATTTGATTTTTATATATTGAATAGCGAAGTCAAAATTCGATTTTTATATATTGAATAGCGAAGTCAAAATTCGATTTTTATATATTGAATAGCGAAGTCAAAATTCGATTTTTATATATTGAATAGCGAAGTCAAAATTCGATTTTTATATATTGAATAGCGAAGTCAAAATTCGATTTTTATATATTGAATAGCGAAGTCAAAATTCAATTTTTATATATTGAATAGCGAAGTCAAAATTCGATTTTTATATATGGAATAGCGAGGTAAAAATTCGATTTTTACATATGTAGTGGCTACGGGCGACGAAAGTAACAAAAGATGCGATAGCGATGAAGATTTCTGCAAAGAAGGGTCGAGGCGTCTGGTTTAGCAAATAAGTGAGAATTTCTCACCTTTCAATTTATTTTTCTAGTTATATATATATACTAGGATGCAGACGGTGCTTAGTAGCACCCGACACAATCGTCCACAGACCATGGACTTGTTTGTTTGATTGCAAATTAGTTAGACTATTTGGTTTGAATTGAATGGTTTGGTGAAATGAATGGACTTGATTGATGTGTGAATGGCGTGGGCCTTCACTAGACCGGGGATAAGGCTAGGCCTCGTCCCGTTTCTAGTATCGTGCCGTTATGCCGCCAAAATTTTCTAAAATAAGTTAGAAAAATAAAAATATCATTTTATTTAAAGAATGAACTGAATAGAAATTCATATGTTGGAATAAAATGTTTTATCGTTAAAAATATAATTTTTAACGTGAATGTGAATAAATAAATATTCATTTACAAACCAGACGGTTTGTTTATGTACACCTATTTGAAGGACATTGATTGGGTCGATAAATTTTACACATCGCCCAACTGCACAACTAAAATCTGTGTTTGATTGTTTGAAAACCCCACACGGGTGTTGGGATGAAATTTGAAGTTCACTCATCCTGATTGATTAAATATGTCGATCGATCGATTGACAGGCTGTTATAAGCGTTAGATATCTATATTTGATGCTTATACAGTGTAGTGCACTTTGGTTGATGGTTGATTATTTTTCAATGCTATTATATACATGTGTTGTATGGAATCCATATAATTAACTTTATATGGTAATTGATTGGGCCTCATTCCAATTTGAAAAATAAAGAATATTATAAAATAAAGGTTCATGTGTTGACAGTACTCATCCATTGAGATTGGTCATGTGTTGAACGAAATATTTTGTTAATAACAACTATTTTGAAAAAGAAATATTTGAAATAGAATATTTGAAAATAGAAATTTATGAAGCCGTGTTGATTAGATTGATGCCATTTTGACGTGAACGATATTTATATCGATTTTATTTATTTTGAAATGAATTGAATTGAAAAGTGATTTCTAAATCGAATATTTTGAAATGAATTTAATTGAAAACGATTTCGAAATGAATTGAATTGAAAACGATTTCGAAATGAATTGAATTGAAAACGATTTCGAAATGAATTGAATTGAAAACGATTTCGAAATGAATTGAATTGAAAACGATTTCGAAATGAATTGAATTGAAAACGAATTCAAATTGAATTGAAAGTGAATTGAAATGAATTCAAATTGAATTAAAATTTGAATTGAATAGAAATGAATTTTAAAACGAATTTATAAAGAAGAATTCAATTTTGATTTGAATTGAAAAGAAAGTTGAAATTGCTTTTGAAACGATTTTAAAACTATTTATATAATTCGTTTTGAATAGAAAATCGACGAAATATATTATATATATATTATATATATAATATAATGGCCTGAATAGAACGCGCCGCGCCGCGGCAGTTCGTGAATTTCGACCATTTATTTCAAACGGACATTGCGGGAGATCCGACCGTCGGATTCTCCTAAAACCGGAACCTTTGGGTTCGTATCGAAAAGAGCTTTCTAACGAATGTTAGAAATTAGAAATCTAACGGTTAGATTTGGAGTTACGTCCAAATCAAATTTGAAAAAGGTCGTTGTAAGTGCAGTTCGATGGCCATTGATGGAAATCGACTGTAAGGGCCTTGATAAAATTATTAAAAATAGTAATAATTTGTGTAAAATCATAAGAAATGATTTGGGAAAAATTGGGATGAAAAACTTCATGTTTGAAAAGATAAAAATAGATTTTTATCGAAATGAACTAGTTTTGAACTAGAAATATAATTCTATTTATTTTTAAATGAATAAATTGAATTTGAAAAGGGTTTTAAAAATGACCAGAATTTCCAATGATTGCATTGGAGTGGATTTGAATCGAAATTGTCTTCGGAATATTTCGATGTTGAAATTCGTGATTATACAGATGTGTTATGGAAATTTGAAAGATACATATTTATATCGTTATTTCCAATATGACATTTGTTAATCGTAGAATTTGATATTGAATATAAGCCGGGATATTTTCTATTCAGAGCCTTGTATTGAATATCAAATGTGATTTTGGGTTTGTCGTGAATGGTGTCTTCACTAACACTGTTCTTGAACCCAGCTGAGAAAAGGTTAAATCTTTTTATTTAGATTTAATGAAGTATGCCAATTAAATAATATTTAATTGGAAATTGAATTGATATTGATTTTTGGGTTTATCGTGGACAGTGTTTTAAATGACACTGATTCTTTAACCCAGTTAACGATTAAAACTAAGTGGAGTTTTAATGAATCTTTAATTAGATTGAAAATATCGAGAATGGAGTATCACCAGTTTTACTCCAGGCGATAGTTAAATCTTTAATTAGATTTGAACGTGAAATGGTAATTGAATTTACCGATAACACCGTGGTGTTAGATATGAAGTATAACCAGTTTTACTTCATGGGATGAATAGGTTGGGATTGGGAAATAAAATAAATGATTACTTCGGTGTGGTTCGCTAATCCCGACTAGTTTGAATTGGTATTCAAAGGAGATTAAAGAATAAATTTAAAGAATTTATCTTGGATAAAATTAATGGGAACTTTTCCCAAAGTATAGGAATATTTGAATAAAAGAATATTCTGAATTGGAATGAGGCATATGTTGTGTTTGTGTAACACTTTTATAATATATACGCGAGTTATTCAGAAAGACCGGGTTTATCCCATTCTGAATAACTGATTCGACGTGGTGTCGAAGATGAAGACGGTGGTCGAAGACCGGAAGTCTTCACGTCGTTTGGGTGATTACTGATGATCTTGATTGGGCTGTACACCCGAGAAGATGGAAACAGTTGGTGATCGTCCAGACGTACTTGGAGATCGATGGATATGCGGGGTACTAGGTGCCTCCGGTTTCATTCAGACCCAGAACGGACTTGTAAATGGACTGTGTGTCTGACATTGGATTTTAGTCTGTGTGATTGATCTCTATTAAATATATATCTGTTTGGCAGCGGAGAATTTATTCTCTTGCTTAACGCCCTTCTCTGAGACGTACGAGCTCAGGGGTTATATATTGATGGATATCAAACGCATGGAGTGAATTGCCTGTGTGGCATGCCTAAGTGGCAATTGATCGAGGCTTCTGTTGAAAAGCAAAGTCTTGTGGTGATGATCAAAGCAAGGCCTGTGTGGCGTAGCTTTGTGTAACGTTGATTCGCGAGTATCACACCCGGTATGAAGCAAAAACGGGAGAGGACCTCAGGGAGGGCATGCGTTTCCTTCTAGCTAAAAAGTGGCGTCAGTGGTTTTACACGCCCTGACGAGTTTGACTTATGTGGTTGTTGCTGTTGCGAGGCGCCTCGGATATATCGGTCGTTCTCGAACCGATGGAGTCATTTGTTGGCTCATTGACACCCCCAAAGGGTGGGGAAACGCAGTGTTCAGGCATTTTAATCCACATCGGTGGACCGGCCCTGACGATCCAAGGGTCACTCGAGCTCTGATCCTGAGACACGGGCTAGAGCGTCTCGAATCGGTTGAGGATTATCTTTTGCCTCGGTTCATAGATGGAAACCCAATTTCCAAATACGTGACATTTGCGGTTTTATTTGTAGAGCCTAGTATGGCGACATAGTGGGATGGGGCATTCATGCCGCCTATGATTGATACTTATGATTTGAAGATGTTTTCTACAATATACACTTATAATAGTATCAAATGATTTGTTTTAAACGTATCAAGCATTCTTTGGCTGTTATAAGGGAAAACCCTATCCCCCGGCTTGCGTTGCATTGTGTGATAGGACCTGGGTCTTATAACAGCTTCATTTTTTTTATTTAGCATTGCGCTGTTTGTTTTATGCACTGGTATTCTTGGGAGGAAACCCGTTCCATGTTATACGGCGTGGTCCCTTGATTTACCTAATTTTAAAATAAAGATTAACTGTTTTAGTTCTCACACCAGTCACATGACTGACCTGGAGTTTATTGTTTTAACCTAAACTCTGGGTGCCCTTATTTTGACACGGGCAGCTAGTAGTTTTGGTTTTGCAGATTTATATTCACAGGATCCTGGTTTACAGCTGGAACGATATCCGGAAAGCTTATATCCCTTCTAGTTGTGTATTGTATTATTTTCCGCTGCTATGTATTTAAATGTAATTTAAATCTCTGATATTTCTGTGTAATATTTATTCGTACTCTGTATATTCTTGTAATCTGATGCATTGTTGTAATATACAATGAAATGTTCTTCTGTATGCGTTCTGTTTTGTCTTGTTCTCAAACGATAGGGCGTTTCGAACGGTCTGGGTCGGTTTAGCGACTGGTTCGGACCGAGCGAAATTCCATGCCGTCACAGTTGGTATCAGAGCTTTGGTTTACAAAGCGGAGAACAAGGCACATTAGAACCATACGAAAGAATTCATCAGATATTGGATTAGTAATATCCAACGGGAATGACTCGTTAGAGATGGGATCAGTAGTATCCTAGAACGAGTGTGAAGAGTATATTTTTCTAATGAAAACAAGTTTTGTTTTGAAAATTTAAATCAATTATACGTATTTGATTATTTATTTACATTGATTTGGACAATCAAATATATAGAGATTTTAGTATACGTCTGATCCACGTGTATTGAAGCCTCAAATATATTCGATAGATATAGAATCACACTCTAGTCGCTCGGACATGATTCTAATGATTGACGCGTCATCATTAGAATTTATTTTCGTGTTTCGAAGGTGAGATTTCTATATATTTCCATTAGACTGGAGTGAGAACCAAAATTAGATAGGGTCTATAGTTGTGATTTGGCATCAAAAACATGACTTTTGTGTATGTATCAAAATTATGAATTTCAAATGATAATTCACTAATTGATTGATGTTTGTGTTGGTTGTTTATTTGTTTGAAAATTTTGAACCATTATGCTTAATTTGATCGAATATTGAATTGTATTGAAAATTGGTCGCATTTGCTTGCATATACTTGCACTTATATTGAACAGGTCATAGCAAGGAGGCTAGAGCCGAAGAATAAAATTTGTTTGCCCGACAAATAGGTACATGTTTACTACATAATTTACTGTTTTGTTTGGGTGATGATGATTTTATGAGCCTATTGGCTAGCCGCTTGGCTTTTTCTTTTCCTTTTTGAGATCTGAAGGACCGGGGAAGCTATTTGAAATTCCCCGATGCTCCCGGTGCAGGGGAGGTTATGGCGAAATTTTTCGAAAATTTAGGGTGTTAGCCAAATTTTTGAAAATTTGAAAATTCTCAGAAGCTAAAGAGTTGGAGAATGGAAGCCCGATCGAACGTAGAACTGATTAATCAAACCACTTTCGACTTTGTTCCTTTTCGGGGACGAAAAGTTTTAAGTGGGGGAGATTGTAATAACCCGGAAAATCTGGGCCAGTTTAAAATTTTTATTTTGGCGATTTTAGCGAATTTTGAATATTTAAAATGGAGTATTTTAAATAATATCGACGAGAAAATTTATTTTGAATATAATTCGAACGTATATATTATACGCGTCGTCGTTAGAATATAAATATTTATATATAATTATAAATAGAATTGAAAATGGCGCGGTAGTTCGATAATTCGATTTCAAACTTCAATTGAATGTACCGGGTACAAAACAATCCGGATTTTAGTGAAACCAAAAATCATAGGATCTAATTGATGATATCTTTCCAACGAATCCGAAAAATTGAAATTTCATAGTGGGAATCAAAAGATATGTCTAGTTGAAAATTCTGAATAGTCGCTATGGAATTCAGGCCCTTAAAAATGGACATTTTGCAAACGGCCTCGGATTTCGACGAAACCACTTTTGTTGGATCCGTGATATTAAATTATTGCTAGGTTTCAAATTTCATAATTTTTCGAATCAATATGTGAGCGTGGCAAAGGAAAACGCGTTTGACCAGTTTCAGTTGATTTTAATCGACTGGAAATTGGCCATTTTTCAAACGATCTCAGAATTTGATGAAACTAGTTTTGTTAGGACCGTATCGTCAATACGAAGCTAGAAAATATTTTTCTGGAATTTTTCTAGTTGGTATGTGACCCCGGTAATTTGAAATGTACGTTTAAAATTCAGTATAATGATTTAAATGTAAATTCAACGGAAATAGATCGAAACAGTCGAATCAGCCTACGATACATATCCCATTGTGTTCGGAATGGGGGTGAAGCGCTATGGACGACAGGCGGTGGGCCTCGTTTTGAGGTCATATATAAAAGTCAACTTTTTCAAATTAAAATAATAATAATAAAAAAAAAACTCTCTTCCCCTTTATTACCCTCTGCCCCCCCCCCCCCCCGTTCTAAATTATTTCAACAGAAAAAAAAAAGAGAAAAAAATTATTAAAACCTAATCGCGCCCCCCCTTCCCGTTCGTCGACGGCGCCGCCCAACCGCCCGAACCCTCCACCGACCAACCTCCCTCCAGCCTCGCCCTCCCTCCTCTTTCCTCTTCATGCTGAAAGCCGCAAGCCTCAAGAACAGGAGACCACCGCGAGCTCGAGGAGCGCCGCCACTTGCCGATGCCACCACGCCCCTGACTGCCGTGGGCCCCTCCGACCTGCCACCTCGCTGACGGTCAGAGGTCCGACTCCCCCCCTTCGCAGGAAATTGAAACAGTAAGTTTTTTTACAATTATTTAATTTAAATAATTAGTTAACATTTATAAAATTAGTTTTATCAAGGTAAAAAAAGTTTGTTTTTTTTTACTTAGAAAGAAAATAGGATTTTTATATTTTGAACTTCGAAAAGAAAATAGGATTTTTATATTTTGAACTTCGAAAAGAAAATAGGATTTTTATAAAGTCAAAATTTGATTTTTATATATTGAATAGCGAAGTCAAAATTCGATTTTTATATATTGAATAGCGAAGTCAAAATTCGATTTTTATATATTGAATAGCGAAGTCAAAATTCGATTTTTATATATTGAATAGCGAAGTCAAAATTCGATTTTTATATATTGAATAGCGAAGTCCAAATTCGATTTTTATATATTGAATAGCGAAGTCAAAATTCGATTTTTATATATTGAATAGCGAAGTCAAAATTCGATTTTTATATATTGAATAGCGAAGTCAAAATTCGATTTTTATATATTGGATAGCGAAGTCAAAATTCGATTTTTATATATTGGATAGCGAAGTCAAAATTCGATTTTTATATATTGAATAGCGAAGTCAAAATTCGATTTTTATATATGGAATAGCGAAGTCAAAATTCAATTTTTATATATTGAATAGCGAGGTAAAAATTCGATTTTTACATATGTAGTGGCTACGGGCGACGAAAGTAACAAAAGATGCGATAGCGATGAAGATTTCTGCAAAGAAGGGTCGAGGCGTCTGGTTTACAAATAAGTGAGAATTTCTCACCTTTCAATTTATTTTTCTAGTTATATATATATACTAGGATGCAGACGGTGCTTAGTAGCACCCGACACAATCGTCCACAGACCATGGACTTGTTTGTTTGATTGCAAATTAGTTAGACTATTTGGTTTGAATTGAATGGTTTGGTGAAATGAATGGACTTGATTGTTGTGTGAATGGCGTGGGCCTTCACTAGACCGGGGATAAGGCTAGGCCTCATCCCGTTTCTAGTATCGTGCCGTTATGCCGCCAAAATTTTCTAAAATAAGTTAGAAAAATAAAAATATCATTTTATTTAAAGAATGAACTGAATAGAAATTCATATGTTGGAATAAAATGTTTTATCGTTAAAAATATAATTTTTAACGTGAATGTGAGTAAATAAATATTCATTTACAAACCAGACGGATTGTTTATGTACACCTATTTGAAGGACATTGATTGGGTCGATAAATTTTACACATCGCCCAACTGCACAACTAAAATCTGTGTTTGATTGTTTGAAAACCCCACACGGGTGTTGGGATGAAATTTGAAGTTCACTCATCCTGATTGATTAAATATGTCGATCGATCGATTGACAGGCTGTTATAAGCGTTAGATATCTATATTTGATGCTTATACAGTGTAGTGCACTTTGGTTGATGGTTGATTATTTTTCAATGCTATTATATACATGTGTTGTATGGAATCCATATAATTAACTTTATATGGTAATTGATTGGGCCTCATTCCAATTTGAAAAATAAAGAATATTATAAAATAAAGGTTCATGTGTTGACAGTACTCATCCATTGAGAATGGTCATGTGTTGAACGAAATATTTTGATAATAAAAACTATTTTGAAAAAGAAATATTTGAAATAGAATATTTTAAAATAGAAATTTATGAAGCCGTGTTGATTAGATTGACGCCATTTTGACGTGAACGATATTTATATCGATTTTATTTATTTTGAAATGAATTGAATTGAAAAGTGATTTCGAAATCGAATATTTTGAAATGAATTGAATTGAAAACGATTTCGAAATGAATTGAATTGAAAACGATTTCGAAATGAATTGAATTGAAAAAGATTTCGAAATGAATTGAATTGAAAACGATTTTGAAATGAATTGAATTGAAAACGATTTCGAAATGAATTGAATTGAAAACGAATTCAAATTGAATTGAAAGTGAATTGAAATGAATTCAAATTGAATTAAAATTTGAATTGAATAGAAATGAATTTTAAAACGAATTTATAAAGAAGAATTCAATTTTGATTTGAATTGAAAAGAAAGTTGAAATTGCTTTTGAAACGATTTTAAAACTATTTATATAATTCGTTTTGAATAGAAAATCGACGAAATATATATTATATATATTATATATATAATATAATGGCCTGAATAGAACGCGCCGCGCCGCGGCAGTTCGTGAATTTCGACCATTTATTTCAAACGGACATTGCGGGAGATCCGACCGTCGGATTCTCCTAAAACCGGAACCGTTGGGTTCGTATCGAAAAGAGCTTTCTAACGAATGTTAGAAATTAGAAATCTAACGGTTGGATTTGGAGTTACGTCCAAATCAAATTTGAAAAAGGTCGCTATAAGTGCAGTTCGATGGCCATTGATGGAAATCGACTGTACGGGCCTTGATAAAATTATTAAAAATAGTAATAATTTGTGTAAAATCATAAGAAATGATTTGGGAAAAACTAGGATGAAAAACTTCATGTTTGAAAAGATAAAAATAGATTTTTATTGAAATGAACTAGTTTTGAACTAGAAATATAATTCTATTTATTTTTAAATAAATAAATTGAATTTGAAAAGGGTTTTAAAAATGACCAGAATTTCCAATGATTGCATTGGAGTGGATTTGAATCGAAATTGTCTTCGGAATATTTCGATGTTGAAATTCGTGATTATACAGATGTGTTATGGAAATTTGAAAGATACATATTTATATCGTTATTTCCAATATGACATTTGTTAATCGTAGAATTTGATATTGAATATAAGCCGGGATATTTTCTATTCAGAGCCTTGTATTGAATATCAAATGTGATTTTGGGTTTGTCGTGAATGGTGTCTTCACTAACACTGTTCTTGAACCCAGCTGAGAAAAGGTTAAATCTTTTTATTTAGATTTAATGAAGTATGCCAATTAAATAATATTTAATTGGAAATTGAATTAATATTGATTTTTGGGTTTATCGTGGACAGTGTTTTAAATGACACTGATTCTTTAACCCAGTTAACGATTAAAACTAAGTGGAGTTTTAATGAATCTTTAATTAGATTGAAAAGATCGAGAATGGAGTATCACCAGTTTTACTCCAGGCGATAGTTAAATCTTTAATTAGATTTGAACGTGAAATGGTAATTGAATTTACCGATAACACCGTGGTGTTAGATATGAAGTATAACCAGTTTTACTTCATGGGATGAATAGGTTGGGATTGGGAAATAAAATAAATGATTACTTCGGTGTGGTTCGCTAATCCCGACTAGTTTAAATTGATATTCAAAGGAGATTAAAGAATAAATTTAAAGAATTTATCATGGATAAAATTAATGGGAACTTTTCCCAAAGTATAGGAATATTTGAATAAAAGAATATTCTGAATTGGAATGAGGCGTATGTTGTGTTTGTGTAACACTTTTATAATATATATGCGAGTTATTCAGAAAGACCGGGTTTATCCCATTCTGAATAACTGATTCGACGTGGTGTCGAAGATGAAGACGGTGGTCGAAGACCGGAAGTCTTCACGTCGTTTGGGTGATTACTGATGATCTTGATTGGGCTGTACACCCGAGAAGATGGAAACAGTTGGTGATCGTCCAGACGTACTTGGAGATCGATGGATATGCGGGGTACTAGGTGCCTCCGGTTTCGTTCAGACCCAGAACGGACTTGTAAATGGACTGTGTGTCTGACATTGGATTTTAGTCTGTGTGATTGATCTCTATTAAATATATATCTGTTTGGCGGCGGAGAATTTATTCTCTTGCTTAACGCCCTTCTCTAAGACGTACGAGCTCAGGGGTTATATATTGATGGATATCAAACGCATGGAGTGAATTGCCTGTGTGGCATGCCTAAGTGGCAATTGATCGAGGCTTCTGTTGAAAAGCAAAGTCTTGTGGTGATGATCAAAGCAAGGCCTGTGTGGCGTAGCTTTGTGTAACGTTGATTCGCGAGTATCACACCCGGTATGAAGCAAAAACGGGAGAGGACCTCAGGGAGGGCATGCGTTTCCTTCTAGCTAAAAAGTGGCGTCAGTGGTTTTACACGCCCTGACGAGTTTGACTTATGTGGTTGTTGCTGTTGCGAGGCGCCTCAGATATATCGGTCGTTCTCGAACCGATGGAGTCATTTGTTGGCTCATTGACACCCCAAAGGGTGGGGAAACGCAGTGTTCAGGCATTTTAATCCACATCGGTGGACCGGCCCTGACGATCCAAGGGTCACTCGAGCTTTGATCCTGAGACACGGGCTAGAGCGTCTCGAATCGGTTGAGGATTATCTTTTGCCTCGGTTCATAGATGGAAACCCAATTTCCAAATACGTGACATTTGCGGTTTTATTTGTAGAGCCTAGTATGGCGACATAGTGGGATGGGGCATTCATGCCGCCTATGATTGATACTTATGATTTGAAGATGTTTTCTACAATATACACTTATAATAGTATCAAATGATTTGTTTTAAACGTATCAAGCATTCTTTGGCTGTTATAAGGGAAAACCCTATCCCCCGGCTTGCGTTGCATTGTGTGATAGGACCTGGGTCTTATAACAGCTTCATTTTTCTTTATTTAGCATTGCGCTGTTTGTTTTATGCACTGGTATTCTTGGGAGGAAACCCGTTCCGTGTTATACGGCGTGGTCCCTTGATTTACCTAATTTTAAAATAAAGCTTAACTGTTTTAATTCTCACACCAGTCACATGACTGACCTGGAGTTTATTGTTTTAACCTAAACTCTGGGTGCCCTTATTTTGACACGGGCAGCTAGTAGTTTTGGTTTTGCAGATTTATATTCACAGGATCCTGGTTTACAGCTGGAACGATATCCGGAAAGCTTTGTATCCGTATGTCCCTTCTAGTTGTGTATTGTATTATTTTCCGCTGCTATGTATTTAAATGTAATTTAAATCTCTGATATTTCTGTGTAATATTTATTCGTACTCTGTATATTCTTGTAATCTGATGCATTGTTGTAATATACAATGAAATGTTCTTCTGTATGTGTTAGCCTACTTTGTGAACTAGGCAACACAAAGTCAAAAAACCAACCATTGAAGAGTATTTTAGGTTATAAGACCTCGATTCGGATTGGAAGAAAACACTACAGTTCAAGTTGATAGCTGCGGTTGTTCGGATCGGATAGGATCCTCTATTCGGATCGGGTTAGAGCAGCATATTGGATCGGATCAGATAGAGATCTCGGTTCGGATCGGTGGTCTCTTACTGGATAGATTGGTAAAGCATATCCAGTCGGATCGGAGGACAACTAAATCTCGCATGGAAATCCATCTGCTTGTCACGACGCTGGAGCGGAGCGGAATATATTAGAGAGGGAGAGACGTCCAAGCCATTCCAGTTCGGATCGGGTATCCCGATCCGAACCCCTTGCCTGCGCGCCTCCGACCCGCACCCATGATCCAAGTTAGTCTCCTGTAAAATCGCCTGGAGAACCGGACCGGATATGACTAATTCCTACCCCTAACGTCCATCTCTTTGATGTGTTGTCAGCTTGATGGTTCATCCGAACCCGAAGAGAGTGCGATGGATGACACGTGTTCCGACCCGGATTGAATCTCAGGCAAATTCACACCTATAAATACCCCATCTAGAGACAAAGAGAAGGATCTTTTTTGAGCACTAAAAGAATTCCATCACCTCCAACATCCGAACTTCATTACTCCCGGAAAATCCAAATCATCTTTTATTTCTTGTTTTAGTCAATTGAGTGAACAAAAGTGAGTTGTGAGTGAATCTATCATTGTATTTGCAACTGAATTATTGAATATAGTAAAGAAGAAGTGGACGTAGGCATTTGTTCGCCGAACCACTATAAATCTTGTGTGTTCATTTTTATTTCTATCTTGTTTTATCTTGTTTCAAATCAATTTGGGTGTTAGAACCACTTTTGGGTCTAACATTTTGGTGCTTTCACTGAGAATCCTCATCTAAATTCTTTATTTTCCGGGATCTCTTTCTACTTTTTGGACCGTTGAGTTCAAAGAAGTGAATCCTTAAGTTTCTCCGCTTTCTTACATTCGTTGAAGTAATTGTCAAAAACTCATGGCCAAAGGAAAAGGCAAGGAAGTTCAGTATGTTCAAGGAAATGGAGCTGGCGAAGATCAGCAACATGCTGTTGTAACAAGGTCTCGGGGGCAGAGTTCAGCAGCAGGAAGAATCAATGCAGGAAATCCGAACCGACAGCAAGGGGAAAGCTCCGATCCGATCCGGGTAGGAGACTCTGAAGCAGTGCACTCCCCCAATCTGAACCGACCAGAGTTGCTAGCTGCACACCGATCCGACCAGGCACCCCAGCTCCGATCCGACTTCCTACCTCCGATCCGACCCGATGCTTGGTGAAGCTGGAACATCTACTCGAGTCCCCACGAATGCTCCAATTCCAGCTGCCAGGGTTGGAGATCAGGTCAATCCATCTGCTCCCATCACTCAAGGAGATTTCTCGCGCTTGCTTGATATGCTTGAGAGCACGAGGGAAGCTATGAGAGTTCATGAGCGCACTAATCTCATGATGCAGGAAAATATGAGGCTCATGAGTCGGGAGATCAATGAGCTCCGCCGGCAGAGAACTCCATCACCGGTTCGTCACACACCCGTAGATCAATCTTCATCTTCCGAGGAAGAGAGGCCCCGTGAACGAAGGCCACTCGAACGACCTCAGAACGTGGAGCAGCTAACGTTTGGATCTTTGGGATCTCGCGAGGATATCGCACGAGCATTAGGAAACGATAGCCCCGCTCGGGGGCAAAGACTCCAGTCCCCTCTTCCCGAGATCGACCGGGAACACAGGGAAAGGAATCGAGTAGAGGCAGCTCGAAGAAGAAGGGCATCTCCTGAGCAAGAGCCCCGAAGGAACTCGGACACTAGGGCCAGGGAACCTGAGAAGCCCCTTACTAGTGCCGATGTGCAGGCGATGGTTCGCCGAATTATGTCCGAGAGCCGGAATTATACGAATGAAGACTATGGCATTGAGCGAAGTCATACTCCGTTCACTGACGATATCCTAGACTTCCAGTTTCCCCGACGCTTTAACTTGCCACAGATGGACAAATATAACGGAAGGACTGATCCAGGACAGCATTTGATGCGGTATTCGTGGCTCATGAATGCCGCTGCTGCCCCTGATGAAGTGAAGTGCAAAGCATTCCCAATCTACCTAGAAGATGTGGCATTATTTTGGTTTACCCGACTTCCTCCTCGGTCAATTTCTAATTACAAAGAACTAAGCGAACGTTTCATGAACCAGTTCCGACTACATGCCCGAAAGTCCAAGAGTGTTATTGAATTGTCGAGAATCAAACAGGCACCGGGAGAGTCTTTAAGGGCATATCTAGATCGTTTTAACCAAGCTGTAACTGAGGTCAGTGACCCGCACGAGCCCACTATTCTGATGGCATTGAAGGAAGGAGTCGATCCTGAATCCGAGTTTGGAGACTACCTTTCTGGGAAAACACCCCCCACAAGGGCGATATTCTACGAAAAAGCCGATATTTATCTGAGACGAGAGGAAGCCAGGGCAAACCGAAAAAGAAAGTCTGAGACAGCTTCAAAGGAGAATGTGCAGAGTAATATTGCCGTGAAGTAGTCTGGGGAAAGTTCTGGCAAGGTTGAAGTAAATGTAGGAAACAAGGGTGGAAACAGCAATACTGGAAATGGGGGAAACAACAACAACCGTAATTCGAACGGTAACAGGGGAAACAGAAATAGGGGAAGCGACCCAAACAAAAGGCCCCGATTCCAGAACTATGAGAACTATACACCATTGAATGACACCCTAGAAAATATTTACCTGGATACGTACAATGTGTTGCAGTACAAAAGACCGGCACCTCGTGATTCGACCGAGAAAGAAATGGCGACAGGGAAATTTTGCTTGTTTCACGGAACACATGGACATTCGACCAATGAGTGTCGGCATTTGAGGGATGTAATTGAAAAGCTGCTGCGTGAAGGAAAGTTGGATGAGTACAAGGTTGCCCCGAGGGACAGGGGGCAAGGAGAGCAGGCTCCAAAACAGATCCTACCTGCTCCTAAGCCTACCGCGCAGCAGAAAGGTAAAGGGATCGTCATCAACTCCATAGTAGGCGGACCTCACCCGGCAATCCGAAGTTTTAGGTCAATGGACCAATATGTGAATGCTGCCAAGCATCTAGATGTGAATGAAGGTGACGATTTGGAAGATGTCACCCCTATAAAACAACAAAAAACCATGTTCGATGATGTGGTATTTCGCAGCCGAGACAACACGGGGATACAATCTCCCACCAATGATCCGTTGGTTATTACTACCACTATTGGGCCGGCCTTGGTCCATAAGGTATTAGTAGACAACGGAAGTTCCGTTAATATTTTGTTTAAGAAGTCATTTGATCAGATGAAGCTTGAGCCCGAAGATCTGAAACCATGTGAAGGATGGATTAGAGGCTTCAACGGAGCGACGACAGCTCCCATGGGATATATAGAATTGCCCGTGACCCTAGGGCAAGGAGAACGTAGAAGAGTGCGAATGCTTCAGTTCGTAGTATTGGACGTAGATTCGCCATATAACGCATTTTTAGGGAGACCTGCCCTCGCTGAATTTAGAGTTTGTATTGCCCCTTGGTGCTTGTTACTAAAGTTCCCAACCGAAGCCGGAACTGGAGTAATAAGAGGGGATCAGGTCTCTGGACGGGCCTGCTATGTGGCCGAACTGAAGATGCTGATGAAAGGAGTTAATGCTGAAAGTAAGGATGCCTCGTCTCCCTCGAAGCGGGACTCGGCATAGCAATTAGAGAGATTGAACCCAAGGGAGTTGCCCAAAGGAACACCTGAAGACCTGGATCCTAGAAAAGACGAGGAACCAGAGGCTAGAAATGCAACTCCTAATGAAGCGACAGTGGAAATTCCTGTTGATAAAGCTGATCCGACGAAAGTTTTGAAGATTGGTTCCCAATTGGATCCACGTCGTGCTGAAGAACTGACGGACTTCTTGAAGGCAAACTTAGATGTGTTCGCCTGGACCCATGCTGACATGTGTGGGATATCGCCTTCCATTATCAGTCACAAATTGAATGTAAATCCGAAGCATCCACCTGTAAAGCAAAAGAGACGCATGCTGGGCCCAGAGAGGTCGGCTGCTCTCAAAGAGGAAGTAGAGAAATTGAAACAAAATGGATTTATTCGAGATTTGACTTATCCCGACTGGATATCGAATCCCGTCTTGGTAAAGAAGCCAAACGGAAAGTGGCGAACTTGTATTGACTTTTCAGATTTAAATAAGGCTTGCCCAAAGGATAGTTTCCCACTTCCCAGGATTGACCAGCTTGTAGACTCGACAGCAGGTCATGAACTTCTCTCTTTCATGGATGCATACTCTGGATACAATCAAATTCCTATGCACGTACCAGACCAAGAGCATACAAGTTTCATTACGAATTTGGGGCTTTATTGTTATGTTGTAATGCCATTCGGATTAAAAAACGCTGGAGCTACTTATCAGCGGTTGGTAAATAGAATGTTTTATGATCAAATAGGAAAAACTATGGAAGTTTATTTGGATGATATGCTTGTTAAATCAAAGCAGTCTCCCAGTCATACGCAAGACTTAGCGGAAATGTTTGGTATCTTGCGAAAATACCGTATGAAATTGAATCCTTTAAAATGTTCATTTGGAGTAGCGTCGGGAAAGTTCCTTGGCTTCATTGTGAGTTCCCGAGGAATTGAGATCAACCCTAGCCAGATAGCGGCGATTAGAAATATCAAAGAACCAAGGAGAATTAAAGACGTCCAAAGTCTGGCAGGGAAGGTAGCGGCGCTGAGTAGATTCATCTCCAAAGCCACCGATAAATGTGTTCCGTTTTTTGATTTGATAAAAAGGGGAAAGAAGAACTTCCAGTGGACTCCCGATTGTGTCGAGGCCTTTCAAAATCTGTTAGAGCTGTTAGAGAAACCGCCAATCTTATCAAAGCCCGTAGATCACGAAGAACTATTTGTTTATCTAGCAGTCTCGGCTCACGCTGTCAGCACAGTCCTGGTTCGAGAAGAAGACAAAGTACAAAGGCCAGTATACTATGTGAGTAAGAAATTAGCAGACTTTATTGCGGAGTTCACCATTCCAGAGGAAGAAATAATCAATGACCGAGTGGTCAAATTCGAGGATAAGCTAGACATGAATTCGTGGAAATTATATACAGATGGAGCTAAAAATGACCGAAGATCCGGAGCTGGAATTGTCTTAGTCACTCCCGAGGGACGGTCGTTATATTACGCCCTGCGATTAGAATTTTCGGCAACAAACAATGACTCTGAGTATGAAGCCCTGATTGCCGGGCTGAAACTCGCTAAAGACCTCAGAGTAAAAATGATGGACATATTTTGTGACTCTAAGATTGTTGTTTGTCAAGTGCGAGAGGAATTCGCGGCTCGAGGACCTCGACTTGTCGCTTACCTCAAGAAAGTGAAAGAGCTATTAAATAGCTTAGAACGGTACAACATAACACATATTCCCAGAGTAGAAAACCAGAAAGCGGATAGACTAGCAAAATTGGCTAGTTCCGACAATCCAGAAGAGACTGAGGTAATTCCAATTGAAACGTTGGAATCGCCAAGCTTTGAGTCAATGGAAATTGAATTCGTTCTTGAAGCGGAACCAGAGAAGGAGTCATGGATGACTCCAATCAAGAGTTTTCTTAAGAATGGGACACTCCCATCGAAGAAAAGTGAGAAAAGAGCTGTAGTTCGCAAAGCTGCCAGATATGTTATGCAAGACGATACTCTCTATAGACAAGGATTTTCTATGCCCCTGTTACGATGTATCGCACACGACGACATCAAGCGTGTACTGAGAGAAGTGCACGAAGGTGAGTGTGGAGATCATACAGGAGGTCAAACTTTAGCAAAGAAAATATTGCGGTACGGATACTTCTGGCCTACGATCAACAAGGATGCAGCTGATTATTCACGACGCTGCGATAAGTGCCAGAGATTCGCCAAAATCCCCAGGGCACCGTCAACCCAGCTTAAATCGATGGTGAGTCCTTGGCCATTTGCCACATGGGGAATCGATATCATTGGAGTTTTACCGATTGCTAAAGGGGGAGCTAAGTATGCCATAGTAGCCGTGGATTATTTCACAAAGTGGGTGGAAGCTGAGCCCTTGACTAAGATCACCACAAGAAAGGTGATAAGTTTTGTGGTCAGAAATATTATATGCCGATTCGGGATCCCAAGGACGATTATTACTGACAACGGGACCCAATTTGATAGCACTGAATTCAGAAACTTTTGCCAGAAATATAAGATAGACAAACGATATACTGCAGTTGCCTATCCACAATCGAATGGGCAAGTAGAGGCAATATACAAGGTAATAAAATCCATCCTCAAGAAGCGATTAGAGCGTGCAAAGGCAAAATGGGTTGATGAATTGCCCCTAGCCCTGTGGGCATACCGGACAACGTTCAAAACAGCTACCGGTCATACCCCTTTCTCTCTCTCCTTCGGCTCAGAAGCAGTAATTCCAGTTGAACTGGAAGTTCCTTCCCACAGGGTGACGTATTATGACCCGATGACGAATCGGGCACTTTTACTTGAGTCTCTTGATGAAATCGAAGAGAAAAGGGACGAAGCAGACTTGCGTGCAGCAAGACATCGGCGTCAGATGGCACGCTATTATGACAAAAAAGTTCGTCTCAGAACTTTTGAACCAGGAGATTTGGTGCTAAAGAGAGTTTTTCCATCCCTTCCTCACTTCGGCTCAAAATGGGAAGGACCCTTTGTCATCCAACGGAAACTTGAAAAAGGAACCTTCAAGTTAACGACCGTAGATGGCGAAGAAGTTCCTCGAGCATGGAATGCCCAACACTTAATGCGATATTTGGATTAGAAATGCTATATTTTTTATTTTTTACTGTGGATTCTATAACAAGACATGCTTTGCCTTGGGAAAATCTGATGATATGAATAATGGACTATAAAGTGGATGTAGGCTATGACTTAGCTGAACCACTATAAAAATATTGTGTGTTATTTACTTTTATGCATTTACATTCGTTAGTTGTTCTGTTGTGATTATAAAATACAGGATAACTTAGAGCCTAAAAAGGTTGAAACAGTTTGAACATAAAAAGAAGCCCAATGATTATTTGTGCAATAAGTCATAAAAGAATGAGAAAACGACATTCTAACTCTAACTCTCCAGAGAAAGAGAGAGAGTATAAAAGCGTCTCCGACTGAGCGCTGAAAAAGAAATTCTATTCTGAACTCTAACTCTCCAGAGAAAGAGAGAGAGTATAAAAGCGTCTCCGACTGAGAGCTGAGAAAGAGGTTCAACTCCAAACTCTAACTTTCCAGAGAGAAAGAGAGTATAAAGGCGTCTCCGACCGAGCGCCGAGAAAGAAATCTTTTCCCGTTGAACGACCGGGGAATAAACAAATAACTGAACTCGAACTCTAACTCTCAAGAGAATGAGAGAGAGTATAAAAGAAATGCCAGGAAAAACAACAGGTATTGATGACACAGGAAATGCTATCCCGTTAGAGAATCGAGAGCATTCAGATTGCATGGTTAAGCACTAAATAACTTATGGAGATTGACTGGGGACACATATACATACACATATCTCCCCTCTCCACAACTTTGTTTCATAACTATAGATATGCATTTTTACATAAGTACAGAATTGCTAACAAGTAAACATTGCAAAAAGTGAATTATTTTTATTTACAAATGAATGAATTTGTACAGGGAAATAACTGAAAAAGAAAGTGCGGAAGCTGCTGGTATAGCAGCACTTATTGGTTTACAAAGATGCTAAAAGGACACAGGGGAACCCACTATTTGGGTTTGGGATGAGCCTTCGATTTCTTGGCAGTTTTTTCCGCATCCTTTGCTTCCTTCTCGGCTTCAGTCAAGATTCGCTTTGATTTCTTTTTCCCTGAAGATGTAGTACTGGAGCCAGCAGACTTCTTCCCGGAGGGCGGGGCGCTGGAATCAAGAGAAGATTTTTTAGCAAGTTCTTCGGTAATAGATCTAGTTGAGAGCTTAACAACTAACCTTGAACCTGCATCCACAACTGCGAGGGGCTTGAGGACCTCAGGGTCTAATTCTTCAGCCTTTAATTGCAAGCGCTTGTCTTGATCAGCCTTCATGGCAGCCAAGGTAACGTCATCAGCGCTTTTCGATTCCCCAGTTATTACAACCTCCGGTTCCTCATCATGCCCCTCGTCTCCTCCGTCGTCTTTTAAAGCTGCAATCATTTCTTCATCATGGGGAGTAGTGACCTTAGTTGGTTCACTTCTTTCCCCCAGGTCTGTGGAAGCAGCCTTGTCTTCCCCTTCTTTGACCCTATCAGCGGGCTTTGTCCCAGCGGTAGTTCCTTGAACTACATCTGTCTTCGCGGAGGATTCAACGCCTACAAAATGAGAAACATCGGTTATCAACTCAGGCAAGAGCAAAGGATTTCTCATCGGACGTTCAGTCATGTAGCCAAAGGTAGTAGTAGCCTTGACAAATTGAGGAGAAAAGATAGGAATACCTTCTGAAGACTTTTCAGCGGGGGTGACTACTACCTCTGGAGTTATTTCAGGAATGGGAGATAGCAAAGTTGTTCGGGGAATTCCCAGGTTTTCGGGATCATACCCTTCTACTTCGGGAGTTACAGGAGCAGAAGAAGAGGAACCAGCTTCAGGAATGGTTTTCTGTTTAGACTTCCGCCTCTCTTCTTCCATGGCCTCAGCAATTAGACGGCGCCCTTCAGCTAGGCGCTCCGGTTCGTCGTCTCTCAAGTATTTCTCCATCAGCTTATCTTCATCGAGGGAATCGACCTTAAGTTCTTCTTTTTCCCACTCGACGATTTGATTCCATACATGAACCAGAGTGGATGGATAGTCCTCGATCCAAGAAATGCTTCGACGACGAATAATGTGCGCGAAGAATTCGATCATTAGCTCGCCGAAGCCCTGAATATCAGCCTCCGCCTCTGATAGTTGTTTGCGGGTTTCCTCCGCAGATTTAATAGCGCATTCCACATTGCCCTCAGCCAGAGCAGCCCTGTTTTCCGCCTCTAACAATTTTGAAGCCAAGTCTGCGTTTTTCTTTTCTAACTCAGCACTCCTTTTCGCTAACTCGGCGTTTTTCTGCTCAAGCTCAGCATAAGCAAGGCGTGTCTTAGCAGCCTCTGATTTGGCCTCGTCAGCTTGCTTCTTCAACTCAGAACGCTCCTGAGTGTGGGACTCAAGTAAGTCATGATAGCGCTTTTGCATGTCCTCAAACTGTTGTTTGAAGTTAGAAGCGTTCTTCTGAGCGATAGCTAGTTGAGCTTGAGTATCTTCTAAATCTTTTCCTAAGGTTTTTAGGGCCTTAGCATCCTCCTCTGCAGTCTTTTGCATCGAGTCAGCATTTGTCATTAGAGTGCAGATGATTCTAGAAAGATTGCGGGAATACTTGAACATCTCGGTACATTGTTTTTCCACCAAATCGATTTTTGCCTTGGCCTCCTCTGCCCAATTAGAAGAAATAGGTTCAAGGGTAGGTAGGAAGGTCAGAGTCTCGAAGTAGTGCTCGGGAAATTGCTCTTTTAAATATGCCAGCCTTACTGCAGTTCCCGCATCTGGTGGAGGAGGAGCGAGGATTGTTAGTTCGGTGTCCCTTCCTGAAGAAGATTCTGTAGAACCCTTGTCTGTCCTAGGTCGTTTAGTAGCAGGGACTTTTTGCTTACTTCTAGACCCAATCTCCTTTGGAGGAGTTTTCTCTCTACTCCGCTTTTCATGGGAGGAAGTGGAATCCCTAGATTGTGGTCTATCCTCCTCCCTACGACCTTGATAGCTCTTGTATTTCTCTTGTTCCGGTCGAACTGGTGAGCGGGAGCGTGAGGGCCGAGATCGATGGGGATCATAAGGTCTTCTTTCCTCCCTACCACGGTCATCCCGGCGATCATGCTCGACATCCTGAGGAGGATTGGACATGCTGCGACGAAGCTTTCTTATATCATAATAAGACCGAGGCATTGTACCTGCACGATAAAATAAGCGAAGTTTAGAATCAATGGATTCATGGAGAAAGAAGTGCAATGAATGCTAATGCTGTGGTATAAAGTGCATCCTAAGTGGTGTGTGTGTCCCCCCAACCAACCCGAGTCTGAAGCTAGACTGGCGCGGGCAGGCTCTTTGGCCTTAGCAGGAGTAGTTTCTTCAGAAGAAGTGAAGACTAAAGGGTCCTTCCTAAAATCTTCTGAAGTATATATAGTCTCGGGTAAGGGGAGATCCCCCAAACCCTGAAATATGTGCTCGTCGGTGCTAGGAACATCCCCTTCGGAAGCGTGAAGTGGCGACCCTTGGGAAGATTTTGATTTGTCTAGCGAGGTAGTTTCCTCGGGGGCAATATACCCTTCACGATGTTTCTTGGCCAGATTAGCCAGTTCATCATCTTGAGTGGAAGAGGGAGAAGGTGAAGTTTGAAGAGGAGCTGCAGGAATTCCCGAGCCTTCTCCTATTTCTGGAACTGTTTCCACTGGAGGAATATATGCATAAGGGACCGTCCCATGACCGATGCTACGGAAAACGGATAGCAGCCCGTGAAAATGAAGGTATTCATCTTTAAGAACCTCGTCAATGGTCAGGAATTTTTGGTCGCCATTGGGAAGACGGTGCATCCTATCAAAGAACACTTGGTCTGATATCTGTTTGGGATTGTCGACTGCAAACAAAAAGGAAAACAGGTCAGGGTGATGATTCAAGTGTATAAAGTCCGGGTTCAGAAAATCAATGCTTTACTTGATTTTGTCCATCTCCTGGCGCATCCAGACTGTTGCTTTATATAAAACCACTCCAGTCTGGAATCTCCAGCTTTGCTGCTAAACGGCGTAGAGATTATCTTCCTCTTTGGGACCGACACAAAGTAAAAGAAAGAAGGGGTTTCTCTAGTCCGATGTTTAAAATTATAGAAGAAATGAACATCGTCGAATGTGAGCTCCACGCCTAGAATTTCACGATATGCTATGAATAAGGTATGCAGATAGGCATATGAATTGGGATGCAACTGCATGGGGGCAATCCGCATTTGTCTTAAGAAGTCAACGATGAAAGGCGAGAATGGAGGAATGGCGCCAACCATGCACATCAGTCGAGTAACCGTCATATATCCTTCTGGAGGGTTATGGGGACGGTCAGAACGTGAGGGCACTAAAGTGTCTCTCTTCATTATTCCATACTTCAAGCAAATTCTCACAAGTCGGTCATTGTCGATTCTACAGAATCTGGAGGTGACTCCAATATAATGGCTGAGTCAAATTCATCGGGTGCTCGATGGTCACCAATCCCTCCTTCCTCCTCAAAGCCTAGAGAAACTTCGCTTTCTGAGGACATTTCGTCGCTTTCCCGATGACCAACTCCGTAATCCGGACCCTCGCTGTCCCATTCTGGGTCAGATGAAGAAGATATATCCTCGAGAGTGGTTTTGTTGGAAGATTCTGGAGCCTCTTTCCTCTCAGCTAGACGAGAAGAGCGTCTGGGCCTCATTGTCATGGAACTATTGAAGAAGCAATAGCATGAATTAGAGTAAATTATCCCGTGTCCCCTTTTTTGTGTATGTGTGTGAACTAAAGTGTGTGCAGCAAATGTGGGAAATATGAAATAAAAGTACAGCAATGTAAGACGAAGCTTTAAAGAGAAGGTGATAGTCAGAGTTGTTCTTAATTCTCGTTTATGTTCACAAGGCACTATCCTAACTGTCCGCAAAGCATATTCGTCTAGAGTAAGCGTTAGTTGAATTAGTTGAGTAGTCTTTATGTGCCAAGTTTGATGCGTTCGGTTCGGTTCGGATATGCATGTGATGATTGGCTCAATACAGATGCAGATGTAGGTTCGGTTCGGATGCATCGTTAAGGCTTGGACAGTTCAAGACAAGGGAGACAGTGGGTTCGGAAGCAGGACTGATCTGATCGGATCGGGTGACCCGATCCGAACCGAACTAGCATCACTCAACCAGTCCGTTCATGTCAGCCTCTTATCTCATTCTCATCTCCGACCCGAGCCGACATTTTCCTTCCTCCCATCTTTCTAAAATGTGCAATCCGAGCCGATCCCCTTTCCTTCTCCTTCCTTTTTTTGATCCTCCGTCTCCTACCCGAACCGACTCCAGTTTGTCATCCCACTCTTCATCTCCTTCCTCTTTCCCCCCTACTCACAAACGAGTCCGCTTTATCACCAAAGCCACCGTTGAGGATAAATATTTGCCCTCTCCAGCTTCGCAACGCCTCGAAGCGATGGCGCATCCACCAGCGGCGGCGGGGGGTTCAAGCGAAGCTTATGATTAAACCATCCCAATCCAACACGAATTGAAATCGAAAATGGTTACAACGAAGTTATTCGAGATTAGAAAAGCTACCTATATGTTTGATTCGGGAAATCTACAGGAAATAGTTTTAGAATATTGGAGTTTCTAACGTTTTCAATGCTAGGGTTGGGAGCGGCAGCAGAAAAGAAGAAGGAAGGAAAGAAGATAGTGGCGGATTTATATAGGGGGTGAAGTTGATTCCTCGTATTCCTGTTCTCTCTCTCACCCGCTCGGACCGGAGTGAAGGCCCAGTAGCACAACTCTGCCTGAAGGCCCACTGCCCAAGAATTAAAGCGTTTCGGATCGGCACCCGAACCGGACAGGTTCCATACATTAACTTAACATCTGACTAGAATTGAGTTCAAGAGAAGAAGAATAAAGGAAGAACATACCTGCACGAAGCATTACTTGGCGAGAAGAATTCCCAAACTTGCTCTGAAATGAAGAAAAGGTGCTCGGGTCGGACACCGAACCGAATAGAAATCTGTGCATTACTCCTGACAATTCTGATTAAACGACATCAAAGCACGCTTCGTACAACAGAAGCATCCTTTGAGGGGGCAGAATGTTAGCCTACTTTGTGAACTAGGCAACACAAAGTCAAAAAACCAACCATTGAAGAGTATTTTAAGTTATAAGACCTCGATTCGGATTGGAAGAAAACACTACAGTTCAAGTCGATAGCTGCGGTTGTTCGGATCGGATAGGATCCTCTATTCGGATCGGGTTAGAGCAGCATATTGGATCGGATCGGATAGAGATCTCGGTTCGGATCGGTGGTCTCTTACTGGATAGATTGGTAAAGCATATCCAGTCGGATCGGAGGACAACTAAATCTCGCATGGAAATCCATCTGCTTGTCACGACGCTGGAGCGGAGCGGAATAGATTAGAGAGGGAGAGACGTCCAAGCCATTCCAGTTCGGATCGGGTATCCCGATCCGAACCCCTTGCCTGCGCGCCTCCGACCCGCACCCATGATCCAAGTTAGTCTCCTGTAAAATCGCCTGGAGAACCGGACCGGATATGACTAATTCCTACCCCTAACGTCCATCTCTTTGATGTGTTGTCAGCTTGATGGTTCATCCGAACCCGAAGAGAGTGCGATGGATGACACGTGTTCCGACCCGGATTGAATCTCAGGCAAATTCACACCTATAAATACCCCATCTAGAGACAAAGAGAAGGATCTTTTTTGAGCACTAAAAGAATTCCATCACCTCCAACATCCGAACTTCATTACTCCCGGAAAATCCAAATCATCTTTTATTTCTTGTTTTAGTCAATTGAGTGAACAAAAGTGAGTTGTGAGTGAATCTATCATTGTATTTGCAACTGAATTATTGAATATAGTAAAGAAGAAGTGGACGTAGGCATTTGTTCGCCGAACCACTATAAATCTTGTGTGTTCATTTTTATTTCTATCTTGTTTTATCTTGTTTCAAATCAATTTGGGTGTTAGAACCACTTTTGGGTCTAACAGTATGCGTTCTGTTTTGTCTTGTTCTCAAACGATAGGGCGTTTCGAACGGTCTAGGTCGGTTTAGCGACTGGTTCGGACCGAGCGAAATTCCATGCCGTCACAACATACTTTTATGATCACTTTTAGCGTGATTGGATTCAACTAAGTACTATGGTTTATATGAATCTATGTTGGAATTGGTATCGCGATTCAAGTATAAAATCATACTTTTGTGTTAGAGACAAAAGTAGGCATCTTTATGAAAATGACTAATCTATGTTTGGTGTTATGCCTAGTTGAAAACATGTTTTAGGCCTATATTGTTATCAAAATCATATGGTGATATATGTGACACATAATTAAGTTAGATTTACAATCCAATTGCAAGTTTACATGAATAGAAAAAAAACTATGATTCGTGTTTAGAGATGTTTATGCCATGATTATATGAATAGAATGATTCATGTTTAAGTATGTTTATGCCATGATTATATGCTATTACAATGCAAGTTCACATATGCCTAATTCATGTTAATTAGATCGTCATGTTGCAAGTTCATGCGTTCACACTCCCCTTTTTATGTTACTTAGAATATATAAACACCATGTTATAAGCCTCCCCCTTTTCATGTGGCTAAGTTGGGTTTAAATGTTAAACCTAACATATGTTATATTGTAGCGAATGTATAAAACGGGGGTAACGACGATTGGGTTAAAATATAAACATATGGGTTGGCATGTTTGACGCATGCCAACGACCTTGAAATAATTAAGTGGTATAAATAAAATTTTACCCAATAAAGATGAATTTGAATAATGGGCCGCAAATATTTACATATAAAAAGAAAAGAGACAAAATATGTAAATTTAGAAAATACGATGTGTTTAACCCGAGGTTGGATTGAGTTGTGATGTAAACCTCCCCGGAACCGCCCGGCTGTCCAGTAGTCACAACAATACCTATCCAATGTGGGTGGTTAAACATGGAGCCCAATAAGGACCCGAGGTTAGACTGAGTTGTGGCGTAAGACTGCCCAGATCCAACCGGCAACAGGCAGCCACAACAATACCTGTCTAATGTGAGAGGTCGAGGCTTTAATAAGACAATTAAGGCTGAGTCAGGACTGATAGGATTAAGTAAAATAAATTAATACTTAATCAAAATGGAACATGCTAAACTATAAAGACTGATTGGGGGTTAGGTTTACAAAACACTTAACCAACTTAGCATGTTGGCTAGAAATAGAAAACCTAGTAGCGGGGGACCCTTTTCAGCAGTAACCCTACATGGTGTATCAGGATACCCTGAACTTGGCAGGGTGGGGCACGATTACTGGGCTGACTGTAAGAGGTCAAATCGACGGCGGTGGTGCAGCAGTGTATGTTCTAACTGGGTGCGGGCGTGCACAGACTCCGGCGTAGAAAAATAAGGCACTGGGCACCAGTAGCATACCTGTGCATTCTAGGATTGTGTCGGGCCGCCACCATGGGACTTGATACACCCCATGGTGGGACCAGCATAGGTAACTACAACATCGGGGGCCGTAAGACACATGTTACTATGCGAGTAGGAGCCGATCATCAGAAATGGATCACTTCACCCTGATTTTGGGGTACCTGTTGGGAACTAGTTTATATGGGTACAGAGATTAATATGGGGTACGATACTACATTCGACTCTAGATAACTTAACCTAGTTTATAGTACTTTCCCATTTCCATTTTATACTTATCATACCCAGTTCTTTATTCATAGACTGAATAGTCCTAGACTTACTCAGGCTTTATGTCTGACTCTACTTTTCTTTCGTCTTCTTTTATTTCGTTTCCGCTTCCCCCAGGTCCACAGGGAGGGAATACCGCATCTTGACCAGTTTTCACATCCAGCTTGAAGAGAAAGAATGTATTGCTTGGATCTTTTTCGTTTTGGACTATGGCTTTGGACAGCAATTATGGGACTTATGCAGTTTACTTATGTTTTTATGCTTCTTTAAATAATGAAATCAAGACAATTATGAAAATGTAATGTTTTTGGAAGTATTGTAAGACAATTATGGCATGGTTTGTGTAACACGTATTTTGTTGAAATAAAAGTTGATGTTGTTTTCCGCTGTTCAAAAATATGTGTTCTTATATCTGTCTTGTGTATCTGTGACTTACACTTATAAACCTCCACCAAAATTAGGGCATTCCCTTTGAGAGTGACCCTAACGGAGGTGGGGTGTTTCATTTATATAGATATATATAAATATAACACTTCCTTTCATTTCAAAACGATTTCCAATTTACACATTTGATAAAAATGACATTTTTATCCAATAGACATTTATTCCAACACTTCACTATTTTTAACAATTCATGTATATAGTTAAAATGTGATTTTTATTGTAAAACGATTTATTTCAAAACACGACTATTTTATATAGTTCATATAGATGATAAAAATATGATTTTTATTATAAAACAATTTATTTCAAAACATGAATGTCGCTCAACACATGAATTTCTATTCAACACAGGAATATAGTTTCAACACATGAAAATAATTCTAACACATGAATATTATTGAAAATTTCGGCAGCATAACGGCAGGGTAGTTAAAACCGGGGTCGTTCCTAGTACGGCTCCTCGCTCTACCTTAAAGCCTCGTAGCTTTTGACAATGGAGATTCATGCATCTAGTTCGCACGCAGGCGGCATGTTTTATTTTCATTTCCACAATCTATTCTAATTTTGTTTCAATCACCAATGGGTATTTTTCAACCACAACCAATCAATTTCAACCACAAACAATTATAATCAATCATTCACTATCCACCAATTTTCACATCAATCACAAACAATAAATATCGTCCATGGTCTGTGGACGAGGGGAGTATATATATATATATGTATATATATTCGTATATAAATATATTTTGATTCACTTCAATTCATTTCAACACACAAATAATTTTTACAACACATATATAACTCATATATCGAACATACAACGTATACAACGCTTATACATGAGGTGTACAATGCTTATATAACTCATACATCGTCTATATAATTTATACATCGTTGTTTTCCATATCGTTTATAAATTAGAAATCTCACATTAGGTTCCACTCCACCAAAAATAGCAGAAGGCTCAGAAAAATATGCGGTCTCTTCTAGAAGGTAGAAGACGTCCACATGAGTCCACTGTCTCTTGTTTCACTGAATTTCGACAAGGAACGAAAAAGATATGATTTTTCAAAGTTTGCAACACTTAAAAGTGTTTAAATCAATTTAAATAATACACAGCCATGTACCCCCTTCGTCGTTCGAAACTAGGTTTCCAAATCTCGCCCAATCCGTGAAGCTTCGTCCCGATCAGGTTACGCCACCTCGCCGAGCTTGGAACAGGCTTCAAACGCCTGGTGGTGGTGCTCCATTCGGTGGAGAGATCAAGGCGCGATGACGACTGAAAGTGGCGATCTTTGGAGCGATGGATCTCGGTGTACGGCGAACGAGAGGCGGCGAGATCGTTACGGATTTGAAGGCCTTGAGGAGTACTACAAAAACCTTAACTGGAGTGGGGGCTAAAGGTGAACGGATTCACTAGAAAATGGAAGGGAAGGGAAGAACACGGGCCGCCGTTGACTTTGAGGGTATCTAGGAAGAAACGGGGAGAGAGAAAAAGTGAGGGCCAATCATATTTTTTTATTTTATTTATATATTTTTAAATTTCGAAAATACCCTCTTTCTCTCACGAACCCCAATACAGACCCAACGACTGTTGTAACAACCCGAAAATCCGAGTCAGTTAAAATTTTTTATTTTGGCAATTTTAGTGAATTTTGAATATTTAAAATGAATTATTTTAAATAATAATGATGAAAAATTTATTTTGAATAGAATTCGAATGTATATATTTATATCCGTCGTCGTTAGAATATAATTATTTATTTTAAACTATAAAAGGAATTGAAAATGGCATGGTAGTTCGATAATTCGATTTCAAAATTCAAATGAATGTACAGGATTCAAAATAAACCGAATTTTAGTGAAACCAAAAATAATAGAATCTAATTGTGAATATATTTCCAACAAATCCGGGAAATCAAAATTTCATAGCGGGAATCAAAAGTTACGTCCAGTTGAAATTTCAGAATAGTCGCTATGGAATTCCGACCATTAAAAATGGCCATTTTGCAAACGACCTCGGTTTTCGACGAAACCACTTTTGTTGGATCCGTGATGTCAAGTTATTGCTAGGTTTCAAAATTTGTAATTTTTTGAATCAATATGTGAGTGTGGCAAAGGAAAACGTGTTTTGACCGTTTTAGTTGAATTTAATCGATTGGAAAATGGTCATTTTTCAAACGGTCTCAGAATTCGATGAAATTGGTTTTTTTAGGACCGTATCGCCAAAACGAAGTTAGAAAATATTTTTCGGGAATTTTTAGAGTTCGTATGTGGGCCCGATAAATTGAAATGCATGTGCAAATTCAATATATAGAGTTATATGTTGATTTTGATGAAAAATGATCGAAGTGGTCGAATCATCTTACAATACATATCCCATTGTGTTCGGAATGGGGGTAATTAGCTATGGACGACAGGCGGTGGGTCTCGTTTCGAGGTCAAAATAAAAAGTCAACTTTTTGAAATTTAAAATAATTAAAAAAAATATTAAAAATCTCTCCTCTCTCCTTACCTCTCAGCCCCCCCCCCCCCACGTTCATTTCTAATCAAGTAAAAAGAAGAAGAAAAAACACCGAAGACCGCTCGATCCAGGGGATCGATTACTTCATCGCCGCGGCTGTCGGCCTTCAGGCGGGCCCCTCCGATCAAGCCCCTCCTCCTCCAACCTCTCCCTCCTTGCGACGCAGACCCGAGTTCCCCCACGACCACCACTTCGAGCCCAGGCTCCGACCTCCGCCGCCTGCGCCTTCTTCTTCCCCCCTCCACTACCACTGACGAGCAGTCCCCCCCTTTCCTCGATTTCCGCGAAGAACAGCACCCTCCTTCGAATGCCATGGCTACGGGCAACGGAAGTGATTAAAGGCGATCACGACGAAGATTTTTTTCATAGGAAGAGTCGCGGTGAATGGATTTAGCTTGGGTGAGAACTTCGCACCTTTTAATTTTGTTTTCTAGTTAATAATATATACTAGGATGCAGACGGTATTTAGTAGCACCCGACACCCGTCGTCCACAGACCATAGACGGCTTGTATGCTTGTTTGTTTGATTTTGATGTGTAGTTGATTGTGTGATGTGATGTGAAATGAAATAAAATATTTATACAGTTAAAAATATTTTATAGTTAAAAATAGAATTTTTAACGTGTATTTAAAATAAATATTTATAAACAAATTGGAGATTTGTTTATATACACTGATTTGATTGATATTGATTGGGACGATAAATTTTACACATCGCCCAACTGCACAAATAAAAGCTGTGTTTGATTGTTTGAAACCCCACACGGGTATTGGGATGATAGATGACATACACTAATCCCAATAATTAGTTGTATGTCGATCGATTGATTGACAGGCTGTTATAAGCGTTAAATATTTATATTTGATGCTTATACAGTGTAGAACGTACTCTGGATGATGGTTGATTATTTATCATTGTTATTTTGTACATGTGTTGTAGAAAATCCATATAATTAACATTCTATGGTAATTTATTAAGCCTCATTCCAGTTTTGAAATAGAAATACTTGAAATAGAATAGTTGAAAATAGAAATATATGAAGCCGTGTTGATTAGATTGACGCCATTTTGGCGTGAACGATATTTTTATCGATTTTATTCATTTTATAATGAATATCGAAAGTGATTTCAAAATCTAATATTTTGAAAAGGATTAGAATTCGAATTGAAAGTGAATAGAAAAGAATTCGAATTAAATTTGAATAGAAATGAATTCGAATTGGAACTGAATGAAATTGAAAACAAACTGAAATTTAATTAAAAATCGATTTGAATTGAAATCAATTTGAAATGAATTTAAAACGAATTTGTAAGGGAAAATTCAATCTTGATTTGAATTTGAAAAGAAGTTGAATTCGTTTTGAAAATGAATTTAAAACGATTTATATAATACTTTTTAAAAAGGAAATCGACGAAGTATATATTATATGTATTATATATATAATATAATGGCCTGAATAGAACGCACCGCGCCGCGGCAGTTCGTGAATTTTGACCATTGGCTTCGAATGGATATTGCGGGAGATCCGACCGTCGGATTCTCCTAAAACTGGAACCGTTGGGTTCGTATCGAAAAGAGCTTTCTAACGAACATTATAAATTAGAAATCTATCGGTTTGATTTAGAATTATGTCCAAATCAAATTTGAAAAAGGTCGCTGAAAGTGCAGTTCGATGGCCGTTGATGGAAATCGACTGTACGGGCCTTGATAAAATTATTAAAAATATCAATAATTTGTGTAAAATCATAAGAAGTGATTTGGGAAGAATTGGGATGAAAAACTCCGTATTTGAAAAAGATAAAAATAGATTTTTATCGACATGAACTAGTTTTGAACTAGAATAATAATTTATTTATTTTTAAAATAAATAAATTGGATTTGAAATGGTTTTGAAATTAACCAGAATTTCCAATAATTGCATTGGAATGGATTTGAGTCAAAATTGTCTTCGGAATATTTCGATGTGGGATTTTGTGATTATACAGATATTGTTATGGAAATTTGAAAGATGTATATATATCGTTATTTCCATTACGATATTTGTTGGTCGTAGAATTTGATATTGAATATAAGCCGGTATATTTTCTATTCAAAGCCTTGTATTTAATATCAAATGTGATTTGGGTTTGTCGTGAATGGTGTCTTCATTAACACTGTTCTTAAACCCAGTTGAGAAAAAGATTAAATCTTTTTATTAAGATTTAATGAAGTGTACAATTAAATAATATTTAATTGGAATTGAATTGGTATTGAATTTTGGGATTATCGTGAATAGTGTTTTAAATGACAATTGTTCTTTAACCCGATAATTAATGGAACGTGATTTTGGGTTTACCGTGAACCGTGTTTTAAATGACACTGATTCTTTAACCAAGTTAAAGATTAAAACTAAGTGGAGTTTTAATGAATCTTTAATTAGATTGAAAAGATCGAGAATGGAGTATTGCCAGTTTTACTCCAGGCGATAGTTAAATCTTTAATTATATTTGAACGTGAAATGGTAATTGAATTTACCGATAACACCGTGGTATTAGATATGAAGTATTACCAGTTTTACTTCATGGGATAAATATGTGGGGATTGGGAAATAAAATAAATGATTACTTTGGTGTGGTTCGCTAATCCCGACTAGTTCGAATTGATATACAAAAAGGAGATTAAAGAATAAATTTAAAGAATTTATCTTTGATAAAATTAATGGGAACCTTTCCCAAAATATAGGAATATTTGAATAAAAGAATATTCTGGATTGGAATGAAGCGTATGTTGTGTTTTTGTAACACTTATTTATTATATACGTGAGTTATTTAGAAAGACCGGGTTTATCCCATTTTGAATAACTGATTCGACGTGGTGTCGAAGATGAAGACGGTGGTCGAAGACCGGAGGTCTTCACGTCATTTGGATAATTATTGATGATCTTGATTGGGCCGTACACCCAAGAAGAGAGAATCAGTTGGTGATCATCCAGACGTACTTGGAGATTGATGGATATGCGGGGTACTAGGTGCCTCCAGTTTCGTTCAGACCCAGAACGAACTTGTAAATGGACTGTGTGTCTGACATCGGATTTCATTATGTGTGATTGATATCGATTGCATAGCGTGAATTGCCTGTGTGGCATGCTAAGATGCAAATGATCAAGACTTCTGTTGAAAAGCAAAGTCTTGTGGTTGATGATCAAAGCACGGCATGTGTGGCAAAGCTTTGTGTAGCGTTGATTCGCGAGCCTCACACCCCGGTTGTGAACCAGAAATGGGAGAGGACCTTAGGGAGGGCATGCGTTTCCTTCTAGCTAGAAGTGGCGTCAGTGGTTTTACACGCCCTGACGAGTTTGACTTATGTGGTTGTTGCTGTTGCGAGGCGCCTCAGTTAGATCTGACGATCCGTGTCCGATGGAGTCATTCGTTGGCTCATTTACGCCCCATAGGGCGGGGAAACGCAGTGTTCAGGCATAATAATCCACATCGGTGGACCGGCCTTGTCGCTCCAAGGCTTGCCTGCGCACTTGCCTGAGACTCGGACTAGACAGTCTCGAATCGGTAGAGGACGATCCCTGGCCTCGGTTCACAGATGGAAATCCAACTTCCAATACGTGACGTTTCGATTTTAGTTGTAATCCTATATATGGCGACATAGTGGGATGGGGCGCTTATGCCGTCTATGATTGATACTTATGATTTGAAGTTGTTTTATACACTATGCACTTATAATAGTATCAAATGATTTGTTTTAAACGTATCAAGCATTCTTGGCTATTATAAGGTAAAAACCCTATCCTCCGGCTTGCGTTGCATTGTGTGATGGGACCAAGGTCTTATAATAGCTTCATTTTTCTTTATTTAGCATTGCGCTGTTTGTTTTATGCACTGGTATTCTTGGGAGGAAACCCGTTCCGTGTTATACGGCGTGGTCCCTTGATTTACCTGATTTTAAAATAAAGATTAATAACTGTTTTAGTTCTCACACCAGTCCCATGACTGACCTGGAGTTTATTGTTTTAACCTAAACTCTGGGTGCCCTTATTTTGACACGGGCAGCTAGTAGTTTTGGTTTTGTAGATTTATATTCGTAGGATCCCGGTTTACAGCTGGAACGATATCCGGAAAGCTTTGTATCCGTGTATCGCCTTCTACTTGTGTATTTTATTATTTTCTGCTGCTATGTAATGTATTGTAATCTGATGAATTGTTGTAATATACAAGGAAATGTTCTTCCGTCTGCGTTCTTTCATGTGTTGTTCTCAACTCAGTCTGGGATTTCCTGTAAGGGGGATTTCGGGTCGTTTCATCGTTGTATCAGAGCTTTGGTTTACAAAGCTCAGAGAACAAGACACATTAGAACCATACGAGAGAATTCATCAGAGATTGGATTAGTAATATCCAATAGGAATGACTCGTTAGAGATGGGATCAGTAGTATCCTAGAACGAGTGTGAAGAGTATATTTTTAAAAGTGAAAACAAATTTTGTTTTGAAAATTTAATTCAATTATTCGTATTTGAATATTTATTTATATTGATTTGGACAGTCCAGTATATATAGATTTTGCATATACGTCTGATTCGCGTGTATTCGAAGTTTTAATATACTGGATGGATATAGAATTACGCTCTAATCGCCCGAAGATGATTTTGATGATGGAGCTCCATCATTAGAATTTATGTTCGAGTGATGAAAGTGGGATTTCTATATATTTCCTATTGACTGGTGTGAGAACCAAAATTAGATAGGGCTTATTGTTGTGATTTGGCATCAAAAATGTGATTTTTGACCATGTATCAAAGTTAGGAATTTGAAATGTTAATTCACTAATTGATTGTTGATTGAGTTGTTTGATTAATTAAATGTTGAACCTTTAGCCAAATTGAATCAAATAGTGAATTGTATTGAAAATTAGTCGCATTTGCATGCATATACATGTACTCATATTGAACAGGTCATTGCAAGGAGGCTAGAGCAGAGAATAAAATTGTTTGCCCGACAAATAGGTACATGTTTATCATAATTTACTATTTTGTTTGGGTGATGATGATTTTATGAGCCGATTGGCTTTTTCTTTTTCTTTTGGATTGAAGAAGGCCATGGGAGGCTATATGAAATATCCCGAAGTCCCCGGTGCAGGGGAGGTTATGGCGAAATTTTTCGAAAATTTAGGGTGATAGCCAAATTTTTGAAAAATTTGAAAAGTTCTTAGAAACTGAAAAGTTGAAGAACTTAAGCCGTAGGGAAAATAATGGAAGTTGAGTTGATTTGTTAAACAACTTTCGGCTTCGTTCCTTTTCGGGGACGAAAAGTTTTAAGTAGGGGAGATTGTAACAACCCGAAAATCCGAGCCAGTTTAAATTTTTTATTTTGGCAATTTTAGTTTATTTTGGCAATTTTAGTGAATTTTGAATATTTAAAATGAATTATTTTAAATAATAACGATGAAAAATTTATTTTGAATAGAATTCGAACGTATATATTTATATCCGTCGTCGTTAGAATATAATTATTTATTTTAAATTATAAAAGGAATTGAAAATGGCGCGGTAGTTCGATAATTCAATTTCAAAATTCAAATGAATGTACAAGATTCAAAATAAACCGGATTTTAGTGAAACCAAAAATAATAGAATCTAATTGTGAATATATTTCCAATGAATCCGGGGAATCAAAATTTCATAGCGGGATTCAAAAGTTACGCCCAGTTGAAATTTCAGAATAGTCACTATGGAATTCCGACCATTAAAAATGGCCATTTTGCAAACGACCTCGGTTTTCGATGAAACCACTTTTGTTGGATCCATGATGTCAAGTTATTGCTAGGTTTCAAAATTCGTAATTTTTCGAATCAATATGTGAGTGTGGCAAAGGAAAACGTATTTTGACCGTTTTAGTTGAATTTAATCGACTGGAAAATGGTCATTTTTCAAACGATCTCAGAATTCGATGAAATTGGTTTTGTTAGGACCGTATCGTCAATACGAAGTTAGAAAACATTTTTCGGGAATTTTTAGAGTTCGTATGTGGGCCCGGTAAATTGAAATGCGCATGCAAATTCAATATATAGAGTTATATGTTGATTTTGAAGAAAACTGATAGAAATGATCGAATCATCTTACGATACATATCCCATTGTGTTCGGAATGGGGGTTATTAGCTATGGACGACAGGCGGTGGGCCTCGTTTCGAGGTCAAAATAAAAAGTCAACTTTTTGAAATTTAAAATAATTTAAAAAAAATATTAAAAATCTCTCCTATCTAATTACCTCTCAGGCCCCCCCATGTTCATTTCTAATCAAATAAAAAGAAGAAGAAAAAAACACCGAAGACCGCTCGATCCAGGGGATCGATTACCCCATCGCCGCCGCTGTCGGCCTTCAGGCTGGCCCCTCCGATCAAGCCCCTCCGATCAAGCCCCTCCTCCTCCATCCTCTCCCTCCTTGCGACACAGACCCGAGTTCCCCCACGACCACCACTTCGAGCCCAGGCTCCGACCTCCGCCGCCTGCGCCTTCTTCTTCCCCCCTCCACTACCACCGACGAGCAATCCCCCCCTTTCCTTGATTTCCGCGTAGAACATCACCCTCCTTCAAATGCCATGGCTACGGGCAACGAAAGTGATTAAAAGCGATCACGGCGAAGATTTCTTCATAGGAAGAGTCGCGGTGAATGGATTTAGCTTGGGTGAGAACTTCTCACCTTTTAATTTTTTTTTTCTAGTTAATAATATATACTAGGATGCAGACGGTGTTTAGTAGCACCCGACACCCGTCGTCCACAGACCATGGACGGCTTGTATGCTTGTTTGTTTGATTTTGATGTGTAGTTGATTGTGTGATGTGATGCGAAGTGTAATAAAATATTTATATAGTTAAAAATATTTTATAGTTAAAAATACAATTTTTAATGTGTATTTAAAATAAATATTTATAAACAAATCGGGGATTTGTTTATATACACTGATTTGATTGATATTGATTGGGACGATAAATTTTACACATCACCCAACTGCACAAATAAAAGCTGTGTTTAATTGTTTGAAACCCCACATGGGTATTGGGATGATAGATGACATACACTAATCCCAATAATTAGTTGTATGTCGATCGATTGATTGACAGGCTGTTATAAGCGTTAAATATTTATATTTGATGCTTATACAGTGTAGAACGCAATCTGGATGATGGTTGATTATTTATCGTTGTTATTTTGTACATGTGTTGTAGAAAATCCATATAATTAACATTTTATGGTAATTGATTGGGCCTCATTCCAGTTTTGAAATAGAAATATTTGAAATAGAATAGTTGAAAATAGAAATATATGAAGCCGTGTCGATTAGATTGACGCCATTTTGACGTGAACGATATTTTTATCGATTTTATTAATTTTATAATGAATATCGAAAGTGATTTCAAAATCTAATATTTTGAAAAGGACTAGAATTCGAATTGAAAGTGAATAGAAAAGAATTCGAATTGAAATCGAATAGAAATGAATTCGAATTGGAATTGAATGAAATTGAAAACGAACTGAAATCGAATTAAAAATCGATTTGAATTGAAATCAATTTGAAATGAATTTAAAACGAATTTGTAAGGGAAAATTCAATCTTGATTTGAATTTGAAAAGAAGTTGAAATCGTTTTGAAAACGAATTTAAAACGATTTATATAATACGTTTTAAAAGGAAATTGACGAAGTATATATTATATATATATATATATTATATATATATAATATAATGGCCTGAATAGAACGCACCGCGCTGCGGCAGTTCGTGAATTTTGACCGTTGACTTCGAATGGATATTGCGGGAGATCCGACCGTCGGATTCTCCTAAAACCGGAAAAGTTGGGTTCGTATCGAAAAGAGCTTTCTAACGAATATTAGAAATTCGAAATCTGTCGGTTGGATTTGGAATTATGTCCAAATCAAATTTGAAAAAGGTCGCTGAAAGTGCAGTTCGATGGCCATTGATGGAAATCGACTGTACGTGCCTTGATAAAATTATTAAAAATATCAATAATTTGTGTAAAATCATAAGAAGTGATTTGGGAAGAATTGGGATGAAAACCTCCGTATTTGAAAAAGATAAAAATAGATTTTTATCGACATGAACTAGTTTTGAACTAGAATAATAATTTGTTTACTTTTAAAATAAATAAATTGGATTTGAAATGGTTTTGAAATTAACCAGAATTTCCAATAATTGCATTGGAATGGATTTGAGTCGAAATTGTCTTCGGAATATTTCGATGTGGGATTTTGTGATTATACATATATTGTTATGGAAATTTGAAAGATGTATATATATCGTTATTTCCAATACGATATTTTTTGGTCGTAGAATTTCATATTGAATATAAGCCGGTATATTTTCTATTCAGAGCCTTGTATTTAATATCAAATGTGATTTGGGTTTGTCGTGAATGGTGTCTCCATTAACACTGTTCTTAAACCCAGTTGAGAAAAAGATTAAATCATTTTATGTAGATTTAATGAAGTGTACCAATTAAATAATATTTATTTGGAATTGAATTGGTATTGATTTTTGGGTTTATCGTGAACAGTGTTTTAAATGACACTTGTTCTTTAACCCGATAATTAATGGAATGTGATTTTAGGTTTACCGTGAACCGTGTTTTAAATGACACTGATTCTTTAACCCAGTTAAAGATTAAAACTAAGTGGAGTTTTAATGAATCTTTAATTAGATTGAAATGATCGAGAATGGAGTATCGCCAGTTTTACTCCAGGCGATAGTTAAATCTTTAATTAGATTTGAACGTGAAATGGTAATTGAATTTACTGATAACACAGTGGTGTTAGATATGAAGTATTACCGGTTTTACTTCATGGGATAAATATGTGGGGACTGGGAAATAAAATAAATGGTTACTTCGGTGTGGTTCGCTAATCCCGACTAGTTCGAATTGATATTCAAAAAGGAGATTAAAGAATAAATTTAAAGAATTTGTCTTTGATAAAATTAATGGGAACCTTTCCCAAAATATAGGAATATTTGAATAAAAGAATATTCTGGATTGGAATGAAGTGTATGTTGTGTTTGTGTAACACTTGTTTATTATATACGTGAGTTATTCAGAAAGACTGGGTTTATCCCATTATGAATAACTGATTCGACATGGTGTCGAAGATGAAGACGGTGGTCGAAGACCGGAGGTCTTCACGTCGTTTGGATAATTATTGATGATCATGATTGGGCAGTACACCCAAGAGTAGAGAATCAGTTGGTGATCGTCCAGACGTACTTGGAGATCGATGGATATGCGGGGTACTAGGTGCCTCAGGTTTCGTTCAGACCCAGAACGAACTTGTAAATGGACTGTGTGTCTGACATCGGATTTCATTATGTGTGATTGATATCGATTGCATAGCGTAAATTGCCTATGTGGCATGCTAAGATGCAAATGACCAAGACTTCTGTTGAAAAGCAAAGTCTTGTGGTTGATGATCAAAGCACGACTTGTGTGGCATAGCTTTGTGTAGCGTTGATTCGCGAGCCTCACACCCCGGTTGTGAACCAGAAACGGGAGAGGACCTTAGGGAGGGCATGCGTTTCCTTCTAGCTAGAAGTGGCGTCAGTGGTTTTACACGCCCTGACGAGTTTGACTTATGTGGTTGTTGCTGTTGCGAGGCGCCTCGGTTAGATCGGACGATCCGGGTCCGATGGAGTCATTCGTTGGCTCGTTTACGCCCCATAGGGCGGGGAAATGTATTGTTCAGGCTTAATAATCCACATCGGTGGACCGGCCCTGTCGCTCCAAGGCTTGCCTGTGCGCTTGCCTGAGACTCGGGCTAGACAGTCTCGAATCGGTAGAGGACGATCCCTGGCCTCGGTTCACAGATGGAAATCCAACTTCCAATACGTGACGTTCCGATTTTAGTTGTAATCCTATATATGGCGACATAGTGGGATGGGGCGCTTATGCCGTCTATGATTAATACTTATGATTTGAAGTTGTTTTATACACTATGCACTTATAATAGTATCAA
Organism: Allium sativum; assembly: GCA_030737875.1. NCBI lineage: Eukaryota > Viridiplantae > Streptophyta > Magnoliopsida > Asparagales > Amaryllidaceae > Allium > Allium sativum. The sequence continues at coordinate 740,186,452 of CM060909.1, read as the reverse complement.
ATGATTTGTTTTAAACGTATCAAGCATTCTTGGCTATTATAAGGTAAAAACCCTATCCTCCGGCTTGCGTTGCATTATGTGATGGGACCAGGGTCTTATAATAGCTTCATTTTTCTTTATTTAGCATTGCGCTATTTGTTTTATACACTGGTATTCTTGGGAGGAAACCCGTTCCGTGTTATACGGCGTGGTCCCTTGATTTACCAGATTTGAAAATAAAGATTAATAATTGTTTTACTTCTCACACCAGTCCCATGACTGACCTGGAATTTATTGTTTTAACCTAAACTCTGGGTGCCCTTATTTTGACACGGGCAGCTAGCAGTTTTGGTTTTGCAGATTTATATTCGCAGGATCCCGGTTTACAGCTGGAACGATATCCGGAAAGCTTTGTATCTGTGTATCTCCTTCTAGTTGTGTATTCTATTATTTTCCGCTGCTATGTAATGTATTGTAATCTGATGAATTGTTGTAATATACAATCAAATGTTCTTCCGTCTGCGTTCTTTCGTGTGTTGTTCTCAACTCAATCCAGGATTTCCTGTAAGGGGGATTTCGGGTCATTGCAATTGTCGTCCCTAGCGTTTTACCCCGATTTCGAACACAATGGGATATGCTTCGTAGGCTCATTCGACTGTTTCAATCAGTTTTCCTTCAAATTAAAATATATAACATTCAATATTTAATTTGAACGTACATTTCAATTTGCCAGGGCCACAAACTGATTCGAAAAATTCCAGAAAAATAAATCTAGCTAAGTTTTGATGACACGGTCTCAACAAAAATAGTTTCGTCAAATTCTGAGACCGTTTGTAAAATGGCCATTTTCTGGTCAATCCAATTTAACTATAATTGATCAAAACACAATTTCCTTTGCCACGCTCACATACTAGCTTCAAAAATTATGAAATTTGAAACCTAGCAATAACTTCATATCCCGGATCCAACAAAAGTGGTTTCGTCGAATTCTGAGGTCGTTTGCAAAATGACCAATTTCACGGGCTATATAAATTCCATAGCGACCTTTCTGAAAATTCATTTGGCCATAACTTTTGCTTTCCGCTATGAAACTTTGATTTTTCAGATTCGTTAGAAAGGTATTCACTAAAAGATTTAAATATTTTTGGTTTCACTCAAATCTGTATTGTTTTGCACCAGGTACAGTCCGACAAAGTTTGAATTCAAATTTTGAAACTGCAGCGCCATTTCAGGCCTTGTTTATAATTAGAATTAATTATATTCGTTTTCAAACGTCGATTCAAACTCACTTTACATTACCTTTATTTAAAATATTTATTTTAAATATTTAAAATCCACTTTTTTAGCCAATTTAAAATTTTTAAATTGGTTCAGATTTTCTGGGTCGTTACAATCTCCCCCACTTAAAACTTTTCGTCCCCGAAAAGGAACAAAGTCGAAAGTGGTTTGATTATTCAACTCTACGTTCAATCTGGCTTCCATTCTACAACTTTTCAGTTTCTGAGAATTTTCAAATTCTTCAAAAGTTTGGCTAACACCCGGAATTTTCGAAAAATTTCGCCGTAACCTCCTTTGTACGGGGAGGGGTTTGGAAATTTATTGGGCTGTATTAGGTACCCAATAAATCCTATAAAGAATACACATATTTATAGTGATATAATCTGGTGTTTACAGGGGAGCGTGTATAGATAATAACTCCAGAAAATAAATTCTCGTCACCCTGTCAAAGCCTGAGGGAGTGTGTATTTTAATTGCTCCAGAGGATAAATCCTCGTCACCTCGTCCCGTGTGGAAAATAAATAGTCCGTGTGTCGTATCTAATGACTAGAGAGACGTGATTATTGTCAACTCCAGACCCGTGTGGGGTTTTTATTAATCTGGCAATTTACCGTTACAATTTAAATAGTCCATATCAGTCATCAGTTCAACCTGTAAAATATAGTCATCGCCATACAAGCCTCTCGCTCGTATGGTAAATCTTCAACCTCGTCACACAAGCTCCAAATGCTTATGTGGTATATGATGAAGTATGCCTATCCTCAAGAAGTATGCCATGCAGTGTAGTTCAAAATTAATTGTTACTATCCTATGACGACATTTATTAATTACACACAGAATAACCAGCACTCCGCATCCAATGGCATTCACAGGAGTTGATATAATAATAAAAGTGAGCATCGAACTCATTAAGGTTCTCCTATTTGTCGGGTACACAAATAATTTCTTTACTCAACAACTAATCCATTTACCTGTTCAAATATATATAATGCACAGGTATATAATTCTAATTAATTCTCTAATCAGTTCAATGTGTGGTTTATTCGAATAAATCCTACCATTCATTCTAACAATTTAATTAATCCAATCAACAATCACATTACACAAACATCAAACAATTTATTTTTAACTTTTCACAAATATATTAGTTAATTCATTTATTCTTTTAAATCATTCAAACTATATAACTAAAATTCTACATTCATGAAAAGGAACAACAACAAAATAGAGAACCCAATGGAAATTGTAAAATATGGTAAATGTACCTTGTACCAGAGTCAATCAGAGATATCCACTCTGCACTTAGGATAGGCTTTCTGAATGCACTCCTCAGTTTCCCAAGTACAATCTCGTGGATCTCCACTCCATTGTACTTTGACTAAGTGAACCTTTTTGTTCCTCAGCTCTTTGGTTTCTTTGCCAATTATTTTTAGCGGCTCTCTCCTAACTGCCAATTCTAGAGTGATTTCTATATCCTGTTGCGATGCTTCTTCCACGATCAAGTCTGGATCATGAACGCTCTTTCGAAGTTGAGATACGTGAAATACATCATGCACTCCAGGCAACCAATCTGGCAATTGAACCCTATAAGCGAGAGTTCCAATCCGTTCAAGAATAGGAAACAGACCAATGAATTTGGGTGTCAATTTCCCTGTTTTACCGAATCGGATGACTCCTCTCATCGGAGATACTTTCAAATATACATAGTCGCCAACAACAAATGATATATCTCTTCTTCTCTTATCTACATAGCTTTTCTATCGGCTTTGGGCGGCTAGTAATCGTTTCTTAACGAAATCGACTTTGTCCGCCGCCTCGCGAATCATATCTGGGCCCAATACAAGTCTATTGCCTGGCTCCACCCAACAAGCAGGTGATCGGTAAGGTCTACCATACAATGCTTCGAATTGTGACATTGTCAGGCTCGCTTGGTAACTGTTGTTGTACGAGAATTCAGCCAAATGCAAATTGTCTTCCTACGATCCGCCAAAATCAATAATACACGCCTGCAATAGATCTTCTAGAATACGATTCACCCTCTCAGTTTGGCCATCTGTTTGAGGATGATAAGCGGTGCTCAGGTTCAGTTTCGTTCCCAATTCTGCTTGGAATTCTTCCCAGAATTTACTGGCAAAAATCGGGTCACGATCACTAACGATGCTCATAGGAACTCCCTGCAGTCTAACTATTTCCTTGAAATAAATCTGTGCCAGACTTTGAGCAGTTCTATTCGATTTGACATGTATGAAATGAGCGGTCTTCGTAAAACGATATACGATCACCCAAATACTGTCATTTCCCTTCCGGGTTCTGGGCAACCCATCTATGAAATCCATAGAAATTTTTTCCCATTTCCACCTGGAATTTCTAACGGTTGTAATAGTCCCGCGAGCTTCTGCTAATCGCTTTTGACTTATTGACAGGTGGAACACCGGCTAAAATATAAGGAGATGTCTCGTTTCATAGATCTCCACCAGAAAGTGCGTTTGATATCATTATACATCTTGCTCACTCCTAGATGGATACTAAGTTTAGCTTTGTGACATTCATCCAATACTTCTCTTCGAAGTTCAGCAATGTTCGGCACACATACTCGGCCTTTCAACCTTAGGATTCCCTCATCATCTATCTAAAAACTCAAGGTCACGCCTTTCTGTATTCTTTCTTTGATTCTTTGAATCAAGTGATCTTCCTTCTGAAGAGCAGATATTTTATCAATCAATGACATCGTAATGATAAAACTGGCAATTATTACATTCTTTCTACTCAGCGCATCTGCCACGACATTAGCTTTCCCTGGAGTGTACAAAATCTCAAAATCGTACGCTCCAAGAAATTCTAGCTAACGCTGTTGTCTCATATTCAAATCCTTCTGTGTGAACAAATATTTCAATGACTGATGGTCCGTATACAGTTCGAATTTCTCACCCAAAAGGTAGTGCCTCCAGATTTTTAAAGCGAATACGATGGCTAACAACTCAAGATCATGAGTAACGTAGTTTTTCTCATGCGGTTTCAGCTGACGGTTGGCATAAGCAATCACTTGACCTCTTTGCATTAACACTGCACCAAGGCCTTCTCTAGAAGCGTCAGTCCAGATTTCAAGTCCTCATTGCCATCAATTATTGTTAACACTGGAGCAGTTGTCAGTTTTAATTTCAGCTCCTGGAAAGCTTCCTCACATACCGGAGTCCAATTGAATCTCGAATGTTTCTTAGTCAGTTTTGTCAAGCAACAAGAGGTCTTCGCAAAATCCTTAATGAATTTCCGATAATAACTGGCTAACCCGAGAAAACTTCTAACTTCTGTTGGCGTACGAGGCTGTTTCCAGTTCTGAATAGCAGTGATTTTACTGGGATCCACTGAAATTCCTTGCTTTGACACGACGTGGCCAAGAAATTTAACTTCTTCTTACCATAATACACATTTGGAAAATTTTGCTTTTAAAACATTCCTTCTCAGAATCTCTAACACTTGTTCCAAATGTTTATCGTGCTCGCTTTCTGACTTAGAGAAGATAAGGTTATCATCAATGAAAACCAGAACAAATTTATTCAATACTCCTCTGAATACTCGGTTCATTAGATCGACGAAATAAGCTGGAGCATTACATAAGCCGAACGGCATTACTAACCACTCATAGAATAAGTCTGGACCTCTGAATGCTGTCAAAGGAACACACTCTTCAGCAATGCGAAGTTGATGGAAGCCTGTAGCTAGGTCCATTCGTGAATATACTTGTGCGCCATTTAATTGATCCAACAAATCATCAATCCACGGCAATGGATATTTGTTTTTCTATGTCTGCTTATTCAAGTCACGATAATCTACACATAGCCTGAGAGTACCGTCAGACTTCAGAACAAATACCACTGCTGCTCCCCAATCAGAAAAACTAGGCCTGATCAGACCCTTCCATACAAGCTGTCTAGTTTGATTGTCTAACTCTTCTTTCTCTTTCATGGTCATTCTTCGAATAGCGTGAACTACTGGCCTTGCATTCGGAACTAAAGAGATTTTAAAATCAATTTCCCTCTGCGGAGGTAAGCTAACAACTTCTTCGAACACATCCGCATAGTTCTTGACAACTGGAATATCTGCAATGTTGACCTGAATATTCTTTGTAATGACAGGAACAGGTTCTATTTGAGCAGGAGAAACATCTAATGCTTCCCAGAAGTCTTTCCTATTAGAATTCGGGCCTTCGCATGGAATGGTTATATATTCCCCAAACTTTGTTTTTGCCTTAAGAACCCTCTCGGTGCATTTAACTTCTGCTTCATATTTGGTTAACCAATCCAATACCAGTATAATGTCAAACTCTGTAAAATTCATTACGATTGCATAGTGGGGAAACGATACTGGGAAAAAGAGACAGGCACTCCACAAACCCAATCTAGATCAAGGGAGCCCCCAAACGGATTATGAATAGCCATTGGTTCCCAGAGCTTTTTCAAATTCAAATCTAGTTTCTTCACCGCATTCTTTGCAACAAAGCTTCGTGACACGCCTGTATCAAACAGTACTTTAACTGGAATATCTTTGACAGTAAGCGTGCCTTCTAAAACATCTGGCCTTTCCTGACTAGCTAAGGGCACAGAGGTTTCCGCTACTTTATTTACCTGTACCTTTCCAGGTTTCTCTAACAACCGGCAATCCCTCTTTATATGGCCAGCCCGATGGCACAGATTGCATTTTCTTTTCTCTTGGAACTTGCCCTTGGATTTCGACCCAACCTTTCTTTCCCTTTTCGAGGATTTGCAATTCCCTTGAAAATGCCCAGGCTTCATGCAATTATTGCATATTGCGGTTGTTACGCGTCCTTTCTCGGATATAACATTTTTCCGATTGAATCAAGGCTTCTTTCTGAGCTCAGACTTCGTACTGGCCTCAGGCTGTGTACTCGTCTCGGGGCTATCAGTTTCGAATTTTCTTTTCCTACAAGAACTGAATTCATCTTCGTCTCGCAACATGACTTTCCTATAGAGATCCTCATACTGGTAGGCCATGTATGTCATTTTAGAAAAAGGAAGCTTCACATGCCCCATTACTTTATTCTGGTATTTTCTTTGAAGACCATTAATAAACCTCAGATTCTTCATCTTTGGCTTTTGAATCAGATGTGGAGCAAAACGAGAAAGTTTGTTGAATCTCTTATGATATTCGGGAATATTCATATCACCTTGTATCAGATAGTAGAACTCATCGTATAACCACTCAGTTGCTTCTGGAGGAATAAACCTTTGGTCGAACATTTCTTTGAATCTATCCCAGGTGATATCACCTTCTGGATTATCCCTATTAATTGACTCCCACCAGAACAAAGCTTCGTCTTTGAGTGCCCAATATGCCACTAATCTTTTCTGGTCATCTCTTAATTGGAGACGCTCAAGAATTCTTTCAGCAGAACGCATCCAATCTTGGGTTTGACTAATGGATTCATTTCCCGAGTATGGTACTCCACCCAGATTTCGATACTTCTTTAATAAAGCTTCTAGATCTGGTTCTGCATTTCTCCTATTTCTGACACTCATTTTCTAGTACTTCTGCAAATAGCAGATCAAGTGTCAGGTCAACAGAAAAGATATTACAAAGCATAGAGACATATACTTGGATGTAAATGTGTCTACCGAGGTGCATTTCATTCTACTATACTCTTACTAGGATATTACTGATCCTATCTGTAGTGAGTTACTCGTCCTAGAACACTCCTGATTCTATTTCTGACGAGCTCGTTCATATGTTATATTCCAGGCTTAACCAAAGCTCTGATACCACGATTGTGATGACCCCATTCCCGATAAGACGGTGGCAAGGGTAATCTTTGGAATATAACACATAAACAGATAACAGCAGAACAAGAATAAATAAATACACCAGATAATGTACAATAGAATACACTGGATAAATATAATCATCAGAGTTACACAGTATATAGGATCATACTTAGTACAAAATACAGTTCAGCTATACATAAAATGTCTACAGCGGAAAAGAAAACATAATATGTACAACAGGAGCTAAACAACATAAAAAGAGATAAATGATAGAATCCATCTTCAGCTCCAGCTATCTAGAAAGAGCCTGCTAAAACATTAATACAAGGCTACCCGTGTAGAGAAAGGGGCACCCGAGTTTGCAAGTGAAACAAACTACGAGTCAGTCATGGGACTGGTATGAGAAATCCACTGAACACATTTTCAAATATGGCTAATCACAGGACCACGCCACTTTCGCGGAATGGGTTTACTCCATTGGATTTCCAGTGCTTTAAAACAAATAATTCTTTTAAACATCGCGATGCTTTTTATAAAAATGAAGCCATTATAAGACTCGGTTCCCATCACACAATGCAACACAAACCAAAGGATAGAGTTTTACTTTATAATGGCCAAAATATGCTTGGTACGAGCAAAACAAATCATTTGATATTATTGCTAGTGTATATATATATTTCAAAAACAATTTCAATCATAACTATCAATCATAGACGGCATGGGTACCATATATCATGTCGCCATATATATATACAATCAAAACCGCACGATGTCGTATTTGGAAGTTGGATTTCCCTCATGAACCGAGGCAAAAGATAGTCCTCACCGAATTCGAGACAATCTAGCCCATGTCTCAGGCAAGCGCGCAGACTAGCCTTGGATCGTCAGGGCCGATCCACCGATGTGGATTAAAATTCCTGAACACTGCGTTTCCCCGCCCTATGGGGCGTAAACGGTCATATCTGACCACACCATCGGCTCCGAAGAGACCGAAGCAAATCGAGGCCTCGCTTCCCATCATCCACACAAGTAAAATACCTGGGCGTGTAAAACCCAAAGCACCACTCCTAGCTAGAAGGAAATGCTTGTCCTCCCTGAAGTCCGTCTCCCGTTTCTAGCTCATACCGGGGTGTGAGGCTCGCGAAACAACGCTATACACAAAGCTACGCCACAAAGGCCATGCTTTGATCATCAACCACAAGACTTTGCTTTTCAACAGAAGCCTTGATCATCTATCACTTAGTCGTGCCACACAGGCAATTCACTCCGTGCGACTGATTTCTATCGATATATATATCCTCTGGGCTCGTACGTCTCAGAGAAGGGCGTTAAGCAAGAGAATAAATTCTACGCCGCCAAACTGATATATATTTAATAGAGAACAATCAGCACAGAACAAAATCCAATGTCAGACACATAGTCCATTTACACGTTCGTTCTGGGTCTGAACGAAACCGGAGGCACTCAATACCTCGCATATCCGTACAATCAACAAGTACGTCTGGGTGGCTACTACTTTAACCCCGTCAAGGTAGCTACTCCTATCATGAGCATCAGTAGCACCCCTCCATTCGACGAGAAGATCATCGGTCTTGCACCGTCTTCATATCTTCGACTTTCACTCATCGATCAATTATTTGAAATGAGAATTAACTCAGCCTTTTCAAATAATTCACGTATATCTAAAATTTCAAATCAATTCATTTCAATGGTTAAATTATTCGGCATCACCAATTTTGTGCTTTAATGTAATTTTCACCCCCAAACACATTCAACCATCAAATATCACATAAACCGAGCAAATTCAGTTTATTTCCATTCCATATCGTTTATAATATTTTATCACGATTTATCGCTATTTTTATTTATTTAAAAATAGCCAATTCATTTAAACGACACTTTAGGCCATAACGCGGCCGTGGCGCTGTTTTTCTCCAGATTTGATTTACACATATCTGAAAATCTAACCGTTGGATCTTCACAAAATTTATATCATTAGAAAGATCTTTTCAAAACGAATCCAACGGTTTCAGTTTTCGGAAAATCCGATGGTCGGATCTCCCGCACTAATCGTTTGAAGTTATGATTTCAAAATAATAACTGCAGCGTCGTTATTCGATTTAATTTATTTATATATATATATATATATATATATATATATATATATATATAATCGATTCTGGCACTGTTTTCTTTAGATTTGAATTAAACATTCCAGACAATCCAACCGTTGGATCTTTACAAAGTTGGTGCCGTTGGAAAGATATTTCTAAGGCGAACCTAACGGTTGTGGTTTCGGGAAAATCCGATGGTCGGATCTCCCGCACTAATCGTTTGAAATCACGATTTCAAAATACGAACTGCAGCATCGTTATTCACTATATTTTGATTATATTTATATAGATTTATATAAATATAACACTTCCTTTCATTTCAAAACGATTTCCACTTTACACATTTGATAAAAATGACATTTTTATCCAATAGACATTTATTCCAACACTTCACTATTTTAAACAATTCATGTATATAGTAAAAATGTGATTTTTATTGTAAAACGATTTATTTCAAAACACGACTATTTTATATAGTTCATATAGATGATAAAAATATGATTTTTATTATAAAACAATTTATTTCAAAACATGAATGTCGCTCAACACATGAATTTCTATTCAACACAGGAATATAGTTTCAACACATGAAAATAATTCTAACACATGAATATTATTGAAAATTTCGGTAGCATAACGGCAGGGTAGTCAAAACCGGGGCCGTTCCTAGTACGGCTCCTCGCTCTACCTTAAAGCCTCACAGCTTTTGACAATGGGGATTCATGCATCTAGTTCGCACGCAGGCGACATGTTTTATTTTCATTTCCACAATCTATTCTAATTTTGTTTCAATCACCAATGGGTATTTTTCAACCACAACCAATCAATTTCAACCACAAACAGTTATAATCAATCATTCACTATCCACCTATTTTCACATCAGTCACAAACAATAAATATCGTCCATGGTCTGTGGACGAGGGGAGTATATATATATATATATATGTATGTATATTTGTATATAAATATATTTCGTTTCACTTCAATTCATTTCAACACACATGTATTTTTACAATGCATATATAACTTATATATCGAACATACAACTTATACAACGCTTATACATGAGGTGTACAACGCTTATATAACTCATACATCGACTATATAATTTATACATCGTTGTTTTCCATATCGTTTATAAATTAGAAATCTCACATTGGGTTCCACTCCACCAAAAATAGCAGAAGGCTCAGAAAAATATGCGGTCTCTTCTAGAAGGTAGAAGACGTCCACACGAGTCCACTGTCTCTTGTTTCATTGAATTTCGACGAGGAATGAAAAAGATATGATTTTTCAAAGTTTGCAACACTTAAAAGTGTTTAAATCAATTTAAATAATACACAGCGGTATACCTCCTTCGTCGTTCAATACTAGGTTTCCGAATCTCACACAATCCGTGAAGCTTCGTCCCGATCAGGTTACGCCACCTCGTCGAGCTTGGAACAGGCTTCAAACGCCTGGTGGTCGCGCTCCATTCGGTGGAGAGATCAAGGCGCGGTGGCGACTGAAAGTGGCGATCTTTGGAGTGACGGATCTCGGTGTACGGCGAACGAGAGGCGGCGAGATCGGTATGTATTTGAAGGCCTTGAGGAGTACTACAAAAACCTTAACTAGAGTGGGGGCTAAAGGTGAACGGATTCACCAGAAAATGAAAGGGAAGGGAAGAACACGGGCCGCCGTCGACTTCGAGGGTATCTGGGAAGAAACGGGGAGAGAGAAAAAGTGAGGGCCAATCATATTTTTTTTATTTTATTTATATATTTTTAAATTTCGAAAATACCCTCTTTCTCTCACGAACCCCAATCCAGACCCAATGACTGTCGTCCCTAGCGTTTTACCCCCATTCCGAACACAATGGGATATGCTTCGTAGGCCCATTCGACTGTTTCAATCAGTTTTCCTTCAATTTAAAATATATAACATTCAATATTTAATTTGAACGTACATTTCAATTTGCCTGGGCCACAAACTGATTCGAAAAATTCCAGAAAAATAAATCTAACTATGTTTTGACGACACTGTCTCAACAAAACTAGTTTCATCAAATTCTGAGACCGTTTGTAAAATGGCCATTTTCTGGTCGATCCAATTTAACTATAATTGATCAAAACACATTTTCCTTTGCCACGCTCACATACAAGCTTCAAAAATTATGAAATTTGAAATCTAGCAATAACTTCACATCCCGGATCCAACAAAAGAGGTTTCGTCGAATTCCGAGTTCGTTTGCAAAATGGCCAATTTCACGGGCTATATAAATTCCATAGCGACCTTTCTGAATATTCATTTGGCCATAACTTTTGCTTTCCACTATGAAACTTTAATTTTTCAGATATGTTAGAAAGGTATTCACTAACAAATTTAAATATTTTTGGTTTCACTCAAATCCGTTTTGTTTTGCACCAGGTACAGTCCGACAAAGTTTGAATTCAATTTTTGAAACTGCAGCGCCATTTTAGGCCTTGTTTATAATTAGAATTAATTATATTCGTTTTCAAACGTCGATTCAAACTCACTTTACATTACTATTATTTAAAATGTTTATTTTAAATATTTAAAATCCACTATTTTAGCCAATTTAAAATTTTTAAATTGGTTCAGATTTTCTGGGTTGTTACACATAACATATCTAACTAAGTGCCATTTTATTTTGTCAACTCTAATTCAACAAAACAAATAAAAGTGATATTTTTATTTGACAAATCATTATTCTAAGTAAATGACATGTTTATTTACAAGATATGCTTTCAACTTTAAATGACATATTTGTTTACAAAACATGTTTTCTAACATGCATGTCATATTTGTTTATAAAATATGTTTTCTACTTTAAATAACATATTTGATACAAAATATGTTTTCTACTTTAAATGACATATTTGTTTACAAGACTTGTTTTCTAACATGCATGTCATATTTGTTTACAAAATATGTTTTCTAACAAAAATGATCTTTTTATTTACAAAACAGGAATATAACTAAATGACATATTTTGTTTTATAAATTTTGAATACAACTAAGTGACATATCTTGTAATGCTAACAATGATACGTGACACTAATTTTTAATGAATCAACATATGTTTCATAAATGAACATTTTTCTATGTAAAAACAATGCATGTTTTTAATCATTTCTAATTCACAATAAAAATGTAAAAAAAAAAATTATTCTTAAACAATTTTTCCACAGTTCCTATGCTCGTATATGACAAATAAAAAGGGAATTTTATTTTCAATGATTTCAGTGTTCTTATATGACAAATAAAAATATGGTTTTTATTTACAAATATTTTAATGTTCATATATGACAAATAAAAAGAGATATTTTATTTGCATACATTTCTAATTTTCAACATGACAAATAAAAGGAAATATTTCTAATTGCATTAGTTCTATCTAAAAAAATGAAAAATAAAAACGTAAATTTAATTGCATACAAATTTCTATCATGACAAATAAAAATGTAAATTTATTTGCGCACAAATTTCTATCCTTAACATAACAAATAAAATGACTACTTTTATTTGTTTACAAATTCAATGTTAACATAACACATAAGAATGATATTTTTATGTTATTGACCATTTTAATTCATTATCACAAATAAAAATGATATTATATATTTGTTTTGACACAAATATGGTTCAACAAAAATGATATTTGTTTTGACACAAATATGATTCAACAAAAATGATATTTGTTTCGACACAAATATGATTCAATAAAAAATGATATTTTATATCGAATGCAACATTTTATAACAAAAACGTTATTTTATTTCTAATGTAAACAATTCAAATGAAAATGACATGTTTAATCTAAATAAACATTTCTAATAATAATGACATGTTTAATCTAAATAAACATTTCTAATAAAAATGACATGTTTAATCTAAATAAACATTTCTAATAAAAATGACATGTTTAATCTACATAACATTTCTAATAAAAATGTTATCTTTAATGTTAACATAACATGATCAAATAAAAATGATATTCAAATGTTGACATAACAAGATTCTTTTTATTTCTAATCTAACATTAAAAATAACCTTTTAATGATAAACATGTTTTTAACATGATTTTCATTATTTCTAATCTAACATAAAAAATAACTTTATAATGTTATACATGTTTTCAACATGATTTTCTTTATTAACATCTTTTATTCAAAACAATGAATATATTGTGTACTCGCACATATAATAAAAATGTGATTTCTAATGTATGAGCATTTTTCAAACGACGAATTTTTTATTTACATATATACAATAGAAATATGGTTTTCATTGTATAAACAAATTTTAACAAACATGAATGTACACAATTCAGTCTAGTTATTCAACGTAGTCACAAACAATCAATTAAGATTTCATACGACATCAACATGAATTCTAAATAGTATAAATATAAATTTCACATCGCGATTAATAATTAATTTTAATTTAAAATAGAGATCTCACCGATGGCTTTAATTCTGTACAGTTCAAATTTGAATTTTCCCCAAATCCTGATTTGCTTCATTTCAGATTAGGTTAGTTTCATTGTGTAGATGTGGTCAACCCGATTCCAACGCTTTAAGTTTCGTCGGATTTGGTTTCTGTTTGAACGAGTTATAGATTTTTGAATATTTGATTAAATTAAATAATATAATGAATTTTATAATTAAAATAATTTACTTCTTCTTCATTAAATTTCCAAGGCCGCTCCCTTTTGATTCCCTTCTTCCTCCTTATCGTTCCTTTCCTGTAACCATCGAACCCAATGTTCGACCTTCTCTCTCCACCGCTGGAGCCACCATGCACCACCGGAAGATGATCAGACCTCGCCACTCCCTACGCCTATGCACCACCTTCCTCCTCCAGCGAGCACGACCAACTTGCATCCCCCATCTTCCTCAAAATCCTCCCCAAACGCTGGCGCTTTGAACCGAGAAACCGTGAAATCCACACAATGATAATCCATCTCGACCGTTCAGCATTTAAATCTAGGATTGTTCTTCGATTTCCCTTTGGAAATTCTTGAATTCGTTGAGCGAATTTGAAGAATAAAAGTCGGGAACTTCTGAAAGTTCGTGGCCATCCGAATTATAGGCGGCTGCCATGTAAATTAGGGTTTAGGGATGAATAAAATAATACTAATTAATCATTTAACGTGTTTAAAAAGTCAGAAACGGGCCGGAGTCCAATTCAGGCCTGCTCACTGCCTAACAATAGATTTTGACATCTTCTGAACGCAGTGGGACTAGGGGCGAAGCCCAAATCTGAAGTCTACATCAATTTCACCTAAAACGTAATATTTTAAAATAAACAACGTACAAATTCCAACGTGCATTTTAATTGATCGGGGCCACATAGTGACACTAAAAATTACAGAAACATAATATCTGGCTTTATTTTGACGGTACAGTTCTAACATAATTAATTTCATCGAATTTGGAGACCGTTTGAAAAATGGCCATTTTCTGGTCGATCCAATTTGACTAAAATTGACAAAACATATTTTCTTTTCCTACGCTTACATATTAATTCTAAAAATTATGAAAATTGGAATCTAGCAATAATTTGATATTCCGGTTCCAACAAAAGTTGTTTCGTCTAAAACGGAGGTCGTTTGCAAAATGGCTATTTACGAGCTATATATTATATTAAATTCTACATCGATTATTCTGAATATTAAACGGGCAATAACTTTTGATTCCTGATTGACATTGAAAAGTGTTTATTTTATTACTCTTATGCTTTATCTTTTGTAAATAAATAAATGATACTTTGGGTATTTTTTATGTGTTTTTACAGATCTCAAGCGTTGCCTCCTTCAATTCAAATCAAAGGCCAACTACAAGAAAGAGCTACTTCCTCACATCAAATTCATTTCAATTGCAAAAGAAGTAGTAGCTCACTGGTAAAGGCATAGGAATTGGTGCTAAGAGACCTGAGTTCGAACCCCGTCAAGCTCACTTTTTGCCAAAGAAATGGAGTGCGTTCACATTGGCCCTTTGTTTTGAGAAATATCTGGTTTAGTGTTATGTTATATATATACATACACATATTCATGTGTATGTATTTATGATGTGCACCAATTAACATTTCAGCAATAGCCATATTCTTATCATGGAATTAAATTCAAATCATTCAATTTCAATTAGAAGAATTTCTGATTGAATTGTTGCCAAGAAGAAAAATCAATTTTAAAGATTTTATCTTATATTGCCTTTGGAGTCTGATAAGCGTCCTCGTTTGGAAGAATTAATTAGATGCAACCTTCTATCAATCAATCAGCCACATGGGAAAATTGAAAGATATGGAAAATATTTACCATGATATGCCCAGATTTTCTCCAATCAAGTTAGTCAAGGAAGGCAAGAGATATTCATGAATGAGGAGGCCCATTTATTCATAGACCTAATTAGGGTTTTCCCATTCTCATCTATAAATATGTGATTGTAACCATTGTAAAAACCATTCATCTTTCTGTACTCTCTTTCAGTCGTAATAAAGCTTTCTTTTCTTTAGTTTCTGCATTTTATTTTCATGGCATATTGTGTTGTCTAGTCAATTAGATTTGCTAGAACACAATTTGCTATTGCTTCTATTTTTCTTACTAGTGATTGACCGTCTGATTAGATTCAGCGGTAATCCTAGTTTTTATTTTCAGTTGTTGATTTCTTTTCTGCAATTTTATTTCCAGTGTTCTATTTTATTTTAATCATTGAATTTATTACAGATCCGATTAGATTCGAATCTGTAGTGAATTTAATTGCATCTTTTATTCGTAATTTCAGTTTTTAATTTACTTTGCGAAAAAAAATCAACCTCCAGCTTCGTCTAACACGCCCAAGAAAAAAAAAATTAATTAAACCTCCCTGTGTTCGACCTGTATGCTACATGCCTGTATGCTTGCAGAATTTATTACAAATGTCGCACTTTTCTAATTCATAGACTAGCGTCGATCAAGTTTTTGGCGCCGTTGCCGGGGAGGTAACGATTAAATTTTATTATTTATTTGATTTCTGATTCGTGTTAGTTTTGTTTTTTTTATTTTTTTATTTTCTTTGTAAAAAAAAACGTTCTTAGTTTTTTTTTCTTGACATATAGAAAAAAAATCTCAATTAGTTGATTTGGTATTGATTGATGATACCGTAATCTTCTATACAAGAGAGAAAAAAAAACTTGCCATTCTTTTTCAATTTCTTTCCCAATCTTCTCTTTAATTATTTTCCTTCTTTTTCATTACAGAATCTTTCCTTTCCTTCTTACAAAAAAAAAAAAAAAAAACCACAAACGCCATACCCTCCCAATCACCATCGAACCATTACAAATACCACCGTTACCACCACAAATCTGACACCTTCCTGTCAAAAACTCTCTACTCATACTGCATCCGCCTCTTCAACTTGCTTCAACGTCCCATTAGTCTTCACCATACCCCCCATTAGCCAACGTTCAGCCCATACAAACCTCCCATAACCAATTACAAGCCATACATAACATCACCGAACTCCACAAAAAAATCACAGACGCAGGTACTCCTCTGGCCACAAACATCCTCCTCCTGTAAAACAACAATCCCCTCATAACCAACACCCCCTCCATCAAGCCAGAAAACCATCTTATCACAACAAACCACACACCGTACCTCTACCAAGTTTAACAGCACCAACTCGTTAGAACATCTTCCCCAAACCCATCCCGCCGATCACTTGACCTCACTCTAACCGCATCCATCACCTACCCGGAACAGTAACGCCTTCATCGACCTCTTCCTGTCCACTCACCGTTCATAACCATTCACACAAGTCAGACCGAGCCTCAATCTCCAATCGCGAAACCCACGTTCATATCCACGCCTATCCTCTCAACACAGTTCTAAAAATCATCATCGCCCTCTCATTCCTACACCGAACCATCATCTTCCCAAAGTCCCAACATCACCAAACAAGCACTGACCATAATCGTACCATCTCTTTCAGAACCCACTACTCACAATTCCGAATACCCTAATCGCACCTCGCTCGCAGCTTCATAAACCTATCTTCGAAATCAAAAACCCAAATCAGAACTCAGAAGAGCAAATCGCGTCCCCAATTGGAGACCGATCTGATTTCTAGAAAGAAAAAAAAAGAGAAAGAATTGAGAGGAAGGTGGCGGCTTGTTTGTAGGGGATTTCGATTTGTTCATTTCTGAAAAAAGGGTGAAAGTTAGTGACCTCCTAACGTTTTGTGAGGCTCTGTCATCTTATATTGGCCTTTGCATCGTGTGGGTTCCAGAAAAGAAAAAAAGAACCGAGAATCAACAAAAAAAAAAAAAACGTGATTTCTTTTGACATAGAAGAGGGGCGTGATTTATCAAGGGCTGTGAGATTTTCTTCTTTGAACGGCATTTGGTTTTTGGTTTAGTTTTGAACGGTGATTTGAGTTTGGTTTTATGCCCCTTTAGTCTGAGTTCGGTTTGTGCGATTGAGCCTTCTTTAGTTTTTTTTTTTTAGCTTAGTTCTTTTAAAAAAAAAATTCTTCTTTCATTTCTAGCTTAGTTCTTTTTTTTAGTTTAGTTTTTCTTTTCAAACTCTTGTTTTTAGCCCGAACCCGTGCCGCGGCGCAGTCAAGCAATTAATAGAAGGGGACAACAACAGAAAGCAGCGAACGATTCAGATGGGTTGGAGCGGTTGCACACCAAGTGGGGTGTGAACGCGCTAGCGCTTCCCAAATTCACTGGAGGACCGCCGATCAAGGTGAAAACTTTTAAAACTCTACAGGTGCTCTGCCGCAAAGAAAAAAATATATAGACAATTGTTGTAAAAAAAATTCTGCAGGGGCAGCGGCTTTGAATGTACAATTTTTAATTTCTGCAATTGTTTTGTGTGATTTCTGCAAATTTTTATTCATTGTGTTAAGGGCAATACCCCAATTCACATAAGGTGAGGGATTTCATCACCCTTTCCTTAGCCCACAAATTGCATTTCATCGTAGAATCTGACTAATAATAACGGTTAGACGTCGGACTTAAGGGAGTCACGGGCTCATCTAGGGCTTAATTATATTGTGATAGTTGATTCATTTGCAACGAATTATTTCTTGGTGTCTAGACTACGGCAGAGAAATAATCGTTTATAAATATTACGGTGATTCGTAAATATTATATCGGTTGTTACTATGAAGGTACTTAAACCTTCGGCTGCATTGCTAGGGTGATTCCTGGTGCACCGATAACTCCTGTCCGTTAACTGGCTAAGAAATCTTTTGATCTAAGTAATCAAACACATCGCTTTATAATTTTGGGTTAAGAGCCAATAAGGACAGAAAACTTCATTGTAGCTAATTTCTGTGCTTGCAATTAACAACAATGAGTGAAAAAAGTGTTAGCCAACAAAATTCTCCTAGGGGTTCTCGAATCAACCAAAACTTTCCAACCGAATTGGATCAAAATCGAGTGAATCAAAACTTTCAAAACTTTGGGGATCAAGACCAAATAAATCAAAATTTTCAAAATCTCAATATCCAAATGGAGAGACCCTTGTCTCTTCGTGATCGATGTTATCCTACTAAGACCGTTCAACCATCTGTCATTGTGTTCCCACCAGCTGAAGGAAACAATTTTGAGCTAAAACATTCTTTTATCCAAGGGGTACCAAAATTTACTGGGTCTGAAAATGCTTATGAATTTCTGAGTGAATTTGAATTGTATGCGTCCACAACAAAAATGCAACAACTATCTAACGAATCGATCAAGCTAAGGCTAATTCCATTTGCACTACTTGAAAGCGCTAAAAGATGGCTAAATTCTCTTCCACGACATTCCATAAGAAGTTGGGATGAATTTGTCACTGCATTCTTGAAAAAGTTTTTCCCTTTCCATAAAACTCTAAAAATTCGAACTGAGATAAATCAATTTTGTCAAAATGAGGGGGAAACTTTTTCAAAATACTTTGAGAGATTCAACCAGCTATTATATAGTTGCCCTCATCATGGAATTCTAAAAGATCACTTATGTCAAATTGCATATGACGGGCTAAACTATCAGACTAGAACTCAACTAGAATCAATGTGTGGAGGAGACTTTATGTCTAAAATAGCCGATGAAGCTTGGCGGTTTTTAGAAGATTATTCTGAAAAGGACATGCAGTGGGAATCGATTCGTGTTCCCATTCGTACTTCTACTAGAGGAGTGCATGTCGTGGACCCAAGTCAAATTCCTTTAGAAACTCAAACTCCTAAAGTCGGAGAAGGGTTACCCCACTATTACTCTCAAGACCAAGCCAATGCCATAGCTCAAAATAATCCTTACTCATCTACGTACAACCCGGGTTGGAGGAACCACCCTATTTTTTCTTGGTCGAACCCCAATAATTCGGCTAACCCATCTCACATGCAACCCTTTATTCCCAATCCGAATTACCAAGGTCCACCCCCCAATTCTCAAACCTCTCAAGCTACACCTCAACCCAAACAACCTTAAAGGCACCCCAATTTTCAATCATCAAACCAATCATCTCAATCTTCTCAACCATCACAAGATATTGGGCGTCTAAAAAAACAGATGAACTCCTACGAAGCTAAAATAAACTCGCAATACGCTAAAATGGACCAAATGTTTAATATGATGAAGGAATTTATGAAAACTCATGAGAAGGGAAAATTGCCTAGTCAACCTGAGGTGAATCCAAAATATAACTCTCGTGCTGTAAATTCTTGTGAGGACGAAAATCAAAATCGAGTCAATGCTATTACAACCCTTCGATCTGGAAAGAGGATTGATAACAACATAGGCAACCCTGGCGAACTTTCTAACTCGACCCCAATCCCTAATCTTGATGATCAACCATTGGCTTCGTGCCAATTCTTCTAAACCTCCATTTTCCTCAAATGTTGGCAATCCCAACAGTTCTTCTCCCAGTGTCGGCAAACCCGACCCACCTTCGAAAAATAATGTTGGCAATCCCAACATTTCATCTTCTACACCCCTACCACCTTCTTCTTCGAATGACGAAACTCATCACAGAATCAAAGAACCAGTAGCTCCTTTTCCGCATAGACTCAATAATAAGAAGAAAGCGGCAAATTTCGATAAAATTCTGGAAATTTTCAAACAAGTCCGTGTGAACATTCCTCTTTTAGACACCATTGAACAAATTCCTCAATATGCTAAATGTCTTAAGGAATTGTGCACACAAAAACGTGCGACCAATGTCCCAAAAACAGCTTTTCTAACTGCAAATACAAGCTCTGTTCTTTCGAATCTTGCCCCCGTCAAGTATAAAGACCCTGGCTGCCCTACGATTGATGTAAAATAGGAAACACTCACATCTCTCGTGCCCTACTCGACCTCGGTGCTAGTGTCAACCTTCTCCCTTATACTGTCTATCGTCAACTTGGACTAGGGGAGATTAAACCAACAAACATCACACTTCAACTAGCTGATCGATCTATCAAAAAGCCATTGGGAATTATCGAAGACGTCTTGATATAGATCAAACAGTTTTACTTCCCTGTCGATTTTATAGTTCTAGAAACAGAGCCTTTCTCAAATCCCAACGTTCAAATACCATTGATCTTAGGACGCCCTTTCTTAGCAACCTCTAATGCTGTCATTAATTGTAGGAATGGTCAGCTTCGACTTTCCTTCGGGCACCTAACCATTGAGCTAAACATCTTTAATCTCAACAAATAACCTAGGGATTTTGAGGTCGATGAAATTGACATGATTCAAACCACAGTTGATGAAACCTCTAGTGACACTTCTGAAGCCCTGAAAATGTGTCTTGACCATTTCGACTCTGATTTCGATGAACTCGAATACATTTCTGAACTAAACAAAATTCTTGACTCCGACACTTCGTCACCAGAATCTAACCAAGGAATGTTGACCAATGTTGATACACAAGAACTTCCTAAGTTAGACCTCACACCCTTGCCACCAGACCTTAAGTATGCTTACCTAGACTCTTCAAAAACTTTCCCCGTAATCTTGGCCTCTGATCTTACCGAAGACCAAGAAGAAAAAGTTTTGGGAACTTTACGGGAAAATAAGGACGCCTTGGGGTGGGAAATTAGCGATATAAAAGGAATTAGCCCATCAATTGTGGAACATCGCATACACTTAGTTGATGAGGCTAAACCCACCCGTGAGGTTCAAAGGAGATTAAACCCAAACATGAGAGAAGTGGTCAAGGAGGAGATAATCAAATGTCTAGACAATAACATCATCTATCCCATCTCTGATAGTACTTGGGTGAGTCCGGTACAAGTTGTACCAAAGAAGTCGGGAGTCACAGTGATCAAAAACGACAATAATGAACTCGTCCCAACAAAAATCAAAACCAAATGGCGTGTGTGCATCGACTATCGAAAGCTTAACTCAGCCACACGAAAAGACCATTTTCCCTTGCCTTTTATTGACCAAATGCTCGAATGCTTAGCGGGACATGAGTACTACTGTTTTCTCGATGGATACTCTGGCTATAACCAAATTCCTGTTGCTTTAGAAGATCAACATAAGACCACCTTTACTTGTCCCTTTGGAACCTTTGCTTATCGTCGCATGCCTTTCGGTCTTTGTAATGCCCCCGCGACTTTCCAAAGGTGTATGATGAGTATTTTCTCTGATATGGTGGAAGAATTCTTGGAAATATTCATGGACGATTTTTCAATATATGGATCATCTTTTTCCCAATGTCTCACTCATCTAGAACATGTCCTCAAACGTTGTAAGGAGAAATCACTCGTGCTTAATTGGGAAAAATGCCACTTTATGGTAAAAAGGGGGATAGTTCTAGGTCATGTCGTCTCCAAAGATGGCTTAGAAGTCGATAAATCCAAAATCGATTTGATCGCTAATTTACCTCCTCCTAAGTCTGTCAAAGATGTTCGTTCATTTCTTGGCCATGCGGGATTCTATAGAAGATTCATTAAGGATTTCTCGAAAATTTCAAAACCTCTCTCGAATTTACTTGCCAAAGACGTAAAGTTTGAATTTTCCAATGATTGCAAAACATCTTTTGAAACTCTTAAATCACTCTTGACCACAACTCCCATCATTCAACCTCCTGATTGGACTCAACCATTCAAACTTATGTGCGACGCTTCTGATTTTGCTATTGGAGCCATCTTGGGTCAGCGTATCGATAAACTCCCTCGAGTCATTTATTACGCTAGCAAAACTTTAAACGAGGCCCAATTGAATTACTCAACTACTGAAAAGGAATTTTTGGCAGTTGTCTTCGCTCTTGAGAAATTCAGACCATATCTCATAGGATCCAAAGTCATAGTTTACACTGACCACGCTGCCCTACGATATTTGCTTTCTAAAAAGGATGCCAAGGCCCGCTTGATTCGTTGGATCCTTCTTCTTCAAGAATTCGATATAGAAATACGAGATAAAAAGGGTTCTGAAAATGTCGTAGCTGATCATCTCTCTCGAATTGTGCACGAAAATGATAACGACACCCAAATTGATGACTATTTTCCTGACGAACAACTCCTTTCGATCTCTAACACCCCTTGGTACGCTGACATTGTGAATTATCTTGTCACACAACAAACACCCGCTGAATGGTCGAAACAAGATAAACAAAAATTTCTCTCGAAAGTTCGAAACTTCTATTGGGACGACCCATATCTTTTATAATACTGCCCAGACCAAATCATTCGAAGGTGTGTGCCTGATCATGAACACCAAAGTATTCTCTCCTTCTCACATGACCATGCTTGTGGCGGTCATTTTGGTGCAAGAAAAACTGCTGCAAAAGTTTTGCAAAGCGGTTTTTATTGGCCCACACTCTTCCGTGACGCTTTCGAATTTTGCTCTAAATGCGAGCGATGTCAAAGAACGGGTCGAATCTCTAAGCGAAACATGATGCCTCTCAACCCCATTTTAGTGATTGAGTTATTTGACGTTTGGGGCATCGATTTCATGGGACCATTCCCTAATTCATTCGGTAATCTTTACATTTTGCTTGCAGTAGATTATGTCTCAAAATGGGTTGAAGCCATTCCGACCAAAACCAATGACAACAAGGTTGTTGTCAAATTCCTCAAAGAAAACATCTTTTCACGCTTTGGTACACCTCGAGCTATCATTAGCGATAATGGCACTCATTTCTGTAATCGTGCTTTTGAGTCCTTGCTCAAGAAATACTCAATCACACACAAGCTGTCAACACCTTACCATCCACAAACTAGTGGACAAGCAGAAGTTTCCAATAGACAAATCAAACAAATTCTTGAGAAAACCGTGAATTCCAATAGAAAAGATTGGTCCGGAAAACTGATTGATGCACTTTGGGCTTTTCGCACTGCGTATAAAACCAATCTAGGGATGTCACCATATCGATTAGTCTTTGGAAAGGCATGTCACTTACCTCTTGAATTAGAGCATCGCGCTCTCTGGGCCATCAAATTTTTGAACTTTGACTTAGAAAAAGCCGGCTCACATAGGAAGTTACAAATTTCGGAATTAGAGGAATTAAGAAATGAGGCGTATGAAAATTCGAAAATCTACAAAGAAAGAACCAAAGCCCAACACGACAAAAACATACTTCGTAAGGAATTCAACGTAGGTCAAAAAGTTCTTTTATACGACTCTAGACTTCACTTGTTTCCAGGAAAACTCAGATCTCGATGGACTGGACCTTATGTCGTGAAAACAGTATACCCTCATGGAGCGGTTGAAATTAAAAATCCTAGGGATGGAAAAGTCTTCAAAGTAAACGGTCAACGACTGAAACCATTTTTGGAATTCGAGCAATATGACAAAGATGACTCCATCGATCTGCATGATCATCCACCACGAAATCAGGTGGTACACGTTCTTTCTCTTTTATTTTTCTTTTTCATTTTTTTTATTTTTGTTTTTCTGCCTTAGACAGTTGGGACACTGTCTCAATCAAGTGTGGGGGGGAGTCTGCATTTCATCCATTTTCATTTTTCTTTGTTTTTTATTTCTTTTTATTTTCAGCCATTTTAGATTGTAGTAACATACCATAATTTTTTTTTTCTTTGAAATACGACTCATTTTCAATTGATACAGCAAAATAAGTTTACAATTTTTAGCCAGTTGATAGTATTTTTCTCTCTCAACTTAGATCGAATACGAAATATAATGAAAAGTTTAATTTTGAGGGATAATAGTGTAACCGATACATAGGGAGATTCTTAGGTGATGGCCATGAAATCTATTCTATATTGTAGACTTTGTTTAAATAAGTGGAGGACTTAAAATACTTATATTGGCTTTTCAAATCTTTAAAACTAAGTTGTGTTAAGTTGAATTCGCGTAACTCTTTTTTGTGCTTATATCTTCGATAATAATAATAATAGTATTCCAAGGGTATCCAACATTGCTTGTATATCGAGCGTTGGTGTGCAAACCCGCCAAGCTCTATCCGACACGTTGTTGACAAAGTCAAAGTTGGAATATCTTGGTCTCATTTTATGAGATTGGACACCTAAGGATTACCGACACGTTGTTGACAAAGTCAAAGTCGGCCTGCACAATCTGCCAAGCTCTTTACCTACTCTCCGTTAGTCCGCGAGGCAGTGCATGGGTGGTAAACCTTGGTCTTTTTAGGTGTATGTACTTATTCATAAATCTTAAAATTTTATAGAATAAAGAATAAGCGATGATACCCAAACACTTCTTGACCTTATTGATTTGACTAGCCATACATGAGAAAATTAGAATACCACTTTGCAAACTGTGCCAAGCAAACTAAGAATTTATTTCATGGCTGCACTATGTTATCGACCGAACTAACTGGCCAAACTGGAATTTAACATTTGAAAACTTGATTTATATTGAAAATTTGTGACAAGTTGAGGTATCTAAAATAAAATCAACTGATTAGAAATTGTTAACTTAATTTGTTGTACCACTTTCCTGAAACAAGTCGTGTTTTCATTTTTTTCGTTTTTAATTGCATATGTCCATTACATTCATGTAGTTTCATTAGAATCATAGCATACTACATTTGGGTTTTGTGGGTAGTATCCGCTGAAAACCCTCACGAGACACCACTTGTCCTACTAGGGACACCTAGAGGTTTAACGGCTTGTTGCATACGCTCAATGCAATCGTGTTTCCTACGAAAGTGTGACCTATCTAGTTAGTTTTTCATTTTTTTTGTTTTACTCGAGGACGAGTAAAAGATAAGTGTGGGGGTATTTGATTGACATTGAAAAGTGTTTATTTTATTACTCTTATGCTTTATCTTTTGTAAATAAATAAATGATACTTTGGGTATTTTTTATGTGTTTTTACAGATCTCAAGCGTTGCCTCCTTCAATTCAAATCAAAGGCCAACTACAAGAAAGAGCTACTTCCTCACATCAAATTCATTTCAATTGCAAAAGAAGTAGTAGCTCACTGGTAAAGGCATAGGAATTGGTGCTAAGAGACCTGAGTTCGAACCCCATCAAGCTCACTTTTTGCCAAAGAAATGGAGCGCGTTCACACTGGCCCTTTGCTTTGAGAAATATCTGGTTTAGTGTTATGTTATATATATACATACACATATTCATGTGTATGTATTTATGATGTGCACCAATTAACATTTCAGCAATAGCCATATTCTTATCATGGAATTAAATTCAAATCATTCAATTTCAATTAGAAGAATTTCTGATTGAATTGTTACCAAGAAGAAAAATCAATTTTAAAGATTTTATCTTATATTGCCTTTGGAGTCTGATAAGCGTCCTCGTTTGGAAGAATTAATTAGATGCAACCTTCTATCAATCAATCAGCCACATGGGAAAATTGAAAGATATGGAAAATATTTACCATGATATGCCCAGATTTTCTCCAATCAAGTTAGTCAAGGAAGGCAAGAGATATTCATGAATGAGGAGGCCCATTTATTCATAGACCTAATTAGGGTTTTCCCATTCTCATCTATAAATATGTGATTGTAACCATTGTAAAAACCATTCATCTTTCTGTACTCTCTTTCAGTCGTAATAAAGCTTTCTTTTCTTTAGTTTCTGCATTTTATTTTCATGGCATATTGTGTTGTCTAGTCAATTAGATTTGCTAGAACACAATTTGCTATTGCTTCTATTTTTCTTACTAGTGATTGACCGTCTGATTAGATTCAGCGGTAATCCTAGTTTTTATTTTCAGTTGTTGATTTCTTTTCTGCAATTTTATTTCCAGTGTTCTATTTTATTTTAATCATTGAATTTATTACAGATCCGATTAGATTCGAATCTGTAGTGAATTTAATTGCATCTTTTATTCGTAGTTTCAGTTTTTAATTTACTTTGCGAAAAAAAATCAACCTCCAGCTTCGTCTAACACGCCCAAGAAAAAAAAATTTTTTTAATTAAACCTCCCTGTGTTCGACCTGTATGCTACACGCCTGTATGCTTGCAGAATTTATTACAAATGTCGCACTTTTCTAATTCATAGACTAGCGTCGATCAATTCCCGCTATTAAATTTCAATTTTTCAGATTCGTTGGAAAGATATTTTTAAATAGATTCTAATATTTTTGTTTTCACCAAAATCCGATTTATTTTGCATCCTGTATAGTTTGTCAAAATTCAAATTCAAAATTTCTAACTACCGCGCTATTTATAACTCCTTTTAAAATTAAAATAAACATATTCATTCTAACTTCGATTTAAATAAATTTTTAGTTGTTATTATTTAAAATAAACTATTTTAAATATTTAAAATTCATTAAAAAAATTAAATTGGTTCCAAAATACTGGGTTATTACAGTCTGCATGATTGATTCGAAGGCTTGGATTGAGGTGGAACTTGAGGAGTTTGAGGACTAGAAGAAAATAGAGCTTGGCGATCTGAATTCGTGACATTATTGGGATTATACCATGTGAAATTTGGATGATTTTTCCAACTAGGGTTATACGTGGATGAATAAGGATTATTTTGAGCCACGACATTGGCTTGATCTTGAGGGTAATAGTGGGGTTATCCTTCAAATTGAGGAGTTTGAGTTTCTAAGGAAATATGTATTGGATCCACGACATGCACTCGTCTAGTAGAAGTATGAATGGGAACATGAATTGATTCCCATTACATGTCCTTTTCAGAATAATCTTCTATGAATTCCCAAGCTTCATCGGCTGTTTTAGATGTAAATTCTCCTCTGCACATTGATTCTATTTGTGTTCGAGTTTGATAGTTTAGCTCTTCATACGCAATTTGACATAACTGATATTTGGGAATTGCATCATGAGGACAACTATATAATAATTGGTTGAATCTCTTAAAGTATTTTGAAAAGGTTTTCCCCTCGTATTGAGAAAACTGATTTATTTCTGTTTGGATTTTTAGAGTTTTATGGAAAGGGGAAAACTTTTTCAAGAATACATTAACAAATTCATCCCAACTTCTTATGGATTATCTTGGAAGAAAATTTAGCCATCTTTTAGCGCTTTCAAGTAATGCAAATGGAATTAGCCGTAGCTTGATTGATTCATTAGACAAGTGTTGCATTTTAGTTGTTGATGAATACAATTCAAATTCACTTAGAAATTTATAGGCATTTTCAGAACTAGTAAATTTTGGTACCCCTTGAATAAAAGAATTTTTAAGCTCAAAATTTCATTCGATTGGTGGATAAACGATGAAAAAAGGTTGAATAGTCCTAGTTGGGTAACATTGATCTCGAAGTGATAAGGGCCTATCCATTCTGACATTGAGACCTGGAAAGTTTTGATTAATTTGAGAACCCCTAGGAGAGTTATGGTGGTTATAGCTTTTCTCATCATCGTTATCACAAGGAAAATCCTAGACTGAAGGTTTACACAATTAGCCCCTATTCAAAATAAATAACGTACTCAAATATATCTTATCAGTTGATAATCTCATTTGAAGGGGGAAGAGGGTCTTATGGTCGTTCACGTATAGTATAAATACTAAGGGATACGACCAATGTTTTACGGGTAGTACGCAACCTCTTTTGCTAAAAGTTCAATAAATTGAACTAATATATATCCGCGATCAAACCCTTGAGAGAATTAATTTCATAAAATATACTCTTGTAGTTAAATATTCTGAAAATCAAAATTTTTTATCGTTGAAAGAACAATGAGGGTGATGGTTGTAATTATGGAAATTCGTTTCCTAACAAATTAATTCAGAAATTTCAGCCACACAACAGTCAAATAATAATTGCAGAAATTAAAATTGTACAAGCAAGTCGTCGCTGCCCCTGCAGATGATTTTTACGAGCAATTTCTATATATTTTTAAGAAGTTGCAACACCTGTAGAGTTTAGAAAATTTTATAGTGAGGTATGGCTGTCCGTCCAGTGCAGTTGAGTAGGCTGAACTCTTCTCTTCACTATTTGAAAATCGATTGAACTTTGAATTTCTTGTTCGTTCCTCGCTTAGATTTTTATTTTGATTTCTCAAACTTTTTTTTTGAAAAGAAATAGAAAATAATTCTCGCAGAAGTCAAAAACAAATAACTAAACAAATCCCATGTTATTAAATGAGCTTAATATTCAAGATAATGTTCCCACGAATAAAGACAGTTTTGATGGCTGCTTGCGTATTCAAAGGAAACGGATCAATAGAGTAACACAGTCCCCTTTTATTCCAAATCAAGGACACTCAAACCAAAAGAAAAGAGATTAAGAAAAGGATCACACCCCCTTTTATAGAAACTAAAATGAACTCAGAAGTTCTCAACCAAACCAGTAATCAGTCCAAATAAACGCAGTTAGAATGGTAATTTCAAAAAATCTTGCTTTTAAAAATACACTTAACCTAACCCAACCTCAATGTGGTTTCACATAAAGATTAAAACCCCCTAGCCCTTTCAACTAAAACGCCAAAAGTTCAGTCTTATTCTCAATGCAATTTTTTTTTCGAGACCATAGGATAGAAGGAAAATCGGAAAGGAATTAACTCGCGCCCCTCTCTTTTGGAAAACCAAATTGAACCAAATCACATAGCCATTTTTTTGGAGATTCCAATCGGCTGAGTTGTAATCGAATCAGTGTTCGATCGTATTCGATTTGGGGCTGTTTGAATCGGAGTTGGGTTTCTTCGAATTGGGTTTATGCGGTTATTGATTTGGATCGGGTACAGTAGATCACGATTTGCTTGAAGTTGCGAGGTTTGTATGGTTGTTGGGGTGTAAGCAGTATGTGAATTGTTCGAGTAGGGCTTTCTGGATCGAATCGGTCTTGGCGATTTGGTTTCGAATATGGGTTGGGGTAATTGTTGATGGTGTTTGAGAAAGCACGAGCTGCTGTGGGGTCTGAAGGGTGCGGTTTTGCCATGTTACAATTGGTGAATTCGTAAGAGGAAGAGTCTGGTTGTCGGAGGTTGTAGGAAAGCAATGAATGTTAGATAATTAAGTGGGGTTTAGGTTGATGGGGTCTAAAAAGCTTGGGCAGTTTTCCAGGGAAGAACAGTGTGGTTTTGGATTGCAGTGGTGAGGTTTTCGAGTTGAGACAATATGATTGTGAAGATGTGGCATGATGAACGTGTTGTGGGAATTAAGTATGAAGGATTGGTTTGAAAAGGGATGTCGGTAGAGAAGGGGATGGCAGTGAAGATAATTAAGGCATGATTGAAGAGATTTTTTTTCTGAACTTGTAAAAGAAAGAAAACAGGAAACAAATGTACAAAAAAATATATGGAAAAGAGGTTGAAAGACGGGAAACAAATGAAGAAAATTTGGCAAAAATTTTTTGGTTTATTATTGTAAAAGAATGAAAACCAGTATTAATAATTGGAAAGAAGTAGAAGGAATGGGTGGAATTAAAGAAAATTGGAAGATTTGGTAAAATAAGTGAATAATACCAAAGAATAATAAAAGTAAAGTAAAAATTGGAAAGAAGGAATAGATAAAGAGGGGAAAAAAAATTTAAAAGGAAAAAAAATTGAAAAGGGGAAAGAAAATAAAATAAAAAAATCAAGAAAACTTAGCAAGTTTTTTTTCTCTTGTTTAGAAGATTATAGTATCAATTAACTATAAAAAATCTAACTAATCAAGAATTTTCTATATATACAAGAAAATAAAAAGGAAAAATTAAAATAAAACTAAAACGAATCGGAAATTAAATAA
Source organism: Allium sativum (assembly GCA_030737875.1). Classification (NCBI taxonomy): domain Eukaryota; kingdom Viridiplantae; phylum Streptophyta; class Magnoliopsida; order Asparagales; family Amaryllidaceae; genus Allium; species Allium sativum. The sequence goes on along the minus strand of CM060909.1, from coordinate 740,156,262 downwards.
ATAATAAAATTTAATGTTTACCTCCCAGGCAACGGTGTAAAAAACTTGATCGATGCTTTCTAAGAACTAGAAAAGCGCAAATTTTGTAATAATAACTACAAGTGCACAGATCGTGTAATATGCAGGTCGAACACAAAGAGGAATTTTAAATTTTATTATTTATATATTTCTTGGGCGAGTTAGACAAAACTTGGAGGTTGGATTGAAAAACAATAAAAATTGAAACTGTAATTTGATTCAGAACAAATCTAATTGAACCAAAGATCAAATCACAATTTTCAATTGAAAAACAAATAAAACTATGAATCAGATCTAAATCTAATCAAATCCAATTTAACCTAGGAAAACAATTAAAAAGCAGAAATTAAATAACAAATAGAAAATAAAATTAGGATTACCGCTGAATCTAATCCGATGGTCGGTCACTGATGAAAATAAGTGCAAAATAAAAATAGCGCTCTACCAAATCTAATTGTGTAGACAACATTAATTGCTAAGAAAATAAAATTGCAGAAAAGAAAAAAAAGAAGAAAATTTTATTGATTCCAGGATCAAAATTTACAATAAGATTACATGGATATTTATAGGGGATAGATAGCCAACCTAAAACCCTAATCAAATCTATGCATATATGGGTCTATTTACACAAGAATTATTTAATCCTATCTCATGCCCTTTTCTTGATTTTGTTTCGAGGAAACAATCTTGAGAATATATTGGTCTCTTAATTAGCAATTACTCCTTCCATATCTTAATTAACAATTATTCCTCCCATATCTTCCTTGTTTGGCATGTGACTAATTGAAGGGAGACAAGATTTAAGGAGATTTCTTTTACCAAACATGAACATATCATGAAAACCAAAAGCAAAACAATGCCAAGTCTTCATCTGCACATCTTCATATGTATATACACAGCATTTTGATCTTTATTTTCTATTTTATGGCTGCATGTAGCTTAGTTGGCATATCTGTAAAAGTGACAAAATAATACCCAAGTAATATTTATTTATATACAAAAGATAAGATATAAGAGCATAAAATAAACACATTTTTATGTTAATCACCCTTATAGTCGGTTTCCAATAACGGCTACCGAACTGCATTCATAGCGACCTTTTCCAAAATTGATTTGGACATATTTTGAAATCTAACCATTCAAATTTAAATCTCATATATTCATTGGAAAGATCTTTTCGATGCGAACCCAACAGTTCTGGTTTTAGGAGAATCCGACGATAGGATCTCCCGTTACATCAGTTTGAATTTAATGGTTGAAATTCACGAACGGTGGTTGCGCGACGCGTTCTATTCAAGCCATTATATATATATATATATATTACCGTCGATTTCCATTTAAAATGTATTTTATACATCGTTTATAAATTCGTTTTTAAACGATTTTAACTTCGTTTTCAATTTTAAATCAAAATTGAACATCCCATTTTATTATAATCTCACAGTGATAATATTTCCAAAATGGCTGATTTTTAAATTCAGTCTTCTCGATATTAATTATAAAAAATTAATAAAATCAATGTAAAAACTCGTTCAAGTCAAGATAGCATTTCTAAACTTAACTCGGCTTTATATTTTTATTTATTCTCGTGTCCATCCAAAATTGGACATCAAAATCATATTTTGATTCTTTACTGAATATTATTTCAAAACATTCGTTATTTCTGAATTGGAATCAAAATCAATCAATTACCATATAATTTTATTTATATGGATTCCGTACATCGCATGTATTCAAAAATGGTGATAAACAACTATAAAACATTCAATTCACATCCAGAGTGCAATTTACAACTGTATAAGCATTAAATAATTAAATAACGCTTATAATAACAGTATGTCAATCAATCGATCAACATATGGTCAAATCCAAGGGAGATGTGAATTAATTATCATCCCCAGACGCATGTGGGGTTTTCAAACAACAACAATGAATTCAAATTATTCACTGGTTAATAAATTTAACCAATTCTAATTTGATTCATATTATTTTTCTAATTAGCCAATTTTCATTGTTTAAATTATAAATGGATATTTATAATTTAATTTTAACTACTACATTAATATTAACATTATTTTTAATATGTTCACAATCATAAACAAAACACAATACAGTCAATTAGGTCATCCATGGGTTTTCAAACAACTATGAAGTGAGCTAACAGACACCGTACAATATTTGTGACATTTGTGATAATTAAAAACTGATAAAAATCAATATTGGCAGTTCATATACTCAGTTATAAAATAAACAACTGTACAAATATTTTAGTGAGAGGATTCTCACTTTGGTTTCCACTCCGTCATTCTTTATTGAAGGATTGTTTTAATAAAATTAAACAACAGTTTAATTTTATCAAAAACTGCAACCGCTTCCGTTCCGTTCTAGTCAGTTCCATGTTGTAGCATTTTCCACCATGATTCCAACGCAACTGAAATCGTTGGATTCCAACATCGTATGAAATAGATATGTCATTTTAAAGATTAATTACAAAAACCACTTAACGAAATATAATTGATTTAATTATTTTCCCTAATTACCCCTATCCTCTTCGTTCGATGCTTCCGGGTTGCGTAGAAACCCATCGTCCACTTTCTCCAATTGCCTACGCACGTTCGTCCATGCCCCCTGGTCGCGATCCAATGCCTCCACGACCGCTGCCTTGGCTATGACCCCCTACGCCGGTGGTGGCGCCACCCTCGGTAGCCCCTGTGGCCCTGATTTTTTGCCAACTTGTTGAAAAGATGAAAAGGTGCTTAATTTATGTGTTTTCCCATTTCGTTTGGATTTTCGTATGTTAGTATTTTGTTTTTTTATCTCCTTAATTTTAAGAAAAATCTTAGTATATCGGTTACTGATTTAGTCTTGAATAAGATGGGAACACCAATAGCACAGTGGTTTGGTATCTTGTTAAAAATATAGGCCTAGATTCTAGATCATAAAGGATCATTGATGGTGTTGGTAAGCGTTGTTTGTATGGAGGCCGAAATGCAGGATTGGGTAATGAAATGTATTGGTTTCAATTCCTGATAGTAGCATTTGAATGTGGTTGAAGTGTAGGTGATTAGCTAGGTAGCATTAGTTTGTTGTTTGAGGTTAAATGGTGAACTTTGATGCAACAATTTGTTGTTTGAGGTTAAATGTTGAACTGCGATGAGGTAAAGCGAAGGAGGTGTTGTTATAGGTGGAACTGAGATTGTGGGTTTTCTTTTTTGGACTTTATTTTGAGTGAGTAGTTTCAGGCGAGACAAGCAAGGACTGTGATGAAGCAGAATGTTGAATTTGACATGGTCATAGGTTGTTCATTGTTTCATAGGAAAGGCAAGTTTGTGATTTTAATTTTTTTTTGAGTAATGTCTTATAAATTACATTGAGCAACAAATACAAAGTACACCCAGTTTGGAGAAGATTGTATATTGGTGCTTTACACATCGATATCGCTAAACAGTAAGAAATAGGAACTGATGGAAAGTATGAAAGCCCAGTAGTTATCGTACCACATGTAATCGGATCTTAGGTCTATAACTAAGTACGAAAAAACATTAAGTACTCTATGCTGCTATTTTTCTATCTACTTAAGATATTTCCTCTAAATTTTATTCATGCCTTTACATCTATGACCACTATAAATGGTTCTCAGTTTGTCAACAATCATCGACAATTTATATCTCTGACAGAAGGCTATCCAAATTCATCCAAAAATGCTAGAGCACACCATTTGACCGACCAAATCCGGTTTGCATTCCAACTCATAAATAAAGATCATATGAAGGAAGCCATATATAATTAAGATGCAATAATTAATTAAGATATTAAACCAGAAATACAATATTTCCTGAACATTATATTCACCACCACCCCCAGTTTTGCCACAAGCTTCCATATTTTATTTCTCCTGCATTGCACCAGTTTTTTTGAATGCAACATAGTTTGTTCTTAACCATTTATTTCAATATCCTTGGCTAAAGATTTTGCTTCCATGTAGTTAGACTTCATGTATCCTTCAACTATCATATGCTGCAAATGAGGCCATCCATTCGGGAAATCCCATAGTTGTGAAGTGTTTAACATACTTGTTGAAATTCCGGCAGGATAAAGCAATCCTGATTTTTGAAAGCATTTCAAAACTTTCTCCATGGTAGCATCGTGTGAAGAAATTTTCTTAATCCACAATGGGATGAAATTTAAAGCATAAATTTGGTGGTTTTTGTTGCGCATGTAAAAATATGGACTTTCTTGCCGATGTATTTTCCATCCAGCCAATAATCAAGTCATTGCTCCATCTCATTATACCAAAAAATTGTTTTAATTGCTTTGAGCCTTGCTTTTGATGGTTTCAGAAAGCATTTTGAAATAAACTCATCCCATTAATTTTAGCAAAGAATTGTATATCTTATTCCATCATAAACAGATAAACGTTCAAATCACAGGCAATATCGATGTTGTAGACATGGTTGTAAAGTCGGATGCATTTCTCATCCAACGAGAGCTAAATTCCTATCCAGTTTCGGTAGTTGAAGCAACTTCAGGGTAGAACCTCTCCTTTTCAAGGTTACTCAAAATACTTGATGCTGCTTCCTTATCAGTTGCACTTTCAAGCTTAGGTTTATCCCACATCGCGTAATAATGGCTTAAATAGTGTTTGTTACCCTGAAGATCCATTATTATAACATTATGAATTCCTGAACACCGAAAGGTGTGTTCTTTAATCATAGAAGGAAGTGGCTCATTCACTAAAGCCAAATCACCTGTTTTCTTGTATATCTCCATAACCATTACACTCAATAAAGGATGTTGGCCTCTATTACCATAGTAGCCCTTGCACCATTCAATGCAAAACCATAAACATCAATAATTGATATTAGGTTTCTCACCAATGTTTTTGCAGTTTCATACATTTTGCTAACAAGAAAGCCCTTGATAATCTAGTTGGTATCCCAATAATAAACCTCCCAAAACTGAGAATCCAGCACAACAAAAGACTCTGGCGAAGGCAACAAAGTTTGAAAATCTTTATTTTTGTGCCTTCTGGTGATACGCTAGGAACTTAAGTATGTGCTGGTGCTCTTTTAGGTGAGCTTACTTTATTATAATTATTTTTGTATGTTTGTTTGTCACTCAATGCCTGATACATGTTGATATGAATATCTATCTGTTTTTTATTTTTTTGCTTCATAAGGAAAAAGCATTCTCTTCCTCCATCAAAGACTTATTAGGCTTAGACTTATTTAATACAATGGGGTCGTTCATGACACTTGTTATTTGGTTAATTTCATTTGTTTTAGCATGTACTTTTGGGTCAAATGTTGTAGTAGGATTGCATGGCCAATTTTGTTTACTGCTAAACATAGATCTTGCGTACATGACTAAGCTTGGAATTTTCACTATTTCCTAAAAATGTTCGCCCTTATAATCCTTGTGTTATCTATGTCAATAATTTTTTTTAATATTGCTCTTGTCAGGTATTAAGTGCAGTGTTATTTACTTGCACGATGGTGGATTCTACATTGTTATTATTTGCTGCTTTGGTACTCTATTTTTTCAAAAGCCACATGTTGGGCATTTTATTTTACTTTTCCTACTATATTAAGTTCAGTTGCATGAATGTGGTACTTTTTCTACTGTAGCTGAGATTGGTGGGTTATATTCTAAAAGAGAGCGTAAATCATGGTCCGCTGATGCTACTGACACTGGTTCAGTTGGTAGTGCTGCTAGTCACGCTCTTGCTTCAAAACTTGTTCTTGCGATTTAGAATGTTATAGCTAAAATACTTGAATGACAATGCTCATATATTGTAACAACCTAGAATTTTGACAATAAGAATAAATTGTTAGAATTTCAATTTTTTTTTTTTTTTGCATATTATGGAATTTGACCAGGAAACTTTAATCAATATGTTTGTCTTGGAATTCTGGTCAACTTTCATGTTTGGAGTTTCGCGAACGGAGTCTGTATGAAAAAGTTACGGACGAAATATTATAATGGACGAAAAATAAATAAATCGATATATATATATATATATATATAATACCTTATTATACTAGCCGACCTGGACATTAACAATCCAGGCGGTCGACTAATGCTTCAAGGACAATTCCACTCCTATAAATAAATGGGTAAGGCCTCATTCTTTTTCATGCAAATCTATAGCAGCAGCGGAGCTCTGCCATTTTCTTTCCTCTTCTAACCTAATTTCTAAAATAAAAATATATTCATACACAACAAATCAAAATCGCATATGATTGAGAGGATTATTAGATCTAATGGAAAAGAACGCAAATTGACGCTTCAAATCAGATGCTATCCTCTCTTCTTATCTTCTTACGTCTCTACAGATCTGAATTTATCCCTTTTTTAGATTAATTGTAGATTTATAAGAATTTGGGAATTGTAGGCCTAAAAGGTTCAATCTTTGGATTTGGATGCTTTAAGGTGAGTGCAAAATTTATATATACATTTATAATAATGTATTTATCTCGTTTGTAATAATTCTCAATTTTTATGCTTATTTCCATCAGATCAGCTCATTATATTGTTGTAGTGGAATTAACACCTATCAGATCTGATTTTTAATAATTATCAAAACTTGTGAATTGTAAATTGTGGTTATGCATAATATTAATTGTAGGATTCTTAAACTTGTTTACACATATTCCTATAGTTATGTTGAAAAAATGTATTGCAACTGTTGTAAAGCACTGTAGATATGGAAATCAGTCCCAAGTAAACACTTGTCAGATGTAGTTACATTCCAGATCTCTAGTTCAGTATTGAATAATAAAGTCTATGAATTTGGATAAAAAGATACGATTGGTAAATTATGTGATTGTAATATTAAAAGAAATATGCCTATTTGTATTCAATATTGTTGGGTTTTGGCTTAGTTGTTGTAAATATGTCGTTTTCCTCTTTTTGAATAAAAAGACATTATTTTGAAATCATAAGAGATATGATAAAAAGACTAAAAAGGGAAAAGTGGTGCAAAGGTACGTATTAATATAAATATACATATTTGTGCGTAATTTGCATCAACTATTCCAAATTATATATTTACATATATTCCTTGTGGTTTGAAAATATGTCAATTCCACTACTTTGGCGTAATTTACAATGACCATAGCTAATGGTATTTTTGTAAGATTTGGAACCTTTTGATAATATTGAATGTAAAATGGAATGTTTGGTTTTCAATTAAACCAAATCACTTAGGAATAATAACAATAAAAATAAAAATAATAACTACGTAGACCGCATAAAAATATAAAATATAAATATATACATATTATCCGTCCAAATCAACGTAAAACGGTAAAATACACATTGTACTAAATGTTTGAATGATATTCAATTATGGAATTGTAGATGTAAATGTAATCAGTATTAAATTAATAAATTTATGGTGACCCTTTGTAGCAATCAATATAATTAATTCCTATAAATAGAACCACAAATCAGTAAATAACAATTGAAACCAATGTTGATTGGAGAAAGTAAATATAAAAGAATAGTGGTTATAATTCCTAAATTAAAAATAACAATTAAAACCAATGTTGATTGGAGAAAGTAAATATAAAAGAATAGTGGTTATAATTCCTAAATTAATTAGGATTAACGCTGAAATACCCCACACTTTTCTACGCTCAAATTTCGATAAAAATCAAAACATGAATACATCCAAGCATGGAGCGTGTATATCTAGTACCTGCAATAAATGAGCATTTTAAATATTAATTACAAAAATTACATAACAAAATATAATTAATTTAATTATTTTCCCTAATTACGCCTATCCTCTTCGTTTGATGCTTCCAAGTTGTGCAGGAACCCATCGTCCACTTCCTCCTATCGCCTGCGCACGTTCATCCACGCCCCCTGGTCGTGATCCAATGCCTCCACGACCACCGCCTTGGCCACATCCCCCTACGCCGGTGGTGGCGCCAACCTCAATGGACCTTGTGGCCCTGAATTCCGGCGCGAACGCCACTACTTTGAGGTTGAAATTCTCGCAATTTACAACACAATAATTATTCAATTTTGTACGGATTTGAAGAGCGTAAAAAGCTCTTCGATCTTCCTTTTATAAATTTCTGAAATCATTTAGTGGAACGGAAGAAAAATAGAGGGGAAGGAACGAGCTATTTCCGCCCTTCAAATGGAGCTGATGGCGGGTTTGAACGATGAATGATAAGTTATGGTTTTTGAATATATATATATATATATATGTTTAATAATTATTTTATTACCAAAAATACCTATTTATTAATACGAACTCCAAATTGACTGTCGTTCCTATCTAAGTTCCCCTATTCCAAACACAATGGGATATGTTTCGTAAGGCGATTCGACTGTTTTGATCTGTTTTTATCAAAATTAAAATATAAATTAATAACGGTCAATATTGAATTTGAACTTACATTTTAATTTACCGTAGCCGCATACTGACTCTAAAAAATTATGCAAATTGGAATCCAGTTATGTTTTGACGATACGGTCCTAATAAAATTAATTTCGTCCAATTTGGAGACCGTTTGAAAAATGGCCTTTTAACTGGTCGATCCATTTCAACTAAATTCACAGAACGCGTTTAAATTTATCACGCTCACATATTAATTTCAAAAATTAGGGAATTTTAAACCTAAGAATAATTTGATATTTCGGATCCAACAAAAGTGGTTCCGTCGAAAACGGAGGTCGTTTGCGAAATGACCAATTTTAAGGGCTATATGTAATATTAAAAAATATATAAATTCCATAGCGATTATTCTGAATTTAAATTGGATATAACTTACAGTTTGTAAAGTGAAATCTCAGTTTATTAAATTTGTTAGAAAATTATAGTTCTAAATCTTCCAACCTTTCTTGTTTTACTGAAATCCGATTCATATTGAATTCTGTATATTCATTCAAAGTTTGAAATCGAATTTTCAAACTATCAGGCCGTTTCAGGCTCATTTTATAATTAAAATAAGTTTATACGTTCTAAATTTGATTTATATAAATTTCTATTCGTTATTATTTAGAATAAATCATTTTAAATAATCAGAATGCATTAAAATAACTTAAATTACAATTTTGAATTGGTTCGGAAATTCCGAGTTGTTACAGTCTCCGTCGTTGTTCATTGTTCTCCTTCTCCAACAAGAGTTGTAGTCATCTAGATATTTTTTCCCTTTCTCAATAAGGTTATTGATTCTTGTAATTTTTTTAATTTTGGTTGTAGATCCATTGTATATAAACAAAATTTGTATTGTTGAATCACGTGGTTGGGTGGAATATCTTGTTTGTGCGTGTAATTTCATATCTGTGTTTGTTTCCATAGAAATCATCTTTAAGTAATTGGGTGAATAAGATCCTAGTCGTTTCCGCAAAGGTGCAATTTCCCTAACAATTGGTATCAGAGTTAGACCATCACAAAGCTTAGAGTGAATTTGGATTGGAAAGAAAAAATTGATTTTTGTTTGGAAAAATTGATTTTTGTTGGATATGGTGACGCTTTTGGAGATGGCTGTTTTCGATTGGGGATTTCGATGCCTCAATGGTTTGGTAGATGGAGATGAAAAGAAGTACTCCGATGTGGATGAGGAAAGATGGAAGAAGATGAAGAAGAAGGCAATTGGTTTGATTTTCCTGTACCTTGGTGATTCGGTTCATGTTTTTGACATGGGTCTTCACGTTGATGATGCTCAAGGGATCCGGGGTGATCGAAGGAGGAGCTCAGGTTAAGTGGTAGATGGGTGTCATTGTGAAATTGCAAGCACTTTCAGACCATTGGTTGATGCACGGTGCAGCTCTGGTGGTAGATGCATCTTTCGTAGGCGGTGAGTTGTATTTGTAGTAGTCCTTTCGAATCGACTAGGTGTATCTTGTTGCCCTGAAATCAAGGTTGGTTTTTGTAATGACCCGGGGTTTTGGCGATCCTGGATATCAGCTTACAACATTATGTCGACTATTCAAGCATCGGAAATACCAGATAATCCATGAAAGAAATTAGAGGGTGAGGATAGATAAGATAGAAACTTAAAATAGAAGAAGAAGAAGATATAACATCAGAGTAAACACGAATGTCACAGCGGAACGAATAAATATATTTCATAACATAACTTTGAAATATATATCTGTACTTGAATATATATATATATATCATTTCCAAAGTACAGCACTTACAACACAGCAGAAAAACCATAGCTATATAATTCTGAAGTCTCCTGCTCCAGCTCTTCAAGTATCTGTAAATCCCAACTACTTGACTGCCCATACAAAATTGGGCACCCAAGAGTTTAGGGAAAACAAAACAAAATAAACTCCGGGTCAGTCATGTGGCTGGTGCGAGTAAACTCAAATCATTTGTTTAACTTTAAAAATCCTTTCAAAAGAAAGAATAATCGTAAGACCGATCCACACATAAACACGGATGGTTTTTACCTTAAGATAACCCAAATCATTCTTAATATCAATTCTCTTCTGATATTACAATAATGTCTAAATACAAGTACTTAGCAATCTAGTAGAAACGCTTGCATCTAACGTTCTACATATATAATCAAAACGGCGAGCTCTTATTTGGGGAATGGATTCCAACTATGACAAGGTATGGATCCACCTTCCGCTCAGTGTACTCTAGAAGCAATACACTGGAGTTCAACAAGAACATCTTGCAACTCGGCCACACATGACCGACCATTCATTTCTCTTGAATGTATCAAATATATTACCACCCTTTGGTTAGTATTCCAACATAACCATTCCCGGGAGATACAGAATTGAAAGAAGTACAAATATGAATATTCTCTAGATGGTGACAATATACCCTACTTGGGTGCGGCCCACTAAGCCATGCTGCCTGCCCGATTTCTATCATTTCCCAGCTGATGAGGCTAGAGGTCATAACGTATCTTTCAACAGATTACTCATTCATTCACTTTGAATGCCACATCATCATACCTGTCAAAACACAAATTGATTTCCCCAAATATTCCATGGGTATAAGCTAAGAGAAATGAACTTTTATGCCACCAATGTAAATACGTTTGAAACAATCAACTTACGCGATCTACCAGATATACTCTGTCAGACATTCGTCCATTCAAGTTGTCCTGGGACTGGACAAACCTAAGGCACTATTCCATACATCCATCATATGCAATCTCTATCTAAAATTTATACAGTAGCCCTTGTATAAACTCCGTCTTTAATCTATCTTTGATCTATTTGATTCGAAATGCTAACGCCCATATGGAGTGGTTCTCGGATAATAATCCAACTGGTCTCTCCGTATCGACGACGCAAAAATGGTCAAAACTTTGATAGTATGTGATTTAACTATCAAAGAAAAACACGTGTGCAAACAACGATATTATTTCCAGATGGAAATAATATCGATCAATCACCATTTAACATTTATCTCTTTAGTTCATTAATTTACTTATCTCCTGTTCCATATATTCTAAATTCTTATTTTCTATTATCAGAAAACATTTCTTATTCTTATTCGGAAAACATTTCCAAAATTCTTCACTAGATTTGAATTGATGTTTAAATCAAACATCGCCATGCCAACTCAACCATTACCTTTATTAACTAAATTCACTTAAACAACCTTCACTATCAAACCTTACCATTCCTTAGTTAAGAAGGAAATCAATCAAGTTGGGGTATAATTACCTCTCAAACCGTAACTGAACAACGTTTTAACTTCGAAATAGTCAAAGTTTATCTTTTAAATCTTTAAAAACATCCTTAATTAACTTTCTTTCGAATAAATATCTATTTGATAAATCTAACTGATTTACTCTATTGATTAACTCCTTTTGATTTAACTCCTTTTCGAATAAGTAATATTCGATTAACTCCTTCTGATTTAACTCCTTTTACTCTATTCGAAAAAACTATATTCGATTAACTCCTTTCGATTAACTCTAATTCGATTTAACTCTAACTCGATTTTCTCACTTTCACCAAACTCCTTCGAATGATTTACATTCTATTAACCCACTTCGAATGATTTACATTTGATTAAGCCCTTCAAATGATTTACATTTGCTTAACTCCTTCGAATGATTTACCTTCGATTAACTCCTTCGAATGATTTACATTCGCTTAATTCCTTCGAATGATTTACATTCACTTAAATCCTTCGAATGATTTACTTTCGATTAACTCCTTTTTATCTCTATTCGAATAACAAATATTCGATAAATCCTTTTTAACTCTATTCGAATAACAAATATTCGATAACTCCTTTTTAACTTTATTAGAATAACAAATATTCGATAACTCCTTTCTTCGAATAACTTATTTCTATTTAACTCTAATCGATTAACACTAACTCCATTTACTCTAACTCGATTAACTCTAATCGATTTACCTAACTTGATTAACCCTAATCGATTGACGTAACTCGGTTAACTCTAATCGATTTACTTAACTCGATTAACTCTAATCGATTACTCTTTTATATCTCGTTTATTCCCTTTTATAATCCTATTTGTCTCCCAAATAAATATTCCTTTTATAATTTTATTTATTTAACAAATAAATATTTCCTTTCAATTCCTTTTCAATTCTATTTGATTGACAAATATTTCCTTCCCTATTTGTTTCACAAATATTTTCCTTTATATTCTATTCTATTTATTTGGCAAATAAATATTCCCTTTTCAATTCTATTTATTTAACAAATAAATATTCTCCTTTTATAATCTATTTATTTTCTAAATAAATATTTCCATTTATATTCTATTTATAAATGTTTTATAATTATTTCCCTTCAATTCTATTTGTTAATGTTTTACAAATATCTCCTTTTTAATCCTATTTGTAAATGGTTTACAAATATCTCCTTTTTAATCCAATTTATAAAAGGTTTACAAATATCTCCTTTTTAATCCTATTTGTAAATGGTTTACAAATATCTCCTTTAAAAAATCCTTTGATTTTATAAATAGTTTCTTTTACAAATTCTATTTATTATTATTTTTTAAATAAATATTCCCTTTTTATTTATTCTATTTATTTTCTAAATAAATAATTCCTTTCCTAGTCTATTTGTAAATGTTTTACAAATATTCCCCTTTCAATTTTATTTTACAAATATTTTCCTTTATATTTGTTTTCACAAATATTTTTCCTTTATATTTGTTTTACAAATAATGTCCTTTATATTTGTTTTACAAATAATTTCCTTTATATTTGTTTTACAAATAATTTCCTTTATATTTGTTTTACAAATAATTTCCTTAATAAAATCCCTTGATTTTATAAATATTACTTCATATAAAATCCTTTGATTTTATAAAGATTTCAATTTCAATATAACATTGAAAATTCCCTTTTCATATTCCAGTATTTGTTATGGTATTTAACATACCACATATTACTGATCAATATTATTCAAACACACACAATCAACAATAGATTGTATATCACATCATATATCACAATATATGAAAAATAGTAAAATAAATGTTGAAGAATCCAGTTGGATTCCTCTGACCTATTTCCCTGCATCCATAGATGTTAAACAGTATAATTAACATCAACTTCATTTCAATATGAAATATACTGATAATAGAATCAATATTTGATTGTTGATTTCTATATATAACTATATCTACGTTTTCAATAAAATCTATTTTACTGTCCAAACAATCAACACACGGTAGTAAATCATCATTTATCAAAAATAAAGTACAGTTTATAAAAATATAAACTGAGCAGAGTTAGTGAGTTTTACTCACATTGGACGATCATCGTTAATAACGATAACCATCGCTTGATTCAGACGAACAATTTATTTTGTTATAAATTGTAATGAGCTCCAATGGACTTCCAGTCAGTCCCGTCGTGTAGCCACAATCCATATGATTTCAACGTGACCAACGGTTTGTCATTCTAACACCGTGTGGGAAAGATATGACATTAATAAGTATATATAGTAACTTAAATTGAAATAAACATAATTTATTTAAAAACCAGGCCTTACCAATATAATTCGGCCCAACTTCTTTCTGCTCAAAATAAATGGTCCAACCTCTTTCTTTTACCTTAATACTCTTTCCTCCCATGCAACTATTTCGTCCAGGATTACCAGTCGTATCAACCTTTCGTTTGAAACTTCCCATGCACAAATCATTTTCATCATCCTTTTTTTTATATCGCCTTGGGCTTTACCCATTAACGAAAGGCCCATCTCCACTTTAAAAACCCGCATCTATTTCTTCCACGTTTACACTTCCGTGAACGCCTGTATATGAAACTCTATGGCCAACATCTTTAACAAATCCACGATTCATCCACACACCAAAAACAAACAATGCCACCACCATTTAAATCCTCAGCAAAACTCCTTTCACTTGTTTAAAACTCCATCCGCCTCCAGCATAGTGCGTGCTCATGCCATGGCCTTCCGTTTTCAGCAACAACCACTGTACGAGGCCGCTTCCTCTCTCACCCGCGGTTCCCTGTATCACCATTCCTGTGACTTTCAAACCCATTATCTCCTCCATCACTCAGCAAATACACAACACCATCGTTGAACTCCTCACTTCTAACTCGACAACCTCCCCTCGAAAATGATCAACTCGAACACTCCCAGTAAACCGCGACACCCAATATTCTCGACCATTACAGTATGTAACAACCCGGAATTTTGGGCCCAATTTAAAAATTTTATTTTAGAAATTTTAATAGATTTTTAATATTTAAAATGATTTAGTTTAAATAATAACGGCTAAAAATTTATTTTGATCGAAGTTAAAACGAATAAATTTAATTTAAATATAAAAGGAGTTTGAAACAGCGCTGCAGTTTGAAAATTTGAATTTGAACTTTGACTGAACATAAGGGATTCAAAATAAATCAAAATTGAGTGTAACAAAAAATATTTAAATCTGTTAAACCATATCTTTCTAACGAATCTGAAAAATTGAAATTTCTCCTTGAAAATAGAAAGTTATGTCCAGTTTAAAATTTAGAAAAGTCGCTGTAGAATTTATATATTTTAATTAAATATATTGGCCTTAAAAATAGCCATTTTGCAAACGACCTCGGTTTTCGACGAAACCACTTTTGTTGGAACTGGAATTTCAAATTATTACTAGGTTTAAATTTTCATAATTTTTCAATTTAATATGTGAGCGTGGCAAAGGAAAATGTGTTTGGTCAGTTTCGGTCAAATTTTGTCAACTTGAAAATGGCCATTTTTCAAACTGTCTCAGAATTCGATGAAATTAGTCTTGTTAGAACCGTATCATCAAAACATAACTAGAAATAATTTTTTTTGGAATTTTTAGAGTCCGTATGTGGCCTCAGTGATTTAAAATGTACGTTTAAATTTAATAATTAAATGATTTATAATTTAATTTAAAGAAAAACATATCGTAACAGCCGAACTGGGTTACGAAACATATTTCATTGTGTCCGGGACGGGGGTATTTACTTAGGAACAAAGTTCATTGGGTTCGATTCGGAGTCCATGATATTAAATAAGAATCAAGAGAATTAAAAGAAAATAAAATAAATAAATATACTAGGATAAATACGCTATACTATATGGTGTATTTCTAAACCCTAATACCCTAACTAAAGCAGCCGCCGGCCTAAGAAATGGATGGCCATGGCGCTTCCATCATCTTCTCCCTCAATCTCCTAATCCACCTAACAAAATTTAAATCTCTAAATACGAAATCGAAGAGCATCCTTTAATTTGTAATTGCAACGGTCGGGATCGGATCTCGGGTATTGGGGAGGCCAGAATTGGCGAAGGAAGTAGTGATGGTTGGAGGCGTTTTATGGGGCCAGGATGGCTGCGAGTTTAGCGGGGTACGGGGTGGTTGGTGGCGGGGTCGAGGCGCTCCTCGGGGCGCTGAATGATGGTGGTCCAGGGGCCTGATGGGCGGCGCGCAGGTGGACTTCCATGGTGAAGTTATGGGTTCAACGAAGAGGCGTTGTCCAGGAAGAAAGAAAGATGAAGGGTTAAGTTAATTTAATATTTAATTATTATTATTGGCTAATGTATGAATCAAATGTTTAAACTGCCATTACTCTTTCAAACAGCAACGAAATTGAACAATTCTGAATGCATTGGAATCGTACAATCAATATCTTCGCAATGGAACAGACTAGGACTGAAACAGAGCAAACCAAAATTCAAAAAAAATTCAGATTTGAACGTTACAGAATTAAATCATTGTGAGAAATCCTCTTCCTTTTTCTTTTATATAATTAAAATTTCTTAATCATGAAACGTATCTTGAGTTGATGTTGTTCTATGGATTTTCATATGTGATTTGATCGATGGTTGTCGTGTTATTAGATTTGTTAGTTAATGATTTTATTAATTAGAGAAATAGTGAGAACAAACTATCGTGTTGAGTTATTAGATTTGTAAATTATCATTTTCTGATTGGTCGACTCAAAAGTTAACATTGGTGTTGATTAGAAGGTTAGTCAAAACAAAATTATCATTTATGTTAAATTTAAATTGATAACATATAATTGTTATTTATAGTTTAGTTAGAACGGACAATACATGTCATTTTTGTTTAATTAGAATCGATGAAATATGAAATATATTGTTATATGTCATTAGAATTAAAATCTCATTATTAGTGAAACAAAATTAACATTATTTTTGTTACATAGATTATGTTAAACAAAATTAACAATTTTGTTAATTAAATTAGTTAAACAAAATTAACATTTTTGATAATTAGATCTGGTTAGTGAAATAGAAAGAGGCAATTTTGTTTGGAAATGTTAAATAGGATTAAAAAAGGACATTTTGTGTAGACATGATTATAGAAACAAAAATCACATTTTTGTTAAGAGAACTTGTGTTAAAACAAAAATCACATTTTTGTTAAGAGAACTTGTGTTAAAACAAAAATCATTATTTTTGTTTACATTAAAAGAATTAAACGAATTTATCATTTTTTATCAAATGTAAAGGAATGAAAGAAAAATATACATTTTTATCAAATGTAAAGGAATAAAAGAAAAATATACATTTTTTATCAAATGTAAAGGAATGAAAGAAATATATACATTTTTATCAAATGTAAAAGGATAAGAGAAAAATATATTTTTATCAAATGTAAAAGAATGATAAAATTATTCATTTTTGGTCAAAGGTAAAAGAATGACAAAAATATTAATTTTTGTCAAATGCAAAGAATGAAATAAAAACATTCTTTTTATCATTTAAAAAGAGTGAAGTAAAAAAATACTCATTTTGTTTACATTGAAATGAATTAGACAAAACTGGCATTTTGTTTACATTGAAATGATTTAGATTTAAACCTAATTCTTGTTAGAAAGTAAAATATATATTTTTGTTAGAAAATGAAATTTAGAAAGTCAAATATACATTTTTGTTAGAAAATGAATATTAGAATAAAAAGTACATTTCTGTTAGAAAATGTAAATTAAAATAAAAAGGACATTCTTGTCATTTAAAAAGAAATGAATTAAAAATAGGCATCTTTGGTCATTTAAAAAGAGTGATTAAGAACATTCATTTTTATGAGATATTATCCTCATTAAAAAGGAATAGCACTAAAAGACTTCATTTCTATGTGATATTAAAAATATTCATTTTGTCCTTTAAAAGAGATTTCACCAAAATATTCATTTTTGCTCACTTAAAAAGAATTTAGCCAAAATATCCATTTTGGTCATTGGAAAGGATTACACAAAGGATTTGATAAGAATATGCATTTTGTTAACATAAAAAGGATTTGATAAGAATATGCATTTTGTTAACATAAAAAGGATTTGATAAGGATTTACATTTTATGTAAAATATGACATTAGAAATAGAATTTAAATTTTAGGTAAAGGATGAAATTAGAACTAGAATTTACATTTTATGTAAAGATGACATTAGAACTAGAATTTACATTTTATGTAAAGATGACATTAGAACTAGAATTTACATTTTATGTAAAGATGACATTAGAACTAGAATTTACATTTTATGTAAAGGATGATATTATAATTAGAATTTTTAGTGAAGAATGTACGTAAGAATTTAAATCTTATTTTAGTGAAAAATGTACATTAGAATTAAATTAACATTTTTGGTTTACATTTAAAAGGATTAAACAAAAATTAACATTTTTGTTTACATTACAAAGTTAGACAAAATTAACATTTTTGTGTAATGTGAAATGGCATCAAAATAGTCATTTTCGTTATAATAAGAATGTCACTCAAAATGTATATTTTTTATACATTAAAAAGAAGAAGTTTAAAATGTATATTTTTATACATTAAAAAGAAGAAGTTAAGGATGTATATTTCTATACATTAAAAAGAAGAAGTTAAGGATGTATATTTCTATACATTAAAAAGAGAATGCGTTAAAAATGTATATTTTTATACACTAAAAAGAGTGAAGTAGTAACGGACATTTTTGTCACATTAAAAGGTATGAAGTAGAAATTCATATTTTGTTCCACTGGAAAGATTAGACAAAATTATCATATTTTGTTACATTGAAAGGAATTTGACAAAAGTATCATATTTTATATATTGAAAAGGAATTAGACTAAATTACAATTTTTGTCACTTTAAAAGAACTAGAATAAAAGAGATATTCTCGTCATTTTTAAAGAGATGAAGTAAAATATTCATCTTGTCATTAAAATGAATGAGACCAAAAAAATATACAATTTGGTAAATAAATAAGAGTTAAGATTTTTATTGTCATTTCTCAACAATAAAAAGAATTGAGATGTTGTCTGTGATGTTGAGATGTTTGATGTGTTAAATATAATGTTAGTATATTCAAACTGGATATTACACTTCCATTTACAAGTTACCCGACTTGTTTATGTGATTGGGTTGATAATTTTTACACATCACCCAAGTGCACAAATAATTTATTATTTGTTTGTTGGATGAAACCCCATACAGGTGTTGGGATGATATTTGATATACACTAGTCCCAATATTTAGTGTAGGATCCACTTTGGGTGTTATTTGGATGCTTGATAATTATTTATCATGATTATTGATTACATGCAATATATGGTTGTTGATTGGGCCACGTTCCAAGAAAGAATATTCTAGAAAAAGAATATTTTAAGTATATTTTGTAAAAAAGAATATTTTAGAAAATATCTTAGAAAAAGATTATATTTTAGAAGAATATATTTTTATTGAAATGAACTAGTTATTAACTAGAATAAATCATTAAATTTAAGATTTAATGATGTTTTCCATTTTGCTAATATTTAATTAAAGATTAAATTGAATAAATTGGATTTTGGGTTTGTCGTGAATAGTGTCTTAAATAACACTGTTCTTAAACCCCGTATGAAAAGAATAATCTTTATTTAGATTATTAAAGTTTTCAGTTATATTTAGTAATTGGAATAAGATAAAATGTGAGTTGGGTTTATTGTGAACGGTGTTTTTAAGCGACATTTGTTCTTTAACCCAACTGATAGTGAAAATATGATTTGGGATTTATAAATCTTTTATTAAGATTTAATGAAGATTCTTCCAGAATAATGTTTTCCAATTTAATGTATTAAATTGGAATTGAATAGAATTCGAATTAATTATAAGCGAGATAAGTTTCTGTAAAAGAAGACCGATACTACATATGGAATTTAAAAGGCTTTGCCGTTATTCCATTTATATTATTGGTCGAACACAGAAATTTATGACGATTATATATTGATATGATTTCTGTGATGATTCCATATTTTATGGAAGATGATTTTGGGTTTACCGTGAACTATGTTTTAAATGACATTAGTTCTTTAACCTAGCTAAAGATAAGATTAATTTCTTAAATTTAAATAATCATTGAATAATGATTTTTTGTATTTAAACCCAAATTGGAGTTTTGATAAATCTTTGAAGAAAAGATTTAAGGATAAGTTAAAGAATTTATCTTCGATAAGTTAATGTGAATATTTTATTTAAAAGAATATTCTGAATTGGAATGAGGCGTTGGATGTGTTTTTATAGTACTCGATTTTTAATTATAAAAATACGAGAGTTATTCGGAAAGACCGGGTTTAACCCATTCCGAATAATTACTATGACGATAAAGAGTCGAAGATGAAGACGGTGGTTGAAGACCGACGATCTTCACATCGAATGGATGGTTGCTACTGAGACCCATGATGGGAGTAGCTACCTTGAAGGGGCTTCAGTGGTAGCCGTCCGGACTATAGTTGATTGTTTCGGATATGCATGGACCTCTCAGGTGTCTCTGGTTTCGTTCAGACCCAGAACGAACTTTAAATTTATGCGTGTCTGACATTGGATTTCGTTCCATGTGAATTAAATCGATTTCTATTAACGTATGTCTGTTTAGTGGTGGAGAATTTATTCTCTACTTAACACCCTGGTATATATTAATAGTGATTGATCGCATGGCGTGAATTGTCAATGTGGCACGCCAAGATGCAAATGATAAAGGCTTTTGTTGAAAAGCATGGCCTTGCGGGATGATCAAAGTATAGCCTATTACGGTATAGCTTTGTGTATAGCGTGACTTCGCAAGCCTCACACCCCGGTATGAGTCAAAAACGGAATTAGGACTGCAGGGAGTGCACACATTTCTTTCTAGCTAGGAGTGGTGTCAGTGCTTAAACTGGCTGACATTTTACTTATGTGGACGATGGATTTTGAGGCGCCTCGGATTTATAGGCCGTTAGTGGTCATATGGTGGTCCAAAGGGACCGGGAAGCATGTGTTCAGGCATAACCAATCCACTGCCGATAGGCGGGGACCGACCCTGAAGATCCAAGGGTTCACTGCGGGGGATCCTGAGGCATTTGCTAGAGTGTCTCGAATCGGAGAGGAGCTTGCCCCTAGCCTTGACTCATGATGGAAATCCAATTTCCAATACGACCTTGCGGTTTTGAGTGTAGAACTAGTATGGCGACATAGTAGGATGGGGTACTATGCCGTCTATGATTGATACATTATGATTGAAATGTTTTTGAAATATATATACCCGTATATATACACACTAATATCAAATCTGTTTTATCGTATCAAGCATCTTTTGACCATTATAAGGTAAAACTCTATCCTCCGGTTTGCGTTGCATTGTGTGATGGGACTTGAGTCTTATAATGGTTTCATTTTTCTAAAAAGCATGGCGTTGTTTAACGATTTACCTTATTTTATGCACTGGCAATCCAAAGGAGTAAACCCGTTCCGCGTTAGCGGCGTGGTCCTGTGATTAGCCTGATTATTAGATAGGTTAAGTAAGATTTCTCATACCAGTCCCATGACTGACCTGTAGTTTGTTTCACTGGCAAACTCAGGTGCCCATAATTTCCACACGGGCAGTCGAGTAGCTTTTTACAGATATATTTACAGGATCCTAGTTTACAGCTGAAGCGGTATTCGGAAAGCTCTGTATCCGTGTATTTATTTCGGTTGTATATTTGTAATATTTTTCCGCTGCTATTTAAATGTAACTTGAGTCTCTGATATTATTGTATTTCTATTGTGTAATAAGTATTCATAATCTGTTACGTTCTTGTACTCTGATGTAATTGTTGTATCCAGCAATAAAATGTTCTTCAGTTTGTGTTCTGAGGTGTGTTGTTCTCAAAGCAATTCAGGCTTTCCTTTACCGGGAAGTTTGGGTCGTTTCACAGTACCACCGAAACCCACAAAAAGTTGGGTACAACTGCTAAACCCCATCACCAACAACAATACAGTATCCGCTTCATGCCCTAATGCCTCAAATCCCCAAAACATGAATCGTATCATCCAAACGTGATACCAAAATGAGGAGAAACAATCGAGGAACCCACGCATAAAGATTTCATGATTTTAGGATTTTTGTACATTTTGTTTTGAATTTATAAACTCTCGTTTTTCTTTTGCTGAAGAAGGAAGTCGGCGGCGGAAAGAGAATTTGACTAATGAATGAAAGGATTTAGGTTTAGAGAGAAATTGGTGGTGTATTTATAAGCTTTTGTGGGGATTTCCTTTTTGTTTTGAGGATGAAGAACTTCCACATTTTCTTTGTTTTTTTGTGGAAGAAAAGAAAATGGCGTGGCCCCTTTTTATTATGTGGAGTTATAATATAACGTTTTCGCATACCACCACGTGATAAAGAATTTTCTTCCTTTACAAACTGTTGTCGACAGAAGTAAACATACCATTGTGATGGACAATGTGTCAGGATCCCAAAAATATAATAATATAGGTCCATTAACTTATTTTGTGAAACCCCGAAATGTTGATATAGGGTGTAAAATACTCCAAAATAAAAAGTTGCGTATTTAATTAATTAAAAATTACAGTAAAATTCTAAAAATTAAATTATCACTACGTCTCAAAGGGCTTGTCTAAATTTGAGGCCAATATTTAATTATAATTAAATATATCGTTATGGTTGATAACGATTCCATAACGACTATTCTAAAATTTGATTTGGGCATAAATCAAAATCTACACAATGAAATCTCGATTTTTCTCTTTCATTAGAAAAATATACTTCACTTGCTCCGAATATTTCTTGTTTTACAAAAATTGTAACAACCCGGAAATTCAGAACCAATTTAAAAATTTTATTTTGATGAGTTTTGATTACTTAAAATGAATTATTTTAAATAATAACAACGAGAAATTTATTTTGAATAGAAATAGAAGTATATATTTATATAGATTGTCGTTAGAATATAAATATTTATTTTATATTATAAAAGGAATTGAAAATGGCGTGGTAGTTTGAACTTTCGATTTCGAATTTCAAAAGAATGTACAGGATTCAAAATAAACCGGATTTTAGCGAAACCAAAAATATTTGAATCTAATTGAGAATATCTTTCCAACAAATTTGAAAAACTGAAATTTCATAGCGGCAATCAAAAGTTACGCCCAGTTGAAAATTCAGAATAGTCGCTATGGAATTCTGGCCCTTGAAAATGGAAATTTTGCAAACGACCTCGGTTTTCGATGAAACTACTTTTGTTGGATCCGGGATGTCGAATTATTGCTAGATTCCAAAATTCATAATTTTTTGAATCAATATGTGAGCGTGGAGAAGTACAACGTGTTTTGACAGTTTCAGTCAATTTCGATCGACCTGAAAATGGCCATTTTTCAAACGGTCTTGGAATTTGACGAAATCGGTTTTGTTAGGACCGTATCGTCAATATGAAGCTAGAAAATATTTTTTTGGGAATTTTTCTAGTTAGTATGTGGCCCCAGTAAATTGAAATGTACGTTTGAATTGAATATATATCGATTTATGTTTTAATTTTAACGGAAACGTATCGAAACTACCGAATTAGCTTGCAAAACAAATCCCATTATGTTTGGAATAGGAGTACTTAGTTAGGGGCGACAGTCGGTGGGCTCGATTTAGGGTTCGAATTTTAAAGAAACTTTTTGGGATTAAATAATATAATAAGTTATAAAAATATGAACACTTGGATTAGTCAAACCCTAGTCAAATTGGGCACCATGGTCAACTACTCCCTCAGCCTCCCCCCTCATGTTCAAAACACAAAAGAACAAAAAAAAAGAAAAAAACCAAATCAAGGAACCGCCGTCGCCCCCCTCCTTTCCGCCGCCGTCGCCTAGGGGGCCCTCCATCTGCGCCGCTGCTCCCTCACCCCGATGCGCCACCCTTCGGCCATTCCCCTTCCCTCGAGCCTCCCTCTCCTCCTCCTGAAAGAAACCGCGCCCCCCTTATCTTTTTCCCCTTCTTCCACCTCCAATCCGAGCTCAGTCTAGAAACCCCATCCGCCGCCTGAAATGCTAGCGCGCCTCCCCTTGACCGCTGATCCTCCATCGCCTCCTCCACCCGCAAGCATTGAGCCTTCCCCGTCCTCGTACGCCTTCCATAGTGAGTTTCCATGTTATTTTTATTTTTATTTATGTTATTAACTATAGATTTATATGTAGATAAAGTAAAATATGATTTCTATCGATAGAATAATATAAAGTTTTGATTTTTATCTACGAAAAGTTTTGATTTTTTTTATAAAAGTCATGTTTTTTATTTGTATGAAGATGTGAGTTTGATTTTCGTTTTAATATATTTCATAACCAAATAAAGCTATGGTTTTTAACATGATAGAGCTTTGATTTTTAAACCATAAAGATTGGATTTTAATATAGGGAAAACTTTGATTTTTAATTTAGAAAGTCTTGATTTTTATAGAGAGTAAAAATATGTTTTTTATATAAGTAGCGAATTAAAAATAGAATTTGTATCTATATAGTAGCAGAATAAAAATAGAATTTTTATCTATATAGTAGCAGAATAAAAATAGAATTTTTATCCATATAGTAGCAATATAAAATTGTGATTTTTATATACGTGACAACAATATAAAAATGCGATTTTTATATATGTAGTGGATACGGTCGACGAAAGTGAAAAAAAAGGCGAGCACGACGAAGAATTCCACATATGAAGAGTCGCGGTGTATTGGTTTAGCTAGTCGGTGAGAACTTCTCACCTTAAATCTTGTTTTCTAGTTAAAATATATACTAGGATGCAGATGGTGCTTAGCAGCACCCGACACCCGTCGTCCACAGACTATGGACGACTTGTATGCTTATTTGATGTGTTGTGAAGTTTGTTTGTGATGTTGATGTGAAATGGATAATAAAACATTCATGTGTTGAAATAAATTAATTATCGTTAAAAATATATTTTTTAACGTGAATGTGAATAAATAAATATTCATTCACAAACCAGACGGTTTTTTTATGTACACCTATTTGAAGGATATTGATTGGGACGATAAATTTAACACATCGCCCAACTGCACAAATAATATTCAGTGTTTGTGGATTGAAACCCCACACGGGTGTTGGGATGATATTTGACGTACTCTAATCCCAATTGTTTGGTGGTATGTCGATCATTTGATTGACAGACTGTATGAGCGTTAATTAGTTATATTTAATGCTTATGCAGTTGTGTCGTGCACTTTGGATGATGGTTGATTATTTATCGTTGCTATTATATACATGTGTTGTATGGAATCAAAATAATTAACATTATATGGTAATTGATTGGGCCTCATTCCAATTGGGAAAATAAGGAATATTCATGTGTTGAATAAAATATATATTCATGTGTTGAAAATATTCATGTGTTGAGTAAAATATATATTCATGTGTTGAAAATATTCATGTGTTGAATAAAATATATATTCATGTGTTGAAAATATTCATGTGTTGAATAAAATATATATTCATGTGTTGAATAGAATAAAGAATATTCATGTGTTGAATAAAATATATATTTATGTGTTGAAAATACTCATGTGTTGAGTAGAACATTTTAAACAATAAAATTTACATCTTTAACATAATTTTATAAAATATATTAAATAACAAAAATAGTCATGTGTTGGCGATACTCATGTGTTGAGAATATTCATGTGTTGAAAGAAATATAGATTCATGTGTTGAATAGAATAAATATTCATTTGTTCAATATAATAATGAAGTTATTGAAATATATAAAGCCGTGTTGATTAGAGATGCGCCATTTTGACGTGAACGATATTTATATCGATTATATTCGTTTTTATAATGAATATAGAAAAGGAAGTGATTTCAAAATATAACGTTTTGAAAATATTATCATTTGTATATCGATGATGTGGAATATTCAATTTTGATTCGAAATTGAATATGAAGTTGAAATCGTTTCGAAAACAAATTTAAAACGATTTATAAAATACGTTTTAAAAGGAAATCGACGAAATATATATATAATATATACATATATTATGGCCTGTATAGAACGCGCCACGCTGCGGTAGTTCGTGAATTTTGACCATTGACTTCGAATGGACATTACGGGAGATCCGACCGTCGGATTCTCCTAATACCGGAACCGTTGGGTTCGTATCGAAAAGAGCTTTCTAATGAATATTACAGATTTGAAATCTAACGGTTGGATTTGGAATTATGTCCAAATCAAATTTGGAAAAGGCCGCTGTAAGTGCAGTTCGACGACCGTTATTGGAAATCGACCGAACGGGCCTTGATAAAATTATTAAAAATATCAATAATTTGTGTAAAATCATAAGAAATGATTTGTGAAGAATTGGGATGAAAAATTCCAAATTTGAAAAGATAAAAATAGATTTTTATCGAAATGATCTAGTTTTGAACTAGAATTATAATCCCATTTATTTTTAAAATAAATAAAGTGGATTTGAAATGGTTTTGATAATAACCAAAATTTCCAATATATAAAGAGGAAATGGATTTGAATCGAAATTATCTTCGGAATATTTCGATGTCGGATTTCGTGATTATACAAAGATGGTTGTGGAAATTTGAAAGATATATTTATATCGTTATTTCCAATACGATATTTGTTGGTCATAGAATTTGATATTGAATAAGTCGATATATTTTCTATTCAGACCCTTGTATTTAATATCAAACGTGATTTGGGTTTGTCGTGAATGGTGTCTTCATTAACATTGTTCTTAAAACCAATAGAGAAAAAGATTAAATCTTTCTATTTCGATTTAATGAAGTGTACCAATTAAATAATATTAATTGGATTTGAATTTAAATTGGTTTTGGGTTTATCGTGAGCAGTGTTTTGAATAACACCCGTTCTTTAACCCGACTAACAATGGGAAGTGATTTTTTGGTTTATCGTGAACCGTGTTTTAGATGACATTGGTTCTTTAACCCAGTTAAAGACAGGATATTGATTTTTGGGAAGATTAAAACTAAGTGGAGTTTTAATGAATCTTTTATTAGATTAAAGTGATCGAGGATGGAGTATCACCAGCTCATGTTGCAGTCATGATGGGGGGTTCTCGCTTCGCGGTTTGGTGGCGAACGGGAGACTCTTACCCCCACATGTACCTTGCGGGGGTTGGTTAGGCATTGGCCGGGAGGCTCGAGAGGGTCGCCGTAAAACAAGCGTACTGGGGGACCACTATATGCCATGGTGGGTTTTACCTGCTGCTTAGGGGGGGGAAGGGATGGTTGCAAAGCCTATCGGATTTCGCCGGTTGTTATAGAGTGGTATCAGAGCTTTGGTTTACAGAGCTCGAAAACAAGACATATTAGAACCGAACGAAATAATTCATTAGATATTGGATTAGTAATATCCAATTAGAATTACTCGTTAGAGATAGGATCAGTAGTATCTAGAACGAGTGTGAAGAGTGTTATTTTGAAAATAAAAATATGAAAACTAGCTTTGTTTTGAAAATTAAATCGTTTTATACATATTTGAATATTTATTTGTACTGAATTTGGGCAATCGAGTATATAAAGGTTTTGCATATATGCGTCATGAATGTATATTCGAAGTTTTAATATACTAGATAGATATAGAATCACACTCTAGTCTCCCGGGGATAATCCTGATGATGGTGCATCATCATCAGTATTCATATTCGAGTTTCAAAAGTGAGATATATATATTTCCATTAGACTGGTGTGAGAACCAAAACTAGATAGGATTTATTGTTGTGATTTGGCATCAAAAATATGATTTTTGACTATGTATCAAAGTTATGAATTTGAAACGTTAATTCACTAATTGATTGATGGTTGTGTTGTTTGATTATTGTTTTGATTAATTAACAGTTTGAACCATTTAGCCTAACGGAACCAAATATTGAACTATATTGAAAAACGATTACAATTGAATGCATATACATGTACTTACATTGAACAGGTCATAGCAAGGAGGGTAGAGCAGAAGAATAAAATTGTTTGCCCGACATATAGGTACATATTTACAAATTTGTTGGGATTTGATTATTTTATGAGCCGATTGGCTAGCCGCTTGGCTTTTTCTTTTTCTTTTGGATTGGTGGGGGCCATGGGAGGCTTTTTGAAATATCCCGAGGTCCCCGGTGCAGGGGAGGTTATGGCGAAATTTTTCGAAAATTTAGGGTGTTAGCCAAATTTTTGAAAAATTTGAAAAGTTCTTAGAAACTGAAAAGTTGAAGAACTTAAGCTATAAAAGAAAATAATGGAAGTTGTTTGAAAAGTTCTTAGAAACTAAAAAGTTGAAGAACTTAAGCTATAAAAGAAAATAATGGAAGTTGAGTTGATTAGTGAACAACTTTCAACTTCGTTCCTTTTTGGGGACGAAAAGTTTTAAGTGGGGGAGATTGTAACAACCCGGAAATTCAGAGCCAATTGAATTTTTTTATTTTGGCTATTTTGATGAGTTTTGATTATTTTAAATAATAGTGACGAGAAATTTATTTTGAATAGAAATAGAAGTATATATTTATATAGATCGTCATTAGAATATAAATATTAATTTTATATTATAAAAGGAATTGAAAATGGCGTGGTAGTTTGAAATTTCGATTTCGAATTTCAAATGAATGTACAGGATTCAAAATAAACCAGATTTTAGTGAAACCAAAAATATTTTAGTCTAATTGAGAATTTCTTTCCAACGAATCCGAAAAATTGAAATTTCATAGCGGCAATCAAAATTTACGCCCAGTTGAAAATTCAGAATAGTCACTACGGAATTCTGGCCCTTAAAAATGGAAATTTTGCAAACGACCTCGGTTTCGATGAAACTACTTTTGTTGGATCCGAGATGTCGAATTATTACTAGATTCCAAAATTCATAATTTTTTGAATCAATATGTGAGCGTGGAGAAGTAAAACGTGTTTTGACAGTTTTAGTCAATTTCGATCGACCTGAAAATGGCCATTTTTCAAACGGTCTCGGAATTTGACGAAATCGGTTTTGTTAGAACCGTATCGTCAATACGAAGCTAGAAAATATTTTTTCGGGAATTTTTCCAGTTAGTATGTGGCCCCAGTAAATTGAAATGTACGTTAGAATTGAATATATATAGATTTATATTTTAATTTTAATGGGAACGTATCAAAACATCCGAATTGGATTGCGAAACATATCCCATTGTGTTTGGAATAGGGGTAATTAGTTAGGGGCGATAGTCGGTGGGCTCTATTTGGGGTTCGAATTTTAAAGTAACTTTTTGGGATTAAATAATAAAATAAATTATAAAAATATGAACACTTGGATTAGTCAAACCCTAGTCAAATTGGGCACTGTGGTCAACTACTCCCTCAGCCTCCACCCTCAAGTTCAAAACACGAAAGAACAAAAAAAAAAGAAAAAAAAACCAAATCGAGGAACCGCCGTCGCCCCCCTCCTTTCCGCCGCCGTCGCCTGGTGGGCCCTGCCATCTACGCCGCTGCTCCCTCACCCCGATGCGCCACCCTCCTGCCATTCCCCTTCCCTCGAGCCTCTCTCTCCTCCTCCTAAAAAAACCGCGTCGCCTTATCTTTTCCCCCTTCTTCCACCTCCAATCCGAGCTCAGTCTAGAAACCCCATCCGCCGCTTGAAACCCTAGCGCCCCTCCCCTTGACCGCTGACTCTCCATCGCCTCCTCCACCAGCAAGCATTGAGCCTTTCCCATCCTCCTACGCCTTCCATAGTGAGTTTCCATGTTATTTTTATTTATGTTATTAACTATAGATTTATATGTAGATAAAGTAAAATATGATTTCTATAGATAGAATAATATAAAGTTTTGATTTTTATCTACGAAAGTTTTGATTTTTTTTATAAAAGTCATGTTTTTTATTTGTATGAAGATGTGAGTTTGATTTTCATTTTAATATATTTCATAACCGAATAAAGCTATGGTTTTTAACATGATAGAGCTTTGATTTTTAAACCATAAAGATTGGATTTTAATATAGGGAAAACTTTGATTTTTAATTTAGAAAGTCTTGATTTTTATAGAGAGTAAAAATATGATTTTTATATAAGTAGTGAATTAAAAATAGAATTTTTATCTATATAGTAGCAGAATAAAAATAGAATTTTTATCTTTATAGTAGCAAAATAAAAATAGAATTTTTATCTATATAGTAGCAGAATAAAAATAGAATTTTTATCCATATAGTAGCAGTATAAAAATGTGATTTTTATATACGTGACAACAATATAAAAATGCGATTTTTATATATGTAGTGGATACGGTCGACGAAAGTGAAAAAAAGGCGAGCACGACGAAGAATTCCACATATGAAGAGTCGCGGTGTATTGGTTTAGCTAGTCGGTGAGAACTTCTCACCTTAAATCTTGTTTTCTAGTTAAAATGTATACTAGGATGCAGATGGTGCTTAGCAGCACCCGACACCCGTCGTCCACAGAGCATGGAAGACTTGTATGCTTGTTTGATGTGTTGTGAAGTTTGTTTGTGATGTTGATGTGAAATGGATAATAAAACATTCATGTGTTGAAATAAATTAATTATCGTTAAAAATATATTTTTTAACGTGAATGTGAATAAATAAATATTCATTCACAAACCGGACGGTTTTTTTATGTACATCTATTTGAAGGATATTGATTGGGACGATAAATTTAACACATCGCCCAACTGCACAAATAATATTCAGTGTTTGTGGATTGAAACCCCACACGGGTGTTGGGATGATATTTGACGTACATTAATCCCAATTGTTTGGTGGTATGTCGATCATTTGATTGACAGACTGTATGAGCGTTAATTAGTTATATTTAATGCTTATGCAGTTTTGTGGCGCACTGTGGATGATGGTTGATTATTTATCGTTGCTATTATATACATGTGTTGTATGGAATCCATATAATTAACATTATATGGTAATTGATTGGGCCTCATTCCAATTGGGAAAATACAGAATATTCATGTGTTGAATAAAATATATATTCATGTGTTGAAAATATTCATGTTTTAAATCAAATATATATTCATGTGTTGAATAAAATATATATTCATGTGTTGAATAGAATAAAGAATATTCATGTGTTGAATAAAATATATATTCATGTGTTGAAAATACTCATGTGTTGAGTAGAATATTTTAAACAATAAAATTTACATCTTTAACATAATTTTATAAAATATATTAAATAACAAAAATAGTCATGTGTTGGCGATACTCATGTGTTGAAAGAAATATAGATTCATGTGGTTAATAGAATAAATATTCATTTGTTGAATAGAATAACGAAGTTATTGAAATATATAAAGCCGTGTTGATTAGAGATGCGCCATTTTGATGTGAACGATATTTATATCGATTATATTCGTTTTTATAATCAATAGAGAAAAGGAAGTGATTTCAAAATATAACATTTTGAAAATATTATCATTTGCATATTGATGATGTGTAATATTCAATTTCGATTCGAAATTGAATATGAAGTTGAAATCGTTTCGAAAACGAATTTAAAACGATTTATAAAATACGTTTTAAAAGGAAATCGATGAAATATAATATATATATATATATATTATATAATGGCCTGAATAGAACGCGCCGTGCTGCGGGAGTTCGTGAATTTCGACCATTGACTTCGAATGGACATTACGGGAGATCCGATCATCAGATTCTCCTAATACCGGAACCGTTGGGTTCGTATCGAAAAGATATTTCTAACGAATATTAGAAATTTGAAATCTATCGGTTGGATTTGGAATTATGTCCAAATCAAATTTGGAAATGGTTGTTGTAAGTGCAGTTCGACGACCGTTATTGGAAATCAACTGTACGGGCCTTGATAAAATTATTAAAAATATCAATAATTTGTATAAAATCATAAGAAAGGATTTGTGAAGAATTGGGATGAAAAATTCCAAATTTGAAAAGAGAAAAATAGTTTTTTATCGAAATGATCTAGTTTTGAACTAGAATTATAATCCCATTTATTTTTAAAGTAAATAAAGTGGATTTGAAATGGTTTTGAAAATAACCAGAATTTCCAATATATAAAGAGGAAATGGATTTGAATTGAAATTATCTTCGGAATATTTCGATGTCAGATTTCGTGATTATACAGAGATGGTTGTGGAAATTTGAAAGATATATTAATATCGTTATTTCCAATACGATATTTGTTGGTCTTAGAATTTGATATTGAATATAAGCCGATATATTTTCTATTCAGAGCCTTGTATTTAATATCAAACGTGATTTGGGTTTGTCATGAATGGTGTCTTCATTAACACTGTTCTTAAACCCAATAGAGAAAAAGATTAAATCTTTCTATTTTGATTTAATGAAGTGTACTAATTAAATAATATTAATTGGAATTGAATTTAAATTGGTTTTGGGTTTATCGTGAGTGG
This sequence comes from Allium sativum, assembly GCA_030737875.1. NCBI lineage: Eukaryota > Viridiplantae > Streptophyta > Magnoliopsida > Asparagales > Amaryllidaceae > Allium > Allium sativum. The sequence continues at coordinate 740,124,130 of CM060909.1, read as the reverse complement.
TGTTTTGAATAACACATGTTCTTTAACCCGATTAACAATGGGAAGTGATTTTTTGGTTTATCGTGAACCGTGTTTTAGATGACATTGGTTCTTTAACCCAGTGAAAGACTGGATATTGATTTTTGGGAATATTAAAACAAAGTGGAGTTTTAATGAATCTTTAATTAGATTAAAGTGATCGAGGATGGAGTATCACCAGTTTTGCTCCAAAGCGATAGTTAAATCTTTAATTAGATTGGAACGTGAAATGTTAATTAATATTTACCGATAACACCGTGGTGTTAGATATGGAGTATTACCAGTTTTGCTCCATGGGATGAATAGGTTGGGATTGGGAAATAAAATAAATAATTACTTCAGTATGGTTCGCTAATCCCTACTAGTTTGGAAAACCTTAACATGGTTTGAAAAGATATCCAAAGAAAGATTAAAGAATAAATTTAGAAGAATTTATCTTTAACAAATTAATGGAACCTTTCCCTAAGAATGTGAGTTTTTTTGAATAAAAGAATATTCTGAATTGGAATGAGGCGTATGTTGTGTTTGTGTAGCACTTGTTTATTATATACGCGGGTTATTCGGAAAGGTCGGGTTTATGCCCATTTTGAATAACCGATGCGACGATAAGTCAAAGATGAAGACGGTGGTTGAAGACCGGAGGTCTTCACATCGTTTGGGTGATTATTTATGATCTTGATTGTGTTGTACACCCAAGAGGAGGGAATCAGATGTTGATCGTCCAGACGTACTTGGAGATCGATGGATATGCGAGGCATAAGATTCCTCCGGTTTCGTTCAGACCCAGAACGAAATTGTAAATGGACTGTGTGTCTAACATTGGATTTTATTCTGTGTGATTGATTTCTATTAAATATATATCTGTTTGGCGGAGGAAAATTTATTCTCTTGCTTAACGCCCTTCTCTGAGACGTACGAGCTTAGAGGTTATATATCGATGGATATCAATCGCATGGCATGAATTGCCTGTGTGGCATGCCTAAGTGACAAATGATCAAGGCTTCTGTTGAAAAGAAAATTCTTGTGGTTGATGATCAAAGCACAGCCTGTGTGGCATAGCTTTGTGTATAGCGTTAATTCGCGAGCCTCACACCTCGGTATGAGTCAAAAACGGGATAAGGACCCAAGGAGTGAACGACGTTTCTTTCTAGCTATGGGTGATGTTAGTGACCTACCAGCCCTGACATTTACATACTTTTTACCTGTGTGGTTGTTGGATGCGAGGCGCCTCGAATATATGGTCGATAACTGGCAATATGTGAGCCGACGTACAGACCATTATATAGGTCCTATAGGACCGGGAAACGTGTGTTTAGGAATTTCCAATCCTCAAAAGTAAGAGAGGACCGGCCTTGGAGGTTCCTAGGGATCGCTGTGTGTGGTCCTGAGACATTTGCTAGAGTGTCTCGAATCGGAGAGGAGCTTTCCCCTTGCCTCGACTCATGATGGAATCCAATTTCCAATACGTGACATTGTAGTTTTATTTGTAGAGTCTAGTATGGCGACATGATATATGGTACCCATGCCATCTATGATTGATATTTATGATTGAAATTGTTTTGACACTATACACTTATATAGTATCAATGATTTGTTATAAACGTACCAAGCATGTTTGGCTATTATAAGGGAAAACCCTATCTTCTAGCTTGCGTTGCATTGTGTGATGGGACCTGGGTCTTATAATAGCTTCATTTTTCCAAAAAGCATTGCGCTGTTTTGTTATATGCACTAGTGTTCTTGGGAGGAAACCCATTCCGTGTCATACGGTGTGGTCCCTTGAATTACTCTCTTTTAAGGTAAAGTTTTAAATAACTGTTTTAGTTCTCACACCAGTCACATGACTGACCTGGAGCTTATTGTTTTAAGCTAAACTCTGGGTGCCCCTATTTTACATATGGGCAGCTAGTAGTTTTGGTTTTGCAGATTTATATTCACAGGATCCCGATTTACAACTGGAACGATGCTCGGAAAGCTATGTATCCATGTATTACTTTCAGTTGTGTTTTGTACAGTTTTTCCGCTGCTATGTAATTTATTGTAATCTATGATATTTATCGAATGTGTAATATTTATTCATACTCTGTATATTCTTTTATTCTGATGGAATTGTTGTAATAAACAATGAAATGTTCTTCTGTTTGTGTTCTGATACGTCTTGTCCTCAAAGCAATCCGCGCTTTCCTTACCGGGAAGTTAGGGTCGTTATAAAAATCCAATTTAAAACGGATCCTGTATATTCAGTTGAAGTTCGAATCGCCAAATAGCGAACTGCCGCGCCATTTCGAGCTCGATTTTAATTATAATATAATTATACGTTCAAAATGTCGTTCAAATAATATATTCATTATTCTAATTCAATTCTAAGCTGAATTAAATACTTTGAATTGTCCAGTTCACATTATATTGTCAATTCACTATTTCTGATTATTTCAGAAATTAAATATATTATTCTATTATTTATATTAATTAAATATTCAATATAATTTAATTAAACAACCATTTTCACTATTTAAATAATTAAATAAATTAATTATTATATCGTTAAAATATGGGACATTACATTCTTCCCCCCTTAAAAATAAATTCGACCTCGAAATTGCTAAGGTAGAAAACAAACCCTATTTAACTGGTTCAAAATTATTTGTTCACTTCTTAACTTCAATCTCAACTGAACCAATTTAATTTTAATTAAAATATTAATTAATCCTTATCAATGAAAATTTTCAAAAATCCTGAAAATTTTCTAACACCCGAAATTTTTGAAAAATTTCGCCAGCACCTCCTTTATACTGGTTAATCGGTACAACTACAACTCGCCTCTCTAGGCCTTCTCCAACCCAAAAGAAAACCAAATAGCCAAGCGGCTTGCCAATTTGGCTCATCAAAATCTCATACCATATGAAATATAAACTTTTACCTTTTTGTCGGGCATATCACTATGTCCATTGCACCTATTACCAATCCAACATATACAAATGTCATCTCAACCAAATTCCAATCTGTTTTTGTAACACCCCACCACCACTAGGGTCACTCACAAAGGGAATGCACTAGTTTTGGAGAGGTATTATCGAGATAACATCACATAATTATCACAAGACAGAACATAAATAAATAATTAAGTAAACAGCGGAAGAATTTAAGAGCAAAACAGAACTTCATTTCATTCCAAAATAAACCATGTCTTTTACAAACATTTCAGATAACAACTTCCTTACAACTGTCTTGTAATAATAGCCAAAGAAGCAATAACTTAAAAGCAGAAAAACAGCTTATTCCCCAAGTGCAGTAAAATGAAGCAGCCATAGCAAACCGTACATGCCGAGCCAAACAAGTGATATCCAAGTTAAGAGCTAGTGTTTCCTCCCTGAGAACCTGGGGGGGAGGGGGGAAACGGAAGAAAAAGAGGCGAAAGGAAAAAGGGTCAGTCATAAAGACTGAGTAAGTTCTAGTGACTTTCAGTGTAAAGACGGTTAAAACATCATGTCATGTATGAACTGGAACTAAACTTGAGAATTGTGTCAAGGTGGACAGGATAGACTAAGGTGATCATGATAAGTCAAGACAATTCAAATAAAGCATCACATGTTCCAGATTCGTTGCATCGACTGTACTAGTATACTAAGCCCATGTCACTAGTTAATCACGAAATAAATCCCATGGCCCAATATCATGAAATGACCCTGAAACGGGGTCTGACCCAAGTACGGGGTCCTACGGAGCGATTATCTAGTCGATCGGCTCCCTACAAGTTCTAGCTCGTCAAGTGTCCGTGTCATACAGCTAATCACGAATGTAGTCACCTGTGCTGGGTCCACCGTCGGGTGTATCAGCCCTAGGGTGTCAACCCCTGACACGGTTCAAGGTGCACAGATAAATATACGGATACCCGGTGTCTGCCCCGGAATACGTGCACGACCGTAGCCCACCGAACCTACACTGGCGTACCCCACTGCCGTCGTTCACCTCTTACAATCAGCCCAGTAACCGTGCCCCACCCGGCCTAGCCCCAGGGTACCTTGATACATCTAGAGGGTTACTGCTGAAAGGGTCGTGTCTAGGGTTTCGCCTAATAGATTATGTAAAGACCCAAAAAAATCGAACACTTAATCTTCGAATATCGTAACAATTTGTAATATTGTTAAATGTTATAAATGTGATTTTATAACCTTGTAAAATATCATTTAACAAGTAATTAATGATACTAGACTCATTTTAGAAAAATGCTTTCAAAAATATATTTTGATAAAATATTGATAAAATGACCGAAAATCATTTTATTGATAAATGGCTGTTTTCTCAATAAAAGTTGTTGAAAATTTTAGTGGATGTCTAATTATTCATTAGGAAAGTAATTAGTAAATAAAATTATTTTTCATATTTATGGTTAACTATTTTGATGATGTCATCATTTTAAAAAATGAGCATTTAAGGAAAGTTTTGTATTTTGGGTATTTAAATATTCAAATAAGTGACTTATAATTTAAGTATGCTTGTTTTAATTGTTTAAATAAGTTAATGGATTTATTTCCAAGTTTTGTTTACTTGAATAAATCATTTTATAAAGAACTAATAGTATGATCGAGATTCAACTTCCAGATTCACATCCTATCGTTGAATAGAAGTTGTTTCATATCGTTGCAACGTTGTTTGATATATGTGTATGTATTCACATACATGCATATACACATATATATGTAAGCATAATTAGTCACATCAAGAGTTTAGAAAATATCCTAAGTGTATGTATATAAGCTTCTTATATGTATACAAATGAATGCTTACTTGAAAAAGCAAACTTACCATCTCTTACACACCTTTCACTTCCCTTACACACCATCCCATCTATCATAATTACTATTAGGGTTTTAAGGGCATTTTGGTCTTTTCCCATCCACCTTCCTTTTCCTATATAAGGAGGGGTACATCTCCTTCTTTCTTACACAAAATTCCTAAGCAAAAGTGAAGCTTTTAATGGCTTATCTTCATCTTCTTCCTCTTCCTTACTAACTTTATCAAACTATGTTCAAACCAACTCCAAATCAACTCAAACATTGAGTGTAGCCTTCTTATACCATTACAAGACCTTCTAGCAAGTTAGAAGTTGAAAAATCCAAGCCTCTCTCAATTTTCATTTTTGTTCGTGAGCTATATAAGGAAGGAAGCAAGGAAAAGCAAGGAAAGGAAGGAAGTTGCTAGCTTGGATTTTTATTCTTATTCTTGGATCTTTATTCTTATTTTGGAGCTAGGATTTGCTAAGGATTAAGGTGAGTTTACTCACTATTTAGGACAGCAAACATAAACCCTTTTGCATGTTTTTAACTATGCTTAAAGTTGCTTGAATGTTGGTAACTTATGTTAAAAATGTTGTCTTGATTCTTACTTTAAAAGTAAGCGACATATGTGATCCATGTTAATGGATTGGAATGGACTTGGAATTGGACTTGAATTGACTTGTATAACAAGTGGAATGGACTTGAAACAAAGAACATAAGGATTAGTAGGGAATTGACATATTGTGGACTTGAACTTGAAAGTGCACTTATAGCGATAGTCGCTATATATGCAGTTTTAATTGTTGTATTTTCAATACATTGTACGGAACTTTGTAATGACGTCCTTAGTGATTTCTTATCATATTAAAATGGTTGTTTAACTTGTATGTTAAATTGAAGTAAGTTTGAAAGTGTGTGAAGCTAGAATAGTGATATGAGTGCACTTCCTAATTACTTGTTTATTGAATATCATGGTTACTGTGCTTAATTCTAATAAGCCAACGAGTAGGCTTATCTATCTGTGAGTGTCAAGAATGGGGTGTCTAGGCAAGGGGTGATATGCAACCAGTGATCTAACTTACCTGGCCTCACTCTTGACCGAGGGATAGTTAAGTTGATAATGTCAGAAACGAGTTAAGTGCACGAAGTGTGATTTCTATAAGCATAAAATGGTTTTGGGTTTGTCGTGACAATGTGTTAATTACATTAGTCTTTAACCCTCTCAGATTATATCATGGAAGTAAATATAATTGAATCTTTAAACAAACATTTAAAGATAAATTATAAAGGATTGTTTTGGGTTTGTTGTAAACATTGTTTTAGCAACACATGTTTTGAAAACCTTGGAATGTAGTTAAACTAGAATATACGGTTTAATGGTTTTGAATATACTTAGATCTTTAATAATTTATTTTAAAGATAGAAACAAGTATAGAAATCTTTCAGAATAAAGATATTGAATAAGATGTTTAACTTATAAAAGAGAAGAGGTTCTTTATTAAACAATGGTTTTAACCTCTTTGATTATATATTAAGAAAAATCTTATAAATTGATTATGGTTATACTTATACCGGAGGGATAAGTATATGAATACGTTTTGTAGTATTGAAGTTATAGAGGGAATCTTAGAAGTGAATTATGGATATACTTATACCGGAGGGATAAATATATGAATACGATTTTAAGTATTCAAGACTATAAAGGGATAGTGAATTAGTAGAATATATACATATAAACCTTTTATATGTATAAGTTGAATATTTAGGCAAGTATATAAAGGAATATTAATCGAGTATGAGTTATTGATTAATAAGCAAAGTCTTGTTAGACAAATGAAGTTTTATTAGATAAAAGAAGTTTACTAATAAAGGAATATTAATTGAGTATGAGTTATTGATTAATAAGGAAGTCTAGTTAGACAAATGAAGTTTTATCAGTTAAAAGAAGTTATACTAATAAAGGAATATTAGTCGAGTATGAGTTATTGATTAATAAGCGAAGTCGTATTTGACAAATGAAGTTTTATTAGATAAAAGGAGTTTTACTAATAACAGAAGTTTTAATTAATGAAAGGTTAATTAAATGGGAATGGGATTAGAAGCCGTTTATATGAGTTAACCGTGCTTCAACTGTTTATCAGGCTATGTGACTTGATAGTGAGTTGATTGTTTAACACGCTTTGTATCCTTCATAGTGCCTTGGATGTTTATTCAATTGTTATGGAAATTAAGCGAGGCTGTTTTCCATATACAATCGTCTATTGTGTGAATTGTAGTCAGTTAATTGACTATAGAACTTGACCTTAAATCTAGCGACTAGTTTTGAGGAGACCGGGATTGGTAAGTGTTTTACTTATCGAAAACCACTTCAAAACTAGTATACGGGTTCTATGTTTTGGAAGCGGTTGTGAAGTGAAGGCCATATGGCGATTCGAGATCTGTTGAGATGCTCGAACACATATAGTGATTCTAAGATCTATGAAAGAATCTATGTGTGATTCCAAGATCTGTTGATGTATTGGAATCCATGTATGATTCCGAGAACTGTGAAGGAGTCTATGTGTGATTCCAAGATCTATTGAGCTGTGGGATTCCAACTGGGAATTCTTGTTCTGTTCGAGTGATGAAGACTCGTGTGAAAGATGTCGAGCGAAACCTCGACATCGGAAATGGCTAAAAACAGAGTAGGAGCACAATCTGGGGTTTTGCTAACCTACGGCAGGATATATTGACTCCATATCTAGTGTATGCTTATTATCGAATCGTTGCGGGAGCTCTTTGAAGTTGCGCGCAGGAGTTGGGTATATTTGGTTCCACGTGGTGCACTCCGGTGTTTTCGTGCGTGGGCCAGTTGTGTTTACCTTATGGTATATTTCATCTAGAGATATACGACGCTCGGAGGTACTTTCTGACCCTTGTGCATGGAGTTTGGATCTGTATTGAGAGATCTCCGATGGAAAATCCAATATACGAACGTACCTTAGCGGTTTTGTTTGTACACTTAATAGTTGTCGAATGTAACCAATGTAACCATTCCATCTATGTGATTTATTTATATTCTACACCCTAGACATTATCTATAATACAACTATAGTAAACTTAATAAATGGTTGGTTTCTTTTGAGGGGAAAACCGGAGCGGTTATCTGCACGGTCCCCTCAATATTGTTACATGCAATCTTGAGTTTTCTCATACCAGACTGATGTCTGACGCTTGGTTTTTGTTTTCCCTAAAATCCTCACGTACTCCTTCGAGTAGGCTGAGTATGGCAGGTTTTACTTTGGATGCTTTAAAGTTCGGAAGACGAGCTGGAGGCTTCCATTATCTATCTACCTATTTCTATTTCAGTTGTACTGTATTAGTTATGTACATATCAGCATTGTGAGGACAGGCAGTTATAACTGTCCAGGCTGATTATGGTACTTAGGTTATTGTAACTCTGAAATTCCTTTATTCAGAGTAACCCTTTGTACTATGTTGATATTATATATTTCCGTTCCGCTGTGAGATTCTGATATTCTGTTCTTTCTTCCTTGTTCTACTTTTTTTTTATTTTACCCAACAATTCGACTTTCCGGCACTTGGATGTTTGGCACACGAATACCGTGGATGTATTTAGTGTCGACTTTCGAGGTTCGAAAAGTCGGGTCGTTATATTTGGTATCAGAGCACAAGGTTGAGCGAATACCTTGGCTTTGGTTGGGTATGGCTCATTAGAGATGGGGTTAGAAACACCCTCGAATGAGTAGAGTGTATTATATATATGACAGCGCGTACTTGTTAGTGAATACAAAAAAAATTTATTGGGTGTTTTGACTTGTAAGTCTAAATTTTGGATCTGAATCAATCGATTGATCATCGTTTTGATGAAGATTCTGAAACACTCGAACAAGTCATTTGATTCGATATTGTTTTCGAATTTGGTAAATGAAATAAGTTACCAAGAAGTATATATTTTATATATAAAGAAAGATTTCATAACTAAATCAGTTATATAGATGAGTTGTTGTTAGGGAAGGATGATATTAAATTATTATCATTCGTTGATTGATTGGTCATGCTCGCTTAGGAGCGTTGACTATTATTGGCTGATTTCTAGTTGTGCCCGGACCATTTTATGGGTATCGATTACTGTGTTTGGATAAGAGTAATCTTATCCATTTGCTTGCATGGGTTAGGTAGATTTATAATTGGGGGAACATTGGAAACGAACACTTTGTGAATTCAGTTTCATAATTTGAATATAAGGCATTCGGTAATGATGTTGGGTAAGAATTAAATCTGAATGGAAGTTGTTTAAAACGAATTTAAACAAGAAATATGCAAGTGAAATTTATAAACGAGATTTATAAAAATGAAATGTATTTGTGTTGAAAACCAAAGGATTTGGAATTCCGATAAGTTTGAAATTGATTTTCAAAGCCTGAAATACATATTAAAGTTGGTTTGAAAGTGTTTTAGGGTTTTAAATGACTTTAAAAGATAGAAAATCTTTGATCTTACTCGAGTCGCTGGAAAATAATGTTGATGATGACTGCAGCATCATCGAGGTTCATTTTCGAGTTTCTAAGTATGAACTAGCTCCCATGGATAATAATTTGGACTTGAACAGATTTATGTTTTGGATACATATTATTTGAAGTATAAAACCCGGAAGTTCAATCCTGAAGTTTTCAACTAAGTTATATATGGATGCATATAGTTTATGTATTGGAGTTGTATGATTTTGCATCTCAGTTGATATGATGTTTGATAGATTTCATTTGTTAATGGAATGGAATGTTCGACGGTTTTGGATAGTCGATGTTTCCAAGTGAATTTACATGCTTGTCTAGTTTATGTGAAAGCGTAAGAGACTTGGTTTATAATTTATAAACTTAGGGAAGTTTAAAATATTGAATTTGATAATTATTAAGTTTTAACTAGTTTTGCGATTATTGAACTAGTTCAGTTTATTAAACTGAGTATGTTAATATTTGTACACTAAGCGAATATAAGTGTATGTTGAAATTTGAATTCGAGTATTGAATGAATTATAAACGTATATGAAGTCGAACCAGTTTATAATAAGAGTTTAATAAGAAAGAACTATGGAAATATAATCGTATTCATTATAGTGAGTAGTTCAGAAGTTAAGTAAGAAAAGTCCAAATTTGTTAGCATGCTTATTTAAGTAAGACAAATTGGTTGTTTGTATATACTTTTAAGTTATATAACGGTTAATAGCTTGAAGTATTATGATATGATTCACAAAGGAATATTAGTATAGAAGAATATACTAAGTATGAGAACGAAGGTGAATAAAATAATTGGAGTAATAATAAACCAATTGGAAGGAATATGTAAGATTTACATAGGTTGTTTTATTCGCTTTACGGTTTGATCCAGATTCGAGTGTGTGATTTTGTGGTAGCTTATACCGATCAGAGTTGGTATTTTTCACTCGATTCTTGACGACGAAGTTAGATACAGGATTCTTGATTTGATTCTGTGATTCTCTATCATAGTATAGCTATGTAAGGAGAATGGCGGTTTCTAATCATGAAACCAGATCTGAGTCCGCACTAGAGTGATCGAGTGAGCGATACTAGTCTGGAAGTGAAATTGTGTGATCGAATAAGTGATTGAATTTGATATTGCGTACGGATGGCTTATGTATATCGTACGGGCTTTTTAAACAATTCATGCTATGTTGTTGACTTGTGGAAAATTTGAGAATTGAATCCTTGAATTGTTTGAGGTAGAGTGAATGATTGGTTAAGTGTTAACCCGAGGCTGTTGAGCATAAGGTGATGCTTAATGAATTTTTTTCATCCTTATACGATAAGAGGGTTTGAACTTGATCAAAACATGAGATTTGTATTCTAGTAGTATTATACTTTTAAGTATCGATGTTTGATTGTTCCTTTGGTTACTCGTGTTGCAATTTCGAGGACGAAATATTTTAAGTGGGGGAGAATGTAAAGACCCAAAAAAATCGAACACTTAATCTTCGAATATCGTAACAATTTGTAATATTGTTAAATGTTATAAATGTGATTTTATAACCTTGTAAAATATCATTTAACAAGTAATTAATGATACTAGACTCATTTTAGAAAAATGCTTTCAAAAATATATTTTGATAAAATATTGATAAAATGACCGAAAATCATTTTATTGATAAATGGCTGTTTTCTCAATAAAAGTTGTTGAAAATTTTAGTGGATGTCTAATTATTCATTAGGAAAGTAATTAGTAAATAAAATTATTTTTCATATTTATGGTTAACTATTTTGATGATGTCATCATTTTAAAAAATGAGCATTTAAGGAAAGTTTTGTATTTTGGGTATTTAAATATTCAAATAAGTGACTTATAATTTAAGTATGCTTGTTTTAATTGTTTAAATAAGTTAATGGATTTATTTCCAAGTTTTGTTTACTTGAATAAATCATTTTATAAAGAACTAATAGTATGATCGAGATTCAACTTCCAGATTCACATCCTATCGTTGAATAGAAGTTGTTTCATATCGTTGCAACGTTGTTTGATATATGTGTATGTATTCACATACATGCATATACACATATATATGTAAGCATAATTAGTCACATCAAGAGTTTAGAAAATATCCTAAGTGTATGTATATAAGCTTCTTATATGTATACAAATGAATGCTTACTTGAAAAAGCAAACTTACCATCTCTTACACACCTTTCACTTCCCTTACACACCATCCCATCTATCATAATTACTATTAGGGTTTTAAGGGCATTTTGGTCTTTTCCCATCCACCTTCCTTTTCCTATATAAGGAGGGGTACACCTCCTTCTTTCTTACACAAAATTCCTAAGCAAAAGTGAAGCTTTTAATGGCTTATCTTCATCTTCTTCCTCTTCCTTACTAACTTTATCAAACTATATTCAAACCAACTCCAAATCAACTCAAACATTGAGTGTAGCCTTCTTATACCATTACAAGACCTTCTAGCAAGTTAGAAGTTGAAAAATCCAAGCCTCTCTCAATTTTCATTTTTGTTCGTGAGCTATATAAGGAAGGAAGCAAGGAAAAGCAAGGAAAGGAAGGAAGTTGCTAGCTTGGATTTTTATTCTTATTCTTGGATCTTTATTCTTATTTTGGAGCTAGGATTTGCTAAGGATTAAGGTGAGTTTACTCACTATTTAGGACAGCAAACATAAACCCTTTTGCATGTTTTTAACTATGCTTAAAGTTGCTTGAATGTTGGTAACTTATGTTAAAAATGTTGTCTTGATTCTTACTTTAAAAGTAAGCGACATATGTGATCCATGTTAATGGATTGGAATGGACTTGGAATTGGACTTGAATTGACTTGTATAACAAGTGGAATGGACTTGAAACAAAGCACATAAGGATTAGTAGGGAATTGACATATTGTGGACTTGAACTTGAAAGTGCACTTATAGCGATAGTCGCTATATATGCAGTTTTAATTGTTGTATTTTCAATACATTGTACGGAACTTTGTAATGACGTCCTTAGTGATTTCTTATCATATTAAAATGGTTGTTTAACTTGTATGTTAAATTGAAGTAAGTTTGAAAGTGTGTGAAGCTATAATAGTGATATGAGTGCACTTCCTAATTACTTGTTTATTGAATATCATGGTTACTGTGCTTAATTCTAATAAGCCGACGAGTAGGCTTATCTATCTGTGAGTGTCAAGAATGGGGTGTCTAGGCAAGGGGTGATATGCAACCAGTGCTCTAACTTACCTGGCCTCACTCTTGACCGAGGGATAGTTAAGTTGATAATGTCGGAAACGAGTTAAGTGCACGAAGTGTGATTTCTATAAGCATAAAATGGTTTTGGGTTTGTCGTGACAATGTGTTAATTACATTAGTCTTTAACCCTCTCAGATTATATCGTGGAAGTAAATATAATTGAATCTTTAAACAAACATTTAAAGATAAATTATAAAGGATTGTTTTGGGTTTGTTGTAAACATTGTTTTAGCAACACATGTTTTGAAAACCTTGGAATGTAGTTAAACTATAATATATGGTTTAATGGTTTTGAATATACTTAGATCTTTAATAATTTATTTTAAAGATAGAAACAAGTATAGAAATCTTTCAGAATAAAGATATTGAATAAGATGTTTAACTTATAAAAGAGAAGAGGTTCTTTATTAAACAATGGTTTTAACCTCTTTGATTATATATTAAGAAAAATCTAATAAATTGATTATGGTTATACTTATACCGGAGGGATAAGTATATGAATACGTTTTGTAGTATTGAAGTTATAGAGGGAATCTTAGAAGTGAATTATGGATATACTTATACCGGAGGGATAAGTATATGAATACGATTTTAAGTATTCAAGACTATAAAGGGATAGTGAATTAGTAGAATATATACATATAAACCTTTTATATGTATAAGTTGAATATTTAGGCAAGTATATAAAGGAATATTAATCGAGTATGAGTTATTGATTAATAAGAAAAGTCTTGTTAGACAAATGAAGTTTTATTAGATAAAAGAAGTTTACTAATAAAGGAATATTAATTGAGTATGAGTTATTGATTAATAAGGAAGTCTAGTTAGACAAATGAAGTTTTATCAGTTAAAAGAAGTTATACTAATAAAGGAATATTAGTCGAGTATGAGTTATTGATTAATAAGCGAAGTCGTATTTGACAAATGAAGTTTTATTAGATAAAAGGAGTTTTACTAATAACAGAAGTTTTAATTAATGAAAGGTTAATTAAATGGGAATGGGATTAGAAGCCGTTTATATGAGTTAACCGTGCTTCAACTATTTATCAGGCTATGTGACTTGATAGTGAGTTGATTGTTTAACACGCTTTGTAACCTTCACAGTGCCTTGGATGTTTATTCAATTGTTATGGAAATTAAGCGAGGCTGTTTTCCATATACAATCGTCTATTGTGTGAATTGTAGTCAGTTAATTGACTATAGAACTTGACCTTAAATCTAGCGACTAGTTTTGAGGAGACCGGGATTGGTAAGTGTTTTACTTATCGAAAACCACTTCAAAACTAGTATACGGGTTCTATGTTTTGGAAGCGGTTGTGAAGTGAAGGCCATATGGCGATTCGAGATCTGTTGAGATGCTCGAACACATATAGTGATTCTAAGATCTATGAAAGAATCTATGTGTGATTCCAAGATCTGTTGATGTATTGGAATCCATGTATGATTCCGAGATCTGTGAAGGAGTCTATGTGTGATTCCAAGATCTATTGAGCTGTGGGATTCCAACTGGGAATTCTTGTTCTGTTCGAGTGATGAAGACTCGTGTGAAAGATGTCGAACGAAACCTCGACATCGGAAATGGCTAAAAACAGAGTAGGAGCACAATCTGGGGTTTTGCTAACCTACGGCAGGATATGTTGACTCCATATCTAGTGTATGCTTATTATCGAATCGTTGCGGGAGTTCTTTGAAGTTGCGCGCAGGAGTTGGGTATATTTGGTTCCACGTGGTGCACTCCGGTGTTTTCGTGCGTGGGCCAGTTGTGTTTACCTTATGGTATATTTCATCTAGAGATATACGATGCTCGGAGGTACTTTCTGACCATTGTGCATGGAGTTTGGATCTGTATTGAGAGATCTCCGATGGAAAATCCAATATACGAACGTACCTTAGTGGTTTTGTTTGTACACTTAATAGTTGTCGAATGTAACCAATGTAACCATTCCATCTATGTGATTTATTTATATTCTACACCCTAGACATTATCTATAATACAACTATAGTAAACTTAATAAATGGTTGGTTTCTTTTGAGGGGAAAACCGGAGCGGTTATCTGCACGGTCCCCTCAATATTGTTACATGCAATCTTGAGTTTTCTCATACCAGACTGATGTCTGACGCTTGGTTTTTGTTTTCCCTAAAATCCTCACGTACTCCTTCGAGTAGGCTGAGTATGGCAGGTTTTACTTTGGATGCTTTAAAGTTCGGAAGACGAGCTGGAGGCTTCCATTATCTATCTACCTATTTCTATTTCAGTTGTACTGTATTAGTTATGTACATATCAGCATTGTGAGGACAGGCAGTTATAACTGTCCAGGCTGATTATGGTACTTAGGTTATTGTAACTCTGAAATTCCTTTATTCAGAGTAACCCTTTGTACTATGTTGATATTATATATTTCCGTTCCGCTGTGAGATTCTGATATTCTGTTCTTTCTTCCTTGTTCTACTTTTTTTTTTATTTTACCCAACAATTCGACTTTTCGGCACTTGGATGTTTGGCACACGAATACCGTGGATGTATTTAGTGTCGACTTTCGAGGTTCGAAAAGTCGGGTCGTTACAGATTAGGTCATGTAATTCGTGACCTAACCCGCCTAACAGATTAAGTCATGTAATTCGTGACTTAATCCTTTTCCAGTCTAGTCATGTCAAGATGGTTAAGTATGTCATTTCGGTTCGCGACTTGACCCGCCTACGTGTCATGTCAAGTTGGCTAAGTGTTGTCGTTTTCAAGTTCATGACTTAACCCTACAAATCGTGTTCAAGTTGGTTAAGTTGTCTTGTCATGTTCATGACTTAACCCTAATTGGCATTAATTGATTCGTTAATGCACCGAACCACTCACATTGGATCCTGTTGTTCGTAGCCACTGGATTTGTCGGGCGGTTCCGGGCAGATTTACGCTATGAACTCAACCCAACCTCGGGTTTCAAGCGCGATGTGACCAACTACCCACATTGGATCCTATTGTTTGTAGCAACTGGATTTGCCGGGCGGTTCCGGGCAGATTTACACTACAAACTCAACCCAACCTCGAGTTGGCCACTTTCTTGTTTTCTAAAGTCATGCCCATGTTCTTATCAGATTTCGTGTTATTTCCATAGCATGTTCCTATGTCAATTTCGTGCCCAACTAAGGCATGTTTTAAAGTCAAGTTATGGCATGTTCAAGTCAAGTTTTCGTGCCATATTTCATATCCTACTTATGCCAAATTTCACAGTTTATGCTTATAATTAATTCAAGTTTTGCCTATTCTACCCGATCGTATCCCCAACGTAAATAAACGTACTTCGTTCTCAAGCATAAACAATTCAAGAGATAGAGGGGAATAACACCAAACATGTGATAGGCATATGTGACAATTCCAACATCACTTGCATAATAAACATGCTATAACATAACACATGGTTTCAATACTAACATGGTGATAACTTGGCATAGTGATGGTTACAATTTAGCATTTTTAACATAATGATTCTCAACTAACATTATAGACATAATGATTCCAATTTAGCATTTTTAACATAATGATTCTCAACTAACATTATAAACATAATGGTTCCAATTTAGCATTTTTAACATAATGATTCTCAACTAACATTATAGACATAATGATTCCAATTTAGCGTTTTTAACATAATGATTCTCAACTAACATTATAGACATAATGATTCCAATTTAGAGTTTTTAACATAATGATTCTCAACTAACATTATAGACATAATGATTCCAACTTTTCATCATAACCTAGCAATTCCCAATTTTTCATTAATCATGATGGGTATATTAACATCACAGGCATAATTCCATCAATAGTCATAGACATGGTTTAATTAGCATCATAGGCATGGTTTAATCAACATAAAGATTTCAATAAACATAGTGATTCCATGGACATGTATTAGTCCAACTTGCCAAACAATTAAGCCCAAGTGATTCATAACAACATGACAAGTTTAACTTGCAACGTTGCCATAGCAATATCCCCAAATTATAATTCAAAGATAAACAATATAAACATGGATTAACAATAGTTCCTAAATCCGGTTTCAATTCATGGCATGTCCATATTGTTTTAGCGTTTTTGCCTAAAAAGTAACATAGAACTTACAATATGAAGCAAATAATCCAAATAAAACTTTAAATCAAATAGCCCCAAATCCGTTGTCTAAAGCGGCGTAGTTGTTGTAGCTTCTAGCTGTAGCCTTCAAGAATCATCCTTCGTCTTCTTTAATTTTGTTCTTTGTATTTTTAATTTAGAGTTCTAGGTTTAATGGCGGCTGCATGAGTGCTAAAATGAAATAGTATGATTTAGGCTAGGTCTTAGGGTCTTTTTATAGTTGTAGGCAATTGATTTCAGCCTTTAGATTAACCCTAGAATAGGTTTGAGCCATCCAAAATCGTCACAAGCCCCCAAAACAAGACCCAGGAGCCAAAACAGGTGCACCAGAAAATCTTGTCCGACCGGGGGGGTCGACCCCTGGGTCGACATGGGTGTCGACCCATTGGTGGGGGGGGGGGGGGGGCGGGGTCGACACAGGTGTCGACCCCTGTGTCGACCCTGCCTGGGGCGGGAAAAATCCCGCCGATTCTGCCTTGGTTGCTTTTCGAATCTGAATTTGAATTTGAACTTTTTTTTGGGCTAGGAATTTTCTAAAACTTCATTGGGCCATAACTTGGTCATACGGACTCCGTTTTTCGAAAACTCGGACTCTATTTCGCGTATTTTTCCGAGACGAACGCAATGGCGCAACCCGTTTTCCCTGATTCAGATTTGAACATTTAATTCTGCCTTGATTCTTGTCTTAATATGTTGTTTAAAATACGGGTTGTTACAGTTTTTATCCACAAATCCAACCATTCGCTTATACCTAAGTCGAATTCAACTTCAAATCAAAGTTCCATTCTCGATTTTAAATTCTTAAATCCATTATCCAATGACATTTCAAATTCAAATCTCACAAATCCAATTTGTCTCGATATCATTTTAATCCATTCAATTTCAATTTCAATTTGTTTTCCCCAATTTCTACATAATTTTGTTTTAATTCAAACAATCTTTTCCTGGGAGTTTTAACAGCTTTGTTTTTCTCAAAAACCAAACTTATTTTTCTGGAATTTCAAAACAACTTGCTTTTCCCAA
Organism: Allium sativum; assembly: GCA_030737875.1. Taxonomy (NCBI): domain Eukaryota; kingdom Viridiplantae; phylum Streptophyta; class Magnoliopsida; order Asparagales; family Amaryllidaceae; genus Allium; species Allium sativum. The sequence goes on along the minus strand of CM060909.1, from coordinate 740,106,442 downwards.
TACAATTCAAAAACAAAATATTTGGTAGAAATCCGACACTTAGCAACTTGAAAATGACGCTGATGATGTGGCCATCATCATCAGGGTTATTTTCCAGCTTTTCGAAGTGATTTCAATACTATAACAATTTCAAAACCATATTTAAACACCTTCATTTTAAAATCACTTTCAAAATATCCTTTACAATGATTGTAAACAATTTAAAATCTCCCAGGATTTTAAAATTCTCATATAATTAATCCAGATTCATTTACAGACACTTATTCAGATTTCCAAGGTTTTCATTTCAATTCTGATTTAATTCATTTTGTAACACTTATACAAATTTTGATTGGTTATTTACATAACCCTTTAATTTATAATCTTTCTCGATTATAATAACAACCAACACATCCTATATATGATAATATTTCCAATTCTATACTTTCTTTTATATCAATATATAATTTGGGTAAAAGATTTTCATTTACCCTTTTCAAAACATACCATGTCGGTTCATCATATTCAAGTGTTTATAAACCCCTACCGATACAGTGGATCAAACTGATCGACCAGAATCCATAAACAACTCAATCAATAAATATCCACAATATAAAACCATTTTATAAAATCTACACATACGTTATCTCATATATACACTCAATTCAATCTAGGGTATTACTAACCCTATCTCTACCGAGTCACGCCACAGAGCTAAGGTAATTACTTAACCTTTGCTCTGATACCACTGTAACGACCCCGGGTTTTTGCGATCCTGGATATCGGCATACAACATTATGTCGACTATTCAAGCATCGGAAATACCGGATAGTCCATGAAAGAAATTAGAGAGTGAGGATAGATAAGATAGAAACTTAGAATAGAAGAAGAAGAAGAAGAAGATACAACATCAGAGTAAACACGAATCTCACAGCGGAACGAATAAATATAGTTCATAACATAACTTTGAAATATAAATCTGTACTAGAATATACATATCATTTCCAAAGTACAGCACCTACAACACAGCGGAAAAACCATAGCTATTTAATTCTGAAGCCTCCTGCTCCAGCTCTTCAAGTATCTGTAAATCCTAACTACTTGACTGCCCGTACAAAATTGGGCACCCAAGAGTTTAGGGAAAACAAAACAAAATAAACTCCGGGCCAGTCATGTGACTAGTGTGAGTAAAATCAAATCATTTGTTTAAATTTAAAAATCCTTTAAAAAGAGAGAATAATCGTAAGACCGATCCACACAAAAACACGGATGGTTTTTACCTTACGATAACCCAAATCATTCTTAATATCAAGTCTCTTCTGATATAACAATAATGTCTAAATACAAGTACATAGCAATCTAGTAGAAACGCTTGCATCTAACGTTCTACATATATAATATACAATCAAAACCGCGGGCTCTTATTTTGGGAATGGATTCCAACTATGACAAGGTATGGATCCACCTTCTGCTCAGTGTACTCTAGAAGCGATGCACTGGAGTTCAACAAGAACATCCTGCAACTCGGCCACACATGACCGACCATTCATTTCTCTTGAATGTATCGAATATATTGCCACCCTTCGGTTAGTATTCCAACATAACTGTTCCTGGGAGATACAAAATTGAAATAAGTACAAATATGAATATTCTCTAGATGGTAACAATATACCCTACTTGGGTGCGGCCCACTTAGCCATGCTGCCTGCCCGATTTCTGCCACTTCCCAGTTGATGAGGCTGGAGGTCATAACGTATCTTTCAACAGATTACCGATTCATTCACTTTGAATGCCACATCGTCATACCCATCAAATCACGAACTGATTTCCCCAAAAATACCATGGGTATAAGCTAAGAGAAACGAATTCCTCCGCCACCAACGTAAATACGTTTGAAACGATCAACTTACGTGATCTACCAGATATTCTCTATCAGACAATCGTCCATTCAAGTTGTCTTGGGACTGTACAAACCGAAGGCACTATTCCGTACATCCATCTTAGGCGATCTCTACCTAAGATTTATACAATAGCCCTTGTATAAACTCCGTCTTCAATTTGTATTCGATCTATTTGATTCGAAACGCTAACGCCCAAACGGAGTGGTTCTCGGATAATAATATAACCGGTCTCTCCGTATTGACGACGGAAAAATGGTCAAAACTTTGATAGTCTGTGATTTAACTATCAAAGAAAAACACGTATGAAAACAACGATATTATTTCCAGATGGAAATTATATCGATCAATCATCATTTAACATTTATCTCTTTTGTTCATTAATTTACTTATCTCCTATTTCCATATATTCTAAATTCTTATTTTCTATTATCAGAAAACATTTCTAATTCTTATTTGGAAAACATTTCCAAAACTCCTTCACTAGATTTAAACTGATGTTTAAATCAAACATCGCCATGCCAACTCAACCATTACCTTTATTAACTAAATTCACTTAAACAACCTTCACTATCAAACCTTACCATTCCTTAGTTAAGAAGGAAGTCAATCAAGTTGGGGTATAATTACCTCTCAAACCTTAACTGAACAACGTTTTAACTTCGAAATAGTCAATGTATATCTTTTAAATCTTTAACAACTTCCTTAATTAACTTTCTTTCGAATAAATCTCTATTCGATAACTCTAACTGATTTACTTTATCGATAACCCCTTTTGATTTAACTCCTTTTCGAATAAGTAATATTCGATTAACTCCTTTTGATTTAACTCCTTTTACTCTATTCGAATAAACTATATTTGATTAACTCCTTTCAATTAACTCTAATTTGATTTAACTCTAACTCGATTTAACTCTAACTTGATTTACTCACTTTCAACAAACTCCTTCGAATGATTTACATTCGATTAACTCTCTTCGAATGATTTACATTCGATTAACTCCTTCGAATGATTTACATTCACTTAACTCCCTCGAAGGATTTACATTCGATTAACTCCTTCGAATGATTTACATTCTCTTAACTCCTTCGAATGATTTACATTCGCTTAACTCCTTCGAATGATTTACATTCGATTAACTCTTTCGAATGATTTACATTCGATTAACTCCTTTTTAACTCTATTTGAATAAAAAATATTCGATAACTCCTTTTTAACTCTATTCGAATAACAAATATTCGATAACTCCTTTTTAACTCTAATCGAGTAACAAATATTCGATAACTCCTTTTTAACTCTATTCAAATAACAAATATTCGATAACTCCTTTTTAACTCTATTCGAATAACAAATATTCGATAACTCCTTTTTAACTCTATTCGAATAACAAATATTCGATAACTCCTTTCTTCGAATAACTTATTTCGATTTAACTCTAATCGATTAACACTAAACCCATTTACTCTAACTCGATTAACCCTAATCGATTTACCTAACTCGATTAACCCTAATCGATTTACCTAACTCGGTTAACTCTAATCATTTACCTAACTCGATTAACTCTAATTGATTACTCTTTTATATCTCGTTAATTCCCTTTTATAATCATATTTGTCTCCCAAATAAATATTCCTTTTATAATTTTATTTATTTAACAAATAAATATTTCCTTTCAATTCCTTTTCAATTCTATTTGATTCACAAATATTTCCTTCCCTATTTGTTTCACGAATATTTTCCTTTATATTCTATTCTATTTATTTGGCAAATAAATATTCCCTTCCTAATTCTATTTATTTAACAAATAAATATTCTCCTTTTATAATCTATTTATTTTCTAAATAAATATTTCCATTTATTTTCTATTTATAAATGTTTTATAATTATTTCCCTTCAATTCTGTTTGTTAATGTTTTACAAATATCTCCTTTTTAATCCTATTTGTAAATGGTTTACAAATATCTCCTTTTTAATCCTATTTCTAAATGGTTTACAAATATATCCTTTTTAATCCTATTTCTAAATGGTTTACAAATATCTCCTTTATAAAATCCTTTGATTTTATAAATAGTTTCTTTTACAAATTCTATTTATTATTATTTTTTTAAGTAAATATTCCCTTTTCATTTGTTCTATTTATTTTCTAAATAAATATTTCCTTTCCTAGTCTATTTGTAAATGTTTTATAAATATTCCCCTTTCAATTTTATTTTATAAATATTTTCCTTTATATTTGTTTTCATAAATATTTTTCCTTTATATTTGTTTTACAAATAATGTCCTTTATATTCGTTTTACAAATAATTTCCTTTATATTTGCTTTACAAATAATTTCCTTCATAAAATCCCTTGATTTTATAAATATTCCTTTATATAAAATCCTTTGATTTTATAAAGATTTCAATTTCAATATAACATTGAAAATTCCTTTTTCATATTCCAGTATTTGTTATGGTATTTAACATACCATATATTACTGATCAATATTATTCAAACACACACAGTCAACAACAGATTGTATATCACATCATATATCACAATATATGAAAAACAGTAAAATAAATGTTGAGGAATCCAGTTGGATTCCTCCGACCTATTTCCCTGCATCCGCAGATGTTAAACAATATAATTAACATCAACTTCATTTCAATGTGAAATATCCTGATAACAGAATCAATATTTGATTGTTGATTTCTGTATATAACTATATCTACATTTTCTATCAAATCTATTTTACAGTCCAAACAATCAACACACAGCAGTAAATCATCATTTATCAAAAATAAAGTACAGTTTATAAAAATATAAACTAAGCAGAGTTAGTGAGTTTTACTCACATTGGACGATCATCGTTAATAACGATAACCATCGCTTGATTCAGACGGACAATTTATTTTGCTATAAATTGTAATGAGCTCCAATGGACTTCTAGTCAGTCCCATCGTGTAGCCATCGCCCATACGATTTCAACGTGACCGACGGTTTGTCATTCTAGCACCGTGTGTGCAAGATATGACATCAATAAGTATATATAGTAATTTAAATTAAAATAAACATAATTTATTTAAAAACCAGGCCTTACTAATATAATTCGGCCCAACTTCTTTTCGCTCAAAATAAATGGTCCAACCTCTTTCTTTTAACTTAATACTCTTTCCTCCCATGCAACTATTTCGTCCAGGATTACCAGTCGTGTCATCCTTTCGTTTGAATACTTCCCATGCACAAATCATTTTCATCATCATTTATTTTTTTATTTATATCGCCTTGGGCTTTACCCATTAACGAAAGGCCCATCTCCACTTTAAAGACCCGCATCTATTTCTTCCACGTTTACACTTCCGTGAACGCCTGTATATGAAACTCCATGGCCGACATCTTTAATAAATCCAAGCTCCATCCACACACCAAAAACAAACAATGACACCACCATTTAAATCCTCGTCAAAACTCCTTTCACTTGTTTAAAACTCCATCCGCCTCCAGCACAGTGCGTGCTCATGCCATGGCCTTCCATTTTCAGCAACAACCACTGTACGAGGCCGCTTCCTCTCTCACCCGCGGTTCCCTGTATCACCATTCCTGTGACTTTCAAACCCATTATCCCCTCCATCACTCAACAAATACGTAGCACCATCGTTGAACTCCTCACTTCTAACTCGACAGCCTCCCCTCGAAAATGATCAACTCGAACACTCCTTGTAAACCGCGACACCCAATATTCTCGACCATTATAATACCACCGAAACCCACAAAAAGTTGGGTACAACAGCTAAACCCCCTCGCCAACAACAATACAGTATCCGCTTCATGCCTTAATGCCTCAAATCCCCAAAACATGAATCGCACCACCCAAACATGATACCAAAATGAGGAGAAACAGTCGAGAAACCCACACATATAGATTTCGTGATTTTAGGATTTTTGTACATTTTGTTTTGAATTTATAAACTCTCGTTTTTCTTTTGCTGAAGAAGGAAGTCGGCGGTTGAAAGAGAAATTGACTAATGAATGAAAGGATTTAGGTTTAGAGAGAAATTGGTGGTGTATTTATAAGCTTTTGTGGGGATTTCCTTTTTGTTTTGAGGTTGAAGAACTTCCACGGTTTTTTTGTTTTTCCATGGAAGAAAAGAGAATGGTGTGGCCCCTTTTTATTGTGCGGAGTTATAATATAACTTTTTCGCATACCACCACGTGATAAAGAATTTCCTTCCTTTACAAACTGTTGTCGACAGAAGTAAACATACTGATGTGATGGACAATGTGTCAGGATCCCAAAAATATAATAATATAGGTCCATTAACTTATTTTGTGAAACCCTGAAATGTTGATATAGGGTGTAAAATACTCCAAAATAAAAAGTTGCGTATTTAATTAATTAAAATTTACAGTAAAATTCTAAAAATTAAATTATCACTATGTCTCAAAGGGCTTGTCTAAATTCGAGGCCAATATTTAATTATAATTAAATATATCATTATGGTTGATAACGATTCCATAACGACTATTCTAAAATTTGATTTAGGCATAAATCAAAATCTACACAACGAAATCTCGATTTTTCTCTTTCATTAGAAAAATATACTTCACCAGCTCTGAACGTTTCTTATTTTACCGAAGTCCGATTTAAAACGGCTCATGTATATTCAGTTGAAGTTCGAATCGCCAAATAGCGAACTACCGTGCCATTTCGAGCTCGATATTAATTATAATATAATTATACGTTCAAACTGTCGTTCAAATAATGTATTCGTTATTCTAATTCAATTCTAAGCTGAAATAAATACTTTGAATTGTCCGGTTCGCATTATATTGTTAATTCACTATTTCTGATTATTTCAGAAATTAAATATATTATTCTATTATTTATATTAATTAAATATTCAGTAAAATTTAATTAAACAACCATTTTCACTATTTAAATAATTAAATTAATTAATTATTATATCGCTAAAATACAGGACATTATAGTTTTAATTGAGAGAAGGTGTCGTTGAAAGAGCTAGATGACTTGTTTGGTGATTATTGGAGTGTTGATATGAATTCAGATTAAGGTGGAGTAATTTGTGATTGGCGGTATCACATGTCCATGAAAGTCGGTTGACTTGTTGTTTGATGTGATTTCATATCAAGCTGGAGTGTTGTGATTTGTGACATGAAATCACATATGTTTATGAAGCTTAATTTGACTAGTTGATTGGTTAATTAATTAATTACCTAATTGGTTGGTTGGTTGATTGCTTGATTTTATTATAGAAGGAAAGAAATGAATGATTGAATTCTGAATATATTTATGAGGGGCAAATTGGATATTTTCCTAGACCTTATATTCTCCTATAAATCAACTTTTAGGATTGGATCAAGGTATGACAGAATAGAGTTTGAGAGGCTGTGTGCCTCCAGGGCTTGTGCCCTGGAGAGGAAGATTAGGAATTGAGAGCTAAGAGAAGTTATTCCTATTGGTTCCTCTAGATTGTTCAAGGGTCTCCGTCGTTCTTCATTGTTTTCCTTCTCCAACAAGAGTTGTAGTCATCTAGATATTCTTTTCCTTTCTCAATAAAGTTGTTGAATCTTGTAATTTTGTTTAATTTTGGTTGTAGATCCATTGTATGTAAACAAAATTTGTATTGTTGAATCAATAAAGAGGGTGGTTGGATGGAATATCTTGTTTGTGCATGTGATTTCATATCAGTGTTTGTTTCCATAGAAATATCTTTAAGTAATTGGGTGAATAAGATCTCGGTCGCTTCTGCAAAGGTGCAATTTTTCCTAACAATACGTACGTGTGATGAGTCGATATTAAAAATACATTGTTTGTAAGGTTTTTTAACCTTACACAATGAATTTAAAGTATGTTCAATGTTGCATTTTATTTTTTATTTTTGTACATGCACAGTGCAATCATTTGTCGAATAATGACTATTGGACATGTGCAAAGAACAATGTGAATTCATTTTATTCTAATCGATACATTTTAAATTAATTAAAATCATATAAAGTATTAAACTAAATCGTCAAAAAATGAAAACAAAAATCCACTGTATGCAAAAAATCCGTTGTCACATGCCTAACACTAAATTACTTACTGAATACTTGAACATGACAATAACATAAGCGCCAGTTACCAAAAAAAACTTCTATATTTATTCACCATTACTGCTTTAAACAAAAATGTGCAAAAAGTGAAAATGTTTTGCATAACATTATTATATCATATGTGTTGGCACATGATAGTCAAATGCCTACATCAAACACTAACAATGACTTTTAAAGAAACCTTTGATTCTCTTGGAATCATGAACTTTATGCCAGCCAACCCCATGTTTTGATAATGAACTTAAAAGTGTATTGTAAGAAATAAGGTATGGTATACAAAGATGATGAATAACATGAAGGTTGACAAAATATGATTAGGATTCCCAAGAAAATGAAACTACAAATGAATCCATCGGAGGTGACAATGGAGATTAATATGCAACAGTTTATCCTTCGAATATGATGGAAATCATATATTCTTATTTTTCTACTTTAAGATAGTTATATCGTGTTTTGTGAAACCTGTTAAGTAATATTCCTTTATTGCTTGCTAATCATGAGGTTGAAGTTATTATTTAGTAGCTTGAGAAGTGAATCCTTATATTCAAAAGTTTCTAGTAGGTAATTTTTATTCTAATCCATGTTTTTAATAAGTTAATCCACCATTTTACTATAATAAGTTAATCCACGACTAATCTGTAAGTTAATCCACGAGTAGATTAACTTAAAGATGTCACCCTATTATATATCTAATAATCGATTTTGTGCGTCTTGTTTCACAATTCTGTGTTACTTTACAATTCCCATGTCGCATTAATAATAATAATCCAACTAGCCTAAAATCAAGATCTCATACCAGATTAATTATGTGAAAAAAATACACATTATATCGTAAAGTGACATAGATAACATGTGACACCCCACACCCGCTACGGTCACTCTCTAAGGGAATGCCATAACATCGGTGGAGTATTTGAGTGAATATAGAACAGAGTAATTACAGCAAGACAGATATAAGTAATACTTTGAAAATTTAAAACATCATTTCAATTGCAGCGGAAAATAAAACATGTCTGGTTACATCACAAAACCATAATAGGAGTCAAGTTCAAATATCCATCCTGCTAAATAAAAATACATAATCCCAATACATGAACTGATAGCCATAAAAGAAAAGGGTAAACTGAGCTCTACATCTAGGGTCCAAGCTCCAAGAGAGAAATAAAAGCAGCCTGATCAAAGCCCACTCGTGCTGGGCCCACTCTGAGAACCTGAGGGTTGGGAAAAAAGGATAAAAACAACGAGGTCAGACATAAGTCTGAGCAAGTCCTATAACTTTAACAATGTAATCGTTAAAGTAATAAGGATATGATATAACTTTGTACGGTGTGACTGGGGATAAATGACTACACTCAGTAGCCAATCAGACTTAGAGTGAACTAAGATAACGATAAAGACGCATTTACCCACCCAAGGATAATTACTACACTGCACCACACCAGTCATTCCTACTTAAAGGTTGATCCCTCCCAAGGACTTAGAAAATTTACCCAGTAGTTTTGCGTACCCCTAGCTCACTACATAGGTGCCGTCTGCCCCTATCTCCACTAGGTGTACCCACTACTCCCAAGCGATCGGCTCCCTACCATAGATACCCGTGCTGGCCCCACAGTGGGGTGTATCACTCCCCAAAGTGGCAACCCGATACAATCAATGGTGCACGGCTTATACCTACACGATGCAACAACGTCTTACCTACCAGCCCGGGTCCACACACGCCTATGAAACCCGTTGGACTCGCGTTGCCACCGCTACCCCGTTTTGGCCTCTTATATTCAAGCCTAATATGCGTGTCCCGTCACTCGACTAGAGTCGAGCCCACTAAGATACGTTTGGGATATTGGTTGAAATGGGCCCCCACAAGCTACCCACCTAAGCTTGTCATTTCTAGTGTATACCACTTAACCCTTTAATCATGTTTTAATTACATGTTCCACTTTGGTTAAGTATTCTAATCGTATTTTCTATTGCCACCCAAGGCAACCACTAGATTTCCACATGCCACCCAAGGCACCCACTTAACCCCTCATGTCCCTCTACATGCTAATATGGTTAAGTGTTTCTTAATTAATTAATTAAGATCATGACCTCATAAAGACCTCTCACATTAGACCATCGTTTATGACTACTGGATATGCCGGTTGGTTCCGGGCAGACTTCTGTCATAAAAAGGGTCTAACCTCGTGTCTTTACTTTAATCACGTATTTAATTCATGACTAAGACCTCTCACATTGGGCCAATCATTTGTAGCTGCTGGATGGCCGGTCGATTCCGGGCAGACTTCCGCTACAAAAGGGTCCAACCTCGTGTCTTAGTTGATTAATTACACCTAATTAATCACCCCCCCATAATTAATTATCCCTAATTAATTACACATTTTTAAGAATATGGGTAGACCTAACTCAATAGGTAAATTCCTAATTCCATAATATGGGTAGACCTAACTTAATAGGTAAATTCCCAACTCCATAATGTGGGTAGACCTAACTTAATAGGTAAATTCCCAACTCCATAATGTGGGTAGACCTAACTTAATAGGTAAATTCCCAATTATGTCCATTCATTTTATGTTATGCTTAATCATAACAACTTTACACTTTTTTTTATAATCATGCATATTAACCCCATCGTTTCCCACGTAATTCGTTTACATAACACGTCATACATAGGGACAACCTTGCATATGTTATGCGTATCATAAAAAGAGACAAACTTGCATATGAACTTGCATATAAACTTGCATAAAACTTGCATATGAACTTGCATATAAACTTGCATAAAACTTGCATATGAACTCGCATATGAACTTGCATAAAACTTGCATATGAACTTGCATATCAACTTGCATATCATGTCATATCACAAAGGTAAACTTGCATATGTTGTGCATATCATAAAAAGAGACTAACTTGCACATAAATCTTGCATATAAACTTGCATATCATGTCATATCACAAAGGCAAACTCGCATATGTTATGCATATCATAAAAAGAGACTAACTTGCATATAAATCTTGCATATAAACTTGCATATCATGTCATATCACAAAGGCAAACTCGCATATGTTATGCATATCATAAAAAGAGACAAACTTGCATATGATCTTACATAACACATCATATCATAAAAAGAGGCAAGTTTACATATGAACTTATAACATATGACAACCACAACTTGCATAATCCACATTTACATCCATAGCCTCCTAATATCCTATCCTAATTAGTTTAGCAATTACTTGCTAAAGGCATAGGAACTCACCAAAACCAAGATTAGCAAACTTATGAAGTAGAACTAGTTGCTAAATATGGAGAAGATGATGATTAGAGGTTGATTAGCTTGCAACTTCCTTCATAAACTAGTGGAGGCTCCTCTTAAGTTTGATTTTGGCTGCATGAGGCCATCGTTTCTATTTTTAGTATGGATTAGGCTTGCATTAGGGTGTATTTATAGGATTAGGGTGTGTTTTAGACCATAGGATTAGCCCTAGGTTAGATTAGGTCCGTCAGATTTAGGAAATCTCTAGAACCCAGCCCAGCCCTAGCCAGAAAACCAGACCTGGTGCACCCAGGCCCTCTGGCTCGACACGCCGTGTCGGCAGGCAAGTCGACCCCCCAGTCGACAGGCCTGTCGACATGGCTAGGGCGGGAACTTTCCCGCCTGGCCCCGCTGGTTCTATTTTAAAATCTGAAATTTGAATTTTTAAATCTGTTTTTAACTTTGAATTTTCTGCAAACTTCATTGGGCCATAACTGGGCCATACGGGCTCCGATTTACAAAATTTCGGACTCTATTTCGCGTATTTTTCCGAGACGAACGCAATGACGCAGCCCGTTTCCCCCAATTCTCACATTTGAGATTATTTATTCTGCAATTAGTGAATTTTAGCATTAACTGAAATACGGGGTGTTACATTCTCCCCTCCTTAAAGGATTTCGTCCCCGAAATCTCTAAGCTAAGGAGAATGCATATCCTACCATCCAAACAACCATCTACTCAATCCATCAAACACGGGCATCCATTGTCCTTAAAACAATTTCTAATGATGTATGAGCATATGCAATGAGTGTGTGTATATGTTCCCTATCTAATGTATGAACATATGCAAACCATGATAGTGCCATGCATCCATTATGTATGCGAGAGAACCCTATCGACACATACAATATCTACATGAGTGCACAATCATTCACTAAAATGCATCATCCATATGATAACACAATCATTATACATCCATAAATATAGCTTCCTACACACAATTTTATGCAATATGCAATATGAAGTGATTGAGCCGATCTAGTGCCTAGAGTGTGTATATATGCATCCACGAGCAACCACTAGCAACCACTTGCATCCACATGCATCCATCAAACATAACATGTCTCAAACACATGTTTCAACCATAGGTTTACCCTATCTAAAGGTCAAGGGTACAAATGAGAGGACATACTAAAGATAAGATAAGTACTAGACAAACGATAAAGGAGAAGTTAAAAGACATACCCTCAAAAAGGAACGGGTACAATGAACGCATCTTCGCTCCCGTTTCCCAAGTTGCGTTGCTCCCGTCTTCTCCCCATTGTACTTTGACTAGTTGAACCTCTCGATTCCTCAATTTCCTAGTCTCTGACCCAAGGATGCGGGTAGGAGCTCGTCGAATGGTCGCATCACGCTCTACTTCCACTTCTTTAAGCAAGCTCGGCTCTACCACCTCTGCGGTCTCATGTAAGCACTTCCTCAAATGGGACACATGGAATACATCATGTACACCACTTAGTCTGTCGGGCAACTCCACTCTATATGCCATCCGTCCAATTCTTTCCTTAATGGGAAATGGCCCTACGAACCTTGGTGCTAACTTCCCAATAGATCCAAAGCGAACCACATTTCGTAACGGAGACACTTTGACAAAGACCATGTCCCCAACTTCAAACTCAAGATCCGTCCTTCTCTTGTACGCATAAGATTTTTGCCTATCCTGCGCTGCTTTCATCCTTCTTCGAATAAAGTCAATCTTCTCAGAAGTCTCCCTAACCATATCAGGCCCAAGCAAAATCTTATCCGTAGATTCCCACCAACATGCAGGTGATCGACAAGGCCTTCCATAAAGAGCTTCGAAAGGAGCCATACCAATACTGGACTGAAAGCTATTATTATATGCGAACTCCACCAATGGAAGATGCTCTTCCCATGTACCTCCAAAATCTAAGATACAAAGCCTCAAAGGGTCTTCTAGGACACGATTCACCCTCTCAGTCTGGCCGTCCGTCTGAGGATGATATGCGGTGCTCAGACACAATTGAGTCCCCACTGCTTCTTGCAAACTTCTCCAGAACTCGCTAGTGAAGATAGGATCTCGATCACTCACTATGCTAGAGGGTACCCCATGCAATCGAACTATCTCTCGAAGATATACTGAAGCTAGCCATGGAGCAGTCCTCTTGCTCTTCACAGGTATGAAATGGGTGCTTTTAGTAAGTCTGTCTACCACAACCCAAATTCCCGTATTACCCTTTCTTGATCTGGGTAACCCGTCAATAAAATCCATCGAGACGCTATCCCACTTCCATTGCGGAACTTCCAATGGGTGAAGCAACCCACCAGGTTTCTTTTGCTCCGCCTTCACTTGTTGGCACACCAAGCATTGAGCGACATATTCGGCCACATCTTTCTTCATACCGGCCCAGAAGAAAACCCTCCTCATGTCTTGGTACATCTTGTCCCCACCGGGATGAATGGTCATCCTAGAACGGTGTGCATCATCAAGAATAACCTTCCTCAAACCCTCGTCTAGCAGTACACAAAGTCTACCGTCTCTACGCAAGCACCCCCTATCGTCTAGGGTGTACCTACTCAAATGGCTGGACGACTCCCCCCTTATGAGCTTCTCCACCAACTCAACCAACTGTTGGTCGTCCCTCTGTGCTTCTCCAATCCGCCCCAAAAGAGTAGGTCTAACCTCCAAGGATGCTAGCAAACCGGGTACATAATCAATGGAAGGTCTGAAATCAAACATCGAGATAAATTCCAAGCTTCGTTGTTCCACGAACAATGGACTCAAGGACAACCTCTTTCTGCTCAAGGCGTCCGCCACCACGTTACCCTTGCCAGGGGTATACGCTATCTCGAAATCATAGGATGCTAAGAACTCCATCCACCTTTGCTGTCTCAAATTCAAATCCTTCTGAGAAAACAAGTACTTCAATGATTTGTGGTCAGTGAACAATTCGAATCTCTCACCAAGAAGATAATGGCGCCAAATCTTAAGCGCAAAAACAATAGCGGCCAACTCTAAATCATGGGTAGGGTAATTTTTCTCATGCACTCTCAAGTGCCTTCCACCATAGGCTATTACCCTTCCCTCTTGCATTAAGACTGCGCCTAGTCCTGTCCCACAAGCATCGGTATAGACAACAAATGGCTTGCTCCCATCTGGCAACACTAAAACTGGAGCAGTGGTTAAAGCTCTCTTTAACCGTCGGAACGCATCATCACAATCTACGTCCCATGCGAAAACAAGATTCTTCTTCGTTAAGCGGGTTAACGGGGCTGATATCTTCGTGAAGTCTTTGATAAACTTCCTATAATAACCCGCCAACCCCAAGAAACTTCTTACTTCGGTAGCATTCTTCGGAACCTTCCAATCCTGAATTGATACTACCTTCGCGGGATCCACAGCTATCCCTTCCTTGGAGACCACGTGCCCCAAGAACCACACCTCCTTCCTCCAGAAGTGACATTTAGAGAATTTAGCCTTAAGGCTATGTGCTCGAAGAGTCTTCAATACCTCCCCAAGATGTAGGGCATGCTCTTCTTCACTCTTAGAAAATACTAAGATATCATCCACAAAGACCACCACGAATTTATTAAGGAACTCCCTGAACACCCTACTCATCAAATCAACAAAGTATGCAGGGGCGTTTGTCAACCCAAATGGCATCACCAGCCACTCATAGAAACCATCCGGAGTCCTAAAGGCAGTCTTGTCTATGTTATCCTCAGCCACCCTTAACTGATGAAACCCCGTGGCTAAGTCCAACTGAGAAAATACTGAAGCGCCAACCAACTGATCGAAAAGATCATCAATCCTCGGCAATGGGTGTCTATTCTTCTTTGTGAGCTTGTTGAGTTCTCTATGGTCTACACAAAGTCTGAGGGATCCATCCGCCTTCGTAGCAAAAACTACTGGAGCACCCCACTCCGATATACTTCGTCTTATGAACCCCTTCTCAAGCAACTCCCCTACTTGCTTATGGAGTTCCCTCCTCTCACGAGGAGCCATGTGGCGCACTGGTAAAAATACAGGTTTAGCATTATCCACCAGATATATTCGGAAGTCAATCTCCCGCTTCGTAGGTAAGCCCTTCACCTCCTCAAACACATCTGAGTATTCCCGGACCACTCTAACAGATTGCAAACTCTCGACCGAAGCGTCAAGCGATTCAAGATAACTTAGCATAACAGAATCCATGGGATTACAAGAGATCTCGAGAGTGTTACTCAAGCGGGTCATGAGCCTAACAACTCTCCTTTCGCAATCAAGAACAGCACTATTACTGGATAACCAGTCCATGCCCAAAATCAACCCATAGCCCGTGAAGCCCAAAACAAAAGCATCACATCTAAACTCAATGCTAAGTATAGAAATCTTCAAACCCAAACATATCATGGACAAATAAGTGGAGCCCCCAATTGGGTTTGAAACAACCAAGGGATCATCTACAAGACTGGTGTCTAAGTGCAGTGACTCAACTAATGATGATGAGATAAACGAATGCGATGCGCCTGAATCAAACAATGTACGGACAGGATGATCAAATAGAAAAACCAGACTTTCAACGGAAATAGATCTACCTCTTTCCTGAATCGGTGGAACCGCGAGAGTCTGTACTTGCCCCCCTAGCCTGACCCGGTGCCATAAGAGCTTGCACCTGTCCTCCTGAGGTAGATCCCGTCCTTTGCCCCTTCTTAGGGCAATCCTTCACTAGATGCCCTGCTTCGCCACAGTGAAAGCAACCAGTCTTCTTCTTCTTTCTACAATCTTTGCTTATGTGGCCTGGTATCCCACAATTGAAGCACTTCTTCTTCCCCTTGCCACCGTTGCCTTTCCCACCTTTGTTTTGTTGTTGTTGTTGTTGTTGAGGTCTCTTTTGATCTCCCTTCTTCTCGGGTGCCTTATTAGCATTGGGACCCTTCTCTTCTTCATGCATGAGTGCCATGTCAACTAGCTTCTCAAAGGTGGCCCCCATAGGGATATGAGTCATAGCCAACCCATGCATCGGTTCATTCAAGCCTTTCACGAACCTCAAAGCCTTCTTCTCCGGTGTATTCACCATGTCTAGGCCAAACCTTGCCAATTGATTGAACTTGTTGACATATTCCTTCACTGAGAGATTTCCTTGCTTTAGAGTCAAGAATCTTTCCATATACAAGTTTTCCTCCGCCCTTGAGAGAAACTTTGCCACAAATCTTTGCCTAAAATCCGCCCAAGAGTCAACGGGGCGTTCTCCATTAGTGACCTCCCACCAGAATGAGGCCTCTCCCTTCATTAACCAAGCAGCGAACTTGACTTTCTTTCCTTCTTCCATCTCAAAGATATCTATCAACTCTTCCACCTCTTTAAGCCAATCTCTAGCCTCCACAAAAGTTTCAGATCCTTGAAAAGGTTTCCCTCCCATAGCTTTGAATTCCTTGCAAGTCTTAGCAAAAGTATCCGTGCGAGGAGGAGGGGGAGGAGGAAGGTCGGGTGCTACGGTTGGTGGAGGAACATTTGCTGGACCCGCAGTGGTGGCCCTAGCCTCCATCAATCTCCTATACCATACTGGTATCGTCACACCCTCCGGAAAGTTAAGATCCTCAGCCATGCTGAAACGAAAAAGGAAAGATTCAAAACGGAGAATTCAAAGGATAAAGATATGGCTATTGGGGATTATGCTTTTCTTTCAAAAACTTTTCTCTTAAAAGACATGTTTTTGAAAATATCTCTTCCAAAAATGTTTTTAGAAAAATAGTTTTCTAAAAATTTTATCTGTTCCGGTTACCTTTGCTCTGATACCACGTGTAACACCCCACACCCGCTACGGTCACTCTCTAAGGGAATGCCATAACATCGGTGGAGTATTTGAGTGAATATAGAACAGAGTAATTACAGCAAGACAGATATAAGTAATACTTTGAAAATTTAAAACATCATTTCAATTGCAGCGGAAAATAAAACATGTCTGGTTACATCACAAAACCATAATAGGAGTCAAGTTCAAATATCCATCCTGCTAAATAAAAATACATAATCCCAATACATGAACCGATAGCCATAAAAGAAAAGGGTAAACTGAGCTCTACATCTAGGGTCCAAGCTCCAAGAGAGAAATAAAAGCAGCCTGATCAAAGCCCACTCGTGCTGGGCCCACTCTGAGAAACCGAGGGTTGGGAAAAAAGGATAAAAACAACGGGGTCAGACATAAGTCTGAGCAAGTCCTATAACTTTAACAATGTAATCATTAAAGTAATAAGGATATGATATAACTTGGTACGGTGTGACTGGGGATAAATGACTACACTCAGTAGCCAATCAGACTTAGAGTGAACTAAGATAACGATAAAGACGCATTTACCCACCCAAGGATAATTACTACACTGCACCACACCAGTCATTCCTACTTAAAGGTTGATCCCTCCCAAGGACTTAGAAAATTTACCCAGTAGTTTTGCGTACCCCTAGCTCACTACATAGGTGCCGTCTGCCCCTATCTCCACTAGGTGTACCCACTACTCCCAAGCGATCGGCTCCCTACCATAGATACCCGTGCTGGCCCCACAGTGGGGTGTATCACTCCCCAAAGTGGCAACCCGATACAATCAATGGTGCACGGCTTATACCTACACGATGCAACAACGTCTTACCTACCAGCCCGGGTCCACACACGCCTATGGAACCCGTTGGACTCGCGTTGCCACCGCTACCCCGTTTTGGCCTCTTATAGTCAAGCCCAATATGCGTGTCCCGTCACTCGACTAGAGTCGAGCCCACTAAGATACGTTTGGGATATTGGTTGAAATGGGCCCCCACAAGCTACCCACCTAAGCTTGTCATTTCTAGTGTATACCACTTAACCCTTTAATCATGTTTTAATTACATGTTCCACTTTGGTTAAGTATTCTAATCGTATTTTCTATTGCCACCCAAGGCAACCACTAGATTTCCACATGCCACCCAAGGCACCCACTTAACCCCTCATGTCCCTCTACATGCTAATATGGTTAAGTGTTTCTTAATTAATTAATTAAGATCATGACCTCATAAAGACCTCTCACATTAGACCATCTTTTATGACTGCTGGATATGCCGGTTGGTTCCGGGCAGACTTCTGTTATAAAAAGGGTCTAACCTCGTGTCTTTACTTTAATCACGTATTTAATTCATGACTAAGACCTGTCACATTGGGCCAATCATTTGTAGCTGCTGGATGGCCGGTCGATTCCGGGCAGACTTCCGCTACAAAAGGGTCCAACCTCGTGTCTTAGTTGATTAATTACACCTAATTAATTACCCCCCATAATTAATTATCCCTAATTAATTACACATTTTTAAGAATATGGGTAGACCTAACTCAATAGGTAAATTCCCAATTCCATAGTATGGGTAGACCTAACTTAATAGGTAAATTCCCAACTCCATAATGTGGGTAGACCTAACTTAATAGGTAAATACCCAACTCCATAATGTGGGTAGACCTAACTTAATAGGTAAATTCCCAATTATGTCCATTCATTTTATGTTATGCTTAATCATAACAACTTTACACTTTTTTTTATAATCATGCATATTAACCCCATCGTTTCCCACGTAATTCGTTTACATAACACGTCATACATAGGGACAACCTTGCATATGTTATGCATATCATAAAAAGAGACAAACTTGCATATGAACTTGCATATAAACTTGCATAAAACTTGCATATGAACTTGCATATAAACTTGCATAAAACTTGCATATGAACTCGCATATGAACTTGCATAAAACTTGCATATGAACTTGCATATGAACTTGCATATCAACTTGCATATCATGTCATATCACAAAGGTAAACTTGCATATGTTGTGCATATCATAAAAAGAGACTAACTTGCACATAAATCTTGCATATAAACTTGCATATCATGTCATATCACAAAGGCAAACTCGCATATGTTATGCATATCATAAAAAGAGACTAACTTGCATATAAATCTTGCATATAAACTTGCATATCATGTCATATCACAAAGGCAAACTCGCATATGTTATGCATATCATAAAAAGAGACAAACTTGCATATGATCTTACATAACACATCATATCATAAAAAGAGGCAAGTTTACATATGAACTTATAACATATGACAACCACAACTTGCATAATCCACATTTACATCCATAGCCTCCTAATATCCTATCCTAATTAGTTTAGCAATTACTTGCTAAAGGCATAGGAACTCACCAAAACCAAGATTAGCAAACTTATGAAGTAGAACTAGTTGCTAAATATGGAGAAGATGATGATTAGAGGTTGATTAGCTTGCAACTTCCTTCATAAACTAGTGGAGGCTCCTCTTAAGTTTGATTTTGTCGGCATGAGGCCATCGTTTCTATTTTTAGTATGGATTAGGCTTGCATTAGGGTGTATTTATAGGATTAGGGTGTGTTTTAGACCATAGGATTAGCCCTAGGTTAGATTAGGTCCGTCAGATTTAGGAAATCTCTAGAACCCAGCCTAGCCCTAGCCAGAAAACCAGACCTGGTGCACCCAGGCCCTCTAGCTCGACACGCCGTGTCGACAGGCAAGTCGACAGGCAAGTCGACCCCCCAGTCGACAGGCCTGTCGACAGCCCTGTCGACATGGCTAGGGCGGGAACTTTCCCGCCTGGCCCCGCTGGTTCTATTTTAAAATCTGAAATTTGAATTTTTAAATCTGTTTTTAACTTTGAATTTTCTGCAAACTTCATTGGGCCATAACTGGGCCATACGGGCTCCGATTTACAAAATTTCGGACTCTATTTCGCGTATTTTTCCGAGACGAACGCAATGACGCAGCCCGTTTCCCCCAATTCTCACATTTGAGATTATTTATTCTGCAATTAGTGAATTTTAGCATTAACTGAAATACGGGGTGTTACATAACATATAAATCTATTGTATGCAACATGTTTCTTATATAAATTATATCGACATGTCGATTTATAAGATTTGCATTTGGTAATCAAGTTATTTTGTTGTATGTGTTAACCTGTGCAGCCATTCATACTAGTCATTCATACATACTAGTATACGTATGCATAAAAATCCAAATGACATGGTGAAGGACAAACAAGAAATCCTTACTATAAATAAACAGATCATGGAGAAAAACATCAATAGGTTCATCAAAAATGAAGCTAACAATAAACAATTCCCTTTAGCAATTTAAGTACCTATAGCCTATTACTTTTACTCAGGAAAATATGTAAAAATCATATAGACAAGTCATATATATTTCCATAATTACACAAACATGGGATTAAAAGTCATATGCGCTTTTTAAGTTCTAATAATCATGGGATTAAAATGCTTCTTGATATCCAAATGAACATACAAGCCACATTAATCTGACTTTTAACACTCAACACAGATAAAGCAATACATAATACATAATACTCTTAACCTAGCCTTTTGAATAACACTTTGAAACAAGCAATCTATCGTCTGACATTTTTTTCAATAACATTTTGAATCAATTCTAAGAAAGATGTCTACATTTGAAACAAGCAACGTATCTTCTGGATTATTTTTTTCAAAAACAAACAATGTATCTTTTGAAATATCATTCTTCCGCTTCTTAAATAATAAGCAATGTAATTTTCTTAGGATTTTCCAAAGGTTGTTCTAAATCATCTATCATGTTTTTGTTTTCTTCTTTCACGGTTTCAACTAGCCACTTGTCATCATCATCATCATTTATTAGTCTTGAAAAAAACCCTTAATTTCCTACAATTTCCTTAGTACTATAATAACCGTCTCCCTCATCAAGATGTAAACGACTTCTCTTCTCAGACATATTTATGTCAATTTTTCAAGATTTCAGAAAACAACTAACTATAATTATATGTGATAATGGTGATATTATAAAAAATACAATTTTTTATATAATTAATCAACTTCAAAAACAAACAAACAAACTACTTACTATTATGTTAAATTACCCCGCTTAACGTTTAAGCTTGGATTTAGATGCTAGGATTCCAGAACTGGGAAGACAACGGAAAACGCATGGAAGAAGATTGAGAAGAAGACAATACGTATGGTTCTTTTTGTGGATGTACTAATTAAAATTAAAATTTTAGCAAAAGTCAAAGATCCTATAAAATAGGGTGGATTAACTTACTAATATTTTGGATTAGAATAAAAATTACCTTTCTAGTATTATGTCTAGCTTTTGGTCTTTGTTAATTCAGCTACTGTGGTAACTCAATTTCAGTAAGGGTTCGCTGTTAATTATTATGTAGTAGTGTAAATTTGGTGGTCAAGCCAGTGATATCCCATCTGCATGTATTACTAAACTTACATTGTGTGTGTGCGCCTGCGTATGTGTCTGCGTATGTGTCATGGTAGTCATATATTTACACACTTTCTAGAGTAACGTTAAGAAAAATAAATCAGCTTTTTTCTTTAGAAACTGTACTTTCATATACAAATAGATCTTTCTTCCATTCGCTTTCAATTCAACAAAATAATAATATAAGATATAAAATAATATCAAGTGTGAACCACAGGTAAGAACTAGAATGCTTCTAATGTTATTAATTATATTGGTAATCACAAAATCCTAGAACACAGGGAGCATTTTTTATTTCCTTGTTCATATACAAATTTGAACAATCATTTTCCTATAGAATAAAAACTATTTTTTATCAATTCGGTAAATTGGGATAATGAGTTAAACCTATCAGGATACCCCAAAATCTAAAGCATAAGTATTTGAAAAACGATAAGAAAAAAGAATGAATATCGGGTATCCTCAAAAATAATTATGGATGTAGATACGAAGGGATTCCGCATTTGAAAATCATCCATTTATTTTTTCAATATAATAAACTTATGCCATATATTTTAGTATAATAAACTATATGTATTTATCATTGCATAAATATTAATATATTATTTGTATATATATGCACGTTCATTATTTTGAGCTATTTTTTATTATGACCTTTTTTTGTATTTTTATAGTCATCTGGATAAAAATGATCATGTTTAATTAATTTTTAAATTTGACAATCAACAATTAGCAAACATGATACAAACTTTGGAATCCATCCGATATCCGTTGAATTTCCTAAAATGATTTCAAATACAGACATATATATGACTTTGTATCTATAAGTATCCATTGGTAAGTCTAATGATTTATCTAAGAGAATAATTTGAACTTGGTAGCATATCATTCTTCTTGTTGTTTAAGGTTAGGAGATTTTATTCTTATGTGTGCCTGTGTATATACACACACACATATGAGAAACATTTTGTTGCACTCAAACACTTCAACATCTCTAAATGTCCACTGATTCCACATATTTGTATTTCTCACTCTCACTTTTTCCATCAACTCTTTCTCCGCTCATCTAATTATTTGAATATAAATTTGTGGCTCGAAATGAGATGTAAATGGAATTCTCTCAAAATAGGGTATCATATATATTAAATTTGTTCAGGAGGGAAACCAACCGGAGTCGTAAAACCTTACCTATTGCACCTACCTTCGCTAACGAACACCACATAAGTGGCTGATTTTAGCATATGCACATGATAAACTCTTAGCATGTCATGTGTTTCAAACTCATGCAACTGTTACCATGACGCAAAGTATTTAACTACTGGGCGCGCGCGCACACACATACACACACACACACACATATATATATATACACACACACACACATACCGTGAACCATATGTTATATTATTATCACTTAATAACTTCAATTAATAGGAAAACTTGATATTATTTTGTATAATGCAATTTCAGTTAATGATAAATGCATCAAATTACGAAATCATGTTGTGTAAGTATTTTCTTGTGCTGTAGCAGCTAAAATTAATAATTTAACTCATTTGAAGGGTGTAAGACTGTTGCAGTTGCATCACATATTATGCTAAAATGTTCAGGTTGCAGAAATAAAATACTTTATTACCGAGAAGATACATCTATATGGTTATTTATGTTATTGCTATGATGAATTAAAGTTGTTTTTCCCTATTTGATTTTTTTAATTCCTGCCATTTAAGACATTTGAGAATAATCACTTGTCATTGTGTTGTTTTTTGCCAGGTATTGGGATTTTACGAGTTTTTAACATTGCTAAAGATTGTTGTGTGTGTATCAAGTGTACTTATGTTTTTGACACATATTATATATCAATTGTTTATCATTGTTTGTTAAATCCACATTATCTAAGTATATGAAATTTTATTTGTATATATATTATGTGTTGAAAACATAGGTTGTGCAGTGATATCTATAACAGTGAAGGAGATATTAACCTAGAGCTTTGGGTGCTGGAATTGTAATGAATAAAAAGATTGTTGTACTCTAATTTTTAGTTAACTTGCACGCGCTACTAGGGCTGTTACGGTTGAACCGTTCAACCGTCAAATCGTACCAACCGTTCACACGATTATTGTCTACTATGGTAACGGTGACGGTAACGGTTGTTAATTTTGATAAGCACGGTAAACCATAGCAACCGCACATGATCTTTTTGTAGCATTTCATTAATAAAATATATGTTGTTTTAGTAACTTGAGCTAGAGAAATAACATATATATAAATTATTTACATTTTTATTTATAGACAACATGCACATGGATGGTTTGTTTCATAGATAAACAAACCAATTCTTAAGGAAAAAAGTTATAATTTGAATTATTTATGGATAACAATGTAAATTTATGGTAATGGTTGCTGTAACAGTTAAAAGGTTAAGGTAGCGGTTATAAAATTTGCTAATCGTCAACAACGGTTGTGGTTACGGATGACGGTAAAATTGACGGTTGTCGTAACTGTAACACTCCTAGGCACTATATCACTACAACAAAAAGACTGTTACAACTGTATTTTTACAACTATCATAAAACGCCGGTTGTAATAAAGGTTTTTTACAACTCCTTTTTTTCAAACAATTGTAATAAACTTATTTTCAACAACTGTTTATTTTATCAATTGTAATAAATGTCTATTACAATTTTTCTTTTTTGACGGATGTAATAAATGACTATATTTAAAATCTTTTATTTTCTGTCAGTTTTGTAAATTAAATTTTAAAATATTTATTGTTAGATGTGACTCGCATTGAAATGGAATGGGTACGTGGATTGAATGGGCGATTAGTCCCACAATGCAAGAAATTAAGAAAGATCGTGGTATATATATATAGCATTGGTGGCATGTAACATTGGAGATTCCTTTTGTTACAACAAGTGCTTGCCAATACCAAATTATGTGCTCGATGGGTGGCGAGGAGGGATGTTCAGTCGGGACGTTGACATATGAGACTTCAACCATTGACCCTCGGATAAACTAGGTGAAGCGCGTACGATACGCAGAAAATGCTGAAACACAACAATTGGTATCAAAGCTACGATGTAACACCCCACTTCCACTATGGTCACTCACTAAGGGAATGCCATAGCATCAGTGGAGTATTTTAGTGAATATAGAACAGAAAAATTACAACAAGACAGATATAAATAGTACTGGAAATTTAAAACATCATCTCATAACAGCGGAAGTAAAACATGTCTGGTTACATCATAAAACCACAGTAAAAGTTAAGTACAATATCCTTCAAAATAAAGAAGTACATAACGGGGATGAATGGTTACACTAAGCAGTCAACTAAACTAAGATAAGAGATAAAAACGCATCTACCCTTCCTAAGGTAAACTACTAAACTGCACCACACCAGTCGTTCCTAACTTAAAGGTTGATCCCACCCAAGGACTTATAAAATTAACCTAATAGTACTTGCGTACCCCTAGGTGACCAAGTAGGCGCCACAGGGTCCTACAATCCACCAGGTGTACACACTACTCCCCATTCGATCGGCTCCCTAACGTAGATACCCGTGCTGGCCCCACCGTGGGGTGTACCATTCCCCAACGTGGCAACCTGATGAAACTAACGGTGCACGGCTTATATCTACACGATGCAACAACGACTTACCTACCAGCCCGGGCCCACTCACGCATATGAAGCCCGTTGGACTTGCGTTGCCACCGCTAACCCGTTTGCCTCTTACAGTCAAGCCCAGTATGCGTGTCCCGTCCTCGACATGGGTCGAGCCCACAAAGATACGTATGGGTTACTGGCTGAAATGGGCCTCCACAAGCTACCCACCTAAGCTTGTCCCTTTTTCTAGTATACCCTACTTAACCCTTTAATCATGTTTAATTACATGTTTCCATTTTGGTTAAGTATTCTAATCGTATTTTCTATTGCCACCCAAGGCAACCACTAGATTTTCTCATGCCACCCAAGGCACCCACTTAACCCCTCATGTCCCTCTACATGCTAATATGGTTAAGTGTTTCTTAATTAATTAATTAAGAACGTAACCTTTGTAAAGACCTCTCACATTAGACTGTCTTTTATGACCGCTGGTTAAGCCGGTTGGGTCCGGGCAGCCTTATGTCATAACAGAGTCTAACCTCGTGTCTTTACATTAATCACGTATTTGGTTTGTGCCTAAGACCTCTCACATTGGGCTAACATTTGTAGCAACTGGTTAAGCCGGTTGGGTCCGGGCAGTTTTACGCTACAACTGAGTCCAACCTCGTGTCTTAGTCAATTAATTACACCTAATTAATCACCCTCATAATTTTATATTATTTATCCCTAATTAATCAAGTTTTCTTAACATGGGTAGACCTAACTTAATAGGTAAATTCCCATGGGGTAGACCTAACTCAATAGGTAAATTCCCAACACATAGTATGGGTACACCTAACTAAATAGGCAAATTCCCATACTATGTTCATTTATTTTATATTATGCATAATTATATTACTTTCACACAATCTTATTAACCTATGCATTTAATTACCCCATCGTTCCCACGTAATTTCGTTCTCATGATATAACACACATAAAAGGTGTCAACTTGCATATAAATGAACATGTTTCAAAGGTGCCATCTTGCATTTTAACAAACACATAACTTGCACATGCACTTGCATAACATGTCACATAACTTGCATATAATATGTCACATAACTTACATATTCACTTGCATAACAAACTTGCATATTAACTCATAGACTTGCATAATGTGTCATCATGAACTTGCATATTAACAAACATATAACTTGCATATTTACATACATGTAACTTGCATATTAACAAACATGTAACTTGCATATTTACTTACATGTAACTTGCATATTAACAAACATGTAACTTGCATATTAACAAACATGTAACTTGCATATTTACATACATGTAACTTGCATATTAACAAACATGTAACTTGCATATTAACAAACATGTAACTTGCATATTTACATACATGTAACTTGCATATTAACAAACATGTAACTTGCATATTTACATACATGTAACTTGCATAGCATATCACCATGAACTTGCATAACATGCATATGATTACATAGCCCACAACTTGCATATTTAGCATCATGCAAACATAACATACATCATATTAAACTTGCATAAACTTACATACTCAACATGCATAAACATACATACTCAACATGCATAAACATAAGATTAATGCTAACATCATATCATATGATTCAAAGCTCATTAACCCACATACAAAACCATAAATCCCATCACATCTCATCTAATTAGTTTACCAAAAGATCATCAAAGTGATAGAAACTCACAACTAGCAATTTTGCACACCAAATGAAGAAGATTAAGATGCTAAGAAGGGATTAGAGGTTGATTAGAGAGTGATTAGCATGCAACCCTCTTCATAGATTTGTGGAGGCCATGATCAAGTTGCATTTTGCCATAGTTTAATTACAAGGTTTAATTATGAATGAATTAGGGTAGGGTTGGGGTCTTATTTATAGGATTAGAAAGTGTTTTAGGCCCTTAGATTAACCCTAGATTAGATTAGGACCCTTAGATTTAGGAACCCTCTAGAACATAGCCCTAGACTCAGCCAAGACCAGACCTGGTGCACCCAGATCCACAGAGCCGACACCCTGTGTCGACACCCCTGTCGACAGGGCTGTCGACACCCCTGTCGACAGGGCTGTCGACACCCCTGTCGACACCCCTGTCGACATGCCTGTCGACACGGGGCTAGGCGGGAATTTTCCCTCCCCTTCCCTCTTTTGGCTCCAACTGAATTTCAAATCTGTTTTTAAATTTAAATTTTCTAAAAACTTCCTTGGGCCATAACCGGGCCATACGGACTCCGATTCTCGAAAACTCGAACTCTATTTCGCGTATTTTTCCGAGACGAACGCAATGACGCATCCCGTTTCCCCTGGTTCTTCCATCTGAGATTAATTATACTTTAATTACTAACTATTAGTGTTAATTGAAATTCGGGGTGTTACATTCTCCCCTACTTAAAGGATTTCGCCCTCGAAATCTCTAAGTTAAGACAAACATATCCTACCAACCAAACAACCATCTACTAAACCATCAACCACAAGCAACCATTATCCTTAGAAACTTCTAATGATGTATGAACATATGCGGAAAGTGTGTGTATATGTCCGTATACTAATGCAAAATCAGGCGGTCTACTGATTCAGTCGACCTCCTTAATGCAAACCATGATAGTGCCATGCATCCAATATGTATGCGAAACCCTATTGACACATACAAATTTCTACATGCGTGCACAACCATACACAAAAATGCATCATCCATATGATAACACAGCCATGATACATCCATCCATTCTATCTACCACATCCATTTATGCAATATGCAACATGAAGTGTCTGAGCCGATCTAGTGCCTAATGTGTGTGTATATGCATCCACGAGCAACCACTTGCAATCAATTGCATCCACATGCATCCATCAACCATAACATGTTTCAAACACATGTTTCAACCATAGGCTTACCCTATCTAAAGGTCAAATAGTACTAACGAGAGGACATACTAAAGATAAGATAAGTACTAGACAAGCAATAGAGGAGAAGTTAAAAGACATACTCTCAAAAAGAAATGGATACAAAGAACGCATCTTCGCTTCCATCTCCCAAGTAGCATTGCTTTCGTCATCTCCCCATTGCACTTTAACTAGCTGAACTTCTCTGTTCCTCAACTTCCTAGTCTCTGACCCAAGGATGCGAGTAGGAGCTCGTCGAATCGTCGCATCACGCTCTACCTCTACATCTCTAAGCAAGCTCGGCTCTACTACCTCCGCGGTCTCATGTAAGCACTTCCTCAGATGTGATACATGGAATACATCATGAACACCACTAAGTCTGTCGGGCAACTCCACCCTATATGCCATCCGTCCAATCCTTTCCTTAATAGGAAACGGCCCAACAAATCTCGGTGCTAACTTCCCAACGGACCCAAAGCGAACCACATTTCTCAATGGAGATACTTTAACAAAAACCATATCCCCAACCTCAAACTCAAGATCCGTCCTTCTCCGATCCGCATAAGATTTCTGTCTATCTTGCGCTGCCTTCATCCTTCTACGAATCAAATCAATCTTCTCTGAAGTCTCTCTAACCATATCTGGCCCAAGCAAGATCTTATCCGTAGATTCCCACCAACATGTAGGAGATCGACAAGGCCTTCCATAAAGAGCTTCGAAAGGAGCCATACCAATACTGGACTGAAAGCTGTTATTATATGCGAACTCCACCAAAGGAAGATGTTCTTCCCATGTACCTCCAAAATCCAAGATACAAAGCCTCAAGAGATCTTCTAAGATACGGTTCACCCTCTCGGTCTGACCGTCCGTCTGAGGATGATATGCGGTGCTCAAACACAACTGAGTCCCTACCGCCTCTTGCAAACTTCTCCAAAACTCACTAGTGAAGATAGGATCTCGATCACTCACAATACTGGATGGTACGCCATGCAATCTAACAATCTCTCTAACATAGACTGAAGCAAGCCATGGAGCGGTCCTCTTACTCTTCACGGGTATAAAATGGGCACTCTTGGTAAGTCTGTCTACCACAACCCAAATCCCCGTATTGCCCTTCCTCGATCTCGGTAACCCATCGATGAAATCCATCGAGACACTATCCCACTTCCATTGCGGAACTTCCAATGGGTGTAGCAACCCACCGGGTTTCCTTTGCTCCGCTTTAACTTGTTGGCATACTAAGCATCTAGCCACATACTCGGCCACATCTTTCTTCATACCGGCCCAGAAGAAAACTCTCTTCATGTCTTGATACATTTTGTCTCCACCGGGATGAATAGTCATTCTTGAACGATGTGCATCATCCAAAATAGCCTTCTTCAAACCCTCATCTTGCGGTATACAAAGTCTACCGTCTCTATGCAACCATCCCCTATCATCTATGGTGTATCTACCCAAATGGCTGGACGACTCCCCCCTCATAAGCTTCTCTACCAACCTAACCAACTGTGGGTCGTCTCGCTGAGCCTCGCCAATCCGTCTCAAAAGAGTAGGTCTAACCTCCAAGGATGCCAACAAACCAGGTACAAAATCAACAGAAGGTCTGAAGTCAAACAAAGAAAGAAACTCCAAGCTTCGCCGTTCCATGAACAATGGACTCAAAGATAGCCTTTTTCTACTCAAGGCGTCCGCCACCACATTACCCTTGCCAGGCGTATATGTTATCTCGAAATCATAGGATGCTAAGAACTCCATCCACCTTTGCTGCTTTAAGTTTAAATCCTTCTGAGAGAATAAGTACTTCAATGATTTATGGTCGGTGAACAACTCGAATCTCTCACCAAGAAGATAATGGCGCCAAGACTTAAGTGCGAAAACAATCGCGGCCAACTCTAGATCATGGGTAGGGTAATTCTTCTCATGCACTCTCAATTGTCTCCCTCCATAGGCTATTACCCTTCCCTCCTGCATCAAGACTGCGCCTAATCCTGTCCCACAAGCATCGGTATAAACAACAAACGGCTTACTCCCATCTGGGAGCACTAAAACTGGAGCGGTGGTCAAAGCTCTCTTTAACCGTCGGAAAGCATCATCACAATCCACGTCCCATAAGAAAACCAGATTCTTCTTCGTCAAGCGGGTTAATGGGGCTGATATCTTCGCGAAGTCTTTGATGAACTTCCTATAATATCCTGCCAACCCCAAGAAACTTCTTACTTCGGTAGCATTTCTAGGAACTTTCCAATCCTGGATAGATACTATCTTTGCGGGATCCACAACTATCCCTTCCTTAGAGACCACATGCCCTAAGAATCGCACTTCTCTTCTCCAAAAATGACATTTAGAGAATTTAGGTTTAAGACTATGTGCTCGAAGAGTCTCCAACACTTCCTTGAGATGTAAGGCATGCTCTTCTTCACTCTTGGAAAAGACCAAGATGTCATCCACAAAAACTACTACAAACTTATTCAGATACTCTCTGAACACCCTACTCATGAGATCAACAAAGTATGCAGGGGCGTTTGTCAACCCAAATGGCATCACTAGCCACTCATAAAAACCATCCGGAGTCCGGAAAGCAGTCTTCTCTATACTGTCCTCCGCCACTCTCAACTGATGAAACCCTGTAGCTAAATCCATCTGTGAAAACACTGAGGCGCCAACCAACTGATCAAAGAGATCATCTATTCTCGGTAATGGGTGTCTATTCTTCTTCGTGAGCTTATTAAGTTCTCTATAATCCACACAAAGTCTGAGGGACCCATCCGCCTTCGTGGCAAACACTACTGGAGCTCCCCACTCCGATATACTTCGCCTTATGAACCCCTTCTTAAGCAACTCCCCTACTTGCTTATGAAGTTCTCTTCTCTCACGAGGAGCCATGTGGCGCACTGGCAAAGACACTGGTTTGGCATTATCCACCAAATAAATTCGGAAATCTATCTCCCGCTTCGGAGGCAAATCCTTCACTTCTTCAAACACATCCGGATATTCCCGGACTACTCTGACAGAACGCAAACCCTCCGCCGAAGCATCGAGCGATTCAAGATAACTTAGCAAAACAGATTCCATGGGATTACAAGAGATCTCGAGAGTATTACCCAAGCGGGTCATAAGCCTGACAACTCTCCTTTCACAATCAAGAACGGCACCATTACTGGATAACCAGTCCATGCCCAAAATCAACCCATAGCCCGTGAAGCCCAATACAAAAGCATCACATCTAAACTCAACGCTAAGTATAGAAATCTTCAAACCCAAACATATCATAGATAGATATATAGAGCCCCCAATTGGGTTTGAAACAACCAAGGGATCATCAACTAGACTGGTGTCTAAGTGCAGTGACTCAACTAACGATGATGAGATAAAAGAATGCGATGCGCCAGAGTCAAACAAAGTACGAACTGGATGATCAAACAGAAAAACCAGACTTTCAACGGAAATAGTTCTACCTCTCTGCTGAATCGGTGGAACTGAGAGAACCTGAACTGGCCCCCCTGACTGAGGTGGTGCTATAAGAGCTTGCACCTGACCTCCTGAGGTAGACCCCGTCTTCTGCCCCTTCTTTGGGCAGTTTTTCACAAGATGTCCTGCTTCACCACAATGAAAGCAACCGGTCTTCTTCTTTTTGCGACAATCCTTACTGAGGTGCCCTGGTGTCCCACAATTAAAGCACTTCTTCTTTGTCTTCTTCTTGTCACCATTGCCTTTTCCACCCTTGCCTTGTTGTTGTTGCGGTTTCTTCTGATCCCCCTTTTTCTCTGGTGCCTTAGAATTCTTATCATCCTCATGCATAAGTGCCATGTAGACAAGTTTCTCAAAGGTGGCCCCCATAGGAATGTGAGTCATAGCTATTCCTTGCAATGGTTCGTTCAAGCCTCTAACGAACCTCAAAGCCTTCTTCTCCGGTGTATTCACCAACTCTATGCCAAACCTTGCTAATTGATTGAATTTGTTGACATATTCTTTCACCGTGAGATTCCCTTGCTTCAAATTCAAGAACTTCTCCATAAACATATTCTCTTCCGCCCTTGAGAGAAACTTAGCCCCAAACCTTTGCTTAAAATCTGCCCAAGAGTCAACCGGGCGTTCTCCATTAGTGACCTCCCACCAGAATGAGGCCTCTCCCTTCATTAACCAAGCCGCCAACTTGACTTTCTTTCCCTCTTCCACTTCAAAGATATCTAGCAACTCTTCCACTTCCTTAAGCCAATCTCTAGCCTCTACGAAAGTCTCTGAACCTAGAAAAGGTTTTCCTCCTATAGCCTTGAACTCCTTGCAAACCTTAGCAAAATTATCCACTCTAGGCTGAGGAGGAGGAGCGGTTGTCTCTGGTGTAGTAGCATTGGCTGGACCCGCAGCCGCGGCCCTAGCCTCTTGCAACCTCCTATACCATAGTGGTATAACTAAACCCTCCGGGATGTTAAGATCTTCAGCCATGCTGAAACGAAAGAGGAAAGATTCAAAAAGGAGATTCCGAAAGATAAAGATATGGCTATTGGGGATTATGCTTTTCTTTTTCAAAAACTTTTTCTCTTAAAAGACATGCTTTTGAAAATACTTTCTTCGAATATACTCTTAGAAAATAGTTTTTCTCAAAAAATTTATCTGTTCTGGTAACCTTAAGCTCTGATACCACGTGTAACACCCCACTTCCACTATGGTCACTCACTAAGGGAATGCCATAGCATCAGTGGAGTATTTTAGTGAATATAGAACAGAAAAATTACAACAAGACAGATATAAATAGTACTGGAAATTTAAAACATCATCTCATAACAGCGGAAGTAAAACATGTCTGGTTACATCATAAAACCACAGTAAAAGTTAAGTACAATATCCTTCAAAATAAAGAAGTACATAACGGGGATGAATGGTTACACTAAGCAGTCAACTAAACTAAGATAAGAGATAAAAACGCATCTACCCTTCCTAAGGTAAACTACTAAACTGCACCACACCAGTCGTTCCTAACTTAAAGGTTGATCCCACCCAAGGACTTATAAAATTAACCTAATAGTACTTGCGTACCCCTAGGTGACCAAGTAGGCGCCACAGGGTCCTACAATCCACCAGGTGTACACACTACTCCCCATTCGATCGGCTCCCTAACGTAGATACCCGTGCTGGCCCCACCGTGGGGTGTACCATTCCCCAACGTGGCAACCTGATGAAACTAACGGTGCACGGCTTATATCTACACGATGCAACAACGACTTACCTACCAGCCCGGGCCCACTCACGCATATGAAGCCCGTTGGACTTGCGTTGCCACCGCTAACCCGTTTGCCTCTTACAGTCAAGCCCAGTATGCGTGTCCCGTCCTCGACATGGGTCGAGCCCACAAAGATACGTATGGGTTACTGGCTGAAATGGGCCTCCACAAGCTACCCACCTAAGCTTGTCCCTTTTTCTAGTATACCCTACTTAACCCTTTAATCATGTTTAATTACATGTTTCCATTTTGGTTAAGTATTCTAATCGTATTTTCTATTGCCACCCAAGGCAACCACTAGATTTTCTCATGCCACCCAAGGCACCCACTTAACCCCTCATGTCCCTCTACATGCTAATATGGTTAAGTGTTTCTTAATTAATTAATTAAGAACGTAACCTTTGTAAAGACCTCTCACATTAGACTGTCTTTTATGACCGCTGGTTAAGCCGGTTGGGTCCGGGCAGCCTTATGTCATAACAGAGTCTAACCTCGTGTCTTTACATTAATCACGTATTTGGTTTGTGCCTAAGACCTCTCACATTGGGCTAACATTTGTAGCAACTGGTTAAGCCGGTTGGGTCCGGGCAGTTTTACGCTACAACTGAGTCCAACCTCGTGTCTTAGTCAATTAATTACACCTAATTAATCACCCTCATAATTTTATATTATTTATCCCTAATTAATCAAGTTTTCTTAACATGGGTAGACCTAACTTAATAGGTAAATTCCCATGGGGTAGACCTAACTCAATAGGTAAATTCCCAACACATAGTATGGGTACACCTAACTAAATAGGCAAATTCCCATACTATGTTCATTTATTTTATATTATGCATAATTATATTACTTTCACACAATCTTATTAACCTATGCATTTAATTACCCCATCGTTCCCACGTAATTTCGTTCTCATGATATAACACACATAAAAGGTGTCAACTTGCATATAAATGAACATGTTTCAAAGGTGCCATCTTGCATTTTAACAAACACATAACTTGCACATGCACTTGCATAACATGTCACATAACTTGCATATAATATGTCACATAACTTACATATTCACTTGCATAACAAACTTGCATATTAACTCATAGACTTGCATAATGTGTCATCATGAACTTGCATATTAACAAACATATAACTTGCATATTTACATACATGTAACTTGCATATTAACAAACATGTAACTTGCATATTAACAAACATGTAACTTGCATATTTACTTACATGTAACTTGCATATTAACAAACATGTAACTTGCATATTAACAAACATGTAACTTGCATATTTACATACATGTAACTTGCATATTAACAAACATGTAACTTGCATATTAACAAACATGTAACTTGCATATTTACATACATGTAACTTGCATATTAACAAACATGTAACTTGCATATTTACATACATGTAACTTGCATAGCATATCACCATGAACTTGCATAACATGCATATGATTACATAGCCCACAACTTGCATATTTAGCATCATGCAAACATAACCTACATCATATTAAACTTGCATAAACTTACATACTCAACATGCATAAACATACATACTCAACATGCATAAACATAAGATTAATGCTAACATCATATCATATGATTCAAAGCTCATTAACCCACATACAAAACCATAAATCCCATCACATCTCATCTAATTAGTTTACCAAAAGATCGTCAAAGTGATAGAAACTCACAACTAGCAATTTTGCACACCAAATGAAGAAGATTAAGATGCTAAGAAGGGATTAGAGGTTGATTAGAGAGTGATTAGCATGCAACCCTCTTCATAGATTTGTGGAGGCCATGATCAAGTTGCATTTTGCCATAGTTTAATTATGAATGAATTAGGGTAGGGTTGGGGTCTTATTTATAGGATTAGAAAGTGTTTTAGGCCCTTAGATTAACCCTAGATTAGATTAGGACCCTTAGATTTAGGAACCCTCTAGAACATAGCCCTAGACTCAGCCAAGACCAGACCTGGTGCACCCAGATCCACAGAGCCGACACCCTGTGTCGACACCCCTGTCGACAGGGCTGTCGACACCCCTGTCGACACCCCTGTCGACATGCCTGTCGACACGGGGCTAGGCGGGAATTTTCCCTCCCCTTCCCTCTTTTGGCTCCAACTGAATTTCAAATCTGTTTTTAAATTTAAATTTTCTAAAAACTTCCTTGGGCCATAACCGGGCCATACGGACTCCGATTCTCGAAAACTCGGACTCTATTTCGCGTATTTTTCCGAGACGAACGCAATGACGCAGCCCGTTTCCCCTGGTTCTTCCATCTGAGATTAATTATACTTTAATTACTAACTATTAGTGTTAATTGAAATTCGGGGTGTTACATACGAGGTTGACACAGAAAGGGTGTTAGGCATTATGGCAGAATGAGGAGAATTCAGCAATTGTATCAAGGTTATATGTCAAAGGGACAAATATGGCAGCAGGATCTCAGTTAGTAATAAAAATGTGGAATGGGGATAAAGACTTCGAGAAGTGGCAATTGAGGACGAAAGTCATTCTGATGAGGAACAATGTTCATCCTGTGGAGTTTGCTCCTGAGGAGTTGACAAAAGATATTTCAAACGTGGAAAGGAAGGAGATGGAAGCATTTACTACTTTACAATTAGCAATGGGAGATAATGTCATTTCAGAGATTAGCGATGAGACCACAACTAAGGACATTTGGACCAAGTTGGAAAAATTCTATTTAAAGAAGTCACTAACCAACCGCCTGATTTTGCTAAGGGCGGTTTTTCATCATGCAGATGAGAGATAATACTTTAGTGAAGGCATATCTAAACTTCTTCGATGATCTCGTGATGAAAATGAAGACTGTTGACTTGAAAGTGGATGAGGGGCAAATAACAATGATTCTTTTGTGTTCTCTTCTGGAGCGATGCACAGGTTTCGCTAACAGTCTTATCTATGCCAGAGATACACTAACAGTAGATGATGTGAAGGCAGGTCTTCTATCTGAGGACTTAAGGGATCAGATAAAGGGGTTGAGTGAAGGTAGAGAAAGAAGTAGTACGAAAGCCTTATTAGCTGGTATGGAAAAAGGGGAGAAGAAGAAGAAGATAAAGTCAAGAGATGGGAAGTGCTACATTTGCAAGAAACCAGGGCACTGGAAGAGAGATTGTCCGGACTTGAAGAAAAAAATTAAAGCTGGAAATTCATCGGTTGTGGTGGAGGAATTTTTGTTTGATGACTTGTTGACAGCGGTAGTATCAGATGTATCAAACCATTAGGTACTAGATACGGGGGCGTCTTTTCATATGATGCCTAATAAGAATTATTTTAATTTTTTTAAAGAAAAAAAGGGAAATTGATTCTTATGGGAAATTATGCTAATTTTAGAGTCATGGGCGAAGGTACTGCGCAGATTTGCATGTATGACGCGGTAATACGCACCTTGACAGGTGTCCGTTATCTTCCAGGTCTTCGAAAGTCAATGATATCTCTTGGGCAGTTGGCATCCAAAGGATGTGAGGTGACTATTGAAAAGGATAGTCTACGAGTTTCTAAGGGTGCATTTGTAGTGATGAAGGAAGATATAACTCATAATTTGTATCCTCTAAGGGAAAACACTGTGCTTGGAGAGTCAAGGGTTGGAGTCTACGGTTCTCGTGGAAAAGATGTCAAATCTAGGCATACAAGAAAGGACTTTGAGTTTCTGCATTGGCAAAATATGATCAAAGGGGTAAGCTTCAACAAGGTGGGATTTTGCCAGGAGGATGTGTTTGATAAGAGGAAGAAGGGATCATCTGAAGTTGATCAGAGATCAAAGGAGAATGTAATGGATATACATAAGTCTTTGCAGACTACTATGTTCGGGCATTGCTCGAGCTGGAATCGCTTATCAAAATGCTAAGTGCCACACGATGGTACGGTGTACGGAGAGAGTTGATATGGTTCATGGAGACATTTGTTTTCATGGTGAAGATTGATATGTCTTACAAGAAGGGGATACTTTGAACACTTTTTTGGCAGGCGGTGGCGTTGTCGGAGTTTCTTGACAAAGTGCAATGGGTGATGGCCATGCCGAAGCTCATTGGGGGAAGTAATCATGGTGTCTTGTCGGAGAAGATGCTTAGAGTAAGAGGATGTAGGTGGAGTTGGTATGCTTCCAAGGAAATATAGTATCAGGGTGGAGATTGTTAGATTTCGTGATACAATATTTCCATTTGTAGAAGATTTGGAAGATATTATTGATTATGATGATTGTTGTGTGTGTATCAAGTGTATTTATGTTTTGGACACATATTATATATCAAATGTTTATCACTGTTTGTTAAATCCACATCATCTAAGTTTATGAAACGTTATTTGTATATATATTATGTGTTGAAAACATAGGTTGTGCAGTGATATCTATAACAGTGAAGGAGATATTACCCTAGAGCTTTGGATGCTGGAATTGTAATGAATAAAAAGATTGTTGTACTCCAAATTTTAGTCAACCTGCAGGCACTATTAGGGTTGTTATGGTTTAATCATTCAACCATCAAACCGTACCAACCGTTCACACGATTATTCTCTACTACGGTAACGGTGACGATAACGGTTGTTGATTTTGATAATCACAGTAAACCATACCAACCGCACATGATCTTTTTGTAGTATTTCATTAAAAAATATATATGCTGCTTTAGTAACTTGAGCTAGAGAAATAACATACATATAAATCATTTGCCTTTTTATTTATAGACAACATGCACATGGATGGTTTATTTCATAAATAAACAAACTAATTCTTAAGAAAAAAGTTAGAACTTGAATTATTTATGGATATCAATGTAAATTTACGGTAATGGTTGCAGTAACAGTTAGACGGTTATGGTAACGGTTATAAAATTTGCTAACTGTCAACAATGGTTGTGGTTACGGTTGACGGTAAAATTGATGGTTTCCATAACCGTAACATCCCTAAGCACTTTATCACTACAACAAAAATACTATTACAACTGTATTCTTACAACTATCATAAAACGCCAGTTGTAATAAAGGTTTTTTACAACTCTTTTTTTTTCAAACAATTGTAATAAACTTATTTTCAACAACTGCTTTATTTTATCAATTGTAATAAATGCCTATTACAATTTTTCTTTTTTGACGGATGTAATAGATGACTATATTTAACAGCTTTTATTTTCTGTTAGTTTTATAAATTAAATTTTAAAATATTTATTGTTAGACGTGGCTCGCATTGTAATGGATTGGGGGCATGGATTGAATGGGCGAATTGTCCCACACCGCAAGAAATTAAGAAAGATCGTGGTATATATATGGTGTTGGTGGCATGTAACATTGGAGATTCCTTTTGTTAAAAAAGTGATTGCCAATACCAAATTATGTGCTCGATGGGTGGCAAGGAGGGATGTTGAATCGGGACACTGACATATGAGGCTTTGACCGTTGACCCTCGGATAGACACGGTGAAGAGCGTACGATACGCAGAAAATGCCAAAACTCAACAATTGGTATCAAAGCTACGAGGTTGATTGAGAAACGATGTTAGGCATTATGACAGAATGAGGAGAATTCAGAAATTGTATCAAGGCCATATGTCAAAGGGACAAATATGGGAGCAGGTTCTCAGTTAGTAATAGAAAGGTGAAATGGGGATAAAAACTTCGGGAAGTGACAATTGAGGACGAAAGCCATTCTGATGAGGAACAAGGTTCATCATATGATGTTTGCGCCTGAGAAGTTGACGAATATATTCCAAACGTAGAAAGGATGGAGATGGAACGATGGGCATTTACTACTTTACAATTAGCAGTGGGAGAAAATATCATTTCAGAGATTAGCGGTGAGAAAACAACTAAGGACATTTGGACCAAGTTGGAAAAACTCTATTTAAAGAAGTCACTGACCAACCGTCTGATTTTGCTGAAGACGTTTTCTTAACCATGCAGATGAGAGAGGATACTTCAGTGAAGGCACATCTAAACTTCTTCGATGATCTCGTGATGAAGATGAAGACTATTGACTTGAAAGTGGATGAGGAGAAAATAACAATGATTCTTTTGTGTTCTCTTCCGGAGCGATGCACAGAATTCGCTAACAGTCTTATCTATGCCAGAGATACACTAACAGTAGACGATATGAAGGCAGGTCTTCTATCCGAGGACTTAAGGGATCAGATGTAGGGGTTGAATGAAGGCAGAGGAAGAAGTAGTATGAAATCCTTATTAGCTGGTATGGAAAAAGGGGAGAAGAAGAAGAAAATAAAGTCAAGAGATGGAAGTTTTACATTTGCAAGAAACCAGGCCACTGGAAGAGAGATTGTCCAGACTTGAAGAAAAAAATTGAAGCTGGAAATTCATAGGTTGCGGTGGAGGAATTTTTATCTGATTACTTGTTGACAGTGGTAGTATCATATGTATCAGACCATTGAGTGCTAGATACAGAGGCGTCTTTTCATATGACACCTAATAAGAATTATTTTAGTTTGTTTAAAAGAAAAAAGGAAAATTGATTCTTATGGGAAATTATGCTAGTTGTAGAGTCATGAGCGCAGGTACTGTGCAGATTTGCATGTATGACGGGGTAATACGCACCTTGACGGTGTTCGTTATCTTCCAGGTCTTCGGAAGTCAATGATATCTCTTGGGCAGTTGGCATCCAAAGGATGCGAGGTGATTATTGATAAGGATAGTCTATGAGTTTCTAAAGGTGCATTTGTAGTGATGAAGGGAGATATGCTTCATAATTTGTATCTCCTGAGAGGAAACACTGTACTTGGAGAGTCAAGGGTTGGAGTCTACAGTTTTTGTGGAAAAGATGTCAAATCTAGGCATACGAGAAAGGACTTTGAGTTTCTGCATTGGCAGAATATGATCAAAGGGGAAAGCTTCAGCAATGTGGGATTTTGCCAAGAGGATGTGTTTGATAAGTGGAAGAAGGGATCATCTGAAGTTGGTCAGAGATCAAAGGAGAATGCAGTGGATATACATAAGTCTTTGCAGACTACTAAGTTCGGGCATTGCTGGAGCTGGAATCGCTTATCGAAATGCTAGGTGCCATGCGATGGCACGGTGTGGGGAGAGAGTTGAGATGGTTCATGGAGACGTTTGTTTTCATAGTGAAGATTGATAGGTCTTACAAGAAGGGGATACTTTGAACACTTTGTTGGCAGGCGGTGGCGTTTCCGGTGTTTGTTGACAAAGTGCAATGGGTGATAGCCATGCCGAAGCTCATTGGGGGAAGTATTCATGGTGTCTTGTCCGAGAAGATGCTTAGAGTAAGAGGATGTAGGTGGAGTTGGTATGCTTCCAAAGGAATATAGTATCAGGGTGGAGATGTTAGATTTTGTGATACAATATTTCGATTTGTAGAAGATTTGGAAGATATTATTGATTATGGTGGTACAATATTTCCATTTATAGATGATTTGGGAGATATTGTTAGTTTGAGTAATATAATATTTCCAACTATATAAGATTTGGAAGATATCAGAAAATTTAATGCCATTTTTGTAAAATTAGACAGGGCAATAAATTAACTACATAAGTGGAAGAATATGAAGAAGTTTTTTTGGGATATAGAAGTAAGGAATTAATTCTTTGATTGGTTTATTAAACAAGGAATCTTATCAGGAGCAAATAAATTATAGAATTAATTAGGCATTGATTTATAACCATAAATCAATTACTTCAACCCCAAGTGTTAATACTTATATAAGGATAGGGATTAGGTAAATTTTGAAACGTTACAGTCTCCAAAACAAAATAACCTTGCGTGGGCATGAACTCATAGTTCAACCGTATAATCATAGAAAAACCTTTATCTTCGATTTTTTTTTGTGTGCATGTGAAAATTGGTTAATATGCCAACATTGTGATCATAGTTTGAAAAAATGCTGGCTATGGGGTTCGAACCCATGCGCACTTGTGTGTAGAAGATCTTAAGTCTTCCCCCTTAACCTCTCGGGCAAACCAGCACAACATGCTTACAAATTTTAATTGATGGCATTATACTTGAACCGTAATCCTAAAATATATTTTTGAAATTCAAATTTCTTGTTTTTTAAAGTAAAAAATATGTAAATCATGCAAGCTATTGAGAAAAAGACAATTTCAACTAGGAGTAGGCGCGGTTTGGATCCCAAACCGCTTCCGCACCGCATAAAATGGTTAACCAAAAATCCAAACTATTATACTAACCGTTCAAACGGTTCGGTTTCGGTTCGGTTTTGATGTAATACGGTATGGTTTTAGTTCAGTTTGGTTTGAACCTGTATTAAATATGGAATAAGAGAATTACTTCGATTAACAACCAATTTACAATTGTATGACGTTGTATCACCAGAAGGTTAAAACACATGGTGTTATCTTGAATCGAAAGATTTGTTTCTAACTATGTGAATACTTCAATTTCACAATTAATGAAAAGTGAAATTATTTTAATACACTAACCAAACATCAAAGTTAATCAATGTATAAACATTAAGTAAGATAACTCAAACAAGATTATAATTAGCATTATCCAAAAAATGTTATGTAAACTAATATACTCAAACTATAATTTTTTTCTTTTGTGATAACGATAATTATTAATATAACGACGGCAAATGATGAGAATAGAATATATGTTGTTAGAATAAAAAGTTAGATAGGAATTTGTTATATTTATATATTTTTATCATAACATAACTGGTGTAGGTATGCCATTCAGTCCGGTTTAATACGGCTTGCTTAACAGTTCATACCGCAACCGAAATGTACCATTGCG
Organism: Allium sativum; assembly: GCA_030737875.1. Classification (NCBI taxonomy): domain Eukaryota; kingdom Viridiplantae; phylum Streptophyta; class Magnoliopsida; order Asparagales; family Amaryllidaceae; genus Allium; species Allium sativum. The sequence continues at coordinate 740,064,384 of CM060909.1, read as the reverse complement.
AATCGGTTTAGTTTGGACTATTTGTTTTAGAGAGAGTGTAATAACCCGCAAAATGCGAGCCAGTTTGAAATTTTAATTTTGGCAAATTTAGCGAATTTTGAATATTTAAAATGGATTATTTTAAATAAAATCGACGTGAAATTTATTTTGAATGGAATTAGAACGTATATATTATATACGTCGTCGTTAGAATATAAATATTTATATATAATTGAAATAGAATTGAAAATGGCGCGGTAGTTCGATAATTCGATTTCAAACTTCAATTGAATGTACCGGGTGCAAAACAATCCGGATTTTAGTGAAACCAAAAATATTAGTATCTAATAGATGATATCTTTCCAAAGAATCCGACCAATCGAGATTTCATAGCGGGAATCAAAAGTTTTGTCCAGTTGAAAATTCTGAATAGTCGCTATGGAATTCAGGCCCTTAAAAATGGACATTTTGCAAACGACCTCGGATTTCGACGAAACCACTTTCGTTGGATCCGTGATGTCAATTTATTGCTAGATTCCAAATTTCATAATTTTCCGAATCAATATGTGAGCGTGGCAAGGGAAAACGCGTTTGACCAGTTTCAGTTGATTTTAATCGACTGGAAAATGGCCATTTTTCCAACGGTCTCAGAATTCGACGAAACTAGTTTTGTTAGGACCGTATCGTCAATACGAAGCTAGAAAATATTTTTCAGGAATTTTTCTAGTTAGTATGTGACCCCGGTAATTTGAAATGTACGTTTAAAATTCAATATAGTGATTTAAATGTAAATGTAATGGAAACTGATTGTAACAGTCGAATCAGCCTACGATACATATCCCATTGTGTTCGGAATGGGGGTAGTTAGCTATGGACGACAGTCGTTGGACCTCGTTTGCAGTTCGAAGATAAAGTCAACCCTTTTCGAAAAATATATTTAAATTAAAATATAAAATTACTTTTACAAAGACCCCCTCCCCCCTTTACTTTCCTTCCCCCCCCCCCCCCCCCCCCCGTCGATTTTATAACTCAGGGAAAAAAAAAATTTAGGAGACGGAGAAGGAAGGGGGAGGAGCCGCCGCTCCTCCCGCCACCTCGCTCGAAACCCCCCCCCCCCCATTGCCGCGGCGAGCCACCTAGACCCCCCCTCGCCAGAAACGATCGCGATCGAACCCCCCCCCCCCACGAAACCCCAAACCCTGCGCCCTACCTCCACCGCACCCGACTCCCTTCGACTCCACCACCCCTCCAACTCTCCAGCGCCCCCCCCCCCCCCCCCCCCCGAACACGCAGCACGACGGCGAACCCCCCCCCCCCCCGATAGCTTCGATTTTGTGGCTAAATTTACAAGGTAAGCTTTATGTTTTTTATTTATTTAAAAACTCATGTTGATTTAGTCTAGGAACTGAATTCTATTAGTTTTAAAACTGATATATATTTGATTTTCAAACTGATTTTTATGTGATTTAAAAGAACAGATTTTTAAAATGCAAAAGAACAGATTTTTAAAATGCAAAAGAACAGATTTTTAAAATGCAAAAGAACAGATTTTTAAAATGCAAAAGAACAGATTTTTAAAAGGCAAAGATGAGATTTTTCATGTAGGAAAAATATGATTTTTCATGTTAGAAAGACGTGATTTTTAGCAATGTAAAAATATAATTTTTCTATATGAGGTAGTAGCAATAAAAATTTGATTTTTACTTATATAGTGTATTAAAAATATAATCTTTACTATATAGAAATATTAAAAATATGATTTATATATTTTTAAAGTATTAAAAATATAATCTTTATAGGATAGAGAATATAAAAATATCATCTTTGTATATGTAGCGAAATAAAAATCTGATTTTTATTTTATATACGTTGAAGTAAAGTGATGATTTTTATAATGATGAAATCTTTATTTTTATAAAGGCGAAATCTTTATTTTTATAAAGGCGAAAACTTTATTTTTATAAAGGCGAAAACTTTATTTTTGAAATGGAATTTTTATCTATATGACACCAAAGTAAAAATTCGATTTTTATATATTGAATAGCATAGTAAAAATTCGATTTTTAAATATATGAAGTGATTATAGAAATATGATTTTTAAATTGAAAGTGAATAAATAAAAATGTGATTTTTATTTTAAAGACATCGAAATATAAAAATGTGTGATTTTTATATATGTAGTGACTACGGGCAAAAGAAGATGATAAAAAGGCGAGGATGAAGAAGATTTCTATAAATGAAGTGTCGTGAAGTTGGATAGCTATTGGTGAGAATTTCTCACTCTTCAATTTATTTTCTAGTTATATATATATACTAGGATGCAGACGGTGTTTAGTAGCACCCGACACAATCGTCCACAGACCATGGACTTGTTTGTTTGGCTGTTTGGTGATTGATTGCGATATTGGTTTGAATGTGGTTTGTGGTGTGGAAAATCGAATCGATAAATGGGTTAGGATTAGACGTGCGCCATTATAAGGCGAAGGAGTAAGGCTAGGTTAGACTCTTACTCCAAATTTTGTGGTTTGCATAACAAAAGTGATTTGATTGATATGGGTATGGCGGTGGCCATTATTAGACCGGGGACAAGGCTAGGCCTTATCCCGTTTCTAGTATCGTGCCGTTATGCCGCCGAAATTTTCTAAAATAAGTTAGAAAAATAAAAATATCATTTTTATTAGGAATGAATAAAATAACATAATCATTTACAAATCAAAACGATTTGTTGATGTACACCCATTTGACTGATATGGATTGGGACGATAAATTTTACACATCGCCCAACTGCACAAATAAAATCTGTGTTTGATTGTTTGAAAACCCACACGGGTGTTGGGATGAAATTTGAAGTTCACTCATCCTGATTGATTAAATATGTCGATCGATTGATTGACAGGCTGTTATAAGCGTCAGATATCTATATTTGATGCTTATACAGTGTAGTGCACTTTGGTTGATGATTGATTATTTTTCAAAGCTATTATATACATGTGTTGTATGGAATCCATATAATTAACATTATATGGTGATTGATTGGGCCTCATTCCAATCGGGGAAATAATGAATATTATAAAAGGAAATTCATATGTTGAATATAAAAATAGTCATGTGTTGACGATGTTCATGTGTTGAGTGAAATATTTTATATAATAAAATTTACATCTTTATCATATTTAATATTAGAACTACTTCCCAGTAGAAGTCTAATAAAAAAAAATCAAACGATAGATACCATAGTTTTATAAAATATTTTACATAACAAAAATAGTGATGTGTCGATAGTACTCATGTGTTGAGATTAGTCGTGTGTTGAAAGAAATATAGATTCATGTATTGAATAGAACAAATATTCATTTGTTGAATAGAATAACGAATTATTGAAATATAAAGCCGTGTTGATTAGAGATGCGTTATTTTGACGCGAACGATATTTATATCGATTTTATTCATTTTAAAATGAATATTGAAAAGTGATTTCGAAATCGAATATTTCGAAATGAATTGAATTGAAAACGATTTCGAAATGAATTGAATTGAAAACGATTTCGAAATGAATTGAATTGAAAACGATTTCGAAATGAATTGAATTGAAAACGATTTCGAAATGAAATGAATTGAAAACGATTTCGAAATGAATTGAATTGAAAACGATTTCGAAATGAATTGAATTGAAAACGATTTCGAAATGAATTGAATTGAAAACGATTTCGAAATGAATTGAATTGAAAACGATTTCGAAATGAATTGAATTGAAAACGAATTCAAATTGAATTGAAAGTGAATTGAAATGAATTCAAATTGAATTAAAATTTGAATTGAATAGAAATGAATTTTAAAACGAATTTATAAAGAAGAATTCAATTTTGATTTGAATTGAAAAGAAAGTTGAAATTGCTTTTGAAGCGAATTTAAAACGATTTATAAAATTCGTTTTAAATAGAAATCGACGAAATATATATTATATATATTATATATATAATATAATGGCCTGAATAGAACACGCCGCGCCGCGGCAGTTCGTGAATTTCGATCATTTATTTCAAACGGACATTGCGGGAGATCCGACCGTCGGATCCTCCTAAAACCTGAACCGTTGGGTTCGTATCGAAAAGAGCTTTCCAATGAATATTAGAAATTTGAAATCTAATGGTTGGATTTGGAATTATGTCCAAATCAAATTCGAAAAAGGTCGCTGTAAGTGCAGTTCGATGGCCGTTGATGGAAATCGACTGTACGGGCCTTGATAAAATTATTAAAAATATCTATAATTTGTGTAAAATTATAATATGTGAATTGGAAAGAATTGGGCTGGAAAATTCCACATTTGAAAAGATAAAAATAGATTTTTATCGAAATGAACTAGTTTTGAACTAGAATTAAAATCAATTTATTAGTGAAATAAATAAATTGAATTTAAAAGTGATTTTTAAAAATAATCAATATTCCCAATACGTGTATTGGACTGGAGTTGAATCGAAATTATCCTCGGGATATTTCGATGTTGGATTTCGTGACTATACAGATATTGTTATGGGAATTTGAAAGATATTTTTTATATCGTTATTTCCAATACGATATTTGTTGGTTTCAGAATTTGATATTGAATATAAGCCGATATATTTTCTATTCAGAGCCTTGTATTTAATATCAAATGTGATTTGGGTTTATCGTGAATCGTGTTTTAGATGACATTGGTTCTTTAACCCAGTTAAAGGCAAGATATTGATTTTTGAGAAGATTAAAACTAAGTGGAGTTTTAATGAATCTTTAATTAGATTAAAAAAATGTGAATTGATAATTTAAATTATCAAATCTGAAAAGTGATCGAGAGTGGAGTATCACCAGTTTTGCTCCAAAGCGATAGTTAAATCTTTAATTAGATTTGAATGTGAAATGGTAATTTATTTTACCGGTAACACCGTGGTGTTAGGAATGGAGTATCACCAGTTTTTCTCCATGGGATATATAGGTTGGGATTGGGAAATAAAATAAATAATTACTTCGGTGTGGTTCGCTAATCCCGACTAGTTTGGAAAACCATAAAATGGTTTGAAATGATATCCAAAGGAAGATTTTAGGATAAATTTAGAAGAATTTATCTTGGATAAAATTAATGGGAACATTTCCCTAAGAATGTGATTTTGTGAATAAAAGAATATTCTGAATTGGAATGAGGCGTTTGTTGTGTTTGTGTAACATTCGTTTATTATATACGTGGGTTATTCAGAAAGGCCGGGTTTATACCCATTCTGAATAACCGATTCGACGAGATGTCGAAGATGAAGACGGTGGTTGAAGACCGGAAGTCTTCACATCGTTTGGGTGATTACTGATTATCTTGATTGGGTTGTACACCCAGGATGAGGGAATCAGTTGGTGATCGTCCAGACGTACCTGGAGATGGATGGATATGCGAGGAAAGTGCCTCCGGTTTCGTTCAGACCCAGAACAAACTTGTAAATGGATTGTGTGTCTGACATTGGATTTTATTCTGTGTTGATTGATCTCTATTAAATATACATCTGTTTGGCGGCGGAGAATTTATTCTCTTGCTTAACGCCCTTCTCTGAGACGTACGAGCTCAGAGGTTGTATATCGATGGATATCAGTCGCATGGAGTGAATTGCCAATGTGGCATGCGTAAGTGGCAATTGATCAAGGCTTCTGTTGAAAAGCAAAGTCTTGTGGTTGATGATCAAAGCACGGCCTGTGTGGCGTAGCTTTGTGTATAACGTGAATTCGCGAGCCTCACACCTCGGTATGAGTCAAAAACGGGATAGTGACTGCAGGGAGAGCACGACGTTTCTTTCTAGCTAGGGTGGTGTCAGTGACCTACCAGCCCTGACATTTATATACTTTTCACCTGTGTGGTTGTTGGATACGAGGCGCCTCGGATATAGGTCTGTAAGGACCGGGAAACGTGTGTTCAGGAATTGCCAATCCTCAAAAGTAAGAGAGGACCGGCCCTGAAGATCCAAGGATCATAGTGGGGTCCTGAGGCATTTGCTAGAGTGTCTCGAATCGGAGAGGAGCTTGCCCCTTGCCTCGGCTCATGACGGAAATCCAATTTCCAATACGTGTATTGCGGTTTTAATTGTAGAACTAGTATGGCGACATGATAGATGGTACCCATGCCGCCTATGATTGATATTTATGATGTGAAATTGTTTGACACTATACACTTATAGTAATATCAAAATATTGTGTTTTAAACGTATCAAGCATGCTTTGGCTGTTATAAGGTAAAAACCCTATCTTTCGGCTTGCTTTGCATTGTGTGATGGGACCTGGGTCTTATAACAGCTTCATTTTTCTTTATTTAGCATTGCGCTGTTTGTTTTAGGCACTGGTATTCTTGGGAGGAAACCCGTTCCGTGTTATACGGCGTGGTCCCTTGATTTACCTAACTTTAAAACCAATATTAAAAACTGTTTTAGTTCTCACACCAGTCACATGACTGACCTGGAGTTTATTGTTTTAACCTAAACTCTGGGTGCCCCTATTTTCCGCACGGGCAGCTAGTAGTTTTGGTTTTGCAGATTTATATTCACAGGGTCCTGATTAACAGCTGGAACGATGCTCGGAAAGCTCTGTATCCGTGTATCACTTCTAGTTGTGCTTTTGTATTATTTTCCGCTGCGATGTATTTAAATGTAATTTAAATCTCTGATATTTGTCAAATGTAATTTATTCATTTATACTCTGTATATTCTTGTATCTGATGGAATTGATGTAATAACAATGAAATGTTCTTCCGTATGCGTCCATTTGTGTGTTGTTCTCAAAGTATCCGCTCTTTCCTTCACGGGGAAGTATCGGGTTCTTTCAGGTGGTATCAGAGCTTTGGTTTACAGAGCTCGAGAACAAGACACATTAGAACCATACGAAAGAATTCATCAGATATTGGATTAGTAATATCCAATTAGAATGACTCGTTAGAGATAGGATCAGTAGTATCCTAGAACGGGTGTGAAGAGTATATTTTTCAAACGAAAACAATTTTGTTTTGAAAATTTAAATCGCTTTATACGTATTTGATTATTTATTTATTTTGAATATGGACAGTCCAGTATATAAGGATTTTGCATATACGCGTCATGAACGTATATTCGAAGTTTTAATATATTGGATAGATATAGAGTCACATTCTAGACGCCCGGGGATAATTCTGATGATGTGGCCACATCATCAGTATTTATATTCGTGTTTCGAAGGTGTGATATCTATATATTTCCATTAGACTGGTGTGAGAACCAAAACTTATATAGTTAGATTTATTGTTGTGAATTGGCATCAAAACATGATTTTTTGTATATATATCGAAGTTATGAATTTGAAACGTTAATCCACAAATTGATTGATGTTTGTGTTGTTTGTTTATTTGTTTGCTAATTTTTAACCATTTAGCCTAATATAATCAAATATTGAATTGTATTGAAAATCGGTCGCATTTGCTTGCATATACATATACTTACATTGAACAGGTCATAGCAAGGAGGCTAGAGCCGAAGAATAAAATTTGTTTGCCCGACAAATAGGTACATGTTTACTACCTAATTTCCTGTTTTGTTTGGGTGATGATGATTTTGTGAGCCTATTGGCTAGCCGCTTGGCTTTTTCTTTTTCTTTTTGAGATCTGAAGGACCAGGGAAGCTATTTGAAATTCCCCGATGCTCCCGGTGCAGGGGAGGTTATGGCGAAATTTTTCGAAAATTTAGGGTGTTAGCCAAATTTTTGAAGAATTTGAAAATTCTCAGAAACTGAAAAGTTGGAGAATGGAAGCCAGATCGAACGTAGAGTTGATTAATCAAACCACTTTCGACTTTGTTCCTTTTCGGGGACGAAAAGTTTTAAGTGGGGGAGATTGTAATAACCCGCAAAATGCGAGCCAGTTTGAAATTTTTATTTTGGCAAATTTAGCGAATTTTGAATATTTAAAATGAATTATTTTAAATAAAATCGACATGAAATTTATTTTGAATGGAATTAGAACGTATATATTATATACGTCGTCGTTAGAATATAAATATTTATATATAATTAAAATAGAATTGAAAATGGCGCGGTAGTTCGATAATTCGATTTCAAACTTCAATTGAATGTACCGGGTGCAAAACAATCCGGATTTTAGTGAAACCAAAAACATTAGTATCTAATAGATGATATCTTTCCAAGGAATCCGACCAATCGAGATTTCATAGCGGGAATCAAAAGTTTTGTCCAGTTGAAAATTCTGAATAGTCGCTATGGAATTCAGGCCCTTAAAAATGGACATTTTGCAAACGACCTCGGATTTCGACGAAACCACTTTCGTTGGATCCGTGATGTCAATTTATTGCTAGATTCCAAATTTCATAATTTTCCGAATCAATATGTGAGCGTGGCAAGGGAAAACGCGTTTGACCAGTTTCAGTTGATTTTAATCGACTGGAAAATGACCATTTTTCCAACGGTCTCAGAATTCGACGAAACTAGTTTTGTTAGGACCGTATCGTCAATACGAAGCTAGAAAATATTTTTCAGGAATTTTTCTAGTTAGTATGTGACCCCGGTAATTTGAAATGTACGTTTAAAATTCAATATAGTGATTTAAATGTAAATGTAATGGAAACTGATTGTAACAGTCGAATCAGCCTACGATACATATCCCATTGTGTTCGGAATGGGGGTAGTTAGTTATGGACGACAGTCGTTGGACCTCGTTTGCAGTTCGGAGATAAAGTCAACCCTTTTCGAAAAATATATTTAAATTAAAATATAAAATTACTTTTACAAAGACCCCCTCCCCCTTTACTTTCCTTCCCCCCACCCCCCCCCCCCCCCCGTCGATTTCATTACTCAGGGAAAAAAATAAAATTTAGGCGACGGAGAAGGAAGGGGAAGGAGCCGCCGCTCCTCCCGCCACCTCGCTCGAAACCCCCCCCCCCCCCAGTGCCGCGGCGAGCCACCCAGACCCCCCCTCGCCAGAAATGATCGCGATCGAACCCCCCCCCCCCCCCACGAAACACCAAACCCTGCGCCCTACCTCCACCGCACCCGCCTCCCTTCGACTCCACCACCCCTCCAACTCTCCAGCGCCCCCTCCCGACCACGCAGCACGACGGCGAAACCCCACCCCCCCCCCCCCGATAGCTTCGATTTTGTGGCTAAATTTACAAGGTAAGCTTTATGTTTTTTTTTAATTTAAAAACTCATGTTGATTTAGTCTAGGAACTGAATTCTATTAGTTTTAAAACTGATATATATTTGATTTTCAAACTGATTTTTATGTGATTTAAAAGAACAGATTTTTAAAATGCAAAAGAACAGATTTTTAAAATGCAAAAGAACAGATTTTTAAAATGCAAAAGAACAGATTTTTAAAATGCAAAAGAACAGATTTTTAAAATGCAAAAGAACAGATTTTTAAAATGCATAAGAACAGATTTTTAAAATGCAAAGATGAGATTTTTCATGTAGGAAAAATATGATTTTCATGTTAGAAAGACGTGATTTTTAGCAATGTAAAAATATAATTTTTCTATATGAGGTAGTAGCGATAAAAATTTGATTTTTACTTATGTAGTGTATTAAAAATATAATCTTTACTATATAGAAATATTAAAAATATGATTTATATATTTTTAAAGTATTAAAAATATAATCTTTATAGGATAGAGAATATAAAAATATCATCTTTGTATATGTAGCGAAATAAAAATCTGATTTTTATTTTATATACGTTGAAGTAAAGTGATGATTTTTATAATGATGAAATCTTTATTTTTATAAAGGCGAAATCTTTATTTTTATAAAGGCGAAAACTTTATTTTTATAAAGGCGAAAACTTTATTTTTGAAATGGAATTTTTATCTATATGACACCAAAGTAAAAATTCGATTTTTATATATTGAATAGCATAGTAAAAATTCGATTTTTAAATATATGAAGTGATTATAGAAATATGATTTTTAAATTGAAAGTGAATAAATAAAAATGTGATTTTTATTTTAAAGACATCGAAATATAAAAATGTGTGATTTTTATATATGTAGTGACTACGGGCAAAAGAAGATGATAAAAAGGCGAGGATGAAGAAGATTTCTATAAATGAAGTGTCGTGAAGTTGGATAGCTATTGGTGAGAATTTCTCACTCTTCAATTTATTTTCTAGTTATATATATATACTAGGATGCAGACGGTGTTTAGTAGCACCCGACACAATCGTCCACAGACCATGGACTTGTTTGTTTGGCTGTTTGGTGATTGATTGCGATATTGGTTTGAATGTGGTTTGTGGTGTGGAAAATCGAATCGATAAATGGGTTAGGATTAGACGTGCGCCGTTATAAGGCGAAGGAGTAAGGCTAGGTTAGACTCTTACTCCAAATTTTGTGGTTTGCATAACAAAAGTGATTTGATTGATATGGGTATGGCGGTGGCCATTATTAGACCGGGGACAAGGCTAGGCCTTATCCCGTTTCTAGTATCGTGCCGTTATGCCGCCGAAATTTTCTAAAATAAGTTAGAAAAATAAAAATATCATTTTTATTAGGAATGAATAAAATAACATATTCATTTACAAATCAAAACGATTTGTTGATGTACACCCATTTGACTGATATGGATTGGGACGATAAATTTTACACATCGCCCAACTGCACAAATAAAATCTGTGTTTGATTGTTTGAAACCCCACACGGGTGTTGGGATGAAATTTGAAGTTCACTCATCCTGATTGATTAAATATGTCGATCGATTGATTGACAGGCTGTTATAAGCGTCAGATATCTATATTTGATGCTTATACAGTGTAGTGCACTTTGGTTGATGATTGATTATTTTTCAAAGCTATTATATACATGTGTTGTATGGAATCCATATAATTAACATTATATGGTGATTGATTGGGCCTCATTCCAATCGGGGAAATAATGAATATTATAAAAGGAAATTCATATGTTGAATATAAAAATAGTCATGTGTTGACGATGTTCATGTGTTGAGTGAAATATTTTATATAATAAAATTTACATCTTTATCATATTTAATATTAGAACTACTTCCCAGTAGAAGTCTAATAAAAAAAATCAAACGATAGATACCATAGTTTTATAAAATATTTTACATAACAAAAATAGTGATGTGTCGACAGTACTCATGTGTTGAGATTAGTCGTGTGTTGAAAGAAATATAGATTCATGTGTTGAATAGAACAAATATTCATTTGTTGAATAGAATAACGAATTATTGAAAAATAAAGCCGTGTTGATTAGAGATGCGTTATTTTGACGCGAACGATATTTATATCGATTTTATTCATTTTAAAATGAATATTGAAAAGTGATTTCGAAATCGAATATTTCGAAATGAATTGAATTGAAAACGATTTCGAAATGAATTGAATTGAAAACGATTTCGAAATGAATTGAATTGAAAACGATTTCGAAATGAAATGAATTGAAAACGATTTCGAAATGAATTGAATTGAAAACGATTTCGAAATGAATTGAATTGAAAACGATTTCGAAATGAATTGAATTGAAAACGATTTCGAAATGAATTGAATTGAAAACGATTTCGAAATGAATTGAATTGAAAACGAATTCAAATTGAATTGAAAGTGAATTGAAATGAATTCAAATTGAATTAAAATTTGAATTGAATAGAAATGAATTTTAAAACGAATTTATAAAGAAGAATTCAATTTTGATTTGAATTGAAAAGAAAGTTGAAATTGCTTTTGAAGCGAATTTAAAACGATTTATAAAATTCGTTTTAAATAGAAATCGACGAAATATATATTATATATATTATATATATAATATAATGGCCTGAATAGAACACGCCGCGCCGCGGCAGTTCGTGAATTTCGACCATTTATTTCAAACGGACATTGCGGGAGATCCGACCGTCGGATCCTCCTAAAACCGGAACCGTTGGGTTCGTATCGAAAAGAGCTTTCCAATGAATATTAGAAATTTGAAATCTAACGGTTGGATTTGGAATTATGTCCAAAGCAAATTCGAAAAAGGTCGCTGTAAGTGCAGTTCGATGGCCGTTGATGGAAATCGACTGTACGGGCCTTGATAAAATTATTAAAAATATCTATAATTTGTGTAAAATTATAATTTGTGAATTGGAAAGAATTGGGCTGGAAAATTCCACATTTGAAAAGATAAAAATAGATTTTTATCGAAATGAACTAGTTTTGAACTAGAATTAAAATCAATTTATTAGTGAAATAAATAAATTGAATTTAAAAGTGATTTTTAAAAATAATCAATATTCCCAATACGTGTATTGGACTGGAGTTGAATCGAAATTATCCTCGGGATATTTCGATGTTGGATTTCGTGACTATACAGATATTGTTATGGGAATTTGAAAGATATATTTTATATCGTTATTTCCAATACGATATTTGTTAGTTTCAGAATTTGATATTGAATATAAGCCGATATATTTTCTATTCAGAGCCTTGTATTTAATATCAAATGTGATTTGGGTTTATCGTGAATCGTGTTTTAGATGACATTGGTTCTTTAACCCAGTTAAAGGCAAGATATTGATTTTTGAGAAGATTAAAACTAAGTGGAGTTTTAATGAATCTTTAATTAGATTAAAAAAAATGTGAATTGATAATTTAAATTATCAAATCTGAAAAGTGATCGAGAGTGGAGTATCACCAGTTTTGCTCCAAAGCGATAGTTAAATCTTTAATTAGATTTGAACGTGAAATGGTAATTTATTTTACCGGTAACACCGTGGTGTTAGGAATGGAGTATCACCAGTTTTTCTCCATGGGATATATAGGTTGGGATTGGGAAATAAAATAAATAATTACTTCGGTGTGGTTCGCTAATCCCGACTAGTTTGGAAAACCATAAAATGGTTTGAAATGATATCCAAAGGAAGATTTTAGGATAAATTTAGAAGAATTTATCTTGGATAAAATTAATGGGAACATTTCCCTAAGAATGTGATTTTGTGAATAAAAGAATATTCTGAATTGGAATGAGGCGTTTGTTGTGTTTGTGTAACATTCGTTTATTATATACGTGGGTTATTCAGAAAGGCCGGGTTTATACCCATTCTGAATAACCGATTCGACGAGATGTCGAAGATGAAGACGGTGGTTGAAGACCGGAAGTCTTCACATCGTTTGGGTGATTACTGATGATCTTGATTGGGCTGTACACCCAGGATGAGGGAATCAGTTGGTGATCGTCCAGACGTACCTGGAGATGGATGGATATGTGAGGAAAGTGCCTCCGGTTTCGTTCAGACCCAGAACGTACTTGTAAATGGATTGTGTGTCTAACATTGGATTTTATTCTGTGTTGATTGATCTCTATTAAATATACATCTGTTTGGCGGCGGAGAATTTATTCTCTTGCTTAACGCCCTTCTCTGAGACGTACGAGCTCAGAGGTTGTATATCGATGGATATCAGTCGCATGGAGTGAATTGCCAATGTGGCATGCGTAAGTGGCAATTGATCAAGGCTTCTGTTGAAAAGCAAAGTCTTGTGGTTGATGATCAAAGCACGGCCTGTGTGGCGTAGCTTTGTGTATAACGTGAATTCGCGAGCCTCACACCTCCGTATGAGTCAAAAACGGGATAGTGACTGCAGGGAGAGCACGACGTTTCTTTCTAGCTAGGGTGGTGTCAGTGACCTACCAGCCCTGACATTTATATACTTTTCACCTGTGTGGTTGTTGGATACGAGGCGCCTCGGATATAGGTCTGTAAGGACCGGGAAACGTGTGTTCAGGAATTGCCAATCCTCAAAAGTAAGAGAGGACCGGCCCTGAAAATCCAAGGATCATAGTGGGGTCCTGAGGCATTTGCTAGAGTGTCTCGAATCGGAGAGGAGCTTGCCCCTTGCCTCGGCTCATGACGGAAATCCAATTTCCAATACGTGTATTGCGGTTTTAATTGTAGAACTAGTATGGCGACATGATAGATGGTACCCATGCCGCCTATGATTGATATTTATGATGTGAAATTGTTTGACACTATACACTTATAGTAATATCAAAATATTGTGTTTTAAACGTATCAAGCATGCTTTGGCTGTTATAAGGTAAAAACCCTATCTTTCGGCTTGCTTTGCATTGTGTGATGGGACCTGGGTCTTATAACAGCTTCATTTTTCTTTATTTAGCATTGCGCTGTTTGTTTTAGGCACTGGTATTCTTGGGAGGAAACCCGTTCCGTGTTATACGGCGTGGTCCCTTGATTTACCTAACTTTAAAACCAATATTAAAAACTGTTTTAGTTCTCACACCAGTCACATGACTGACCTAGAGTTTATTTTTTAACCTAAACTCTGGGTGCCCCTATTTTCCGCACGGGCAGCTAGTAGTTTTGGTTTTGCAGATTTATATTCACAGGGTCCTGATTAACAGCTGGAACGATGCTTGGAAAGCTCTGTATCCGTGTATCACTTCTAGTTGTGCTTTTGTATTATTTTCCGCTGCGATGTATTTAAATGTAATTTAAATCTCTGATATTTGTCAAATGTAATTTATTCATTTATACTCTGTATATTCTTGTATCTGATGGAATTGATGTAATAACAATGAAATGTTCTTCCGTATGCGTCCATTTGTGTGTTGTTCTCAAAGTATCCGCTCTTTCCTTCACGGGGAAGTTTCGGGTTCTTTCAGAGAGAACCTGATCTGGTTCTCCGCACCGTTTTTAAGGTCCGGTCTGGGCAGTTTCACCATTACGGTGCGGTTTATGCCTACCCTTATTTTTAACGCATTCACTTCTCTTACACGGCAAAATGTAGGTGCTAAAGTTCTTAATTTATCTGCTTGGACTTTCATGCAAACCAAGGAAACGTAGATTATGATCTGTATTTTGTAAGCTGCTATCATGTATGCTCACTTTCCTAGTTGTCTCACCCATCTTTTTTTTCATCTTTCGATATTTTGTAAACGTTCAAATCCATAGGCAATACAGATGTTGTAGACAAGGTTGTAACGTCGGATGCATTTCTTATTCAATTAGAGCTAAAATCCCATCCAGTTTCGGTAGTTGAAGCAACTTCAAGGTAGAACCTTCCTTTTCAAGGTTACTCAAAATACTTGAGGTTGCTTCCTTATCAGTTGTTGCACTTTCAAGCCTAGGTTTATCCATATCACATAATAACGGCTTAAACAGTGTGTTATCCTAAAGATCCATTATGATCACATTATGAAACTCCAAAAGGTGTGTTTTTTAATCATAGAAGGAAGTGACTCATTCACTAAAGCCAAATCACCCATTTTCTTATATATCTCTATAACCATTGCACTCAATATAGGAGGTTGGCTTCTATAACCGTAGTAGGCCCTTGCACCATTTAAGACAAAACCATAAACATCAATCATTGATATAATGTTTCTCACCAATGTTTTTGCAGTTTCATCCATTATGCTAACAAGAAAGCCCCTGGTAATCTAGTAAGTATCCCAATAATAAACCTCCCAAAATCAAGAATCAGGCACAATAAAAGACTCCAGCAAGAGTAGCAAAGTTTGAAAATTTTCATTTATGTGCCTTCAGGTGATGTACTAGGAACTTGAGTATGTGCTGGTGCTCTTTAAGGTGAGTTTACTTTAATGTAATTGGTTTCTTCTATTTGGTTGTCACTCAATGCTCGATACATGTTGATATGAATATCTATTTTTTTTTTTTTTTTTTTGCTTCTTAAGGGAAAAGCATTCTCTTCCTCCATCAGAGACTTATTAGGCTTAGACTTATTTAATATAATGGGTTCGTTCATGACACTTGCTATTTGGTTAATATCATTTTTTTATCATGTACTTTTGGGTCAATTGTTGTAGTAGGATTACATGGCCAATTTTGTTTACTGCTAAACTTAGACCTTGCGTACATGACTAAGCCTGGAATTTTCACTATTTCTTGAAAATGTTTGCCCATATAATCCTTGTGTTATCCATGTCGATAATTTTTTAATATTGCTCTTGTCATGTATTAAGTGCAGTGTCAATTACTTGCATGTTGGTGGATTCTACATTGTTATTGTTTGCTGCTTTGGTACTCTATTTTTTCAAAAGCCACATGTTTGGCACTTTTCTACTTTTGCTACTGTATTAAGTTCAGTTGCATGAATGTGATATTTTTCTATTGTATCTGAGATTGATGGGTTATATTCTAAAAGAGGGAATGAATCATGGGCCGGTGATGTTACTGGCACTAGCTCGGTTGGTAGTGCTACTGGTCATGCTCTTGCTTCAAAACTTGTTCTTGCAATCTAGATGATATAGCTGAAATAATTGAATGACAATGCTCATATATATAGATTTTGGATCTTGGCTACAGGTTTAATTAAAAATGGAAGTTTTATTTAGACATGAAAATCAAATGTTTGGTATCCATTGATCCTAGTATTGGAGAAGCCGTTGGATGAATTGTGACTTGGCATAAAGATTACGTTGTCTTTGACTAGTGTACTCCCGTAGGGTATGCAATCTTTTATGGACAAAGCTTTTATCTTTCATATGTACTTTTTGTGTTGTATCTATGTATATATTTTAGAATGTATATGTTTTTGGTAACAATTTAGTTAGTTATGTGAAGGACTACTTTAGATTGTTTTCTTGGGTAAGTATTGTGTTTTGATCGAATGCTATGATTATTAATATATATGTATGAATCCAGTTTAGTTATATTTGTTGCATTGGTACATTAATTATATTATTATTAATACATGAATGAATTCTATCACTATTAATATGTGAATAATTGGTGCATATATTGCTTTTTGGGATTTAAAATGCAACTGCCAATTATAGTTGTAATAAAGTTTATTACAACTGATAGAAATAGTTGTAAAAACTACAAAGTTACAACGATGCCTAACAGTTTTAGTAGATACTACTGCAACGATGCATAATAGTTGTAGTAAATATTAATACAACGATGCGTAACAGTTGTAAAAATAATTAGTCTTTTACAATTTCTTGATATAGGATGGCATAATCATCGTTGTAAAAAGTCATTTACAATTATTTTACACCATTGTAATATGGTGATTTTGTTGTTGTGTATATTTCTCCATGAAGGTGTTAATGAAATTTTTGATAATTCAAAACGACATATTTCAACTTCAACCCATGATCATTTGAAACACATCGATGTATCATCATTGTTGCATGAAGTCCAATTTATTATGTCATGAAAATGTTATGAGCACTTCCATACGAAGCTTATTGCTTATATGTATATATGTGTATGAGTGTCTATATAGATACAATTTGTGTGTGTTTCTCTACTATTAATAAAAAAAATTCAATGAATATGAGTTCTACAGTATCATTTTGAAATTATGAAAATACTCCTGTTTTTTGTTATAACTTCATCATCGATTTGCAATATTCATAGCCTTACCCATCTCGACTGACCAACTATGAAATTTCACTATTAATCATCAATTTGCATTATTCACAGCCTTTCCTATCTCGATTGGCACACTACGAAATTTAATAATTAATTTATCATCAATACAACCAATCAAAACATTTCAAAATAAAACTGTTGTGACTACCAAATTTTTTGCATTTACAATACACATACATTCACTCTTTTTTATTGAATATAGAGTAAATATATCCAAACATTAGATCCATGTACATACAGCTTATAATGACTATGTATAATAAAATTTCAATTTAATAAGCATTAAGACAACTTTTAAGTCAAATTTCAATGCCTATTTGATGCATTTGGCATCCAACATTTGTTATCCCTTGATTTTTGTATACGTACTAGTATCTTAGTGCATTTAAAAATGTAAACTCCTACATGCTAATATAAATTTGTGGTTTCTGCTGTGCATTTGGTGTTGTCTAATTTTATAGCAAAACTATTGTAGAATAGAGAAGTAAGCATCATCAAATAGTTTGGCGTCAATAAGCCTTCATAAGATAGGCATGACATTGCTAAAATTTTGCAAGGCTATTGCACTTTCAACTATTTCCTAGAGAACGATCATCACTACGCTATCACTGAATTTGTAGGCATGTCATAGCGTTGCCTTCTATTTATTTGAAATGGTCATCGTTGTGACATCGTTGAATTTTTGGGACTTCATTGTGACATTAATATTCAAAAACCGACAATTCATTGCAAATGCACTGCTAAAATTTAAGACCTTTTGTAACAACCACTACACTATAAAAGACCTTTGGCGGCACTTGAAAAATGGTTCCAAAATTTTTGGTAGCCTTTTAATAAATGCTACCATAGGTACCACAACTAAAGTCTGAAATTTTTGGTTGTGTTTTAGTAAACGCTACCATATGTTTAGCATAGTAGTGTTTTCCGAACGCTACTGAAGATCTGTACGTAGGTCACCTTTAGGTTTTCTATAGCATTTATATTATGCAACTAAAAACTTTTCATTGCATTTATTTTATGCCGCTAAAAATTAATATGGCTCGCATAGTTGCATTTTTCAAATGCTACTGAAAGTCTGTACATAGGTCTTTATTCTTTTTTTGTAGCGTTTATCTTATGCCATAAAAAATTCAGGTGGGATGTTACATTTGTTTCTGTAGCATTTCTATAAAGCTTTCTAAAAAGTATCTGATTGTTTTATTACATATCTTAAATGTCACTATATAATGTTAATGGCTTATATTATTTCCACCAACTAGTTATATAATAATCGTATTAAAATTAATAATGATCGTATAACAGTCTGGTTTAAAACGACATTCAATCAATCAGATAATCATCATATTTAAATATCTGATAGCACATTAGTCACATGAGTATTTTCCATAACCATCTAAATAATAGTTATTCGACAAAATCATTAAATTCACATGCCATAAGCATTCAAAAAAAAATTTGCACAATGAATGCTGACAAAAACCATAATACATACAACAATTAAAGTCATGTTCATTATTGCTGATGGTCTTCACTCCAGAAAAGTTAATTACATGTAGCATATTAATTGGTTATTATTAAAACAAGTACATAAAAAATATATATATATAACTCGACCATAATTAATTTATTCCACTACAAAATTCAGATCTGCACACAAACAATATTAACTCTTCGCCCCTTTCACTACACATAAACTCAGCCTACACTTCATACTACATCCACCTCTGCTTGGTCCAATACAAGTAGCAACACAACAACTCCGCACCATCCAATCGTTTGGAAAAAGTAAATTAAGGTTCCATTTTATATTTGTGTGCATCTCTTCAATCTTTAATTCAACGATTCAACTTCCTTCTTCGGGCTTATACAGTCTTTGCAGTAGGATAGAATCCAATTACATATCAGTTTTTTGTTCCAAATGATTTTTAGCTATAAGGAACCATCAAATCAAAAGTGTAAGAGACTAACCTATATTTCGCTTTAGAATTTCATAAAATGGAAAGGACAGTTTTGTCCAAATCATGATTGAAGACAGAGAAAACTAGTATAATAAAAGTTTAGCACTAGCTGTTAGTGAAGATAATGAGATATACCTGCTCTAGAGCAATAGTATGAAGAGTTTTGTTGACATCTCTAGCCATTCCTCTAGCACCAGCACTACATAAATATACCCACCATTTGAAATTATATTCCACACTTCAAAGGCCTGCAAACAATCAATATTGATTAGCAACTATAACAAAAAAAAAAGTTGAAAACAACTTCCATTGCAAATTTCTTTTTAAATTTGAACCATATTATGTGCATTGCAAGTTTTACATTTCAGTGTCACACCTCAAACAATCTGAACTCCCTAACAAAATTTCTTATACAAATTGCATACAAATCTCAGCCACATGATTAATTTATCTTTATGTGAGAGGCGCAAATCATGGGGTGATCCTATGATTCAGATTTTTATGTCCCTCATTTTATGTCAAACCTTTGTGTTTAAATAGACTTTCCCTATATATATATATATATATATATATATATATATATATATAAGGAGCATTATAACGCTCCTCTATTTTGCAGCACCTCTACTCTACATGAGCTACAATAATCCAAATCCAACAAGATTTTGTAGATGTTTAATCCACGTATATAGTATCATTTATCCAAAATTTGAGTTTGTTTCGATATTCATAACATTTTCAAAATCTTAGCTAAATTATTTACCATTGAAATGACATTTATTCGAACTGTTAAATTTAAACATCAAATATATTAATCTACGAATGTCGGAATCAACTCAAATTTTGGATAGATGATAATAAATATGTGGATTAAATATCTACAAAATCTTGTTGAATTTGGATTAATTTAGCTCATGGTAGGGCGGAGGTGCTAAAGGAGTGCTGCAAAATATGTGTGCCCCTGAACGCTTCTCTCTCTATATATACATATATATATCCACATAATATACATACATACATACATACATACATACATACATACATATAAATGTGTGTGTGTGCATGCATGCGCGTAAATAAAGTAACATTTGCCAATTTAACAAATTATGTAAATTAGGATATTACAAAGGGCATAACAACCTTTTCCCCCAATATGAAAACAAATACCTTTTGCCAGTAATTAACACTCCCTACTTTCGCCTCCAACTAATTCCAATCATCAATAAAGTTGTACAATATATGCTTACTGGATTTAAAACAATATTTTCACCTCTTCAACTACAACAACGGATTATAATGCTTTTAATATTTGTTTTAGCATACATTCAAACAATATTTTCACATAACTTTTTTACTTGGTCGGAGCCTCTGATAGCCTAGACAATAAAAGCTGTTATGCACGAAAATAGTAAAATGCATCATATATGATACCTTGTTAGCTCAAATTAAACCAAGATCGTCATGGCAATGATATGTCATTGCATTTAAGCTCAATCAATCATTTCTTAATCTACAAATCATATATGCATCGTCACTGGATGCGTATAATGGAGATGCCTCAAATGGAGCCAGTGAAGCGTCACACTGTAAAAAAATAATAATTAAGCAGAGGTATAAGAATAAGCGAAGAAAACAATAATCCTTATAGAAATACACAACTCCACGGGCTTCTAGACCTAAAGATGCGATGAAGATTCATAATGGCATTAACTTGAACGACAATGATTCTAGTCAGCATGCCATATGTCATGATGAGGTTACCATAGATGATGATGTGGAAATCCTTAGAGGTAACAATCTAAATGAATATAGAACTGCGGCTGCTCATGAAGTTAGTTCTGATGAGACCTCTTCCGAGTTTCAAGGGAAAGAGGAAGCTGGAGTTACTGATAACCCGACATGGTCTTCAATGATTGGTTGTATTAAAAAAAAGGAAAAAGAAAACAAAGTTTAAAAGATTGGCTGATCTTTCTTGCTCTGGTTCAGGTGCTTCCTCTGGAGCGTAGCGCTATATGACTAGTTGAGGATAGTTGACACAGGTTTTTATGGATTATCTATAGTACTATAACTGGTCTGATATGGATATGGCTTGGAGTAGATATGGTATGGCCTAGCTTTGAGTCTTGCAGGTCTTATAGCTAGTCGTTGAGTTTTGATCTTATGTTAAATATATACTTTATGTAGATTTTATATCCTTAGTTGCTACGGAGTGAGTTTTACAGAGTGAGTAGTCTGTCATTTCTTGTGAGTTGTACTATATACATACATACATACATACATACATACATACATACATACATATATATATATATATATATATATATATATATATATATATATAAGGCAGGTTCAATGACACCCCAAATAGTTAGCACCCCTTTAGCCTACCACTTTTCCACTACACATTTCCTCCCTCTCTCCTTCCACTAACTCTCTCACCTCCCACTCACTTTTTTTTTAATATAAATGGGTGGTTGAAATTCGGGTGCAAATGGGGGGCTGAAATTCAGGGGGCCTCCCTGATCATATCCCTATATATATATATATATATGTATATATATATATATATATGTATATGTATATGTATATATGTGTATGTGTGTATATATATATATATCTATGGGGCAGGTTCGAGGGCACCCAAGCAGTGCAGCACCCCAAAAGACCCTCAACCACAATCAAGTATTTCACACTCTCTCTTCTTCCACTCATTCTCTCACTTTCCACTCACATTTTTTAATATAAATGAGTGGCTATGGTTTGGATGCAAATGGGGGGCTGAAACTCAGGGGGCTCCCTGATCGTATCCCTATATAATTTCTGAAATATTCTAATTAATAGTATGAAATATCCATTTTTTGTTCCATTACTAAAATATAGTTCTATAGGTTCGAATGTTTTGTGATTAAATAAAATTCGATGGATAACGATTCCTATATGCATGAATGAAGTTCAAAACGTTAAACTACGAACTGCTATGACATCTAAATAGTATATACAGAGGTTATATATCGATAGAAATCAGTCGCATAGAGTGAATTGCCTGTGTGGCATGCTTAAGTGGCAGATGATCAAGGCTTCTGTTGAAAAGCAAAGTCTTGTGGTTGATGATCAAAGCACAGCCTATGTGGCACTTATACCCCGGTATGAACCAGAAACGGGTGAGGACATCAGGGAGGGCATGCGTTTCCTTCTAGCTAGGGTGGTGTCAGTGACCTACCAGCCCTGCCACTTATATTATTTTCACCTGTGTGGTTGTTGCTGTTGCGTTGCGTCTCGGATATATCGGTGACTATGTGGAGCCGATGGAGTCATTTGGCTCATTTACGCCCCAAAGGGTGGGGAAACGCAGTGTTCAGGCATTTTAATCCACATCGGTGGACCGGCCCTGATGATCCAAGGGCTCACCTGTGTCTGGGTCCTGAGGCTCGGGCTAGAAAGTCTCGAATTCGGTAAGGACTATCTTTTGCCTTGGTTCATGATGGAAATCCAATTTCCAAATACGACACCATGCGGTTTTGATTGTATACCTATATATGGCGACATGATATATGGTACCCATGTCGTCTATGATTGATAGTTATGATTGAAATTGTTTTTGAAACATATAAACACTAGTAATAATATCAAATGATTTGTTTTGCTCGTATCAGGCATATTTTGGCCATTATAAGGTAAAACTCTATCCTCCTGTTTGCGTTGCATTGTGTGATAGGAACTGAGTCTTATAATGGCTTCATTTTTATAAAAAGCATTGCGATGTTTAAAAGATTTACTTGTTTTAAAGCACTGGCAATCCAATGGAGTAAACCCGTTCCGCGAAAGTGGCGTGGTCCTGTGATTGGCCATATATTAAAGTAAGTTAAGTAGATTTCTCATACCAGTCCCATGACTGACTCGTAGTTTGTTTCACATGCGAACTCGGGTGCCCCTCTTTTTACACGGGCAGCCTTGTATTCAGGTTTTGGCAGGCACTTTCTGGATAGCAGGATCTGAAGATGGATTGTATCATTTATCTCTTTTTATGATGTTCAGCTCCTATTGTACATATTATGTTTTGTTTTCCGCTGTAGACATTTATGTATAGCTGAACTGTAATTTGTACTAAGTATGATCCTGTATACTGTGTAACTCTGATGATCATGTTTATCCAGTGTATTCTATTGTACATTATCTAGTGTATTTATTTATTTCTATTCTGTTGTTATCTGTTTATGTGTTATATTCCAAAGATTACACTTGCCACCATCGTACGGGGTTTTGGGGATGTCACATCGTGGTATCAGAGCTTTGGTTAAGCCCAGTTCTAGAATATAACATATTAACGAAATTGTCAAAAATAGAACCAGTAGTGTTCTAGGATGAGTAACTCATTACAGATAGGATCAGTAATATCCTAGTATGAGTATAACAGAATGAAATACACCCCGATAGACACATTTACATTCAAGTATATGTTTCTATGCTTTATAATATCTTTTCTGTTGACCTGACACTTGGTCTGCTATTTGCAGAAGTACTAGAAAATGAGTGGCAGAAGTAGAAGAGGTAGCGCAGAACCAGATATTGAGGCTCTATTAATTAAGTATCGAAATATGGGTGGAGTACCGTTCTCGGGCAATGAATCTATTATTCAAACTCAAGCCGGGATACGCTCTACTGAGAAATTTTTTGAAGGTTCAAAGCTGAGAGATGATCAGAAAAGATTACTGGCATCTTGGGCACTCAAAGATGAAGCTTTGTTCTGGTGGGATTCGATTATTAAGGATAATCCAAAAGGTAATATTACCTGGGACATATTTAAAGATATTTTCAGTAAAAGATTTATTCCTGCAGAATCAACTGAGCGGTTATGTGATGAATTCTATTATTTGATACAAGGAGATATGACCATTCCAGAATATCATAAGAAATTCAATGAACTTTCTCATTTTGCCCCTCATCTAATTCAAAATCCGAAGAGGAAGAATCTGAGGTTTATTAATGAGCTTCAAAGAAAGTACCAAAGTAGTGTCATGGGGCATGTGAAGCTTCCTTTTTCTGAAATGATATACATGGCTTATCAGTATGAAGATCTCCATAAGAAAAGCCTTTTGAACGACGAATAGGAAGTCGGTTCTAGCAACAAAAGGAAATTTGAAACTGATAGCCCGGAGACAAGTACACAGCCTGAGATAGGTACGACGTCTGGGGTCAGAAAGAAACCTAGAGTCAATAGGTGAAAAGTTAAATCTGGGAAAGAACCAATAACGACTGCCGCCTGCTCTAACTGCAATAAGCAAGGAAATTTCTCAGTAAATTGTAAATCTTTGAAGAAAGATGGATTTAAACCCGGCAGGAAGTCTCGAGAGATTAGGAAATGCCGGAAGTGCCATCAGGCTGGTCATATTGAGAAGAATTGCCAGCTATTAAAGAAAAAGTCTGAAGCAGTACATGTGAATGAAGTAGCAGAAACTTCTGAGCCCTCAGTTAGTCAAGGAAGGTCTGATGTTTTGGAAGGAATGCTTACTGCCAAAAACATTCCCGTTAAAGTACTGTTTGATACAGGCGCATCACGAAGCTTTATTGCAAAGAATGCAGTTAAGAAGTTGGATTTGAAATTGAAAAAGCTTAAAGAACCTATCACTGTCCATAATCCGGTTGGGGGTTCCCTCAATCTTAGTTGGGTTTATGGGGTGTCTGTCTCTTTTTCCTGTTATAAGTTCCCTACCATCTCTATTGTCATGAATTTTACTAAATTCGATCTTATTTTGGGATTGGATTGGTTAACCAAATATGAAGCAGAGGTTAAATGCACCGAGAGAGTTGTTAGGGCAAAGATTAAATCAGGGAATTAAATAACCATACCATGTGAAGGTCCGAATTCTGATAGAAAAGACTTTTGGTCAGCTCTTGATGTTTCTCCTGCTCAAATAGAAAATATCCCTGTAGTCACAGAGAATATTCCAGACCTCATAAAAGATATTCCTGTCGTTAAGAATTATGCGGATGTGTTCGAAGAAATTGTTAGCTTACCTCTGAAGAGAGAAATTGATTTCAAGATCGCTTTAATTCCGAATGCAAGGCCAGTAGTGCACGCTATTCAGAGAATGCCTCTAAAGGAGAAAGAAGAATTAGATAATCAAACTCGGCAGCTTGTATGGAAGGGTCTGATCAGACCTAGTTTCTCTGATTGGGGAGCAGCAGTGGTGTTTGTCCCAAAGTCAGATGGTACTCTTCGACTATGTGTGGATTATCGTGACTTGAACAAACAGACATTAAAGAATAAATATCCATTGCCGCGGATTGATTATTTATTGGTTCGATTGAATGGTGCACAAGTATTTTCAAGGATGGACCTAGCTACAGGCTTCCATCAGCTTCGTATTGCCGAAGATTGTGTTCCTTTGACAGCATTAAGAGGTCCCAATTTGTTCTATGAGTGGTTAGCAATGTCGTTCGGCTTATGTAACGCTCCAGCGTATTTTGTCGATCTAATGAACAGGGTATTCAGAGAAGTCTTGAATAAATTTGTTCTGGTTTTCATTGATGACATATTAATCTTCTCTAAGTTAGAGAGCGAGCACGAGAAACAATTGGAACAAGTGTTAGAAATTCTCAGAAAGAATGTCTTGAAGGCAAAACTTTCCAATTGTATATTCTGGCAAGAAGAAGTCAAGTTTCTCGGCCATTTTGTATCAAAAGAAGGAATTTCTGTGGATCTCAATTAAATCACCGCTATTCAAAATTGGAAGCAACCTAGTACTCCCACAGAAGTCCGAATTTTCTTGGATTGGCTAGTTATTATCGGAAGTTCGTTAAAGATTTTTCGAAGATATCTAGTTCCTTAACAAAGATTACAAAGAAGCAAGCAAGATTCAAGTGGACCCCGGAATGTGAGGAGGCTTTTCAGAAGCTAAAATTAAGATTAACAACTGCTCTAGTGTTAACGATTATCGATGGCAATCAAGACTTGAAAGTTTGGACAGATGCCTCTAGAGAAGGCCTAGGTGCAGTATTAATGCAAAGAGGTTAAGTGGTTGCTTATGCTAGCCGTCAGCTGAAACTGCGACGACCCAAACTTCCCAGTAAAGGAAAGCCTGGATTGCTTTGAGAACAATACACATCAGAACACAAACTGAAGAACATTTTATTGTCGGTTACAATAATTACATTAGAGTACAAGAATATAATAGAGTATGAATGCTTATTACATAATAGAAATACAATAGTATCATAGATTTAAATTACATTTAAATAGCAGCGGAAAATAATACAAATATACAACCGAAAGGAATACACGGATACAGAGCTTTCCGAATGCCGCTTCAGCTGTAAACCAGGATCCTGTAAATATATCTGCAAAAGCTACTCGACTGCCCGTGTGGAAAATATGGGCACCCGAGTTTGCCAGTGAAACAAACTACAGGTTAGTCATGGGACTGGTATGAGAAATCTTAACTTAACTATCTAATACTAGGGCTAATCACAGGACAACGCCGCTAACGCGGAACGGGTTTACTCCATTGGATTGCCAGTGCATAAAATAAAGTAAAACGTTAAACAACGCAATGCTTTTTAGAAAAATGAAACCATTATAAGACCCAAGTCCCATCACACAATGCAACGAAAACCGGAGGATAGGGTTTTACCTTATAATGGTCAAACAAGCTTGATACGATAAAACGGATTTAATATTAGTGTGTATATGTTTAATAAAAACATTTCAATCATAATGTATCAATCATAGACGGCATGGGTACCATATATCATGTCGCCATACTAGTTCTACAATCAAAACCGCAAGGTCGAATTGGAAGTTGTTTTTCCATCATGAGTCGAGGCTAGGGGCAATCTCCTCTCCGATTCGAAATACTCTAGCAAATGCCCTAGGATCCCCCGCAGTGAACCCTTGGATGCGGTAGGGCCGGTCCCTGGCTATCGGCAGTGGATTAGTTATGCCTGAACACACGCTTCCCGGTTTCTTTGAACCTATAGTATGACCACTAACGGCCTATAAAAAAAATCCGAGGCGCCTCAAAATCCATCACCCACATAAGTAAAATGCCAGCCAGTTTAAGCACTGACACTACCAATAGCTAGAAAGAAACGTGTGCACTCCCTACGGTCCATATCCCGTTTTTGACTCATACCGGGGTGTGAGGCTCGCGAAGTCACGCTATACACAAAGCTATGCCGTAATCGGCTATGCTTTGATCATCCCACAAGGCCCTCCTTTTCCACAAAAGCCTTGATCAATTGCATCTTGGCGTGCCACATTGACAATTCACGCCATGCGATCAATGACTATTAATATATACCAGGGTGTTAAGTAGAGAATAAATCCTCCACCACCAAACAGACATACATTAACAGAAATCGATTTAATTCACATGGAACGAAATCCAATGTCAGGCACACATCCATTTACTATCTTATGCTCTGGGTCTGAGCGAAAACCAAATCCGAACAATCAACAATAGTCCGGATGGCCACCACTGAAGCCCCTTCAAGGTAGCTGCTCCCATCATGGGTCTCAATATCAACACATCCATCCGATGTGAAAATCGTCGGTCTTCGACTACCGTCTTCATCTTCGACTCTTCATCGTCGTAGAAATTATTCGGAATGGGTTAAACTCGGTCTTTCCGAATAGTTCTCGTATTTTTATAATTAAAAATCGAGTACTATAAAAACACATCCAATGCCTCATTCCAATTCAGAATATTCTTTTAAATAAAATATTCAAATTATTCTATCAAAGATAAATTCTTTATATTTACTCTTAAATCTTTCTTTTAAAGATTTATTCAAAACACCATTTGGTTTTAAATATCAAAAATCGTTATTAAATGATTCTTTAGATTTAAGAGATAAATCTTATTCTTAACTGGGTTAAAGAACTAATGTCATTTAAAAACATAGTTCACGGTAAACCCAAAATCGTCTTCCATAAAATATGGAATCTTCACAGAAATCAAATCAATATATGATCGTTATAAATTTCTGTATCCGACAAATAATATAAATGGAATAACGGCAAAACCTTTTAAATTCCATATGTAGTATTGGTTTTATTCTACAGAAGCTTATCTCGGTTATTATTAATTCGAATTCCATTCAACCCAAATTTAATATATTAAATTGGAAAACTTTACTTTTAGAAAATTTCCATTTAAATTTTAATAAAAAATTTATAAATTCCAAATCACATTTTCGCTGTCAGTTGGGTTTAAGAACACATGTCGATTAAAAACACAGTTCACAATAAACCCAACTCACATTTCATCTTATTTCTATTACAAAATATAATTGAAAACTGTAATAATCTTAATTAAAAGATTTATTCTTTCATACGGGGTTTTAAGAACAGTGTTATTGGAGACACTATTCACGACGAACCCAAAATCCAATTTATTAAATTTAATCATCAATTAGATATTAAAAAATTGGAAAAATTCATTAAAACTAAATTTAATGATCTATTCTAGTTAATAACTAGTTAATATCAATGAATATGTTTTTTTCTAAAATATATCCTTTTCTAAAATGTTTCTTTTTCAAAGATATCTTCTATAATATTATTTTCTAGAATATTCTTTATTGGAATGTGACTAAATCAACAACCATATATAGCATGTTATCAACAATTATGATAAATAATTATCAAACATCCAATTAATCAACCAGAGTGGATTCTACACTAAATATTGAGACCAATGTAGATCAAATATCATCCCAACAGCCATGTGGCGTTTCATCCAACAATCAAATAATAAATTATTTGTGCACTTGGGCGATGTGTAAAAATTATCGACCCAATCACATAAACAAGTCGGATGACTTGTAAATGGAAGTGTAGTATTCAATTTGAATATACTAACCATATATTTAACATATCAAACATTACAACATCACAGACATCTATTTCAATTCTTTTTATTGTGTACAAATGACAATAAAAATCTTAACTTTTATTTCAATTCTTTCTATTGTTAACAAATGACAATAAAATCTTAACTCTTAATTATTGACCAAAAAATATATTTTTGGTCTCATTCATTTTAATGCCGAAATGAATATTTTACTTCATCCCTTTTTAATATGACAAAAATGTCGTTTTCATTCTAATTTCTTTTAAAGTGTCAAAAACTGTAATTTTGTCTAATCCCTTATTAATGTACAAAATATGATAATTTTGTCTTGTTCTTTCAATGTAACAAAATATGATAATTTTGCCTATTCCTTTTAATGTAACAAAATATGATAATTTTGTCTATTCCTTTTAATGTAACCAAATGTCTATTCCTTTTTAATGTAACCAAATGTCTATTCCTTTTTAACATAACCAAATGTCTATTCCTTTTTAATGTAACAAAAATGTAAATTTTGTCTTTAATCCTTTTAAATAAACAAAAATGTAAATTTTGAGTGTCACCCTTCTATTCTACCAAATGAATACATTTTGTTTGTGAACACATGATGATTTTTCTAATGTGACACAACTAATAGTTTGATTTTGACAAATCTAGTATTAACAAAAATGAGAATTTTGATTTTACAAAACTAAATTGACAAAACAAAAGTTTTAATTTTCCAAAATAAGAGTTTTGATTTTACAAAACTAAATTTGACGGCAATGACAATTTTTAATTCAATACCTATGGTTTGACAAAAATAGTGGTTATAATTCGACTGTTCTAATGTAACATACCTTAACAAAATGTTATTTTAATCTCAAGCAATATCTATAACAAAATGTACTTTTTAAATCTAACATTACATTTTTATAACAAAATTGCATTTTTAATAATAGTTAACATTTTATAAATAAAAATGTACTTTTTGTACTAAGATAACATTTTATAACAAATGTTATTTTCATCACCAATGAAACATTTTATAGCCAAATGTGCTATTTATACAATATTACATTTTAATGCAAAATGTGCTATTGAAAAATCTAATCTTTTTATATGTTAACAATATTACATAGAAAGGATGCCTTACAATTCTAATCTTTTATATGTAAATAATATTACATATAAAGGATGTCTTACAATTCTAATATTTTATATGTAAATAATATTACATAGAGAGGATGTCTTACAATTCTAATCTTTTATATGTAAATAATATTACATAGAGAGGATGTCTTACAATTTTAATCTTTTATATGTAAATAATATTACATAGAGAGGATGTCTTACAATTCTAATCTTTTATATGTTAACAAGTGACAATAAAAATCTTAACTTTTTATTCTAATATACATTTTCTAGCAAAAATATACTTTTCTATGTAATCCTTTTATTATGTAAAAATGTTATTCTTATTCCCAAAATTCATGTCTTGACCAAAATGTGATTTTTATATCTATTCTCACGTTTCAACAAAAAGAGTTATTCTATTTCAAAATTGATGTTTGACCAGAATGTGATTTTTATTTCTATTCTCTTAAAAGTGACAAAAATGTCTCTTCATAATTCATTCCTTTTAACATGAAATTTTTTTCCGTTTAATTCTTTTAATGTAAACCAAATGACAAATTTGTCTAACTCTTTTTATGTAAACAAAATATGATGATCTTGTCCAATCAATTCTTTTTTTTTTTTTACTTAAAATAGACAAAATGTGAGTTTTTGTCTAATCTTTTTCCATGTACAAAATATGATATTTTTTTCACTAATCATGTTTTACACAAAATGATATTCTTCTTCACTAATCATGTTTTATTGCAAAATTGCTGATTTAACAAATTATCAAAATTCTGTGTTACATGTATGTTGAAAATTTCTAAATCAACATATTTGCAAAATCTATTGTTTTATACATGTGATCCTTTTATATAAACAAAAATTTATATATTTTTGTTTAAAACAAATTCTAATTAACAGAAGTGTTAATTTAACAATACAATGAACAAAATAGTAAATTTGTTCAATCTAATTCTAAATAACAGAATTGTTTCAATTCCAACAGTACAATAAACAAAATGATGATTTTGTTTTAGTCTAATTCAAATTTACAGAAATGCTAATTTCAATCATTCTATCGCCACATCACAAAATCAAACAAACAGATGTATAATCTACATTTAACACGGGATAACAACAGCTTGAATCAATTGTAGGTTAACAACAATAATTTCAGAAATTATTTTATAATTATAAAAGAAAGAAATAAATAGATATCTCACCAATGGTTTTAATTCAGAACAGTTCAGGTTTGAAATTTCCTGAAATTCAGATTTGCTCCGTTTCAGTCCTAGTCTTTTTCATTGCGTAGTGCTCGCTGTTGTGATTCCAACGCATTTCGTTTCACTGCATTCCGGTTTGATATGACGAAGTTATGGTATTTTAAACATTCGAATTTATTAATTATATAATTTAATAATTAATTATATTATAAACCTCTTAACATTAGTTCAGGTCGTTCCCTTTTCTTTCTTCCTCTTCTGAAATAACGCAACAGAAAAACCCATTGGTCAATTTCTAGGTCTTGATATTGCCGCTTCCGTAGTTGATCGGATTCGGATCCGCCCTTGCCATGCCATCGGCCTCCGTGCCACGCACCCACGCCCTGAATTCCTCCGAGCTCGCATGAGCCACCCACCACGAAATCGGCTTTGAACGCCGCTGCTTCGAGCTCCGAATTCTCGCGAGACACCCCCATTAAAACCCATCTTAGCCGTATCATATGGAAGAGTATGAAAATCTCTTCCATTCCCTCTTGATTTCCTATTTTAATTAGTAATGTTTTGGGAGAATTTGATGAATGAAATTAGAACGGTTCTGGCCTTCGATTTTGTGCTGTGGTGGCTCAGAATGGAAATGATAGGTTTAGGGTTTCTTTGACCTAGGGTAATTTATAATAATCTAATTATTTTATTCTCTTATTTACAAAATAGCCCACTAATCCCAACTGACTCCAAATCTAGCCCAACGACAGTCATTCCTAAACAATAACCCCTATTCCGAACCCAATGGCCTATGTCCCGTGAGCCCAAACGAATGTCTGTAGCCCTTTTTATTTAATTTAAAATAAAAACATTTATTTATTTAATTTAACCGTACATATAAATTCACCGGGGCTACATATGGACTCTAAAAATTACAGAAAAATTATATTTGGCTTTGTTATGATGATATGGTCCTAACAAAACTAATTTTGTCGAATTCTGAGACCGTTTGAAAAATGGGCATTTTCAAGTCGATTAAATTTGACCGGATCTGACAAAACACGTTTTCTTCTGCCACCCTCACATACAACTTCGAAAAATTATGAAAATTGAAACCTAGCAATAATTTGACATTCTGGTTCCAACAAAAGTGGTTTCGTCGAAAATCGAGGTCGTTTGAAAAATGACTATTTTTAAGGCCAAAATATTATATTAAAATATATATAAATTTTACAACGACTTTTCTAAATTTTAAACCGGACATAACTTTTGATTTATAAAGTGAAATTTCAGTTTTTCAGATTCGTTGGAAACTAATGATTAAATAGATTTAAATATTTTTGGTTTTACTGAAATTCGATTTATTTTGAATCCTGTACATTCAGTCAAAGTTCAAATTCAAATTTTCAAACTACAGCGCTGTTTTGAACTCCTTTTATAATTAAATTAAATTTATTCATTTTAAAATAATTTTTTAGTCGTTCTTATTTAAAATAAATTATTTTAAATATTCTAAATTCACTAAAATTTCTAAAATAAAAATTTTAAATTGGCCCCAAAATTCCGGGTCGTTACAATCGCCCCCACTTAAAATCTTTTCGTCCTCGAAAAGGAACGTAGCTAAAAGTTGTTATTTAACTAACTCAACTTCTAAATTTTTATTTATTGGTTTCAATTAATTATCATTCTAATATTTTAATTAGTGAAACGAATTATCAAACATCACAACCAGCAATCAATTAGGTGATTAACTTTTCAAATATATATAACTTTTATATATAGTCAAAATCATATTTTAGTGCAAATCATAGCAATGTTTACTGACTAAGTGTTGGTTCTCATACCACTCAATGGAAATATATAGAAATCCCACTTTCGAGACTCGAACATAAACTCTGATGATGATGCATCAACCATCAGAATCATCTCCAGGCGACTAGAGTGTGATTCTATATCTATCTAGTATATTAAAACATCGAATATCCGTTAATTACTCGTATATTCGAAATCTTTATATACTCGATTGTCCACATTAAAATAAAATAATATACTCAAATACGTCTTTTAAGATAAAATTTTCAAAACTAAATTGGTTTTTTTATTTTTATTTTAAAGAAAATAATACTCTTCACACTCGTTCTAGGATACTACTGTTCCCATCTCTAACGAATTATTCTTATTGGATATTACTAATCCAATCTCTAGTGAATTATTTCATTCGGTTCTAATATGTCTTGTTCTCGAGCTCTGTAAACCAAAGCTCTGATACTATAACGACCCGAACTTCCCTAGTGAGGAAAGCCTGGATTGAGATGAGAACAACACACATCGAAACACGAACAGAAGAACATTTCATTTCTTATTACAACAATTCCATCAGAATACAAGAATATATTGAGTATAATTAAATATACATTCGATAAATATCAGAGATTACAATAAGTTACATAGCAGTGGAAAAATAATATAGAACACAAATAAAAGTAATACACGGATACAGAGCTTTCCGAGCATCGTTCCAGCTGTAAATCAAGATCCTGTGAATTTAAATCTGCAAAACCAAAACTACTAGCTGCCCGTGTCAAAAATAGGCTCACCCAGAGTTTAGGTTAAAACAATAAACTCCAAGTCAGTCATGTGACTGGTGTGAGAACTAAAACAGTTATTAATCTTTATTTTAAAGTTCGGTAAATCAAGGGACCACGCCGTATAACACGGAACGGGTTTCCTCCCCAGAATACAAGTGCATGAAACAAACAGCGCAATGCTAAATAAAGAAAAATGAAGCTATTATAAGACCCAAGTCCCATCACACAATGCAATGCAAGCCGGAGGATAGGGTTTTTACCTTATAATAGCCAAAGCATGCTTGATACGTTTGAAACATATTATTTTGATATTACTATAAGTTTATAGTGTCAAAACAATTTCAATCATAAATATCAATCATAGGCGGCATGAATGACCCATACCACTATGTCGCCATACTAGGTTCTACAAATAAAACCGCAATATCACGTATTGCAAATTGGATTTCCGTCATGAGCCGAGGCAAGGGGCAAGCTCCTCTCCGATTCGAGACACTCTAGCAAATGTCTCAGGACCCCACTATGATCCTTTGGAACCTCCAAGGCCGGTCCTCTCTTACTTTTGAGGATTGGCAATTCCTGAACACACGTTTCCCGGTCTTATAGGACCTATATCCGAGGCGCCTCGCATCCAACAACCACACAGGTGAAAAGTATATAAATGTCAGCCAGTTTAAGCACTAACACCACCACTAGATATAAAGAAACATCGTGCACTCCTTGGGTCCTTATCCCGTTTTTGACTCATACCGAGGTGTGAGGCTCACGAATTCACACTATACACAAAGCTACGCCACACAGGCCGTGCTTTGATCATCAACCACAAGAATTTGCTTTTCAACAGAAGCCTTGATCAATTTCCACTTACGCATGCCACACTGGCAATTCACTCCATGCGACTGATGTCTATCGATATACAACCTCTGAGCTCGTACGTCTCAGAGAAGGGCGTTAAGAAAGAGAATAAATTCTCCGCCGCCAAACAGATGTATATTTAACAGAGATCAATCAACACAGAATAAAATCCAATGTCAGACACACAATCCATTTACAAGTTCGTTCAGGGTCTGAACGAAACCGGAGGCACTTTCCTCGCATATCCATCGATCTCCAAGTACGTCTGGACGATCACCAACTGTTTCTCTCCTCTTGGGTGTACAACCCAGTGGAGATCATCAGCTACCACCCAAACGATGTGAAGATTTCCGGTCTTCAACCACCGTCTTCATCTTCGACTTATCGTCGAATCGGTTATTCATGATGGGTAGAAACTCGGCCTTTCTGAATAACCCACGTATATAATCAACAAATGTTACACAAACACAACAAACGCCTCATTCCAATTCAGAATATTCTTCTATTCACCAAATCACATTCTTAGGGAAAGGTTCCCATTAATTTTATCAAAGATAAATTCTTTTAAATTTATTCTTTAATCTTCCTTTGGATATCGTTTCAAACTAGTCGGGATTAGCGAATCACACCGAAGTAATCATTTATTTTATTTCCCAATCCCAACCTATATATCCCATGGAGCAAAACACGTAATACTCCATATCTAACACCACGGTGTTATCGATAATATTAATTACCATTTCACGTTCAAATCTAATTAAAGATTTAACTATCGCTTTGGAGCAAAACTGGTGGTACTCCATTCTCGATCACCTTCCGAATTTGATAATTTAAATTATCAATCCACATTTCAATCTAATTAAAGATTCATTAAAACTCCACTTAGTTTTAATCTTTTCAAAAATCAATATCCTGCCTTTAACTGGGTTAAAGAACCAATGTCATCTAAAACACGGTTCACGATAAACCCAAAATCACTTTAACTGGGCTTAAGAACGGTGTTAATGAAGACACCATTCACGACAAACCGAAATCACATTTGATATTAAATACAAGGCTCTGAATAGAAAATATACCGGCTTATATTCAATATCAAATTCTGAAACCAACAAATATCATATTGGAAATAACGATATATAATATATCTTTCAAATTCCCATAACAATATTTGTATAGTCACGAAATCCAACATCAAAATATTCCGAAGATAATTTCGATTCAAATCCATCCCAATTCACGTATTGGGATCTTTGATTATTTTTAAAACCACTTTCAAATTCAATTTATTTATTTCAAAAATAAATTGATTTTAATTCTAGTTCAAAACTAGTTCATTTCGATAAAAATCTATTTTTATCTTTTCAAATGTAGAGTTTTTCATCCCTATTTTTCCCAAATCATTTCTTATGATTTTAAACCAATTATAGATATTTTTAATAATTTTATCAAGGCCCGTACAGTAGATTTCCATCAACGGCCAGCGAACTGCACTTACAACGACCTTTTCCAAATTTGAATTGGACATAATTCCAAATCCAACCGATAGATTTCTAATTTCAAATATTCATTGGAAATCTCTTTTCGATACGAATCCAACGGTTCTGGTTTCAGGAGAATCCGACGGTCGGATCTCCCGCAATATCCATTCGAAGCCAATGGTCGAAATTCGCGAACTGCCGCGGCGCGGCGCGTTCTATTCAGGCCATTATATATATATATATATATATATATATATATATTTCATCGATTTCCTTTTTTTAAAAAAACTTATTTTATAAATCATTTTAAATTCGTTTTCCAAACAAATTCAACTTCATATTCAATTTCAAATCAAAATTGAATATTTCCTTTATAAATTCGTTTTAAATTCATTTCAGATTGATTTCAATTAAAATTCAATTCAACTTCAATTCAATTTCATTTTCAAATCAATTTCAATTCAATTCGAATTCATTTCAATTCAACTTCAATTCAATTTCATTTTCAAATCAATTTCAATTCAATTCGAATTCATTTCAAATCAATTTAAATTAGAATTTCATTTCAATATATTCGATTTTGAAACCACTTTTCAATATTCATTATAAAAATGAATATAATCGATATAAATATCGTTCACGTCAAAATGGCGCAACTCTAATCGACACGGCTTTATATATTTCCATCACTTCGTTATTCTATTCAACAAATGAATATTTATTCTATTCAACACATGAATCTATATTTCTTTCAACACTTGACTAATCTCAACGAATGAGTACTGTCAACACAACTATTTTTGTTGTTTAAAATATTTTATAAAATTATGGTATCTATCATTTGATTTTCAAATCAGACTCCAACTGTAAAGTAGTAAGAGAATGATTCCCTAAATATTAACTCCGAAGGCCGAAACCAATATCAGATCAATACCCAGGAAACCACTCATCTTATCTATTTTCCAGTTAGTTTCTAACTTTAAATATGATAAAGATGTAAATTTTATTGTTAAAATATTTCTTTCAACACATGATAATTTATTCTATTCAACACATGAATATATACTTCATTCTATTCTTTATTTTCCCAATTGGAATGAGGCCCAATCAATTACCATATAATGTTAATCATATGGATTCCATACAACACATGTATATAATCACAACAATAAACAATCAATCATCATCCAAAGTGCACCACAATGTATAAGCATCAAATATAGATATCTAACGCTTATAACAGTCTGTCAATCAATCGATCGACATACAACTAATCAATCGGGATGAGTGGACTTCAAATATCATCCCAACACCCGTGTAGGGTTTCAAATCAACAAACACAGATTTTTATTCATTCACATACCCGTTAAAAATTATATTTTTAACGATAAAATATTTTTAACTATATAAATATTTTATTTCATTTCACATCACACAATCAATTTTCACCACAACAAACAATCAAACATACAAGCCATCCATGGTCTGTGGACGACGGGTGTCGGGTGCTACTAAGCACCGTCTGCATCCTAGTATATATTTTTAACTAGAAAAACAAGATTTAAGGTGAGAAGTTCTCACCGAAGCTATCCCAACTCCACGACACTTCATTTGTAGAAATCTTCGCCGTTCTCGCCTTTTGTCACTTTCACTATCTGTAGCCACTACATATATAAAAATCACATTTTTATATTGTTGCTATGTATATAAAAATCACATATTTATAATCACTCCATATGGATAAAAATTCTATTTTTACACCGCTACTATATAGATAATAATTCTATTTTTACATCGCTACTATATAGATAAAAATTCTATTTTTACACCGCTGCTATATAGATAAAAATTCTAATTTTACATCGCTACTATATAGATAAAAATTCTATTTTTACATCGCTACTATATAGATAAAAATTATATTTTAACACCGCTACTATATAGATAAAAATTATATTTTTACACCGCTACTATATAGATAAAAATTCTATTTTTACATCGCTACTATATAGATAAAAATTATATTTTTACACCACTACTTTATAGATAAAAATTCTATTTTTACATCGCTACTATATAGATAAAAATTATATTTTTATTATGCTATTCTCTATATAAAGATTTCGCCTTTTTATTTCAACATATATATAATAAAAATCAGATTTTTTTTCGCTACATATATAAAGATAATATTTTTATATTCTCTATTATATAGAAATTTTATTTTCAATACACTGCTTATATAAAAATAGTATTTTTATATCTTCTATTATATAAAGGTCATATTTTTAATACTCTACACAAGTAAAAATCATATTTTTGATTCACTACGTATATAAAGATCAAATCTTTACTTCGCTAGAAAACCTCACCTTTTCTATCTTTTACAAATCAAACTCATTTCTTTTCATGGCTAAAAATATAATCTTTTCAGTACTAAAAATATGAACTTTCATAAATAAAAAAATATACTTCCATGAATAAAAACAATACAAACTTCCTTCGCTATTTCTCTTTAATCTTTTTAAATCCTACCTTTATAAAATATAAAAACCATACCCCCTTTTTGTTGTACTTCGTACAAAGAAAAATCGATCCTTTCTTATATGGGGAAAACTGAAATTAAATGTAAATCAAAATAAAACTTACTGTCGATCGAACGAGGAGTAAGGGCTTGCGCGCTGCGTCAGAGAGGAGTTTTCATTTGCTCGCGGTCGTCTGAAGGGGGTTAGGGCAGGCGAATGGGGGTCTTGGGCTTCAGGGGAGGGCTGACATTACGAAGGGAGGTAGAGGGAGTACGGAGGAGAGAGGAGGGGGCGGAGGAGGAGAACGTGGGCCAGGGGCTGCGCTGGTCAGCAGGCGGCTAGGGCTTCTGGGCGTCGCGGTTCTTTGAAGGAGGGGGGGTTGGGGAGGCTCTCTGGTCGGAGGAAGGAGGGGAAAAGCGGATCGAGGGGGTGGCTGCGGTCTCCGGCGCAGTGGCGCGCCAGGCTGGGCGGCGGCGATGGATCGCCCCCCCATCGTCCCTTTTTTTTTTCTTTTTTTTCGTTTCTGAACCGTTGGGAGAGAGAAGAAGGAATAAAGGGGGGGTTTATATAAAATATATATATATTTAATTATTTATTGATTTCAAAAAGCAACTTTTTATTTCGAACTCAAAACGAGACCCACCGCCTGTCATCCCTAGCTAATTACCCCCATTCCGAACACAATGGGATTTGTATCGTAGGCAGAATCGATCATTTCGGTCAGTTTCCGTTAAAATCAACATATAACTCTATATATTGAATTTGAACGTGCATTTCAATTTACTGGGGTCACATACGAACTCGAAAATTCCTAAAAAATATTTTCTAGCTTCGTATTGACGATATGGTCCTAACAAAACTAGTTTCGTTGGATTATGAGACCGTTTGAAAAATGGCCAATTTCCAGACGATTAAAATCAACTGAAACTGGTCAAACGCATTTTCCTTTGCCACGCTCACATATTGATTCAAAAAATTATGAAATTTGAAACCTAGCAATAACTTGACATCACGGATCCAACAAAAGTGGTTTCGTCAAAATCCGAGGCCGTTTGCAAAATGACTATTTTTAAGGGCCGAAATTCCATAGCGACTATTCTGAAATTTCAACTGGACATATCTTTTTATCCTCACTATGAAATTTCAATTTTGTTGGATTTGTTGGAAAGATATTCTCAATTAGATTCAAATATTTTTGCTTTCACTAAAATCCGGTTTATTTTGCACCCGGTACATTCAATTGAAGTTTGAAATCGAATTATCGAACTACCGCGCCATTTTCAATTCCTTTTATATATATAAATAATTATTTATGTTCTAACGACGATGTATATAAATATATACGTTCTATTTCCATTCAAAATAAAGTTCTCGTCGATATTTTTGAAAATAATTCATTTTAAATATTCAAAATTCACTGAAATTGCCAAAATAAAAATTTTAAATTGGCTCGCATTTTCCGGGTTGTTACAGATACCACATGTGACGACCCAAAACTTCCCAGTAAATGAAAGCCTGGATTGCTTTGAGAACAATACACATCAGAACACGAACTGAAGAACATTTTATTGCCGGTTACAACAATTACATAAGAGTACAAGAATATAACAGAGTATGAATGCTTATTACACAATAGAAATACAATAGTATCAGAGATTTAAATTATATTTAAATAGCAGCGGAAAATAATACAAATATACAACCGAAAGGAATACACAGATACAGAGCTTTCCGAATACCACTTCAGCTGTAAACCAGGATACTGTAAATAAATCTGCAAAAGCTACTCAACTGCCCGTGTGGAAAATATGGGCACCCGAGTTTGCCAGTGAAACAAACTACAGGTCAGTCATGGGACTGGTATGAGAAATCTTAACTTAACTATCCAATACTAAGGCTAATCATAGGACTACGCCGCTAACGCGGAACGGGTTTACTCCATTGGATTGCTAGTGCATAAAATAAAGTAAAACGTTAAACAACGCAATGCTTTTTAGAAAAATGAAACCATTATAAGACCCAAGTCCCATCACACAATGCAACGCAAACCGGAGGATAGGGTTTTACCTTATAATGGTCAAACATTCTTGATACGAGAAAACAGATTTAATATTAGTGTGTATATGTTTAATAAAAACATTTCAATCATAATGTATCAATCATAGACGGCATGGGTACCATATATCATGTCGCCATACTAGTTCTACAATCAAAACCGCAAGGTCGAATTGGAAGTTGGTTTTCCATCATGAGTCGAGGATAGGGGCAAGCTCCTCTCCGATTTGAGACACTCTAGCAAATGCATCAGGATCCCCCGCAGTGAACCCTTTGATGCGGTAGGGCCGGTCCCCACCTATCGGCAGTGGATTAGTTATGCCTGAACACACGCTTCCCAGTTCCTTTGAACCTATAGTATGACCACTAACGGCCTATAAAAAAATTCCGAGGCGCCTCAAAGTCCATCATCCACATAAGTAAAATGCCAGCCAGTTTAAGCACTGACACTACCAATAGCTAGAAAGAAATGTGTGCACTCCCTACGGTCCATATCCCGTTTTTGACTCATACCGGGGTGTGAGGCTCGCGAAGTCACGTTATACACAAAGCTATGCCGTAATCGGCTATGCTTTGATCATCCCACAAGGCCCTCCTTTTCCACAAAAGCCTTGATCAATTGCATCTTGGCGTGCCACATTGACAATTCACGCCATGCGATCAATGACTATTAATATATACCAGGGTGTTAAGTAGAGAATAAATCCTCCACCAACAAACAGACATACATTAACAGAAATCGATTTAATTCACATGGAACGAAATCCAATGTCATACACGCATCCATTTCCTAGCTTATGCTCTGGGTCTGGGCGAAAACCAAATCCGAACAATCAATAATAGTCCGGACGGCCACCACTGAAGCCCTTCAAGGTAGCTACTCCCATCATGGGTCTCAGTAGCAACACATCCATCCGATGTGAAAATCGTCGGTCTTCAACCACCGTCTTCATCTTCGACTCTTCATCGTCGTAGAAATTATTCGGAATGGGTTAAACCCGGTCTTTCCGAATAGTTCTCGTATTTTTATAATTAAAAATCGAGTACTATAAAAACACATCCAACACCTCATTCCAATTCAGAATATTCTTTTAAATAAAATATTCAAATTATTCTATCAAAGATAAATTCTTTATATTTCCTCTTAAATCTTTCTTTTAAAGATTTATTCAAAACACCATTTGGTTTTAAATATCAAAAATCGTTATTAAATGATTCTTTAGATTTAAGAGATAAATCTTACTCTTAACTGGGTTAAAGAACTAATGTCATTTAAAAACATAGTTCACGGTAAACCCAAAATCGTCTTCCATAAAATATGGAATCTTCACAGAAATCAAATCAATATATGATCGTTATAAATGTCTGTATCCGACCAATAATATAATGGAATAACGGCAAAGCCTTTTAAATTCCATATGTAGTATCAGTTTTTTTCTACAGAAGCTTATCTCGGTTATTATTAATTCGAATTCCATTCAACCCCAATTTAATATATTAAATTTGAAAACTTTACTTTTGGAAAATTTACATTTAAATTTTAATAAAAGATTTATAAATTCCAAATCATATTTTCGCTGTCAGTTGGGTTGAAGAACACATGTCGATTAAAAACACAGTTCACAATAAACCCAACTCACATTTCATCTTATTTCTATTACAAAATATAATTAAAAACTGTAATAATCTTAATTAAAAGATTTATTCTTTCATACGGGGTTTTAAGAACAGTGTTATTGGAGACACTATTCACGACGAACCCAAAATCCAATTTATTCAATTTAATCATCAATTAGATATTAACAAATTGGAAAAATTCATTAAATCTAGATTTAACGATCTATTCTAGTTAATAACTAGTTAATATCAATGAATATGTTTTTTTTTCTAAAATATATCCTTTTCTAAAATGTTTCTTTTTCAAAGATATTTTCTAAAATATTATTTTCTAGAATATTCTTTATTGGAATGTGACTAAATCAACAACCATATATAGCATGTTATCAACAATTATGATAAATAATTATCAAACATCCAATTAATCAACCAGAGTGGATTCTACACTAAATATTGGGACTAATGTAGATCAAATATCATCCCAACAGCCGTGTGGGGTTTCATCCAACAATCAAATAATAAATTATTTGTGCACTTGGGCGATGTGTAAAAATTATCGACCCAATCACATAAACAAGTCGGATGACTTGTAAATGGAAGTGTAGTATTCAGTTTGAATATACTAACCATATATTTAACATATCAAACATTACAACATCACAGACATCTATTTCAATTCTTTTTATTGTGTACAAATGACAATAAAAATCTTAACTTTTATTTCAATACTTTTTATTGTTAACAAATGACAATAAAATCTTAACTCTTAATTATTGACCAAAAAATATATTTTTGGTCTCATTCATTTTAATGCCAAAATGAATATTTTACTTCATCCCTTTTTAATATGACAAAAATGTCGTTTTCATTCTAATTTCTTTTAAAGTGTCAAAAACTGTAATTTTGTCTAATCCCTTATTAATGTACAAAATATGATAATTTTGTCTTGTTCTTTCAATGTAACAAAATATGATAATTTTGCCTATTCCTTTTAATGTAACAAAATATGATAATTTTGTCTATTCCTTTTAATGTAACCAAATGTCTATTCCTTTTTAATGTAACCAAATGTCTATTCCTTTTTAACGTAACCAAATGTCTATTCCTTTTTAATGTAACAAAAATGTAAATTTTGTCTTTAATCCTTTTAAATAAACAAAAATGTAAATTTTGAGTGTCACCCTTCTATTCTACCAAATGAATACATTTTGTTTGTGAACACATGATGATTTTTCTAATGTGACACAACTAATAGTTTGATTTTGACAAATCTAGTATTAACAAAAATGAGAGTTTTGATTTTACAAAACTCAATTGACAAAACAAAAGTTCTAATTTGCCAAAATAAGAGTTTTGATTTGACAAATCTAAATTTGACGGCAATGACAATTTTTAATTCAATACCTATGGTTTGACAAAAATAGTGGTTATAATTCGACTGTTCTAATGTAACACACCTTAACAAAATGTTATTTTAATCTCAAGCAATATCTATAACAAAATGTACTTTTTAAATCTAACATTACATTTTTATAACAAAAATGTATTTTTAATGATAGTTAACATTTTATAAATAAAAATGTACTTTTTGCTACTAAGATAACATTTTATAACAAATGTTATTTTTATCACCAATGAAACATTTTATAGCCAAATGTGCTATTTATACAATATTACATTTTAATGCAAAATGTGCTATTGAAAAATCTAATCTTTTTATATGTAACAATATTACATAGAAAGGATGTCTTACAATTTTAATCTTTTATATGCAAATAATATTACATAGAAAGGATGTCTTACAATTCTAATCTTTTATATGTAAATAATATTAC
The DNA here is from genome assembly GCA_030737875.1 of Allium sativum. Taxonomy (NCBI): domain Eukaryota; kingdom Viridiplantae; phylum Streptophyta; class Magnoliopsida; order Asparagales; family Amaryllidaceae; genus Allium; species Allium sativum. The sequence continues at coordinate 740,019,940 of CM060909.1, read as the reverse complement.
ATAGAGAGGATGTCTTGAAATTCTAATGTTTTATATGTAAATAATATTACATAGAGAGGATGTCTTACAATTTTAATATTTTATATGTAAATAATATTACATAGAGAGGATGTCTTGCAATTCTAATCGTTTATATGTTAACAAGTGACAATAAAAATCTTAAATTTTTATTCTAATATACATTTTCTAGCAAAAATGTACTTTTTCTATGTAATCCTTTTTAATATGTAAAAATGTTATTCTTATTCCCAAAATTCATGTCTTGACCAAAATGTGATTTTTATATCTATTCTCACGTTTCAACAAAAAGAGTTATTCTATTTCAAAATTCATGTTTGACCAGAATGTGATTTTTATTTCTATTCTCGTAAAAGTGACAAAAATGTCTCTTCCTAATTCATTCCTTTTAACATGAATTTTTTTTCCGTTTAATTCTTTTAATGTAAACCAAATGACAAATTTGTCTAACTCTTTTTATGTAAACAAAATATGATGATCTTGTCCAATCAATTCTTTTTTTTTAAATAGACAAAAATGTGAGTTTTTGTCTAATCTTTTTCCATGTACAAAATATGATATTTTTCTTCGCTAATCATGTTTTACACAAAATGATATTCTTCTTCACTAATCATGTTTTATTGCAAAATTGCTGATTTAACAAATTATCAAAATTCTGTGTTACATGTATGTTGAAAATTTCTAAATCAACATATTTGCAAAATCTGTTGTTTTATACATGTGATCCTTTTTTATAAACAAAATTTTATATATTTTTGTTTAAAACAAATTCTAATTAACAGAAGTGTTAATTTAACAATACAATGAACAAAATAGTAAATTTGTTCAATCTAATTCTAAATAACAGAATTGTTTCAATTCCAATAGTACAATAAACAAAATGATAATTTTGTTTTAGTCTAATTCAAATTTACAGAAATGCTAATTTCAATCATTCTATCGCCACATCACAAAATTAAACAAAAAGATGTATAATCTACATTTAACACTGGATAACAACAGCTTGAATCAACTGTAGGTTAACAACAATAATTTCAGAAATTATTTCTAATTATAAAAGAAAGAAATAAATAGATTTCTCACCAATGGTTTTAATTCAGAACAGTTCAGGTTTGAAATTTCCTGAAATTCAGATTTGCTCCGTTTCAGTTCTAGTCTTTTTCATTGCGTAGTGCTCGCTGTTGTGATTCCAAAGCATTTCGTTTCACTGCATTCTGGTTTGATATGACGAAGTTATGGTATTTTAAACATTCGAATTTATTAATTATAAAATTTAATAATTAATTATATTATAAACCTCTTAACATTAGTTCAGGCCGTTCCCTTTTCTTTCTTCCTCTTCTGAAATAACGCAACAACAAAACCCATTGATCAATTTCTAGGTCTTGATATTGTCGCCTCTGTAGTTGATCGGATTCAGATCCGCCCTCGCCACGCCATCGGCCTCCGTGCCACGCACCCACGCCCTGAATTCCGTCGAGCTCGCATGAGCCACCCACCACGAAATCGGCTTTGAACGCCGCTGCTTCGAGCTTCGGATTCTCGCGAGATTCCCCATTAATACCCATCTTAGCCGTATCATATGGAAGAGTATGAAAATCTCTTCCATTCCCTCTTGATTTCGTATTTTAATTAGTAATGTTTTGGGAGAATTTGATGAATGAAATTAGAACGGTTCTGGCCTTCGATTTTGTGCTATGGCGGCTCAGAATGGAAACGATAGGTTTAGGGTTTCTTTGACCTATGGTAATTTATAATAATCTAATTATTTTATTCTCTTATTTACAAAATAGCCCACTAATCCCAACTGACTCCAAATCCCGCCCAAAGACAGTCATTCCTAGACAATAACCCCTATTACGAACCCAATGGGCTATGTCCCGTGAGCCCAAACGAACGTCTATAGCCCTTTTTATTTAATTTAAAATAAAAACATTTATTTATTTAATTTAGCCGTACGTATAAATTCACCAGGGCTATATACGGAGTCTAAAAATTACAGAAAAATTATATTTGGCTTTGTTATAATGATACGGTCCTAACAAAACTAATTTTGTCGAATTCTGAGACCGTTTGAAAAATGGCCATTTTCAAGTCGATTAAATTTGACCGGATCTGACAAAACACGTTTTCTTCTGCCACGCTCACATATTACTTCGAAAAATTATGAAAATTGAAACCTAGCAATAATTTGACATTTCGGTTCCAACAAAAGTGGTTTCCTCAAAAACCGAGGTTGTTTGAAAAATGACTATTTTTAAGGCCAAAATATTATATTAAAATATATATAAATTCTACAGCGACTTTTCTAAATTTTAATCTGGACATAACTTTTGATTTATAAAGTGAAATTTCAGTTTTTCAGATTCGTTGGAAATATATGATTAAACAGATTTAAATATTTTTGGTTTTACTGAAATTCGATTTATTTTGAATCCTGTACATTCAGTCAAAGTTCAAATTCAAATTTTCAAACTGCAGCGCTGTTTTGAACTCCTTTTATAATTAAATTAAATTTATTCGTTTTAAAATAAATTTTTAGTCGTTCTTATTTAAAATAAATTATTTTAAATATTCTTAATTCACTAAAATTTCTAAAATAAAAAATTTAAATTGGCCCCAAAATTCCGGGTCGTTACAGAAACCGCATGAGAAAAATTACGTTACTCATGATCTTGAGTTGTTAGCCATTGTATTTGCTTTAAAAATCTGGAGGTACTATCTTCTGGGTGAGAAATTTGAACTGTATACAGATCATCAATCGCTAAAGTATCTATTCAACCAGAAAGACTTGAATTTGAGGCAGCAACGTTGGCTAGAATTTCTTGCAGCATACGATTTTGAGATTTTGTACACTCCAGGGAAAGCCAATGTTGTGGCCGATGCGCTAAGTAGAAAGAATGATTCTAACGATCGCCAGTTTTATTATTACGACTTCATTGATTGATAAAATATCTGCTCTTCAAAAGGACGATCACTTCATTCAGAGGATCAGAGAAAGAATACAAAAAGGCGAACCCTTGAGTTTCCAGATTGATAACCAAGGGGTTCCAAGGCTAAAGGGTCGAATTTGTGTTCCTAACATTTCTGAGCTCCGGAGGGAAGTACTGGATGAATGCCATAAGTCAAAGCTTAGTATCCATCCAGGAGTGAGCAAAATGTATAATGATATTAAGCATACATTCTGGTGGAGATCGATGAAGAGAGACATTTCTTTATATGTTAGCAGGTGCTCTACCTGCCAACTAGTCAAAAGTGACCAATAGAAACTTGCCGGATTGTTGCAACCGCTGGACATTCCAGGTTGGAAGTGGGAACATATGTCCATGGACTTCATAGATGGTTTTCCCAGAACCAAGAAAGGAAATGACAGTATTTGGGTGATCGTAGATCCCTTCACGAAGACCACCCATTTTATACCTGTCAGATCCAATAGAACCGCCCAAAGTCTAGCACAGATTTATTTCAAAGAGATTGTTAGGCTACTTGGAGTGACGATCAGTATAGTTAGTAATAGAGATCCAATATTTACTAGCAAATTCTGGGAGGCATTTCAAGTAGAACTGGGAACGAAGCTGAATCTAAGCACCGCCTATCATCCTCAGACAGATGGTCAGACCGAGAGGGTGAATCGTATACTAGAAGATTTATTGCGGGCTTGTGTTCTTGATTTTGGTGGATCATGGGAAGACTATTTGCATTTGGCTGAGTTCTCATATAACAATAACTACCAAGCGAGTCTGACAATGTCACCATTCGAAGCATTGTATGATAGACCGTGCCGATCTCCTGTTTGTTAGGTTGAACCTGGTAATAGGCTTGTATTGGGACCAGATATGATTCGCGAAGCTACAGATAAAGTCGATTTCATTAAGAAACGATTGCTAGCAGCTCAAAGTCGACAGAAGAGCTATGCAGACTCGAGAAGGAGGGATTTAGCATTTGTCGTTGGTGACTATGTGTATATAAAGGTTTCTCCGATGAGAGGAGTAATTCGATTTGGCAAGACTGGGAAGTTGGCGCCCAAATTTATTGGTCCATTCCCTATACTTGAACGGATTGGAACTCTCGCATATAGAGTTCAATTGCCCGATTGGTTGCCTGGAGCACATAATGTGTTTCACGTATCTCAACTTCGAAAGCATGTTCATGATCCAGACTTGATCTTGGAAGAAGCAGCGCAATAGGATATAGAAATTACTCCAGAATTGGCTGTGAGAAGAGAGCCGCTAAGATAATTGGCAAAGAAACCAAAGAACTGAGGAACAAGAAGGTTCACTTAGTCAAAGTGCAATGGAGTGGAGATCCGCGAGATTGTACATGGGAAACAGAGGAGAGTATTAAGAAAGCGTATCCTAAGTGCAGGTTGGATATCTCTGATTGACTCCGGTGCAAGGTACACTTACCATATCTTTGCATTACCATTTTGTTCTATACTTTGCTGTTGTTCTCTTTTCATGGATGTATAACTTTTTAATTATATAGTCTGAATGGTCTTAAAAGAGTATATGAATTAATTAGTATATTTTTGAAAGACAAAAACAAATTGATTGCTGGTTGTGTTGTTTGATTTTTGGTTGATTAATTAGAATTTTGAACCATTTAGCCAAATTAAACAAATATTGAACTGAATTGAAAATAGATAGAAATATATACATGTGCATTATATATGTGTGAGCAGGTTATGGATAAACAGCTAAGCAGAGGAATAAAATTGTTTGCCCGACAAATAGGTACATGTTTATTGTATTTCTTGGGAATTTGATGATTTCATGAGCCAATTGGCTAACCGCTTGGCTTTTTATTTTTCTTTTGGATTGGTGAGGGCCATGGGAGGCTATTTGAAATATCCCGAAGCTCCTCATACAAAGGAGGTTATGGCGAAATTTTTCGAAAATTTAGGGTGTTAGCCAAATTTTTGAAGAATTTGAAAATTCTTAGAAACTGAAAAGTTGAAGAATGGAAGCCAGAAAGAAAGTTGAGTTGGTTATTTAAAACAACTTTCGATTTCGTTCCTTTTCGAGGACGAAAAGTTTTAAGTGGGGGAGATTGTAATAACCCGGAAAATCTGAACCAATTTAAATTTTTTAGTTTGGCTATTTTATTGGATTTTAAATATTTAAAATAAATTATTTTAAATAATAACGACGAAAAGTATGTTTGAATCGATGTTCGAAAATTAATATAATTATTTTTAATTATAAACAAGGCCTGAAAAGGCGCGATAGTTTCAAAATTGGAATTCAAACTTTGACTGACTGCACCGGGTGTAAAATAAAATGGATTTTAGTGAAACCAAAATATTTAAATTTGTTTGTGAAGATCTTTCTAACGAATCTGAAAAATCGAAGTTTCATAGCGGGAATCAAAATTTGTAGCCATATGAATTTTCAGAAAGGTCGCTATAGAGAATATATAGCCCTTGAAAATGGACATTTTGCAAACGACCTCAGAATTCGACGAAACCACTTTTGTTGCATCCGGGATGTCAAATTATTGCTAGGTTTCAAATTCCATAATTTTTGAAGTTAATATGTGAGCGTGGCGAAGGAAAATGTGTTTGGTTAATTTCTGTTAAATTGGATCGACCAGAAAATGGCCATTTTGCAAACGGTCTCAGAATTCGACAAAACTAGTTTTGTTGGGACCGTATCGTCAAAACATAGCTGGATTTATTTTTCTGGAATTTTTGGGATCAGTATGTGGCCCCGGCAAATTAAAATTTACGTTCAAATCAGAATTTGAATGTTTTATACTTTAATTTGAAGAATAACTGACTGTAACAGTCGAAATGGCTTACGAAACATATTCCATTGTGTTCGGAATGTGAGTATTTAGCTAGGGGCGACAGTCGTTGGGTTTGGATTGGAGTTCGTATGTGACAAGGGGTATTTTCGGATTTTAAATAAATTATAAATTAAAATAAAACCCCGGCCAATCACGTTCAAGCGCCACAATTCTCTCTCCCCCACAACTCCTGAAGCGACAACGGAAAACCCTCCCTTGCTTCTCTCCTCAAATCTGATCAATCCGTGCAATAAAATCATAGGCCCCTTTGGAACTTTTTGAAGATCTCCTCAAGAACTTCAGATCCATATAAGGAGCACCCTCCATCGCTTCGTGTATCTCGAGATCGGACGCTCCAAACTCGACGTCCTCAAACCGCCGCCGTCCTTTCATCTGACCACCGAACTGGCCATCGTGGTTGGTGCATGCGCGCACTTCCTAGCCCGTCGTGGTGGCGTAGCCTGATCGTCCAATCGCTGCTCGGATTTCACGAAAATCCGTGACCTTGTTTTGAAGCAAACAACGAAGGTATACGGCTTGTTTTATTTAAAATGAATATAACACTTTTTAGTGTTGCAAACTTGTAAAAATCGTATCTTTTTTCTATGTGGTCTAAATCCAGTGAAACGAGAGACAGGGGACTCGTGCGGACGTCTTCTATATTCTATAAGAGATCGAATATTTTTTTGAGCCTTCTACAATTTTTGGCAACGCGATAACCAATGTGAGATTTCTGAATTATAAACGATATGGAAACAACGATGTATAAATTATATAGTCGAAGTATGAATTATATAAGCATTGTACACCTCATGTATAAGCGTTGTATAAGTTGTATTTTCGATGTATAAGCTATTATGCGTTGTAAAAGTGATATATGCGTTGAAATAAATTGAAATGAAATCGAAATATAGTTATATAAGTATAACTATATATATATAATATATATACTCCCCTCGTCCACAGACCATGGACGATATATATTGTTTGGATTATTGGTTGATGTGAAATTTGGTGAATATCATGAATGGTTGATTTGAAATGATTGATTTTGATTGAAATCCCAATAGGATTAGTATATGGGAAAATTCATCTGCGTACAAACTAGATATTGAAAATCCCCATTGTCAAAAGCTGCGAGGCTTTAAGGTAGAGCGAGGAGCCGTACTAGGGACGGTCCCGGTTTTAACTACCCTACCGTTATGCTGCCGAAATTTTCTGAAATATTTCTGTGTTTGATTTAAATTCATGTGTTGAAATAAAATTCATGTGTTGAAATAAAATTCATATGTTGAATAGAAACTCATGTGTTGAAATAAAATTCATGTGTTGAATAGAAATTCATGTTTTGAAATAAAATTCATGTGTTGAATAGAAATCTGTTGACTAAAATTCATGTGTTAAATGAAGTTCATGTATTGAATAAATTCTTTGAAAAATAAAAATAACATTTTTATCATATATATAGACTATATAAAATATTAGGTAGCGTTTGGTTTACCATTTTAAGTTTTGGGTTTTCGCTCATACAAAAATGTGCACAACGCATGCAAATCATGGAAAACAACAATTTTAGAAAACAAAGTTAACACACAAAATAAAAAACAACTTTTATTCATTTTTCATGTTTCGAGAAATGAGAGAAACATAAAGACCAAATCTTCATTCCATGATTGTACATCCCCTCCACGGTCCCCTCCATCTTACTTTCATTCTACCATTCCTCCTACTACACCTTTAAAGTTTTGTAATTAATTTTGAGAACTAAAAACTCAAAACTCATTATTAACCAAACGCACCCTTAGTGTTTTAAACTGTTTTAACACCAATAATAACATTTTTACCTTATGTATAAACTATATAAAATAATCGTGTTTTGAAATAAATTGTTACAATAAAAATCACATCTTTATGATATGTATAAATGATATAAAATAATCGTGTTTTGAAATAAATTGCTTTACAATAAAAATCACATTTTTCTGATATATATGAACTGTTAAAAATAGTGTTGTGTTGAAATAAATAGTTGTTGGATAAAAATATCGTTTTTATCAAATGTGTGAAATGAATATGGTTTTTGAATCGAAGAATGAATTATATATATATATATATAATTAAAATAAATCGAATAACGAAGTTGTAGTTCGTGTTTTGAAACCGTGATTTCAAAAGATTATTGCGGGAGATTCGACCATCGGATTTTTCCGAAACCGCAACCTTGGGTTCGCTTTGGAAATATCTTTCCAATGACACCAACTTTGTAAAGATCCAATGGTTGGATTGTCTGGAATGTTTAATTCAAATCTAAAGAAAAACAACGCCATAATCGATTATATTTTTATATATATATATAATTAAATTAAATCGAATAACGACGGTGCAGTTCGTATTTTGAAATCGTAACTTCAAATGATTGTACCGAGAGATCCGACCGTTGGATTTTCCCAAAACTAAAACCGTTGGATTCGTTTTGAAAAGATCTTTCTAATGATATAAAATTTGTGAAGATCCAACCAATATATTTTCAAATATGTGTAAATCAAATCTGAAGAAAAACAGCGCCATGGCTGCGTTATGGCCTGAAGCGTCGTTTGAATGAATTGGCTATTTTTAAATTAATAAAAATAGCGATAAATCGTTATAAAATATTATAAACGATATGGAATGGAAATAAACCGAATTTACCCGGTTTATTAGATATTTGATGGTTGAATGTGTTTGGTGTGAAAATTACATTTAAGAACAGAATTATTGATGTCGAATAATTTAACCATTGAAATGAATTGATTAAAATTCTAAATATACGTGAATTATTTGAAAAGGCCGAGTTAAATCTCATTTCAAATAATTAATTGGCGATAAGAGTCGATGATGAAGACGGTGGTTGAAGACCGGAGATCTTCACGTCGGTTGGTTTATTACTGATGTCTTGATTGGGAGGCATCCCGAAATATAGATAATAAGTGGTGATCGTCCAGATGTACTTGGAGATCGATGGATATGCGAGGTATATGGTGCCTCCAGTTTCATTCAGACCGAGAACGAACTTGCAAATGGACGTGTGTCTGACATTGGATTTTGTTATGTGCTGATTGATCTCTATTAAATATATATCTGTTTGGCAGCGGAGAGTTTATTCTCTTGCTTAACGCCCTTCTCTGAGACGTACGAGCTTAGAGGTTATATATCGATAGAAATCAGTCGCATAGAGTGAATTACCTGTGTGGCATGCCTAAGTGGCAGATGATCAAGGCTTCTATTGAAAAGCAAAGTCTTGTAGCTGATGATCAAATCATGGCCTGTGTGGCACGGCTTTGTGTATAATGTTGATTGGTGAGCTTCACACCCCGGCATTAACCAGAAACGGGAGAGGACATCAGGGATGGCATGTGTTTCCTTCTAGCTAGGGTGGTGTCATTGACCTACCAGCCCTGACATTTATATTATTTTCACCTATGTGGTTGTTGCTGTTGCGAGGCGCCTCGGATATATCGGTGACTATATGGAGCCGATGGAGTCATTTGGCTCATTTACGCCCCAAAGGGTGGGGAAACGCAGTGTTCAGGCATTTTAATCCACATCGGTGGACCGGACCTGACGATTCAAGGGCTCACCTGTGTCTGGGTCCTGAGGCTCGGGCTAGAGAGTCTCAAATTCGGTAAGGACTATCTTTTGCCTTGGTTCATGATGGAAATCCAATTTCCAAATATGACACCGTGCGGTTTTGATTGTATAACTATATATGGCGACATGATATATGGTACCCATGCCGTCTATGATTGATAGTTATGATTGAAATTGTTTTTGAAACATATAAACACTAGTAATAATATCAAATGATTTGTTTTGCTCGTATCGGGCATTTTTTGGCCATTATAAGATAAAACTCAATCCACCGGTTTGCGTTGCATTGTGTATTGGGAACTGAGTCTTATAATGGCTTCATTTTTATAAAAAGCATTGCGATGTTTAAAATATTTACTTGTTTTAAAGCACTGGCAATCCAATGGAGTAAAAATGTTCCGTGAAAGTGACGTGGTCCTGTGATTGGCCATATATTAAAGTAGGTTAAGTAACTTTCTCATACCAGTCCCATGACTGACTCGTAGTTTGTTTCACTTGCAAACTCGGGTGCCCCTCTTTTTACACGGGCAGCCTTGTATTCAGGTTTTAGCAGGCTCTTTCTGGATAGCAGGAGCTGAAGATGGATTCTATCATTTATCTCTTTTTATGATGTTCAGCTTCTATTGTACATATTATGTTTTGTTTTCCGCTGTAGACATTTATGTATAGCTGAACTGTATTTTGTACTAAGTATGATCCTGTATACTGTGTAACTCTGATGATCGTGTTTATCCAGTGTGTTCTATTGTACATTATCTGGTGTATTTATTTATTTCTGTTCTGCTGTTATCTGTTTATATGTTATATTCCAAAGATTACCCTTGCCACCATCGTACGGGGTTTTGGGGACGTCACACTTACACTCATGTTTGACCCGTCTTATAACTTGATTTCTATTTGGAAAAACATATTATAACACAGGAGTAATGTATTTTGATCGGAGCATGTTAGGTCAAATTGTGCGGATAAGGAAAATAGTTGAATCTACGGCGGCATTGTTATAATTTTACGACTACCAAGGGTTGAAATCAGAAAAGATAAGCAAATCATGTAGCCAATAATTTTTTTGTAGGATTTAACAAACCTACTTTTGGGTAAATTGCCATTTTTGATAACACAAAAGATGCATTTTTAACAACTTTTGTGTGCTTCCATTTCTTCTTGGATCAACTATTCAAACTTGTTCTAACGAAAAGGCCCTAACTCGAGTGTGTCAATATTATAGCCGATCATGTCTGCAAAGTTGCCAATCACTGACATGTCGATTTTTATCAATTACAACTACTTGGATTTTTATTAATTATTATTGTGGTGTCGGCATAATTTCCGATCATTAATTAAATTAATCTAATAGACCAATTGATGTCAATAAACTTGAATGGAGATTTGTATTTTAAAAAATAAGGTTGAACACACACATGCACACACTATATATGCATTTATTATATTATGTCATATCATATTATGTATTTTACCCAAGTGTGCATACGGCTAAAACCACAGTGTAACCCTGATTATTATGTATGAAAAACAATGCAAGGGAATATAGTCCTACCTTTAAAACTTATAGGATATTTTCCTGCTAATGTTTTTTATTTTATTTTGAGGGGATGCGCTTTGTTTTGTTATCTCTTTTCAGCTTTGTGATGTAATCTAAGCATCTCATGATCTGAAAACAAATTGGTTTTATGGAGGAATAAGAGTTTATCTATGGAGTGCAGAAACATGGAAGAAAGAAATATCTGATATTCAAGTTTCCATTGTCTTTGTTTTTGTTAATTTAACTCTATTATTCTTTTTTTTCGTTTTAATGGTTTTTTATTTTTGAAAAGAAGGGCGTTTGGTTGTTTTGTTGTGTTTTTCCTCTTATGGGGTTGGTGTGAATGCCTTTTTTCAGTTGGGTAAGGGGGTGGAATTATAGGGTATGTATGCTCTAACAGATGCACAATAGAACTGAGTGATTATGCTGCGACTACACAACAATTTCTTATTTCATAAGGATAGGAATATGCTAGTTTTTTAACCATGGAAGTATATATACATTCAAGTGAGTTGATTGGTCATTAATGATATCATATTGAAACCTTTTTTCATCCAGTTTCTTTGGAAGGGAATTCTCATAATATTTTATGCAACTGTTTTTTGCTACAATTGTAAAGTTCATTTTGCACAACGAATCATATGTAGGTACTTGTCATGACACCTCAGGTATTACTGGATGCTTTAATGAAAGCATTCTTAACAATAGAAATGATGAGCAACTGATATTTGATGAAGGAAAATTCACAGTTGTAGGCTTGTTTTGAGAAAGTATTACATGATTAGCCATGTTTCAGAAATAATAACAAATATAGGCCTGTTTTATTTGAGGAGGGATACTGGTGCCTTTTGAAAACTCACCTTCGTTTGAGTTTTGGAAACTTTCTTGTGCATTTTGGGTCACTCTCAAACTTTATATGTACTCACTAGTATTCTCATAATTCTGATTCATACTCAACCACATCTTCTCAGCTTCATATATTTTCAAAATGACTTCTCAAACAATAGTGGAGCAAAGGGTTAATTCGTACCCAGTTTGCTGCCACTGTGGACATATGGCTGAAGTTGTCATATCTGATGATGGCGAAACATTGATCGTCGAAGTCTTCATTGTTCCAATTATCCCCACGGATGCAATTTTTCAGAATGAATTGACGAACCGCTTTGTCCTCGGGGCATAGCATATGCAAATGAGTTGGAGCAAGAAATTAAACATCTCAAAAAACTCCTTGAGGACTTGCAATTTAACCATAATCACTAGCGTTTCTATTATCCGTCGTCATTGTAGGTTTCAGAAGTTTAGTGTGAATTATTCTATTATCCGTAGTCGTTGTAAGTTTATGAAGTTTTGTTTGAATTATTGTTTATGTGTTTGTAGGACTTGGAAGATTAATATGAAGTACTATATGTTTGTTTTTTTCTAATACTTTATTTTATGTTTTTGAAGTTCCAATTAAAGCTTTGTATGTTTGAAGGTTCATAAACTATACATTATGACATAAAGATGAATTGACAACTAGCTGCCACAAATTAAAGTTATGTCAGTCTGTTTATGTACAGTACAATCTGGCACAAATAAGGTGATTTGACTAGGCACGGATAAAGTTGGGCCAATATTTCGAAATAGTTGAGTTGACAAGCATCTACCAAATCTGACTCAATGTTCATCCATTGTGATAAAGCCACTGTATGGACAAATGACAATGCTTTCGAATTTGATGACATGATTAAAGCTCTCCCAATTCTGATTCAAGGAATTTTTTTTAAATTGATTCGACTTTATTTTGAAATCAATGACATTATTAAAGCTCTACCAATTCTAACTTGCCAATGACTGTACTGAGCTGATTAAAGTTGATTTAGCAGTGACGTTGCATAGATAGTTTCCGTATTTCATAGCTCTTCAGCACATTATTTCTCATACACTTCAATCCTGTCTTCAGATAGCTTCAAGAAAAATAAACTCTCTCAACAATGGTGCCTACTTTTATTACTGCTCTTTACTACTACGACGGTGAATGGGTCATTGATGAGCACCAAAATGGAAATTATGTGGGAGGATTCTGCAAACTAGGGAGAGTTCGAAGGGGTTGCACACTTGATGCTTTGAAAGAAACATTCTTCCAAGCAACCAAAATTAACCCTCTCGAATATGATATCGAGTTGTCGGTTAACTGGCCTACTGATTCGGGGACGAGTGCCATAACACTTTTAGAAAATGCAGATGTACAAGTAATATTTTCCACTGTTAAGAAATCGATTGAGTTGTTTGTTGGAAAAAAAGGAAAAGAAATCGTGGAAGAAATAATCACACCGCCTATAGTGAGTAGCGGTTTAGGTTATTTAACAGAAATGTTGCAAACGCATGATCCATCACTCATCTTTAGTTCTCCTTTGTACACCAATCCGTATTTTTCACCAAATGTGGATGAGCAGCAACAACAATAACACCAAGAACAACAAACTGTCAGTCAGAACTGTTAGATATGATCCAAAACAATGTGCTGCACATCAATTTAGTTTTATAACTACTCATTGAAATGTAATATTTAACTGAAATGCATTTATTAATAGATTGACTGTAGAAACCGAAGAAGACTGGGGTGTAGGTCCTTCACAACAGGCCGAACATACTAATAGCATGGCGGTTGCCATGGCAACTGTTGATGATACATGCTGGACCGAAGTTAACAATGAACCACTGAACTATGACTTTCCAAACATAGTAGATCCCGAAGAAGATGGTGATGAGGTCAAATGGAAGTACCCATGGACGATGATCTCTACACGGCGCAAATGATGACCAGATCCGTAGAGGCTAATCTAGAGTTTTCTAGTGATAAATTCTCGGCTTCCTGCGTATAAAATGGATTTGCTGTTGGGATGGTATTCCAAAGCAAGGAAAAATTTCTCCACCAACTTACGGAATGGTTTATTCTACAAAATGTTTCGTACAAGCCAATCAAGTCGAATAAAACAATATACACCGCTGCATGTAATGTTGATGATACTTGTCCGTGGCAAAAACATGCTATAGTGTCGACAAAATCACAAACTAGATGGTGGGAAATCAGAAAGCTGTCTCATAAACATAACTATGTCAACCCCACGATTAATTCCAACCACAAGCAAGCCACTTCTGGGTTTCTTGTATCCAAAATCATGTCTTTTGTGAAGGCCAATTTGGATATCTCAGCTAGGACGGTGCAATTTCTTGTCGATGAGCAACTCTTCATCAAAGTCAGTAACATGAAAGCTTGACGAATGTTGAATAAAGCGTTGGAAAAAAATATACGGTGATTGGGCTGAATCGTATTCTTATTTGCCTCAGTATTTTGTGGAAATAAAAGGAAGCGATCCAGGTTCAGTAGGACATATAGTACACGACGTTATTGGGGTATTTGAGCGTGCTTTTTGGGTGTTTGGTCCTTCCATTGCAGGTTTTGTACACTATCGTCCAGTGCTCTCTATTGACGGGACACATTTGTATGGTAAAGAATACTACTAGTTGCTACCACTATAGATTAGACGACTACCTTTTCTCATTAGCTTATGGGGTGGTCGAATCCGAATCATATGATAGTTGGGCCTGGTTCTTTTCATGCATGTGTGAGTTCATTTATAGTGTACGAAATCAACACATTACATTTATATCTGACAGAATGAAAAGGATTCCAAGCGCTTTGCAGGATAGACAGCGAGAACCGCCCAAACATAGGTTTTGTGCATGGCATCTTAAAGCAAAATTTTGAGCTGCAGGTCATCGAGACAATAGACTTATAGGCATGTTTTACGCTGCTGCATGTGCTTGAGAAGTGGTTGAATACACTAAACTTAAAGAAGAAATCAAGGCAACTAAGCCGGAGATGCATACTTGGATTGAACGAAGCCCAGGGAATTGCGAAGAAAACTGGGCTCTTTGCAGAGATAACGGTGGCCGCTTCCATATTATGACAACCAACGCATTTGAAAGTTTTAATGGTGTACTAAAAGGCGCCAGATCCTTGCCTATAAAGGCGTTGGTTGCAAGACGTTCTTTTGATCGGTTGAGTATTTCTATAAGACGCTACAAAAATGGGAGGGTCTGAATTCGAAACTTACTCCAAAATGGGAAGCTAAAACTGAAGCTCGTGCTATTAAAGCACGATGTTGTAGGCTTGTTTGATTTGATCATTTTAAATGGCAAGTGATTCACTATTACGGAATTGAATTTGATGTTGAGATAGAAGGTTCTCATTGCACCTGTACATGCACAATCCCACTTCTGTAGAAGATACCATGTACTTGTGTGATGACGTCTTGTTCAGCATAAGATTTTGGTAGTAATATAGCACATCATAATTTTGCTTTCGAATACACTCCATCCAAAGTTATAGAGCAACATACGACCCAGAGTTTAATCCTATACGGGATAAGAAATGCTGGGACAACCCACGAATATTGGCTCCGCCTGTCAAAAAACTAGTCAGACCACCAAAATCAACGAGATTCAAAAATGTTATGGACGAGCATCAAACACCTAAAACAAAAAGGTGCAGCAAATGTGGCTTGCAGGGACATAACTGAAAGTGTTGCACTTCAGTAGCCTAAAATGGAGATGTATGCTTGTTGATGCGATGTCAGTGTGTTACATTTCGTGTATCTGTATTTCTTATGTTTCGAACTTATCTATCCTTAATCGGACTATGTATCTCTCTTATATTTGAATATTGGAATTTGGTATTTTTTTTATGTTGTTTGGTCTTAGAGAAGGGCGTTAAGCAAGAGAATAAACTCTCCACCGCCAAACAGATATATATTTAATAGAGATTAATCAGCACAGAACAAAATCCAATGTTAGACACACAGTCCATTTACAAGTTCGTTCTGGGTTTGAACGAAACCGGAGGCACCATATACCTCGCATATCCATCGATCTCCAAGTACGTCTAGACGCTTACCACTTATTATCTATATTTCGGGATGCCTCCGAATCAAGACATCAGTAATCAACTAACCGAGGTGAAGATCTCCGGTCTTCAACCACCGTCTTCATCATCGACTTCTTATCGCCGATCAATTATTTGAAATGAGATTAAACTCGGCCTTTTCAAATAATTCACGTATATTTAGAATTTAAATCAATTCATTTCAATGGTTAAATTATTCGACATCAATAATTCTATTCTTAAATGTAATTTTCACACCAAACACATTCAACCATCAAATATCTAATAAACTGGGTAAATTTGGTTTATTTCCATTCCATATCGTTTATAATATTTTATAATGATTTATTGCTATTTTTATTCATTTAAAAATATCCAATTCATTCAAACGACGCTTCAGGACTTAATGCAGCCATGGCGCTGTTTTTCTTCAGATTTGATTTACACATATCTGAAAATCTAACTGTTGGATCTTGTAACAACCCGTATTTTTATAACATGTTAAAACAAGAAATCAAGGCAGAATTAAATTTTAAATTCAGAATCAGGAGAAACGGGTTATGCCATTTCGTTCGTCTCGAAATTTTACATGAAATAGAGTCCGAGTTTTTGAAAATCGGAGTCCGGATGAAGAAGTTATGGCATGTACAAGTTTCAGCAGTTTTCAGGCAGGACTGGACCAGGGGGTCGACCATAGGGTCGACCAACCCCCCTAGGTCGACCATAGGGTCGACCTACCCCCAGGTCGACCACAGTGTCGACCTCCCTCCTTACAGGTCGACCTGGTCGACCTGTTTTGACCCAGAACTCATTTTTGAAGCCTGAGACGTGTTTTGACGGTCCAGATTGATTCTAGGGTTAATCTAAGGGCCTAAACTAGTTGTTACACCTATAAAAACACCCTTAGACCTAACCTAATTCATATCAAATCATTCTTACACTATTATGCTGCTGAACTCCCTCTTGAACCATGGCCGCCACCCCCAAATTAAAGTACAAGCATTCAAACTCAAATCAATTCGAAGAACAAAGCTTCAACAATGATTCAAGACAATAAATTAACAACGCCGCAACATTTTTACAACAAATTCAGTTCCTAATTCACTAGCCATGCTCTGTAAGTTCTAGTTGTTTTTAGATTTAAATATTTATTTATAATGTGGCCATGGAATAAAGTGGAATTGGATTTTAAGTATGTTTATCGATTCTGATCTATTTCTGTTGCTCCTTTAATCTTGTGTTTTGGGACTTGTCTATCTTTATGCTCATGACAAGTTTATGATCTATTCATCAGTTTTCTTGATTCGTAATGACGTTATCATCAAGTTGTAATATTTATGCCTATGATGACGTTTTCCTATGATCTCATTTTTATTCAATTTCTATCTCCCCCAATTTATTTTCTTTCATGAACCTTGGTCAATTTCGGACCTTGGCCTAAAATCGCGATTTGCGT
The DNA here is from genome assembly GCA_030737875.1 of Allium sativum. NCBI lineage: Eukaryota > Viridiplantae > Streptophyta > Magnoliopsida > Asparagales > Amaryllidaceae > Allium > Allium sativum. The sequence goes on along the minus strand of CM060909.1, from coordinate 740,002,585 downwards.
ACGATATGTATACGGGGGAATTATGGGATTATTGCCTATATGAATATGATGTAATAATTGGCAACATGAAATTGGATATTATCATTTTATTTTCAAGTTTGGGCTTGATCTGTAAATTTTGGTATAATCTTGTTATGAAAAAAATTTGCATAAATATTATATACATGGAATTTGGCACAAATAGGATCTATGTAATGTAACATGAGATTTGGTATATATAACATGTATGTAATTTGGCATGTAAATTAAACCACGAGTTCGGGCCTATGTAAATTAAATCAAAAGATTGGGCTTATGTTAATTAGGCATATGTAGAATTGGGAATTTGAACATGAAAGCAATTGTAAATTTGATAATTGGCATAAACATGTATTATGAACTTGGGCAACTGACATGTATTATAGTTTGGGATAACTACATCATGAATCATGATTTGGGTTTATTGGGTATAAAACTTGATACATGAAATTTTGGCTAGAACTTGATATGGTAAAATGGCATAAAAATTGGCATACATGTAAAACGGGATGAATTGAACATATGTAAATTTGGTATGAATTGGGCATATGTAAAACTGACATGTAACCTAGAACTTGGGCATATGTTAATTATGTAAAATTTGGAGTAGAAACATATATGATAGTTTATGACTTGGAGAAAGTTTAATATGAACGCGCCTAAGTTGGGTTTTGGGTAGTTGGTATTTATTGGACATCTAGAAGGCACGTAAGCATGCTTATGAACTTGAAACATGAATTGGTTATGAATATGAATCAATAACTTGATAATAGGCATAAGTGAAAACATGAAACTTAAAATGAAACTCGCCATGAAACTAGACACGAACTTGACATGAAACTTGAACATGGACATGACATTAGAATAAACATGAAAATGGCCAAGTCGAGGTTGGGTTGAGTTTGCAGTGTAAATCTGCCCGGAACCGCCCGGCAAATCCAGTTACTGCAAACAATAGGATCCAATGTGGGTAGTTGGTCAAATCGCGCTTGAAACCCGAGGTCAGACTGAGTTGTGGTGTAAATCTGCCCGTAACCGCCCGGCATATCCAGTGACCACAACAACAGGTCTGATGTGAGAGGTTGTGGTGCATTAGTGAATTAATGCCACATGATAGGGTTAAGTCATGAACCGCTTGAATATACTTAACCAATTTGACACGATGATATGATATGGTTAAGTCATGAACCGCTTGAATATTCTTAACCAATTGGATATGATAATTTGATAGGGTTAAGTCATGAACCGCTTGAATATACTTAACCAGTTTGACACGATAATTTGATAGGGTTAAGTCATGAACCACTTGAATATACTTAACCAATTGGATACGATGATTTGATAGGGTTAAGTCATAAACTGCTTGAATATACTTAACCAATTTGACACGATGATTTGATAGGGTTAAGTCATGAACCACTTGAATATACCTAACCAATTGGACACGATGATTTGATAGGGTTAAGTTATGAACCGATTGAATATACTTAACCAACTTGACAGATGATTCGTAGGGTTAAGTCATGAACTTGAACGACAACACTTAGCCAATTTGACATGACACGTAGGCGGGTTAAGTCACGAACTTGAATGACAACACTTAACCAACTTGACATGCTAGACTGATGGGGTTAAGTCTCGAATTTAAATGACAACACTTAACCTACTGGACGGAAACCCTAGTTGTGCGGTCCTTTTCAGCAGTAACCCACTAGATGTATCACGGTACCCTGGAACTAGGCAGGGTGGGGCATGATTACTGGGCTGATTGTAAGCGACCAGAACGACGGCTGAGTTGGTGCGCCATTGTAGGTTCAGGCGGACTATAGTCGTGCACGTAGTCCGGAGTTGAAAAAGCAGGCATTGGGCACCAGTAGCTTTACACTGTGCGTGCTTGATTCGTGTCGGTGGTTGGCACCCTAGGGCTTGATACACCCTATGGTGGACCTAGCATAGGTGACTACATTTCGTGATTGGGCCGTATGACATAGACACATGAATGAGCTAGGACTTCTAGGGAGCCGATCGATTAATAAATCGTTACATGAAAAAAGGGTGTTGTTCGTTAGGTAGCATAATCCCTAGTGGTCCTAGGTGGCGTAAACCCTAATCGAATATAGAAAACGTTCAATAGGTAGCATAATCCCTAGTGGTCCTAGGTGGCATAAATCCTAGTTGAATACGTGATAGTTCATGATAAGGAAACCTAGCCAGAACAAGGGTGGCGGTCCAAACGATTTCAAGAATGGTGACACTACGTTGAAGTAGTATAGAAATAAGTGATGAAACCCGTACGATATACGGCAAGGGACTGTACATATACATGGAAAGGATGATACGGGTTGGGGTACTAGTACAGTTGGTACAGAGAATATAGGAAATCAAAGAAAATAGTGGAATGATGAAGCTTAGAAATCTTGCGACGTTATACTTAATAGAAACCTTGCAATGTTATACTTGATTCATCGTGCTTGTAGCTTACCTTGTCATCATGTTATGTTTACTTTCAGTTTATTCATGCCATATTATCTTCACCTGTTTTTACGCTGAAAGCCACTAGGACTTACTCATTCTTTATGACTGACCCAGTTTGTTTCGCCTCTTTTTCTTTCGTTTCCCCCCTCCCCCCAGGTTCGCAGGGTGGGAATACAGCTTAGTTCGGATCTTACCAAGCTCCAAGGCTCTTTTATATACTGTTTGGATTTCTCTTGGCTATGGCTTGCTTTGTTGTTTTACTTGGGAAATGATTTATGACTATTGTTGTAACACCCCACCTCCGTTAAGGTCACTCACAAAGAGAATGCCTTAACTTTGACGGAGCATTTTAGTAAACAGAACAGAATATTACAAGACAGATGTAAAAATAGTACTTGAAAAACTTTATAACTTTATTGCAGCGGACAGAAATTAGTTTGGTTACAACTTTACCAAAAACTCAAGTACATATATATAATCCTTGTTCAAAAGCCATCAGAGTACAAAACTTAAAAATCAAAAATCCCCACAGAACGGAAGCTATACAGAGCCAAGCCATACTTTAAGCACTTCAAGCAGAAGGAATCCGGATCAAGATAAAGTATTCCCTCCTTGGATAACCTGGGGGGTGGGAGGAAACGGAAGAAAAAGGGGCGAAAACAAGCAAGGTCAGACATAAATTCTCGAAAGTCCAGTGATTTTCAGTTATGAACAGATAATAATAACATGACATGAAAATAAAACTAGATGAGAGATAACAGTAACAGGTATAGCGGATATTACAGAAGAACAGAATGACATAAGCTATTTCTTTACACTTCTCTGCACTAAAACTAGTATAACAAAATTAGGTGTCACCCTAATGTCTAAACTGAAACAGAAACGGGTACAGAATAATTTCCACAGAAGAGAGTGCTAGTAATGGGCCTTTACCATCTGAACAGAAACAGACAGAAGCAGAAACAGATTTAACCCTACGGAAACAAAATGTAGAATTAGGTGTACAATAGTGATTGGGCCTTTACTACCCGAACAGACGGTACCATGCAGAAACAGACAGGTGTTACCACCCAACAGAAACAGACGGTACCAACAGAAACAGACAGAACTAAGTGTACCCTAAAACCCTACCCCAAGCGATCGTCTCCCTAATACATAAATACTCTGTGTCGGCCCCATAGTAGGGTGTATCACTCCCTAAAGTTACAACCAATTGGCACAGACCTATTTACAGATGTCACGGCGTCTTACATCCTCAGAGGTAGACCGGGATCCATGCACGCACATGACCCGGTTGGAACGCACCATCAACACCCCTCGCCATTATCAGAATGAACCGCTTATAATTAGTTTAGTAAGCGTGCCCGGACCCTACCTACTGTTGGGTCTAAGTTTTGATACCAGAGGGTTATTGACTAATATGGGTCCAAAACAACAAATGACACAAGTAATTCCCCTCCTAACCTTGTGTCCCCAGACTAACAGATTTCAGATTAACTTGTTTACAGGTCCAGACATATAGAATTCAGATCAACTAGTTCACAGACAAGTTTTCAGACTAACGGATCAGATATACAGATTTAATAGACTTACCGATTAACCAGTTACAGATTAACAGACTTACAAATTTGTACAACTTTGTAATTGGCCTTACAGAATCACGGAACAGATTTATTAAATTCGTCATTCTAGTGGGTTTAACCCTATCTGCCCAACACGTTTTAGACATCATATTTATCTCAGATTTTCATTAATTAAATATTAATGCCCAGACCTCTCACATTAGACTGGCAGTTTGCGGCTACTGGTTAGGCCGGTTGGTTCCGGGCAGATTTCTATCGCAAACTGAGTCTAACCTCGGGTTTCAAGCACGTTATGACTAATTTCTTACATTAGAACCTATTGTTTGCGGCCAATGGAATATGCCGGGCGGTTCCGGGCAGAATTACGCCGCAAACTCATTCTAACCTCGAGTTAGCCATGTTTATCTTTGCGACCAATTAATTAATGATTTACCATTTATACCCACGCCTAATATACATGTCAATTATTCATAACTAATTCAGATTATATCAATAACAGACTGAATATATCAACTTAACAGATATTGGAGATAACAGGTTTAGGCGACTGGATTCAGCAGATTAAGCAAACTAGCAAATTTAACAGATAACAGATTAGGCATCTCAACATATTTAGTTTAGCAGGTTTAGCATTTTCAACAGACTTAGCATATGACAGATTTGACAGATGAACAGATCTAGCAGACTAGGCAGTAGAGCAAAACTAACAGATTAAGCAATATAACAGAACTAGCAGATGGCAATATAACAGAACTAGCAGATTAGGCAAATATGGAAGAACTAGCAAATTAGGCAAATATGACAGATTTAAACATTCCTTAAAGTTTCACAAACATATCTTGTCTAATTATAAATCTTGCCTAAGTTCACATGCATAAATAATATTCATGATTCACAATATGATCATATACCCCATGTTTGCATTAAATTTACATAGCACAAATTATGGTCATAATTTACCATATATCATATGTTTCAATTTTTATTAAACTTGCATAGTACAAAAGATCCATATATAAATCATACCAAATATAGCCATCGATTACAATTCATGTCATATATCCCAAAGATCCCTTACTTAGTTGTTTATTTACATCAATAGATATCCTACTTTCATGTAAATCTTTATACCTAAGCCATATCCTCTTTATCTCAAATCATATGTTCAATACCGTCTATATTTATGTCCAATTATGTGTCCTCAAATTTATGTTCTAGCTACAGTCCATGTTCTTTCCTCAAATCAGTCACCTATTGGTCATGCCCAATTTATGCATCATTCATTTTACTGTCCCAAACATTTTAGCGTATGTTAATCTCTTATGAGATTGGCTCAAGCTCCTAGTAGCATGGCAATAGAACAGAAAGCAGAAAGAAATACATAATAAAACTTAACAGAACAGATATAATCTCAGATTCAGATTTACAATTCATGTCATAATTAGAATTAACGTTTATATCGGAAAATAACTGCACTTTCCTTGATTGGATTAATGAAAGAACTTTAGTTATTGTAGAATTTTTGCAGAAGCTTTAATCTCTAATTTGAATTGAGTTGCTTAGGCTGATGTTGATTAGCTTGTAGTTTTGATTTCAGCAGAGTAGTGACGCCATTTTTATTTTTATTTAGAACGGAGGCAGAGAAGAAGCAGAATAGAATTGTGTGTAGAGAAGGCTATGATTGGGGTTGTTTAAATAGGAGAATAGGAGTGTTTAGAGCCATCAGATCGGTCCAGAAGTCATCTGGTTCGTCAAAAAGTGGTAAAAATCGTCACAGGCCCGATCTGCAGAAAATGTGCCCAGGTCGACCCCCAGGTCGACTACCCAGTCGACCTGGTTAAGGGGGGTCGACTACCCAGTCGAATCCCCAATCGACCTGGTCGGGGGGGTCGACTACCCAGTCAACTCCCCAGTAGACCTGGGTCCTGGGCGGGAAATTTCCCGCCCAGCCCGCTTTTGGGTTTGAATTCGAAATTTGAATTCGAATTTCGAGCTGTTTTCGATTCTGAAAATTCCTGAAACTACGGAGGGTCATATCTCCATCATACGGACTCCGATTCTCGCAAACTCGGACTCGTTTCCAAGCAGAATTCCGAGACGAACGCAATGGCGCAACCCGTTTCCCTTGATTCTTATTTTTAAAAATTAATTATCCTCTGATTTATTACCTATACGTTCACAGAAAATACGGGTTGTTACATTCTCCCCTCCTTAAAGGATTTCGTCCCCGAAATCCTCAAGTTAAGAAGAATGTGCCCTACCATCCAAAATCCATCTACTCAATCATCAATCACTGGCATCCATTGTCCTTAGAAACTTCTAATGTTGTATGAACATATGCAAAGGTGTGTGTACATGTTTCTTATCTAATGCAAAGATCAGGCGGTCCACTGATTCAGTTGACCTCCTTAATGCGAATTATGCCAGTGCCATGAGTCCAACATGTATGCAATTTCCCTACTTGATACATATCATTTCTAAATGAGTGCACATCCATTCAGTCATATGAAACATCCACGTGCTGAGTCAATCATTTTTTCATCCACAAAAATTGAAAATGCTCACACATCCATATGCAGTATGAGAGTGTTTTCGAGCCGATTTAGTGCCTAGTGTGTGTATATGCATCCACGAGCAACCACTGGCAACCACTTTCATCCACTTGCAACCATCAAACATAACATGTCTCAAACACATGTTTACACCCATTAGTTTTTACCTAAAGTTCGAAGATTCGATCGATAGGATACCGTCGAATGATGGAAGCGAATACAGATAAAACAAAAAACTTGGTTCCCATTAGACATGGGTCCTAAGTATCGGCCCCGAAGACCGAAGCCAACATCAATTTGACACCCGGAGGATTACCCTCTTTAGATAATGTCACAACTGGAAATCTTAACCTTATCAGAGATATTCGGATATTTACAGACTACTGGTACGGAACAAGTTACTGAACTAAGCATGATAAAACCCAGAATGTATGCGTCCTACTTGACGCCTAACACAGATATCTCTCAAACCCCAATCTATCACAACAGATGAGCCATAACCCTTATGGGTCTGAGTCTACAGCGGAATCATAAATAATACTAGTATTAAAGTGCAGAGTATCAATTACAAAATCCAAATACCAGAATCAGAAAGAGTCTTAACTCCATAATCAGATAAAGAAATTAAACCTACTATAGGAATTTTCCTATTTCTATCCTAGCGACTAGCCTCAAGAGTGTTCGCCTGCCCTCCTTGCCCTCGTTTCTTCGGGAAGTCCCTAGTGAAGTGTCCCATCTCTCCATAGTTGAAGCAAGTGCCCTTCCTTTTTCTGCAATCCTTGTTCAGATGAGTCGAGCTCCCACAAGTAAAGCACTTTTTCCCCTTCTTATCTTCAGACTTCTCATCCTTCCTTTGTGTTTCCTTTTTGGGCCCTGCTTTCTTATTCTGTGGTTCTTCTTTCTTTGTCTCTTTTGGGCCCTTGTCTTCTTCGTGCAGTAGTGCCATGTCCACCAATTTCTCGTAAGTCGCTCCCATGGGTACATGGGTCATGGCTAGGCTGTGCAGTGGCTCGTTCAATCCTTTAACAAAGAGGAGAGCCTTTTTATGCTGAGTGTTGACTAATTCCAATCCGAACCTAGCTAGTTGGTTGAACTGGTTGACGTATTCCTTGACCGTCATACTTCCTTGCTTAGGAGATAAGAACTTTTCCAGTTGTATACTTCGTTCAGCTTGCGAGAGAAATTTTGTCTCGAACCTTGTTCTAAAATCCATCCATGTCTCAACCGACCTCTCGGCGTCAGTGACTTCCCACCAGTAGGAAGCTTCGTCTTTCAGCAGCTATACAGCCAACTGTACCTTCTGCCTATCGTCCACCTTGAAGATAACGAATAGATCCTCAGTTTCTTTGAGCCAGTTCCTCGCTTCTACGAATGATTCAGTTCCCTTGAAATCCTTTCCACCCATGGCCCTAAAATCTCTACAGATCTTTGAGAAAGTAATTGCACGAGGAGGGGGTGGAGGAGGGGGATCATTTGCTGGACCTGCAGCGGCGGTCCTAGCCTCAAGATATTGACGAAACCAACCGGGTACATGAACACCCTCTGGTATCTCAGATGCTTCAGACATGCTGAAACGAAAAAGGAAAGATTCAATATAAAAAGGACTGAGGGAAAGATATATGGCTCTTGGGGATCATGCTTTTCAAAATAAGCTTTATTTTTTAAAATACTTCCTTTCAAAACCTTTTTGAAAATAGTTTTCAAAAACTTTACCCAATCTGGTAACCTTCAGCTCTGATACCAAGTGTAACACCCCACCTCCGTTAAGGTCACTCACAAAGGGAATGCCTTAACTTTGATGGAGCATTTTAGTAAACAGAACAGAATATTACAAGATAGATATAAAAATAGTACTTGAAAAACTTTATAACTTTATTGCAGCGGACAGAAATCAGTTTGGTTACAACTTTACCAAAAACTCAAGTACATATATATCAGCCTTGTTCAAAAGCCATCAGAGTACAAAACTTAAAAATCAAAAATCCCCACAGAACGGAAGCTATACAGAGCCAAGCCATACTTTAAGCACTTCAAGCAGAAGTAATCCGGATCTATTCCCTCCTTGGATAACCTGGGGGGAACAGAAGAAAAAGGGGCGAAAACAAGCAAGTTCAGACATAAAGTCTGGCAAGTCTAGTGATTTTCAGTTATGAACAGATAATAATAACATGTCATGAAAATAAAACTGGATGATAGATAACAGTAACAGGTGTAGCGGATATTACAGAAGTACAGAATGACATAAACTATTTCTTTACACTTCTCTGCACTAATACTAGTATAACAGAATTAGGTGTCACCCTAATGTCTAAACTGAAACAGAAACGGGTACAGAATAATTTCCATAGAAGAGAGTGCTAGTAATGGGCCTTTACCACCCGAACAGAAACAGACAGAAGCAGAAACGGATTTATCCCTACGGAAACAGAATGTAGAATTAGGTGTACACTAGTGATTGGGCCTTTACTACCCGAACAGACGGTACCACGCAGAAACAGACAGGTGTTACCACCCAACAGAAACAGACGGTACCAACAAAAACAGACAGAACTAAGTGTACCATTAAACCCTACCCCAAGCGATCGACTCCCTAATACATAAATACCCTCTGTCGGCCCCACAGTAGGGTGTATCACTCCCTAAAGTGACAGCCAATTGGCACAGACCTATTTACAGATGTCACGGCGTCTTACATCCTCAGAGGTAGACCGGGATCTATGCACGCACATGACCCGGTTGGAACGCACCATCAACACCCCTCGCCATTATCAGAATGAACCACTTATAATTAGTTCAGTAAGCGTGCCTGGACCCTACCAACTGTTGGGTCTAAGTTTTGATTCCAGAAAGGGTTACTGACTAATATGGATCCCAAACAACAGATGACACAAGTAATTCCCCTCCTAACCTTGTGTCCCCAAACTAACAGATTTTAGATTAACTTGTTTACAGGTCCAGACATACAGAATTCAGATCAACTAGTTCACAGACAAGTTTTCAGACTAACGGATCAGATATACAGATTTAATAGACTTAACGATTAACCAGTTACAGATTAACAGACTTACATATTTGTCTAACTTTGTAATTGGGCCTACAGATTCACGGAACATATTTATTAAATTCGTCAGTCTAGTGGGTTTAACCCTATCCGCCCAACACGTTTTAGACATCATATTTATCTCAGATTTTCATTAACTAAATATTAATGCCCAGACCTCTCACATTAGACTGACAGTTTGCGGCTACTGGTTAGGCCGGTTGGTTCCGGGCAGATTTCTGTCGCAAACTAAGTCTAACCTCGGGTTTCAAGCACGTTATGACTAACTTCTCACATTAGAACCTATTGTTTGCGGCCACTGGAATATGTCGGGCGGTTCCGGGCAGAATTACGCCGCAAACTCATTCTAACCTCGAGTTAGCCATGTTTATCTTTGCGGCCAATTAATTAATGATTTACCATTTATACCCACGCCTAATATACATGTCAATTATTCATAACTAATTCAGATTATATCAATAACAGACTGAATATATCAACTTACAGATATTGGAGATAATAGGTTTAGGCGACTTAACGGATTCAGCAGATTAAGCAAACTAGCAGATTTAACAGATAACAGATTAGGCATCTCAACAGATTTAGTTTAGCAGGTTTGGCATTTTCAACAGACTTAGCAGATGACAGATTTAACAGATGAACAGATCTAGCAGACTAGGCAGTAGAGCAGAACTAATCGATTAAGCAATATAACAGAACTAGCAGATGGCAATATAAAAGAACTAGCAGATTAGGCAAATATGGAAGAACTAGCAAATTAGGCAAATATGACAGATTTAATCATTCCTTAAAGTTTCACAAACATATCTTGCCTAATTATAAATCTTGCCTAAGTTCACATGCATAAATAATAGTCATGATTCACAATATGATCATATACCCCATGTTTGCATTAAATTTACATAGCATAGATTATGGTCATAATTTACCATATATCATATGTTTCAATTTTTATTAAACTTGCATAGTACAGAAGATCCATATATAAATCATACCAAATATAGCCATCGATTACTATGCATGTCATATATCCCAAAGATCCTATACTTAGTTGTTTATTTACATCAATAGATATCCTACTTTCATGTAAATCTTTATACCTAAGCCATATCCTCTTTATCTCAAATCATATGTTCAATACCGTCTATATTTATGTCCAATTATGTGTCCTCAAATTTATGTTCTAGCTATAGTCCATGTTCTTTCCTCAAATCAGTCACCTATTGGTCATGCCCAATTTATGCATCATTCATTTTACTGTCCCAAACATTTTAGCGTATGTTAATCTCTTATGAGATTGGCTCTGGCTCGTGGTAGCCTGGCTATAGAACAGAAAGCAGAAAGAAATACAGAATAAAACAGAACATAACAGATATAATCTCAGATTCAGATTTACAATTCATGTCATAATCAGAATTAACGTTTATATCAGAAAATAATTGCACTTGCCTTGATTGGATTAAAGAAAGAACTTTAGTTATTGTAGAATCGTTGCAGAAGCTTTAACCTCTAATTTGAATTGAGTTGCTTACGTTGATGTTGATTAGCTTCTAGTTTTGATTTCAGCAGAGTAGCGACACCATTTTTATTTTTATTTAGAACGGAGGCAGAGAAGAAGCAGAATAGAATTGTGTGTAGAGAAGGCTAGGATTGGGGCTGTTTAAATAGGAGAATAGGAGTGTTTAGAGCCATCAGATCGGTCCAAAAGTCATCCGGTTCGTCAAAAAGGGGTAAAAATCGTCACAGGCCCGATCTGCAGAAAATGTGCCTAGGTCGACTACCCAGTCGACCTGGTCAGGGGGGTTGACTACCCAATCAACTCCCCAGTCGACCTGGTCGGGGGGGTCGACTACCCAGTCGACTCCCCAGTCGAACTGGGTCCTGGGCGGGAAATTTCCCGCCCAGCCCGCTTCTGGGTTTGAATTCGAAATTTGAATTCGAATTTCGAGCTGTTTTCGATTCTGAAAATTCCTGAAACTTTGGAGGGTCATATCTCCATCATACGGACTCCGATTCTCGCAAACTCGGACTCATTTCCAAGTAGAATTCCGAGATGAACGCAATGGCGCAACCCGTTTCCCTTGATTCTTATTTTTAAAAATTAATTATCCTCTGATTTGTTACCTATACGTTCATAGAAAATACGGGGTGTTACAATGGTTTTATGCTTCTTTACTATTGCAAGACAGATTTCGATGTAATGGATTTAATAGCATTATGATGTAAAAGGCTTTAGACCTTTCTAGATTTTAAAGCAATGAAATTTGGTTCTTCTTCTGCTGTTTTATATGTTTTATATGTTCTTTCTTGTAATATTTCTGTGTATGTTTACCTAGATAATGCTCCACCAAATCTAGTGCATTCCCTTTGTGAGTGACCCTAGCGGAGGTGGGGTGTTACATTTGGTATCTGAGCAGAAGGTTACCAGACCGGGCAAAAGCTTTTAAAAACCTTCTGAAATTATTTTCAAAACGTTTACAAAGAAGCATTTTCTAAAGAAAAGTTTTGTTTTACGAAAGGCATATTCCTTAAAGCCATATGCACTATCTTTTGATTATCTCCTTGAGTCTCTTCTCTCTTTCTTTTTCACCATAGTTTGTAGGCATGCGACACATGTTGGAGGGCAAAGTAGGGTCCAACCTCCATCTGTAGCCGTAGTAGTTTTACTTGCGACTAATCTTATTTCAAGCTTTGTAGGGTTGCCGTGCGATGAAGGTAGCTTTCGAGAAACTTGTCAACAAGCTATACAAGGATAGTAAGAACGAGGATAAAGAACACAAGCCTAAAGATGAGAAACTTTTTGATAAGGCGTAATCCACGAAGGAGGAAAAGGTGAAAGGGGAGAGGTCAAAGTAAAAGAATAATAAAACCCATGACAAGAAAGAACATCGTTGGTATTGTAAAAAGGGACATGTAGCTAAGTATCATAGGGCAAGGACAAGGGCAAAGAACAAGATCGTCGAGAGGGCAATTGTATGCTCTCGCTACTAGCATACCTAAGAGAGGTGGTAACGTTTCTGTTAAAAGTTTAGCTTCTCTTTCCTATCATACCGTGGGAACTTTGTTTTTATACATCGCATCCTTTTAATTCTGCCTCGATAGTTGAGTCTCTACACCTTAGTACTAGCGTAGTAGAGGATCCCATTTTTGTCTCAAATCCTGTAGGGGAATCGGCTCATTTATTCATGACTTGTTTGGATGTGAGAATGTCTATGCTAAGTGTTGAGTTTAGAAGTAAAGCTTATGTTTTGGGCTATGGGTTGATTCTAGGGATGGAGTCGTTGTCTAGAAATAATACCATTCTCGAGTATGAAAAGAGGGTAGTTAGACGCTTGACTTGCCTTGGTAATGCCCTCGAAGTCTAGTGTAACCCTTAGGGTTCTGCCATGTTTAGTTACCTAGAATCTCTTGATACATTTAACGATCCACTCGAGTAGTGTTCGCCACTAAGGCAGATGGTTCATTTCGCTTATGCATGAGTTATAGAAAATCACCTTAGTAAGTACACTTGGCAGCATGGTTTGAATTGTTTATTTTCAAGAGAAAATTCATTTTTGTGGAATACCTTCTAGTAAGTGAATGAGATCCAAGATTCACTAGTGAATTTTGGAGAGCTTGCATGAAACCATGAGTATGCAGTTATGTTTGAGCCGAGTATACTACAAGGAGGATAAGGGAAAATGGGACGAGAGACAACAGTGAAATGAGTTCCAACTCATATTTTGGAAGCAAGAATAAAGAAATTATGAAGTTAAAGACGGACAAAGCACAATGGAGTTAAGCTTAAGGAAATGCGACATAGAAGATTGAAGACTAGATACGCGCATCATATCTCTTTTTAAGAGTATATCCTTGATCCCTCTTTTCCTGTAGAGCTTACTTGTATGTTATCTTGTAAGTGTAACCTCTCGGTCCTATTCTCAATGCTATTTCTGTTGCAAACCCCATAGGGAGTATGACTTATCTGTTAGTAATACATGTTGGGGCTTGAGGGTGTCCGTTGGGTTGACTAAACTTTTTGGGTTTTATAGGATATGGGCTGGTGCTTAGGGAGTTCTTCTCCTATTCAGTATATACGTGACGTAGATTTACAGCTTTGAAATTGCCTAATGGGCACAAAGTTTTAACTTGGTTCTATCATTCGGTTATATCTTTAGGTAGGAACAATTGGGTGAAACATGTGTTTGAGACATGTTATGATTGATGTTTGCAAGTGGTTGCAAGTGGTCGCAAGTGGTTGCTCGTGGTTGCATAACACACACTAGGCACTAGATCGACTCAGACACATTTTCATATTGCATATGCATGAGTGTTTATACTTTTTTATGGATGAAACTGAATGTGTTATCATGTGAATGTTGCATATGGATGGATGTTTGAGCACACATATAGTGTTTATGTGATTAGGGCTATTTGCATACATGTTGGACTCATGGCACTAAACATATTTTGCATTAAGAAGATCAATCAGGCCTGATCATTTGCATTATATAAGGAACATATACACACACTTTCTCCATATGTTCATACATCATTAGAAATCTCTTAAGGACAATGGATGCCTGTGATTGATGATTGAGTAGATGGATGATTGGATGGTAGGGGACATTCTTCTTAACTTGAAGATTTCAGGGACGAAATCCTTTAAGGAGGGGAGAATGTAACAACCCGTATTTTTATAACATGTTAAAACAAGAAATCAAGGCAGAATTAAATTTTAAAGTCAGAATCAGGGGAAACAGGTTACGCCATTGCTTTCGTCTCGAAATTTTACATGATATAGAGTCCGAGTTTTCGAAAATCGGAGTCCGGATGAAGAAGTTATGGCATGTACAAGTTTCAGCAGTTTTCAGGCAGGACTGGACCAGGGGGTCGACCATAGGGTCGACCTACCCCTCCCCCAAGGTCGACCATAGGGTCGACCTACACCCTAGGTCGACCATAGTGTCGACCTCCCCCCTTACAGGTCGACCTGATCGGCCTGTTTTGACCTAGAACTCATTTTTGAAGCCTGAGACGTGTTTTGACGGTCCAGATTGATTCTAGGGTTAATCTAAGGGCCTAAACTAGTTGCTACACCTATAAAAACACCCTTAACCCAACCTAATTCATATCAAATCATTCTTACACTATTATGTTGCTGAACTCCCTCTTGAACCATGGCCGCCACCCCCAAATTAAAGTACAAGCATTCAAACTCAAATCAATTCGAAGAACAAAGCTTCAACAATGATTCAAGACAATAAATTAACAACGCCGCAACATTTTTACAACAAATTCAGTTCCTAATTCACTAGCCATACTCTGTAAGTTCTAGTTGTTTTTAGATTTAAACATTTAATTATAATGTGGCCATGGAATAAAGTGGAATTGGATTTTTAGTATGTTTATCGATTCTGATCTATTTCTGTTGCTCCTTTAATCTTGTGTTTTGGGACTTGTCTATCTTTATGCTCATGACAAGTTTATGATCTATTCAGCAGTTTTCTTGATTCATAATGACATTATTATGAAGTTGTAATATTTATTCCTATGATGATGTTTTCCTCTGATATCATTTTTATTCAGTTTCTATCTCCCCCAATTTATTTTCTTTCATGAACCTTGGTCAATTTCGGACCTTGGCCTAAAATCGCGATTTGCGTACGATATGTATACGGGGGAATTATGGGATTATTGCCTATATGATATGATGTAATAATTGGCAACATGAAATTGGATATTATCATTGTATTTGCAAGTTTGGGCTTGATCTGTAAATTTTGGTATAATCTTGTTATGAAAAATTTTGCATAAATATTATATACATGGAATTTGGCACAAATAGGATCTATGTAATGTAACATGAGATTTGGTATATATAACATGTATGTAATTTGGCATGTAAATTAAACCACGAGTTCGGGCCTATGTAAATTAAATCAAAAGACTGGGTTTATGTTAATTAGGCATATGTAGAATTGGGAATTTGAACATGAAAGCAATTGTAAATTTGATAATTGGCATAAACATGTATTATGAACTTGGGCAACTGACATGTATTATAGTTTGGGATAACTACATCATGAATCATGATTTGGGTTTATTGGGTATAAAACTTGATACATGAAATTTTGGCTAGAACTTGATATAGTAAAATGGCATAAAAATTGGCATACATGTAAAATGGGATGAATTGAACATATGTAGTGTAATGGCCCGCCCCGCACCAACCGACATTTACTCCAATAGTGTGTTGTACACATATCCAGTTAGCACGGGACGGTCGTCAGAAGAAAGGAAAGAAGAGAGTGAACGAACAAAGAACCTGTAGAATGTCTCACAGCGCATGGAATAAAATATAATAATAACATGACTTTGACATAAAACAGGCGAGATAGTGCATAAGCTGAAAAACTAAATCATGTCTAACATGGCAGCGGAAATCCAAAATACAGCTTATGATCCAACATCCTTATTACAACTTCAAAAATACTGTCTCTAAGCAAAAGAAAGGAAAAGGTACACTACTAATGCCCAAGCAGTGACCATCGATAACACAGGGAGATAATACATAAATATCATACGTGGAAGCCTAATGCTCGTCTCCAGTACAACTACCCGTGCATCCACCTAACCTGTCTCTAGTCTGCTCGTGTGAGCACCCAAAGTAATAAGAAGAGACATAAAACTCTGGGTCAGACAAAAAGTTTGGTGTGAGCGATAAGCAGCTAAACAAAACAGAACAATAACAGGTATAATCCAATCATACCTGAACCTGGACCTGCAACCAGAGAGTTAGCACTACATACCGTACAATACTCTAAGGTGCCACTAACATACTGTGTAAGAGATACGGGGGTGGGGGTGTGCATGTCATAGTGGTGTCAAACAATCAAGCATAGCAATCATCCTCACATCCCTCACTCAGTGCGTTAGGCATACGATATCCACTACTTTGGTCACCTAATACTTTGGGCCATGACGGAATCCAATCTCGTGTAACTATCACTACAAACCCAATATCCATCTCTCAGTGGTGAACCAAAGTTATAAATACCGACAACCCCTTTGCACACGTCCCGCAGCAAAGCCCAAATCGTGAAGTGAACCCATTGGTTCCCATCTGGATCCTGAGCTCTAACTTCTCCTTTGGACTACCTTTGCATCTCGAGTTATGGTCTTCATCTTCATCCGGATCGGTTCGGCTTCATTGTTTACGCCTCAAGTCAAAGCTCTTTGGTTCGGTTCGGTCGTGACGAGCCTCTTCGGTTCGTGAAAAGCTCCTTCGATCGTGCTCCAGGCATAGTGGCTCCCTCAGTGGCTCGGTTCGGCCTTCAACATTCCTCACTGGATCGGATCGGTCCCTCAAGCTCCTCCATGGTGCATCGGTTCGGGTCGCAAGTGACCACTCAGGTCGGGTCGGAGACGCGGTTCGGTTCGGGTAGGGCGCTCCGGCTTTGGATTCTTCATGGCTATCTCTTCGCGTTCTTCCAGACGGTTCGGGTCGGGTTCCCCTGCACGAGTGGTTCGGATCAGGTACGAGTCTCTGGTCCTTAGTTGATGCTCGTAGACTTCGCATAGACGGTTCGGTTCGGAGGAGATGGCTTGGTTCATGATGTGGCTCCACGACCCCATAGGGCGATCCGATCCGGCCCTCAATACCCCATCCGATCCGAATTCCTGCACTTTGTCCAGCGACTGTTTTACGCCATTCGACGGCGTTTTCGACCAATCTAACACTTCTAAACAATCACAAAGCATACCATACAGTCATAGCATCATGCATAAACATCCACAAACAACAAAACAACAATATGATATGTCAAAACGGATCAAACATACCCAAAAACCCATATTTTCCCCTTAAGCATGTTTAAGAACAACTAATGATAGGATTAGTAAAACTAAACCAAATTAGCCAAATTTTCTAACAGAGGTCTAAAACAATATTTATGAATTTCTGAATATTTTTTCAGAATTTTATCACGCTTAATTTTGCTAATTAACACTAATCACCCCTTAATCCCCTAAATTCCGGGATTAACAAAATTAGTCCAAATTAAACCAAATTCATATCAGAGGCATTAAATGATGTTTTAGAATTTTAGAAATATTTCTAGATTTTTATGAGCCATAATTTCGCTAATCTTCGCTAATTACCATAATTAGCCGTAATTAGTGAAAAACAAGGCAAATCACTCACCTTTGGCACAATTAAACTTTCAGAACTGAAACTCCTCTGATATAGATCCAATCTCTATGTGTTCCAGCAATTCTCTATCTGATTTGGTGCTAATCCCCTTTGGTTTGATGTAGTTTTGCTTAATTTTTGATTAGAAAGTGATTAGAGGTGATTTGGAGTGAAATTAGAAGGTGGAGGCCATGGCTATACTTGAAGGAATGTCTTAGGCGGCTGGAAAATGAAGTAAAAACCGAAATCATAACCCTAGCAGCCCTTAAATACCACTAATCCCGAAATCCCCCTTTGTGCCTAGCTGCTAATTACCCGGTTAAGCCCAATTAATTGAAAATAACCCTTTAAACCTTAATTCAGCCATATCCCCCAAACGGTAAGTCCGTTTTGCTATTATGACCACTCTACGGAAAGAGAAACCATCATCCGGAGCTAATGGAAGTGGTTTCAGGTCAAAATTCCTTTCCAGTCAAAAGTTATGGACGAAACAAGAACAACTAGGGGCAAATCGATCATTTAAAAATTGGCAAAAATCATGAACATGAGAAATGACCCCACTAGTCGTTTCCCAAAATACACGACCATACGACTTACCAAGAAAAAGAAATAAATATTCTACGATCCTAGATGCGTAGAATGTGGGTTGTTACATTCTCATCCCCTTAAGAAATTTCGCCCCCAAAATTCCTTAACTAAGAAACAACAATGGGTCCCGCATGCCTATCAACCAATTTCAAACAATCAAACATACATGATAGTACAACAAGCATATCCTAGCATGCGGTTTTCTAACAAAGGAAGAATCATCGCCGCTAAGATCTTACCAGACAAAGAGCTTCAAATACGACCTTCTTATGTCATCCTCTACTTCCCAAGTACAGTCGTCCTCTCGCTATCGATTCCCATCATTATCTTAGAGGCGATTTCCAATAGGTTAGGATCGTTCCTTCTAACTAGAACCAATCCACTCAAGCAAAATCAATCTAATCGTCAAGCTTACTAGCGTTTCTGAATCCAATTCACTCTTGGGTCTGAAATCATATCTTATGATATACTCTAGTTGCTTCCATCCTAGAAGCAAAACCCCTAAACTAGCATGTCTCCTACTTAATGCAACTATTATCGCACCCAAATCCTTTACTATGATCACTCTGTCCCATGGAGTCATGGCGACTCCACTGCACTGATCCATAGCCACTAGTCCTTTGCTATGTCCACTCTGCCCCATGAAGTCATAACAACTCCACTGCACTGGCTCATAGCCTTACTAATCATTTACTATGTCCACTTTGCCCCTCAAGTCATGACGACTCTACTGCACTGGCTCATAGTCCTACTACAATCACTTTGTTCCCCATCGCTGTAACCCTACAGATGATAGTCTACTCAAGGGAAGAAAAATAGGAACAACATAGCAACCATAACATCCATCAAACAAGTCCTACCTATCACCTGCTAAATTCATAAACACATCGACACCTACACGATTGGTCTAACCAATCCCAATATGTCGATTCTAGTATGTCTGGTCTAACCAACATCAATAACTAATGGAAGCCCAGCCTCCATACATACACCGATGCCTACTTGACTGGTCCAACCAATCTAGGCCAATGGAAGCCCCGCCTCCCTACGGACTACCATACGTCCAACGTACGTTTATCCTCCAAGGATAACTAGGTCACGTCCAACGGATCCAGGGTAACAGGCGTCCCCAGATACCCCTGCTTTTAGTCCGCCTAAAATACTTGAGTCCAACCCAAGTCTATCCATTTTCTTGCTGCCCTCTCGAGTCCAACTCAAGCCGAATCCAATTCCTTGCAGCCTTCTCGAGTCCAACTCGAGTCAATCTATAACTCAGACCCAGTCTTGAGTATCCATTAGTGACAAACTCTAGTCCAACGTGAGTCGTCTCCCTATTCGTTGCATCTCCAAGATCAACGAACACCCATTTTCTTTTACGAGTTCAAGTCCAACTTGAATCGCCATAATCTTCGTTGTATCTTCCATGATCAACGAACACATCCTATTCCTTCAAAGTTCTACTATCCAATAGAGAACATCAACATAGGGTCCTAAACAATCCATTACTTTTCATCTTTCTCGAGTCCCACTCGAGCAATCTCCTAACCCTATCGAGTCTAACTCTGGGAAGTCTATACCATTGAATAGTCTTATCATGTTCCGTCTGCCCATCACTCCTCGAGTAAACCAAGATATCATCCAATGAAAAATCACAACAACTATTTACCCCTCACGCAAACCATCCTAGTCGAAATCGACATTCCCCTAGCACAAGCCCCAAAGGCCTAAACCAATATCAGACAAGCACCCAAGGAACATCTCCTCCGAGTTCGGACAATCCACATGAGGTGATACTAGCAAAACAATCTAGCACTGGAGCACTCATTTGCCTCCCAGAGACAACTAGAACTTATCACAACGATAACCTCTTAGCTTCCTTAACTCCAGTTACTGTCGCCATCACTAGGTAGGTACCTAATACCACCCTATTCCTTTGGAGTAAATCGACTCCCCAAAATAATGCTAAACCCAATAAAGCCCAAAAAAAGCAATCACAAGGAAACATACATCCATGACTCGATAAGACCAACCACAACAAATCATACTAAGATCAGTCGAACCACCTATCGGGTTCATCACAATTAGAGGTTTATCGACTATCTCGGGTTTGTCAAACAATACCCGAACAGAAACATCTTAAATTGAAAGCATACCTTTTATAACGACACCCTTTCCCTTCTACGCTGCACTTGGAGCATTCGACGAAGAAGGAACATCGTTGATAGCATACGCTTTCACAATCTGCTTCTCCCTAGGAGGTTGTGGGCAATCATCCTTGTGATGTCCCGCCTGGCCGCAGTTAAAGCACTTCCTTTCCCCAGGCTTTTCTCGACAATCTCTGGCATAGTGACCCTTCTTGCCACAACTAAAGCATTCGCCATCTTTCTTATTTTTCTTATTCTGACCATCCTTGGTCGGGTTAAGCTTCCTCTTGCTCTGAGAATTCTTCTTGCCTTCACCGCCTGCTTGCGGCTTTGGCTCCTCTGTAGATGCAATAGCAACTTCGGTCTTCGACTTAGGGAAAAGGCTCTCTGACCTTAATGCCTTTCCTACAATAGATTCGAACGTCTCATCGATATGGTTTATAAGTCTTTCCCCCAAGTACCCATTCAAGCTAGTTATGAACTTCTCGTTCTTCTTTTCAACTGTATCGATAAGGGACCATCCATATTTCGATAAAGTATCGAATTCTGCGATGTACTCTGAGACTGCCCTACCATTCTGCTTAAGCTCCAAGAATTTCCTTAACAATTCTGATTTATGAGCAGCTGGAATAAACTTATCACAAAAGCGATTCTTAAACTGATTCCAAGTAACTTGATCCTCAGGAATAGCTGTCTTAATGGCATTCCACCAATTCATCGCTCGCCCTTGTAGCTGACGAGACGATAGCCTTCTCTTCATCGCATCCTCAATACCCAAGTCATCGAAGATATGATCACAACTATCCAACCAATCCTGAACATCTGTGGTCGACTCCGTTCCATGGAACGGCTTTCCACCAAGGTTAGTGTAATCCTTGCACAACTTGGCGAAATCAACCCTGGGCGCCTGCACTACTAGGCCAACACCAACCCCGGGATTGGGAACTGCCCCTTGCACTTCTCTAAGCATGTCTCTCATGAGGTTAGTAAACATCTCCCTCATGTCAGCGACATTCCCCTGGTTGGTTCCTCTACCAGCACCGCTCGTGTCTCGGGTCATCGTCAATCTGAAAAAGGGAAACGATTAACGACCCCATAGTGGTGCTAGTGCAGTGCGACTTCATTCTTGTACTACTAATAGTATATACATATATAGCTTTTAAAAACCAAAGTAATCACAAATACGCACTCTCATATACGTACTTTCTCTCCCTAGTGTCTTTCCGTAGGTTAACTACGCAACCTGGCTCTGATACCAAATGTGACCGCCCGCCCCGCACCAACCGACATTTACTCCAATAGTGCGCTGTACATATATCCAGTTAGAACGGGACGATCGTCAGAAGAAAGGAAAGAAGAGAGGGAACGAACAAAGAACCTGTAGAATGTCTCACAGCACATGGAATAAAATATAATAATAACATAACTTTGACATAAAACAGGCGAGACAGTGTATAAGCTGAAAAACTAAATCATGTCTAACATGGCAGCGGAAATCCAAAATACAGCTTATGATCTAGCATCCTTATTACAACTTCAAAAATACTGTCTCTAAGCAAAAGAAAGGAAAACGTACACTACTAATGCCCAAGTAGTGACCATCGATAACACATGGAGATAATACATAAATATCATACGTGGAAGCCTCCTACTCATCTCCAGTACAGCTACCCGTGCATCCACCTAACTTGTCTCTAGTCTACTCGTGTGAGCACCCAGAGTAATAAGAAGAGACATAAAACTCTGGGTCAGACAAAAAGTTTGGTGTGAGCGATAAGCAGCTAAACAAAACAGAACAATAACAGGTATAATCCAATCATACCTGAACCTGGACCTGCAACCAAAGAGTTAACACTACATACCGTACAATACTCTAAGGTGCCACTAACATACTGTGTAAGAGATACGGGGGTGGGGGTGTGCATGTCATAGTGGTGTCAAACAATCAATCATAGCAATCATCCTCACATCCCTCACTCAGTTCGTAAAGCATACGATATCCACTACTTTGGTCACCTAATACTTTGGGCCATGACGGAATCCAATCCCGTGTAACTATCCCTACAAACCCACTATCCATCTCTCAGTGGTGAACCAAAGTTATGAATACCGACAACCCCTTTGCACACGTCCCGCAGCAAAGCCCAAATCGTGAAGTGAAATCATTGGTTCCCATCTGGACCTTGAGCTCTAACTTCTCCTTTGGACTACCTTTGCATCTCGGGTTATGGTCTTCATCTTCATCCAGATCGGTTCGGCTTCATTGTTTACGCCTCAAGTCAAAGCTCTTCGGTTCGGTTCGGTCGTGACGAGCCTCACCGGTTCGTGACAAGCTCCTTCGATCGTGCTCCAGGCATAGTGGCTTCCTCAGTGGCTCGGTTCGGCCTTCAACATTCCTCACTGGATCGGATCGGTCCCTCAAGCTCCTCCATGGTGCATCGGTTCGGGTCGCTAGTGACCACTCGGGTCGGGTCGGAGACGCGGTTCGGTTCGGGTAGGGCGCTCCGGCTTTAGATTCTTCATGGCTATCTCTTCGCTCTCTTCCAGACGGTTCGGGTCGGGTTCCCCTGCACGAATGGTTCGGATCGGGTACGAGTCTCTGGTCCTTAGTTGATGCTCGTAGACTTCGCACAGACGGTTCGGTTCGGAGGAGATGACTTGGTTCGTGATGTGGCTCCACGACCCCATAGGGCGATCCGATCCGGCCCTCAATCCCCCATCCAATCCGAATTCCTGCACTTTGTCCAGCGACTGTTTTACGCCATTCGACGGTGTTTTCGACCAATCTAACACTTCTAAACAATCACAAAGCATACCATACAGTCATAGCAACATGCATAAACATCCACAAACAACAAAACAACAATATGATATGTCAAAACGGATCAAACATACCCAAAAACCCATATTTTCCCCTTAAGCATGTTTAAGAACAACTAATGATAGGATTAGTAAAACTTAAACAAATTAGCCAAATTTTCTAACAGAGGTCTAAAACAATATTTATGAATTTCTGAATATTTTTCCAGAATTTTATCACGCTTAATTTCGCTAATTAACACTAATCACCCCTTAATCCCCTAAATTCCGGGATTAACAAAATTAGTCCAAATTAACCCAAATTCATATCAGAGACATAAAAATGATGTTTCAGAATTTTAGAAATTTTTCTAGATTTTTCTGAGCCATAATTTCGCTAATCTTTGCTAATTACCATAATTAGCCGTAATTAGTGAAAAACAATGCAAATCACTCACCTTTGGCACAATTAAACTTTCAGAACTGAAACTCCTCTGATATATATCCAATCTCTATGTGTTCCAGCAACTCTCTCTCTGATTTGGTGCTAATCCCCTTTGGTTTGATGTAGTTTTGCTTAATCTTTGATTAGAAAGTGATTAGAGGTGATTTGGAGTGAAATATGAAGGTGGAAGCCATGGCTATACTTGAAGGAATGTCTTAGGCGGCTGGAAAATGAAGTAAAAACCGAAATCATAACCCTAGCAGCCCTTAAATACCACTAATCCCGAATTCCCCCTTTGGGCCTAGTTGCTAATTACCCGGTTAAGCCCAATTAGTTGAAAATAACCTTTTAAACCTTAATTCAGCCATATCTCCCAAACGGTAAGTCCGTTTGGCTGTTGTGACCACTCTACGGAAAGAGAAACCATCATCCGGAGCTAATGGAAGTGGTTTCAAGTCAAAATTCCTTTCCAGTCAAAAGTTATGGACGAAACAAGATCAACTAGGGGCAAAACGATCATTTAAAAATTGGCAAAAATCATGAACATGGGAAATGACCCCACTAGTCGTTTCCCAAAAGTACACGACCATACGACTTACCAAGAAAAAGAAATAAATATTCTACGATCCTAGATGCGTAGAATGTGGGTTGTTACATGTAAATTTGGTACGAATTGGGCATATGTAAAACTGACATGTAACCTAGAACTTGGGCATATGTTAATTATGTAAAATTTGGAGCAGAAACATGTATGATAATTTATGACTTGGAGAAAGTTTAATATGAACGCGCCTGTTAGACCAAAAAGTGGTTCTAACACCCAAATTGATTAAAAGCAAATGAAATGAGATAAAAATGAAAATGAACACGCAGGATTTATAGTGGTTTGGCGAAGAAATGCCTACGTCCACTTATCTTTCACTATATTCAATGATTCAGTTGCAAATACAATGTAATATTCACTTGATTCCACTCACAACTCACTTATATTCACTCAATTGACTAAAACAAATAATGAAAGAAGACTTGGATTCTCCGGGAGTACTGGAGTTCGGATTATGGAGGTGGTTGAATTCTCGAAATGCTCAAAAAAGATCCTTTTCTTTGTCTCCAGATGGGGTATTTATAGGTGTGAATTTGCTCAGAGCCCGATCCGGATCGGAGCCACGTGTCACTCATCCCATCAGCATCAGATTCGGATTGATTTCTATGTTGACAACGCATCAGAATAATGGACGTTATGGGCAGGAACTGGTCATAGCCGATCCGGATATCCAGGCGCTTATGCTGGAGAATGATATGGAAAATGGGTTCGGGTCGGAGGGACACGTATAAGGGGTTCGGATCGGGATACCCGATCCGACCCGGATTGGCTTGGAAACAACGCTCTCTCTTCTTTAGTCTGCTCTGCTCCGCTCCGATCTATTTCCGTAGCAACCGGGTGGCTTTCCGATCCAATTGAGACTATATTGCCCTCCGATCCGAACAGCTATGCCTTACCAATTTCCTCAGCAACAGTTCACCGATCCGAACAGAAGACTTTATCCGATCCGAACCGATACGCTGTTTTGACCCGACCTGAATAACTGCAGCTGTCCGATCTAGGTTGTAGTGTCCTCCCCGATCTGAGTAGTGGTGGTCTCTCCGATCCGAACCGAAGTCTTCTAATTAGAAAGGTTCTTCAATGCTTGATATCTTGACTTTGTGTTGCCTAGTTCACAAAGTAGGCTAACACTTTGCCCCCTCAAAGGATGCTTCTGTTGGAAATGGAGCATGCTTTGATTGCTGTTGCACAACGCCTTCATCCTTCCCTTTGAATTCACATGCCAAGCTGTCGTACTGCATCCTGTTCGGTTCGGATTTCGACCCGAACGGATTTCTGGTTCGGGTTCCGACCCGGACGGATCCCCTTCTTCCTATACTCTGCAATGGATTAGTGGGTCAAGCTGCGTCACTGGGCTTTTCGAGCCGGTCCGAGCGGGAATACGAATAGTCAGCTTGTTTTTTATATAAATCTACTTCACTTTTCTTCTTTTCTTTTATTTATTGTTCTTGCCCAACCGATTTCACATCGAAACCCTAGTCTTTCCAAAGAATTTCAAAATTCTCGCTTCAATCTTTGAATCAAATACATAGGTAGTCTTGCAATCTCGAATCTCGTTGCCATAATTGTTTTTAATTTACGTTCGCAGTTATGTTGAATGATTCTAGCAAGGTATTTGACTAATTCCATCGCCATGGCTTCCTTCATCCTCCGCCTTCGTCGTTGATGGCATCGACGCCATTTCGAGGCGTTGGTGGAGGGTGTTGAGATTCGTCGTTGAATACTTGAGTGCTTAAGCACTTGATTTTAATTAAGGCTTTGGATATCGAGTTGGGTTCGCTACTTAAGAGGAGGAAGAGGAAGGAAATTGAAGGAGATCGGTTTGTGTGGGGGAATAGTAGGAGAAAAAGGAAAAGAGAGAAATTCACAGAACCGGACCGGGTCGGAGCAATAAGGCAAAGAAATGGGACTTAACTTGTTTGACCGGGTCGGGTCGGACCTATGAATAAAATGGAGGTCAAGAATTATGCGCTCGGATCGGACCGGGTTGTGAAACAGAGAGAGAATAGGGGCATTGTTATTCAGGTCAATCCGACCCGCCCCGAAAGTCAATCCCCGAACCGATCCGGGTATATCTCACTGAGTGTGAGCCTTTGCTTTAAGCTGACATGTGACCTTGCCTATCCGATCTGAACCTGATGTATACATCCGAACCGACAACTACTCAGTCCAAAGCACAAACTTTTGTCCAACTATTTAAAACAATGCTAGATATTACTTCCAACTTCATGAACAGTTAGGATAGTGCCTTGCGGACATAAATGAACATTAAGAACTACTCTGACTATCACTTTCTCTTCAAGTTTCGTCTTACATTGTTGCACCTTTACTTTGCATTTCTCACATTCGCTGCACACATTTTAGTTCACACACATGCACAGGGGGGTACGGGCTAATTTACTCTAATTCGTGCTATTGCTTCTTCAATAGTTCTATGACAATGAGACCCAGACGCTCTTCCAGACTAGCTGAGAGGAAAGAAGCCCCGAAAACCTCTAACAAAATCACTCTCGAGGATATATCTTCTCCTTCGGATCCAGAATGGGACAGTGAGGGTCCAGACTACGGGGTTGGAAATCGAGAAAGCAACGAGGTGTCTTCAGAGAATGAAGTTTCTCTGGGTTTTGAGGAGGAAGGAGGGATTGGTGACGATCGAGCCCCTGATGAATTTGAATCGGCCATTATATTGGAATCACCTCCAGACTCCGTTGAATCAACAATCGACAACGATCGACTTGTCCGAATTTGCTTAAAGTACGGGATAATGAAAAGGGACACTCTAGTGCCTTCACGCTCTGACCGTCCCCACAACCCTCCAGAAGGATATATGGCGGTCACTCGATTGATGTGCATGGTCGGCGCCATTCCTCCATTCTCTCCCTTCATCGTTGACTTTTTAAGACAAATGCGGATTGCCCCCATGCAGTTGCATCCCAATTCATATGCCTATTTGCACACCTTGTACATAGCATATCGTGAAATCTTAGGCATAGAGCTCACGTTCGATGACGTTCACTTCTTCTATAATTTCAAGCATCGAACTCGAGAGACTCCATCTTTCTGCTACTTTGAGTCAGTTCCAAAAAGGAAGATAATCTCAGCACCATTCAGCAGTAAAGCTGGAGATTCCAGACTAGAATGGTTCTACGTGAAGCGACAGCCTGGATGCGCCAGGAGGTGGACAAAATCAAGTAAAGCACTGATTCTCTAAATCCGGGCTCTACACACTTGAATCATCACCTTAACTTGTTTTCCTTTTTGTTTGCAGTCGACAATCCCAAACAGATATCAGATCAGGTGTTCTTTGACCGGATGCACCGACTTCTTAATGGCGATCAGAAATTCTTGACTATCGACGATATCCTTAAAGACGAATACCTTCACTTTCATGGGCTGTTATCCGTTTTTCGTAGCATCGGTCATGGGACGGCTCCATACGCATACATTCCTCCAGTGGAGGTAGTCCCAGAGACAGGAGAAGGCTCAGGAGTTCCTACAGCGCCTCTTCAAACTTCACCTTCTCCATCTTCTACACAAGATGACGAATTGGCTAATCTGGCCGAAAAGCATCGTGAAGGATATACTGCCCCCGAGGAGGCTACTTCTCTGGAAAAGTCAAAATCCTCCCAAGAATCGCCACTTCGTGCTTCCGAGGGGGATGTCCTTAGTACTGATGAGCAAATATTCCAGGGTTTGGGGGATCTCCCCTTACCTGAGACTATATACACTTCAGAGGATTTCCGGAAGGATCCTTTAGCCTTCACCTCTTCTGAAGAGACCACTCCTGCTAAGGCCAAAGAGCCTGCCCGTACTAGTCTAGCTTCAGACTCGGGTTGGTTGGGGGGAAACACACCACTTAGGATACACTTTATATAACGACATTAGCATTCATTGCACCTCTTTTTTCATGAATCCATTAATTCTAAATTTCGTTTGTTTTATCGTGCAGGTACGATGTCTCGATCCTACTATGATATCAGGAAGCTTCGTCGCAGCATGTCCAATCCTCCTCAGGATGTCGAGTATGATCGTCGTGATGATCGTGGCAGGGATGAGAGAAGGCCTTACGATCCCTATCGTTCTCGACCCTCACGCTCTCGCTCACCTGTTCGGCCGGAACAAGAGAAATACAAGGGTTATCAGAGCCGTAGGGAAGAGGACAGACCACAATCTAAAGAATCCACTTCTTCCCATGAAAAGCGCAGTAGAGAGAGAACTCCTCCAAAAGAGACTGGGTCTCGAA
Source organism: Allium sativum (assembly GCA_030737875.1). Taxonomy (NCBI): domain Eukaryota; kingdom Viridiplantae; phylum Streptophyta; class Magnoliopsida; order Asparagales; family Amaryllidaceae; genus Allium; species Allium sativum. Next base: position 739,973,900 of record CM060909.1, on the reverse strand, counting down.
GTAAGCACAAGGTCCCTGCTACTAAACGACCTAGGACAGACAAAGAGACTACCGAATCCTCTTCACACAGTGACACCGAATTAACAATCCCCGCTCCTACCCCACTAGATGCGGAAACTGCAGTAAAGCGGACCTATTTGGAGGAGCAATTTCCCGAGCACTACTTCGAGACTTTGACTTTTTTACCTGCCCTTGAACCTATTTCTTCTAAATGGGTAGATGAGGCCAAAGCAAAGATTGATGCGGTGGAAAAGCAGTATTCTGAGATGTTTAAATATTCATGCAACCTCTCCAGAATCATCCGCACTCTAATCACAAATACCGACTCAATGCAAAAGACCGCGGAGGAGGATGCCAAGGCTTTAAAAGCCCTAGGAAAAGATTTGGAAGACACTCAAGCTCAGCTAGCTGTCGCTCAAAGGGACGCTTCTAATTTCAAACAACAATTTGAGGACATGCAAAAACGTTATCACGACTTGCTTGAATCTTACACTCAAGAGAGTTCTGAGTTAAAAAAGCAAGCTGATGAGGCCAATTCAGAAGCTGCTAAGACACGCCTTGCTTATGCTGAGCTTGAACGGAAAAACGCCGAGTTAGCAAAGAGGAGCGCTGAACTAGAAAAGAAGAACGCTGACTTGGCTTCAAAGCTGTTGGAGGCAGAGAACAGAGCTGCCCTGGCCGAGGGTAATGTGGAGTGTGCCATCAAATCTGTGGAGGAAGCCCGCAAGCAATTATCAGAGGCGGAGGCTGATATTCAGGGTTTCGGCGAACTAATGATTGAATTCTTCGCACATATTATCCGTCGCCGAAACATTTCTTGGATCGAGGACTATCCATCCACTCTAGTTCAAGTGTGGAATCAGATCATCGAGTGGGAAAAAGAGGAACTTAAGGTCGATTCCATTAACGAAGATAAGCTAATGGAGAAATACTTGAGGGATGATGAACCGGAGCGGCTAGCTGAAGGGCGCCGCCTTATTGCTGAGGCCATGGAAGAAGAGAGACGGAAGTCTAAACAAAAAACTTTTCTCGAAGCTGGTTCCTCTTCTTCTGCCCTTGCAACTTCTGAAGTAGAGGGGTATGATCCTGAAAATCCGGGAATTCCCCGAACAACTCTGCTATCCCCTATTCCTGAAACAGCACCAGAGGTAGTAGTCACCCCTGCCGAGAAGTCTTCGGAAGGTATCCCTACCTTTTCTCCTCAATTTGCCAAGGCTATTTCTACCTTTTGCCACGTGATTGAACAATCGATGAAAGACCCATTGTTTTCGCCTGAGTTGATAACTGTTGCTTCTCATTCTGTAGGTGTTGAGTCATCCGAAAAGACTGATGTGACTCAAGGAGCCACCGCCGGGACAAAGCCCGCAGAAAAGGCCAAAAAAGGGGAAGACAATGCTGCTTCTATAGACTTGGGAGAAGGAAGTGAGCCGACTAAGACCGCCACTCCCCATGATGAAGAAGTGATAGCAGCTTTAAGGGATGGTGGCGGTGACGGGGGTCAGGAAGAGGAATCAGAAGTTGCAATAATCGGGGAGTCAAAAAGTGCTGATGACGTTACCTTGGCTGCAATGATGGCTGATCAAGACAAGCGCTTGCAATTAAAAGCCGAAGAACTAGACCCTGAAGCCCTCAAGCCCCTCGCAGTTGTGGATGCGGGATCAAGGTTAGTTGTTAAGCTCTCAACTAGATCTATCACAGAGGAACTCGCTAAAAAATCTTCTCTTGATTCCAGCGCCCCACACTCCGGGAAGAAGTCTACTGGCTCCAGCAACGCATCTTCAGGAAAAAAGAAGTCAAAACGAATCTTGACGGAGGCTGAGAAAGAAGCAAAGGACGCGGAGAAAGCCGCCAAGAAATCCAAGGCTCATTCAAAATCTAAATAGTGGATTGCCTCGTATCGTTTTAGCATTTAGTGAACCAATAATTGCTGCTACAAGAGTAGCTCCTGCACTTTCTTTTTTAGCTATTTTCCTGTACAAATTCATTCATTTGTAAATAAAAATAACTCATTTTCTGCAATGTTTGTTTGTTAGTAGTTCTGCACTTATGTAAAAATGCATGTCTATAGTTATGAAACGAAGTTGTGGAGGGGGGAAATATGCGTATACATACGTGTCCCCAGTCAATTCCCACAAATTATTTAATGCTTAATCAAGCAATCTGAATGCTCCCGATTCTCTGACGGGATAGCACTTCCTGTGTCGTCGGTACCTGTCGTTTTTTCTGGCATTTCTTTTATACTCTCTCTCTTTCTCTTGAGAGTTAGAGTTTGAGCTCAGTAATCTATTCATTCCCCGGTCTTTCAGCGGGGAAAGATTTCTTTCTCAGCGCTCAGTCGGAGACGCCTTTATACTCTCTTTCTCTCTGGAAAGTTAGAGTTAGGAGAAGAATTTCTTTTTCAGCGCTCAGTCGGAGACGCTTTTATACTCTCTTTCTCTCTGGAAAGTTAGAATTAAGAATGTCGTTTTCTCATTCTTTTATGTCTTATCGCACAAATAGTCGTTGTGCTTCTTTTTATGTCTAAACTGTTTTCAACCTTTTTAGGCTCTGAGTCATCCTGTATTTTATAATCACAACAGAATAACTGATGAATGTATATATGTAATGCATAAAAGTAAATAACACACAATATTTTTATAGTGGTTCGACAAAGTCGTAGCCTACATCCACTTTATAGTTCTTCATTCATATCGTCAGATTTTCCCAAGGCAAGTCGTGCGTTATTACAGAGTTCATAAGAAAAATAACACAAAGTACAGCATTTCTAATCCAAATATCGCATTAAGTGTTGGGCATTCCATGCTTTGGGGACTTCTTCGCCATCTACGGTCGTTAACTTGAAGGTTCCTTTTTCAAGTTTCCGTTGGATGACAAAGGGTCCTTCCCATTTTGGACCGAGGTGAGGAAGGGATGGAAAGACTCTCTTTAGCACCAAATCTCCTGGTTCAAAAGTCCTGAGGCGAACTTTTTTGTCGTAATAGCGTGCCATCTGACGTCGATGTCTTGCCGCACGCAAATCTGCTTCGTCCCTTTTTTGTTCGACTTCATCAAGAGACTCAAGTAAGAGTGCCCGATTCGTCATCGGATCATAATATGTTACCCTGTGGGAAGGAACTTCCAGTTCAACTGGAATTACAGCTTCTGAGCCAAAGGAGAGAGAGAAAGGGGTATGACCGGTGGCCGTTTTAAATGTTGTTCGATATGCCCACAAAGCTAGGGGCAATTCGTCAACCCATTTTGCCTTTGCACGCTCTAACCGTTTCTTGAGGATGGATTTTATTACTTTGTTTATTGCCTCTACTTGCCCATTCGATTGCGGATAGGCAACTGCAGTATATCGTTTGTCTACCTTATACTTCTGGCAGAAATTTCTGAATTCAGTACTATCAAATTGGGTTCCGTTGTCAGTTATAATCGTCCTTGGGATCCCGAACCAGCATATAATATTTCTGACCACAAAACTTATCACCTTTCTTGCCGTGATCATGGTCAAGGGCTCATCTTCCACCCACTTCGTAAAATAGTCCACGGCCACTATTGCATACTTAGCTCCTCCTTTAGCAATTGGTAGAACTCCAACGATATCAATTCCCCACGTGGCAAATGGCCAAGGACTCACCATTGATTTAAGTTGGGTCGACGGTGCCCTGGGGATTTTGGCGAATCTCTTGCACTTATCGCAGCGTCGTGAATAATCAGCTGCATCTTTATTAATCGTAGGCCAGAAGTATCCGTATCGCAATATCTTCTTTGCTAAAGATTGACCTCCTGTATGATCTCCACACTCACCTTCGTGTACTTCTCTTAGTACACGCTTGATGTCGTCGTATGCTATACATCGTAACAGGGGCATAGAAAATCCTTGCCTATAAAGAGTATCATCTTGTATGACATATCTGGTAGCTTTGCGAACTACAGCTCTTTTCTCACTCTTCTTTGATGGGAGTGTCCCATTCTTAAGGAAATTATTAATTGGAGTCAATCACGACTCCTTCTCTGGTTCCGCTTCAAAAGCGAATTCAATTTCCATTGACTCAAAGCTTGGCGATTCCAACGTTTCAATTGGAATTATTTCAGTCTCTTCTGGATTGTCGGAACTAGCCAGCTTTGCCAGCCTATCCGCTTTCTGGTTTTCAACTCTGGGAATGTGTGTTATGTTGTACCGCTCTAAGCTATTCAATAGCTCTCTCACTTTTCTAAGGTAGGCGATAAGTCGAGGTCCTCGAGCCACAAATTCCCCCTCGCACTTGGCAAACAACAATTTTAGAGTCACAGAATATGTCTAACATTTTTACTCCGAGGTCTTTAGCAAGCTTCAGCCCGGCAATCAGGGCTTCATATTCGGAGTCATTGTTAGTCGCCGAAAATTCTAATCGCAGGGCGTAACATAACGACCGTCCTTCGGGAGTGACTAAGACGATTCCAGCTCCGGACCTTCGGTCGTTCTTGGCTCCATCTGTATATAGTTTCCACGGATCTATCTTTTACTCATCCTCGGACTTAACCACTCTGTCATCGATTACTTCCTCTTTTGGAATGGTGAACTCCGCAATAAAGTCTGCTAGAGCTTGCCCCCTGATTGACTTTCGTGGTTGAAAATTCAAATCAAACTGACTTAGTTCTATGTTCCATTTGATCAACCTTCCCGATGCTTAGGGTCTCTGCAACACCTGCCTTAAGGGCTGGTCGGTGTATATGGTTATTGGATGAGCTTGGAAATAGTGACGAAGTTTTCGGGATGCGATCAGGAGGCTGTAAGCGAGCTTCTCAATTTTTGGGTAGTTGCGCTCTACCGCTGCTAATTTCTTGCTTACATAATACACTGGCCTTTGTACTTTGTCTTCTTCTCGAACCAGGGCTGTGCTGACGGCGTGAGCCGAGACTGCCAAGTAAACAAACAATTCTTCGTGATCTACGGGCTTTGATAAAATCGGCGGTTTCTCTAGCAGTTCCAATAAATTTCGAAAGGCCTCAACACAGTCCGGAGTCCACTTGAAGTTCTTCTTTCCTCTTTTAATCAAATCAAAAAACGGAACGCATTTGTCTGTGGCTTTGGAGATGAATCTACTCAGTGCCACTACTTTCCCTGCAAGACTTTGGACGTCTTTAATTCTCCTCGGCTCTTCGATATTTCTAATCGCTGCTATCTGGCTAGGGTTGATTTCAATTCGTCGGGAGCTTACAATGAAGCCAAGGAACTTTCCTGATGCCACTCCAAATGAGCATTTCAGAGGATTCAATTTCATCCGATACTTTCGCAGGATACCAAACATTTCCGCCAAGTCTTGCATATGGCTGGAGGACTGTTTCGATTTGACAAGCATATCATCCACATAAACTTCCATAGTCTTTCCTATTTGATTATAAAACATTCTATTCGCCAAGCGCTGATAAGTAGCTCCGGCGTTTTTCAATCCGAATGGCATTACAACATAACAATATAATCCCAAATTCGTAATGAAGCTCGTATGTTCTTGGTCTGGCATGTGCATAGGAATTTGGTTGTATCCAGAATATGCGTCCATGAAAGAGAGAAGTTCATGACCTGCTGTCGAATCTACAAGCTGGTCAATCCTGGGAAGTGGGAAACTATCTTTTGGGCAAGCTTTGTTCAAATCTGAAAAGTCGATGCAAGTTCGCCACTTTCCGTTTGGCTTCTTTACCAAGACGGGATTCGATATCCAGTCGGGATATGTCGAATCTCGAATAAATCCATTCTGCTTCAACTTCTCTACTTCCTCTTTGAGAGCAGCCGACCTCTTTGGGCCCAGCATGCGTCTCTTTTGCTTCACAGGCGGATGTTTCGGGTTTACATTCAATTTGTGACTTATAATGGATGGCGATATCCCACACATGTCAGCATGGGTCCAGGCAAACACGTCTAAGTTTGCCTTCAAGAAGTCCGTTAGTTCTTTAGCTCGACGTGGATCCAATTGAGAACCAATTTTCAAACTTTTGTCGAATCAGCTTCATCAATGGGAATTTCCACTGTCGCTTCATTAGGAGTTGCATTCCTAGCCTCTGGTTCCTCGTCTTTTCTGGGATCCAGGTCTTCAGGCGTTCCTTTGGGCAACTCCTTTGGGGTCAATCTCTCTAATTGCTATGCCGAGCCCCCCTTTGGGGGAGACGAGGCATCTTTACTCTCAACGTTAAGTCCTTTCATCAACATCTTTAATTCGGCCACATAGCAGGCCCGTCTGGAAACTTGATCCCCTCTCATTACTCCAGTTCCGGCTTCGGTTGGGAACTTAAGTAACAAACACCAAGGGGCGATACAAACTCTGAATTCAGCAAGGGCAGGCCTCCCCAAAAATGCATTATAAGGCGAATCTACGTCCAATACTACGAACTGAAGCATCCGCACTCTTCTACGTTCTCCTTGCCCCAGGGTCACGGGCAACTCTATGTATCCCATGGGAGCTGTCGACGCCCCGTTGAAGCCTCTGATCCATCCTTCACATGGCTTCAAATCTTCAGATTCAAGCTTCATCTGATCGAATGACTTTTTAAATAAAATATTGACAGAACTTCCGTTGTCTACTAATACCTTATGGACCAAGGCCGGCCCAATAGTGGTAGTAATAACCAACGGATCATCAGTGGGTGATTGGATCCCAGTATTGTCTCGGCTGCGGAATACCACGTCGTCAAACATGGTCTTCTGTTGTTTTATGGGGGTGATATCTTCCAAATCATCACCTTCATTCACATCTAGGTGCTTGGCAGCATTTACATATTGAACCATTGATCTGAAGCTTCGGATTGCCGGGTGAGGTCCGCCTACTATGGAGTTGATAACAATTCCTTTACCTTTCTGCTACGCTATAGGCTTGGGAGTAGGTAGAATCTGTTTTGGAGCCTGCTCTCCTTGCCCCCTGTCCCTCGGGGCAACCTTGTATTCATCCAACTTCCCTTCACGCAGCAGCTTCTCAATCACATCCCTCAAATGCCGACATTCATTGGTTGAATGCCCATGAGTTCCATGAAACAAACAAAATTTCCCTGTCGCCATTTCTTTCTCGGTCGAATCACGAGGTGGCGGTCTTTTGTAATGTAACACATTGTACGTATCCAGGTAAATATTTTCCAGGGTGTCGTTCAATGGTGTATAATTCTCGTAGGTCTGGAATCGGGGTCTTTTGTTAGGATCGCTTCCCCTATTTCTGTTTCTTCTGCTACCGTTCGGATTACGGTTATTGTTGTTGTTACCCCCGCTTCCAGCATTGTTGTTTCCACCCTTGTTTCCCACATTTACTTCAACCTTGCCAGAACTTTCCCCAGTCTGCTTCACGGCGATATTACTCTGCACATTTTCTTTTGAAGTCGTCTCAGACTTTCTCTTTCGGTTTGCCCTGGCCTCCTTTCGCCTTAGATAAATATCGGCTTTTTCGTAGAATATCTCTCTTGTGGAGGGTGTTTTCCCAGAAAGGTAATCTCCAAACTCGGATTCAGGATCGACTCCTTCCTTCAATGCCATCAGAATAGTGGGCTCATGCGGGTCACTGACCTCAGTCACAGCTTGGTTAAAACGGTCAAGATATGCCCTCAAAGACTCACCTGGTGCCTGCTTGATTCTCGATAATTCAATAACACTTTTGGACTTTCTGGCATGGAGTCGGAACTGGTTCATAAAACGCTCTCTTAGTTCCTTGTAATTCGAAATCGAACGAGGAGGAAGTCGGGTAAACCAGAACAGCGCCACATCTTCTAAGTAGATTGGGAATGCTTTGCACTTCACTTCATCAGGGGCAGCAGCAGCATTCATGAGCCATGAGTATCGCATCAAATGCTATCCCGGATCAGTCCTTCCGTTATACTTGTCCATCTGTGGCAAGTTAAAGCGCCGGGGAAATTGGAAGTCGAGGATATCGTCGGTGAAAGGAGTATGGCTTCGCTCAATGCCATAATCTTCATTTGTATAGTTCCGGCTCTCGGACATGATCTGGCGAACCATTGCCTGCACATCTGCATTAGTTAGGGGCCGCTCAGGTTCCCTGGCCCTAGTATCCGAGTTCCTTCTGGGCTCTTGTTCAGGAGATGCCCTTCTTCTTCGAGCTGCTTCTGCTCGATTCCGTTCCCTGCGCTCCCGTTCGATCTCGGGAGGAGGGGACTGGAGTCTTTGCCCCCGTGTGGGGTCATTGTTTCCTAGCGCTCGTGCAATATCCTCACAAGATCCCAAAGATCCAAATGTCAGCTTCTCCACATTCTGAGGTCGTTCGAGTGGCATTCGTTCACGGGGCCGCTCTTCCTCGGAAGATGAAGATTGATCCATTGGTGTGTGACGAACCGGTGATGGAGTTCTCTGTCGACGGAGTTCACTAATCTCCCGACTCATGAGCCTCATATTTTCCTGCATCATGAGATTAGTGCGCTCGTGGACTTTCATAGCCTCCCTTGTGCACTCAAGCATGTCAAGTAAGCGCGAGAAATCTCCTTGTGTGATGGGCGCAGATGGATTAACCTGATCACTAACCCTGGTGGCTGGAATCGGAGCATTCGTAGGGACTCGAGTGGAGGTTCCAGCTTCACCAAGCGTCAGATCGGATCGGAGATAGGAGGTCGGGTCGGTTCGGAGCTGGGGAGCCTGGTCGGATCGGTACGTGGCAAGCTGCTCGGGTTGGTTCAGATTGGGGGAATGCACTGCTTCAGAGTCTCCTACCCGGATCGGATCGGAGCTCTCCCCCTGTTGGCGGCTCGGATTTCCTGCATTGGTTCTTCCTGCTGCTGAACTCTGCCCCCGAGACCTTGTTACAACCGCATTTTGCTGATCTTCGCCAGCTCCATTTCCTCGACCAGATTGAACTTCTTTGCCTTTTCCTTTGGCCATGATTCTTTGACAATCACTTCAACAAATATAAAAGAGCGGAGAAACTTGAGGATTAACTTCTTTGAACTCAACGGTCCAAAAAGTAGAAAGAAATCCCGGAAAATAAAGAATTCAGATGAGGATTCTCAGTGAAAGCACCAAAATGTTAGACCAAAAAGTGGTTCTAACACCCAAATTGATTAAAAGCAAATGAAATGAGATAAAAATGAAAATGAACACGCAGGATTTATAGTGGTTCGGCGAAGAAATGCCTACGTCCACTTATCTTTCACTATATTCAATGATTCAGTTGCAAATACAATGTAATATTTACTTGATTCCACTCACAACTCACTTATATTCACTCAATTGACTAAAACAAATAATGAAAGAAGACTTGGATTCTCCGGGAGTACTGGAGTTCAGATTATGGAGGTGGTTGAATTCTCAAAATGCCCAAAAAAGATCCTTTTCTTTGTCTCCAGACGGGGTATTTACAGGTGTGAATTTTCTCAGAGCCCGATCCGGATCGGAGCCAGTGTCACTCATCCCATCAGCATCGGATTCGGATTGATTTCTACGTTGACATCGCATCCGAATAATGGACGTTATGGGCAGGAACTGGTCATAGCCGATCCGGATATCCAGGCGCTTATGCTGGAGAATGATATGGAAAATGGGTTTGGGTCGGAGGGACACGTATAAGGGGTTCGGATCGGGATACCCGTTCCGACCCGGATTGGCTTGGAAACAACGCTCTCTCTTCTTTAGTCTGCTCCGCTCCGCTCCGATCTATTTCCGTGGCAACCAGGTGGCTTTCCGATCCAATTGAGACTATATTGCCCTCCGATCCGAACAGCTATGCCTTACCAATTTCCTCAGCAACAGTTCACCGATCCGAACAGAAGACTTTATCCGATCCGAACCAATACGCTGTTTTGACCCGACCCGAATAACTGCAGCTGTCCGATCTAGGCTGTAGTGTCCTCCCCGATCTGAGTAGTGGTGGTCTCTCCGATCCGAACCGAAGTCTTCTAATTAGAAAGGTTCTTCAATGCTTGATATCTTGACTTTGTGTTGCCTAGCTCACAAAGTAGGCTAACAGCGCCTAAGTTGGGTTTTGGGTAGTTGGTATGTATTGGACATCTAGAAGGCACGTAAGCATGCTTGTGAACTTGAAACATGAATTGGTTATGAATATGAATCATTAACTTGATAATAGGCATAAGTGAAAACATGAAACTTAAAATGAAACTAGCCATGAAACTAGACACGAATTTGACAAGAAAATTGAACATGGACATGACATTAGAATAAACATGAAAATGGCCAACTCGAGGTTGGGTTGAGTTTGCAGTGTAAATCTACCCAGAACCGCCCGGCAAATCCAGTTACTGTAAACAATAGGATCCAATGTGGGTATTCGGTCATATCGCGCTTGAAACCCGAGGTCAGACTGAGTTGTGGTGTAAATCTGCCCGGAACCGCCCGGCATATCCAGTGACCACAACAACAGGTCTGATGTGAGAGGTTGGGGTGCATTAGTGAATTAATGCCACATGATAGGGTTAAGTCATGAACCGCTTGAATATACTTAACCAATTTGACACGATGATTTGATAGGGTTAAGTCATGAACCGCTTGAATATACTTAACCAATTGGATACGATAATTTGATAGGGTTAAGTCATGAACCGCTTGAATATACTTAACCAATTTGACACGATGATTTGATAGGGTTAAGTCATGAACCACTTGAATATACTTAACCAATTGGATACAATGATTTGATAGGGTTAAGTCATAAACTGCTTGAATATACTTAACCAATTTGACACGATGATTTGATAGGGTTAAGTCATGAACCGCTTGAGTATACTTAACCAATTGGACATGATGATTTGATAGGGTTAAGTCATGAACCGATTGTATATACTTAACCAACTTGACAGATGATTCGTAGGGTTAAGTCATGAACTTGAACGACAACACTTAGCCAATTTGACATGACACGTAGGCAGGTTAAGTCACGAACTTGAATGACAACACTTAACCAACTTGACATGCTAGACTGATGGGGTTAAGTCTCGAATTTAAATGACAACACTTAACCTACTGGACGGAAACCCTAGTTGCGCGGTCCTTTTCAGCAGTAACCCACTAGATGTATCACGGTACCCTGGAACTAGGCAGGGTGGGGCACGATTACTGGGTTGATTGTAAGCGACCAAAACGACGGCTGAGTTGGTGCGCCATTGTAGGTTCAGGCGGACTATGGTCGTGCACGTAGTCCGGAGTTGAAAAAGCAGGCATTAGGCACCAGTAGGTTTACACTGTGCATGCTTGATTCGTTTCGGTGGTTGGCACCCTAGGGCTTGATACACCCTATGGTGGACCTAGCACAGATGACTACATTTCGTGATTGGGCCGTATGACATAGACACATGAACGAGCTAGGACTTGAAGGGAGCCGATCGATTAATAGATCGTTACGTGGAAAAAGGGTGTTGTTCGTTAGGTAGCATAATCCCTAGTGGTCCTAGGTGGCATAAACCGTAATCGAATCTAGAAAACGTTCAATAGGTAGCATAATCCCTAGTGGTCCTAGGTGGCATAAATCCTAGTTGAACACGCGATAGTTCATGATAAGGAACCCTAGCCAGAACAAGGGTGGTGATCCAAACGATTTCAAGAATGGTGACACTACGTTGAAGTAGTATAGAAATACGTGATGAAACCCGTACGATATACGGCAAGGGACTGTACATATACATGGAAAGGATGATACGGGTTGGGGTACTAGTACAGTTGGTACAGAGAATATAGGAAATCAAAGAAAATAGTGGAATGGTGAAGCTTAGAAATCTTGCGATGTTATACTTAATAGAAACCTTGCAATGTTATACTTGATTCATCGTGCCTGTAGCTTACCTTGTCATCATGCTTATGTTTGCTTTCATTTTATTCATGCCATATTATCTTCACCTGTTTTTAGGCTGAAAGCCACTAGGACTTACTCAGTCTTTATGACTGACCCAGTTTGTTTCGCCTCTTTTTCTTTCGTTCCCCCCCCCCAAGGTTCGCAGGGTGGGAATACAGCTTAGTTCGGATCTTACCAAGCTCCAAGGCTCTTTCATGTACTGTTTGGATTTCTCTTGGCTATGGCTTGCTTTGCTGTTTTACTTGGGAAATGATTTATGACTATGGTTTTATGCTTCTTTACCATTGCAAGACATATTTCAATGTAATGGATTTAATAGCTTTTTGATGTAAAAGGCTTTAGACCTTTCTAGATTTTAAAGCAATGAAATTTGGTTCTTCTTCCGCTGTTTTATATGTTTTATATATTTTGTCTTGTAATATTTCTGTGTATGTTTACCTAGATAATGCTCCACCAAAGCTAGTGCATTCCCTTTGTGAGTGACACTAGCGGAGGTGAGGTGTTACAGATCTTCACAAATTTTATATCATTAGAAAGATCTTTTCAAAACTAATCCAACGGTTTCAGTTTTGGGAAAATCCGATGGTCGGATCTCCCGGTACAATCATTTGAAGTTACGATTTCAAAATACGAACTACAGCGTCGTTATTCGATTTTATTTAATTATATATATACATATAATTGATTCTGGCGTTGTTTTTCTTCAGATTTTAATTAAACGTTCCATACAATCCAACCGTTGGATCTTTACAAAGTTCGTGTCGTTGGAAAGATATTTCTAAAGCGAACCCAACGGTTGCGGTTTCGGGAAAATCCGATGGTCGGATCTCCCACAATAATCGTTTGAAATCACGATTTCAAAACACGAACTGCAGCTTCGTTATTCGATTTATTTTAATTATATATATATATATATATATTTTATTCTTCGATTCAAAAACCATATTCATTTCACACATTTGATAAAAACGATATTTTTATCCAATAGCTTTTTGTTTCAACACATAACTATTTTTAACAGTTCATATATATCATAAAAATGTTATTTTTATGTAAAGCAATTTATTTCAAAACACGATTATTTTATATAATTTATACATATCATAAAGATGTGATTTTTATTGTAAAACAATTTATTTCAAAACACGATTATTTTATATAGTTTATACATAAGGTAAAATTGTTATTATTGGTGTTAAAACAGTTTAAAACACTAATATTTTATATAGTCTATATATATGATAAAAATGTTATTTTTATTTTTCAAAGAATTTATTCAATACATGAGCTTCATTCAACACATGAATTTTATTCAACACATGGATTTCTATTCAACACATGAATTTTATTTCAACACATGAATTTCTATTCAACACATGAATTTCTATTCAACATATGAATTTTATTTCAACACATGAATTTTATTTCAACACATGAATTTCTATTCAACATATGAATTTTATTTCAACACATGAATTTTATTTCAACACATGAATTTAAATCAAACACATAAATATTTATAAAATTTCGGCAGCATAACGGTAGGGTAGTTAAAACCGGGACCGTCCCTAGTACGGCTCCTCGCTCTACCTTAAAGCCTCGCAACTTTTGACAATGGGGATTTTCAATATCTAGTTCGTACGCAGATGAATTTTCCCATATACTAATCCTATTGGGATTTCAATCAAAATCAATCATTTCAATTCAACCATTCATGATATTCACCAAATTTCACATCAACCAATAATCCAAACAATATCACAACCAACATATATCGTCCATGGTCTGTGGACAAGGGGAGTGTATATATATATATATATATATAGATATACGTATATAACTATATTTCGATTTCATTTCAATATCATTTCAATTTAATTCAATGCATATATCACTTTTACAATGCATATATAACTTATACATCGAACATACAACTTATACAACGCTTATACATGAGGTGTACAATGCTTATATAATTCATACTTCGACTATATAATTTATACATCGTTGTTTCCATATCGTTTATAATTCAGAAATCTCACATTGGTTATCGCGTTGCCAAAAATTGTAGAAGGCTCAGAAAAATATTTGGTCTCTTCTAGAATGTAGAAGACGTCCGCACGAGTCCACTGTCTCTCGTTTAACTGGATTTCGACCACATAGAAAAAAGATATGATTTTTACAAGTTTGCAACACTAAAAAGTGTTATATTCATTTTAAATAAAACAAGCCGTATACCTTCACTGTTTGCTTCAAAACTAGGTCACGAATTTTCGTGAAATCCGAGCAATGATTGGACGATCATGCTACGCCACCACGACAGGCTAGGAAGGGCGCGCAGGCGCCACCCACGATGTCCAGTTCGGTGGTCAGATGAATGGACGGTGGCGGTTTGAAGACGTTGAGTTTGGAGCGTCCGATCTCGAGATACACGAAGCGATGGAGAGTGCTCCTTATATGGATCTGAAGCTCTTGAAGAGATCTTCAAAAAGTTCCAAAGGGTCCTATGATTTTACTGCACGAATTGATCGGATTTGAGGAGAGAAGCAAGGGAGGGTTTTCCGTCGTCGCTTCAGGAGTTGTCGGGGAGAGAGAATTGTGGCGCTTGAACGTGATTGGTCGGGGTTTTATTTTAATTTATAATTTATTTAAAATCCAAAAATACACCTGTCACATACGAACTCCAATCCAAACTCAATGGCTGTCGCCCTTAGCTAAATACCCCCATTCCGAACACAATGGGATATGTTTCGTAATCCATTTCGACTGTTACAATCAGTTATTCTTCAAATTAATGTATAAAACATTCAAATTCTGATTCGAACATACATTTTAATTTGCCAGGGCCACATACTGATCCAAAAATTCCAGAGAAATAAATCCAGCTATGTTCCCAACAAAACTTGTTTCGTCGAATTCTGAGACCGTTTGAAAAATGGCCATTTTCTGGGGGATCCAATTTAACAAAAATTAACCAAACACATTTTCCTTCGCCACGCTCACATATTAACTTCAAAAATTATGGAATTTGAATCCTAGCAATAATTTGACATCCCGGATCCAACAAAAGTGGTTTCGTTGAATTCTGAGGTCGTTTGCAAAATGTCTATTTTCAAGGGCTATATATTCTCTTTAGCGACCTTTCTGAAAATTCATTTGGCCACAACTTTTGATACCCGCTATGAAACTTCGATTTTTCAGATTCGTTAGAAAGATCTTCACTAATAGATTTAAATATTTTTGGTTTCACTAAAATCAGTTTTATTTTGCACCCGGTACAGTCAGTCAAAGTTTGAATTCCAATTTTGAAACTGTCGCGCCTTTTCAGGCCTTGTTTATAATTAAAAATAATTATATTTATTTTCAAACATCGATTCAAACATACTTTTCATCGTTATTATTTAAAATAATTTATTTTAAATATTTAAAATCAACTAAAATATCCAAATAAAAAATTTTAAATTGGTTCAAATTTTCCGGGTTGTTATAGTAAGAACTCTTTTTGGTAGGATATAATTTACGTTAGTGTTACTAGTTAGGGTAGAATGAATCACTGTTTAAATATGATGTATGAAACTAAATAAATTATTCTTAATTGATGCTTAGAGTGTTTGTATCAAAAAAAATAAAAAAATAGGGCATTATTCACAAATAAATGCAGAAGTGTACGCAGTCGCACAAACATGCATATGTGCGTGAACAAACACATATTTATTATATGATGGGAATAGTTCATAGCAATCTATCACTTATGAACAGTTTAAGTTGTAAATGCTATAGCCAAAAAAGTATAAGATCATTGATTGTATCTTTAATAGCCTAAGTATGTTGATTCTTTTTGTTTCAGAAATTAAATATTAATGGAAAGTGGAAAACAAACCATTATATTGTTACGAGATAAAAAGAAAAATTTATGGCTAATAAACAAAACTCAAGACTAGATAAGTAACCATTGCAATCCTATCTATTGCACAAATTTTATTACATTTTCACTCAAACCATATTAAAAACATTTACATAACATCAAAAGTCATCGTCACTGTGTACAAAATCAACGGTGAGAGAAAAACAACTAGTGGGCCAGTTTAACTATAGCTGTAAGAATTACAATGTGTTAGAGGTAGAGTACTTATTACTTTGTTAAGGAAGAGTACTTATTTTAAGTAGAGAACTCTTTGAATTACTTGCTTCCAACACAACAAATGACCACACATTTATAGTGGACTACTTACCCTTACAAATAGACACAACCCATTGAATGCACACGACTTTTCACTGAATGTACATGTTACACCCCACGTCCATTAATGTCACTCACAAAGGGAATGCATTAACTTCCATGGAGCATTTTAAGTAAATATAGAACAGAAAAATCACAACAAGACAGATATAAAGCAGTACTTGAAAATTTAAAACTTTATTTATTGCAGTAGAAGGTAAATATGTTTGGTTACATCATCAAAACCATAAACCAAAGTCAAGTACATCATATCCATCCTGATAAAACAAAGTACATAAACTGAAAGACATAATCCCCAACATCAAAATAGCCATAAATAAAAGAGAAGCTGAACTTTACTTTAGCGATCCAAGCAATCTTCTAAAAGCAGTCCAAAATCAAGCTCCACTGGTGCTAGTTCCAACCTGAGCACCTGGTGGGGGGGGGGGGGGGAAGGAAAGAGATGGGAAAAAGGGGGGTCAGACATAAAGTCTGGCGAGTGCGATAACTCTAACAATATAATTAACAAAGTAACTAGGCTAAGGCATAAGTTGGAAAATAAGGAAATGATCATGAACCATTGAGTATGGCAGTGTAAACAAGGAAACAAGATGAACAACGATATCGTTAAAGCGCACCTAACCCACTAAGATAATTACTAAACTACACCAACACTATAGGATAATTACTATACGGCACCGCCACTAGTATACTGCACCACCAGTAGTCACCCTAAGGTTGATCCCGCCTACAGACTTAATAATGATATTGGTAGTTTTGTGTACCCCTAGCTGCCTTCATAGGTGTCGTCTGCCCCTATCTCCACTAGGTGTACCCACTACCCCCAAGCGATCGGCTCCCTAACTCGTAGATACCCATGCTGGCCCCATAGTTGGGTGTATCACTCCCCAAAGTGGCAACCCAATACCACCAAGAATGCACGACTTATACCTACACGATGCAACAACGTCTTACCTACCAGCCCGGGTTCACACACGCATATGAACCCGTTGGACTTGCGTTGCCACCGCTAACCCGGTTTAGCCTCTTACAGTCAAGCCCAGTATGCATGTCCCGTCCTCGACTTGGGTCGAGCCCACAAAGATACGTATGGGATACTGGTTGAAACGGGCCCCCATTACATGACACAAGCTATCCACCTAAGCTTGGTCCCCTCTAGTACATCCCACTTCTTATTCATGTTTCATATTTTGGTTAAGTGTTTCTAATCGTATTTCCAAATGCCACCCAAGGCACTCACTAGATTCCATATGCCACCCAAGGCACCCACTTGACCCCCTCATGCCCCACTACATGCTTATCTGGTTAAGTGTTTCTTAATTCATTAAGACCGTAACCTCATAAAGACATCTCACATTAGACTGGAATTTGTGGCAGCTGGATTTGTCGGGCGGGTCCGGGCAGTCTTACACCACAAAAGAGCTTAACCTCGTGTCTTTACAATTGTTACGTATTTAGTTTAAGCCTAAGACCTCTCACATTAGACTGACATTTGTGGCAGCTGGATTTGCCGGGCGGGTCCGGGCAATCTTACACCACAAAAGAGCCTAACCTCGTGCCTTAAACGATTAATTACTCCTAATTAATCTTTCCCCAATCTGAATTACTTTTCCTATTCAAATTATCAATCAATTCCAAATTTAACGATGTCCATAATTGAGACAATTATGTCCATCCATTTATAGTATGTAAAATCATACCAATTTTCACCACAATTATATTTTATGCCTTTTAAGGCATTTATGCCAATTAAATATTTATAATATTACCCCCTTTACCCCACGCAGTACGTTTGTTCATTTAACGTAAAAATATGTGTTAGACTCGAATAGTCTAACTCATGGAATGAAGAGAAAACATCACAATATACACATAATCAAAACATAAATCTAACATAGGGGTGAACTTGCATATGTGAATGATGTTCTACATCTAAAACTTGCATAGGCCAAGATTACAACTTGCATAAACAACATATGTCATGGATCCAAATCTAAAGGTGTGAACTTGATGAGAAAATGGTCACAAACTTGCATAAATAACATATGTCATGGATCCAAATCTAAATGTGTGAACTTGATGAAATAATGGCCACAAACTTGCATAAACAACATATGTCATTGATCTATATCTAAAGGGGGTAAACTTGCATAGGTAATAACATAACATGATTCATATCCAACTCATAAACTCACATTTGTGATTTATACATCGCAACAATGGTGTAAACTAGTATCTAACATGTAAAGTATCATGTAGAATTTAGCATATGTCATAGCCTAAATTTCAATTAAATTCTCACATAAACTAGGTGCCATATCCATGTAAGGTCACATATAATTCTACCCAAACTTGTATATGGTTCATGTTCGAATCAACATCTAAACTTTCCTACATATGATTTATCATATGAATCAATATAACAAGTTAGGATAAGAAACATGATGACTTGATTGTATATAAAATTACAACATGGATGATAGCAACATAACTTTACATCGTAAATGATAGCATCATAACATAACATCATAGAGATTTCAATCACAATCCTACAACATAATTACAACATGAAATCAATACTTCATATCACATCCATACAATCCACATTATAACTTAATCTAATTAAATTACTAATTATCTTGTCAAAACTATCGAACTCACAATTCAAAAGCAGTCTTGAGTTCTGAATTCTGATTTCTGGAGTTGAATTAGCTCTCCTTTGATGAAGATTCGCTGTTAGGGTTGAATAGTTCTGATTTGGTTGTTGTTCTTCCTCTTAATTTTGGTGGCGGCTGCTCTAGGGTTCATGGCAACAGCATGACGGCCATAGTTTCAGTTTTAATTCTAATTTAGGGTTTGAGTCTATGGGTCTTTTTTATAGAGTTTTGAATTAATTTAAGCCGTCGGATGTTCTTAGGGTTAATCAAAACCATTCAATCATGATAGGGTGATGAGTCAGCCCTAATGACTCAGCAAGGAGTCAGAAAGGACTCAACAACATGGGTCAGCCTGAACCAGAAAGCTGTGCAGGCTTTTGCCTTGGCCTGGGCGCACTTGGCAGGTGCGCCAGTGTTAATTTGTACAGGTGCACTTCCCAAGTGCGCCAGTGCAATCTTTTTTTTCTTTTTCTTTTGCCACCAACTTCGTTCGTCCAATTACTCTTTCATCTGGCACTCGTTTCCCGCAAACTCGGACTCTATTTCAACCAGAATTCCGAGACGAACACAATGGCGCAACCCCATTCCTTTGATTCTCACGTTTGAGATTAATTACTCTTTATTTTAGTTAATTCGATTATTCAAAAATTTGGGGTGTTACATTCTCCCCTCCTTAAAGGATTTCGCCCCTGAAATCTCCAAGTTAAGGAGAATGCATATCCTACCATCCAAACAACCATCTACTCAATCATCAAACATGGGCATCCATTGTCCTTATAAAATTCCTATGCTGTATGAACATATTCAAGAAGTGTGTGTATATGTTCCTTATTTAATGCAAATTCAGGCGGTCTACTGATTAAGTTGACCTCCTTAATGCAAACCATGATAGTGCCATGCGTCCATTATGTATGCGAAAGAACCCTATCGATACATATCATTTCTACATGTGTGCACAACCATTCACCAAAATGCAACATCCATATGATGGTACAACCATTATTCTTCCATTAACTTAAATATGTACACACATTTATATGCAATATGCGATATGAAGTGACTGAGCCGATCTAGTGCCTAAAGTGTGTGTATATGCATCCACGAGCAACCACTAGCAAACACTTGCATCCACATGCATCCATCACCCATAACATGTCTCAAACACATGTTTCAACCATAGGACTATCCTATCTAAAGGTCAAAGATACTAGCGAGAGGACATACTAAAAATAAGATAAGTACAAGGTAAGCGATAAAGGAGAAATTAAAAGACATACCCTCGAAAGGAAAAGGGTATAATGAACGCATTTTCGCTTCCGTCTCCCAAGTAGCATTGCTCTCATCATCTCCCCATTGCACTTTGACTAGTTTGACCTCTCGATTCCTCAACTTCTTAATCTCCGACCCAAGTATGCGCGTAGGAGCTCGTCGAATCGTCGCATCACGCTCGATCTCCACCTCTCTAAGCAAGCTCGGATCTACCACTTCCGCGGTCTCGTGCAAGCACTTCCTCAAATGTGATACATGGAATATGTCGTATACACCACTAAGTCTCTCGGGCAACTCCACTCTATACGCCATCTGCCCAATCCTTTTCTTAATAGGAAACGACCCTACGAACCTTAGTGCTAACTTCCCAACGGACCCAAAGCGAACGACGTTCCGTAATGGAGACACCTTGATAAAGACCATGTCCCCAATATCAAACTCAAGATCTGACCTCCTCTTATCCGCATAAGATTTCTTACTATCTTGCGCCGTCTTTATCCTCCTTCGAATCAAATCGATCTTTTCCGAAGTCTCTCTAACCATATCGGGTCCAAGCAAGATCTTATCTGTAGACTCCCACCAACATGTAGGCGAACGACACAGCCGTCCATAAAGAGCCTCGAACGGTGCCATGCCAATGCTAGACTGAAAGCTATTATTATATGTGAACTCTACCAACGGAAGATGTTCGTCCCATGTACCTCTGAAATCTAAGACACATAATCTCAATAGGTCCTCTAGAATACGATTCACCCTCTCGGTCTGGCCGTCCGTCTGAGGATGATATGCGGTGCTCAAACATAACTGAGTCCCTACCGCCTCTTGCAAGCTCTTCCAAAATTCGCTAATGAAGATGGGATCGCGACCGCTCACTATGCTAGAAGGAACACTGTGCAAATGAACTATTTCTCGAATGTATACGGAGGCTAACCATGGAGCAGTCCTCTTACTCTTCACGGGAATGAAATGGGCGCTCTTAATAAGTCTGTCTACCACGACCCAAATCCCCGTATTACCCTTCCTCGTTCTTGGTAATCCGTCAACAAAGTCCATCGAAACGCTTTCCCACTTCCATTGTGGGACCTCCAATGGGTGAAGCAATCCACCGGGCTTCTTTTGCTCTGCTTTTTCTAGTTGGCATACCAAGCATCTAGCGACATAATCAGCCACATCTTTCTTCATGCCGGCCCAAAATTAAACTCGTCTCATGTCCATGTACATCTTGTCCCCGCCGGGATGGATAGTCATTTTCGAACGATGGGCATCATCAAGAATGGTCTTCCTCAAACTCTCGTCTCATGGTACACAAAGTCTACCGTCCCTACGCAACCAACCCTTATCATCTAGGGTATACCTACAGAGATGGCTCGATGACTCCCCTCCTTTGAGATTTTCTACTAACTCAACCAACTGTGGGTCGTCTCACTGTGCCTCGCCAATCCGTCCCAAAAGCGTAGGTCTGACCTCTAAGGATGCTAGCAAACTGGGTACAAAGTCAATGGAAGGTGTAAAGTCAAATGTAGAGATGAACTCTAAACTTCGCCACTCAACAAACAACGGACTCAAGGATAATCTTTTCCTACTCAAGGCATCTGCCACTACGTTACCCTTGCCAGGGGTATATGCTATCTCGAAGTCGTAGGATGCTAAGAACTCCATCCATCTTTGCTGCCTTAAGTTCAAGTCCTTCTAAGAGAATAAGTATTTTAGTGATTTGTGGTCAGTGAACAATTCGAATTTCTCGCCAAGAAGATAATGACGCCAAGACATAAGCGCGAAAACAATAGCAGCTAACTCAAGGTCATGTGTAGGGTAATTTCTTTCATGCACTCTCAACTGCTTTCCGCCATAGGATATTACCCTTCCCTCTTGCATTAAGACTGCGCCTAGTCTTGTCCCACAAGCGTCGGTATAAATGGTAAATGTCTTACTCCCATCTGGCAACACTAAGACTGGGGCTATAGCCAAAGCTCTCTTTAAACGTTGGAACGCATCATCACAATCTACGTCCCACGTGAAAACTAAGTTCTTCTTCGTCAAGCGTGTTAATGGAGCTGATATTTTTGCGAAGTCTTTGATAAACTTCCTATAGTAGCCAGCCAACCCTAAGAAACTCCTCACCTCGGTAGCCCTTTTAGGAACATTCCAATCATGGATGGCCACTATCTTCGCGGGATCCATGGCTATCCATTCTTTGGAAATCACATGCCCTAAGAATCGAACTTCTTTCCTCCAAAAGTGACATTTAGAAAATTTTGCTTTAAGGATATGCGCTCGAAGAGTCTCCAACACTTCCCTAATATGTAGGGCATGCTCTTCTTCGCTTTTAGAAAATATCAAGATGTCATCTACAAAGACTACCACGAATTTATTAAGGTACTCCCTAAACACCCTACTCATCAAGTCAACAAAGTATGCGGGGGCGTTTGTCAAACCGAAGGGCATCACCAGCCACTCGAAGAAACCGTCTGGAGTCCTAAAGGCAGTCTTGTCTATGCTATCCTCGGCCACTTTCAACTGATGGAAACCCGTGGCTATGTCCAATTGCGAAAACACTGAGGCGCCAACTAACTGATCGAAGAGATCGTCAATCCTCGGTAGTGGGTGTCTATTCTTCTTAGTAAGCTTATTAAGTTCTCTATAGTCCACACAAAGTCTAAGGGACCCATCCGCCTTCGTGGCAAAAACTACTGGAGCACCCCACTCCGATATACAACTTCTGATGAACCCCTTCTCAAGCAATTCTTTCACTTGCTTACTGAGTTCTCTTCTCTCTCTTGGAGCCATGTGGCGCACTGGCAATGCAACTGGCTTTGCATTGTCCACTAGATATATTCGAAAGTCTATCTCACATTTTGGGGGTAAACCCCCCACCTCATCGAAGACATCAACATATTCACGGACTATGGGAACAGAATGTAAATCATCATCGGATGCGTCAAGGGATTCTAGGTAACTAAGCATTACTGGACCTCTAGGGTCACAAGAAATATCAAGGGTCTTTCCAGAACAAGTCAACAATCTAACTACCCTTCTTTCACAGTCTAGGATGGCCCCATACCTAGTTAGCCAGTCCATACCTAGAATTAAACCGTAGCCCATGAAACCAAGAACAAAAGCGTTGCACTCAAACTCAACACCCAATATAAACACTCTCAAATCCCGACAAATCATAGAAAGATGAGCCGAACCACCAATAGGATTTGAGACTACTAAGGGATCAGTAATTAGACTAGTATCAAGGTGCAGTGTTTCAACTAATGATGTCGAAATAAACGAATGCGATGCGCTAGAATCGAATAAAGTACGGACAGGATGATCAAACAGAAAAACTAAACTTTCAACGGAAATTGCTCTACCTCGTTCTTGCAGTGGTGGGACCACGAGAGCCTGAACTTGTCCCCTTGCCTTCCCTGTGCCATAAGAGCTTGCACCTGTCCTCTCGAGGTAGACCCTGCCCTCTGCCCTTTCTTTGGGCAGTCCTTAATAAGATGTCCCGCTTCGCCATAGTGGAAACAACCAGTCTTCTTTTTCTTCCTACAATCTTTTCTTAGATGGTCGGGTGTCCCACAGTTAAAGCATTTCTTCTTCCCCTTAGCATTGTTGCCTTTGCCACCTTTCTTGTTCTGTTGTTGCTGTTGCGACTTCTTTTGATCCCCTTTCTTCTCGTGTGCCTTATTAGCATTGGCGCTCTTCTCCTCTTCATGCATGAGTGCCATGTCAACTAACCTCTCAAAGGTAGCCCCCATTGGAATGTGGGTCATAGCTAACCCATGAAGCGGCTCGTTTAAACCCTTAACAAATCTTAGAGCCTTCTTTTCTGGAGTGTTCACCAAGTCTAAGCCAAACCTTGCCAATTGGTTGAATTTGTTAACGTACTCTTTCATCGATAGATTCCCTTGCTTCAGTGACAAAAACCTTTACATGTATAGATTCTCTTCAGCCCGTGAGAGAAACTTCACCTCAAACCTCTGCCTAAAATCTAGCCATGTATTGACTGGACGTCCCTCATTAGTGACCTCCCACCAAAACGAGGCCTCATCCTCCATTAGCCAGGCAACTAGCTGGACTTTTCTTCCGTCATCCACTTCAAAGATTCCAAATAATTCTTCCACCTCCTTTAGTTAGTTACGAGCTTCAACAAATGTCTATGTCCCGTGAAAAGGTTTTCCACCCATTGCTCTAAAGTCCTTACATATCTTTGTGAAATTATCGAAACGAGGAGAAGGAGGAGGAGGAGCATTTGTTGGACCTACGGTGGCGGCCCTAGCCTCGAGATATTGACAAAACCAACCGGGTACATGAACACCCTCTGGTATCTCGGATGCTTCAGACATGCTGAAATGAAAAAGGAAAGATTCAATACAAAAAGGACTGAAGGAAAGATATATGGCTCTTTTGGTTATGCTTTCTAAAATATACTTTTCTCTTGGAATTACTTTCCCTAAAACATACTTTTGAAAGTACTTCTTCATAAAAATTGTTTTGAAAAATAGTTTTTTTCAAAAATTCATATCTGTTCTGGTAACCTTCAGCTCTGATACCACGTGTAACACCCCACGTCCATTAATGTCACTCACAAAGTGAATGCATTAACTTCCATGGAGCATTTTAAGTCAATATAGAACGGAAAAATCACAACAAGACAGATATAAAGCAGTACTTGAAAATTTAAAACATTATTTATTGCAGCATAAGGTAAATATGTTTGGTTACATCATCAAAACCATAAACCAAAGTCAAGTACATCATATCCATCTTGATAAAACAAAGTACATAAACTGAAAGACATAATCCCCAACATCAAAATAGCCATAAATAAAAGAGAAGCTGGACTTTACTTCAGCGATCCAAGCAATCTTCTAAAAGCAGTCCAAAATCAAGCTCCACTGGTGCTAGTTCCAACCTGAGCACCTGGTCGAGGGTGGGGAGGGGGGAAAGAGATGGAAAAAAGGGGGGGTCAGACATAAAGTCTGGCGAGTGCGATAACTCTAACAATATAATTATCAAAGTAACTAGGCTAAGGCATAAGTTGGAAAATAAGGAAATGATCATGAACCATTGAGTATGGCAGAGTAAACAAGGAAACAAGATGAACGACGATATCGTTAAAGCGCACCTAACCCACTAAGATAATTACTAAACTACACCAACACTATAGGATAATTGCTACACTGCACCACCACTAGTCACCCTAAGGTTGATTCCGCCTACAGACTTAATAATGATATTGGTAGTTTTGTGTACCCCTAGCTGCCTTTATAGGTGCTGTGTGCCCCTATCTCCACTAGGTGTACCCACTACCCCCAAGCGATCGGCTCCCTAACTCATAGATACTCGTGTTGGCCCACAGTGGGGCGTACCACTCCCCAAAGTGGCAACCTGATACCACCAAGAATGCAAGGCTTATACCTACATAATGCAACAACGTCTTACCTACCAGCCCGGGTTCACACATGCATATGAACCCGTTGGACTTGCGTTGCCACCGCTAACCCGGTTTGGCCTCTTACAGTCAAGCCCAGTATGCGTGTCCCGTCCTCGACTTGGGTCGAGCCCACAAAGATACGTATGGGTTACTGGTTGGAACGGGCCCCCATTACTTGACACAAGCTATCCACCTAAGCTTGGTGCCCTCTAGTACATCCCACTACTTATTCATGTTTCAATTACATGTTTCATATTTTGGTTAAGTGTTTCTAATCGTATTTCCAAATGCCACCCAAGGCACTCACTAGATTCCACATGCCACCCAAGGCACCCACTTAACCCCCTCATGCCCACTACATGCTTATCTGGTTAAGTGTTTCTTAATTCATTAAGACTGTAACCTCATAAAGACCTCTCACATTAGACTGGCATTTGTGGCAACTGGATTTGCCGGGCGGGTCCGGGCAGTCTTACACCATAAAAGAGCCTAACCTCGTGTCTTTACAATTGTTATGTATTTAGTTTATGTCTAAGACCTCTCACATTAGACTAACATTTGTGGCAGCTGGATTTGCTGGGCGGGTTCGGGCGGTCTTACACCACAAAAGAGCCTAACTTCGTGCCTTAGACGATTAATTACTCCTAACTAATCATTCCCCAATTTGAATTACTTTCCCAATTCAAATTATCAATCAATTACAAATTTAACGATGTCCATAATTGACTCAATTATGTCCATCCATTTATGGTATGCAAAATCATACCGATTTTCACCACAATTATATTTTATGCCTTTTAAGGCATTTATGCCAATTAAATATTTTTAATATTATCCCCTTTACCCCCATGTAGTACGTTTGTTCGTTTAACGTAAAAATATATGTTAGACTCGAATAGTCTAACTCATGGAATGAAGAGAAAACATCACAATATACACATAATTAAAAAATAAATCTAACATAGGGGTGAACTTGCATATGTGAATGATGTTCTACATCTAAAACTTGCATAGGCCAAGATTACAACTTGCATAAACAATATATGTCATGGATCCAAATATAAAGGTGTGAACTTGATGAGAAAATGGCCACAAACTTGCATAAATAACATATGTCATGGATCCAAATCTAAAGGTGTGAACTTTATGAAATAATGGCCACAAACTTGCATAAACAACATATGTCATAGATCTATATCTAAAGGGGGTAAACTTGCATAGGTAATAACATAACATGATTCATATCCAACTAATAAACTCACATATGTGATTTATACATCGCAACAGTGGTGTAAATTAGTATCTAACATGTAAAGTATCATGTAGAATTTAGCATATGTCTTAACCTAAATTTCAATTAAATTCTCACATAACTAAGTGCCATAGCCATGTAAGGTCACATATAATTCTACCCAAACTTGTATATGGTTCATGTTCGAATCAACATCTAAACTTTCCTATATATGATTTATCATATTAATCAATATAACAAACTAGCATAAGAAACATGATGACTTGATTGTATATAAAATAACAACATGGATGATAGAAACATAACTTTACATCGTAAATGATAGCAACATAACATAACATCATAGAGATTTTAATCACAATCCTACAACATAATTACAACATGAAATCAATACTTCATATCACATCCATACAATCCGCATTATAACTTAATCTAATTAAATTACTAATTATCTTATTAAAACTATCGAACTCACAACTCAAAAGCAGTCTTGAGTTCTGAATTCTGATTTCTGGAGTTGAATTATCTCTCCTTTGATGAAGATTCGATGTTAGGGTTGAATAGTTCTGATTTGGTTATTGTTCTTCCTATTAATTTTGGTGGCGGCTGCTCTAGGGTTCAAGGCAACAGCATGACGACCATAGTTTCAGTTTTAATTCTGATTTAGGGTTTGAGTCTATGGGTCTTTTTATAGAGTTTTGAATTAATTTAAGCCGTCGGATGTTCTTAGGGTTAATCAAAACCATTCAATCATGATAGGGTGATGAGTCAGCCCTAATGACTCGGCAAGGAGTCAGAAAGGACTCAACAACATGGGTCAGCCTGAACCAGAAAGCTGTGCAGGCTTTTTCCTCGGCCTGGGCGCATTTGGCAGGTGCGCCAATGTTAATTTTTACTGGCGTACTTCCAAAGTGCGCCAGTGCAATCTTTTTTTTCTTTTACCACCAACTTCATTCGTCCATAACTCTTTCATCCGGCACTCGTTTCCCGCAAACTCAGACTCTATTTCAACCAGAATTCCAAGACGAACACAATGGCGCAACCCCATTCCTTTGATTCTCACATTTGAGATTAATTATTCTTTATTTTAGTTAATTCGATTATTCAAAAATCCGGGGTGTTACATTACATCACTCTTCACTGAATGGACAAGACTTTTCATTGAACGAACACAATTTTCATTTTAAAAGACATTTTGAATACATGAACCGACGTTAATTATTGTATAAGCAAAAAGAATGTGTTCAAATTATATTCCAACACTCCCTCCTAATTTGAAATTTCCTTTCTTATTCCAAACATAGCTCTCATCCTTCAAAAATCTTCAATCTTCAATGGCTTGGTAAAAATATCAGCAAATTAATCTTGGATTTTCACATATTTCAGCTCCACTTCCTTATTGGCAATGCATTCCCAAATAAAATAATATCTCTTGTCGATATGTTCGCTTCAATTATGAAATACCAAACTCTTCGCAAGTGCTTATGCTGATTTATTATCAATGCAGATTTCAGTAGATCCTTTTTGTGGCAAATGAAGTTTTTTAAACAGCTTTCTTAATCATAAAGCATGATGTGTACTTGAACTTGCAGCAACATATTTAGATTCGTAGGTTGACAGCATAGAAAAAGATCGCTACGTTGATAACGAAGAAATAGCGCAATCACCCAAGAAGTATACAAAACTTGTCGTATTCTTTCTATCATCTATGTCACTAGCAAAATCACTATTGCAAAATCCACTCAACAGAAGATCATTGGATAAGGAATAAAATATTCCAAAACCAAGCGTTCATTTAAGGCAACAAAGAATTCGCTTAGCATTAATCATATGGGTAGAATTAGGAGTCTCCATGAAACAACTTATTACTCCAATAGCATAAAGTATGTTGGGTCTTATACTTGTTAAATATCTCAAACTTCCCATATAACTTTTGTAAAGTGTAGGATCTACCTTTTCTCGATCCTCAAATGTGGACAATTTCATTCCATCTTCTATGGGTGTATTCATAGGATTGCAATCAATCATCTTAAACCTTTTAAACACTTCCTTTGCATAACCTGTTTGAGAAATAATTGTACCTTCCTCCATTTGCTTCACTTCTAATCCCAAATAACATGTTATAAGCCTTAAATTTGTCATCTCAAATATTTCCGACATGCATCTTTTAAATTCATCAAATAAATCGGGATTGTTGCTGGTGAAAATGAGATCATCAACGTAAATGAAAACAAACATAACATCTCCATTATCGTGAAATTTAGAATATAAGGCATGCTCATTTGAGAAATGAACAAACCCATGATCTTGAAAGTATTTGTTGCTCCATGCTCCTAGGGCTTGTTTCAATCTACACAACAGTTTCATGAGTTTCAACGCCTTCTTTTCATTCCCTTCAAATATGTAGCCTAATGGTTGATCAACATAAACCTCTTCTTTAAGATATCCATTCAAAAAGGCTTTCTTAACATCCATTGGTCAAATTTTCCATCCTTTTGAGCAGCGAGAGAAATCAACAAGCGAATAGTCTCCATTCGCGCAACTGGAGTAAATACTTTATCATAGTCAACTCCATGCTTTTGTTGATAGCCCTTCACTACAAGTCTTCCTTTATATTTCTCCATCTCCCCTTTTGCATTTCTTTTCACCTTGTATATCCATTTTACTCCAATGGATTCATGACCTTTGGGAAGAGAAGTCAATTCCGACGTGTCATTCTTTTTAATAGATTTAGCTTCTGTCCACCTCTTATCTTGCACAACTTCTTGAAAAATCAGTGGCTTGCTATCTGTAAAAAGACAACAGAGTTCATCAATATTAAGAGTAATTTCTTCAGTTCTTTCATATATATCAGCAAAGGATCTCATCATTGGAGGTCTTTCATTTAAGTCTTCAAAATTTTGAGCTAGAGATAAAGGTCCTTGTATTGTTCAACATTATATGATTCTTGATCATCATCAAAATATGTAATAAAATTATATGTGCTCTCTTACTGTCCATCCTAATTCCAGGTTGATCCTTCATCAAACTCAGCATCACGACTTACCACCACTTTTCCATTGTTTGGATTAAACAGCCTGTATCCTTTGGAATGATAATTATATCCAACAAAAACATACCTAGCACTTCGATCATCTGGCTTTAAACGCTCTTGTTGTGGAACTTGATCATAAGCGATGCTTCCGAAGACTCGCAAATAATGGACATTTGGCCCTTTTCCATTACATGCTTCTTGAGGTGTTTGATCTTTGACATTCACACTTGGGTAGCAATTTAACAAATACACTGCACAAGAAACGACTTCATCCTAAAACTCCTTTAGCATATTTTTTTATGCATACACCGTGCCATATTAAGAATTGACCTATTTTTCCTCTTCGCTATGCCGTTTTGCTGAGATGATCTGGGAATAGTGAAAGGACGAATAATATCATGTGCTACACAAAAATCATTGAATTTCTTTGAAGTGAACTCGCTTCCCCAATCAGACCTCAATGCATTGATATTGTAGCCACTTTCCTTCTCAACATGCATCTTGAAATTTTTGAATGTGTTGAAAGCTTCGGATTTTAGTTTGAGAAAATAAAGCAACATTTTTTTGCTATAATCATCAAAGAAGAGTATAAATATTTACTCTTACAAAAGGACGGTGGATTGATAGGCCTGCAAATATCTGAATGCACCAATTCAAGTGGTTTGGATGCTCTTGATATTGCTTTCTTTGGAAATCTTTTACTGGCAAGTTTTGACATGCTTCACACAAATGTTTTGGATTTTCAATTGCAGGCATCCCCTTTACGATCATTATTTCTCTTTCAATGATCCAAAGTTTAAGTGTCCAAATCTCATGCGCCAGCACCATGCCACATCCTGCACATTAACCTTCAAACACTTGTTTCAACAATTTGGATATTCAATTTGAACATCTGGTCCCGTGACACGCCCACCTTTGCAATCAAGTTATTAGTTCTATCTCTAAGCCAAAGAAAATTATTCTTTATCAAAACTTCATAACCATTCTCAAAAAATTATCAGAGATTAAGAATATTACTTCTTAATTTAGGAGCATAATCATTACAGATCAATTTACAGTCACCAACCTTTGAGGAGATGAGAATTGTACATTTACCTTCGATGTGGATTTTCGAAGAATCTCCAAAGGAAACACTGCCTTTCACCTTGTCGTTGATCTCCATAAATTTTTGTTCGAATCCACGCATATGATTGCTTTCACCATTATCCAAATACCATAAGCTTTCAACTTAATCTTTTTCCTTTCTCTCAGTTAGTGAAAAGTTGGTTTATTCAACTTCTTTATTATCATTAATAAGATTAGCTCTTTCTTCAGTATTAACAACTCCTCGACATTCCTATGAATAATGACTGCACCGATGACATTTATAACATTAAATTTTGGCCTTTCCATACTTTTGGTCATTTGATCTTTGATAATTTCCTTGACCACTTCCTCGACTTCTTCCACAACCTTTAAAATACGAAGGACTTCTCTCATCATAATTTGAACTTTTACCATTGCTTCTTTC
This sequence comes from Allium sativum, assembly GCA_030737875.1. NCBI lineage: Eukaryota > Viridiplantae > Streptophyta > Magnoliopsida > Asparagales > Amaryllidaceae > Allium > Allium sativum. Next base: position 739,942,763 of record CM060909.1, on the reverse strand, counting down.
TTTTTCACGTCCTTGTCTTCCACATCCTCTTCCTCTTCCTCTAAAGTATTGTTTTTCTCCTTCTTCATTTTCAAAGTTGCTTTAGTTTTAAGAACTTTCTCTTGTAGTTCTTCTTATCTTCTTTTAATTTTCTCATCTTCAACATGTAAAGAACCTTCTAGTTTTTCTACTGTAATTTCTTCGAGGTCTTTCATTTCTTCAATGACACACACAATATAATCGAATTTTGGAGTCAAAGAACGAAGAATCTTTTCAACCACTTGAACATCCACATTTTTCTCTCCATAACCTATTGATTTATTCACATTTTCCTTTACCCTTGAGCAGGAATTTGAAATCGATTCAGATTCACTCATCTTCATTGCTCCGAAATCACTCCTTAGTGACCGAAGCTTAACTTTTGTTACTTTATTAACTCCTTAGAAAGATTTTTTTTTAAATTTCCCAGGCTTCTTTTGAAGTGCCGCATCCACTAACTATACAAACATTAAATCTTCCAAACATTGATGGATCAGGCTGAGTGCTTATCGATCATTTTTCATCTTTGCTAAGGCTTCCTTATCCACTTGAGATAATGTAGTTTCATTTTTTGGCTTATCAAAGCCTTTGTCTACGATCTCCCATAAATCTTGTGTTCTAAGTAAAGCTTTCAATCAGAGACACCATTTCTTACAATTTTGTTTTGTGAGATGAGGAAGTTGGGGTGATTACATTCCATTGTTTTCCAATTTATCACACACTCACTCTTGTCGTAACTCTGATACCACTTTTTTATAGGAAGATTACTTACAATTTTGTTAGAGGAAGAGTACTTATCACTTTGTTGAAGGAAGAGTACTTATTTTAAGTAGAGAACTCTTTGAATTTTTTTTCTTCCAACATAACAAAATGACCACATATTTATAGCGTACTACATAACCTTACAAATTGGACATGACACTTCACCGAATGGACATGACTCTTCATTGAATGGACATGAATTTTCATTGAACGGACACGATTTTCATTTTAAAAGACACTTTGAATACATGAACCAACGTTAATTATTAGATAAAAAAAGACTAAGTTCAAATTATATTCCAATACAATGAACCCCCTTAACTCATTCTCTCCCATAAACTTCACCACTTCTTTGATAAGACTTGTCGCGGTCCTTCTTCTTCTTAGCACCCGTATTTAGAACACAAATAGTATTCACCCTCAAAGCTTCCTTATAATCCATCACTTGGTAGATATAATTCCAACAGTTAGATAAATGAAATGAACATACAAATATTCTAAAAAATAATTAGCCATCAATGTAACATCCCACAACTTTTACGGTTCTAAAAGTTAAGTGATTAAGAATTAATTATTACTAGGTGATCAATCGGATGTCGTATCTATTGCCATTACGAAGGTCTTTCAGAGACGATCAGTTGGATATATAATTTTTCTATATTTGAAATTATCAATTACAAAATATTTATTTTTTTAGAATGAAAGATACACACATGAAACCATTAATTCTCAATGTTCCTATTTTAAGAACAAAAATAGTGGTTAAGTGAGTAGACTTTGATACATGAAGTCATAAGTTCAATTCTTGTCAATTTTAAGATGCATGTCCTAATTAACGAGTACGTGTGTACGTATACAGGAATAAAGGGGAGACATATAGGATTAAAAATTGCATAAAAGGAAAGATTTTATGTGTGTAGATATATATGTATGTATGTATACATAGGGTATATGTTGTTTTCAAATTATAATACATTAATTTTATAGGTTGTGAGTTAACTGCACGTTGATTAACATGTTATTCAAATTCCATGCGTGTGCATATATATATATATATATATATATATATGTATGTATGTATGTATGTATGTATGTATAACTTGATTTTACATTGACTTTGTATGTTATGGGGAAAGTAGAAGAAAAGAAAAGAAAGTGGGAATTAAATTTATATAACTGATTTCTACTTTTGAAAACAGGTAAGCAATCCATTTGCATGTAGTGCATATTGTTGTAATGTATTGATTTATATATTGTGAGTTAATTTTGCCATAATTCCATATATTATGAATTAATCGCATATGGATTGTCATGTTTCACAAGTATTGGGTTTATATACACACACATACGCAATTAAATATGCATTGATTTTATATGTTATGAGAAACTAGCAAATAAGATAAAAAATATGTATTTAATGTTTCCGTTTACAGGAACTTATTGGATAGGTTAGCAATCAGTTATGCATTAATTATCCATATATTCTAGTTAATATTGATTGATTTCAATTTTTGTTGACTTTATATATTATAGAGGGAAAGTTAATTTCATATTCTTGTAATTAACTGGTATGAAGTTGGATTATCCTATATATGTTTATATGAAAATATTTTAATTTTATATATAGGAAAGGTGTAATTGTGCATGTTGTAAAATTATAACATTGGTTGACAAATAGGTCATTAATATGTTTTAATATACATTTGTTTCCTATAGTTTTAGGAAATAATTCTTTTGTTAAAAAGGGTAAATTACTAATATGTTCATTTATTATATTCTTAAATGATATATTCAAATCTTTTGTTATGGATTGGATGAAAATAACGAAAGGTGCATTATAAGATTCTTACTTCATTATGAAGTAATTAGAAGAGCGGCTATGATTTTATTTGAAAAAATTTAGGTTTAATCTAAAGGCCAAAATCAATCCCTAACTCCTATATACGAAGCCTAATCTAACATAACCTCCATCCTCCTCTTCTTTAGTTTTCTTTCTTCCCTCTTGAAAATTCCATAGGCACATCTTATTTTCTTCTACAAATTTTCCTTAATACAAAGAGTGAAAAGATTACATGCTAAATCAAAGAAGGAAAGAGGACAAAGTGAAGGAGAAATAGGAAGAAACCATATGCAAGGTTCACAAAAAATTTCCTACAGCAAAGGAGAACATGTGCCAAATAAAATGGGGAGATAACACATGTGTGGATTTTGATTGTATGAGATTCGTATGAGTTCTTTGATTTAATTGGATTTAAAATTTATTGTCTTTCGAAGAACATATATGATTACTAATTTATGACAAGATATGTTATTGGACATTTGAGACATTTTGGATGCATCGAGTCTAAGTTTATTATTTATTTTACTGATCTTTGCGCTATTAGAATTTTAAAAAAATAATGGATTTGAATATATGAGTTATTCATCAAAATAAAATGAATAAAGTTTAGTAATGGCATTAAAATAGGATAAATAAGGAAAAAGTGTGATCACCCATAGTTGGTATATGTTGATTATAAATAATTGTTTTTGGAAAAAGAAACGAATAAAATTAATTTGGGATGTTTTGATATGTTTATTTTTATTTATAATTTTTTTAAAGATATTCATGAGTAGTAACAACGAATGCTTATTGTTATTCAACAAAATCAGATTCTGTAAATAGTTTTCCTGTTTGAATGAAATTTGCATTCCTTTGGAATAAATGAAATAAAATAACTTTCTAGTGTGTTAAAAGTACTGTTATTGTTTTTTTTTATGTAAGACAATAAGATAGGTTGTTTGTAAAGTTATCGATATGTTATGTTCTGATAGAATATAAAGTTTTGATAGATAAGGAACAATGGAAATTTCAAAAACTAAATGAAATAAAAAAGTTTCCTTTACAATGAACAATAATATGATAATCTTATACTTGAAATAAAACAGTTGTGGTAAATGTGATTGGTTCTAATATATTATGTTTTATTTTACATTGATGGATCACATTAAGGATGTTTATGCGATGTTTTACCTTTGATTATTACAAATTGATGTGTAGTTAATTATGGTTATTTAACGATGAATGTTGTATAACCAATATTGATTGGATTATTATGCGTTGGTGACCGTGTTACTCTTTTGGAATGATGAGTATACACAAAATGGTTTATGCTTGCATGGATGGCGTACAATTATTGATTAATGAATAATAATTTGTAAGTATATTAATATTGTTACCATCTTATTTTATAAGTTGGAACTGCCAATGGAGGTTGTTGGTATTTAAAGATTGCATGTATACTTTCTTTTGTTTGGTTCATCTACTACAATGTTGTGATAGATGTGTACGACACTATTTTCTACTCTTAATTGACCACGTTAGTACAGTAGTTGTATTAATTATGTTGTTTGCATCAATTTCAATGTTCACATTGATTGTACTAAATTATATTGATTTCAATGGTCGAATGGATGAAATGGTTGAATGAATGCAATGGTTGTAATGTACTAATGAGTATTTGGATGCAGGAGAAGAGCATGAAATAGAACTACGTGGACTTGATCCCTAAAAAGGGGTTCGTAGGCAGTCTTTTTCTTTGCAATAGCCATCGGAACCCTTAGATTGGGTGGGTGTATAGGGTTAGGCGCAGTCCAAACATAGTTGAAACTCTTTTTCCTCTTTGAACAAAATTTGTAAAGTTGGAAGATATGAGGGCAAAAAAAAAAGATGAAGAAGAAAGGAGCCTAGCCTACATGTTGGATCTAGAGGTTGTTATTTAAATTTACTTTCGTTTCATTGCTATTTTGTTTTGTGGATGTTTAATGAAATAAAATGGATTATGATGTTTAATTATGTAATTATTTATTTTATTACATCATGAGATGTAACGACCCGAAAATCCGTAACAATTAGAGCTGACTAATATCCTATACATTCAACTCAAAGTGCACGAAAATTCAGATCATTAATAGAAAGAAATAAGAGGATGAGAAAGATAAGATAGAACTAATAGAATAGAAGAAGAAGAAGAAGAACACAACTGAGTAGAATCAGAGTAAACACGAATCTCACAGCGGAACGAATAAAATGTATTATATAACATAACTCTGAAATACAAATCTATTTGTATATGCATACCATATCAGAGTACAACATAACATTTGATACAGCGGAAATAACTATAAATAACCATCAGTAAAGACTCCTCCAAGTGTATCTGTAAAGCCTGAAACACTTGACTGCCCGTACAAATTTGGGCACCTAAGAGTTTAGGGAAAAACAAACAAAATAAACTCTGGGTCAGTCATGGGACTGGTGTGAGTAAATTCCAACCATACGGTTTAACTTTAAAAAATTCCTTTTGAAACAACAGGATAATAGTAAGACCAACCCACACATAAACATGGACGGTTTTTACCTTACTATAACCCAAAATATTTTGATATCAAAATCCAGTGATATTATAATAATGTCTAGTCAAGTAAATAGCCAAATAGCAGAACGCTTGCATCTCACGTTCTACATACATTGTATAAAATCAAAAACCGCAGGGTGCTTATTGGAGATTGGATTCCAACTATGACAAGGTATGGGACCACCTGTCGATAGTGTATCTCTAGAGGCGAATACACTGGGTTCAACAACAACGTCTTGCAGCCCGGCCCACACATGACCGACCACTCATTTCCCTTGAGTGTATCGAATGTATATCACCAACGGTTGGGCTCAAACCACCGTTTCCCGAATGGGCAGAATCGATAGAGTAAGAAACAAAAGGAATTTCTCTAGATATGTGATTATACACCCTAATGGGAGCGACCCACATAGCCATGTTGCCTGCCCGATTTTTTTCATTTCCTGGGTGTAAAACTTGAGGCTGCGTCTATCTTTTAGAAAATCTGGCCACCATATACTTTAAATGCCACATCGTCAAACCCATCAAATCACTAATTGATCTTCCCAAAAATATTACGGGTATAAAAGCTAAAAGATACGAATTTCTCCGCCACCAGACGTAATACCATGAAAAGATAGTCTTATGTGACCGTTAGGAATACTCTGTCAGACATTCGTCCATACAAGTTGTCCTGGGACTGGACAAACAGAAAACACCATTCTGGGACAGGAAGACCCTTGCATTTCACTCCGTCTTCAATTTCATTTAGCTTAATCAAATTCGCAACGCTTATGCCTATACGGAGTGGTTTCAGATAATATATCCAACCAGTCTCTCCGTATTGACAACGATGGTCAAAACACTTTGATAGTTGGTTATTTAACTATCAAAGTAAAAACAAACATCCATTCTAATGTATAACTAAACAACATGCAATCACGCTTAAGTTTGGTCAACAGCCCTAATTTATCGTTATAGTTTAAAAACTAATCATATGCTGCAATATTCCACTTTTACTAACCTCGACAAAACAGTCACGCTTAAGCTTAGTCAACACGTTATTTTATCGCTATAGTTCTAAGACTTGTCATACGCTGTAATATTCTCTTTATATCTAATCTTGACATCCCTTTCCGTTACAAAAATCTTGACATCTCATTCCGTTACAAAAATCTTGACATCTCTTTCCGTTACAAACAAATACCATCCCTCGATAATAGTGAAGCCGTTCAAGTTGGGGTATTTTAATTACCTCTCAGACCTTGATCAACAACATTCTTATCTTAGAATAGATATAAGTTCATAACTCTAACCCCTTATACTTTAAAATCCGTCAAACGTACTTCTTGCTATATTTTAAATATGGTTTTATGACGCCATATCCTAATTTTGAAAACTTGGTTATTTACATTAGCTTCATCTTCCTTATACAAATCCATTTTTAACCATTTCTCTCTGCTTCGTCTTCCTTAGACAAATCCATTATTGAACATTACTCGTTATACTAGTTCAATAATTATTTAAACTTCATTAATTAAAAAGGTAATTAAATCTTATTAATTTTGATTAATTTATTTCTAAATTATTTTCATTAGATAAACTGAAGACCAATTAATCTAAAAATCAATTTCAAATCGATAGTTGATTTAATCAACTCCAACCCATCAGTTAATTTGTTAACTGATTTTATTTACTACTTATCATTATATTACTTAACCGTTTGTCTCCAAACATTTACACGCAGGTAGTTGCATCTTTATAACTTACTGAATATCACACAGTCGTTTATATTTACTTTCATAAAACGAACTATAAAACACTAATTTATAATAGAACCACTATTTTAATTTAACTTCGCGTTAATTATAAAAATATAATTTCTATAACCAGCTTCATTGATACGCCTATCGGCAAATCTATTTCTTAACCAAACATTGGATTTATGGTCGGTTGTTGCTACTTTCTTAATCGATATCGTCTATTGATTAAATCAAAATAACGTTTGAATTTCCATTCAAAGCTAATATCAACACAAGGTTTCAATGTCATATAGGTTCAAGCAGTGCATCTATATAAAACAAACAGTACATATAAATACTGAGTAATCCGGTAGGATTCCTCCAATCGGTTTCCTGTATCCACCGATGTTAGTCACAGTAAATATCACGAATTTCATATCATTATGAAATATAATGGTACACAGCCTCAGTGTTCAATCGATAGTTTAGATATATGACCGTTTACTTTATTTCAACCAATTTAATTATAATCTACCTAAACAACCATCACAAAACATTCAACCAGCATTAAAATATAATTAATATTTTAAAAAGAAATCAGAGTTAGTGAGTTTACTCACCTTTTCACGTTAACCGTTAAATAACGATTTGCGTCAGTCAATAGATCTGAGCAGGCATTTTATTCTGCTATACTTCGCAACACGCTCCAGGTTGCTTCATAACCATTTTATTTCATAGTGTGCATTCATAAGGTCTCAGCGTATCTGGTGGCGTCAAATTCCCTTGGTCTGTCCATGCACGGTGCTACTTCTACTGGCTTAGATAATATTTTTCCGGGTCCTCATATGTTTTTCCATAGCCTTCACTTTTCTTTTCTTTTTTTTTCTTTCTAAGAACACCGGGCCTCACGTCATTCACAAAATAAAATCGGCCCATCACCATCCTTGGAAACCCGCTCCACATTTAAACAGTGCGTATGCATCCTCCTTTCCTTCCCTTACCACAACGCAAGCTCCAGTTATTTCTAAACTTTGAATGCCTACTTCACAGTCACCTTCCTCCCAGGGAACAAATCAACGTCCCTATACCCTCCACCACAACAAAACTACACTTCATACTCATTACTTTCAAACCAATCTCCAGAACCCTTTAAATATCTTCCACTGACTGCATCCCACCAGCAACTACAACGTTCAATTCATCCTGCTATAACCGTTAACAACACATCCGAACACTCACAAGTAGCATGCCGTTCACTTCCTACAAACTCCACAATCCCCTCTTTATACACAAAAACTGTCATCACTTCAATATCATCACAAAAAGTCCATACTATATTATATTACTCTTCCCCATTACTTCATAACTTCAACTCCTTTACCCACCATAACATTTTACTTAAACAATTTCATTAGTCGGTAGCTATATTGATGATATCCTCCTTTTTTATTTTATCAGTTCACGTCAGCCTTTTGGCTTCACTTTCTAATTTACATTGGACCAATAAAATTCCACCATTTATATGTTTCTCCACCTGTTCCTCACGTTGAAACCATAGCCTTCTCTCCCGAAACTTAAAATGTTGCTCTTCATTGTCATTCTCCGCTCCACTCCGGGTATTGAATCCCACGTCCAAGCTATAGAACCCAAGATCCTTTTTTCTTGCTTCAACAGTACCCCCTTTTTCTGCAATTTTTCTTTCATCGCAACTTTGCACGCACCTATTTCCTCCCACCCTTCATGAAACCTTAAAATATTTGCACCACTCCTTATTCCAGAATGACACAATTGGATCTTCCGACCTTCAGCTCCCTAACTCGCACGTGATATTCTAGAAACAGTCAGTTCGCTCCTCGTGCTATTATTTTTTCCATGTCCGATCTCCTTTTCTTCAACCAATAAACCCGTAACCTACTCTTTATCACCAAACCACTAACTTCTAACGCAGTTAAGAATATGGAGTCTGAACAAGAACCAGCACAGTGCGATTGCCATGAAAGTCATGTAGCTGCGTAGGGTATTAGAAGAGTTCAGAAGTATATATGTGCATGGTATTTCAGAAGTTTAGTTTAATTTTTACACGGATTGTTTTCATTACTGGAAAAAGGGTTGCTCGCTTGTTAAGTTCGTGGTTTCAGGAAATGAAAACTCCCCTGTATTTTTAGGATTCCAATCCGTGGGTGCCATGAAAGTTAGTACATGTCTAAGTCTGATGTTTGATTTTACCACACATGCTTTTAGTTTAGGGTAGGCATTTGAGTGAACAATTCATGCGTGATGTTATATATGAAAGACGAGACTTAACTCTTAAGTGTATACCAGGATAGGCTGATGTTCGTAGGGTAGAGGTTTTCAGTTTGATGGCATGAATTGTTTTACATCATTTGAAAGGAACACTATGTACTATACTTCATGTTTAAATTTGCAGGGGAGGTCTGTGTATATCTAGAATTTAGCCTGTGCGTGATTTATATTTAACATAAGGTCTATGATAAACATATCAGGGTAGGCCGAGAAGCTGTATTGATGGTGATAATTCATGTTGGGTTCTGAAAATGGTGTTTTGTATATTTTATTTGTGGTTGAATGCCCCATGTCCCAGGTCTACCTTAGGTTAGAAAGAATCCAAGCTCACGTCACCTTGGTTGCTTAAGTACACAAGGATTCAACTGCTGTAAAAATACTGTGTAGTCGCATTCTTGATTTAAAGTATAGTTTTACTGTTGCTAAGTCCACGTTGGTTTTGTATGCTTTAATATATATTAGCTTTATATCATATTTTTTTCATTTCAGGCTTGCAAAAATGAAGGCCATAACAAAAGAGGACTCAACGTGAACATGCACGAGCAGTTGGATGTCCATAAAACGTCCCTCTTCCTATTATATCATGTGCAACGGAATATGTATGTATGTTTTTAAAAAGATGTAGTTTAACAATATGCTGCTATGTAAAACTCAAACTCTGTTAGCGTACGTGCAGCTACGGACAAAAATAAAAATATGATCACGACGAATGATGTGCCACGATCCCAAATATATAATAATATCGGTATGTTGGTTTATATTTTGAAACTCCAAAATATTGATATAGGGTGCAAAATATTCCAAATAAAAAGTTACGTATTTAATTAGTTAAAAATTACAGTATAATTCTAAAAATTATATTATCACTACGTCTCAAAATAACTTTGTCTAAATTCGAAACCGATATCTAGTTATATCGAATAAACCGTTACAGTCGATAAAGGATTCTACAACGATTATTTGAATATTTGATTTGGATATATCTTGCAATATATAATTCAGAAATTAGATTTTTCATCTCCATTCGAAAAATACAGTTCAACAGATTCCAACGTTTCTTGTTTCGCGGAAATCCGATTTAAAACGAGTCCTGTACACCTTGTTGAAGTTCAGAATGTTAAATTACGAACTGCCGCGATATTATGGGCTCGATTATAATTAATATATATTTTTATACATTCACCTCCGTTTTAATTAATATATAAATCCACTTATATTACGAGTTCAATATTGAAACTGATTTAAATATTAAAATGCAAATTGATAAAAATGCAGGACGTTACATTCCTTCCCCCTTAAAAGAATTTCGTCCTCGAAATTGCTAAGATAGGGAAAATGCTACAATCTCTTTTGTAAACAGGTTAAAAATCATTTTGGTTTACTTCATAATTTCAGTTTCAACTGAACTGATTAATTCCAATTAAATATTAATTCCTTCTTATTTTGAATATTCTCGAAAATTCTGAAAATTCCCTAACAGTTCAAATTCTCGGAGAATTTTTGCCAGCATCTCCTTTACACGGCTTCTTCGGTACTACAACAACTTGCCACTCTGGGCCTTCTCCAATCCAAAAATCAAACAGCAAAATGGCTTGCCAACAGGACTCAGAAATCTCATGCTCAAATTATTTAAACATGTAACATTTTGTTGGGTATTCAACTTTATCTCTTCCACTTGAAAATAAAAATCCATTCAGCATACACAAATGCATTTCCAACTAATCTCTAGTCAGTTTATCCTTGACCAATAATTCTCTTACATCCAAGCCAACTCCATTTCAAACTTCAATTTCCAAACTTTACTCAATAATCAAATTTCACCCCCAGGTTCGGTTCCATTCCCAATCTCAATTCACAACTCAAGTACTTTGCCAAGTCAAATCCTTATTCCAGTACGATTTCCACTTACTTGGCTTCAATCCAACTCCACTTTTATTTGACTTATTTAAATTCTCTGTTTATTTACTTCATAAGTAAGTTTTAAATTACAAAATTCAAATTCCTGGGGTTTTCATTTCAAATCAGTTTGAAATAATATATATATTCATAACATAGCAATTCAAAACATTTGAATTTCCGAGCAATTTATTTCAAAACAAAATCTTTGGTAGTAATCCATCACTTAGAAACTCGAAAACGAACACTGATAATGCGGCCGTCATTATCAGAATTTATTTTCCAGTGATCAAAGTGAGTTCAATACTATATTACTTTTCAAAATTCATTTTAAACATTTTCATTTCAAATATCTTTCAGAATGCTTGGAAAACAATCTCAAATCTCCCCAGGATTTTAAATTTCTACACATTTAATCCTTTTCCAAGTTTCCAGGGTTTATTTCAATTCTAGGTTTAAATTTGGATTTAGTCCATTAATTTCACAAATTACATTATACAAGTTCTGATGGGTTATTTACATACCCATCTTAACCATAATGTTATTCAATTATAATAATAACAAATATATCCAATATATTGAATAATTCCAATAACTTATACTTTCTTTATATCAAAATATATTTTTGGGTAAAATATTTCATTTACCCAGCCTTTATAAACAATATTGTGTCGAATAACTCTGTTCAAGAGTTTAGAAACACCTATCGATACAGTTTGCAATCCAGTATCGACCAGAATTCACAAACCACTCGCCAAACCAATCGACACAATATAAAACAATTTTTTATATAAATTTACAAAAACGTTCACTCGTATATATACACTCGAACTCAATTTGGAGTATTACTAACCCCATCTCTATTGAGTCACACCACAGAGCCAAGGTAATCACTTAACTTTCAGCTCTGATACCAACTGTAACAACCCAAAAATCCTTACCAATTTGAGCTGACTAATATCCTACACATTCAGCTCAAAGTGCACAAAAATTCAGATCATTAATATAAAGAAATAAGAGGATGAGAAAGATAAGATAGAACTAATAGAATAGAAGAAGAGGAACACAACTGAGCAGAATCAGAGTAAACACGAATCTCACAACGGAACGAATAAAATGTATTATATTACATAACTCTGAAATACAAATCTGTTTGTATATGCATACCATATCAGAGTACAACATAACATTTGATACAGCGGAAATAACTCTAAATAACCATCAGTGAAGACTCCTGCTTCAAGCTCCTCCAAGTGTATCTGTAAAGCCTGAAACACTTGACCGCCCATACAAATTTGGGCACCCAAGAGTTTAGGGAAACACAAACAAAATAAACTCTGGGTCAGTCATAGGACTGGTGTGAGTAAATTCCAACCATACAGTTTAACATTAATAAAAATCCTTTTGAAACAAAAGGATAATAGTAAGACTAACCCACACATAAACATGGACGGTTTTTACCTTACTATAACCCAAAATATTTTGATATCAAAATCCAGTGATATTATAATAATGTCTAATCAAGTAAATAACCAAGTAGCAGAACGCTTGCATTTCACGTTCTACATACATAGTATAAAATCAAAAACCGCAGGGTGCTTATTGGAGATTGGATTCCAACTATGACAAGGTATGGGACCACCTGCCGATAGTGTATCTCTAGAGGCGAATACACTGGGTTCAACAAGAACGTCTTGCAGCCCGGCCCACACATGACCGACCACTCATTTCTCTTGGGTGTATCGAATGTATATCACGAACGGTTGGGCTCAAACCACCGTTTCCCGAATGGGCAGAATCGATAGAGTAAGAAACAAAAGGAATTTCTCTAGATAGGTGATTATACACCCTAATGGGAGCGACCCACATAGCCATGTTGCCTGCCTGATTTTTGTCATTTCCTGGGTGTAAAACTTGAGGCTACGTCTATCTTTTAGAACATCTGGCCACGATATACTTTGAATGCCTGGCCACCATATACTTTGAATGCCACATCGTCAAACCCATCAAATCACTAGTTGATCTTCCCAAAAATATTATGGGTATAAAAGCTAAAAGAAACGAATCTCTCCGCCACCAGACGTAATACCTTGAAAAGATCGTCTTATGTGACCGTTAGGAATACTCTGTCAGACATTCGTCCATACAAGTTGTCCTGAGACTGGACAAACAGAAAACACCATTCTGGGACAGGACGAACCTTGCATTTCACTCCGTCTTCAATTACCTTTAGCATAATCAAATTCGCAATGCTTATGCCTATACGGAGTGGTTTCAGATAATATATCCAACCGGTCTCTCCGTATTGACAATGATGGTCAAAACACTTTGATAGTTGGTTATTTAACTATCAAAGTAAAAAAACATCCATTCTAATGTATAACTAAACAACATGCAATCATGCTTAAGTTTGGTCAACAGCGCTAATTTATTGTTATAGTTTAAAAAATTATCATATGCTGTAATATTCCCCTTTTACTAACCTCGACAAAACAGTCACGCTTAAGCTTACTCAACAACGTTATTCTATCGCTATAGTTCAAAGACTTGTCATACGCTGTAATATTCTCTTTATGTGACGAGAAGGAATTTCACTCGGTCCGAACCAGTCGCTAAACCGATCCAGGCCGTTCGAAACGCCCTATCGTTTTGAGAACACGACAAAACAGAACGCATACAAAAGAACGTTTCACTGTTATTACAACAATGCATCAGATTACAAGAATATACAGAGTATAAATGAATATTACACAGAAATATCAGAGATTTAAATTACATTTAAATACATAGCAACGGAAAATAATACAATACAAAACTAGAATGAGATATACGGATACAAAGCTTTCCGGATATCGTTCCAGCTGTAAACCAGGATCCTATGAATAAAAATCTGCAAAACCAAAACTACTAGCTGCCCGTGTCAAAATAAGGCACCCAGAGTTTAGGTTAAAACAATAAACTCCAGGTCAGTCATGTGACTGGTGTGAGAACTAAAACAGTTATTATTCTTTATTTTAAAAGTTAGGTAAATCAAGGGACCACGCCGTATAACACGGAACGGGTTTCCTCCCAAGAATACCAGTGCATAAAACAAACAGCGCAATGCTAAATAAAGAAAAATGAAGCTGTTATAAGACCCAGGTCCCATCACACAATGCAACGCAAGCCGGAGGATAGGGTTTTTACCTTATAATAGCCAAGAATGCTTGATACGTTCAAAACAAATCATTTGATACTATTGTAAGTGCATAGTGTATAAAACAACTTCAAATCATAAGTATCAGTCATAGGCGGCATAAGTGCCCCATCCCACTATGTCGCCATACTAGGCTCTACAAATAAAACTGCAAATGTCACGTATTTGGAAGCTGGATTTCCATCTATGAACCGAGGCAAAAGATAGTCCTTACCGACTTCGAGACTGCCTAGCCCGAGCCTCAGGGTCAGAGCGCATCGACCCTTGGATCGTCAGGGCCGGTCCACCGATGTGGATTAAAATGCCTGAACACTGCGTTTCCCCGCCCTTTGGGGCGTAAATGAGCCAACAAATGACTCCATCGGACCCGGATCGTCTGATCAAACCGAGGCGCCTCGCAACAGAAACAACCACACAGGTGAAAATATATAAATGTCAGGGCTGGTAGGTCACTGACACCACCCTAGCTAGGAAGAAACGCAGGCCCTCCCTGATGTCCTCTCCCGTTTTTGGTTCACAACCGGGGTGCGAAACTCGCGAAGTAATCGTTACACAAAGCTACGCCACAAAGGCCGTGCTTTGATCATCACCACAAGACTTTGCTTTTCAACAGAAGCCTCGATCAATTGCCACTTAGGCATGCCACACAGGCAATTCACTCCATGCGTTTGATATCCATCAATATATAACCCCTGAGCTCGTACGTCTCAGGGAAGGGCGTTAAGCAAGAGAATAAATTCTCCGCCGCCAAATAGATATATATTTAATAGAGATCAATCACACAGACTAAAATCCAATGTCAGACACACAGTCCATTTACAAATCCGTTCTGGGTCTGAACGAAACCGGAGGCACCTAGTACCCCGCATATCCATCGATCTCCAAGTACGTCTGGACGATCACTAACTGTTTCCATCTTCTTGGGTGTACAGCCCAACCAAGATCATCAGTTATCACCCAAACGACGTGAAGACTTCTGGTCTTCGACCACCGTCTTCATCTTCGACACCACGTCGAATCAATTATTCAGAATGGGATAAACCCGGTCTTTCTGAATAACTCGCGTATATATTATAAAAGTGTTACACAAACACAACATACGCCTCATTCCAATTCAGAATATTCTTTTATTCAAATATTCCTATACTTTGGGAAAAGTTCCCATTAATTTTATCCAAGATAAATTCTTTAAATTTATTCTTTAATCTCCCTTGAATATCAATTCAAACTAGTCGGGATTAGCGAACCACACCAAAGTAATCATTTATTTTATTTCCCAATCCCAACCTATTCATCCCATGAAGTAAAACTGGTTATACTTCATATCTAACACCACGGTGTTATCGGTAAATTCAATTACCATTTCACGTTCAAATCTAATTAAAGATTTAACTATCGCCTGTTGTAAAACTGGTGATACTCCATTCTCGATCTTTTCAATCTAATTAAAGATTCATTAGAACTCCACTTAGTTTTAATCGTTAACTGGGTTAAAGAATCAGTGTCATTTAAAACACTGTCCACGATAAAACCAAAATCACATCCCATTAATTATCGGGTTAAAGAACGAGTGTTATTTAAAAACACTGTTCACGATAAACCCAAAAACCAATATCAATTCAATTCCAATTAAATATTATTTAATTGGTACACTTCATTAAATCTAGATAAAAAGATTTAATCTTTTCTCAACTGGGTTCAAGAACAGTGTTAGTGAAGACACCATTCACGACAAACCCAAATCACATTCGATATTCAATACAAGGCTCTGAATAGAAAATATATCGGCTTATATTCAATATCGAATTCTACGACTAACAAATGCCGTATTGGAAATAACGATATAAATATATATCTTTCAAATTTCCATAACAACACCTGTATAATCATGAATTCCAACATCGAAATATTCCGAAGACAATTTCGATTCAAATCCCCTCCAATGCAATCATTGGATATTCAAGTTATTTTCAAAACCCTTTTTAAATTCAATCCATTTATTTAAAAATAAATAGAATTATAATTCTAGTTCAAAACTAGTTCATTTCGATAAAAATCTATTTTTATCTTTTCAAATATGGAGTTTTTCATCCCAATCCTTTCTAAATCATTTCCTATGATTTTGCACAAATTATTACTATTTTTAATAATTTTATCAAGGCCCGTACAGTCGATTTCCATCAATGGCCATCGAACTGCACTTATAGCGACCTTTTTCAAATTTGATTTGGACATAATTCCAAATCCAACCGTTAGATTTCTAATTTCTAATATTCGTTAGAAAGCTCTTTTCGATACGAACCCAACGGTTCCAGTTTTAGGAGAATCCGACGGTCGGATCTCCCGTAATGTCCGTTTGAAATAAATGGTCGAAATTCACGAACTGCCGCGGCGCGGCGCGTTCTATTCAGGCCGTTATATTATATATATATATATTATATATAATATATATTTCGTCGATTTCTATTTAAAACGAATTATATAAATAGTTTTAATATTTGTTTCAAAAGCAATCTCAACTTCCATTTCAATTCAAATCAAAATTGAATTCTTCTTTATAAATTCGTTTTAAAATTCATTTCTATTCAATTCAAATTTCAATTCAATTTGAATTCATTTCAATTCGCTTTCAATTCAATTTGAATTCGTTTTCGATTCATTTCGAAATCGTTTTCAATTCAATTCATTTCGAAATCGTTTTCAATTCAATTCATTTCGAAATCGTTTTCAATTCAATTCATTTCGAAATCGTTTTCCATTCAATTCATTTCGAAATATTTCAATTCAATTCATTTTGAAATCGTTTTCAATTCAATTCATTTCGAAATATTTCAATTCAATTTATTTCGAAATCGTTTTCAATTCAATTCATTTCGAAATATTTCAATTCAATTCATTTCGAAATCGTTTTCAATTCAATTCATTTCGAAATATTTCAATTCAATTCATTTCGAAATCATTTTCAATTCAATTCATTTCGAAATCGTTTTCAATTCAATTCATTTCGAAATCGTTTTCAATTCAATTCATTTCGAAATATTCGATTTCAAAATTACTTTTTAATATTCATTTTAAAATGAATAAAATCGATATAAATATCGTTCACGTCAAAATGGCGTCAATCTAATCAACACGGCTTCATATATTGATATTTTCAAATATTCCATTTCGAATATTTCTATTTTAAATCTTTCTATTTTAAAACTGGAATGAGGCCCAATCAATTACCATATAAAGTTAATTATATGGATTTTCATACAACACATGTATAATAGCATTGAAAAATAATCAACCATCAACCAAAGTGCACTACACTGTATAAGCATCAAATATAGATATCTAACGCTTATAACAGCCTGTCAATCAATCGATCGACATATTTAATCAATCAGGATGAGTGAACTTCAAATTTCATCCCAACACCCGTGTGGGGTTTCAAACAATCAAACACAGATTTTATTTGTGCAGTTGGGCGATGTGTGAAATTTATCGTCCCAATCAATGTCTTTCAAATAGGTGTACACAAACAAACCGTCCGGTTTGTAAATGAATATTTTATTCACATTCACTATATTCATATTCACATTAAAAATTATATTTTTGACGATAAAATATTTTATTTTAACATATGAATTTCTATTCAGTTCATTCTTTAAATAGAATGATATTTTTATTTTCTAACTTATTTTAGAAAATTTCGGCGGCATAACGGCACGATACTAGAAACGGGACGAGGCCTAGCCTTATCCCCGGTCTAGTGAAGGCCCACGCCATTCACACATCAATCAAACCATTCAATTTCACCAAACAATTCAATTCAATCAAATAATCTAATTAATTTATGCAATCAAACAAACAAGTCCATGGTCTGTGGACGATTGTGTCGGGTGCTACTAAGCACCGTCTGCATCCTAGTATATATATATAACTAGAAATATTAAATTGAGAGGTGAGAAGTTCTCACCTTGGGGTTCCGCTCCGCCATATTATTTCTGAATGGTTCGGACATCGTTTTATTTTCAGTCTGATCCACCGCCATCTGTTTCACGCAGTTGATTATTAAAAATCACATTTTTATTTCACCGCTACATGGATAAAAATCACATTTTTATTACTACTCCATTATAAAAACCCAATGCTAAATTTAATTTTAAAACAATGTACATTTTTATATTTCTAAACAAAATATATTTTTCTAAACAAGGTATATATATATATTTTTCTTAGCAAAGTTTATATTTTTCTTTAACAAGTTTATATATTTATTTAACAAATTTATATATTTCTTTAACAAATTTATATATTTTAAAATCAATGCTATATATAAATTTAAAAACCAATTCTAATTTTATTTTAAACCTCCTAGCTTTATTTTTTAAAAACCATATGTTCACTTTAAAAATCATGTCTTCAAGGACATAAAAATCGAGTCTTTAAGTAAGTAAAAATCGAGTCTTTAAGTAAGTAAAAATCGAGTCTTTAAGTGAATAAAAATCAAGTTTTTGAGTGAATAAAAATCAGTTTTTGAACCAAAGCAAAATCAGTTTTTAATTCAATGTATATATATTAAATTCAGTTTTTAATCCAATGTTTATTTACATATAAAACACAATTTAAAATGAACATCATAAAACTCACAGCATTTTCGGTCGAATGGGAGCTCATCGTCGGAGTGGGAGGCCGCTGGCGAACTGATGGAGGTCGGCCTGGTTGCGGTGGACCCTCAGGTGGCTGAGGCGGCGGCGTCCTAGGGTTTCAGGGAGGCGCGGTTTTGGGGTCCTCGCGTTGGAGAAGAGGGCCAGGCGACGGGTTGGCCAAAGGGTGAGGTCGAGCAGCGACTGAGGAGGGAGGCTCCGACCAAGGCGGCGCGATGGATGGGGGTCACGACGGCGAGATCGAGAACTGGGGTGTTTTTTTTCTTCTCTTAATCGGTTTTGAAAAGGGTATGAACGACCGGGGGGGGGGGGGAGGCTTTAGTGGAAACAAGGAGTTGACTTTTTTTTTATTAATTTAATCTACCTAAAAGTTATCTTCTCATTCGAACTCCAATCGAGGCCCAACGACTGTCGCCCCTAGCTAATTACCCCCATTCTGAACGCAATAGGATATGTTTCGTAACCCCTTTCGTCTGTTACAATCAGTTTCCGTTAAATTTAAAATATAAATCATTATATTTTAATTTCAAACGTACATTTTAATTTACCGGGGCCACATACGGACTCTAAAAATCCCCAAAAAAATATTTCTAGCTTCGTATTGACGATACGGTCCTAACAAAACTAATTTCGTCGAATTCTGAGACCGTTTGAAAAATGGCCATTTTCCAGTCGATTAAATCCAACTGAAACTGGTCAAACGCGTTTAACTGCGCCACGCTCACATATTAATTCGAAAAATTACGAAAATTGGAATCTGGCAATAATTTAACATCACGGACCCAACAAAAGTGGTTTCGTCGAAATCCGAGGTCATTTGCAAAATGTCCATTTTTTAAGGGCCTGAATTCCACAGCGACTATTCAGAATTTTCAACTGGACATATCTTTTGATCCCCGCTATGAAAATTTGATTATTCGGATTCGTTGGAAAGATATTATCAATTAGATCCCATTATTTTTGGTTTCACTAAAATCCGGATTGTTTTGCACCCGGTACATTCAATTGAAGTTTGAAATCGAATTATCGAACTACCGCGCCATTTTCAATTCTATTTATAATTATATATAAATATTATATATTCTAACGACGACGTATATAATATATACGTTCAAATTATATTCAAAAATAAATTTCTCGTCGATTTTATTTAAAATAATTCATTTTAAATATACAGAATTCGCTATAATTGCCAAAATAAAAATTTTAAACTGGCTCAGAATTTGCGGGTTATTACAATCTCCCCCACTTAAAACTTTTCGTCCCCGAAAAGGAACAAAGTCGAAAGTGGTTTGATCATTCAACTCTACGCTCGATCTGGTTTCCATTCTCCAACTTTTCAGTTTTTGAGAATTTTCAAAATTTCAAAAATTTGGCTAACACCCTAAATTTTCGAAAAATTTCGCCATAACCTCCCCTGCACCGGGAGCATCGGGGAATTTCAAATAGCTTCCCCGGTCCTTCAGATCTCAAAAAGAAAAAGAAAAAGCCAAGCGGCTAGACAATAGGCTCATAAAATCATCATCACCCAAGCAAAACAGTAAATTATGTAGTAAACATGTACCTATTTGTCGGGCAAACAAATTTTATTCTTCGGTTCTAGCCTCTTTGCTATGACCTGTTCAGTGTAAGTATATATATACAAGCAAATGCAACCAATTCTCAATATAATTCAATATTTGGTTCAATTAGGCTAAATGGTTCAAAATCATCAAACAAATAAACAAGCAACACAAACATCAATCAATTAGTGAATTAGAGTCTCAAGTTCATAATTTTGATACATATACAAAAATCAAATTTTTGATGCCAAATCACAACAATAGGCCTTATCTAATTTTGGTTCTCACACCAGTCAATAGGAAATATATAGATATCACACCTTCGAAACACGAATACCAATTCTGATGATGTTCGAACTATCATCAGAATCATCTTCGGGCGACTAGAGTGTGATTCTATATCTATCCAATATATTAAAACTTTGAATACATGCGGATCAGACGTATACGCAAAATCTTTATATACTGGACTGTCCAACTCAATATAAATAGATAATCAAATACGAATAGTTGATTTCAAAACAAAATTTGTTTTCATTTTCAAAAATATACTCTTCACACTCGTTCTAGGATACTACTGATCCCATCTCTAACGAGTCGTTCCATTGGATATTACTAATCCAATATCTGATGAATTCTTTCGTATGGTTCTAATGTGCCTTGTTCTCTGAGCTTTGCAAACCAAAGCTCTAATACCAACTGTGACGAGAAGGAATTTCGCTCGGTCCGAACCAGTCGCTAAACCGATCCAGGCCGTTCGAAACGCCCTATCGTTTTGAGAACATGACAAAACAGAACGCATACAGAAGAACGTTTCACTGTTATTACAACAATGCATCAGATTACAAGAATATACAGAGTATAAATGAATATTACACAGAAATATCAGAGATTTAAATTACATTTAAATACATAGCAACGGAAAATAATACAATACACAACTAGAATGAGATATACGGATACAAAGCATTCCGGATATCGTTCCAGCTGTAAACCAGGATCCTGTGAATAAAAATCTGCAAAACCAAAACTACTAGCTGCCCGTGTCAAAATAAGGGCACCCAGAGAATAGGTTAAAACAATAAACTCCAGGTCAGTCATGTGACTGGTGTGAGAACTAAAACAGTTATTATTCTTTATTTTAAAAGTTAGGTAAATCAAGGGACCACGCCGTATAACACGGAACGGGTTTCCTCCCAAGAATACCAGTGCATAAAACAAACAGCGCAATGCTAAATAAAGAAAAATGAAGCTGTTATAAGACCCAGGTCCCATCACACAATGCAACGCAAGCCGGAGGATAGGGTTTTTACCTTATAATAGCCAAGAATGCTTGATACGTTTAAAACAAATCATTTGATACTATTGTAAGTGCATAGTGTATAAAACAACTTCAAATCATAAGTATCAGTCATAGGCGGCATAAGTGCCCCATCCCACTATGTCGCCATACTAGGCTCTACAAATAAAACCGCAAATGTCACGCATTTGGAAGCTGGATTTCCATCTATGAACCGAGGCAAAAGATAGTCCTCACCGACTTCGAGACTGCCTAGCCCGAGCCTCAGGGTCAGAGCGCATCGACCCTTGGATCGTCAGGGCCGGTCCACCGATGTGGATTAAAATGCCTGAACACTGCGTTTCCCCGCCCTTTGAGGCGTAAATGAGCCAATGAATGACTCCATCGGACCCGGATCGTCCGATCAAACCGAGGCGCCTCGCAACAGCAACAACCACACATGTGAAAAATATATAAATGTCAGGGCTGGTAGGTAACTGACACCACCCTAGCTAGGAAGAAACGCATGCCCTCCCTGATGTCCTCTCCCGTTTTTGGTTCACAACCGGGGTGCGAAACTCGCGAAGTAAATGTTACACAAAGCTACGCCACAAAGGCCGTGCTTTGATCATCACCACAAGACTTTGCTTTTCAACAGAAGCCTCGATCAATTGCCACTTAGGCATGCCACACAGGCAATTCACTCCATGCGTTTGATATCCATCAATATATAACCCCTGAGCTCGTACGTCTCAGAGAAGGGCGTTAAGCAAGAGAATAAATTCTCCGCCGCCAAATAGATATATATTTAATAGAGATCAATCACACGGACTAAAATCCAATGTTAGACACACAGTCCATTTACAAGTCCGTTCTGGGTCTGAACGAAACCGGAGGCACCTAGTACCCTGCATATCCATCGATCTCCAAGTACGTCTGGACGATCACTAACTGTTTCCATCTTCTTGGGTGTACAGCCCAATCAAGATCATCAGTTATCACCCAAACGACGTGAAGACTTCTGGTCTTCGACCACCGTCTTCATCTTCGACACCACGTCGAATCAATTATTCAGAATGGGATAAACCCGGTCTTTCTGAATAACTCGCGTATATATTATAAAAGTGTTACACAAGCACAACATACGCCTCATTCTGATTCAGAATATTCTTTTATTCAAATATTCCTATACTTTGGGAAAAGTTCCCATTAATTTTATCCAAGATAAATTCTTTAAATTTATTCTTTAATCTCCCTTGAATATCAATTCAAACTAGTCGGGATTAGCGAACCACACCGAAGTAATCATTTATTTTATTTCCCAATCCCAACCTATTCATCCCATGAAGTAAAACTGGTTATACTTCATATCTAACACCATGGTGTTATCGGTAAATTCAATTACCATTTCACGTTCAAATCTAATTAAAGATTTAACTATCGCCTGGAGTAAAACTGGTGATACTCCATTCTCGATCTTTTCAATCTAATTAAAGATTCATTAAAACTCCACTTAGTTTTAATCGTTAACTGGGTTAAAGAATCAGTGTCATTTAAAACACTGTCCACGATAAAACCAAAATCACATCCCATTAATTATCGGGTTAAAGAACGAGTGTTATTTAAAAACACTGTTCACGATAAACCCAAAAACCAATATCAATTCAATTCCAATTAAATATTATTTAATTGGTACACTTCATTAAATCTAGATAAAAAGATTTAATCTTTTCTCAACTGGGTTCAAGAACAGTGTTAGTGAAGACACCATTCACGACAAACCCAAATCACATTCGATATTCAATACAAGGCTCTGAATAGAAAATATATCGGCTTATATTCAATATCGAATTCTACGACTAACAAATGCCGTATTGGAAATAACGATATAAATATATATCTTTCAAATTTCCATAACAACACCTGTATAATCACGAATTCCAACATCGAAATATTCCGAAGACAATTTCGATTCAAATCCCCTCCAATGCAATCATTGGATATTCTGGTTATTTTCAAAACCCTTTTTAAATTCAATCCATTTATTTAAAAATAAATAGAATTATAATTCTAGTTCAAAACTAGTTCATTTCGATAAAAATCTATTTTTATCTTTTCAAATATGGAGTTTTTCATCCCAATCCTTTCTAAATCATTTCCTATGATTTTACACAAATTATTACTATTTTTAATAATTTTATCAAGGCCCGTACAGTCGATTTCCATCAATGGCCATCGAACTGCACTTATAGCGACCTTTTTCAAATTTGATTTGGACATAATTCCAAATCCAACCGTTAGATTTCTAATTTCTAATATTCGTTAGAAAGCTCTTTTCGATACGAACCCAACGGTTCCGGTTTTAGGAGAATCCGACGGTCAGATCTCCCGTAATGTCCGTTTGAAATAAATGGTCGAAATTCACGAACTGCCGCGGCGCGGTGCGTTCTATTCAGGCCGTTATATTATATATATATATATTATATATAATATATATTTCGTCGATTTCTATTTAAAACAAATTATATAAATAGTTTTAATATTCGTTTCAAAAGCAATCTCAACTTCCATTTCAATTCAAATCAAAATTGAATTCTTCTTTATAAATTCGTTTTAAAATTCATTTCTATTCAATTCAAATTTCAATTCAATTTGAATTCATTTCAATTCGCTTTCAATTCAATTAGAATTCGTTTTCAATTCATTTCGAAATCGTTTTCAATTAAATTCATTTCGAAATCGTTTTCAATTCAATTCATTTTGAAATCGTTTTCAATTCAATTCATTTCGAAATCGTTTTCCATTCAATTCATTTCGAAATATTTCAATTCAATTCATTTCGAAATCGTTTTCAATTCAATTCATTTCGAAATATTTCAATTCAATTTATTTCGAAATCGTTTTCAATTCAATTCATTTCGAAATATTTCAATTCAATTCATTTCGAAATCGTTTTCAATTCAATTCATTTCGAAATATTTCAATTCAATTCATTTCGAAATCGTTTTCAATTCAATTCATTTCGAAATCGTTTTCAATTCAATTCATTTCGAAATCGTTTTCAATTCAATTCATTTCGAAATATTCGATTTCAAAATTACTTTTTAATATTCATTTTAAAATGAATAAAATTGATATAAATATCGTTCACGTCAAAATGGCGTCAATCTAATCAACACGGCTTCATATATTGATATTTTCAAATATTCCATTTCGAATATTTCTATTTCAAATCTTTCTATTTTAAAACTGGAATGAGGCCCAATCAATTACCATATAAAGTTAATTATATGGATTTTCATACAACACATGTATAATAGCATTGAAAAATAATCAACCATCAACCAAAGTGCACTACACTGTATAAGCATCAAATATAGATATCTAACGCTTATAACAGCCTGTCAATCAATCGATCGACATATTTAATCAATCAGGATGAGTGAACTTCAAATTTCATCCCAACACCCATGTGGGGTTTCAAACAATCAAACACAGATTTTATTTGTGCAGTTGGGCGATGTGTGAAATTTATCGTCCCAATCAATGTCTTTCAAATAGGTGTACACAAACAAACCGTCCGGTTTGTAAATGAATATTTTATTCACATTCACTATATTCATATTCACATTAAAAATTATATTTTTGACGATAAAACATTTTATTTTAACATATGAATTTCTATTCAGTTCATTCTTTAAATAGAATGATATTTTTATTTTCTAACTTATTTTAGAAAATTTCGGCGGCATAACGGCACGATACTAGAAACGGGACGAGGCCTAGCCTTATCCCCGGTCTAGTGAAGGCCCACGCCATTCACACATCAATCAAACCATTCAATTTCACCAAACAATTCAATTCAATCAAATAATCTAATTAATTTATGAAATCAAACAAACAAGTCCATGGTCTGTGGACGATTGTGTCGGGTGCTACTAAGCACCATCTGCATCCTAGTATATATATATAACTAGAAAAATTAAATTGAGAGGTGAGAAGTTCTCACCTTGGGGTTCCACTCCGCCATATTATTTCTGAATGGTTCGGACATCGTTTTATTTTCAGTCTGATCCACCGCCATCTGTTTCACGTAGTTGATTATTAAAAATCACATTTTTATTTCACCGCTACATGGATAAAAATCACATTTTTATTACTACTTCATTATAAAAACCCAATGCTAAATTTAATTTTAAAACAATGTACATTTTTATATTTCTAAACAAAATATATTTTTCTAAACAAGGTATATATATATTTTTCTTAGCAAAGTTTATATTTTTCTTTAACAAGTTTATATATTTATTTAACAAATTTATATATTTCTTTAACAAATTTATATATTTTAAAATCAATGCTATATATAAATTTAAAAACCAATTCTAATTTTATTTTAAACCTCCTAGCTTTATTTTTTAAAAACCATATGTTCACTTTAAAAATCATGTCTTCAAGGACATAAAAATCGAGTCTTTAAGTAAGTAAAAATCGAGTCTTTAAGTAAGTAAAAATCGAGTCTTTAAGTGAGTAAAAATCAAGTTTTTGAGTGAATAAAAATCAGTTTTTGAACCAAAGCAAAATCATTTTTTAATTCAATGTATATATATTAAATTCAATTTTTAATCCAATGTTTATTTACATATAAAACACAATTTAAAATGAACATCATAAAACTCACAGCATTTTCGGTCAAATGGGAGCTCATTGTCGGAGTGGGAGGCCGCTGGCGAACTAATGGAGGTCGGCCTGGTTGCGGTGGACCCTCAGGTGGCTGAGGCGGCGGCGGCCTAGGGTTTCAGGGAGGCGCGGTTTTGGGGTCCTCGCGTTGGAGAAGAGGGCCAGGCGACAGGTTGGCCAAAGGGTGAGGTCGAGCAGCGACTGAGGAGGGAGGCTCCGACCAAGGCGGCGCGATGGATGGGGGTCACGACGGCGAGATCGAGAACTGGGGTGTTTTTTTTTTCTTCTCTTAATCGGTTTTGAAAAGGGTATGAACGACCGGGGGGGGGGGGCTTTAGTGGAAACAAGGAGTTTACTTTTTTTTTATTAATTTAATCTACCTAAAAGTTATCTTCTCATTCGAACTCCAATCGAGGCCCAACGACTGTCGCCCCTAGCTAATTACCCCCATTCCGAACGCAATGGGATATGTTTCATAACCCCTTTCGTCTGTTACAATCAGTTTCCGTTAAATTTAAAATATAAATCATTATATTTTAATTTCAAACGTACATTTTAATTTACCGAGGCCACATACGGACTCTAAAAATCCCCAAAAAAAATATTTCTAGCTTCGTATTGACGATACGGTCCTAACAAAACTAATTTCGTCGAATTCTGAGACCGTTTGAAAAATGGCCATTTTCCAGTCGATTAAATCCAACTGAAACTGGTCAAATGCGTTTAACTGCGCCACGCTCACATATTAATTCGAAAAATTACGAAAATTGGAATCTGGAAATAATTTAACATCACGGACCCAACAAAAGTGGTTTCGTCGAAATCCGAGGTCATTTGCAAAATGTCCATTTTTTAAGGGCCTGAATTCCACAGCGACTATTCAGAATTTTCAACTGGACATATCTTTTGATCCGCGCTATGAAAATTTGATTATTCGGATTCGTTGGAAAGATATTATCAATTAGATCCCATTATTTTTGGTTTCACTAAAATCCGGATTGTTTTGCACCCGGTACATTCAATTGAAGTTTGAAATCGAATTATCGAACTACCGCGCCATTTTCAATTCTATTTATAATTATATATAAATATTATATATTCTAACGACGACGTATATAATATATACGTTCAAATTATATTCAAAAATAAATTTCTCGTTGATTTTATTTAAAATAATTCATTTTAAATATACAAAATTCGCTATAATTGCCAAAATAAAAATTTTAAACTGGCTCAGAATTTGCAGGTTATTGCAATCTCCCCCACTTAAAACTTTTCGTCCCCGAAAAGGAACAAAGTCGAAAGTGGTTTGATCATTCAACTCTACGCTCGATCTGGTTTCCATTCTCCAGCTTTTCAGTTTTTGAGAATTTTCAAAATTTCAAAAATTTGGCTAACACCCTAAATTTTCGAAAAATTTCGCCATAACCTCCCCTGCACCGAGAGCATCGGGGAATTTCAAATAGCTTCCCCGGTCCTTCAGACCTCAAAAAGAAAAAGAAAAAGCCAAGCGGCTAGCCAATAGGCTCATAAAATCATCATCACCCAAGCAAAACAGTAAATTATGTAGTAAACATGTACCTATTTGTCGGGCAAACAAATTTTATTCTTCGGCTCTAGCCTCTTTGCTATGACCTGTTCAATGTAAGTATATATATACAAGCAAATGCAACCAATTCTCAATATAATTCAATATTTGGTTCAATTAGGCTAAATGGTTCAAAATCATCAAACAAATAAACAAGCAACACAAACATCAATCAATTAGTGAATTAGAGTCTCAAATTCATAATTTTGATACATATGCAAAAATCAAATTTTTGATGCCAAATCACAACAATAGGCCTTATCTAATTTTGGTTCTCACACCAGTCAATAGGAAATATATAGATATCACACCTTCGAAACACGAATACCAATTCTGATGATGTTCGAACTATCATCAGAATCATCTTCGGGCGACTAGAGTGTGATTCTATATCTATCCAATATATTAAAACTTTGAATACACGCGGATCAGACGTATACGCAAAATCTTTATATACTGGACTGTCCAACTCAATATAAATAGATAATCAAATACGAATAGTTGATTTCAAAACAAAATTTGTTTTCATTTTCAAAAATATACTCTTCACACTCGTTCTAGGATACTACTGATCCCATCTCTAACGAGTCGTTCCATTGGATATTACTAATCCAATATCTGATGAATTCTTTCGTATGGTTCTAATGTGCCTTGTTCTCTGAGCTTTGCAAACCAAAGCTCTGAAACCAACTGTGACGAGAAGGAATTTCGCTCGGTCCGAACCAGTCGCTAAACCGATCCAGGCCGTTCGAAACGCCCTATCGTTTTGAGAACACGACAAAACAGAACGCATACAGAAGAACGTTTCACTGTTATTACAACAATGCATCAGATTACAAGAATATACAGAGTATAAATGAATATTACACAGAAATATCAGAGATTTAAATTACATTTAAATACATAGCAACGGAAAATAATACAATACACAACTAGAATGAGATATACGGATACAAAGCATTCCGGATATCGTTCCAGCTGTAAACCAGGATCCTGTGAATAAAAATCTGCAAAACCAAAACTACTAGCTGCCCGTGTCAAAATAAGGGCACCCAGAGTTTAGGTTAAAACAATAAACTCCAGGTCAGTCATGTGACTGGTGTGAGAACTAAAACAGTTATTATTCTTTATTTTAAAAGTTAGGTAAATCAAGGGACCACGCCGTATAACACGGAACGGGTTTCCTCCCAAGAATACCAGTGCATAAAACAAACAGCGCAATGCTAAATAAAGAAAAATGAAGCGGTTATAAGACCCAGGTCCCATCACACAATGCAACGCAAGCCGGAGGATAGGGTTTTTACCTTATAATAGCCAAGAATGCTTGATACGTTTAAAACAAATCATTTGATACTATTGTAAGTGCATAGTGTATAAAACAACTTCAAATCATAAGTATCAGTCATAGGCGGCATAAGTGCCCCATCCCACTATGTCGCCATACTAGGCTCTACAAATAAAACTGCAAATGTCACGTATTTGGAAGCTGGATTTCCATCTATGAACCGAGGCAAAAGATAGTCCTCACCGACTTCGAGACTGCCTAGCCCGAGCCTCAGGGTCAGAGCGCATCGACCCTTGGATCGTCAGGGCCGGTCCACCGATGTGGATTAAAATGCCTGAACACTGCGTTTCCCCGCCCTTTGGGGCGTAAATGAGCCAACGAATGACTCCATCGGACCCGGATCGTCCGATCAAACCGAGGCGCCTCGCAACAGCAACAACCACACAGGTGAAAAATATATAAATGTCAGGGCTGGTAGGTCACTGACACCACCATAGCTAGGAAGAAACGCAGGCCCTCCCTGATGTCCTCTCCCGTTTTTGGTTCACAACCGGGGTGCGAAACTCGCGAAGTAAACGTTACACAAAGCTACGCCACAAAGGCCGTGCTTTGATCATCACCACAAGACTTTGCTTTTCAACAGAAGCCTCGATCAATTGCCACTTAGGCATGCCACACAGGCAATTCACTCCATGCGTTTGATATCCATCAATATATAACCCCTGAGCTCGTACGTCTCAGAGAAGGGCGTTAAGCAAGAGAATAAATTCTCCGCCGCCAAATAGATATATATTTAATAGAGATCAATCACACGGACTAAAATCCAATGTCAGACACACAGTCCATTTACAAGTCCGTTCTGGGTCTGAACGAAACCGGAGGCACCTAGTATCCCGCATATCCATCGATCTCCAAGTACGTCTGGACGATCACTAACTGTTTCCATCTTCTTGGGTGTACAGCCCAATCAAGATCATCAGTTATCACCCAAACGACGTGAAGACTTCTGGTCTTCGACCACCGTCTTCATCTTCGACACCACGTCGAATCAATTATTCAGAATGGGATAAACCCGGTCTTTCTGAATAACTCGCGTATATATTATAAAAGTGTTACACAAACACAACATACGCCTCATTCCAATTCAGAATATTCTTTTATTCAAATATTCCTATACTTTGGGAAAAGTTCCCATTAATTTTATCCAAGATAAATTCTTTAAATTTATTCTTTAATCTCCCTTGAATATCAATTCAAACTAGTCGGGATTAGCGAACCACACCGAAGTAATCATTTATTTTATTTCCCAATCCCAACCTATTCATCCCATGAAGTAAAACTAGTTATACTTCATATCTAACACCACGGTGTTATCGGTAAATTCAATTACCATTTCACGTTCAAATCTAATTAAAGATTTAACTATCGCCTAGAGTAAAACTGGTGATACTCCATTCTCGATCTTTTCAATCTAATTAAAGATTCATTAAAACTCCACTTAGTTTTAATCGTTAACTGGGTTAAAGAATCAGTGTCATTTAAAACACTGTCCACGATAAAACAAAAATCACATCCCATTAATTATCGGGTTAAAGAACGAGTGTTATTTAAAAACACTGTTCACGATAAACCCAAAAACCAATATCAATTCAATTCCAATTAAATATTATTTAATTGGTACACTTCATTAAATCTAGATAAAAAGATTTAATCTTTTCTCAACTGGGTTCAAGAACAGTGTTAGTGAAGACACCATTCACGACAAACCCAAATCACATTCGATATTCAATACAAGGCTCTGAATAGAAAATATATCGGCTTATATTCAATATCGAATTCTACGACTAACAAATGCCGTATTGGAAATAACGATATAAATATATATCTTTCAAATTTCCATAACAACACCTGTATAATCACGAATTCCAACATCGAAATATTCCGAAGACAATTTCGATTCAAATCCCCTCCAATGCAATCATTGGATATTCTAGTTATTTTCAAAACCCTTTTTAAATTCAATCCATTTATTTAAAAATAAATAGAATTATAATTCTAGTTCAAAACTAGTTCATTTCGATAAAAATCTATTTTTATCTTTTCAAATATGGAGTTTTTCATCCCAATCCTTTCTAAATCATTTCCTATGATTTTACACAAATTATTACTATTTTCAATAATTTTATCAAGGCCCGTACAGTCGATTTCGATCAATGGCCATCGAACTGCACTTATAGCGACCTTTTTCAAATTTGATTTGGACATAATTCCAAATCCAACCGTTAGATTTCTAATTTCTAATATTCGTTAGAAAGCTCTTTTCGATACGAACCCAACGGTTCCAGTTTTAGGAGAATCCGACGGTCGGATCTCCCCGTAATGTCCGTTTGAAATAAATGGTCGAAATTCACGAACTGCCGCGGCGCGGCGCGTTCTATTCAGGCCGTTATATTATATATATTATATATAATATATATTTCGTCGATTTCTATTTAAAACGAATTATATAAATAGTTTTAATATTCGTTTCAAAAGCAATCTCAACTTCCATTTCAATTCAAATCAAAATTGAATTCTTCTTTATAAATTCGTTTTAAAATTCATTTCTATTCAATTCAAATTTCAATTCAATTTGAATTCATTTCAATTCGCTTTCAATTCAATTAGAATTCGTTTTCAATTCATTTCGAAATCGTTTTCAATTCAATTCATTTCGAAATCGTTTTCAATTCAATTCATTTCGAAATCGTTTTCAATTCAATTCATTTCGAAATCGTTTTCCATTCAATTCATTTCGAAATATTTCAATTCAATTCATTTCGAAATCGTTTTCAATTCAATTCATTTTGAAATATTTCAATTCAATTTATTTCGAAATCGTTTTCAATTCAATTCATTTCGAAATATTTCAATTCAATTCATTTCGAAATCGTTTTCAATTCAATTCATTTCGAAATATTTCAATTCAATTCATTTCGAAATCGTTTTCAATTCAATTCATTTCGAAATATTCGATTTCAAAATTACTTTTTAATATTCATTTTAAAATGAATAAAATCGATATAAATATCGTTCACGTCAAAATGGCGTCAATCTAATCAACACGGCTTCATATATTGATATTTTCAAATATTCCATTTCGAATATTTCTATTTCAAATCTTTCTATTTTAAAACTGGAATGAGGCCCAATCAATTACCATATAAAGTTAATTATATGGATTTTCATACAACACATGTATAATAGCATTAAAAAATAATCAACCATCAACCAAAGTGCACTACACTGTATAAGCATCAAATATAGATATCTAACGCTTATAACAGCCTGTCAATCAATCGATCGACATATTTAATCAATCAGGATGAGTGAACTTCAAATTTCATCCCAACACCCGTGTGGGGTTTCAAACAATCAAACACAGATTTTATTTGTGCAGTTGGGCGATGTGTGAAATTTATCGTCCCAATCAATGTCTTTCAAATAGGTGTACACAAACAAACCGTCCGGTTTGTAAATGAATATTTTATTTTATTCACATTCACTATATTCATATTCACGTTAAAAATTATATTTTTGACGATAAAACATTGTATTTTAACATATGAATTTCTATTCAGTTCATTCTTTAAATAGAATGATATTTTTATTTTCTAACTTATTTTAGAAAATTTCGGCGGCATAACGGCACGATACTAGAAACGGGACGAGGCCTAGCCTTATCCCCGGTCTAGTGAAGGCCCACGCCATTCACACATCAATCAAACCATTCAATTCCCCCAACAATTCAATTCAATCAAATAATCTAATTAATTTATGCAATCAAACAAACAAGTCCATGGTCTGTGGACGATTGTGTCGGGTGCTACTAAGCACCGTCTGCATCCTAGTATATATATATAACTAGAAAAATTAAATTGAGAGGTGAGAAGTTCTCACCTTGGGGTTCCACTCCGCCATATTATTTCTGAATGGTTCGGACATCGTTTTATTTTCAGTCTGATCCACCTCCATCTGTTTCACGCAGTTGATTATTAAAAATCACATTTTTATTTCACCGCTACATGGATAAAAATCACATTTTTATTACTACTTCATTATAAAAACCCAATGCTAAATTTAATTTTAAAACAATGTACATTTTTATATTTCTAGACAAGATATATTTTTCTAAACAAGGTATATATATATATTTTTCTTAGCAAAGTTTATATTTTTCTTTAACAAGTTTATATATTTATTTAACAAATTTATATATTTCTTTAACAAATTTATATATTTTAAAATCAATGCTATATATAAATTTAAAAACCAATACTAATTTTATTTTAAACCTCCTAGCTTTATTTTTTAAAAACCATATGTTCATTTAAAAATCATGTCTTCAAGGACATAAAATTCGAGTCTTTGAGTAAGTAAAAATCGAGTCTTTAAGTAAGTAAAAATCGAGTCTTTAAGTGAGTAAAAATCAAGTTTTTGAGTGAATAAAAATCAGTTTTTGAACCAAAGCAAAATCAGTTTTTAATTCAATGTATATATATTAAATTCAGTTTTTAATCCAATGTTTATTTACATATAAAACACAATTTAAAATGAACATCATAAAACTCACAGCATTTTCGGTCGAATGGGAGCTCATCGTCGGAGTGGGAGGCCGCTGGCGAACTGATGGAGGTCGGCCTGGTTGCGGTGGACCCTCAGGTGGCTGAGGCGGCGACGTCCTAGGGTTTCAGGGAGGCGCGGTTTTGGGGTCCTCGCGTTGGAGAAGAGGGCCAGGCGACGGGTTGGCCAAAGGGTAAGGTCGAGCAGCGACTGAGGAGGGAGGCTCCGACCAAGGCGGCGCGATGGATGGGGGTCACGCCGGCGAGATCGAGAACTGGGGTGTTTTTTTTTCTTCTCTTAATCGGTTTTGAAAAGGGTATGAACGACCGGGGGGGGGGGGGCTTTAGTGGAAACAAGTAGTTGACTTTTTTTTATTAATTTAATCTACCTAAAAGTTATCTTCTCATTCGAACTCCAATCGAGGCCCAACGACTGTCGCCCCTAGCTAATTACCCCCATTCCGAACGCAATGGGTTATGTTTCGTAACCCCTTTCGTCTGTTACAATCAGTTTCCGTTAAATTTAAAATATAAATCATTATATTTTAATTTCAAACGTACATTTTAATTTACCGGGGCCACATACGGACTCTAAAAATCCCCAAAAAAATATTTCTAGCTTCGTATTGACGATACGGTTCTAACAAAACTAATTTCGTCGAATTCTGAGACCGTTTGAAAAATGGCCATTTTCCAGTCGATTAAATCCAACTGAAACTGGTCAAACGCGTTTAACTGCGCCACGCTCACATATTAATTCGAAAAATTACGAAAATTGGAATCTGGCAATAATTTAACATCACGGACCCAACAAAAGTGGTTTCGTCGAAATCCGAGGTCATTTGCAAAATGTCCATTTTTTAAGGGCCTGAATTCCACAGCGACTATTCAGAATTTTCAACTGGACATATCTTTTGATCCCCGCTATGAAAATTTGATTATTCGGATTCGTTGGAAAGATATTATCAATTAGATCCCATTATTTTTGGTTTCACTAAAATCCGGATTGTTTTGCACCCGGTACATTCAATTGAAGTTTGAAATCGAATTATCGAACTACCGCGCCATTTTCAATTCTATTTATAATTATATATAAATATTATATATTCTAACGACGACGTATATAATATATACGTTCAAATTATATTCAAAAATAAATTTCTCGTCGATTTTATTTAAAATAATTCATTTTAAATATACAAAATTCGCTATAATTGCCAAAATAAAAATTTTAAACTGGCTCAGAATTTGCGGGTTATTACACTTTATAACTAATCTTGACATCCCTTTCCGTTACAAAAATCTTGACATCTCTTTCCGTTACAAAAATCTTGACATCTCTTTCCATTACAAACAAATACCATCCCTCGATAATAGTGAAGCCGTTCAAGTTGGGGTATTTTAATTACCTCTCAGACCTTGATCAGCAACATTCTTATCTTAGAATAGATATAAGTTCATAACTCTAACCCCTTATACTTTAAAATCCGTCAAACGTACTTCTTGCTATATTTTAAATATGGTTTTATGACGCCATATCCATATTTTGAAAACTCGATTATTTACATTAGCTTCATCTTCCTTATACAAATTCATTTTTAAACATTTATCTCCGCTTCGTCTTCCTTAGACAAATCCATTATTGAACATTACTCGTTATACTAGTTAAATAATTATTTAAACTACATTAATTAAAAAGGTAATTTAATCTTTTTAATTTTGATCAATTTATTTCTATATTATTTTCAATAGATAAACTGAAGACCAATTAATCTAAAAATCAGTTTCAAATCGATAGTTGATTTAATCAACTCCAACCCATCAGTTAATTTGTTAACTAATTTTATTTACTACTTATCATTATATTACTTAACCGTTTGTCTCCAAACATTTACACGTAGGTAGTTGCATCTTTATAACTTACGGAATATCATACATTCGTTTATATATACTTTCATAAAAAGAACTATAAAACACTAATTTATAATAGAACCACTATTTTAATTTAGCTTCGCGTTAATTATAAAAATATAATTTCTATAACCAGCTTCAATTATATGCCTATCGACAAATCTATTTCTTAACCAAACGTTGGATTTATGGTCTGTTGTTGCCACTTTCTTAATCGATATCGTCTATTGATTAAATCAAAATAACATTTGAATTTCCATTCAATGCTAATATCAACACAAGGTTTCAATGTCATTTGGGATCAAATAGTGCATCTATATAAAACAAACAGTACATATAAATATTGAGGAATCCAGTTGGATTACTCCAACCGGTTTCCTGTATCCACCGATGTTAGTCACAGTAAATATCACCAATTTCATATCATTATGAAATATAATGGTACACAGCCTCAGTGTTCAATCGATAGTTTAGATATATGACCGTTTACTTTATTTCAACCAATTTAATTGTAATCTACCTAAACAACCATCACAAAACATTCAACCAGCGTTAAAATATAATTAATATTTTAAAAAGAAATCAGAGTTAGTAAGTTTACTCACCTTTTCGCGTTAACCTTTAAATAACGATTTGCGTCAGTCGATAGATCTGAGCAGGCGTTTTATTCTGCTATACTTCGCAACTAGCTACAGGTCGCTTCATAACCATTTTATTTCGTAGTGTGCGTTCATAGGGTCTCAGCATATCTGATGGCGTCAAATTCACTTGGTCTGTCTACGCACAGTGCTACTTCTACTAGCTTAGATAATATTTTCCGGGTCCTCATATGTTTTTCCACAATCTTCACTTTTCTTTTCTTTTCTTTCTAAGAACACCGGGCCTCATGTCATTCACAAAATAAAATTGGCCCATCACCATTCTTGGAAACCCGCTCCACATTTAAATAGTGCGTATGCGTTCTCCATTCCTTCCCTTACCACAACGCAAGCTCCAGTTATTTCTAAACTTTGAATGCCTACTTCGTAGTCACCTTCCTCCCTGGGAACAAATCAACGACCCTATACCCTCCACTAAAACAAAACTACCCTTCGTACTCATTACTGTCAAACCAATCGCTAGAACCCTTTAAATACCTTCCACTGACTGCATCCCACTAGCAACTACAACGTTCAATTCATCCTGCTATAACCGTTAACAACACATCCGAACACTTACAAATAGCATGCCGTTCACTTCCTACAAACTCCACAATTCCCTCTTTATTCACAAAAACTGTCATCACTTCAATATCATCACAAAAAGTCCATACTGCATTATATTACTCTTCCCCATTACTTCATAACTTCAACTCGTTTACCCACCATAACATTTTACTTAACCAATTTCATTAGTATGCAGCTATATTGATGATATCCTCCTTTTTTATTTTATCAATTCACGTCAGCCTTTTGGCTTCACTTTCTAATTTACGTTGGACCAATAATATTCTGCCATTTATATGTTTCTCCACCTGTTCCTCACGTTGAAACTATAGCCTTCTCTCCCAAACTTAAAATGTTGCTCTTCATTGTTATTCTCCGCTCCACTCTGGGTATTGAATCCCACGTCCAAACTATAGAACCCAAGATGCTTTCTTCTTGCGTCAACAGTACCCCCTTTTTCCGCAATTTTTCTTTCATCGCAAATTTGCACACACCGATCTCCTCCCACCCTTCATGAAACCTTAAAATATTTGCACCACTTCTTATGCCAGAA
Organism: Allium sativum; assembly: GCA_030737875.1. Taxonomy (NCBI): domain Eukaryota; kingdom Viridiplantae; phylum Streptophyta; class Magnoliopsida; order Asparagales; family Amaryllidaceae; genus Allium; species Allium sativum. Next base: position 739,905,150 of record CM060909.1, on the reverse strand, counting down.
TGACACAAGTGGATCTTCCGACCTTCAGCTCCCTAACTCGCACGTGATATTATAGAAACAGTCAGTTCACTCCTCGTGCTATTTTTTTTCCATGTCCGATCTCCTTTTCTTCAACTAATAAAGCCGTAACCTACTCTTCATCACCAAACCACTAACTTCTAACGTAGATAAGAATATGGAGTCTGAACTCGAACAAGCACAGTGCGAATGCCATGAAAGTCATGTAGCTGCGTAGGGTATTAGAAGAGTTCGAAAGTATATATGTGCTTGGTATTTTAGAAGTTTAGTTTAAAATTTACACGGATTGTTTTCATTACTGGAAAAAGGGGGGATCGCTTGTTAAGTTCGTGGTTTCAGGAAATGAAAACTCCCCTGTATTTATAGGATTCCAATCCGTGGGTGCCAAAAAAGGTAGTACATGTCTACGTCTGATGTTTAATTTTACCACACGTGCTTTTAGTTTAGGATAGGCATTTGAGTGAACAATTCATGCGTGATGTTATATATGAAAGAAGAGACTTAACTCTTAAGTGTATATTAGGATAGGCTGATGTTCGTAGGGTAGAGGTTTTCAGTTTGATGGCATGAATTGTTTTACATCATTTGAAAGGAACACTATGTACTATACTTCATGTTTAAATATGCAGGGGAGGTCTGTGTATATCTAGAATATAGCATGTGCGTGATTTATATTTAACATAGGGTTTATGATAAACATATCAGGGTAGGCCGAGAAGTTGTATTGATGGTGATAATTCATGTTGGGTTCTGAAAATGGTGTTTTGTATATTTTATTTGTGGTTGAATGCTCTACGTCCTAGGTCTGCCTTAGGTTAGAAAGAATCCAAGCTCACATCACCTTGGTTGCTTAAGTACACAAGGATTCAACTGTTGTAAAAATACTGTGTAGTCGCATTCTTGATTTAAAGTATAGTTTTACTGTTGCTAGGTCCACGCTGGTTTTGTATGCTTTAATATATATTAGCTTTATATCATATTTTTTTCATTTCAGGCTTGCAAAAATGAAGGCCATAACAAAAGAGGACTCAACGTGAACATGCACGAGCAACTGGATGTCCAGGAAACGTCCCCCTTCCTATTATATCATGTGCAACGGAATATGTATGTATGTTTTTAAAAAGATGTAGTTTAACGGTACGCTGTTATGTAAAACTCAAACTCTATTAGCGTACGTGCAGCTATGGACAAAAATATAAATATGATCGTGACGAATGATGTGCCACGATCCCAAATATATAATAATATCTGTATGTTGATTCATATTTTGAAACCCCAAAATATTGATATAGGGTGCAAAATATTCCAAATAAAAAGTTGCGTATTTAATTAATTAAAAATTACAGTAAAATTCTAAAAATTATATTATCACTATGTCTCAAAAGAACTTTGTCTAAATTCGAAACCGATATCTAGTTATATCGAATAAACAGTTACGGTGGAAAAAGGATTCTACAACGATTATTTGAATATTTGATTTGGATATTTCTTGCAATATATAATTCAGAAATTTGATTTTTCACCTCCATTAGAAAAATACAGTTCAACAGATTCCAACGTTTCTCGTTTCGCGAAAATCCGATTTAAAATGAGTCATGTACACCCTATTGAAGTTCAGAACGTTAAATTACGAACTGCCGCGATATTACTGGCTCGATTTTAATTAATATATATTTTTATATGTTCACCTCCGTTTTAATTAATATATAAATCTGCTTATATTACGAATTCAATATTAAAACTGATTTAAATATTCAAATGCAAATTGATAAAAATGCGGGACGTTACATGAGATCTTCTATATTGGTAATTGTCTCCAGTATTTTTTTTACTTAAGGTCCGCTACTTTTAATATCTGAAATTAGTTGTAAGCATGTTTGATGACGTTTATAATTGATTTTGGACCGTTAAAAATAACGGGTCTTTACATTTGGTATCAGAGCTTAGGTTTGGCGATTACCTGAGCCTTGTGTCTTTAATAATTTACACCTTAAGGTTGGTTTAAATATGAGAGAAAGTGGTTTTATTTATAATTTAATTCTTGAAGTTGTGTACTGATTGTTTGGTCATTATTACCTCACTTTACAATGTTGCTTATTTATGAGAAACCTACTGTGGAGGTTAAAGATAACAAGAGTGAAGCAAGATAAACACTTAGGGGGTAAGTTATGTGTTTGGTTATAACCTAAATGACATTCATATGGTGATTAGGTTGCAATTGAAACCCAAGCTTAGTAAAGATAAAATCATTTTAAGGGAACAACAATGGTCAAGAATTATCGGTTTTAACATATATCCTTTATATTAAAGCTATCTCCTTAGTTAATAGAAAATGATCATTTATGAGTCATTTGCGTGTTAGTGCTAATTAGGGGATTAAAAGTAATCATGGTTAATTAGTCCCATCCTATGAACATGAATGTTGTTTTGATCTTTTTGATTGAACCTATATGTTGTTACTGTTGTTTGTTATGTTTTATGATTGCATAGAAAAGTTAGAATGGTTGAAAACGCCATCGTTCGGAGAAAAATAGCTTGTTAGAAATTATGCAAGGATCCGGATCGGATCGGATAAGACGAACCAAACCGAACTGGAACATGGCAAAAAGGATGGCCACTTGCATAGGGTTGGAGTTGGAGTGGAGCACCAAACCGAACCAAAATGGATGAGCCGAACAAGAATACCAAACCGGACCGAACCAGATTCGAGCTTTTACCACTGCCACGCAACGATGAACGTGAACTCTTCTGAAGACAAACTCCAATTAGACCAAAACCCGAGATGCAAAGGAAGTCCAAAATGGGAAGTTATTACTCAGGATCTAGATGGGAACCAACTAGTGAACTTCAAGGGTTGGACTTTGCTGCGGGATATGTGCAAAGGCGTTATCGATATCTATAGCTTTGATTCACTATTGATGGGAGGGGCATTGACTATGGACCAGTGCGGTGGGGTTAAAGTCGTATGGAGTCGAACTCCATCTGGACCCCTAAGGGCAAAGTGGTTGTAGTAAGGTTTGGATGGAGCTGGGCTCCATCATGGCCCCAAATGGTTCTGGTGATCAAAGTGGTGGATATCGTTTACTTTACGTACTGAGTGAGAGATGTGAGGATGATTGCTAGTTTGATGTTTGCTAGCACCATGACACACACACTTCCACTTCACACTCTATGCTTGATGTTTGCTTATTAGTTCATGTCATGATTGTTTGGATTAGTTCTTTTAATTAAATTCATTATTGTTTTCTTATTTGGTATTTTTAGTTTGCTTGTATATTATTTGTTTGTTTGTTGTTTATCTTAATTGTATGATTAGATAGTAAGCTAGTGTTGACTATTGATTGAATCTGCACTCGAGAAACAAAAGGATTGAAGGGAGGCATGATTAGTTTAGGTATAGTGTGAATATGTTGTTTTCTAAACTAAAGAAGACTAGTATTTGGAATGACTAAAAGTTTTGGAATGTTCCTTGAAGTTGAGAAGAGTAAAATGGAGAATTTTAGTGATTAAAGCCTTAATGTTTACCACTTAGGGATATGTATGAAAGTTGGTGTGATTCAAAATGCATATTTAATGTTTTTGTAACGACCCGGATTTTTCTAACCGTTATTTTAAATATTTAATATCATTTAAATATTGAATTGATAATATAAAAGAATTTTTATATTGAATTATCAATTGGTGATCAATATATGATTTATTTCGTATATATATAATTTTCGAAATACGAGAACCGAAATAATTCAATATGAATTTAAAATGGATTCTGAGTGATTCAAATGGTTAATATAAATTTTATTTGAATTTGAACGATAATAATAGTAATTTATTTTTAAGGAATTTTTTTTTTTTGAATTTAAATCATATTATATCAATTTAATATGTTATTTTTATTATTTTTGAATTAAATTATATAGTCTATTCTGTTGAGTTCAGAATAGTGTAATTACATTGGAACGACGGTCGGTACGCTAAAATAGCGATACACGATTTTTAATTGTGTACCCCGAGATATTTGATTGTGGATAGGATCAAAATCAAATCAATATTTGTTTAAAAAGAATAAAAGATCTCTTTATATCAAATCAAAATCAAATCAAATTAATTAGAAAATCTTTTTAAATAAATACACAGATCTGCTGTGTACTTCCTGTCCCCCTCCTTCTTCTATATAATCGCAACTGGCCCTCTCTTTTTCTTTTTCATTTCAATCTGTAAATCCATCCTCTTCGAAAATCAAAAGCTTCTGAAATAAATGAAAATGGCCGTAGCCCTCTTTTGTAAGTAAAACCGTAGCCATCAAAATCGAAACCTCAAAAATCGAATCAAAGTCTGGAGCTACCATTCGAAACCGCGGATCCCTGTAGCTCGCGATTGGAAGGATGGACTCACGACTTAAGGTCGACGGGTTCCTGAAACCGAGTGAAGCACTCGCGATAGAACTGGGACAGAGATGGAAGTTGCGATGTTCGAAGGGATTGTTCAGGTTTGAGCGAGATGTCAGGGGGCGCTCACGGTTGCGGTAGGTGGGAATCTGGGTCTGGTTGATGTCGGGATGGTGGATATGGGGTTTAAAAAGGAGCAACAGTCTTTGTAGTTGGAGGAGTGATGTTCGTATGAGGTATACAGTAGAAGGGGGCGTGGATACCATATGAAGTGAGGGATTTTAGAGTAGTTGATAGGGAAGTAAGGGATTCATTGGAGATTGATCTAGTAGCGAATGGAAGTAGGTGGAGACAGTCGTCGAGACAAGGGACTGGTGAACTCCGGTCAAAGGTGGAAGTAGCAACATCGAAGGAATTGAAGGTGGCAGTAACGGTTAGAAGGTGGGTTGCGATGGCTTGAGGAAGGGGCATCGTTCATCTGTACTGTTTCACAGAGTTGACGCATCGGATTTACGGTAATTAAATTTAATTAATTATTTATGAAAATTAATTTTATTTATTTTAATTAAGGTTGTTTTATTAAATTAGATTTGTTGAATTTTATTTAGTTAAATAGTTAATTTAAAATTTATAAATGATTAGTCATTAATTAAAATAAATAATCCTAGGAATGATTTCATCCAAGAAAATGGAAAGGCAAGACGATGGAGAATGTTAAATAAAGGTTTGGCAAAGGAAAATCACGGTGAGTAAATCTCACTTACCTTTATTTAGAATTATTTTTATTCATTAAAAATAATTGTTGTTACTTGTTTGAATGCTTTCTGGTTTTTTTAAAATATATTGTTATTTAGGGTTGGCTATTATATATATATATATATATATATATTGGGTTGATGATTGGTTGGATTCCCGCAGTACCATTAGGGGATGCCCGCAATATCATTAGCAGATGACCCTACGCCCACGTATATAAGTGGATCCCCTTTTATACCGCGATATCCTGCCTTGAAGTAGGATGGGTATTATTTCTGATGACTAATGTCTTTGGATGTAGGAAAAACAGGTTGGAGGGATCCAACTGGATTCCTCAAAAATATATTGTTTGTTTGTTGTTTGTTTGCACATATACTGTCGTATATGATGTGTTAGAAAATCTGTCAATTATAATTGGTTGTTTTGATTGTTTGAAATACAACTGGGCCTGAATATTGATCTATAAAAATATTACAAAAGATATTTTGAGATTTTTTATGGAAAATTCTATTTTTCTAATAATAGAAATTGAAATTCGAATGGATTAAAAAATACTGACTTGTTTTGAATAGATAAAACAAGTACTAAACAATGTTATAAATATATATAGGAGATAGAAGTATTGAAATTTACAAACGATGTTTGTAAATTGGAAAATGCAAGGGAATTGAATTGAATTTATAAACAAGGTTTGTAAATGTAGTGGGAAAAATTATCATATGATAAGTTGAATATTTAAATTGAAATTTGAATTTATAAAAATAGAAATGGGGAAATCGTTTTAAAGAAATAAAAACAAGTAGTTCCTTCATAAACGAAGTTTATAAACAGTTCTTTTTTAACGAAGTTATAAATAAAGTGAAAAGAATTATCATTTGATAATTCAGAAATAAAAATACAAGTGTGAAATTGAAAAGGGAAATCTATTTTCAAAAAAATAGAAATATCAATTTCAAAAGGAATTGAAATCGAGACTTGTTTAAAGAATGAATAAAGAAGAATTAAATAGAATTTGTATATAGAAAATTTAAATAGAATTTGTATATAGAAAATTTAAATAGAATTTGTATATGGAAAATTTAAATAGAATTTGTATATAGAATTTGAATATATTGAATTTGAATAGAATTTGAATATACAGAAATTTGAATTCAAAGGAATTCAAATAGAATTTGAATTCAAAGGAATTCAAATGGATTTGAAGAAAGAGAGTTCAAATGAAATTCAAATACAGATATTTGAAAATAATGGAATTTAAATTATGGAATTTGAATAGAGAATTCAAATGGAATTTAATTTATGGAATTTGAATAGAGAATTTAAATGGAATTTAATTTATGGAATTTGAATATAGGATTCAAATAGAAATTTCAAAAGGAGTTTGAATATATGAAATTCAAAGGAAATTCAAATATAGAATTTGAACGTAGAAATTCAAATGGGATTTGAATAAAGGAAATTCGAACATTGAAATTCAAATAGAATTTGAAAGAAAAATAGAAGTGAACTGAAATTTGAATATAGAATTTCAAATAGAAGTGAAATAGATCGGAAATGCTATGTTGAATTGGGAGAAATTGATTTGATATATATTAAAAATATATGAGAATAAAATGGAATTTATTATAGACGAAGTTAAAACGTTTATATTTATAAATATAATTAAAACGAACTCGCCGCAGCACTGCCGTTCGAAAATTGGTGTTTCGTACTTCAACTGAGTATAAAGAACTCAATTGAAGTCGGAATCCTTTGAAACAAGAAACGTCAGGACCGATTTGATAATAGTTTTCTAATGGAGGAGAAAAATCTGAATTTCATCGTATAGATTTTGAGTTACATCAAAATCAAATTTTCAGAAAAGTAGCACCATAACCATTTAAAAACCATAACGGTTTATTTAATTTATAAAAGGATTTTAAGAAAATAAAATCCGAATTTTCTATTTAGAAAATTTCAGATTTTGAGTTGTAATTATATGTGAACTCAAGTGGAGTAATGAATTGATTTTTGAAACAGAAATCAGTTTTTTGAATAAAATTAACTAATTTGAATAGTAATTAGTTAATTAGATTTTGAATTGATATTGGGCTTTGAATAAGTGAATTCGATTTGAAAATTATATTCGAAATCAAAAAGAAAACTAAAATTGAAATTCAATTTGGTTATGAGCAAGTTAAATATTTTATTTGAACATGTTATGTTCAAACAAAGAAGTGAAATAGGCGAAATAGCTAATTAAAGAGTAAATGAGCGAAAGATGAATTTAACGATTGGTTTGAGATGAATTTAGTTGAAACCAGGTGAACATGTGTTAGACAGGTATGGGATGAGGTATATGAAGATTTTAATTTATGTACCCGACAAAAAGGTACATGTTTAATTTCATATATGAGGTTTTATGTACCGTATCGGCAAGTCGCTTGCCTTTTTCTTTTTCTTTTGGATTGGTGAGGGCCATGGGAGGCTATTTGAAATATCCCAAAGCTCCCGGTACAAGGGAGGTTATGGCGAATTTTTCCGGGAATTTAAGGAGTTAGAATATTTTTCAGTTAATTTGATAGTTAGAAATCAATGTATCGATATATATAGAATTCGATTAGGAAACGAAATCAAAAAAATAGAATATTTTAAACAAAAGGGAAATCTATAAATTAGAAATAGAAAGCGAACCATATACATGTTTTAAAAATGAATAATTAGGTTTTATAGTGTGTTTATTTGAGGTAAGTGGTTTTGCCGTTTTGAAGTTGAGGATGTTTTCAGTCAAGGTCTGAGAGGTAATTTTACCCCAACTTGATTGATTTCATTTTTAATTGATAAATAGCAGGATCCAGCCTCGAAGAGAAGTGTTCGGGAAAGAGATAAGTGATTGAAATATTTTCAATTGCGAATAGAATATATTTTCTAAGTATAGAAAATAATAGAAGGTGATATAGGGCAATGTTTTTCCAACTAGCGTAAGAGATCAATAAGATTTCAGGAAATATTTAGTTAACAAATATTGGATAGGGAAATGAAGAAGTGAATTTATTAATGAAATATTAATCAAAGGCCCAGTGATTTGTTTGATGCTGTGAATGGATGTTTGTTTTACTTCGATAGTTAAATAACCGACTATCGAAGTGTTTTCCAATAGCATTGTCAATATGGAGAGACCGGTTGGACAATTATCCGAGAACCACTTTGTATTGGCAATAGCGTTGCGGATCAGATTTATATGAAGATAATCGAAGATGGTCTAAAGTGCAAGGGCTTTTTCTATAAATAGAAATTGTGCCTTCGGTTTCGTTCAATCCCAGAACGAACGTATATGGACGGATGCCTGACAAAGTATTTCCAATGATCTAATGGGTTGGTCTGTATAAATATATATGGTTGCAACGGATGTATTCCCTTAGCACAACATCCAGAATATTTGTGCAAATCAATTAGTGATTAATGAATCTGACAATGTGGCATTCAAAGTGATTGTGCTATCAAGGAATAGCAAGTAATCATAGCCTCAGGCCTCAACAACCAGGAAATGACAAAAATCGGGCAGGCAACATGGCTATGTGGGTCGCTCCCATTAGGGTGTATTATCACCTATCTAGAGATTCATTTGATTCCTTATTCTATTCGATGCTGTCCCAATCGGGAGACGGTTGCTGATCCCAACCGTTGGTGATATACATTCAAAACACTCAAGTGAAATGAGTGGTCGGTCATGTGTGGGCCGGTTTTCAAGATGTTCTTGTTGAACCCCAGTGTATCGCCTCTAGAGTACACTGATCGGAAGGTGGTTCCATACCTTGTCATATTGGAAATCCAATCACCAATAAGTGCCCTGCGGTTTTTGATTTTATACTATGTATGTGGAGCGTGAGATGCAAGCGTTCCGCTAGATTGTATTTATTTGATGTAGACATTATTATAATATCACTGGATTTTTATATCAAAGTGTTTTGGGTTATAGTAAGGTAAAAACCATCCATGTTTATGTGTGGGATGGTCTTACTATTATCTTTTCTTTTGAAAGGATTGTTAAGTTAAACAAATGGTTGGAGTTTACTCACACCAGTCCCATGACTGACCCAAAGTTTGTTTTGTTTTGTTTTTTCCTAAACTCTTGGGTGCCCAAATTTGTACGGGCAATCAAGTGCTTCAGGCTTTTACAGATACACTTAGAGGAGTTGGAAGCAGGAGTCTTCACCAGTTAGCTATAGACTACCATATATTCCATTGTGAACCTTGTTTGTATCTGGAAACAGGTGTTTATAACTGTTTCAGGAATAACTGTTGTGCTCTGATGATGGTATTATATAAAGTTATTGATTTGTATTTCAAAAGTTATGTTATATAATATATTTTATTCGTTCCGCTGTGAGATTTGTCTTCTTTGTTTTCTTCTATTCTAATATTTCTTTCTTTCTATTTCTCACCCTCTAACTTCTTTCTAATAATGATTCGTATTTCTGTGCAATTTGGGTTGGATGTGTGGTGATATTAGTCAACTCAGATAGTACGGATTTGCGGGCCTTTACAGTTGGTATCAGAGCTTCGGTTGAGCGAATACCTTGGCTTGTGTGGCATGTGCTCAATAGAGATAGGGTCAGCAGTAACCTAGAATGAGTTGAGTGTATATATATACGAGAGTGCGTATTTGTAAATTGATATGAAAATTTGTTTTATATTGTGTTGGACAGTCTGTTGAGTGGATTATGAATTCCGATCGAGTCATGGGACGCCACGAAGTCGATAGGAATTTCTAAATACTTAACAGGAAAATTCGACACAGTATTGTGTTAAAGTGGGTGAATGAAATTATTTTACCCAAAATTCTATTTTGATATAGAAGGAATAATTTTCTGAAATTATTATAATAGATGGATGTGTTGGATGCTGTTTTTATAATCAAATGAGATTATAAGAATTGAAATGGTTATATATAATGGAATAGAATTTGTATATGAATGAAATATACAAATGAGATGAATTAAAATTTGAATTCAAAATAGAATTCGGAATTTAAATCCTGGGAAGTTTGAAAATATTTTAGAAGTATATTAAAAGGATATAGCTTTCTTTTGAAAGGATTTTCGAATAAAAATCATTTTGAATGGATTCTGAAAGTGTTAAAGCACTGAACTCACTTCAGTGGCTGGAAAATAATTCTGATGAAGACTGCAGCATCATCAGTGTTCATTTTCGAGTTTCAAAGTGATGGATTGCTACCTTAGAAAAGTTTTGATGGAAATTTGTTTTGAAAGAAAACAAGTGGTTTGAAAATTCAAATGTTTTGAATTTGAAATGGAAATAAATATATACGTAATTTCAGAAGGATTCGAAAGAAAAACCCTAGGATTTGGATTTTGGAAGTGGAATTTAACTTAAGCTAGTTAAATCGATTGAAGTGAATCAATTGACTAGAATCGATTTGAATAGATTTAATGGCATATAGATTAGATATAAATGGATTGATCATAGATCATTCGAATTAAATGAAAGAAGACTAAAAGTTTTGGTAGAATTAAATTTGTTGAAATATGAGGAGTTGAGTTTCAACATAAGTGAGATTTTGAAAAGTAATGGATTTGTACCATTTTTCCTACCTTAGCAATTTCGAGGATGAAATTATTTTAAGGGGGGAAGAATGTAATGACCCGGATTTTTCGAACCGTTATTTTAAATATTTAATATCATTTAAATATTGAATTGATAATATAAAACAATTTTTATATTGAATTATCAATTGGTGATCGATATATGATTTATTTCGTATATATATAATTTTCGAAATACGAGAAATGAAATAATTCAATTTGAATTTAAAATGGATTCTGAGTGATTCAAATGGTTAATCTAAATTTTATTTGAATTTGAACGATAATAATAGTAATTTATTTTTAAGGAATTTATTTGTTTTGAATTTAAATCATATTATATCAATTTAATATGTCATTTATTATGTTTTAATTAAATTATATACTCTATTCTGTTGAGTTTAGAATAGTGTAATTACATTGGAACGACGGTCGGTACGCTAAAATAGCGATTCACGATTTTTAATTGTGAACCCTGAGATATTTGATTATGGATAGGATCAAAATCAAATCGATATCTGTTTAAAAAGAATAAAAGATCTCTTTATATCGAATCGGAATCAAATCAAATTAATTAGAAAATCTTTTTAAATAAATACACAGATCTGCTGTGTACTTCCTGTCCACCTCCTTCTTCTATATAATCGTGACTGCCCATCTCCTTTTCTTTTTCATTTCAATCTGTAAATCCATCCTCTTCGAAAACCAAAAGCTTCTGAAATAAATGAAAATGGCCGTAGCCCTCTTTTGTAAGTAAAACCGTAGCCATCAAAATCGAAACCTCAGAAATCGAATCAAAGTCTGGAGCTACCATTCGAAACCGTGGATCCCTGTAGCTCGCGATTGGAAGGATGGACTCACGACTTAAGGTCGACGGGTTCCTGAAACCGAGTGAAGCACTCGCGATAGAACTGGGACAGAGATGGAAGTTGTAATGTTCGAAGGGATCGTTCAGGTTTGAGCGAGATGTCAGGGGGCGCTCACGGTTGCGGTAGGTGGGAATCTGGGTCTGGTTGATGTCGGGATGGTGGAGATGGGATTTAAAAAGGAGCGACAATCTTTGTAGTTGGAGGAGTGATGTTCATATGAGGTATACAGTAGAAGGGGGCGTGGATACCATATGAAGTGAGGGATTTTAGAGTAGTTGACAGGGAAGTAAGGGATTCATTGGAGATTGGGCTAGTAGCGAATGGAAGTAGATGGAGACAGTCGTCGAGACAAGGGACCGATGAACTCCGATTAAAGGTGGAAGTAGCAACATTGAAGGAATTGAAGGTGGTAGTAACGGTTAGAAGATGGGTTGCGATGGCTTGAGGAAGGGACATCGTTCATCTGTAGTGTTTCACTGTGTTGAGGCATCGGATTTAAGGTAATTAAATTTATTTAATTATTTCGGAAAATTAATTTTATTTAATTTAATTAAGGTCGTTTTATTAAATTAGATTAGTTGAATTCTATTTAATTAAATAGTTAATTTAAAATTTATAAACGATTAATCGTTAATTAAAATAAATAATCCTAGGAACGATTTCATTCAAGAAAATGGAAAGTCGAGATGATGGAGAATGTTAAATAAATATTCGGCAAAGGAAAATCACAGTGAGTAAATCTCACTTACCTTTATTTAGAATTATTTTTATTCGTTAAAAATAATTGTTGTTACTTGTTTGAATGCTTTCTGGTTGTTTTAAAATATATAGTTATTTAGGGTTGACTATTATATATATATATATATATATATATTGGGTTGATGATTAGTTGGATTCCCGAAATACCATTAGCGGATGCCCACAGTATCATTAGCGGGTGACTCTACGCCCACGTATATAAGTGGATCCCCTTTTATACTGCGATAATGTAACGACACGGAAAATCTGAACTAATTTAAAATTTTTAAATTGGCTAAAATAGTGGATTTTAAATATTTAAAATAAATATTTTAAATAGTAAAGAGGAAAAATGAGTTTGAATCGACAGTTGAAAAGGAATATAATTAATTCTAATTATAAACATGGCCTGAAATGGCGCTGCAGTTTCAAAAATTGAATTCAAACTTTTTCGGACTGTACCGGGTGCAAAACAAAACGGATTTGAGTGAAACCAAAAATATTTAAATCTGTTAGTGAGTACCTTTCTAAAGAATCTGAAAAATCGAAGTTTCATAGTATAAAGCAAAAGTTATGGCCAAATGAATTTTAAGAAAGGTCGCTATGGAATTTATATAGCCCGTGAAAATGGCCATTTTGCATACGACCTCGGAATTCGACGAAACCACTTTTGTTGGATTCAGGATGTGAAGTTATTGCTAGGTTTCAAATTTCATAATTTTTGAAGCTAGTATGTGAGCGTGGTAAAGGAAAACGTGGTTTGGTCAATTACAGCTAAATTGGATCGGCTTGAAATGGGCTTTTTGAAAACGGTCTCAGAATTCAACGAAACTAGTTTTGTTGGGACCGTATTATCAAAACATAGCCAGATTTATTTTTTTGGAATTTTTTGAATCAGTTTGTGGCCCTGGCAAATTGAAATGTACGTTCGAATCAAATATTGAATGTTTTATATTTTAATTTTAAGGAAAACTGACTGAAACAGTCGAATGGGCCTACGAAACATATCCCATTGTGTTCGGAATGGGGGTAAAACGCTAGGGACGACAGTCGTTGGGTTCGAATTGGTGTTCGTGTGGGACAGGGGTATTTAGAGATTTTAAAAATTATAAAATAAACTGAAAAAAATCTCGTTGGGCAACATAATCATCTCTCTCCCCGTTTTATCCCAGAAACCCTCGAAGTCGACGGCGGCCGTGTTCCCCCCTTCCCTTCCATTTTCTGGCAAATCCATTCACATTTAGCCCCCACTCCAGTTAAGGTTTTTGTAGTACTCCTCAAGGCCTTCAAATCCATAGTCGCTTCGCCTCCTGCCATCGCCTGTGCGTGGAGATCAGACGCCCAGAAGTTCGTCACTTCAAGCCGCCGATTCTCCTCCACTGTAGGTGCGAGTTGGCCACGCTTCCAGGGGGTGGTGCGCCTCTCCTAGCCCGTCAACGTGGCACAAGCCGATCGCGTTCAAGTGCTTCGGATTCAAAGAAAATCGTAGACCTAGTTTTGAACAGAAATAGAAAGGTACGGGTTTTTTTCTGAAATGATTTTAACAACTTTAAACCGTTGCAAACCTTGTAAAAATCATATCTTTTTCGTTTCTAGACGAAATTCAGTGAAACAGGAGACAGTGGACTCGTGTGGACGTCTTCTACCTTCTAGAAGAGACCGCATATTTTTCTGAGCCTTCTGCTATTTTTGGTGGAGTGGAACCCAATGTGAGATTTCTAATTTATAAAAAATATGGAAAACGACGATGTATAAATTATATAATCGATGTATGAGTTATATAAGCGTTGTACACCTCTTGTATAAGCGTTGTATAAGTTGTACGTTCGATGTATAAGTTGTATATGCATTGTAAAAATTATATATGTGTTGAAATAGAAGTAAATTGCTATATATATATATCTATACACGCCCCTCGTCCACAAACCATGGACGATATTTATTAATTGTGATTGGTGTCAAAATTGGTTGATAGCGAATGGTTGATAATAATTGTTTGTGGTTGAAATTGATTGATTGTGGTTGAAAAATACCCGTTTGTGGTTGAAATATTTGGTTGAAACCACATAGGATTAGTTTGTGGAAATGAAAAATATATACATTCCGCCTGCGTCTGAACTAGATGCATGATTCCCCATTGTCAAAAGCTGTGAGGCTTTAAGGTAGAGCGAGGAGCCGTACTAGGGACGGCCCCGGTTTTAGCTACCCTGCCGTTATGCAGCCGAAAATTTGAATAATATTCATGTGTTAGAATTATTTTGAAGTGTTGAAATTATATTCTTCTGTTGAATTGAAATTCATGTGTTGAATCGAAATTCATTCGTTGAATTGAAATTCATGTGTTGAATGGTATTCGTGTTTTAAATATAAAAATCGCATTTTTATCTATATATACAAACTGTAGAAAACCTTCATGTGTTGAATCGATATTCATTCGTTGAATTGAAATTCATGTGTTGAATGGTATTCGTGTTTTAAATATAAAAATCACATTTTTATCTATATATACAAACTATAGAATACCTTCATGTGTTGAATCGATATTCATTCGTTGAATTGAAATTCATGTGTTGAATGATATTCGTTTTTTAAATATAAAAATCACATTTTTATCTATATATACAAACTATAGAAAACCTTTATGTGTTGAATCGATATTGATTCGTTGAATTGAAATTCATGTGTTGAATGGTATTCGTGTTTTAAATATAAAAATCACCTTTTTATCGATCTATACAAACTATAGAAAACCTTCATGTGTTGAATCGATATTCATTCGTTGAATTGAAATTCATGTGTTGAATGGTATTCGTGTTTTTAAATATAAAAAATCACCTCTTTATCGATATATACAAACTATAGGAAACCTTCATGTGTTGAATCTAAGTTCATTCGTTGAATTGAAATTCATGTGTTGAATGGTATTCATATTTTGAAAGAAATTGTTTTATAATAAAAATCCTATTTTTATCATCGATATGAACTATATAAAATGATCTTGTTTTGAAATAAATTGTTTTATAATAAAAATCCTATTTTTATCACCTATATGAACTATAGAAAATAATCGTGTTTTGAAATGAATTGTTTTATAATAAAAATCACATTTTTACTATATACATGAATTGTTAAAAATAGTGAAGTGTTGAAATAGAAGACAGTTAGATAAAAATATCATTTTTATCAAATGTATGAAAAGAATATAGTTTTTGAAATCGAAGAATCGATATATATATAAATAGAATTGAAATATATCGAATAACGACGCTGCAGTTCGTATTTTGAAACCGTGATTTCAAACGATTATACCGAGAGATCCAACCGTCTGATTTTTCCGAAACCGCAACCGTTGGGTTCGCTTTGGAAATATCTTTCCAATGGCACCAACTTTGTAAAAATCCAATGGTTGGATTGTCTGGAACGTTTAATTCAAATCTGAAGAAAAACAGCGCCAGAATCGATTATATATATATAAAAATATAATTATATTAAATCGAATAACGACGCTGCAGTTCGTATTTCGAAATCGAAACTTGAAACGATTATGCCGGGAGATCCGACCATCGGAATTTCCCGAAACTGGAACCGTTGGATTCGTTTTGAAAAGATCTTTCTAATGATGTAAATTTTGTGAAGATCCAATGGTTAGATTTTTAGATACGTGTAAATCAAATCTGAAGAAAAACAGCGCCATGGCCGCGTTATGGCCCGAAGTGTCGTTTTGAATAAATTGGCTATTTTAAAATAAATAAAAATAGTGATAAATTGTTATAAAATATTATAAACGATATAGATTTGATTTAGAAATTAACTGAAGGTTGGCTAAGTCGAATGGTTTCCTGGGTGTTGATCTGATGTTGGTTTCGGCCTTCGGGGTTAATATTTGGGAAATCGTTCTCTTACTGATTGACAGTTAGTGACTAATGAATTGAAATGATGCGTGTGTATGTTAGTGTTGCACTTGTTTATTATATACGCGAGTTGTTCAGAAAGACCGGGTTTATCCCATTCTGAATAACTGAATCGACGATAAGAAATCGAAGATGAAGACGGTGGTCGAAGACCGGAGATCTTCACCTCGTTTGGATGGTAACCGAGGTCCTGATTGGGAGGCATCCCGAAATATGGATAATGAGTGGTGATCGTCCAGACGTACGTGGTGATTGATGGGTTTGCGAGGTATATAGTGCCTCCGGTTTCATTCAGACCCAAAACGGACTTGCAAATGGACTGTGTGTCTGACATTGGAATTCATTCTGTGTGATTGATAGCCATCAATTGCATGGTGTGAATTGCCTGTGTGGCATGCTAAGATGCAGTGATCAGGGCTTCTGTTGAAAAGCAAAGTCTTGTGGTTGATGGTCAAAGCACCGCCTGTGTGGCGTAGCTTTGTGTATAACGTGAATTCGCGAACCTCACACCCCGGTATGAACCAGAAACGGGAGAGGACATCAGGGAGGGCATGCGTTTCCTTCTAGTTAGAAGTGGCGTCAGGGGTTTTACATGCCCTGACGAGTTTGACTTATGTGGTTGTTGCTGTTGCGAGGCGCCTCGGTTTGATCGGAAGATCCGGGTCCGATGGAGTCATTCGTTGGCTCGTTTACGCCCAAAGGGTAGGGAAACGTATTGTTCAGGCACTATAATCCACTCCGTGTGGACCGGCCCGGTAAGGACTATCTTTTGCCTTGGTTCATGACGGAAGTCCAATTTCAAAATACGTGACTGTGCGGTTTGATTGTATATATATATGGCGACATGATATAAGGTACCCATGCCATCTATGATTGATAGTTATGATTTGAAATTGCTTTTGAAACCTATAAACACTAGTAGTAATATCAAATGCTTTTGTTTTATTCGTATCAAGCATATTTTAGCCATTATAAGGTAAAACTCTATCCTCCGGTTTGCGCTGCATTGTGTGATGGGAACTGAGTCTTATAATGGCTTCATTTTTATAAAAAGCATTGCGATGTTTAAAAGGATGATTTTTTTTTAAAACACTGGCAATCCAATGGAGTAAACCCGTTCCACGAAAGTGGCGTGGTCCTGTGATTAGCCATATTATAAGTATGTTGAGTAGATTTCTCATACCAGTCCCATGACTGACTCGTAGTTTGTTTCACTTTCAAACTCGGGTGCCCCTTTTCTACACGGGCAGCCTTGTATTCAGGTTTAGCTGGCTCTTTCTGGATAGCTGGAACTGAAGATGGATTCTATTATTTATCTCTTTTTATGCTGTTCAGCTCCTATTGTACATATTCTGTTTGTTTCCGCTGTAGACATTTATGTATAGCTGAACTGTGTTTGTACTAAGTATGATCCTGTATACTGTATAACTCTGACGATTACTTTTATCCAGTGTATTATTTGTACATTATCTGGTGTATTTATTTAATTCTGTTCTGCTATTATATGTTTATGTGTTATATTCCAAGGATTACCCTTGCCGCCGTCAGTACGGGGTTTGGGGTCGTCTCATTTGGTATCAGAGCTTTGGTTAAGCTTAGTTCTGGAATATAACATATTAATGAATTCGAATCGAAATTGAACAGAAATGAATTCGAATTGAAATTGAATAGAAATGAATTCGAATTGAAATTGAATATAAATGAATTCGAATTGAAATTGAGTATGAATGAATTCGAATTGAAATTGAATATAAATGAATTCGAATTGAAAATGGATAGAATTGAAATTCGAATTGAAATTGAATATAAATGAATTCGAATTGAAATTGAATATAAATGAATTCGAATTGAAATTGAATATAAATGAATTAGAATTGAAATTGAATATAAATGAATTCGAATTGAAATTGAATAGAAATGAATTCGAATTGAAATTGAATATAAATGAATTCGAATTGAAGTTGAATATAAATGATTTTGAATTGAAATTGAATATAAATGAATTCGAATTGAAATTGAATACAAATGAATTCGAATTGAAATTAAATAGAAATGACTTCGAATTGAAATTGAATATAAATGAATTCGAATTGAAATTGAATATAAATGAATTCGAATTGAAATTGAATATAAATGAATTCGAATTGAAATTGAATATAAATGAATTCGAATTGAAATTGAATATAAATGAATTCGAACTGAAATTGAATTGAAATCGATTTGAAATGAATTTAAAACGAACTTATATTGGAATATTCAATTTTGATTTGAAATTGAATATGAAGTTGAAACCGTTTTGAAAAGGAATTTAAAACGATTTATAAAGCAATTTTTAAATTGAAATTGACGAAGTATATATTATATATATAATATAATGGCCTGAATAGAACACGTCGCGCTGCGGCAGTTCGTGAATTTCGACCATTGACTTCGAATGGATATTGCGGGAGATCCGACCGTCGGATTCTCCTAAAACCGGAATCGTTGGGTTCGTATCGAAAAGAGCTTTCTAATGAATATTAGAGATTATAAATCTAACGGATGTATATAGAATTATGTCCAAATCAAATTTGGAAAAGGTCGTTGTAAGTGCAGTTCGATGGCCATTGATGGAAATCGACTGTACGGGCTTGATAAAATTATTAAAAATATCAATAATTTGTGTAAAATCATAAGAAATGACTTGTGAAGAATTTGGATGAAAAAATCCATATTTGAAAAGATAAAAATAGATTTTTATCGAAATGAACTAGTTTTGAACTAGAATAATAATTTATTTATTTTTTTAAAATAAATAAATTGGATTTGAAATTGTTTTGAAAATAACCAGAAATTCCATTAATTGAATTGGAATAGATTTGAATCGAAATTGTCTTCGGAATATTTCGATGTTGGATTTCGTGATTATACAGATATTGTTATGGAAATTTGAAAGATATATATATATATATATATATATATATATATATATATATATCGTTATTTCCAATACGATATTTGTTGGTCGTAGAATTTGATATTGAATATAAGCCGATATATTTTCTATTCAGAGCCTTGTATTTAATATCAAATATGATTTGGGTTTGTCGTGAATGGTGTCTTCATTAACACTGTTCTTAAGCCCAGTTGAGAAAAGGATTAATTTTTTTTATTTAGATTTAATGAAGTGTACCAATTAAATTATATTTAATCGGAATTGAATTGGTATTGATTTTCGGGTTTATCGTGAACAGTGTTTTAAATAACACTTGTTCTTTAACCCGATAATTAATGGAATGTGATTTTGGGTTGTCGTGAACGATATCTTCAATAATACTGTTCTTAGACCCAAAGAAGTTAAGAAAATCAAAAACTAACTAGAGTTGAGTTAAGTTGAATGGTTTCCAATGAATTGATCTGATGTTGGTTTCGGCCTTCGGGGTTAATATTTGGGGAATTATTCTCTTTTTAATTTACGGTTAGTGACTGATGAATTGAAATGAGGCGTATGTTGTGTTTGTGTAACACTTGTTTATAATATACGCGAGTTATTCGGAAAGACCGGGTTTATCCCATTCTGAATAACTGTTACGACGATAAGTCAAAGATGAAGACGGTGGTTGAAGACCGGAAGTCTTCACATCGTTTGGGTGATTACTGATGATCTTTATTGGGATGTACACCCAAGAAGATGGAAACAGTTGGTGATCGTCCAGACGTACTTGGAGATAGATGGATATGCGGGGTACTTGGTGCCTCCGGTTTCGTTCAGACCCAGAACGGACTTGTAAATGGGCTGTGTGTCTGACATCGGATTTCATTCTGTGTGAGTGATATCGGTTGCATAGAGTGGTTTGCTTGTGTGGCATGCTAAAATGCAAATGATCAAGGCTTCTGTTGAAAAGCAAAGTCTTGTGGTTGATGATCAAAGCACGGCCTGTGTGGCATAGCTTTGTGTAACGTTGATTCGCGAGCCTCACATACCGGTTGTGAACCAGAAACGGGAGAGGACATCAGGGAGGACATGCGTTTCTTTCTGGTTAGAAGTGGCGTCAGTGGTTTTACATGCCCTGACGAGTTTGACTTATGTGGTTGTTGCTGTTGCGAGGCGCCTCGGTTAGATCGGACGATCCGGGTCCGATGGAGTCATTCGTTGGCTCATTTATGCCCCATAGGGCGGGGAGACGTATTGTTCAGGCACTATAATCCACATCGATGGACCGACCCTGACGATCCAAGGGGCAGTTGCCGCTGTTCCGGAGGCTCGGGCTAGAGAGTCTCGAATAAGTTGAGGACGATCCCTGGCCTCGGTTCACAGATGGAAATCTAACTTCCAAATACGTGATATTTGCGATTTTGATTGTAGAGCCTAGTATAGCGACATGATATATGGTACCCATGCCGTCTATGATTGATACTTATGATTGAAATTGTTTTAAACACTATACACCTATTATAGTATCAAATGATTTGTTTTTAAACGTATCAAGCATGCTTTGGCTGTTATAAGGTAAAACCCTATCCTCCAGCTTGCGTTGCATTGTGTGATGGAACCTGGGTCTTATAACAGCTTCATTGTTCTTTATTTAGCATTGCACTGTTGTTTTATGCACTGGTATTCTTGGGAGGAAACCCGTTCCGTGTTATACGGTGTTGTCCCTTGATTTACCTAACTTTTAAAATAAAGATTAATAACTGTTTTAGTTCTCACACCGGTGACATGACTGACCTGGAGTTTATTGTTTTAACCTAAACTCTGGGTGCCCTTATTTTGACACGGGCAGCTAGTAGTTTTTGTTTTCAAATTTATATTCACAGGAACCTGGTTTACAGCTGGAACGATACTCAGAAAGCTTTGTATCCGCGTATTACTTCTAGTTGGGTTTTGTATTATTTTCCGCTGCTATGTAATGTATTGTAATCTCTGATATTTTCTGTGTAATATTTATTCATTTATACTCTGTATATTCTTGTATTCTGATGGAATTGTTGTAATATACAAGGAAATGTTTTTCCGTCTGCGTTCTGTTGTGGCTTGTTCTCGAACTATCCGCGCATTCCTCACCGGGGAAGTTACGGGTTTTCACAGTTAAAAAGGAATATAATTATTTCTAATTATAAACATGGCCTGAAATGGCGCTGTAGTTTCAAAAATTGAATTCAAACTTTGTCGAACTGTACCAGGTGCAAAACAAAACGGATTTTAGTTAAACCAAATTTTTTTAAATCTGTTAGTGAATACCTTTCTAACGAATCTGAAAAATCGAAGTTTCATAGTAGAAAGCAAAAGTTATGGGCAAATGAATTTTCAGAAAGGTCGCTATGGAATTTATATAGCCCGTGAAAATGGCCATTTTGCGTATGACCTCGGAATTCGACGAAACAACTTTTGTTGGATCCGGGATGTGAAGTTATTGCTAGGTTTAAAATTTCATAATTTTTGAAGCTAGTATGTGAGCGTGGCATAGGAAAACGTGTTTTGGTCAATTATAATTAAATTGGATCGGCCAGAAATGGGCCTTATTGCAAACGGTTTCAGAATTCGACGAAACTAGTTTTGTTGGGACCGTATCGTCAAAACATAGCCAGATTTATTTTTTTGGAATTTTTCGAATCAGTTTGTGGCCCTGGCAAATTGAAATGTACGTTCGAATCAAATATTGAATGTTTTATATTTTAATTTTAAGGAAAACTGACTAAAACAGTCGAATGGGCCTACGAAACATATCCCATTGTGTTCGGAATAGGGGTAAAACGCTAGGGACGACAGTTGTTGGGTTCGAATTGGTGTTCGTGTGGGACAGGGGTATTTTAGAGATTTTAAAAATTATAAAATAAAATTAAAAAATCTCATTAGGCCACATAATCATCTCTCTCCCCGTTTTATCCCAGAAACCCTCGAAGTCGACGGCGGCTGTGTTCCCCCCTTCCCTTCCATTTTCTGGCAAATCCGTTCACCTTTAGCCCCCACTCCAGTTAAGGTTTTTGTAGTACTCCTCAAGGCCTTCAAATCCATAGTCGCTTCGCCTCCTGCCATCGCCTGTGCGCGGAGATCAGACGCCCAGAAGTTCGCCACTTCAAGCCGCCGATTTTCCTCCACAGTATGTGCGAGTTGGCCGCACTTCCAGGGGTGGTGCGCCTCTCCTAGCCCGTCAACGTGGCACAAGCCGATCGCGTTCAAGTGCTTCGGATTCAAAGAAAATCGAAGACCTAGTTTTGAACAGAAATAGAAAGGTACGGGTTTTATTTTATGAAATGATTTTAACACCTTTAAACCATTGCAAACCTTGTAAAAATCATATCTTTTTCGTTTCTAGACGAAATTCAGTGAAACAAGAGACAGTGGACTCGTGCAGACGTCTTCTACCTTCTAGAAGAGACCGCATATTTTTCTGAGCCTTTTACTATTTTTGGTGGAGTGGAACCCAATGTGAGATTTCTAATTTATAAGTAATATGGAAAACGACGATGTATAAATTATATAATCGATGTATGAGTTATATAAGCGTTGTACACCTCTTGTATAAGTGTTGTATAAGTTGTACGTTCGATGTATAAGTTGTATATGCATTGTAAAAATTATATATGTGTTGAAATAGAAGTAAATTGTTATATATAAATATATATATATATATATATATATATATATATATATATATATATACATATATACGCCCCTCGTCCACAAACCATGGACGATATTTATTGATTGTGATTGGTGTGAAAATTGGTTGATAGCGAATGGTTGATAATAATTGTTTGTGGTTGAAATTGATTGATTGTGGTTGAAAAATACCCGTTTGTGGTTGAAATATTTGGTTGAAACCACATAGGATTAGTTTGTGAAAATGAAACATATATACATGCCGCCTACGTGTGAACTAGATGCATGATTCCCCATTGTCAAAAGCTGCGAGGCTTTAAGGTAGAGCGAGGAGCCGTACTAGGGACGGCCCCGGTTTTAGCTACCCTGCCGTTATGCTGCCGAAATTTTGAATAATATTCATGTGTTAGAATTATTTTGAAGTGTTGAAATTATATTCGTCTGTTGATTGAAATTCATGTGTTGAATCGAAATTCATTCGTTGAATTAAAATTCATGTGTTGAATGGTATTCGTGTTTTAAATATAAAAATCACATTTTTATCTATATATACAAACTATAGAAAACCTTCATGTGTTGAATCGATATTCATTCGTTGAATTGAAATTCATGTGTTGAATGGTATTCGTGATTTAAATATAAAAATCACATTTTTATCTATATATACAAACTATAGAAAACCTTCATGTGTTGAATCGATATTCATTCGTTGAATTGAAATTCATGTGTTGAATGGTATTCGTGTTTTAAATATAAAAATCACATTTTTATCTATATATACAAACTATAGAAAACCTTCATGTGTTGAATCGATATTCATTCGTTGAATTGAAATTCATGTGTTGAATGGTATTCGTGTTTTAAATATAAAAATCACATTTTTATTTATATATACAAACTATAGAAAACCTTCATATGTTGAATCGATATTCATTCATTGAATTGAAATTCATGTGTTGAATGGTATTCGTGTTTTAAATATAAAAATCACCTTTTTATCAATGTATACATACTATAGAAAACCTTCATGTGTTGAATCGATATTCATTCGTTGAATTGGAATTCATGTGTTGAATGGTATTTGTAATAACCCGGAAATGCGAGCCAGTTTAATATTTTTATTTTGGCAATTTTAACGAATTTTGAATATTTAAAATGAATTATTTTAAATAAAATCGACGAGGAATTTATTTTGAATATAAGTCGAAAGTATATATTTATACGCGTCGTCGTTAGAATATAAATAATTATATAATTATAAGTAGAATTGAAAATGGAGCGGTAGTTCGATAATTCGATTTCAAACTTCAATTGAATGTACGGGGTGCAAAAAAATCCGGATTTTAGTGAAACCAAAAATAATGGGATCTAATTGATAATATCCTTCCAACGAACCCGAAAAATCAAGATTTCATAGCGGGAATCAAAAGATATGTCTAGTTGAAAATTCTGAATAGTCGCTATGGAATTCAGGCCCTTAAAAATGGAAATTTTGCAAATGACCTCGGATTTCGACGAAACCACTTTTGTTGGATCTGTGATGTCAAATTATTGCTAGATTCCAAATTTCATAATTTTTCGAATCAATATGTGAGTGTGGCAAAGGAAAACGTGTTTGACCAATTTCAGTTGATTTTAATCGACTGGAAAATGACCATTTTTCCAACCATCACTGAATTCGACGAAACTAGTTTTGTTAGGACCGAATCGTCAATACGAAGCTAGAAAATATTTTTCTGGGATTTATAGAGTTCGTATGTGGCCCCGGTAAATTGAAATGCGCGTTCGAATTCAATATATAGAGTTATATGTTGATTTTGACGAAAATTGATTGTGACGATCAAATCAGCTTATGATACATATCCCATTGTGTTCGAAATGGGGGTAATTAGCTATGGTTGACAGGCGGTGGGCCTCGTTTTGAGGTCGAAAATAGAAGTTGCTTTTTGGTGGAAAATAAAATAATTAAATAATAATAAATAAATAAATAAACCCTCTTCTCTCCTCTTATACTCTGCCCCCCCCCCCCCCCCCGCCACCCCGCCCCCCCTCCCCCCCCTCCCCCGTTCAATTTAAATCAAAAAAAAAGAAAAAGAGCGGCGGAACCCTAAATCGCGGCCGCCCAGACTTCGACGCTCCTAGATAAAATTAATGGAAACCCTTCCCTAAGAATATGAAATTTAGAAACTAGTTGTAGGTTAGCTAAGAAGAATGGTTTCCCCGGTATTGATCTGATGTTGTTTTTGGCCTTCGGGGTTAATATTTGGAAAAATGTTCTCTTGTTGATTTACGGTTAGTAGCTACTGAATTGGAATGAGGCGTATGTTGTGTTTATGCAATATTTGTTTTTAATATACGCGGGTTGTTCGGAAAGGCCGGGTTTATACCCATTCTGAATAACCAATTTGACGATAAGTCGAAGATGATGACGGTGGTCGAAGAACGGAAGTCTTCACATCGTCTGGATAATTACTGATGATCCTGATTGGGCTGTACACCCAAGAGGATGGAAATAGTTGGTGGTCGTCCAGACGTACTTGGAGATCGATGGATATGCGAGGAAAGTGCCTCCGGTTTCGTTCAGACCCAGAACGAACATGTAAATGGATTGTGTGTCTGACATTGGATTTTATTCTGTGTTGATTGATTTCTGTTAAATATATATCTGTTTGGCGGCGGAGAATTTATTCTCTTGCTTAATGCCCTTCTCTGATACGTACGAGCTTAGAGGTTATATATCGATAGATATCAATCGCATGGCATGAATTGCCTGTGTGGCATGCTAAGATGCAATGATCAAGGCTTTTGTTGAAAAGCAGAGTCATGTGGTTGATGATCAAAGCACGACCTACGTGGAAGCTTTGTGTATAACGTGAATTCGCGAGCCTCACACCTCGGAATGAGTTAAAAACGGGATAAGGACTGCAGGGAGAGCACGACGTTTCTTTCTAACTTTGGTAGTGTCAGTGACTTACCAACCCTGACATTTATATACTTTTCACCTATCTGATTGTTGGATGAGGCGCCTCGATTTTAGGTCTGTAAGGACCAGGAAACGTGTGTTCAGGGATACTAATCCTCAAACGTAAGAGAGGACCGGCCCTGAAGCATCCAAGGGTTGCCCAGAGTGCGTAGCCCTGAGACATTTGCTAGAGTGTCACGAAAGTGGAGAGGGGCTTGCCCCTTGCCTCGACTCATGACGGAAATCCAATTTTCAATACGTGTATTTCGGTTTTATTTGTAGATCCTAGTATGGCGACATGATAGATGGTACCCATGCCGCCTAGGATTGATATTTATGATTGAAAATGTTTTGACACTATACACTTATTATAGTATCAAATGATTTGTTTTAAACGTACCAAGCATGTTTGGCTATTATAAGGGAAAACCCTATCCTTCGGCTTACGTTGCATTGTGTGATGGGACCTGGGTCTTATAATAGCTTCATTTTTCCAAAAAGCATTGCGCTGTTTTGTTATATGCACTGGTATTCTGGGGAGGAAACCCGTTCCGTGTTATATGGCGTGGTCCCTTGAATTACTCTCTTTTAAAGAAAAGTTTTAAATAACTGTTTTAGTTCTCACACCAGTCACATGACTAACCTGGAGTTTATTGTTTTAACCTAAACTCTAGGTGCCCCTATTTTCGACACGAGCAGCTAGTAGTTTTGGTTTTGCAGGTTTATATTCACAGGATCCTGGTTTACAGCTGGTATGATATCCGGAAAGCTCTGTATCCGTATATCACCTTCGGTTGTGCTTTGTATTATTTTCCGCTGCTATGTAATTTTTTGTAATCTCTGATATTTATCTAATGTAATTTATTCATTTATACCCTATATATTCTTGTATCTGATGAAATTGTTGTAATAGCAATGAAATGTTCTTCCGTCTGCGTTCTGTTTGTGTGTTGTTCTCAAGATAATCCGGGCTTTCCTTCACGAGGAAGTTACGGGCTATCACAGTGATATCAGAGCTTTGGTTTACAGAGCTCGAGAACAAGACACATTAGAACCATACGAAAGAATTCATCAGATATTGGATTAGTAATATCCAATTAGAATGACTCGTTAGAGATGGGATCAGTAGTATCCTAGAACGAGTGTGAAGAGTATATTTATCAAATGAAAACAATTTTGTTTTGAAAAATTTAAATCGTTTTATACGTATTTGAATATTTATTTATTTTGATTTTGGACAATCCAATATATAAAGATTTTGCATATACGTGTCATGAACGTATATTCGAAGTTTTAATATACTTGATAGATATAGAATCATACTCTAGTGGCCCGAAGATGATTCTGATGGTTGAGTACTCGTCGTCAGAATTTATATTCGAGTGACGAAGGTGTGATTTCTATATATTTCCATTAGACTGTTGTGAGAACCAAAATATAGCTAGAATTTATTATTGTGATTTGGCATCAAAAACATGATTTTCTATATATGTATCAAAATTATGAATTTGAAACGTTAATTCACTAATTGATTGATGTTTGTGTTGTTTGTTCATTTGTTTAATAATTTTGAACCATTTAGCCTAATTGAACCAAATATTAAACTGTATTGAAAATTGGTCACATTTGCATGCATATACATGTACTTACATTGAACAGGTCATAGCAAGGAGGGCAGAGCAGAGAAACCAGAACCGTTGGGTTCGTATCGAAAAGAGCATTCTAACGAGTATTAGAAATTTGAAATCTAACGGTTGGATTTGGAGATACGTCCAAATCAAATTTGGAAAAGGTCGTTGTAAGTGCAGTTCGATGGCCGTTGATGGAAATCGACTGTACGGGCCTTGATAAAATTATTAAAAATAGTAATAATTTGTGTGAAATCATAAGAAATGATTTGGGAAAAATTGGGATGAAAAACTCCATATTTGAAAAGATAAAAATAGATTTTTATCGAAATGAACTAGTTTTGAACTGAAATCAAAACCCATTTATTTTTAAATAAATAAATTGGATTTGAAATGGGTTTTAAATAGAATTGATTTGTGGGTTTATCATGAAGGGTGTTTTAAATAACACTTTTTCTTTAACTAGATAATAAATAGAATGTGATTTGAGTTTATCGTGAAATGTGTTTTAAATGACATTAGTTCTTTAACCCAGTAAAAGGAGTTTTAATGAATCTGTAAGTAGATTGAAACGTGAATTGATAATTTAAATTATCAAATTTAGAAAGTGAGCGAGAATGGAGTATCACCAGTTTTGCTCCAAAACGATAGTCAAATCTTTAATTAGATTTGAACTTGAAATGGTAATTAATTTTACCGATAACACCGTGGTGTTAGATATGGAGTATTACCAGTTTTGCTCCAGTCGAGCGCCGCGCCCCCCTCCATCTTCCCCAACCTCGAGCGCCTCCACCTCCCTCTCCTCTGCCTGCGACGAAGACCCAAACCCCCCTGCTTCCACCTCGCGACGCAAACCCCGAGACTCCCCCCTCGCCTGCGAAAGACTGAACGGGCCACACCACCTCGGCCAAGCTTCCGCCTTCATCTACAGCCTACCGCGCCCACTCGAGAGCAGCCCTTTCCCCTGCCATCATCGATTTGTAGCTGCTGCGTTACGGTGTTCGAACAGGAAAAGTGACAACGATTTAAAGGTGATTTCTTCTTATTTGTTTCCTTTCTTATTTTTTTTTGTGTAATCAACTTAGAAGGAAATATATAGGAATAAAAATCAGTTTTATATTTATATATATTAGTGTAAATTAAAAATAGGATAATTTTTATATATAACATAACGTTTTTAAAGTATAGATTCATATAAAATAGAAAAGATTAGATTTTTAAAAGGAAGAAAGACAATATTTTTAAATGGAGAAAGACGTGATTTTTACATATGTAATGGATTAAAAATATGATCTTTATATAGTATAGATATTAAAAATATGATTTTTATATCATAGGAGTAAAGGCGAAATCTATATTTTTGAAAAGGCAAAATCTTTAAAATTGAAAAGGCGAAATCTTTATAGTTGAAAAGGCGAGACCTTTATATAGAGAATAACGATGTAAAAATAGAATTTTTATCTATATAGCATCGAAGTAAAAATAGAATTTTTATCTATATAGCAACGAAGTAAAAATTCGATTTTTATATATTGAATGGAAAAGTAAAAATTATATTTTTATATATTGAATAGAAATATAAAAATGAGATTTTTATATATGTAGTGGCTACGGGCGACGAAAGTGATAAAAGGCGAGAACGACGAAGATTTCTATAAATGAAGAGTCGTGGTACTGGATAGCTATTGGTGAGAATTTCTCACCTTTCAATTTCATTTTCTAGTTATATATATATATATATATATACTATGATGCAGAAGGTGTTTAGTAGCACCCGACACCCGTCATCCACATACCATGGATGGCTTGTTTGTTTGGCTGATGTGTTGTAAAAATTGTTTGGTTGTTGATGTGAAATCGATAATATAAATTGATGTGTTGAAATAAAATATTTATATAGTTAAAAATATTTTTATCGTTAAGAATATAATTTTTAACGTGAATGTGAATAAATAAATATTCATTTACAAACCGGACCGTTTGTTTATGTACACTGGTTTGACTGACATTGATTGGGACGATAAATTTTAAACATCGCCCAAGTGCACAAATAAAATCTGTGTTTGATTGTTTGAAACCCCACACGGGTGTTGGGATGATATTTGGGTACACTAATCCCAATTATTTTGTTGTATGTCGATCGATGGATCGACAGGCTGTTATAAGCGTTAGATATCTATATTTGATGCTTATACAGTGTAGTGCACTTTGGATAATGGTTGACTATTTATCGTTGCTATTATATACATGTGTTGTATGGGATCCATATAGTTAACGCTATATGGTAATTGATCGGGCCTCATTCCAATTTAGAAAATAAAGAATATTATAAAATAAAGGTTCATGTGTTGACAGTACTCATCCGTTGAGATTAGTCATGTGTTGAACGAAATATTTTAACAATAAAATTTATATCTTTATCAATATAAAATAAAGGTTCATGTGTTGAAAGTACTCATCCGTTGAGATTAGTCATGTGTTGAAAGAAGTATTTTAACAATAAAATTTACATCTTTATCATATATAAAATTAGAAACTAATTGGAAAATAGCTAAGAAGAATGGTTTCCTGGATATTGATCTGATGTTGGTTTCGGCCTTCGGGGTTAATCTTCAGGGAATCATTCTCTTACTAATTTACGGTTGGAGTCTGATTTTAAATCAAACGATAGATACCATAATTTTTATAAAATATATTAAATGACAAAAATAGTCACATGTGGACAGTACTCATTCGTTGAGATTAGTCGTGTGTTGACAAAGACATAGAGTCGTGTATTGAAAGAAATATAGATCCATTTGTTGAATATAAAGTCGTGTTGATTAGAGATGCGCTATTTTGATGCGAACGATATTTATATCGATTATATCCGTTTTTACTATTTGAATTGAATTGAATAGAAAATCAATTTGAATTGAATTGAATAGAAAACCAATTTGAATTGAATTGAATAGAAAACCAATTTGAATTGAATCGAATAGAAAACCAATTTGAATCGAATCGAATAGAAAACCAATTTGAATTGAATTGAATAGAAAACCAATATGAATTCGAATTGAATAGAAAACGAATTTGATTTCAATTGAATATATAACGAATTTAATTCGATTTAATTAGAAAACGAATTGAATTTGATTTGAATTGAATAGAAAAGGAATTTGAATTGAATTGAAAAGAAATCGAATCCGAATCAAATCGAATTGAAAAGGAAATGAATTCGACTCAAATTAAAAATCGATTTGAATCGAAATCAAATAGGAATAAAAATAAAAAGGATTTATAATAGGAAATTCAGTTTTGATTTGAATTTGAAATGGAATTTGAAATGTTTTTGAAACGAATTCAAAACTATTTATAAAATTCATTTTAAATAGTAATCGACGAAATATATATTATATATATTATATATATAATATAATGGCCTGAATAGAACGCGCCGCGCGCCGGCAGTTCGCGAATTTCGACCATTAACTTCGAACGAACATTTCGGGAGATCCGACCGTCGGATTCTCCTAAAACCGGAACCGTTGGGTTCGTATCGAAAAGAGCTTTCTAACGAATATTGGAAATTTGAAATCTAAAAGTTGGATTTGGAGATACGTCCAAATCAAATTAGAAACAGGTCGCTGTAAGTGCAGTTCGATGGCCGTTGTTGGAAATCGACTGTACGGGCCTTGATAAAATTATTAAAAATAGTAATAATTTGTGTAAAATCATAAGAAGTGATTTGGGAAAGATTGGGATGAAAAACTCCATATTTGAAAAGATAAAAATAGATTTTTATCTAAATGAACTAGTTTTGAACTAAAATTGAAACCCACCTATTTTTAAATAAATAAATTAGATTCAAAAAGGGGTTTTAAATAATATGAATTTCTAATATATTTGATTGGAATTGAATTTAAAGTGATTTGTGGGTTTATGGTGAACAGTGTTTTAAATAACACTTGTTCTTTAACCCGATAATACATAGAATGTGATTTGGGTTTATCGCGAACTGTGTTTTAAATAACACTAGTTCTTTAACCCAGTCAAATGAGTTTTAATGAATCTGCAATTAGATTGAAATGAGGATTGATAATTTAAATTATCAAATTTGGAAAATGAGCGAGAATGGAGTATCACCAGTTTTGCTCCAAAGCGATAGTTATATCTTTAATTAGATTTGAATGTGAAATGGTAATTAATTTTACCAATAACACCGTGGTGTTAGATACGGAGTATTACCAGTTTTGCTTCATGGGATGAGTAGGTTGGGATTGGGGAATAAAATAAATAATTACTTCAGTGTGGTTCGCTAATCTCGACTAGTTTGAAAAACCATAATTTGGTTTGAAATGACATCCAAAGGAAGATTAAAGGATAAATTTAGAAGAATTTATCTTGGATAAAATTAATGGGAACCTTTCCCTAAGAATGTGGAATTTAGAAACTAGCTGTAGGTTAGTTAAGAAGAATGGTTTCCTGGGTATTGATCTGATGTTGGTTTCGGCCTTCGGGGTTAATATTTGGGAAATTGTTCTCTTGCTAATTTGCTGTTAGTGGCTACTGAATTGGAATGAGGTGTTTGTTGTGTTTGTGTAACATTTGTTTTTAATATACGCGGGTTGATCGGAAAGGCCGGGTTTATACCCATTCTGAATAACTGATTCGACGATAAGTCGAAGATGAAGACGGTGGTCGAAGACCGGAAGTCTTCACATCGTTTGGATAATTACTGACAATCCTGATTGGGCTGTACACCCAAGAGGATGGCAATAGTTGGTGGTCTTCCAGACGTACTTGGTGATGGATGGATATGCGAGGAAAGTGCCTCCGGTTTCGTTCAGACCCAGAACGAACTTGTAAATGGATTGTGTGTCTGACATTGGATTTTATTCTGTGTTGATCGATTTCTGTTAAATATATATCTGCTTGGCCGTGGAAAATTTATTCTCTTGCTTAACGCCCATTTCTAAGACGTATGAGCTTATAGGTTATATATCGATAGATATCAATCGCATGGCATGAATTGCCTGTGTGGCATGCTGAGTTGCATGGATCAAGGCTTTTGTTGAAAAGCAAATTCTTGTGGTTGATGATCAAAGCACGGCCTTTGTGGCATAGCTTTGTGTATAGCGTGAATTCGCGAGCCTCACACCTCGGTGTGAGTTAAAAACGGGATACGGACCGCTGGGAGGACACGACGTTTCTTTCTAGCTTTGGTGGTGTCAGTGACTTACCAGCCCTGACATTTATATACTTTTCACCTTTGTGGTTGCTGGAACGAGGCGCCTCGATATTAGGTCTGTAAGGACCGGGAAACGTGTGTTCAGGAATTGCAAATCCTCAAACGTAAGAGAGGACCGGCCCAGCCGCATCCAGGGTTGCCCAGAGTGTGTAGTCCTGAGGCATTTGCTTGAATGTCTCGAAGCGGAGAGGAGCTTGCCCCTTGCCTCGACTCATGACGGAAATCCAATTTCCAATACGTGTATTTCGGCTTTATTTGTAGAGCCTAGTATGGCGACATAGTGGTATGGGGCACTTATGCCGTCTATGATTTATATTTATGATTGAAATTGTTTTGACACTATACACTTATTATAGTATCAAATGATTTGTTTTAAACGTACCAAGCATGTTTGACTATTATAAGATAAAACCCTATCCTTCGGCTTGCGTTGCATTGTGTGATGAGACCTGGGTCTTATAATAGCTTCATTTTTCGAAAAAGCATTGCGCTGTTTATTCTATGCACTAGTATTCTTGGGAGGAAACCCGTTCCGTGTTATACGGCGTGGTCCGTTGAATTACTCTCTTTTAAAGTAAAGCTTTAAATAACTGTTTTAGTTCTCACACCAGTCACATGACTGACCTGGAGTTTATTGTTTTAACCTAAACTTTGGGTGCCCCTATTTTCGACACGGGCAGCTAGTAGTTTTGGTTTTGCAGATTTATATTCGTAGGATCCTGGTTTACAGCTGGAATGATATCCGGAAAGCTCTGTATCCGTATATCATCTTCAGTTGTGCTTTGTATTATTTTTCCGCTGCTATGTAATTTATTGTAATCTCTGATATTTGTCGAATGTATAATATTCATTTATACTCTGTATATTCTTGTATCTGATGGAATTGTTGTAATAGCAATGAAATGTTCTTCCGTCTGCGTTCTGTTTTGTCATGTTCTCAAAACGATCGTTGATTTCGAACGGTCTAGATCGGTTTAACGACTGATTCAGATTGAGCGAAATTCTCGGCCGTCACATTTGGTATCAGAGCTTTGGTTTACAGTGCTCGAGAACAAGACACATTAGAACCATACGAAAGAATTCATCAGATATTGGATTAGCAATATCCAATCAGAATGACTCGTTAGAGATGGGATCAGTAGTATCCTAGAACGAGTATGAAGAGTATATTTTCCAATTGAAAATAATTTTGTTTTGAAAATTTAAACAATTTTATACGTATTTGAATATTTATTTATTTTGAATTTGGACAATCCAATATATAAAGATTTTGCATATACGCGTCATGAACGTATATTCAAAGTTTTAATATATTAGATAGATATAGAGTCACACTCTAGTCGCTCGGAGATGATTTTGATGATGGAGCTCCATCACCAATATTTATGTTCGTGTTTCGAAGGTGTGATATCTATATATTTCCATTAGACTGGTGTGAGAACCAAAACTTATATAGCTAGAACACATTGTTGTGAATTAGCGTCAAAAACAGGATTTTCTGTATATGTATCAAAATTATGATTTTGAAACGTTAAATTCACTAATTGATTGATGTTTGTGTTGTTTGTTTATTTGTTTGATAATTTTCAACCATTATGCCTAATTGAATCATATATTGAATTGTATTGAAAATTGGTCGCATTTGCTTGCATATACATGTACTTACATTGAACAGGTCATAGCAAGGAGGCTAGAGCAGAGAATAAAATTTGTTTGCCCGACAAAATAAGTACAAGTTTACTATATAATTTACTGTTTTGTTTGGGTGATGATGATTTTATGAGCTTATTGGCTAGCCGCTTGGCTTTTTCTTTTTCTTTTTGAGATCAAAAGGCCTGTATGGCAATTTCGGGATTTTCCCGTGGCTCCCGGTGCAGGGGAGGTTATGGCGAAATTTTTCGAAAATTTAGGGTGTTAGCCAAATTTTTGGAAATTATTGAAAATTCTCAGAAACGGAAAAGTTGGTGAATGAAAGCCAGATCGAACGTAGAGCTGATTAATCAAACCACTTTCGACATTGTTCCTTTTCGGGGACGAAAAGTTTTAAGTGGGGGAGAATGTTATAACCCGGAAATGCGAGCCAGTTTAAATTTTTTATTTTGGCAATTTTAACAAATTTTGAATATTTAAAATGAATTATTTTGAATATTTAAAATGAATTATTTTAAATAAAATCAACGAGAAATTTATTTTTAATATAAGTCGAATGTATATATTTATACGCGTCGTCGTTAGAATATAAATAATTATATAATTATAAATAGAATTGAAAATGGCGCGGTAGTTCGATAATTCGATTTCAAACTTCAATTGAATGTACCGAGTGCAAAAGAATCCGGATTTTAGAGAAACCAAAACTAATGGGATCTAATTGATAATATCCTTCCAACGAACCCGAAAAATCAAGATTTCATAGCGGGAATCAAAAGATATGTCTAGTTGAAAATTCTGAGTAGTCGCTATGGAATTCAGGCCCTTAAAAATGGAAATTTTGCAAACGACCTCGGATTTCGACGAAACCACTTTTCTTGGATCCGTGATGTCAAATTATTGCTAGATTCCAAATTTCATAATTTTTCGAATCAATATGTGAGCGTGGCAAAGGAAAACGATTTTGACCAATTTTGATTGATTTTAATCGACTGGAAAATGACCATTTTTCCAACGGTCTCAGAATTCGACGAAACTAGTTTTGTTAGGACTGTATCGTCAATACGAAGCTAGAAAATATTTTTCTGGGATTTATAGAGTTCGTATGTGGCCCCGGTAAATTGAAATGCGCGTTCGAATTCAATATATAGAGTTATATGTTGATTTTGACGAAAACTGATTGTAACGATCAAATCAGCTTACGATACATATCCCATTGTGTTCGTAACGGGGGTAATTAGCTAT
Source organism: Allium sativum (assembly GCA_030737875.1). Taxonomy (NCBI): domain Eukaryota; kingdom Viridiplantae; phylum Streptophyta; class Magnoliopsida; order Asparagales; family Amaryllidaceae; genus Allium; species Allium sativum. Next base: position 739,869,590 of record CM060909.1, on the reverse strand, counting down.
GGATGACAGGCGGTGGGCCTCGTTTTGAGGTCGAAAATAGAAGTTGCTTTTTGGTGGAAAATAAAATAATTAAATAATAATAAATAAATAAAACCCTCTTCTCTCCCCTTATACTCTGCCCCCCCCCCCCCCCCCCGTTCAATTTAAATAAAAAAAGGAAAAGAGCGGCGGAATCCTAAATCGCAGTCGCCCAGACTTCGACGCTCCACCACCCTCGTCGATCGACCGCCGCCTTACTTCCCCCTCCCTCCAGTCGAGCGCCGCGCCCCCCTCCATCTTCCCCAACCTCGAGCGCCTCCACCTCCCTCTCCTCCGCCTGCGTCGAAGACCTGAACCCCCCCTGCTTCCACCTCGCGACGCAAACCCCGAGACTTCCTCCCCCTCTCGCCTGCGATCGACTGAACGGGCCACACCACCTCAGCCAAGCTTCCGCCTTCATCTACAGCCTGCCGCGCCCACTCGAGAGCAGCCCTGTCCCCTGCCATCATCGATTTGGGGCTGCTGCGTTACGGTGTTCGAACGGGAAAAGAGACAATGATTTAAAGGTGATTTCTTTTTATTTGTTTCCTTTTTTTTTGCGTAATCAACTTAGAAGGAAATATATTGGAATAAAAATCAGTTTTATATTTATATATTTTAGTGTAAATTAAAAATAGGACAATTTTTATATATAATATAACGTTTTAAAAGTATAGATTCATATAAAATAGAAAAGAATAGATTTTTAAAAGGAAGAAAGACGATATTTTTAAATGGAGAAAGACGTGATTTTTACATATGTAATGGATTAAAAATATGATTTTTATATGGTATAGATATTAAAAATATGATTTTTATATCATAAAAGGAGTAAAGGCGAAATCTATATTTTTGAAAAGGCGAAATCTTTAAAATTGAAAAGGCGAAATCTTTACAGTTGAAAAGGAGAGACCTTTATATAGAGAATAATGAGGTAAAATAGATTTTTTATCTATGTAGCATCGAAGTAAAAATAGAATTTTTATCTATATAGCAACGAAGTAAAAATTCGATTTTTATATATTGAATAGCAAAGTAAAAATTCGATTTTTATATATTGAATAGCAATATAAAAATGTGATTTTTATATATGTAGTGGCTACGGGCGACGAAAGTGAAAAAAGGCGAGAACGACGAAGATTTCTAGAAATGAAGAGTCGTGGTATTGGATAGCTATTGGTGAGAATTTCTCACCTTTCAATTTCTTTTTCTAGTTATATATATATATACTAGGATGCAGACGGTGTTTAGTAGCACCCGACACCCGTCATCCACAGACCATGGATGGCTTGTTTGTTTGGTTGATGTGTTGTAAAAATTGTTTGGTTGTTGATGTGAAATCGATAATATAAATTAATGTGTTGAAATAAAATAAATTATTTATATAGTTAAAAATATTTTTATCGTTAAAAATATAATTTTTAATGTGAATGTGAATAAATAAATATTCATTTACCAACCGGACGGTTTGTTTATGTACATCGGTTTGACTGACATTGATTGGGACGATAAATTTTACACATCGCCCAACTGCACAAATAAAATCTATGTTTGATTGTTTGAAACCCCACACGGGTGTTGGGATGATATTTGCGTACACTAATCCCAATTATTTAGTTGTGTGTCGATCGATGGATCGACAGGCTGTTATAAGCGTTAGATATCTATATTTGATGCTTATACAGTGTAGTGCACTTTGGATAATGGTTGATTATTTATCGTTGCTATTATATACATGTGTTGTATGGGATCCATATAGTTAACGCTATATGATAATTGATTGGGCCTCATTCCAATTTAGAAAATAAAAAATATTATAAAATAAAGGTTCATGTGTTGACAGTACTCATCCGTTGAGATTAGTCATGTGTTGAACAAAATATTTTAACAATAAAATTTATATCTTTATCAATATAAAATAAAGGTTCATGTGTTGACAGTACTCATCCGTTGAGATTAGTCATGTGTTGAACGAAGTATTTTAACAATAAAATTTACATCTTTATCATATATAAAATTAGAAAATAGTTGGAAAATAGCTAAGAAGAATGGTTTCCTGGATATTGATCTTATGTTGGTTTCGGCCTTCGGGGTTAATCTTCAAGGAATCGTTCTCTTACTAATTTACGGTTGGAGTCTGATTTTAAATCAAACGATAGATACCATAATTTTTATAAAATATATTAAATGACAAAAATAGTCACACGTGGACAGTACTCATTCGTTGAGATTAGTTGTGTGTTGACAAAGATATAGAGTCGTGTATTGAAAGAAATATAGAATCATTTGTTGAATATAAAGCCGTGTTGATTAGAGATGCGCTATTTTGACGCGAACGATATTTATATCGATTATATCCGTTTTTACAATTTGAATTGAATTGAATAGAAAATCAATTTGAATTGAATCGAATAGAAAACCAATTTGAATCGAATCGAATAGAAAACCAATTTGAATTGAATCGAATAGAAAACCAATATGAATTCAAATTGAATAGAAAACGAATTTGATTTCAATTGAATATATAACGAATTTAATTTGATTTAATTAGAAAACGAATTGAATTTGATTTGAACTGAATAGAAAACGAATTTGAATTGAAAAGAAATCGAATCCGAATCAAATCGAATTGAAAAGGAAATGAATTCGAATCAAATTAAAAATCGATTTGAATCGAAATCAAATAGGAATAAAAATAAAAAGGATTTATAATAGGAAATTCAATTTTGATTTGAATTTGAAATGGAAGTTGAAATGTTTTTGAAACAAATTCAAAACTATTTATAAAATTCGTTTTAAATAGTAATCGACGAAATATATATTATATATATAATATAATGGCCTGAATAGAACGCGCCGCGCCGCGGCAGTGCGTGAATTTCGACCATTAACTTCAAACGAACATTTCGGGAGATCCGACCGTTGGATTCTCCTAAAACCGGAACCGTTTGGTTCGTATCGAAAAGAGATTTCTCACGAATATTGGAAATTTGAAATCTAACGGTTGGATTTGGAGATACGTCCAAATCAAATTTGAAAAAGGTCGGTGTAAGTGCAGTTCGATGGCCGTTGTTGCAAATCGACTGTACGGGCCTTGATAAAATTATTAAAAATAGTAATAATTTGTGTAAAATCATAAGAAGTGATTTGGGGAAGATTGGGATGAAAAACTCCATATTTGAAAAGATAAAAATAGATTTTTATCTAAATGAACTAGTTTTGAACTAAAATTGAAACCCACCTATTTTTAAATAAATAAATTAGATTTAAAAAGGGGTTTTAAATAATCTGAATTTCTAATATATTTGATTGGAATTGAATTAGAAGTGATTTGTGGGTTTATCGTGAACAGTGTTTTAAATAACACTTGTTCTTTAACCCGATAATACATAGAATGTGATTTGGGTTTATCGCGAACTGTGTTTTAAATAACACTAGTTCTTTAACCCAATCAAAGGAGTTTTAATGAATTTGCAATTAGATTGAAATGAGGTTTGATAATTTAAATTATCAAATTTGGAAAATGAGCGAGAATGGAGTATCACCAGTTTTGCTCCAAAGCGATAGTTAAATCTTTAATTAGATTTGAACGTGAAATGGTAATTAATTTTACCAATAACACCGTGGTGTTAGATATGGAGTATTACCAGTTTTGCTTCATGGGATGAATAGGTTGGGATTGGGAAATAAAATAAATAATTACTTCGGTGTGGTTCGCTAATCTCGACTAGTTTGAAAAACCATAATTTGGTTTGAAATGACATCCAAAGGAAGATTAAAGGATAAATTTAGAAGAATTTATCTTGGATAAAATTAATGGGAACCTTTCCCTAAGAATGTGGAATTTAGAAACTAGCTGTAGGTTAGTTAAGAAGAATGGTTTCCTGGGTATTGATCTAATGTTGGTTTCGGCTTTCGGGGTTAATATTTAGGAAATTGTTCTCTTGCTAATTTGCGGTTAGGGGCTACTGAATTGGAATGAGGCGTATGTTGTGTTTGTGTAACATTTGTTTTTAATATACGCGGGTTGTTCGGAAAGGCCGGGTTTATACCCATTCTGAATAACCGATTCGACGATATTTCGAAGATGAAGACGGTGGTCAAAGACCGGAAGTCTTCACATCGTTCGGATAATTACTGACGATCCTGATTGGGCTGTACACCCAAGAGGATGGAAATAGTTGGTGGTCGTCCAGACGTACTTGGAGATGGATGGATATGCGAGGAAAGTGCCTCCGATTTCGTTCAGACCCAGAACGAACTTGTAAATGGATTGTGTGTCTGACATTGGATTTTATTCTGTGTTGATTGATTTCTTTTAAATATATATCTGCTTGGCAGCGGAGAATTTATTCTCTTGCTTAACGCCCTTCTCTGAGACGTATGAGCTTAGAGGTTATATATCGATAGATATCAATCGCATGGCATGAATTGCCTGTGTGGCATGCTGAGTTGCATGGATCAAGGCTTTTGTTGAAAAGCAAAGTCTTGTGGTTGATGATCAAAGCACGGCCTTTGTGACGTAGCTTTGTGTATAGCGTGAATTCGCGAGCCTCACACCTCGGTATGAGTTAAAAACGGGATACAGACCGCTGGGAGGACACGACGTTTCTTTCTAGCTTTGGTGGTGTCAGTGACTTACCAGCCCTGACATTTATATACTTTTCACCTTTGTGGTTGTTGGAACGAGGCACCTCGATATTAGGTCTGTAAGGACCGGGAAACTTGTTTTCAGGAATTGCCAATCCTCAAACGTAAGAGAGGACCGGCCCAGCCGCATCCAGGGTTGCCTAGAGTGTGTAGTCCTGAGGCATTTGCTAGAATGTCTAGAAGCGGAGAGGAGCTTGCCCCTTGCCTCGACTCATGATGGAAATCCAATTTCCAATACGCTTATTTCGGCTTTATTTGTAGAGCCTAGTATGGCGTCATAGTGGTATGGGGCACTTATGTCGTCTATGATTTATATTTATGATAGAAATTGTTTTGACACTATACACTTATTATAGTATCAAATGATTTGTTTTAAACGTACCAAGCATGTTTGGCTATTATAAGGTAAAACTCTATCCTCCGGGTTGCGTTGCATTGTGTGATGGGACCTGGGTCTTATAATAGCTTCATTTTTCAAAAAAAGCATTGCGCTGTTTATTCTATGCACTAGTATTCTTGGGAGGAAACCCGTTCCGTGTTATACGGCGTGGTCCCTTGAATTACTCTCTTTTAAAGTAAAGCTTTAAACAACTGTTTTAGTTCTCACACCCGTCACATGACTGATCTGGAGTTTATTGTTTTAACCTAAACTCTGTGTGCCCCTATTTTCGACACGGGCAGCTAGTAGTTTTGGTTTTGCAGATTTATATTCGCAGGATCCTGGTTTACAGCTGGAATGATATCTAGAAAGCTCTGTATCCGTATATCACCTTCAGTTGTGCTTTGTATTATTTTTCCGCTACTATGTAATTTATTGTAATCTCTGATATTTGTCGAATGTATAATATTCATTTATACTCTGTATATTCTTGTATCTGATGGAATTGTTGTAATAGCAATGAAATGTTCTTCCATCTGCGTTCTGTTTTGTCGTGTTCTCAAAACGATCAGGGATTTCGAATGGTCAAGATCGGTTTAACGACTGATTCAGATCGAGCGAAATTCTCGGCCTTCACAATATTCGTGTTTTTAAATATAAAAAATCACCTCTTTATTGATATATACAAACTATAGGAAACCTTTATGTGTTGAATCTAAATTCATTCGTTGAATTGAAATTCATGTGTTGAATGGTATTCATATTTTGAAAGAAATTGTTTTATAATAAAATTCCTATTTTTATCATCGATATGAACTATATAAAATGATCTTGTTTTGAAATAAATTGTTTTATAATAAAAACCCGATTTTTATCACCTATATGAACTGTAGAAAATAATCGTGTTTTGAAATGAATTGTTTTATGATAAAAATCACATTTTTACTATATACATGAATTGTTAAAAATAGTGAAGTGTTGAAATAGAAGACAGTTAGATAAAAATATCATTTTTATCAAATGTATGAAAAGAATATAGTTTTTGAAATCGAAGAATCGATATATATAAATAGAATTGAAATATATCGAATAACGACGCTGCAGTTCGTATTTTGAAACCGTGATTTCAAACGATTATACCGAGAGATCCGACCATCGGATTTTCCCGAAACCGCAACCGTTGGGTTCGCTTTGGAAATATCATTCCAACGGCACCAACTTTGTAAAAATCCAACGGTTGGATTGTCTGGAATGTTTAATTCAAATCTAATGAAAAAAACACCAGAATCGATTATATATATAAATATATTAAATCGAATAACGACAATTTCGAAATCGAAACTTCAAACGATTATATCGGGAGATCCGACCGTCGGAATTTCCCGAAACTGGAACCGTTAGATTCGATTTGAAAAGATCTTTCTAATGATGTAAATTTTGTGAAGATCCAACGGTTAGATTTTCAGATATGTGTAAATCAAATCTGAAGAAAAACAGCGCCACGACCGCGTTATGGTCCGAAGCGTCGTTTTGAATAAATTGGCTATTTTAAAATAAATAAAAATAGCGATAAATCATTATAAAATATTATAAACGATATGGATGTGATTTAGAAATTAACTGAAGGTTGGCTAAGTCGAATGGTTTCCTGGGTGTTGATCTGATGTTGGTTTCGGCCTTCGGGGTTAATATTTAGGAAATCGTTCTCTTACTGATTGACGGTTAGTGACTAATGAATTGAAATGATGCGTGTGTATGTTAGTGTTGCACTTGTTTATTATATACGCGAGTTGTTCTGAAAGACCGGGTTTATCCCATTCTGAATAACTGTATCGACGATAAGAAATCGAAGATGAAGACGGTGGTCGAAGACCGGAGATCATCACCTCGTTTGGATGGTAACCGAGGTCCTGATTGGGAGGCATCCCGAAATATGGATAATGAGTGGTGATCGTCCAGACGTACGTGGTGATCGATGGGTTTGCGAGATATATAGTGCCTCCGGTTTTGTTCAGACCCAGAACGGACTTGCAAATGGACTGTGTGTCTGACATTCGAATTCATTCTATGTGATTGATAGCCATCAATTGCATGGTGTGAATTGCCTGTGTGGCATGCTAAGATGCAGTGATCAGGGCTTCTATTGAAAAGAAAAGTCTTATGGTTCATGGTCAAAGCACCGCTTGTGTGGCGTGGCTTTGTGTATAATGTGAATTCGCGAACCTCACACCCCGGTATGAACCAGAAACGGGAGAGGACATCAGGGAGGGCATGCGTTTCCTTCTAGTTAGAAGTGGCGTCAGTGGTTTTACATGCCCTAACGAGTTTGACATATGTGGTTGTTGCTGCTACGAGGCTCCTCGGTTTAATCAGACGATCCAGGTCAGATGGAGTCATTCGTTGGCTCCTTTACGCCCCAAAGGGCGGGGAAACGTATTGTTCAGGCACTATAATCCACTCCGTGTGGACCGACCCTGACGATCCAAGGGGCAGTTGCGGCTGTTCCGGAGGCTCGGGCTAGAGAGTCTCAAAGTCGGTAAGGACTATCTTTTGCCTTGGTTCATGACGGAAATCCAATTTCCAAATACGTAACTGTGCGGTTTTGATTGTATATATATATGGCGACATGATATATGGTACCCATGCCGTCTATGATTGATAGTTATGATTTGAAATTGCTTTTGAAACCTGTAAACACTAGTAGTAATATCAAATGCTTTTGTTTTATTCGTATCAAGCATATTTTAGCCATTATATGGTAAAACTCTATCCTCCGGTTTGCGTTGCATTGTGTGATGGGAATTGAGTATTATAATGGCTTCATTTTTATAAAAAGCATTGCGATGTTTAAAAAGATTATTTGTTTTTAAAACACTGGCAATCCAATGGAGTAAACTCGTTCCATGAAAGTGGCGTGGTCCTGTGATTAGCCATATTATAATATGTTGAGTAGATTTCTCATACCAGTCCCATGACTGACTCGTAGTTTGTTTCACTTTCAAACTCGGGTGCCCCTTTTTTCTACACGGGCAGCCTTGTATTCAGGTTTAGATGGCTCTTTCTGGATAGCTGGACCTGAAGATGGATTCTATTATTTATTTCTTTTTATGCTGTTCAGCTCCTATTGTACATATTCTATTTGTTTCCGCTGTAGACATTTATGTATAGCTGAACTGTGTTTGTACTAAGTATGATCCTGTATACTGTATAACTCTGACGATTACTTTTATCCAGTGTATTATTTGTACATTATCTGGTGTATTTATTTAATTCTGTTCTGCTATTATATGTTTATGTGCTATATTCCAAGGATTACCCTTGCCGCCGTCAGTACGGGGTTTGGGGTCGTCTCATTTGGTATCAGAGCTTTGGTTAAGCTTAGTGCTGGAATATAACATATTAATGAATTCGAATCGAAATTGAATAGAAATGAATTCGAATTGAAATTGAATATAAATGAATTCGAATTGAAATTGAATAGAAATGAATTCGAATTGAAATTGAATATAAATGAATTCGAATTGAAATTGAGTATAAATGAATTCGAATTGAAATTGAATATAAATGAATTCGAATTGAAATTGGATAGAATTGAAATTCGAATTGAAATTGAATATAAATGAATTCGAATTGAAATTGAATATAAATGAATTCGAATTGAAATTGAATATAAATGAATTCGAATTGAAATTGAATATAAATAAATTCGAATTGAAATTGAATATAAATGAATTCGAATTGAAATTGAATATAAATGAATTCGAATTGAAATTGAATATAAATGAATTCGAATTGAAATCAATTTGAAATGAATTTAAAACGAATTTATATTGGAATATTCAATTTTGATTTGAAATTGAATATGAAGTTGAAACCGTTTTGAAAAGGAATTTAAAACGATTTATAAAGCACTTTTTGAATTGAAATCGACGAAGTATATATTATATATATAATATAATGGCCTGAATAGAAAGCGTCGCGCCGCGGCAGTTCGTGAATTTCGACCATTGACTTCGAATGGATATTGCGGGAGATCCGACCGTCGGATTCTCCTAAAACCGGAACCGTTGGGTTCGTATCGAAAAGAGCTTTCTAACGAATATTAGAAGTTAGAAATCTAACGGTTGGATTTGGAATTATGTCCAAATCAAATTTGGAAAAGGTCGTTGTAAGTGCAGTTCGATGGCCGTTGATGGAAATCGACTGTACGGGCATTGATAAAATTATTAAAAGTATCAATAATTTGTGTAAAATCATTAGAAATGACTTGTGAAGAATTGGGATGAAAAACTCCGTATTTAAAAAGATAAAAATAGATTTTTATCGAAATGAACTAGTTTTGAACTAGAATAATAATTTATTTATTTTTTTAAAATAAATAAACTGGATTTGAAATGGTTTTGAAAATAACCAGAAATTCCAATAATTGAATTGGAATAGATTTGAATCGAAATTGTCTTCGGAATATTTCGATGTTGGATTTCGTGATTATACAGATATTGTTATGGAAATTTGAAAGATATATATATATATATCGTTATTTCCAATACGATATTTGTTGGTCGTAGAATTTGATATGGAATATAAGCCGGTATATTTTCTATTCAGAGCCTTGTATTTAATATCAAATGTGATTTGGGTTTGTCATGAATGGTTTCTTCATTAACACTGTTCTTAAGCCCAGTTGAGAAAAGGATTAATTTTTTTTATTTAGATTTAATGAAGTGTACCAATTAAATGATATTTAATCGGAATTAAATTGTTATTGATTTTCGGGTTTATCGTGAACAGTGTTTTAAATAACACTTGTTCTTTAACCCGATAGTTAATGGAATGTGATTTTGGGTTGTCGTGAACGGTATCTTCAATAATACTGTTCTTAGACCCAAAGAAGTTAAGAAAATCAGAAACTAACTGGAGTTGAGTTAAGTTGAATGGTTTCCTATGTATTGATCTGATGTTGGTTTCGGCCTTCGGGGTTAATATTTGGGGAATTATTCTCTTGTTAATTTACGGTTAGTGACTGATGAATTGAAATGAGGCATATATTGTGTTTGAGTAACACTTGTTTATAATATATGCAAGTTATTCGGAAAGACCGGGTTTATCCCGTTCTGAATAACTATTACGACGATAAGTCGAAGATGAAGACGGTGGTTGAAGACCGGAAGTCTTCACATTGTTTGGGTGATTACTGATGATCTTGATTGTGATGTACACCCAAGAAGATGGAAACAGTTGGTGATCATCCAGACGTTCTTGGAGATCGATGGATATGCGGGGTACTAGGTGCCTCCGGTTTCGTTCAGAACCAGAACGGACTTGTAAATGGGCTGTATGTCTGACATCGGATTTCATTCTGTGTGACTGATATCGGTTGCATAGGGTGGTTTGCCTGTGTGGCATGCTAAGATGCAAATGATCAAGGCTTCTTTTGAAAAGCAAAGTCTTGTGGTTGATGATCAAAGCACGGCCTGTGTGGCGTAGCTTTGTGTAACGTTGATTCGCGAGCCTCACACCCCGGTTGTGAACCAGAAACGGGAGAGGACATCAGGGAGGACATGCGTTTCATTCTAGTTAGAAGTGGCGTCAGTGGTTTTACACGCCCTGACGAGTTTGACTTATGTGGTTGTTGCTGTTGCGAGGCGCCTCGGTTAGATCGGACGATTCGGATCCGATGGAGTCATTCGTTGGTTCATTTACGCCCCATATGGTGGGGAGACGTATTGTTCAGGCACTATAATCCACATCGGTGGACCGGCCCTGACGATCCAAGGGGCAGTTGCGGCTGTTCCGGAGGCTCGGGCTAGAGAGTCTTGAATCGGTTGAGGACGATCCCTGGCCTCGGTTCGCAGATGGAAATCCAACATCCAAATACGTGACATTTGCGGTTTTGATTGCAGAGCCTAGTATAGCGACATGACATATGGTACCCATGTCGTCTATGATTGATACTTATGATTGAAATTGTTTTAAACACTATACACCTATTATAGTATCAAATGATTTGTTTTTAAACGTATCAAGCATGCTTTGGCTGTTATAAGGTAAAACCCTGTCCTCCGGCTTGCGTTGCATTGTGTGATGGGACTTGGGTCTTATAACAGCTTCATTGTTCTTTATTTAGCATTGCGTTGTTGTTTTATGCACTGGTATTCTTGGGAGGAAACCCGTTCCGTGTTATACGGCGTGGTCCCTTGATTTACCTAACTTTTAAAATAAAGATTAATAACTTTTTTAGTTCTCACACCAGTCCCATGACTGACCTGGAGTTTATTGTTTTAAGCTAAACTCTGGGAGCCCTTATTTTGACACGGGCAGCTAGTAGTTTTGGTTTTGTAGATTTATATTCACAGGAACCTGGTTTACAGCTGGAACGATACTCGGAAAGCTTTGTATCCGCGTATTACTTCTAGTTGTGTTTTGTATTATTTTCCGCTGCTATGTAATGTATTGTAATCTCTGATATTTTCTGTGTAATATTTATTCATTTATACTCTATATTCTTGTATTATGATGGAATTGTTGTAATATACAAGGAAATGTTTTCCCGTATGCGTTCTGTTGTGGCTTGTCTCGAACTATCCGCGCTTTCCTCACCGGGGAAGTTACGGGTTTTCACAGTTGAAAAGGGATATAATTAATTCTAATTATAAACATGGCCTGAAATGGCGCTGCAGTTTCAAAAATTGAATTCAAACTTTGTCGGACTGTACCGGGTGCAAAACAAAACAGATTTGAGTGAAACCAAAAATATTTAAATCTGTTAGTGAATACCTTTCTAATGAATCTGAAAAATCGAAGTTTCATAGAGAAAGCAAAAGTTATGGCCAAATGAATTTTCAGAAAGGTCGCTATGGAATTTATATAGCCCGTCAAAATGGTCATTTTGCATACGACCTCAGAATTCGATGAAACCAATTTTGTTGGATCCGGGATGTGAAGTTATTGCTAGGTTTCAAATTTCATAATTTTTGAAGTTAGTACATGAGCGTGGCAAAAGAAAACGTGTTTTTGGTCAATTATAGTTAAATTGGATAGGCCAGAAATGGGCCTTTTTGCAAACGGTCTCAGAATTCGACGAAACTAGTTTTGTTGGGACCGTATCGTCAAAACATAGCCAGATTTATTTTTCTGGAATTTTTCGAATTAGTTTGTGGCCCTGGAAAATTGAAATGTAAGTTCGAATCAAATATTGAATGTTTTATATTTTAATTTTAAGGAAAACTGACTGAAAGAGTCGAATGGGCCTACGAAACATATCCCATTGTGTTTGGAATGGGGGTAAAACGCTAAGGGCGACAGTCGTTGGGTTCGAATTGGTGTTCGTGTGGGATAGGGGTATTTTAGAGATTTTAAAAATTATAAAATAAAATAAAAAATCTCATTGGGCCACATAATCATCTCTCTCCCCGTTTTATCCCAGAAACCCTCGAAGTCGACGGCGGCCGTGTTCCCCCTTCCCTTCCTTTTTCTGGCAAATCCGTTCACCTTTAGCCCCCACTCCAGTTAAGGTTTTTGTAGTACTCCTCAAGGCCTTCAAATCCATAGTCGCTTCACCTCCTGCCATCGCTTGTGCGCGGAGATCAGACGCCCAGAAGTTCGTCACTTCAAGCCGCCGATTCTCCTCCACCATAGGCGCGAGTTGGCCGCGCTTCCAGGGGGTGGTGCGCCTCTCCTAGCCCGTCAACGTGGCACAAGCCGATCGCGTTCAAGTGCTTCGGATTCAAAGAAAATCGAAGACCTAGTTTTGAACAGAAATAGAAAGGTACGGGTTTTATTTTCTGAAATGATTTTAACACCTTTAAACCATTGCAAACCATGTAAAAATCATATCTTTTTCGTTTCTAGACGAAATTCAGTGAAACAAGAGACAGTGGACTCGTGTGGACGTCTTCTACCTTATAGAAGAGACCGCATATTTTTCTGAGCCTTCTGCTATTTTTGGTGGAGTGGAACCCAACGTGAGATTTCTAATTTATAAACAATATGGAAAACGACGATGTATAAATTATATAATCGATGTATGAGTTATATAAGCGTTGTACACCTCTTGTATAAGTGTTGTATAAGTTGTATGTTCGATGTATAAGTTGTATATGCGTTGCAAAAATTATATATGTGTTGAAATAGAAGTAAATTGCTATATATATATATATATATATATATATATATATATACGCCCCTCGTCCATAAACCATGGACGATATTTATTGATTGCGATTGGTGTGAAAATTGGTTGATAGCGAATGGTTGATAATAATTGTTTGTTGTTGAAATTGATTGATTGTGGTTCAAAAATACCCGTTTGTGGTTGAAATATTTGGTTGAAACCACATAGGATTAGTTTGTGGAAATGAAAAATATATACATGCCGCCTGCGTGCGAACTAGATGCATGATCCCCCATTGTCAAAAGCTGCGAGGCTTTAAGGTAGAGCGAGGAGCCGTACAAGGGACGACCCCGGTTTTAACAACACTACCATTATGCTGCCGAAATTTTGAATAATATTCATGTGTTAGAATTATTTTGAAGTGTTGAAATTATATTCGTCTGTTGAACTGAAATTCATGTGTTGAATCGAAATTCATTCGTTGAATTGAAATTCATGTGTTGAATGGTATTCGTGTTTTAAATATAAAAATCACATTTTTATCTATATATACAAACTATAGAAAACCTTCATGTGTTGAATCGATATTCATTCGTTGAATTGAAATTCATGTATTGAATGGTATTCGTGTTTTAAATATAAAAATCACATTTTTATCTATATATACAAGCTATAGAAAACCTTCATGTGTTGAATCGATATTCATTCGTTGAATTGAAATTCATGTGTTGAATGGTATTCGTGTTTTAAATATAAAAATCACATTTTTATCTATATATACAAACTATAGAAAACCTTCATGTGTTGAATCAATATTCATTCGTTGAAATGAAATTCATGTGTTAAATGGTATTCGTGTTTTAAATATAAAAATCGCCTTTTTATCGATGTATACAAACTATAGAAAACCTTCATGTGTTGAATCGATATTCATTCGTTGAACTGAAATTCATGTGTTGAATGGTATTCGTGTTTTTAAATATAAAAAATCACCTCTTTATCGATATATACAAACTATAGGATACCTTCATGTGTTGAATCTAAACTCATTCGTTGAATTGAAATTCATGTGTTGAATGGTATTCATATTTTGAAAGAAATTGTTTTATAATAAAAATCCTATTTTTATCATCGATATGAACTATATAAAATGATCTTGTTTTGAAATAAATTGTTTTATTATAAAAATCCTATTTTTATCACCTATATGAACTATAAAAAATAATCGTGTTTTGAAATGAATTGTTTTATGATAAAAATCACATTTTTACTATATACATGGATTGTTAAAAATAGTGAAGTGTTGAAATAGAAGACAGTTAGATAAAAATATCATTTTTATCAAATGTATGAAAAGAATATAGTTTTTGAAATCGAAGAATCGATATATATATATATATATATATATATATATATATATAGAATCGAAATATATCGAATAATGACGCTGCAGTTCGTATTTTGAAACCGTGATTTCAAACGATTATACCGAGAGATCCGACCATCGGATTTTCCCGAAACCGCAACCATTGGGTTCGCTTTGGAAATATCTTTCCAACGGCACCAAATTTGTAAAAATCCAACGGTTGGATTGTCTGGAATGTTTAATTCAAACCTGAAGAAAAACAGCGCCAGAATCGATTATATATATATATATACGTATATAATTATATTAAATCAAATAACGACGCTGCAGTTCGTATTTCGAAATCGAAACTTCAAACGATTATACCGGGAGATCCGACCGTCGGAATTTCCCGAAACTGGAACCATTGGATTGGTTTGAAAAGATCTTTCTAATGATGTAAATTTTTTGAAGATCCAACGGTTAGATTTTCAGATATGTGTAAATCATATCTGAAGAAAAACAGCGCCACGGCCGCGTTATGGCCCGAAGCGTCGTTTTGAATAAATTGGCTATTTTAAAATAAATAAAAATAGCGATAAATCGTTATAAAATATTATAAACGATATGGATGTGATTTAGAAATTAACTGAAGGTTGGCTAAGTCGAATGGTTTCCTGGGTGTTGATCTGATGTTGGTTTCGGCCTTCGGGGTTAATATTTGGGAAATCGTTCTCTTACTGATTGACGGTTAGTGACTAATGAATTGAAATGATGCGTGTATATGTTAGTGTTGCACTTGTTTATTATATACACGAGTTGATTCAGAAAGACCGGGTTTATCCCATTCTGAATAACTGAATCGACGATAAGAAATCGAAGATGAAGACGTGGTCGAAGACCGGAGATCTTCACCTCGTTTGGATGGCAACTGAGGTCCTGATTGGGAGGAATCCCGAAATATGGATAATGAGCGATGATCGTCCAGATGTACATGGTAATCGATGGGTTTGCGAGGTATATAGTGCCTCCGATTTCGTTCAGACCTAGAACGGACTTGCAAATGGACTGTGTGTCTGACATTGGAATTCATTTTGTGTGATTGATAGCCATCAATTGCATGGTGTGAATTTCCTGTGTGGCATGCTAAGATGCAGTGATCCGGGCTTCTGTTGAAAAGCAAAGTCTTATGGTTGATGGTCAAAGCACCACTTGTGTGGCATAGCTTTGTGTATAACGTGAATTCGCGAACCTCACACCCCGGTATGAACCAAAAACGGGAGAGGACATCAGGGAGGGCATGCGTTTCCTTCTAGTTAGAAGTGGCGTCAGTGGTTTTACACGCCCTAACGAGTTTGACTTATGTGGTTGTTGCTGTTGCGAGGCGCCTCGGTTTGATCGGACGATCCGGGTCCGATGGAGTCATTCGTTGGCTCGTTTACGCCCCAAAGGGCGGGGAAACATATTGTTCAGGCACTATAATCCACTCCATGTGGACCGGCCCTGACGATCTAAGGGGAAGTTGCGGCTGTTCCGAAGGCTCGGGCTAGAGAGTCTTGAAGTCGGTAAGGACTATCTTTTGCCTTGGTTCATGATGGAAATCCAATTACCAAATACGTGATTGCGCGGTTTTGATTGTATATATATATGTCGGCATGATATATGGTACCCATGCCGTCTATGATTGATAGTTATGATTTGAAATTGCTTTTGAAACCTATAAACACTAGTAGTAATATCAAATGCTTTTGTTTTATTCGTGTCAAGCATATTTTAGCCATTATAAGGTAAAACTCTATCCTCCGGTTTGCGTTGCATTGTGTGATGGGAACTGAGTCTTATAATGGCTTCATTTTTGTAAAAAGCATTGCGATGTTTAAAAGGATGATTTGTTTTTAAAACACTGGCAATCCAATGGAGTAAACCCGTTCAACGAAAGTAGCGTGGTCCTGTGATTAGCCATATTATAAGTATGTTGAGTAGATTTCTCATACCAGTCCCATGACTGACTCGTAGTTTGTTTCACTTTCAAACTCGGGTGCCCCTTTTTCTACACGGGCAGCCTTGTATTCAGGTTTAGCTGACTCTTTCTGGATAGCTAGAGCTGAAGATGGATTCTATTATTTATCTCTTTTTATGATGTTCAACTCCTATTTTACATATTCTGTTTGTTTCCGCTGTAAACATTTATGTATAGCTGATCTGTATTTGTACTAAGTATGATACTGTATACTGTGTAACTCTGATGATTACTTTTATCCAGTGTATTATTTGTATATTATCTGGTGTATTTATTTAATTATGTTATGCTATTATATGTTTATGTGTTATATTCCAAGGATTACCCTTGCCGCCGTCAGTACGGGGTTTGGGGTCGTCTCATTTGGTATCAGAGCTTTGGTTAAGCTTAGTGTTGGAATATAACATATTAACGAACTCGTCAGAAATAGAACCAATAGTGTTCTAGGACGGGTAACTCATTACAGATAGGATCAATAATATCCTAGTATGAGTAAAGTAGAATGAAATACACCCCCAATAGACACATTTACATTTGAAGTATTAATTTCTTTGTTTTCAAATATCTTTTCTGTTGACCTGACACTTTGTCTGCCATTTGCAGACGTACTAGAAAATGAGTGCCAGAAACAGAAGAAGTAATTCTAACCCGGATATAGAATCTCAATTTATGAAATATAGAAATCTGGGTGGAAAGTCGTTTTCGGGCGAGGAATCTATTATGAGAACACAAGCTTGGATTCGTTCGGCTGAGAAAATCTTCGAAGGATTAAAGCTGAGGGATGACCAGAAAAGATTACTGGCCTCCTGGGTACACAAAGACGACGCTTTGTTCTGGTGGGATTCAATCATCAAGAATATTCCAGAAGGTGATATCACCTGGGATAGATTCAAAGTGATCTTTCTGGAAAGATTTACTCCTCCTGAAGCAATGGAGCGACTATCTGATGAATTTTCTTATCTGATACAAGGTGATATGACCATTCCCGAATATCATAAGAAATTCAATGAACTTTCTCACTTTGCCCCTCATCTAATTGAAAATCCGAAGAGGAAGAATTTGAGATTTATCAACGGGCTTCAAAGGAAATATCAGAACAGTGTAATGAGGAACGTGAAGCTCCCCTTTTCTGAAATGATATACATGGCTTACCAGTACGAGGATCTCGACAAGAAAGGTATGTTACAATACGAAGAGGAAGTCAGCTCTAGTAATAAAATTGAGTCTGAAACTGATCGTCCTGAGGCCAGTACGATGTCTGAGGTCAGTAAGAAGCCCAGTGTCAAGAGAAAAAGGGCAAAATCTGAGAAGGAACCAGTAACGACAGCTGTATGCTCTAACTGCAATAGGCAAGGACATCTCTCGATAAGTTGCCGATCTCTAAAGAAACAAAGAAAGGAAGGATCTAAGTCTAATAAGAAGTTTCAAGAGACCAGAGAATGCAGCATTTGCCATCGGTTTGGCCATGTAAAGCAGGATTGCCGGCTGTTAAAGGCAACCAAGGAGGCTCAGGTAAATGAAGTAGCAGAAACCTCAGCACCCTCAGCTAGTCTGGGAAGATCTAATGTTTTAGAAGGCACGCTTACTGTCAAAAATATTCCAGTTAAAGTACTTTTTGACACAGGCGCGTCACGAAGCTTCATTGCAAAGAATGCGGTCAAGAAGTTGGACTTGAAATTGAGGAAGCTCAAAGAACCCATCATTGTCCGTAATCCGGTTGGAGGTTCTCTCGATCTAAGCTGGATTTCTGCGGTGCCTGTCTCTTTCTCCTGTTATAAGTTCCCTACCATCTCTATCATCATGAATTTTACTGAATTCGGTCTTATTCTGGGATTGGATTGGTTAACCAAATATGAGGCAGAGGTTAGATGCGCCGACAGAGTAGTTAGGGCAAAGATTAAATCAGGTGATTATATAACCATTCCATGTAAAGGCCAGGATTCAAATAGAAAAGACTTTTGGGCAGCTTTGGATGTTTCTCCTGTTCAAATTGAAAATATCCCTGAAGTTACAGAGAATATTCCTGACCTTTTCAAAGATATTCCTATCGTCAAAAACTATGCGGACGTGTTCGAAGAAGTTGTTCGCTTACCTCCGCAAAGAGAAATTGATTTCAAAATTGCTTTAATTCCGAATGCAAGGCCGGTAGTTCACGCTATTCGAAGAATGTCCTTGAAAGAGAAAAAGGAATTAGACAATCAAACAAAATAGCTCGTACGGAAGGGTCTGATCAGGCCTAGTTTCTCTGATTGGGGGTGCAGCAGTGAAACGACCCGAACTCCCCCGGTCTCCGAAGAGAAGAGAAAGAGCGGATTGAGTCGAGAACAAGCCACAAAATAGAACGCAGATGGAAGAACATTTCATTGTATATTACAACAATGCATGAGATTACAAGAATATACAGAGTATAAATGAATATTACACAGAAATATCAGAGATTTAAATTACATTTAAATACATCGCAGCGGAAAATAATACAATACACACCTAGAAGAGATATACGGATACAAAGCTTTCCGGATATCATTCCAGCTGTAAACCAGGATCCTGTGAATATAAATATGCAAAACCAAAACTACTAGCTGCCCGTCAAAATAGGGGCACCCAGAGTTTAGGTTAAAACAATAAACTCCAGGTCAGTCATGGGACTGGTGTGAGAACTAAAAACAGTTATTAATCTTTATTTTTAAAGTTAGGTAAATCAAGGGACCACGCCGTATAACACGGAATGGGTTTCCTCCCAAGAATACCAGTGCATAAAACAACAGCGCAATGCTAAATAAAGAAAAATGAAGCTATTATAAGACCCAGGTCCTATCACACAATGCAACGCAAGCCAGGGGATAGGGTTTTTACATTATAATAGCCAAAGAATGCTTGATACGTTTAAAACAGATTATTTGATACTATAATAAGTGCATAGTGTATAAAACAACTTCAAATCATAAGTATCAATCATAGACGGCATGAATGCCCCATACCACTATGTCGCCATATATAGGTTATACAATCAAAACCGCAAAGTCACGTATTTGGAAATTGGATTTCCATCTATGAACCGAGGCCAGGGATCGTCCTCAACCGATTCGAGACTCTCTAGCCCGAGCCTCAGGAACGGCCGCAACTGCCCCATGGAGCGACAGGGCCGGTCCACCGATGTGGATTATAGTGCCTGAACAATACGTTTCCCCGCCCTTTGGGGCGTAAATGAGCCAACAAATGACTCCATCAGACCCGGATCGTCCGATCTAACCGAGGAGCCTCGCAACAGCAACAACCAAACAGGTGAAAAGTATATAAATGTCAGGGCTGGTAGGTCACTGACACCACCCTAGCTAGAAAGAAACGCATGCCCTCCCTGAGGTCCTCTCCCATTTTGGTTCACAACCGGGGTGCAAAACTCGCGAAGTAAACGTTACACAAAGCAACGCCACAAAAGCTGTGCTTTGATCATCACCACAAGACTTTGCTTTTCAACAGAAGCCTCGATCAATTGCCACTCAGGCATGCCACACAGGCAATTCACTCCATGCGTTTGATATCCATCAATATATAACCCCTGAGCTCGTACGTCTCAGAGAAGGGCGTTAAGAGAGAGAATAAATTCTCCGCCGCCAGACAGATATATATTTAATAGAGATCAATCACACGGACTAAAATCCAATGTCAGACACACAGTCCATTTACAAGTTCGTTCTGGGTCTGAACGAAACCGGAGGCACCTAGTACCCCGCATATCCGTCGATCTCCAAGCACGTCTGGACGATCACCAACTGTTTCCATCTTCTTGGGTGTACAGCCCAACCAAGATCATCAGTAATCAACCAAACGACGTGAAGACTTTCGGTCTTCGACCATCGTCTTCATCTTCGACTTATCTTCGTATCAGTTATTCAGAATGGGATAAACCCGGTCTTCCCGAATAACTCGCATATATTTTAAATAAGTGTTACACAAACACAACATATGCCTCATTCCAATTTATCAGTCACTAACCATAAATTAATCAAGAGAATAATTCCCCAAATATTAACCCCGAAGGCCGAAACCAACATCAGATCAATATCCAGAAAACCATTCTGCTTCGCTAACTGACAGTTAGTTTCTAAATTTCACATTCATAGGGAAAGGTTCCCATTAATTTTATCCAAGATAAATTTCTTGAATTTATTCTTTAATCTATTTTTGAATATCAATTCAAACTAGTCGGGATTAGCGAACCTTACCGAAGTAATCATTTGTTTTAATTTCCCAATCCCAACCTATTCATCCCATGAAGTAAAACTGGTAATACTTCATATCTAACACCACGGTGTTATCAATAAATTCAATTACCATTTCACATTCAAATCTAATTAAAGATTTAACTATCGCCTGGAGCAAAACTGGTTATACTCCATTCTCGATCTTTTCAATCTAATTAAAGATTAATTAAAACTCCACTTAGTTTTAATCTTTGACTGGGTTAAAGAATTAGTGTCATTTAAAACACGGTTCACGGTAAACCCAAAATCACATTCATTAATTATCGGGTTAAAGAACGAGTGTTATTTAAAACACTGTCCGCGATAAACCCAAAAATCAATATCAATTCAATTCCAATTAAATATTATTTAATTGGTACACTTCATTAAATATAAATAAAAAGATTTAATCTTTTCTCAACTGGATTCAAGAATAGTGTTAATGAAGACACCATTCACGACAAACCCAAATCACATTTGATATTCAATATAAGGCTCTGAATAGAAAATATATCGGCTTATATTCAATATCAAATTCTACAATTAACAAATGTCATATTGGAAATAACGGTATAAATATATATCTTTCAAATTTCCATAACAACATATGTATAATCACGAATTCCAACATCGAAATATTCCGAAGACAATTTCGATTCAAATCCACTCCAATGCAATCATTGGAAATTCTGGTTATTTTTAAAACCCTTTTCAAATTCAATTTATTTATTTAGAAATAAATAGAATTATAATTCTAGTTCAAAACTAGTTCATTTCGATAAAAATCTATTTTTATCTTTTCGAATATGGAGTTTTTCATCCCAATCCTTTCTAAATCATTTCTTATGATTTTACACCAATTATTACTATTTTTAATAATTTTATCAAGGCCCGTACAGTCGATTTCCATCAATGGCCATCGAACTGCACTTACAACGACCTTTTTCAAATTTGATTTGGACGTATCTCCAAATCCAACCGTTAGATTTTGAATTTCTAATATTCGTTAGAAAGTTCTTTTCGATACGAACCCAACGGTTCCAGTTTTAGGAGAATCCGACGGTCGGATCTCCCGCAATATCCGTTCGAAGTCAATGGTCGAAATTCACGAACTGCCGCGGCGCGGCGCATTCTATTCAGGCCATTATATTATATATATATATAATATATATAATATATAATTCGTTGATTTCCTTTTTAAAAACGTGATTTATAGATCGTTTTAAATTCGTTTTCCAAAATGGTTTCAACTTCATATTCAATTTCAAATCAAAATTGAATATTCCAATATAAATTCGTTTTAAATTCATTTCAAATTGATTTCAATTCAAATTGATTTCTAATTCAATTTCAGTTCGATTTCAATTCGAATTCGTTTATATTCAATTTCAATTCGAATTCGTTTATATTCAATTTCAATTCGAATTCGTTTATATTCAATTTCTATTCGAATTCGTTTATATTCAATTTCTATTCGAATTCGTTTATATCCAATTTCAATTCGAATTTATGTTCAATTCTTTTCAAAATATCAGATTTTGAAATCACTTTCGATATTCATTATAAAATGAATAGAATCGATATAAATATCGTTCACGTCAAAATGGCGTCAATCTAATTAATACGGCTTCATATATTCCTATTTTCAAATATTCTATTTCAAATATTACTATTTCAAATATTTCTTTTTCAAATATTTCTATTTCAAAACTGGAATGAGGCCCAATCAATTACCATATAAAGTTAATTATATGGATTTTTCTACAACACATGTATACAATAACAACGATGAATAATCAACCATCATCCAAAGTGCATTCTACACTGTATAAGCATCGAATATAAATATTCAACGCTTATAGCAGCCTGTCAATCAATCGATCGACATACAACTAATTATTGGGATTAGTGTACGTCAAATATCATCCCAATACCCGTGTGGGGTTTCAAACAATCAAACACATATTTTATTTGTGCAGTTGGGCGATGTGTAAAATTTATCGACCCAATCAATGTCAGTCAAATCAGTGTATATAAACAAACCGTCCGGTTTGTAAATGAATATTTTATCTTGTTCACTTCACGTTAAAAATTATATTTTTAACGATAAAATATCTTATTTTAACACATGAATTTTTATTCCGTTCATTTATACAATGAAAATGATATTTTTAATTTTCTAACATATTTTATGAAATTTTGGCGGCATAACGGCACGATACTAGAAACGGGACAAGGCCTAGCCTTATCCCCGGTCTAGTGAAGGCCCACGCCATTCACACATCAATCAAATCAATTCATTTCACCAAACAATTCCATTCAATCAAATATTCTAACTTATTTTTGTAATCAAACAAACAAGTCCATGGTCTGTGGACGATTGTGTCGAGTGCTACTAAGCACCGTCTGCATCCTAGTATATATATATATAACTAGAAAAAGAAATTGAAAGGAGAGAAATTCTCATAGATAGCTATCCCGACTCCACGGCACTTCATTGATAGAAATCTTCATCGTTATCGCATCTTCGTCATCTTCGTTGCCGTAGCCACTACATATGTAAAAATCGAATTTTTACTTCGCTATTCAATATATAAAAATCGAATTTTTCCTATGTTATTCAATATATAAAAATCGAATTTTTACTATTTTATTCAATATATAAAAATCATATTTTTACTTCGATGTTCAATATATAAAAATCATATTTTCTTCGTTATGATATCATAAAAATCCTATTTTTATTCACGAAACAATGATATTTTTGTTTACAAAAATATTGCTATTTCTATTTTTACAACGGTATTTATATAATAAAGATTATATTTTTATATCGCCCCTTATATAAAAATCACTTCTTTGGTCCTTCTACATAATAAAGATCAAATCTTTAATACTTCTATAATGTAAAAAATCATATTTTTAATCTTTTCCTATGTTAAAAATCTCGCGTTTTCTAAATTAAAAAAAACCGGATTTAAACCATGCTTTTATTTTTAAATTAGCTAAACTAAAATAAATAAAATAAATAATATAAAAGAACTCACTTTAATTCGGTATTTTCCAGAGGGGTCTCGCGGTTCTCTCACACGATAGAAGGAGGCGGAGGCGAAGGTCAAGGGGGAGGTCGATTTGGGTATTTAGGGCTAGGAGTCTCGAATTGGGGTGTATAGAAGAAGGGGGCGACGGAGTAAGGAAGAGGGGAAGGCGTCAGGGTTTGGGGAGGTGGAAGTGTACCTGCGACGGCGGCGGCAGACATGGAGCGGCGCGGTGGGTTGTGGGTGTCGCGGTTTCTACAGAGGAGCGAGGGGAGAGAGAGGGGATCGCGGGAGAGAGAAGGGAGGCTGGAGGAGTTCGCCGTGGTGGTGGAGGCGACGCCGACTTCGGAGGAGCGACGGTCGGTGGAGCGGGTTTGGGGTCGACCCCTTTTTTTCTTTTTTTTCAAATGAACGGGGGGGGGGGGGGGGGGGTCTGAGGAAAGATAAGGGAGAAAGGTTTTTTTTTATTTAATTATTTTATTTTCCACCAAAAAGAAACTTCTATTTTCGACCTCAAAACGAGGCCCACCGCCTGTCGTCCCTAGCTAATTACCCCCATTCCGAACACAATGGGATATGTATCGTAAGCTGATTAGATCGTTTCGATTAGTTTCCGTTGAATTTAAATTTAAATCACTATTTTGAATTTTAAACGTACATTTCAAATTACCGGGGTCGCATACGAACTCGAAAAATTACAGAAAAATATTTTCTAGCTTCGTATTGACGATACGGTCCTAACAAAACTAGTTTCATCGAATTCTGAGACCGTTAGAAAAATAGCCATTTTCCAATCGATTAAAATCAACTGAAACTGGTCAGACGCGTTTTCCTTTGCCACGCTCACATATTTATTCGAAAAATTATGAAATTTAAAATCTAGCAATAATTTAACATCACGGACCCAACAAAAGTGGTTTCGTCGAAATCCGAGGTCGTTTGCAAAATGTCTATTTTTAAGGGCCTGAATTCCATAGCGACTATTCAGAATTTTCAACTGGACATATCTTTTGATTCCCGCTATGAAATTTTGATTTTTCGGATTCGTTGGAAAGATATCATCAATTAGATCCTATTGTTTTTGGTTTCACTAAAATCCGGATTGTTTTGCACCCGGTACATTCAATTGAAGTTTGAAATCGAATTATCGAACTACCGCGCCATTTTCAATTCTATTTATAATTATATATAATTATTTATATTCTAACGATGACGTATATAATATATACGTTCAAATTATATTCAAAATAAATTTCTGGTCGTTTTTATTTAAAATAATCTATTTTAAATGTTCAAAATTCGCTAAAATTGCCAAAATAAAAATTTTAAACTGGCCCAGAATTTGCGGGTTATTACAATCTCCCCCACTTAAAACTTTTCGTCCCCAAAAAGGAACAAAGTCGAAAGTGGTTTGATTAATCAACTCTACGTTCGATCTAGCTTCCATTCTCCAACTTTTCAGTTTCTGAGAATTTTCAAATTTTCAAAAATTTGGCTAACACCCTAAATTTTCGAAAATTTTTGCCATAACCTCCCCTACAATGGGAGCATCGGGAAATCTCAAATAGCTTCCCCGGTCCTTCAGATCTCAAAAAGAAAAAGAAAAAGCCAAGCGGCTAGCCAATAGGCTCATAAAATCATCATCACCCAAACAAAACAGTAAATTATGTAGTAAACATGTACCTATTTGTCGGGCAAACAAATTTTATTCTCGGCTCTAGCCTCCTTGCTATGACCTGTTCAATGTAAGTACATGTATATGCAAGCAAATGCGAACAATTTTCAATACAATTCAATATTTTATTCAATTAGGCATAATGTTCAACATTTAATTATTCAAACGATAATCCAACCACACAACCATCAATCAATTATTGAATTATCATTTCAAATTCATAACTTTGATATATAGTCAAAAATCACATTTTTGATGCCAAATCACAACAATAAGCCCTATCTAATTTTGGTTCTCACACCAGTCTAATGGAAATATATAGGAATCCCACCTTCGAAACTCGAACACAAATGTTGATGATGCGATCGCTATCATCAATATCATCTCCGGGCGACTAGAGTGTGATGCTATATCTATCCAATATATTAAAACTTTGAATATATGTTTGCAAGGCATATATGCAAATTCTTTATATACTGAATTGTCCAAAATCAATATAAACAAATAATCAAATACGAATAGTTGATTTAAATTTTCAAAAAAAATTTGTTTTCACTTTAAAAATATACTATTCACACTCGTTCTAGGATACTACTGATCCTATCTCTAACGAGTCATTCTCGTTGGATATTACCAATCCAATATCTGATGAATTCTTTCGTATGGTTCTAATGTGCCTTGTTCTCTAGCTTTGTAAACCAAAGCTCTGATACCACGATGAAACGACCCGAACTCCCCCGGTCTCCGAAGAGAAGAGAAAGAGCGGATTGAGTCGAGAACAAGCCACAAAATAGAACGCAGACGGAAGAACATTTCATTGTATATTACAACAATGCATGAGATTACAAGAATATACAGAGTATAAATGAATATTACACAGAAATATCAAAGATTTAAATTACATTTAAATACATCGCAGCGGAAAATAATACAATACAAACTAGAAGAGATATACGGATACAAAGCTTTCCGGAAATCATTCCAGCTGTAAACCAGGATCCTGTGAATATAAATCTGCAAAACCAAAACTACTAGCTGCCCGTCAAAATAGGGGCACCTAGAGTTTAGGTTAAAACAATAAACTCCATGTCAGTCATGGGACTGGTGTGAGAACTAAAAACAGTTATTAATCTTTATTTTTAAAGTTAGGTAAATCAAGGGACCACGCCGTATAACACGGAACGGGTTTCCTCCCAAGAATACCAGTGCATAAAACAACATCACAATGCTAAATAAAGAAAAATGAAGCTATTATAAGACCCAGGTCCTATCACACAATGCAACGCAAGCCGGGGATAGGGTTTTTACCTTATAATAGCCAAAGAATGCTTGATACGTTTAAAACAGATTATTTGATACTATAATAAGTGCATAGTGTATAAAACAACTTCAAATCATAAGTATCAATCATAGACGGCATGAATGCCCCATACCACTATGTCGCCATATATAGGTTATACAATCAAAATCGCAAAGTCACGTATTTGGAAATTGGATTTCCATCTATGAACTGAGGCCAGGGATCGTCCTCAACCGATTCGAGACTCTCTAGCCCGAGCCTCAGGAACAGCCGCAACTGCCCCATGGAGCGACATGGCCGGTCCACCGATGTGGATTATAGTGCCTGAACAATACGTTTCCCCGCCCTTTGGGGCGTAAATGAGCCAACGAATGACTCCATCGGACCCGGATCGTCCGATCTTACCGAGGCACCTAGCAACAGCAACAACCACACAGGTGAAAAGTATATAAATGTCAGGGCTGGTAGGTCACTGACACCACCCTAGCTAGAAAGAAACGCATGCCCTCCCTGAGGTCCTCTCCCGTTTTGGTTCACAACCGGGGTGCGAAACTCGCGAAGTAAACGTTACACAAAGCTACGCCACAAAAGCCGTGCTTTGATCATCACCACAAGACTTTGCTTTTCAACAGAAGCCTCGATCAATTGCCACTCAGGCATGCCACACAGGCAATTCACTCCATGCGTTTGATATCCATCAATATATAACCTCTGAGCTCGTACGTCTCAGAGAAGGGCGTTAAGCAAGAGAATAAATTCTCTACCGCCAGACAGATATATATTTAATAGAGATCAATCATACGGACTAAAATCCAATGTCAGACACACAGTCCATTTACAAGTTCGTTCTGGGTCTGAACGAAACCGGAGGCACCTAGTACCCTGCATATCCGTCGATCTCCAAGCACGTCTGGACGATCACCAACTGTTTCCATCTTCTTGGGTGTACAGCCCAATCAAGATCATCAGTAATCACCCAAACGACGTGAAGACTTCCGGTCTTCGACCATCGTCTTCATCTTCGACTTATCGTCGTATCAGTTATTCAGAATGGGATAAACCCGGTCTTCCCGAATAACTCGCATATATTTTAAATAAGTGTTACACAAACACAACATACGCCTCATTCCAATTTATCAGTCACTAACCATAAATTTATCAAGAGAATAATTCCCCAAATATTAACCCCAAGGCCGAAACCAACATCAGATCAATATCCAGAAAACCATTCTGCTTCGCTAACCGACAGTTAGTTTCTAAATTTCACATTCATAGGGAAAAGTTCCCATTAATTTTATCCAAGATAAATTTCTTGAATTTATTCTTTAATCTATTTTTGAATATCAATTCAAACTAGTCGGGATTAGCGAACCTTGCCGAAGTAATCATTTGTTTTAATTTCCCAATCCCAACCTATTCATCCCATGAAGTAAAACTGGTAATACTTCATATCTAACACCACGGTGTTATCAATAAATTCAATTACCATTTCACGTTCAAATCTAATTAAAGATTTAACTATCGCCTGGAGCAAAAATGGTGATACTCCATTCTCGATCTTTTCAATCTAATTAAAGATTCATTAAAACTCCACTTAGTTTTAATCTTTGACTGGGTTAAAGAATCAGTGTCATTTAAAACACGGTTCACGGTAAACCCAAAATCACATTCATTAATTATCGGGTTAAAGAACGAGTGTTATTTAAAACACTGTCCACGATAAACCCAAAAATCAATATCAATTCAGTTCAAATTAAATATTATTTAATTGGTACACTTCATTAAATCTAAATAAAAAGATTTAATCTTTTCTCAACTGGATTCAAGAATAGTGTTAATGAAGACACCATTCACGACAAACCCAAATCACATTTGATATTCAATATAAGGCTCTGAATAGAAAATATATCGGCTTATATTCAATATCAAATTCTACGATTAACAAATGTCGTATTGGAAATAACGGTATAAATATATATCTTTCAAATTTCCATAACAACATATGTATAATCACGAATTCCAACATCAAAATATTCCGAAGACAATTTCGAATCAAATCCACTCCAATGCAATCATTGGAAATTCTGGTTATTTTTAAAACCCTTTGCAAATTCAATTTATTTATTTAGAAATAAATAGAATTATAATTCTAGTTCAAAACTAGTTCATTTCGATAGAAATCTATTTTTATCTTTTCAAATATGGAGTTTTTCATCCCAATCCTTTCTAAATCATTTCTTATGATTCTACACCAATTATTACTATTTTTAATAATTTTATCAAGGCCCGTACAGTCGATTTCCATCAATGGCCATCGAACTGCACTTACATCGACCTTTTTCAAATTTGATTTGGACGTATCTCCAAATCCAACCGTTAGATTTTGAATTTCTAATATTCGTTAGAAAGTTCTTTTCGATACGAACCCAACGGTTCCAGTTTTAGGAGAATCCGACGGTCGGATCTCCCGCAATATCCGTTCTAAGTCAATGGTCGAAATTCCCGAACTGCCGCGGCGCGGCGCATTCTATTCAGGCCATTATATTATATATATAATATATACTTCGTCGATTGCCTTTTTAAAAACGTGATTTATAAATCGTTTTAAATTCGTTTTCCAAAATGGTTTCAACTTCATATTCAATTTCAAATCAAAATTGAATATTCCAATATAAATTCGTCTTAAATTCATTTCAAATTGATTTCAATTCAAATTGATTTCTAATTCAATTTCAGTTCGATTTCAATTCGAATTCGTTTATATTCAATTTCAATTCGAATTCATTTATATTCAATTTCAATTCGAATTCGTTTATATTCAATTTCTATTCGAATTCGTTTATATTCAATTTCAATTCGAATTCGTTTATATCCAATTTCAATTCGAATTTATGTTCAATTCTTTTCAAAATATCAGATTTTGAAATCACTTTCGATATTCATTATAAAATGAATAGAATCGATATAAATATCGTTCACGTCAAAATGGCGTCAATCTAATTAATACGGCTTCATATATTCCTATTTTCAAATATTCTATTTCAAATATTTCTATTTCAAATATTTCTTTTTCAAATATTTCTATTTCAAAACTGGAATGAGGCCCAATCAATTACCATATAAAGTTAATTATATGGATTTTTCTACAACACATGTATACAATAACAACGATGAATAATCAACCATCATCCAAAGTGCATTCTACACTGTATAAGCATCGAATATAAATATTCAACGCTTATAGCAGCCTGTCAATCAATCGATCGACATACAACTAATTATTGGGATTAGTGTACGTTAAATATCATCCCAATACCCGTGTGGGGTTCCAAACAATCAAACACAGATTTTATTTGTGCAGTTGGGCGATGTGTAAAATTTATCGACCCAATCAGTGTCAGTCAAATCAGCGTATTTAAACAAACCGTCCGGTTTGTAAATGAATATTTTATCTTGTTCACTTCACGTTAAAAAATATATTTTTAACGATAAAATATCTTATTTTAACACATGAATTTTTATTCCGTTCATTTATACAATGAAAATGATATTTTTATTTTTCTAACATATTTAAGGAAATTTCGGCGGCATAACAGCACGATACTAGAAACGGGACAAGGCCTAGCCTTATCCCCGGTCTAGTGAAGGCCCACGCCATTCACACATCAATCAAATCAATTCATTTCACCAAACAATTCCATTCAATCAAATATTCTAACTTATTTTTGCAATCAAACAAACAAGTCCATGGTCTGTGGACGACTGTGTCGAGTGCTACTAAGCACCGTCTGCATCCTAGTATATATATATAACTAGTAAAAGAAATTCTCACAGATAGCTATCTCGACTCCACGGCACTTCATTGATAGAAATCTTCATCGTTATCGCATCTTCGTCATCTTCGTTGCCGTAGCCACTACATATGTAAAAATCGAATTTTTACTTCGCTATTCAATATATAAAAATCGAATTTTTACTATGTTATTCAATATATAAAAATCGAATTTTTACTATGTTATTCAATATATAAAAATCATATTTTTACTTCGATGTTCAATATATAAAAATCATATTTTCTTCATTATGATATCATAAAAATCCTATTTTTATTCACGAAACAATGATATTTTTGTTTACAAAAATATTGCTATTTCTATTTTTACAACGGTATTTATATAATAAAGATTATATTTTTATATCGCCCCTTATATAAAAATCACTTCTTTGGTCCTTCTACATAATAAAGCTCAAATCTTTAATACTTCTACAATGTAAAAATCATATTTTTAATCTTTTCCTATGTTAAAAATCTCGCCTTTTCTAAATTAAAAAAAAAACCGGATTTAAACCATGCTTTTATTTTTAAATTAGCCAAACTAAAATAAATAAAATAAATAATATAAAAGAACTCACTTTAATTCGGTATTTTCCAGAGGGGTCTCGCGGTTCTCTCACACGATAGAAGGAGGCGGAGGCGAAGGTCTAGGGGGAGGTCAATTTGGGTATTTAGGGCTAGGAGTCTCGAATTGGGGTGTATAGAAGAAGGGGGCGATAGAGTAAGGAAGAGGCGAAGCCGTCAGGGTTTGGGGAGGTGGAGGTGTACCTACGACGGCGGCGACAGGCTTGGAGCGGCGCGGTGGGTTGTGGGTGTCACGGTTTCTACAGAGGAGCGAGGGGAGAGAGAGGGGATCGCGGGAGAGAGAAGGGAGGCTGGAGGAGTTCGCCGTGGTGGTGGAGGCGACGCCGACTTCGGAGGAGCGACGGTCCGTGGAGCGGGTTTGGGGATCGACCCCTTTTTTTTTCTTTTTTATTTTTCTTTCTTTTCAAATATACGGGGGGGGGGGGGGGGGGGTCTGAGGAAAGATAAGGGAGAAGGGTTTTTTTTATTTAATTATTTTATTTTCCACCAAAAAGCAACTTCTATTTTCGACCTCAAAACGAGGCCCACCGCCTGTCGTCCCTAGCTAATTACCCCCATTCCGAACACAATGGGATATGTATCGTAAGCTGATTTGATCGTTTCGATTAGTTTCCGTTGAGTTTACATTTAAATCACTATTTTGAATTTTAAACGTACATTTCAAATTACCGGGGTCGCATACGAACTCGAAAAATTACAGAAAAATATTTTCTAGCTTCGTATTGACGATACGGTCCTAACAAAACTAGTTTCGTCGAATTCTGAGACCGTTAGAAAAATAGCCATTTTCCAGTCTATTAAAATCAACTGAAACTGGTCAGACTCGTTTTTCTTTGCCACGCTCACATATTGATTCGAAAAATTATGAAATTTAAAATCTAGCAATAATTTAACATCACGGACCCAACAAAAGTGGTTTCGTCGAAATCCGAGGTCGTTTGCAAAATGTCTATTTTTAAGGGCCTGAATTCCATAGCGACTATTCAGAATTTTCAACTGGACATATCTTTTGATTCCCGCTATGAAATTTTGATTTTTCGGATTCGTTGGAAAGATATCATCAATTAGATCCTATTGTTTTTGGTTTCACTAAAATCCGGATTGTTTTGCACCCGGTACATTCAATTGAAGTTTGAAATCGAATTATCGAACTACCGCGCCATTTTCAATTCTATTTATAATTATATATAATTATTTATATTCAAACGACGACGTATATAATATATACGTTCGAATTATATTCAAAATAAATTTCTGGTCGTTTTTATTTAAAATAATCTATTTTAAATGTTCAAAATTCGCTAAAATTGCCAAAATAAAAATTTTAAACTGGCCCAGAATTTGCGGGTTATTACAAGCAGTGGTGTTTGTCCCAAAATCTGACGGTACTCTACGGCTATGTGTGGATTATCGTGATTTGAACAAGCAAACAATAAAGAACAAATATCCATTGCCGCGAATCGATGACTTATTGGATCGTCTGAATGGAGCACAGGTATTCTCAAGGATGGATCTAGCTACAGGCTTCCATCAGCTTCGTATTGCCGAAGAATGTGTTCCTATGACAGCATTCAGAGGTCCAGACCTATTCTATGAGTGGTTAGTAATGCCATTCGGCTTATGTAACGTTCCAGCTTACTTCGTCGATCTGATGAATAGAGTGTTCAGAGGAGTCTTGAATAAATTTGTTCTGGTTTTTATTGACGATATTCTAATCTTCTCTAAATCAAAGGCCGAACATGAAAAACATTTGGAACAGGTTCTGGAAATCCTCAGAAGGAATGTGTTGAAAGCAAAGTTTTCCAAATGTATATTCTGGCAAGAAGAAGTCAAATTTCTGGGCCATGTTGTATTGAAAGAAGGAATTGCTGTGGATCCAAGTAAAATCACAGCTATTCAGAATTGGAAACAACCCAGTACCCCTACAGAAGTCCGCAGTTTTCTCGAATTGGCTAGTTATTACCGGAAGTTCGTTAAAAACTTTTCGAAGATATCTGGTCACTTAATGAAGCTTACAAAGAAGCACTCTAAATTCAAATGGACTGTAGAAAGTGAAGAGGCTTTTGAAGAGCTAAAGTTAAGATTAACGACAACTCCAGTGTTAACCATCATCGATGGCAATCAGGATTTGAAAGTGGTTGCTTATGCTAGCCGGCAGCTGAAGCCACATGAAAAGAACTATGTCACTCATGATCTTGAGTTGTTGTCTATAGTATTCGCTTTGAAAATCTGGAGACACTATCTTCTGGGTAAGAGATTTGAACTATTTATAGATCACCAGTCGTTAAAGTATTTGTTCACTCAGAAAGACCTGAATCTGAGGCAGCAACGTTGGATGGAGATTTTTGCAGCATTTATACACTCTCTAGGGAAAGCCAATGTCGTGGCCGATGCGTTAAGCCGAAAGAATGAAATGATCGCCGGTTTTATTATCATGACTTCATTGATAGATAAAATATCAACTCTTCAGAAGGATGATCACTTCATTCAGAAGATCAGAGAGATAATTCAACAAGGCGAACCCTCGAGTTTTCAAGTTGATAGTGATGGGATTCTAAGGCTGAAAGGTCGAATCTGTGTCCCTAACATTGCTGAGCTCCGCAAGGAAGTTCTGGATGAATGCCACAAGTCAAAACTTAATATCCATCCGGGAGTAAGCAAAATGTATAATGACATCAAACGCAATTTCTGGTGGAAGTCGATGAAGAGCGACATTTGTTTATATGTTAGCCGATGCCCTACTTGCCAACTAGTCAAAAGCGACCAACAGAAACTGGCTGGATTGTTGCAATTGCTGGACGTTCCAGGTTGGAAGTAGGAACATATTTCCATGGACTTCATTGATGGTTTTCCCAAAACCAGAAAAGGAAATGACAGTATTTGGGTGATCGTAGATCGCTTCACGAAGACCGCCCATTTCATACCTGTCAAATAAAAAAGAACTGCTCAGAATCTGGCGCAGATATACTTCAAGGAAATGGTTATACTACATGGAGTGCCGCTCAGTATAGTCAGTGATAGAGATACAATATTTACTAGCAAATTCTGGGAGGCATTTCAATTCGAACTAGGAACGAAGCTGAACTTGAGCACCGCTTATCATCCTCAGACAGACGGTTAGACTGAGAGGGTGAATCGTATTTTAGAAGATCTATTGCAGGCTTGTGTTCTAGATTTCGGTGGATCATGGGAAGACCATCTGCATTTGGCTGAATTCTCGTATAATAACATCTACCAGGCGAGCCTGACAATGTCGCTATTCGAAGCATTATGTGGTAGACCGTGCCGATCTCCTGCTTGTTGGGTCGAACCCGGGAGTAGACTTGTGTTGGGGCCGGATATGATCCGAGAAGCTGCCGACAAAGTTGACTTTATTAAGAAGCGAATACTCGCCGCTCAAAGACGACAAAAGAGCTATGCCGATAGGAGAAGAAGAGATATATCATTTGCTGTTGGCGACTTTGTATATTTGAAAGTATCGCCGATGAGAGGAGTTATCCGGTTCGGTAAAACTGGAAAGTTGGCGCCCAAATTCATTGGTCTGTTTCCTATTCTGGAACGGATCAGAAATCTCGCTTATAGAGTTAAATTGCCTGATTGGTTGCCTGGAGTGCATGATGTATTTCATATATCTCAACTTAGAAAGCACGTTCATGATCCAAACTTGATCATGGAAGAAGCAGCTCAACAAGATATTGAAATTACTCCAGAATCACTACAAGAAAACACTGATTTAGTGTCAAAAATTTAGAAGCGGAAATTTTTGTCACTAATTTGCGACGGATTTCCATGTGATTTGCGAGGGCTAGTTTTTTATGTTTTCAATTTTTTTTCTTTTATTTATTACCGTCATCTTCTGTCATCCCTCACTAATCCATTGCAAATTACATCAAATTACCGACAGAAAATTTCTATCGCTATTATCCTCTGCAAATACAGGCAGAATACCGATGAATATTTATCGAAGTTATTTTGCAGCAGAATTCCAATAGATTTGCAAGAGATGTTTATATTATTTTTCTAATATATACTTTAGTGTTATTTTTTGATAATTATTAACAAATTCTCAAACTCTAATCTCTAATCCCTCTTTTTTTGTTTAAATAAAACCGTAACGAATTCCTATTAAAAATTAGTAATTAAAACTAATAACTAATATATTTAATAATTAATATTTTATAATTATTTTTAATAATTATTAATATAATATAATTAATTAAATAACTGCTAACTTCTAGTAATAATGTATGAATAGTAGTGTATACTAACTATATTATCTAATAATATATTATACTGGATAATTCATAAATAACGATTAACAATTTAAAGTTACTTTTATGTTCAATTATTATAAATATCTAATATTTTTAGTAATTTATAAGTAATATTTTAATATTTCATAATTAACTAACTAATTGATAATTTCAAATAATAATATATAATAAAATATACTTTTAGAAAAATTAATATTCGCAAATAATATAAAAAGATTAATTTTTTTAAAACATAATATTCACAAATAACAAAATTTTGAAATTTACAATAAAAAATAAAAAAAATACTAAAATATTCAATAGCTTTTTTCATTAACTTTATATATAGGTAAATTTTTAAATACTTAATTATAATAATTAGTAAATTATTGTTAATGATAATTAATTGAATTGAACAAATAAAAATAATAATTAATAATTTAATATTAAATAATTAAGTAGTAATATTCACTACTTAATAATTAACTTTTATAATTTAGATTTGCTAATTTTATCAAAAATTAATTTTAATTTTTATATTTAACGTTATTTATTAATAATTAGTAAATTATTGTTAATATTTATTAATTACACTTAATAGATAACGAGTGTAAATAATATTAAATAATGTATTATTATTGTTGTTGTTGTTATTACTTAATAGTCAATGTTTATTAGTTAAATTTTATTTAATAAGTAAAATTAAATAATTAAGAAGTAGTATTTAATACTCAATCATTAATAATCCGGTTATAATATAAAAAAATGGATAATGATTAATTTGAAATATGATAATTTGTACTACTAATAATAACTAGTATTACCGTACAACAGTGGGAAAACCGACCGTTAAGGTGTTCAACATGAAATAAAAATTATTTGTTAAAATATATTTTAAGTTAGATTTTATTTAAAAAATTATAGCGTATTTAAGAGAAAATAGAAGTATTTAGTAAAGTAGAAATTCTATTAAACTAAATTATATATATGAACATAAAAAAAGATCAAACACTTTATTTCTACTACATTGAACCCCCCTCCCCTCCCCCTCCCCCCCCCCCAAAAAAATGTATCTCAATATTTCCTGCATATAAAATACAAAAAATATCTCCCGATTAAAGTAAAGCGAATCTAGCTTCCACTGAAAATGAAAATAGCAGCATTATTGAATTATTCACATCACTGGAAGCAAAATAGGGATCACTCATATATATAGACTATCAGTTTTATAAAACGATCAACCAAAATGAATAAATATATCAAAATTGAAAATGTGCCGTAGATCGAGTAAGCATAAGATTCAGGAATATGATCAAAAATATGGACATCCTTTTTTAATTGCAACATTAAAATAAAATGCAAATCTAGCATTTTAGCTTGTCTAATTGTAGTACGTATATTCAATCAAGGCATAAATGATTTTAAACTGTCGTAAGATGAAGAATATTAATAAAATAAAGAAAAGAAAACTTATCAGTTTTATAAAACGAACAACAAAAATGAATAAATATATCAAAATTGAAAATGTGCCGTAGATCGAGTAAGAATAAGTTTCAGGAATATGATCAAAAAATATGGACATCCTTTTTTAATTGCAACATTAAAAAAAGGCAAATCTAGCATTTTAGCTTGTCTAATTGTAGTACGTATATTCAATCAAGGCATAAATGATTTTAAACTGTCATAAGATGAAAAATATTAATAAACTAAAGAAAAGAAAACTGGTATGACCAACTATAGTAATCGTCATCAACTATCCATTCAAGCACATTGATTTAGCATATACGGTACAAATAAAATAAAAAGAGATACTACACAAATAGGTCGTACCATTAATGTCATTTAATCCTTATATACACAATTGAATGCTTAATTATAATTTTTTATCTATAAACTATTCTTTCTAGCAATGAAAAGGATAAGCCATTATAAATGTCATTTAATTCTCTTTAACAAAAATGAATGGTTAATTATTCACTGTATATGAAAGTATTGGCCACAAAATCTCTCTATAATGAACTTGTAAATTTATTGCAATAAATAACTGATAATTGATTCATAATTACTATTAGCTAGTAAGTAATATTTAATAACTTTATTATAGTATTCAATTTATAATTAGTATTTAAAAGAGGTATTTTTGTGAACTAATTAGATGTTTATTATTAAAAAAATTAGAAATTAATATTAATACTTAATTTAATATTCCAAATTGTGACTTTTATATTCATTCGATAGTTCGGTTCAAGATCCATAAAACCGTTAAGACTCATGAAACTTGAAGTCATTCCAAACGCGTTTTGGCTCCAAAGGTTAAAATTTAGGCTCCAAACATTAAAATTTAGGCTCCATTATCTTAAATCTTTGGCTCCACCGTATGTTATTATGTCCATAATTTTCGCTGGAACACTCTTCAAAGCAAAAATCCCTAAATTTATGTCCAAAACCCACAGGATATTTCGGCAAACTATTCCCTAAAATCGTACTTCAAATCAAACATCGACCTGCCAATTCAAACTCGAAGGAGCTCAAGAGTTGGTACCAAACCGATGGATAGAGGAATGATGTTGCCCATGGAAGTATCGGTTGGATCCCAATCGGATTCGCCATCAATTTAACAAGGTATGTTATGGTTGATATTCTAGTTTCTATTAATCGTGCTATTAATCTTAGTTGGGAAAATCACATAAAGTAAAAAATAATTTTAGTTTTATTAAACGTTTTATATCCCTTTAAATCATGATTGTCAGTTTAGACCAATTTTTTTTTTTAACGATGCTTCAAAAGAAGCTAAATATCTACTGGATTTCTGAGAATAGTTTTGGGTATTTTTCTGAAAAGCAGTTTAAAAAAAGCTTTGCATATGTTAATTAGTATGCGGTCTACGAGTAAACAACGCAGATACCAGAGGGAGTTAAAGTTGCATGAAACCGTAATCGTGATTTTATGTTTTGTTGCTTCAGTTTGATTTTGGAGCGTGATAATGTTGTA
The DNA here is from genome assembly GCA_030737875.1 of Allium sativum. Lineage (NCBI taxonomy): Eukaryota > Viridiplantae > Streptophyta > Magnoliopsida > Asparagales > Amaryllidaceae > Allium > Allium sativum. Next base: position 739,831,144 of record CM060909.1, on the reverse strand, counting down.
TTTAAAATCAACATGCGAAGGAACAATATAACATGAGAATAGACTCCAATAATCTTCGTACTATGTATTAAAATATAGATGGACTATCTGTATAAACCGAAATGAAAATAGGTTGATTATTTATATAAGGCTTCAGCAGTTTGTAGAAGATGTAATTTATAATCAAAGGTTACTGATATGCTCGTGATGTAAATACAGTGTGTAATCATTCCTCGATTTGCTTCTTATGTATACAGTCTTTCCTTTCGATCTACTTCAGTCTCGTGTATATGGTTCTGCCGTTGATATGTGGGCAATGGGTGTTGTCACGGCTGAACTCTTCACACTGAGACCTCTTTTTCCTGGTTCAGACAAGATAGATGAACTTATCAAAACATGTAGTGTGATTGGAACTCCAAATCAAAACACCTGGTTCGAAGGATTAAACCTTGCAACTGCACTAAATTATCAGTTTCCACAGGTTCTATCTTTTTCTTCTACTATAAATTAGATTCTTCTACTAAATTATTAGTATAAGGTCTGTAGTTATATTCTTCTACTATAAATTAGATTTAGGAGACTAAATATAAGGAGCTTGATTGTTTTTCTTTTATTATTTAGTTGCTTCGATCCCTTGGTACTCTTTCTGCTGATGGATGGAAAGAACTAGATATTTGAGTAGTGGAAAACAAAATAAAATAAGGTGGTTGTATCTGAAGAGCGCCATAGGAAGGCAAGTTAGAATTTTTTAAGCAATGCAATTCAACATTGAAATTTATAAGAGATGCTCATTTGACCTTGTTGTTTATTTTTTGAAAACAAAGGGATACAAGACACCACTGATCAAACTTCAAGTAATGGGGCCTTTTTTTTCTTTGCCGCATCTCTTCCCATTTGCGACTGATGGCATAATAAAACAGATTAAGCTGACTATTTTGAGTGTAGATAAAATAGGAGTTGAAGTCAATGGTTTTGCAGCATTGAACAAGGTGGTTCCCCTCTTTCTATTTGACAAGATAATATTTTCAACACTGAATTGTTTACACTAAGAATTTAAATTATAAAGGTTATTTTTTGTTTCTTTATGAATAAAAAACGTAATTACAGAATGAAGCACTTAATGGTGGTGGGACACTCTTTGTCAATAAACATTCGGATCTAAAGTCTGAGTTATGCATGGTAATATACTAACTGTTGTTGTTATTAGTGAAAATACATGTAGATGTTAAAGTTCTCTTGAGTGGAGCCATGTAAAAGCTGGGCAAAGGCATAGCACTGTTTACGGACATAGGTAAAACTTAATAACTCTCTAGTTGTGTTTGTTCAACCAAATTTTTTGAAAAAACTTTCTCATTATCTTCATTCAGGTGGTTGTTTCTTTATATATTGATGATTATTGTGTAAAGTCAAAGTCGTTAATTAGACACTGATTTTTTGTATTCTGTTAACGAGATAAAAAGAAGACATCCTTCTTATATGCCATAGGAATAAAATATACTGCTACCGTATATAGTGTTTATTAGTAGCAAATATAATCTTTGGCATAGTGTGAATTGCATTGAACAAGAGTTGGGTATTGATTGAACTTTGAAATTATATAATCTGTTAGTATTTGTGGTGCATACTTAGAGCTTAAAATGAATTTTGCTTCTCTCTCCCTATGTACCTACATATGCTTTTTTATATCCTGTGTATGATAAAGCTCTCCACCCAAATTACGTAGTTAACATTTGATTTCATACTACATTTGTGTAAACTGAAGCTTGCTGCTAACACAAAGAGTTGAAACCGAAGCTTGCTGGATGGTTTTGTACAAAAGTAAATAATAACAATCCAATGTGCAAACCTTCATATGACAAACCGAGGTGTGTGTGATGGAGATAAGTTGATCTTGCAATGACAGACAAATGATGTTAATCTAGATGTTTTATCATGAAGACACAAAATTCAGAGTGCTGCAATGTCTTACCTGAGCCTTATGCGTTGAAAGTACATTATAGCATGGTGGAGCTATTCAGTGATGCGAACAACAACCGTAGCTACTCGGGGTTAGATTGGGGAAGAGACGAGTAGTGGTAGAGTTATTCTCGAAGAAGAAGCTGTTATGCAATGGACAAGGGAGAGGTAAATTATAGGAACCTTTACTTGACAAATCTAAATTCAAGTGGCACTGCATAGAGAATGTTTAGTACTTTTTAGTACTGTTTATGAAATATTATGGATTTGAGATGCTAGTAACTATATTTTGGTTTTTACTTTTTAGTATTGTTTATGAAATATTATGGATGAATTATGTATTTTTAATGTAAGAATGTTTAGTATATCTATTGTGTAACATTTAATGCTGATTATGAGATGAGTGACTAATATAATACGTTGATTATGAGATGTGTGTGTTGATATTAATTGTGCTGTATTTAAATTAGGATTGTGTATTGAATGGAACACAAGTTATGTGTGATGTATATGTGTGTGTATATATATATATGTATATATGTGTATATGTGTGTGTGTGTGTGTGTGCAGATCAGAAGGGAAATAGCAGCGGATTACCAACAAAAAAAAGGAGGTTAAGTTTACCTCGATTTAATTTTTGTCGCTAATCCCTTGGTAATTAGTAAGGATTTACCAGAATTTTTTATAAATAATATTTTATAATAAATTAATTATCCGTCGGTAAATTGTCGGTATATAAATTAAAAATAAATAAATAAAATTTTATTTTTATTATAAAATTAGTAAAATGTCGGAAAACTCATGCTAAATTCCGTCGCAAAATCTAACACAGATACCGTCATGCTTTTTACCGACCAACCGTTACGTAGGAAATCCGTCGCTAAGGCCCGTTTAGCGATGGATTAGAAGCGGATTTTGCCGCTGCTATATGTTGTTTTTCTTGTAGTGAATTAGCTGTGAGAAGAGAGCCGCTAAAGATCATCGGCAAAGAAACCAAAGAGCTGAGGAACAAGAAAGTTCACTTGGTCAAAGTGCAATGGAGTGGAGATCCGCGAGATTGTACTTGGGAAACCGAGGAGAGCATTCAGAAAGCCTATCCTAGGTGTCGAGTAGACATCTCTGATCGACTCCGGTCCAAGGTACATTTACCATACTTTGCATTACCAATTAGTTCTCTACTTTGTTGTTATTTTCTTTCTTGGATGTGCACTTTTAATTCTATAGTCTAATTAATTTTAAAAGAGTATATGAATTGATTAGGACATTTTTGAAAGGTGAAAAATAAATTTGATTGTTGTGTGAGTTGTGTGATAGTAGACTTGATTAATTAAATTATTAGAACGATAGTTAATTTAATCAAAAATGGAATGAATGGTAGAATTTATTTGATTGTATCATCCATTGAACTGATTAGAAAATAGATAGAAATATATACATGTGCATTATATATGTTTAAACAGGTAATTGGATTAGCTGTTGAGTAAAGATTTTATTTGCATGCCCAACAAATAGGTAAACCTTAATGAGTTGGATGCGCACTTTTATTATTATATCAACTCCTGTGAATGACATTGGATGCGGAGTGCTGGTTGTTCTGTGTGTAATAATAAACGTCGCCATAGGATAGTAACAATTAATTTTGAACTACACTACATGGCATACTTCTGAAGATAGGCATACTTCATCATATACCACATAAGCATTTGGAGCTTGTGTGACGAGGTGGAAGATTTACCATACGAGCGAGAGGCTAGTATGGCGATGAATATATTTTACAGGTTGAACTGATGACTGATATAGACTATTTAAATTGTAACGATTAAATGGCCAGATTAATAAAAACCCCACAAGGGTCTGGAGTTGACAATAACCACGTCTCTCTAGTCATTAGATACGGCGCATGGACTATTTATTTCCCATACGGGACGAGGTGACGAGGATTTATCCTCTGGAGCATTTAAAATACACACTCCCTCAGGCTTTGACAGGGTGACGAGAATTTATTCTCTGGAGTTATTATCAATACACACTCCCCTGTAAACACCAGAATATATCACTATAAATATGTGTATGCTTATTAGGATTTATTGGGTACCTAATACGGCCTAATAAATTTCCAAACCCCTCCCCGTACAAAGGAGGTTATGGCGAAATTTTTCGAAAATTCCGAGTGTTAGCCAAATTTTTGAAGAATTTGAAAATTCTCAGAAACTGAAAAGTTGGATAATGGAAGTAAGATTGAACGTAGATTTGATTAATCAAACCACTTTCGACTTTGTTCCTTTTCGGGGACGAAAAGTTTTAAGTGGGGGAGATTGTAACGACCCGGAAAATCTGAACCAATTTAAATTTATTAAATTGGCTAAAATAGTGGATTTTAAATATTTAAAATAAATATTTTAAATAGTAAAGATGAAAACTGAGTTTGAATCGACAATTGAAAAGGAATATAATTAATTCTAATTATAAACATGGCCTGAAATGGCGCTGTAGTTTCAAAAATTGAATTCAAACTTTGTGGGACTGTACCGGGTGCAAAACAAAACGGATTTGAGTGAAACCAAAAATATTTAAATCTGTTAGTGAATACCTTTCTAAAGAATCTGAAAAATCGAAGTTTCATAGTAGAAAGCAAAAGTTATGGCCAAATGAATTTTCAGAAAGGTCGCTATGGAATTTATATAGCCCGTGAAAATGGCAATTTTGCATACGACCTCGGAATTCGACGAAACCTCTTTTGTTGGATCCGGGATGTGAAGTTATTGCAAGGGTTCCAATTTCATAATTTTTGAAGCTAGTATGTGAGCGTGGCAAAGGGAAATGTGTTTTGGTCAATTATAGTTAAATTGGATTGGCCAGAAATGGGCCTTTTTTCAAACGGTCTCAGAATTCGATGAAACTAGTTTTGTTGGGACCGTATCGTCAAAACATAGCCAGATTTATTTTTTTGGAATTTTTTGAATCAGTTTGGGGCCCTGGCAAATTGAAATGTACGTTCGAATCAAATATTGAATGTTTTATATTTTAATTTTAAGGAAAACTGACTGAAACAGTCGAATGGGCCTACGAAACATATCCCATTGTGTTTGGAATGGGGGTATAACGCTAGGGACGATAGTCGTTGGTGCTCGTGTGGGACAAGGGTATTTTAGAGATTTTTAAAATTATAAAATAAAATAAAAAATCTCATTGGGCCACATAATCATCTCTCTCCCCGTTTCATCCCAGAAACCCTCGAAGTCGACGGCGGCCGTGTTCCCCCCATTCCCTTCCATTTTCTGGAAAATTCGTTCAACTTTAGCCCCCAATCCAGTTAAGGTTTTTGTAGTACTCCTCAAGGCCTTCAAATCCATAGTCGCTTCGCCTCCTACCATCGCCTGTGCGCGGAGATCAGATGCCCAGAAGTTCGTCACTTCAAGCCGCCGATTCTCCTCCTCTGTAGGTGCGAGTTGGCCGCGCTTCCAGGGGTGGTGCACCTCTCCTAGCCCGTCAACATGGCACAAGCCGATCGCGTTCAAGTGCTTCGGATTCAAAGAAAATCGAAGACCTAGTTTTGAACAGAAATAGAAAGGTATGGGTTTTATTTTCTTGATTTTAACACCTTTAAACCGTTGCAAACCTTGTAAAAATCGTATCTTTTTCGTTTCTTGACGAAATTCAGTGAAACAAGAGATAGTGGACTCGTGTGGACGTCTTCTACCTTCTAAAAGAGACCGCATATTTTTCTGAGCCTTCTGCTATTTTTGGTGGAGTGGAACCCAATGTGAGATTTCTAATTTATAAACAATATGGAAAATGACGATGTATAAATTATATAATCGATGTATGAGTTATGTAAGCATTGTACACCTCATGTATAAGCGTTGTATAAGTTGTACGTTCGATGTATAAGTTGTATTTGCGTTGTAAAAATTATATATGTGTTGAAATAGAAGTAAATTGCTATATATATATATATATATATATATATATACACTCCCCTCGTCCACAAACCATGGACGATATTTATTGATTGTGATTGGTGTGAAAATTGGTTGATAGCGAATGGTTGATAATAATTGTTTGTGGTTGAAATTGATTGATTGTGGTTGAAAAATACCCGTTTGTGGTTGAAATATTTGGTTGAAACCACATAGGATTAGTTTGTGGAAATGAAAAATATATACATTCCGCCTGCGTGCAAACTAGATGCATGATTCCCCATTGTCAAAAGCTGGGAGGTTTTAATGTAGAGCGAGGAGCCGTACTAAGGACGGCCCCGGTATTAACTACCCTGCCGTTATGCTGTCGAAATTTTGAATAATATTCATGTGTTAGAATTATTTTGAAGTGTTGAAATTATATTCGTCTGTTGAATTGAAATTCATGTGTTGAATCAAAATTGATTCGTTGAATTGAAATTCATGTGTTGAATGGTATTCGTGTTTTAAATATAAAAATAACATTTTTATCTATATATACAAACTATAGAAAACCTTCATGTGTTGAATCGATATTCATTTGTTGAATTGAAATTCATGTGTTGAATGATATTCGCGTTTTAAATATAAAAATCACATTTTTATCTATATATACAAATTATAGAAAACCTTCATGTGTTGAATCGATATTCATTCGTTGAATTGAAATTCATGTGCTGAATGGTATTCGTGTTTTAAATATAAAAATCACATTTTTATCTATATATACAAACTATAGAAAACCTTCATGTGTTGAATCGATATTCATTCGTTGAATTTAAATTCATGTCTTGAATGGTATTCGTGTTTTAAATATAAAAATCACATTTTTATCTGTATATACAAACTATAGAAAACCTTCATGTGTTGAATCGATATTCATTCGTTGAATTGAAATTCATGTGTTGAATGGTATTTGTGTTTTAAATATAAAAATCACCTTTTTATCGATGTATGCAAACTATAGAAAACCTTCATGTGTTGAATCGATATTCGTTCGTTGAATTGAAATTCGTGTGTTGAATGGTATTCGTGTCGCGATATCCTACCTTGAAGCAGGATGGGTATTATTTCTGATGACTAACGTCTTTGGATGCATGAAAAACAGGTTGGAGGGATCCAACTGGATTCCTTAAAAATATATTGTCTGTTTGTTGTTTGTTTGCGCATATACTGTCGTATATGATGTGTTAGAAAACCTGTCAATTATAATTGGTTGTTTTGATTGTTTGAAATACCACTGGGCCTGAATATTGATCTATAAAAATATTGCAAAAGAGATTTTGAGATTTTAAATGGAAAATTCTATTTTTCTAATAATAGAAATTGAAATTCGAATGGATTAAAAAATATTGACTTGTTTTGAATAGATAAAACAAGTACTGAACAATGTTATAAATATATATAGGAGATAGAAGTATTGAAATTTACAAACGATGTTTGTAAATTGGGAATTGCAAGGGAATTGAATTGAATTTATAAACAAGGTTTATAAATGTAGTGGGAAAAATTATCATTTGATAATTTGAATATTTAAATTGAAATGTGAATTTATAAAAATAGAAATGGGGAAATCGTTTTAAAGAAATAAAGACAAGTATTTCCTTTATAAACGAATTTTATAAATAGTTCTTTTATAACGAAGTTATAAATAAAGTGAAAAGATTTATCATTTGATAATTCAGAAATATAAATACAAGTGTGAAATTGAAAAGGGAAATCTATTTTCAAAAAAATAGAAGTATCAATTTCAGAAGGAATTGAAATCGAGACTTGTTTAAAGAATGAATAAAGAAAATTTAAATAGAATTTGTATATAGAAAATTTAAATAGAATCTGTATATAGAAAATTTAAATAGAATTTGTATATAATTGAATTTGAATATATTGAATTTGAATATATTGAATTTGAATATATTGAATTTGAATATAATTTGAATATACAGAAATTTAAATTCAAAGGAATTCAAACAGAATTTGAATTCAAAGGAATTCAAATGGATTTGAAGAAAGGGAGTTCAAATGAAATTGAAATATAGAGATTTGAAAATAATGGAATTTAAACTATGTAATTTGAATAAAGAATTCAAATGGAATTTAAATTATGGAATTTGAATATAGGATTCATATAGAAAATTCAAATGGAGTTTGAATATATGAAATTCAAAGGAAATTCAAATATAGAATTTGAACGTGGAAATTCAAATGGGATTTGAATAAAGGGAATTCGAATATGGAAATTCAAATAGAATTTAAAAAAAAATAGAAGTGAATCGAAATTTGAATATAGAATTTCAAACAGAAGTGAAATAGATCGGAAATGCTATGTTGAATTGGGAGAAATTGATTTGATATATATTAAAAATATATCAGAATAAAATGGAATTTATTATAGACGAAGCTAAAACGTTTATATTTATACATATAATTAAAACGAACTCGCCGCAGCGCTACAGTTCGAAAATTGGCGTTTCGAACTTCAATTGAGTATACATAACTCAATTGAAGTCGGAATCCTTTGAAAAAAGAAACGTCAGGACCGATTTGATAATAGTTTTCTAATGGAGGAGAAAAATCTGAATTTCGTCGTATAGATTTTGAGTTACATCAAAATCAAATTTTCAGAAAAGCAGCGCCATAACCATTTAAAAACCATAACGGTTTATTTAATTTATAAAAGGATTTTAAGCAAATAAAATCTGAATTTTCTATTTAGAAAATTTCAGATTTTGAGTTGTAATTATATGTGAACTCAAGTGGAGTAATGAATTGATTTTTGAAACAGAAATCAAATTTTTGATTATTGAATAAAATTAACTAATTTGAATAGTAATTAGTTAATGATATTTTGAATTGATATTGGGTTTTGAATAAGTGAATTCGATTTGAAAATTATATTCGAAATCGAAAAGAAACTAGAATTAAAATTCAATTTGGTTATGAGCAAGTTAAATATTTTATTTGAACATGTTATGTTCAAACAAAGAAGTGAAATAGGCGAAATAGCTAATTAAAAAATAAATGAGCGAAAACTGAATTCAACGATTGGTTTGAGATGAATTTAGTTGAAACCAGGTGAACATGTGTTAGACAGGTATGGGATGAGGTATATGAAGATTTTAATTTATGTGCCCGACAAAATGGTACATGTTTAATTTCATATATGAGATTTTATGCGCCGTATCGGCAAGCCGCTTGGCTTTTTCTTTTTCTTTTGGATTGGTGAGGGCCATGGGAGGCTATTTGAAATATCCCAAAGCTCCCGCTACAAGGGAGGTTATGGCGAATTTTTCCGAGAATTTAAGGAGTTAGAATATTTTTCAGATAATTTGATAGTTAGAAATCAATGTATCGATATATATAGAATTCGATTAGGAAACGAAATCAAAAAAATAGAATATTTTAAACAAAAGGGAAATCTATAAATTAGAAATAGAAAGCGAACCATATACATGTTTTAAAAATGAATAATTGGGTTTTATAGTGTGTTTATTCGAGGTAAGTGGTTTTGCCGTTTTGAAGTTGAGGATGTTTTCAGTCAAGGTCTGAGAGGTAATTTTACCCCAACTTGATTGATTTCATTTTTAATTGATAAATAGCAGGATCCAGCCTCGAAGAGAAGTGTTCTGGAAAGAGATAAGTGATTGAAATGTTTTCAATTGCGAATAGAATATATTTTCTAAGTATAGAAAATAATAGAAGGTGATATAGGGCAATGTTTTTCCAACTAGCGTAAGAGATCAATAAGATTTCTGGAAATATTTAGTTAACAAATATTGGATAGGGAAATGAAGAAGTGAATTTATTAATGAAATATTAATCAAAGGCCCAGTGATTTGTTTGATGCTGTGAATGGATGTTTGTTTTACTTCGATAGTTAAATAACCGACTATCGAAGTGTTTGCCAATAGCATTGTCAATATGGAGAGATCGGTTGGATTATTATCCAAGAACCACTCTATATTGGCAGTAGCGTTGCGGATCAGATTTATATTAAGATAATCGAAGACGGTGTAAAGTGCAAGGGATTTTTCTATAAATAGAAATTGTGCCTTCGGTTTCGTTCAATCCCAGAACGAACGTATATGGACGGATGCCTGACAAAGTATTTCCAATGATCTAATGGGTTGGTATGTATTAATATATATGGTTGGAACGGATGTATTCCCTTAGCATAACATCCAGAATATTTGTGCAAATCAATTAGTGATTAACGGATCTGACAATGTGGCATTCAAAGTGATTGTGCTATCAATGAATAGCAAGTAATCGTAGCCTCAGGCCTCAACAACCAGGAAATGACAAAAATCGGGCAGGTAGCATGGCTATGTGGGTCGCTCCCATTAAGGTGTATTATCACCTATCTAGAGATTCATTTAATTCCTTATTCTATTCAATGTTGTCCCAATCGGGAGACGGTTGCTGATCCCAACCGTTGGTGATATACATTCGATACACTCAAGTGAAATGAGTGGTCGGTCATGTGTGGGCCGGTTTGCAAGATGTTCTTGTTGAACCCCAGTGTATCGCCTCTAGAGTACACTGATCGGAAGGTGGTTCCATACCTTGTCATGTTGGAAATCCAATCTCCAATAAGCGCCCTGCGGTTTTTGATTTTATACTATGTATGTGGAGCATGAGATGCAAGCGTTCCGCTAAATTCTATTTATTTGATGTAGACATTATTATAATATCACTGGATTTTTATATCAAAGTGTTTTGGGTTATAGTAAGGTAAAAACCGTCCATGTTTAAGTGTGGGCTAGTCTTGCTATTATCTTTTCTTTTGAAAGGATTGTTAAGTTAAACAAATGGTTGGAGTTTACTCACACCATTCCCATGACTGACCCAGAGTTTGCTTTGTTTTATTTTTTCCTAAACTCTTGGGTGCCCAAATTTGTACGGGTAGTCTAGTGCTTCAGGCTTTTACAGATACACTTAGAGGAGTTGGAAGCAGGAGGCTTCACCAGTTAGCTATAGACTACCATATATTCCGCTGTGAACCATGTTTGTATCTGGAAATAGGTGTTTATAACTGTTCCAAGAATAACTGTTGTGCTCTGATGATGGTATGTATATAAAGTTACTGATTTGTATTTCAAAAGTTATGTTGTATAATATATTTTAATTGTTCCGCTGTGAGATTTGTCTTCTTTGTTTTCTTATATTCTAATATTTCTTTCTTTCTATTTCTCACCATCTAACTTCTTTCTAATAATGATTCGTATTTATGTGCAATTTGGGTTGGATGTGTGGTGATATTAGTCAACTCAGATAGTACGGATTTGCGGGCCTTTACGGTTTTTCAAATAATTACCAGCTTCCATAACTTAATATATATATATATATATATATATATTTGAAGTTTTATGAACTTGAGAATTTTGCCAAAGTATTTTTATTTTAAACATAGATGGAAGTTTTGATTTGAAAGCAAAATCTTAAAAAAAAATTAAAGGCATATGAAGCACTCCTATCTAGTGGATCCCTCTTTGGTATTTTGGACAGTTTAACTTTATTACCAAATGAAGGAACTTGCTATATATGGATTATCACTACTCCAATGCAACGATGAAGAACTATTTTGAAGATAAACTTCAATCGATTAAAATCCGAGATGCAAAGGTAGCTCAAGAAGGAAGTTGTCTTTAATGGTCCAAGTGGGGACCAAGGGATTCAAGATTGAATCAAGGGGTTAAATGGGAACCAAGGGTTCAAATAGGAACCAATGTGTTAACTTCCAAATTTGGGCTTTGCCGCAGGACGTTTCCAAAAGGGCAGTTGGCGTTTGAGACTTCGGTGCATCCTTGAAAGGTTGTTACAGGGAAGGTAAGGGGCTCCACCATATGAGGGGTTCCAAGCGTCGGTTCCACTGTGTTAGGAATTAGTCTATCTGTCGTGTGCTTGGGGACATTCGCTATACCAGAATTGGGTGGATAGCCAAAAATAGCGAATTCCAAATGCTTTATGCGTTGAGTAAGTAAATGTCATAATGAATGATGGACAATAGTAATAGGAGGAGATGTCGTACTAACCATTATAAAGATTTACAAATTTATGAATATGCACTTATTATTTTGAAGGAATGACCATAAGTGCGTGCATAAGATATTCCTAAAGAGGAAAGAAAGAAAGGACACATCATTACTACAAATGTGAAGCTTTAAGAAATTTCATCACATTAGGATGATTATATAGTTAGCACAATAATGAACATACATGTGTTCATTTTTAGTTTGATGATGTGTTAATTGTTCTTTTGGTTTACTCTTGTGAACCACATTGATTGTTAATTTATGAGTGTTCTTTTCTTTTTATGAGGATGTTATAATAACTATTGTTTGTTGATGGATTTTTATTTTTACGCACCATATGTTCCATAGAATGACAAGAAAATACATATTTTATTACAGTATGTGGTGTGTTGTGATTGGCAAGAAACTATGGTTATTACATATGGGAAGTTAACTTATGACAGATGATTTTATTTTTAAAATCCTAATGAAAGATTTATTATTTTGAATGGGTTTTATATTTGGGGAATTGCGAGGGTGCAATTCTTTTGAGGGGGGAAGAATGTAACATCCCACAACTTTTACGATTCTAAAAGTTAAGTAATTAAGAATCAATTATCACTAGGTGATCAATCGGATGTCGTATCTATTACCATTGCGAAGGTCTTTCCGAGACGATCAGTTTGATATATAATTTTAATATATTTGAAATTATCAATTACAAGATATTTCTTTTCTTAGAATGAAAGATAAGCACATGAAACCATTAATTCTCAATGTTCCTATTTTATGAACAAAAATAGTGGTTAAGTGAGTAGACTTTGTTACATGAAGTCATATGTTCAATTCTTGTCAATTTTAAGATGCATTTCCTAATTAAGGGGTACGCGTGTACGTATATAGCTATAAAGGGGAGACATATAGGATTAAAAGTTGCATAAAAGGAAATATTTTATGTGTGTAGATATATATGTATGTATGTATACATAGGGTATATGTTGTTTCCAAATTATAATACATTAATTTTATAGGTTGTGAGTTAACTGCACGTTGATTAACATGCTATTCAAATTCTATGCGTGTGCATATATATATATATATATATATATATATATATATATATGCATGTGTATAACTTGATTTTACATTGACTTTGTATGTTACGGGGAAAGTAGAAGAAATGAAAAGAAAGAGGGAATTAAATCTATATAACTGATTTCTACTTTTGAAAACAGGTAAGTAATCCAATTGCATATAGTGCATATTGTTGTAATGTATTGATTTATATATTGTGAATTAATTGTGCCATGATTCCATATATTATGAATTAATCGCATATGGATTGTCATGTTTCCCAAATATTAGGTTTATATACACACACATACGCAATTAAATATGCATTGATTTTATATGTTATGAGAAACTAGCAAATAAGATTCAAAATATGTATTTAATGTTTCCGTTTACAGAAAGAATTGGATAGGTTAGCAATCAATTATGCATTAATTGTCCATATATTCTATTTAATATTGATTGATTTCAGTTTTTGTTGACTTCATATATTATAGAGGGAAAGTTAATTTCATATTCTTGTAATTAACCGGTATGAAGTTGGATTATCCTATATATGTATATATGAAAATATTCTGATTTTATATACAGGAATGGTGTTATTGTGCATGTTGTAAAATTATAACATTGGTTGACAAATAGGTCATTAATATGTTTTAATATACATTTGTTTCCTATAGTTTTAGGAAATAATTCTTTTATGAAAAAGGGTAAATTTCAAATATGTTCATTTATTATATTCTTAAATGGTATATTCAAATCTTTTGTTATGGATTGGATGAAAATAACAAAAGGTGCATTATAAGATTCTTACTTCATTACGAAGTAATTAGAAGAGCGGTTGTGATTTAATTAAATAATTTTTAGGGTTAATCTAAAGACCAAAATCAATCCCTAACTCCTATATAAGAAGCCAAATCTAACATAACCTCCGTCCTCCTCTACTTTAGTTTTCTTTCTTCCCTCTTGAAAATTCCATAGGAACATCTTGTTTTCCTCTACAAATTTTCCTTAATACAAAGAGTGAAAAGATTACATGCTAAATCAAAGAAGGAAAGAGCATCAAAGTGAAGGAGAAATAGGAAGAAATCTTATGCAAGGTTCACAAAAAATTTCCTACAGCAAAGGAGAACATTGTAAAAAACCCTAACCCCGTTCTGACGGTGGCAAGGGTAATCCTTGGAATATACACATAAACAGATAACAGCAGAACAGAAATAAATAAATACACCAGATAATGCACAATAGAATATACTGGATAAACACAATCATCAGAGTTGCACAGTATATAGGATCATACTTAGTACCAATACAGTTCAGTTAAACATAAATGTCTATAGCGGAAACAAACAGAATATGTACAATAGGAGCTGAACAGCATAAAAAGAGATAAATAATTGAATCCATCTTCAGCTCCAGCTATCCAGAAAGAGCCAGCTAAACCTGAATACAAGGCTGCCCGTGTAGAAAAAGGGGCACCCGAGTTTGAAAGTGAAACAAACTACGAGTCAGTCATGGGACTGGTATGAGAAATCTACTCAACACATTTATAATATGGCTAATCACAGGACCACGCCACTTTCGTGGAACGGGTTTACTCCATCGGATCGCCTGTGCTTTAAAACAAATCATTCTTTTGAAACATCGCAATGCTTTTTATAAAAATGAAGCCATTATAAGACTCAGTTCCCATCACACAATGCAACGCAAACCGGAGGATATAGTTTTACCTTATAATGGCCAAAATATGCTTGATACGAATAAAACAAAAGCATTTGATATTATTACTAGTGTTTATATGTTTCAAAAGCAATTTCAAATCATAACTATCAATCATAGACGGCATGGGTACCATATATCATGTCGCCATATATATATATACAATAAAAACCGCACGGTATCGTATTTGGAAACTGGATTTCCGTCATGAACCGAGGCAAGGGATCGTCCTCACCGAGTTCGAGACGCTCTAGCCCACCCCTCAGGAACAGCCGCAACTGCCTCTTGGATCGTCAGGGCCGGTCCACCGATTTGGATTATTATGCCTGAACACTGCGTTTCCCGGCCCTATGGGGCGTAAACGAGCCAACAAATGGCTCCTTCGGCTTCACATAGTCACCGGTATATCCGAGGCGCCTCGCAACAGCAACAACCACATAAGTAAAATGCCAGGCCGTGTAAAAACACCGACACAACTCCTAGCTAGAAAGAAATGCAGGCCCTCCCTGATGTCCTCTCCCGTTTCTGGTTCATACCGGGGTGTGAGGCTCGCGAATTCACGTTATACACAAAGCTACGCCACACATGCGGTGCTTTGATCATCTCCACAAGACTTTGCTTTTCAACCGAAGCCCTGATCACTGCATCTTAGCACGCCACACAGGCAATTCACATCGTGCAACTGATGGCTATCAATCACACAGAATAAATTCCACTGTCAGACACAATGTCCATTTGCAAGTCCATTCTGGGTCTGAATGAAACCGGAGGCACTATATACCTCGCAAACCCATCGATCACCACGTACGTCTGGACGATCACCACTCATTATCCATATTTCGGGATGCCTCCCAATCAGGACCTCGGTTACCATCCAAACGAGGTGAAGATCTCCAGTCTTCGACCACCGTCTTCATCTTCGATTTCTGATCGTCGATTCAGTTATTCAGAATGGGATAAACCCGGTCTTTCTGAATAGCTCGCGTATATAATAAACAAGTGCAACACTAACATACATACGCATCATTTCAATTCATTAGTCACTAACCGTCAATCAGTAAGAGAACGATTTCCCAAATATTAACCCCGAAGGCCGAAACCAACATCAGATCAACACCCAGGAAACCATTCAACTTAGCCAACCTTCAGTTAATTTCTAAATCACCTCCATATCGTTTATAATATTTTATAATGATTTATCGCTATTTTTATTTATTTTAAAATAGCCAATCTATTCAAAACGACGCTTCGGGCCATAACGCGGCCGTGGCGCTGCTTTTCTTCCGATTTGATTTACACATATCTGAAATTCTATCCGTTGGATCTTCACAAAATTTACATCATTAGAAAGATCTTTTCAAAACGAATCCAATGGTTCCAGTTTCGGGAAAATCCGACGGTCGGATCTCCCGGTACCATCGTTTGAAGATTCGATTTCAAAATACGAACTACAACATCGTTATTCGATTTAATATAATTAAATATATATATATACATATATATATATAATCGATTCTGGCGCTGTTTTTCTTCAGATTTGAATTAAACATTCCAGACAATGTAACTATTGTATCTTTACAAAGTTGGTGCCGTTGGAAAGATATTTCCAAAGCGAACCCAACGGTTGCGGTTTCGGGAAATCCGATAGTCGGATCTCCCGCACTAATCGTTTGAAATCACGGTTTCAAAATGCGAACTGCAGCTTCGTTATTCGATATATTTCAATTCTATTTATTTATATATATATATTGATTCTTCGATTTCAAAGCTATATTATTTTCATATATTTGATAAAAATTATATTTTTATCTAACTGTCTTCTATTTCAACACTTCACTATTTTTAACAATTCATGTATATAATAAAAATGTGATTTTTAATGTAAAACAATTTATTTCAAAACACGAGTATTTTATATAGTTCATATTAATGAAAAAAAATAAGATTTTTATTATAAAACAATTTATTTCAAAACAAGAGTATTTTATATAGTTCATATTAATGATAAAAATAGGATTTTTTATTATAAAACAATTTCTTTCAAAATACAAATACCATTCACAACATGAATTCTATTCAACGAATGAATTTCAATTCAACACATGAAGGTTTTCTATAGTTTATATATATCGATAAAAAGGTGATTTTTATATTTAAAACACGAATACCATTCAACACATGAATTTCAATTTAACGAATGAATTTCCATTCAACACATGAAGGTTTTCCATAGTTTATATATATCGATAAAAAGGTGATTTTTATATTTAAAACACGAATACCATTCAACACATGAATTTCAATTCAACGAATGAATTTCGATTCAACACATGAAGGTTTTCTATAGTTTATATAAATAGATAAAAATGTGATTTTTATATTTAAAACACGAATACCATTCAACACATGAATTTCAATTCAACGAATGAATATCGATCCAACATATGAAGGTTTTCTACAGTTTGTATATATAGATAAAAATGTGATTTTATATTTAAAAACACGAATACCATTCAACACATGAATTTCAATTCAGCGAATGAATATCGATTCAACACATGAAGGTTTTCTATAGTTTGTATATATAGATAAAAATGTGATTTTTATATTTAAAAACACGAATACCATTCAACACATGAATTTCAATTCAATGAATGAATATCGATTCAACACATGAAGGTTTTCTATTCAACGCGTAAATATAGTTTCAACAAATGAAAATAATTCTAACACATGAATATTATTCAAAATTTCGGCAGCATAACGGCAGGGTAGTTAAAACCGGGGCCGTCCCTAGTACGGCTTCTCGCTCTACCTTAAAGCCTCGCAGCTTTTGACAATGGGAAATCATGCATCTAGTTCACACGCAGGTGGAATGTATATTTATTTCATTTCCACAAACTAATCCTATGTGGTTTCAACCAAATAATTCTCAACCACAAACGGGTATTTTTCAACCACATTCAATCAATTTCAACCACAAACAATTCCAATTAACCATTCGCTATCAATCAATTTTCACACCAATCACAACCAATAAATATCGTCCATGGTTTGTGGACGAGGAGCGTATATATATATATATATGTATATATAGCAATTCACTTCTATTTCAACACATATATAATTTTTACAACGCATATACAACTTATACATCGAACGTACAACTTATACAAGAGCTGTACAACGCTTATATAACTCATACATCGACTATATAATATATACATCGTCGTTTTCCATATCGTTTATAAATTAGAAATCTCACAATGGGTTCCACTCCACCAAAAATAGCAGAAGGCTCAGAAAAATATGCGGTCCCTTCTAGAATGGAGAAGACGTCCACACGAGTCCACTGTCTCTTGTTTCACTGAATTTCGTCAAGAAACGAAAAAGATATGATTTTTATAGTGAAATCAAAAACCGTAGCGCTTTAAAGTGCTATAATATAGTTTAATTAAAATCAGTCGTATACCTCTCTAATTTGTTCAAAACTAGGTTTGCGATTTTCGTGCAATCCGTTGCTCGATACGACGATCGGCCACTGCCAGGTGGAAAGGCTTGGAGAGGCGCACGTGCGCCAGGGAGGGGGTCCATGTAATGACCCGGATTTTTAGAGACTTTGGTTATCGACATACACACAATGTCGATAACCAAAACATCGAAAAATCCTGGTAATTAGTGAAAGAAATTAGAGGGTGAGGAAAGATAAGATAGAAAATTAGAATAGAAGAAGAAGAAGGACACAACATCAGAGTAACACGAATCTCACAGCGGAACGAATAACATATAATAGATAACATACTTTGAAATAAAATATTTGTATGTATACAATAACATTATCAGAGTACATCACTTACAACACAGCGGAAATAACTATAGCTATATGCTCCTGAAGCCTCCTGCTCCAGCTCTTCAACTATATCTGTAAAATCCCGACTACTTGACTGCCCATACAAATTTAGGCACCCAAGAGTTTAGGGAAAACAACAAAGTAAACTCCTGGTCAGTCATGGGACTGGTGTGAGTAAAACAGTTTAAAAACAGTTCGAACAAGTAAACGATATCTCATAAGACCACGCCGCATAACGGAACGGGTTTTTCCCTTATGAGAATCCAAAATATCTTTATATCAAAAACCTTTTGATATTATAATAATGTCTATCAACCACAGTATATATAATCATCTAGCAGAAACGCTTTCATCTCCCGTTCTACATATATAGTATACAATCAAAACCGCAAGCACGTATTGGGTAATGGATTTCCAACTATGACAAGGTATGGAACCACCTATCGCTCGTGTACCTCTAGAGAGAAATACACTGGGTTCAACAAGAACATCTTGCAACCCGGCCACACATGACCGACCACTCATTTCGCTTCAGCGTATCGAATGTATATCACCAACAGTTGGGATCAGCAACCGTTTCCCGAATGGGACAGCATAAACAATAGATTTTTAGAAGTAAATGAAACTCTAGATCAGGTGATTATACACCCTACTTCGGTGCGACCGACTTAGCCATGCTGCCTGCCCGATTTCTGTCATTTACCGGATGTGAGGCTAGAAGCTACGCTTATCATCACGTCAGATTCACTTTGAATGCCACATCGTCAAATCCATCAAATCGCCGATTGACGTCCTCAACCATACATTATGTGTTAGCTAAAAGAAGTTTCCTTCTCCGCTTCCACTCTTGGTACAGTTGGAGAAATCAATATATGCGATCGTCTGGAAATACTCTGTCAGACATCCGTCCATACAAGTCATCCAGGAACAGGATGAACCGAAGGCACTATTCTGTAAACAGGATAGCCCTTGCATAACTCTGTCTTCACTTATCTTTGGCATATATGATTCGCAACGCTTATGCCAATACAGAGTGGTTCTTTGGATAATCATCCAACCGGTCTCTCCATATTAACAACGTTAAAATGGTCAAAACTTCGATAGTCTGTGATTTAACTATCGAATAAAAACAAGTGTGCAAACAACGATATTATTTCCAAATGGAAATTATATCGATCAAACATCATTTAACATTCATCTCCTTAGTTCATTTTTCATCTCCTATTTCCCTATATTCAATATTTCTTATTTTCTAGATTTGGAAAATATACGTTATTTACAATGGAAAACATTTCCATTTCTTGTTTTCTTTATTAGAAAACATTTCTGGTTTTTATTTGGAAAACATTTCCAAAGCTTCTTCATTGGACTTAGACAGATGTTTAAACAAACATCGCTGTGCCAACTCAAACCATTTCCTTTACTACCGAACCTTAACTATTCCTTAGTTAAAAACGAAGCCAATCAAGTTGGGGTAGAACTACCTCTCAGACCTTAACTGAACAACATTTCTAACTTTGAAATAGGCAAAGTTCACTTATTCCTTTTACTAACTTCCTTACTTAACCCTCTTCGAATAGCTATATTCGATTGACTCTTTTCACTTAACTCTATTCGATTAACCCTATTCAATTAACTCTATTGGACTAACACTATTGGATTAACTCTATTTGACTAACGCTATTGATTTACTCATTTCGCTTAACTCCTTTCGAATAAACTATATTCGATAATTCCTTTTACTAACTTCCTTACTTAACCCTCTTCGAATAGCTATATTCAATTGACTCTTGTCACTTAACTCTATTCGATTAACCCTATTCAATTAACTCTATTGGACTAAAACTATTGGATTAACTCTATTTGACTAACGTTATTGATTTACTCATTTCGCTTAACTCCTTTCGAATAAACTATATTCGATAATTCCTTTTACTTTCTATTCGAATAACTATATTCGATTAACTCATTTGCTTTAACTCTAATCAATTAAACTAACATTGATTAGCTCCTTTTACTTTAACACTAATCGATTTAACTAACATCGATTAACTCCTTTTACTTTAACACTAATCGATTAAGCTAACATCGATTAGCTCCTTTTACTTTAACACTAATCGATTAAACTAACATCGATTAACTCTTTTTACTTTAACACTAATCGATTAAACTAACATCGATTAGCTCCTTTTACTTTAACACTAATCGATTAAACTAACATCGATTAACTTCCTTTACTTTACTACGTTTTCCGTTACAACTATTTCCTTTTTATAACGTTTTCTTACCGTTACAAATATTTCCTATTTATAACGTCTATTTACCGTTACAAATATTTCCTATTTATAACTTCTATTTATTTTCTAAATAAATATTCCTTTACTACCTCTATTTATTTTCTAAATAAATATCCCTTTTATAAAACCGTGTTCGTTTTATACATATTTCCTTTTATAAAATCCTCTGATTTTATAAAATTCCTTTATTTCAATATACATTGAAATACTTCTTTTTTTACATCCCAGGGTTTCTTATTATATTTAAAATATCGAATAACAATGATCAATATCATTTCAACACCCATTATCCATAACAGATTATATAACACATCATATATCACAATATATGAAAACAGTAAAATAAATATTGAGGAATCCAGTTGGATTCCTCCAACCTGTTTTCCTGCATCACAGATGTTAAACAATATAGATAACATCACTTTTCAGTTCCATATGATATATTCTGTTAAACAGAATCAATATAGAAAATTTAACTAACTGACTAGCAGTTCAATCAAACAGTCAACACACAGTAAAACAGCCAATATCTAACAGTTCTAAAAATACAACATGAAATTATAAACTGTTCAGAGTTAGTGAGATTTACTCACTTTGGACAGTTATCGTTAAATAACGATTAACCATCTTTGATTCAGATGGACAATTTATTTCGATATAAATTGTAATGAGCTCCAATTGGTTTCAAACTAGTCTCAATATGTAGATATCATCCATTCGATTCCAATGCTTCAGGCGGCATTAAGTTCTGATCATGTATGAATGGATCCTTTAAGCAAACAAGTTATACATATTATATATACACGTACACAATTTATATATGTTTTAAATCTTGTCGGGCCTAACCTTTTGAAATCAACCCACTAAAATAAAACAACTCATGTTTTCCTTCTCCATTAACCCGGCCCATCAACACAATCGCAGGCCAACCTTTCCACAGATCCACCCCCTTTAATCCCTTATCATTTTCATTCCTTTCACCCATCCATATTTCTTCACCATTCCTGAAGGCTCGCAACTTCCTGCAACCCTACCCTATCGCGTCCGACCATTTTGTCATGCATAGAAGACTAGCAGTAAAGAGCATCAACACAAATCCCTACTGTAATGCTTCTTCCAGGTTCAAAGAAATAACCCACTAACATTCAGTTGAAACGCATAGCATCCTTCTCAACACCTCACTGCAGAAACCAAAAACAAACCCCAAAACTTCATCTCGATGCCCTGTCCAGGTTCATAGACTCCTCAACATGAATTCGCTCCTTCATCTACCGCCGACATCACCAGTAAATCCCCAATTCAAACCCCTCCCGACTATGCTACAGACCTTCGAACTCCTCACCGTGAATCTCCACTTCACCTCACAAATCCACGCAATCATTTTAGCACATCAACCCGCAACAGCTAACCCCAAAAATACAATAGCAACTCGCCCTTCCTACTTCTCCATAACCGGAGCTCTCCAACCTCTTCAACTTATCGGTTCCGCCTTCATCACCGTGAGCAAAGAAACATAGATCGAACAAAAATACCGCCGTACCCCCCAATACCCACATCAAGTCGAAGCGAAGAACATAGGGGGTTCGAAGAAAAGGGTTTCGAGATTTTTTAGAGGGATACTGAGTTTGATTTCATTTGGTATGGATTTTATGAAGTTGCGGGTTTTAATTTTGAAGGAGAACGAAAGTAGATGGTGGCGACAATGTTTTTGACAGAATAGGAAAAAATGGAAGGGTAGGGTTTAGAAGAAATCGTTTGTATTTATAGGGTTAAATAGGTTTTGCTGTTTGAATTCTACCCAGACAAATATGCTGTCGAATTTAAAGGAAATATGGGAGACTTAAGGGTAGGCTTGCTGTTGTGTGAATGAAGACCACAAACATGAAAAATGCCAGATTGTATAGTTGTTTTTATTAATAAAGTTTTAACATACCTTATTATGAAATTTTACGTCCTCATACGGACTGCTACGGACAGACATACAAATACCGCTATGAGGAGCAAAGCTTCACGATCCTAAAAATACAATAATATCGGTAGGTTGACTTATTCTGTGAAACCCCGAAATGTTGATTACAGGGTGCCAAATACTCCAAATAAAAAGTTGCTTATTTAATTAATTAAAAATTTCAGTAAAATTCTAAAAATTAAATTATCACTACTTCCCAAAAGAACCTTATCTAAATTAAAACCCGATCTCTAGTTATATCGAATAAACCGTTACGGTCGATAAATGATTCTATAGCGACTATTTTAAAATTTGAATTGGACCTATCTCAAAATCTACACGATGAAATCCCGATTTTTCCCTTCCACTAGAAAGATATACTCCACCAGCTCCCTACATTTCTTGTTTCACAGAAATCCGGCTTCAAACGAATCCTGTACATTCAGTTGAAGTTCAAATCGCCAAATAGCGAACTGCCGCGCTATTTCAAGCTCTATTTTAATTATATTATAAACTATACGTTCAATTGTTGATGATTGAATATATTCGTTTTTCAGATTCAAATTCCAAGCTGAATTACATATCACGGATGATCCGGTTCACACCATATCGTGATTTCAGCCAATTCTGATTATTTCAGAATTAAATATATTATTTAATTTATTATTTTAATTAAATATTCATCATTATTTAATTCCCGACCATTAAATTCACTAAGCTACCATTTATACAATTAAATAAATTAATCATAATACCCCTGCCAATGCGGGTCATTACAATCTTCCCCACTTAAAATAATTTCGTCCTCGAAATTGCTAAAAGGTAGAGGACGACCCTATCGACTGGTTAGAACATATTTGTTCCCTTCTTAACTTCAGTTTTAACTGAACCAATTTAATTTCATTTAAATTTTAATTAATTCCTATCAACGAAAATTCCAAAAAATCTTGAAAATTTTCTAGCACTTTAACTCTTCGAAAAATTTCTCCAGTACCTCCTTTGTACTGGTCAATATCTCAAACCACCACTTGCCTCTCTGGGCCGTCTCCATCCCAAAAGAAAATCAAACAGCCAAGCGGCTTGCCAATTCGGCTCATCAAAATCTCATACCCAA
Organism: Allium sativum; assembly: GCA_030737875.1. Classification (NCBI taxonomy): domain Eukaryota; kingdom Viridiplantae; phylum Streptophyta; class Magnoliopsida; order Asparagales; family Amaryllidaceae; genus Allium; species Allium sativum. Next base: position 739,807,237 of record CM060909.1, on the reverse strand, counting down.
TATGTAAAATAAACTGGTACCTTTTTGTCGGGCATACCGTTATATCCCTCACATCTGCTATCAATTCAGCATATACTAATGTCATGCCAATCAACTCCAAATCAGTTTTATCCCCAATACAACCATTCGCTTATATCCAAGCCAAATACCATTTCAACTCGAGTTCAATTCTTGATTTTCAATTCCTTAACTCCTCAATCCAATACCATTTCGGATTCTAATTTCACAAATCCAATCTTATTCGATTTCAATTTAACTTCAGTTACCACTTAACTGATTTTACTTTAATTCAAATTTTCTTTCATAAATTTCTATTAAATTTGTTTTTAATTCAAACAGTCTTTACTAGGGAGTTTTTAATAGTTTACTCTTTTCAAAAATCAAAATTTCCTTTTTGAAATTCAACTGAGCCCATAATCAATATTCCATTAGTTAAATCACTTCTTAATTTCTTTATCAATATTTGTTAACCAAATATTTTCAATAACCATATTGGCCTTTTATGTTATTGGGAAAACATTTCTGAAAATCGCCTTCCTTTATTTTCTAAACTTTAGAAAATATATGCTATTTATAATTGGAAAATATTCCAATTACTTATCTCTTTTCCGATCTCGTTTATTTCTATACTTAGGAAATATTTATGATTCTATTTCCAAGCTTACATTTTATTTGGGTTAAAACGGATGTTGTGTAAAACATCGTTACGACCACCCAAATACTATATTCAACTAACTCTTATTCAACATTGATTTTCGAGCCTGAAATCTTACTATTTATTTGTTAATAATGAAATCAATCAAGTTAGGGTATAACTACCTCTCAGACCTTGACTGAATAACATTTATAACGTCAAAACAGATATGACTACTTATTCGAATAATCAATACCATACAACTACTGATTCACTTTTAAACACGTATGCTTCCTCTCTATATTCTTACGAGATTTTATTCTTATACTTCCTTTTTGATTATACTATTCTATTTCTAAGTTCATTTTCTTATCGACTTCTATATATATTGATATATAGAATTTTAGTTATCAGATTTTCTTAAAAATATTCTAACTCCTTAAATTCCCGGAAAAATTCGCCATAACCTCCTTTGTACTAGGAGCATCGGGAAAATCCCCAAACTGCCACACAGGCCTTCTCCAATCAAAAAGAAAAAGAAAAGCCAAGCGGCTAGCCGATAAGGCGCAAAATCTCATATGTGAATTAAATACATACCTTTCGTCGAGCATTCTATTTATAAAACTTTATACCTTATCCATACTTATCTCATGTATATCCATACATTTCTAATTCATTCCAACTTAATCCAATCATTTTAACTTAGTTCGTTAAGTGATTTTCAAATTACTAGTTTGCCCATTTCACCTTTTTATTTGAGTATAACATGTTCAAATATATTTTAAATTGTTTACCAACTAATTGAATTCCATTTCAATTTTATTTGAATTTCCTATATTCAAATTCCATTTCAATTCTCTTATCCAAATTCTATACTTGAATTTCATTTCAATTCCCTTAAAATCTTCTATATTCAAATTTTAATTCTATTTGAATCCTCTTTATTCAAATTTCATTTTCAATTCTATTTGAATCCTCGACATTCAAATTTCGTTTTCAATTCTATTTGAATCTTCTATATTCAAATTTCCTTTTCAATTTCCTTTATTTATTCTTTAAATAAGCCTCGATTTCAATTCCTTTTGAAATCGATATTTCTACCTTTGGAAAATAGATTTCCCTTCCAACTTCACACTTGTATTTTTATTTCCGAATTGTCCAATGATAATTCCTTTCACTTCATTTATAAACTTCGTTTATAAAGGAACTTCTCGTTTTATTTCTTTTAAACAAGTTAATATTTCAAATCTATTTCAAAATTCAAATTCTATATTTTAAATCCCATTTTGAAATTCAACCCACTTGTCTTTCCCAAAACAAATTTCAAAACAGTATCACTGGTAGAATTCGTCACTTACAGCTCGAAAATGAATACTGATGATGCAGTGTCATCATCAGAATCTATTTTCCAGCGATCGAAGTGAGTTCAATACTATAAAACCATTTCTAAACATTTTCACTTTGAAATTCATTTCAAAATATAATCCACACGGCTTTTAAACCAATTTAAAATCTCCCAGGATCTTAAATTTTCCTTATTCTTAATCCAAATCCATTTACAAACATTTATCCAATTCTCCAGAGTTTTAATTCAATTTCTGGTTTAAATTCAGATTGAACTCATCTGATTTTACGTATTTCACTTATATGAATTCTGATTGGTTATTTACATAACCATTTAATTTATAATCTTACTCGATTATAATAACAACCAATATATCCAATATATATATATCAAAATATACGTCGGGTAAACTATTTTCATTTACCCTCTTTCAAAACATATCGTGCCGACCCATCGTATTCAAGTGTTTAGTAACTCCTACCGATACAGTGGATCAAACTCATCGACCAGAACTCATAAACAACTCAACCAACAAATCTTCACAATATAAAATAATTTTTTATATCAATAACAAATACGTTCACTCGTATATATACACTCAAACTCAATCTAGGGTGTTACTAACCCTATCTCTACCGAGTCACGCCACAGAGCCAAGTAATTCTTAACTTAAGCTCTGATACCAACTGTAATGACCCGGATTTTTAGAGACTTTGGTTATCGACATACACACAATGTCGATAACCAAAACATCTAAAAATCCGGGTCATTACACAATGTCGATAACCAAAACATCGAAAAATCCTGGTAATTAGTGAAAGAAATTAGAGGGTGAGGAAAGATAAGATAGAAAATTAGAATAGAAGAAGAAGAAGAACACAACATCAGAGTAACACGAATCTCACAGCGGAACGAATAACATATAACAGATAACATATCTTTGAAATAAAAGATTTATATGTATACAATAACATTATCAAAGTACATCACTTACAACACAGCGGAAATAACTATAGCTATATGCTCCTGAAGCCTCCTGCTCCAGCTCTTCAACTATATCTGTAAAATCCCGACTACTTGACTGCCCATACAAATTTAGGCACCCAAGAGTTTAGGGAAAACAACAAAGTAAACTCCGGGTCAGTCATGGGACTGGTGTGAGTAAAACAGTTTAAAAACAGTTCGAACAAGTAAACGATATCTCATAAGACCACGCCGCATAACGGAACGGGTTTTTCCCTTATGAGAATCCAAAATATCTTTATATCAAAAACCTTTTGATATTATAATAATGTCTATCAACCACAGTATATATAATCATCTAGAAGAAACGCTTTCATCTCACGTTCTACATATATAGTATACAATCAAAACCGCAAGCACGTATTGGGTAATGGATTTCCAACTATGACAAGGTATGGAACCACCTATAGCTCGTGTACCTCTAGAGAGGAATACACTGGGTTCAACAAGAACATCTTGCAACCCGGCCACACATGACCGACCACTCATTTCGCTTGAGCGTATCGAATGTATATCACCAACAGTTGGGATCAGCAACCGTTTCCCGAATGGGACAGCATCAACAATAGATTTTTAGAAGTAAATGAAACTATAGATTAGGTGATTATACACCCTACTTCAGTGCGACCGACTTAGCCATGCTGCCTGCCCGATTTCTGTCATTTACCGGATGTGAGGCTAGAAGCTACGCTTATCATCACGTTAGATTCACTTTGAATGCCACATCGTCAAATCCATCAAATCGCCGATTGACGTCCTCAACCATACATTATGTGTTAGCTAAAAGAAGTTTCCTTCTCCGCTTCCACTCTTGGTACAGTTGGAGAAATCAATATATGCGATCGTTTGGAAATACTCTGTCAGACATCCGTCCATACAAGTCATCCAGGAACATGATGAACCGAAGGCACTATTCTGTAAACAGGATAGCCCTTGCATAACTCCGTCTTCACTTATCTTTGGCATATATGATTCGCAACGCTTATGCCAATACAGAGTGGTTCTTTAGATAATCATCCAACCGGTCTCTCCATATTAACAATGTTAAAATGGTCAAAACTTCGACAGTCTGTGATTTAACTATCGAATAAAAACAAGTGTGCAAACAACGATATTATTTCCAAATGGAAATTATATCGATCAAACATCATTTAACATTCATCTCCTTAGTTCATTTTTCATCTCCTATTTCCCTATATTCAATATTTCTTATTTTCTAGATTTGGAAAATATACGTTATTTACAATGGAAAACATTTCCATTTCTTGTTTTCTTTATTAGAAAACATTTCTGGTTTCTTATTTGGAAAACATTTCCAAAGCTTCTTCATTGGACTTAGACAGATGTTTAAACAAACATCGCTATGCCAACTCAAACCATTTCCTTTACTACCGAACCTTAACTATTCCTTAGTTAAAAACGAAGCCAATCAAGTTGGGGTAGAACTACCTCTCAGACCTTAACTGAACAACATTTCTAACTTTGAAATAGGCAAAGTTCACTTATTCCTTTTACTAACTTCCTTACTTAACCCTCTTCGAATAGCTGTATTCGATTGACTCTTTTCACTTAACTCTATTCGATTAACCCTATTCAATTAACTCTATTGGACTAATACTATTGGATTAACTCTATTTGACTAACGCTATTGATTTACTTATTTCGCTTAACTCCTTTCGAATAAACTATATTCGATAATTCCTTTTACTAACTTCCTTACTTAACCCTCTTTGAATAGCTATATTCGATTGACTCTTTTCACTTAACTCTATTCGATTAACCCTATTCAATTAACTATATTGGACTAAAACTATTGGATTAACTCTATTTGACTAACGCTATTGATTTACTCATTTCGCTTAACTCCTTTCGAATAAACTATATTCGATAATTCCTTTTACTTTTTATTCGAATAACTATATTCGATTAACTCATTTGCTTTAACTCTAATCGATTAAACTAACATTGATTAGCTCCTTTTACTTTAACACTAATCGATTTAACTAACATCGATTAACTCATTTTACTTTAACACTAATCGATTAAGCTAACATCGATTAGCTCCTTTTACTTTAACACTAATCGATTAAACTAACATCGATTAACTCTTTTTACTTTAACACTAATCGATTAAACTAACATCGATTAGCTCCTTTTACTTTAACACTAATCGATTAAACTAACATCGATTAACTCCTTTTACTTTACTACGTTTTCCGTTGCAACTATTTCCTTTTTATAACGTTTTCTTACCGTTACAAATATTTCCTATTTATAACGTCTATTTACCATTACAAATATTTCCTATTTATAACTTCTATTTATTTTCTAAATAAATATTCCTTTACTACCTCTATTTATTTTCTAAATAAATATCCCTTTTATAAAACCGTGTTCGTTTTATACATATTTCCTTTTATAAAATCCTCTGATTTTATAAAATTCCTTTATTTCAATATACATTGAAATACTTCTTTTTTTACATCCCAGGGTTTCTTATGATGTTTAAAATATCGAATAACAATGATCAATATCATTTCAACACCCATTATCCATAACAGATTATATAACACATCATATATCACAATATATGAAAACAGTAAAATAAATGTTGAGGAATCCAGTTGGATTCCTCCAACCTGTTTTCCTGCATCACAGATGTTAAACAATATAGATAACATCACTTTTCAGTTCCATATGATATATTCTGTTAAACAGAATCAATATAGAAAATTTAACTAACTGACTAGCAGTTCAATCAAACAGTCAACACACAGTCAAACAGCCAATATCTAACAGTTCTAAAAATACAACATGAAATTATAAACTGTTCAGAGTTAGTGAGATTTACTCACTTTGGACAGTTATCGTTAAATAACGATTAACCATCTTTGATTCAGATGGGCAATTTATTTCGATATAAATTGTAATGAGCTCCAATTGGTTTCAAACTAGTCTCAATATGTAGATATCATCCATTCGATTCCAATGCTTCAGGCGGCATTAAGTTCTGATCATGTATGAATGGATCCTTTAAGCAAACAAGTTATACATATTATATATACACGTACACAATTTATATATGTTTTAAATCTTGTCGGGCCTAACCTTTTGAAATCAGCCCACTAAAATAAAACAACTCATGTTTTCCTTCTCCATTAACCCGGCCCATCAACACAATCGCAGGCCAACCTTTCTACAGATCCACCCCCTTTAATCCCTTATCATTTTCATTCCTTTCACCCATCCATATTTCTTCACCATTCCTGAAGGCTCGCAACTTGCTGCAACCCTACCCTATCGCGTCCGACCATTTTGTCATGCATAGAAGACTAGCAGTAAAGAGCATCAACACAAATCCCTACTGTAATGCTTCTTCCAGGTTCAAAGAAATAACCCACTAACATTTAGTTGAAACGCATAGCATCCTTCTCAACACCTCACTGCAGAAACCAAAAACAAACCCCAAAACTTCATCACGATGTCCTGGTCCAGGTTCATAGACTCCTCAACATGAATTCGCTCCTTCATCTACCGCCGACATCACCAGTAAATCCCCAACTCAAACCCCTCCCGACTATGCTACAGACCTTCGAACTCCTCACCGTGAATCTCCACTTCACCTCACAAATCCACGCAATCACTTTAGCATATCAACCCGCAACAGCTAACCCCAAAAATACAATAGCAACTCGCCCTTCCTACTTCTCCATAACCGGAGCTCTCCAGCCTCTTCAACTTATCGGTTCCGCCTTCATCACCGTGAGCAAAGAAACATAGATCGAACAAAAATACCGCCGTACCCCCCAATACCCACATCAAGTCGAAGCGAATAACATAGGGGGTTCGAAGAAAAGGGTTTCGAGATTTTTTAGAGGGATACTGAGTTTGATTTCATTTGGTATGGATTTTATGAAGTTGCGGGTTTTAATTTTGATGGAGAACGAAAGTAGATGGTGGCGGCAATGTTTTTGACAGAAGAGGAAAAAATGGAAGGGTAGGGTTTAGAAGAAATCGTTTGTATTTATAGGGTTAAATAGGTTTTGCTGTTTTAATTCTACCCAGACAAATATGCTGTCGAATTTAAAGGAAATATGGGAGACTTAAGGGTAGGCTTGCTGTTGTGTGAATGAAGACCACAAACATGAAAAATGCCAGATTGTATATATGTTTTTATTAATAAAGTTTTAACATACCTTATTATGAAATTTTACGTCCTCATACGGACTACTACGGACAGACATACAAATACCGCTATGAGGAGCAAAGCGTCACGATCCTAAAAATATAATAATATCGGTAGGTTGACTTATTCTGTGAAACCCCGAAATGTTGATTACAGGGTGCCAAATACTCCAAATAAAAAGTTGCTTATTTAATTAATTAAAAATTTCAGTAAAATTCTAAAAATTAAATTATCACTACTTCCCAAAAGAACCTTGTCTAAATTCAAACCCGATCTCTAGTTATATCGAATAAACCGTTACGGTCGATAAACGATTCTATAGCGACTATTTTAAAATTTGAATTGGTCCTATCTCAAAATCTACACGATGAAATCCCGATTTTTCCCTTCCACTAGAAAGATATACTCCACCAGCTCCCTACATTTCTTGTTTCACAGAAATCCGGCTTCAAACGAATCCTGTACATTCAGTTGAAGTTCAAATCGCCAAATAGCGAGCTGCCGCGCTATTTCAAGCTCTATTTTAATTATATTATAAACTATGCGTTCAATTGTTGACGATTGAATATATTCGTTATTCAGATTCAAATTCCAAGCTGAATTACATATCACGGATGATCCGGTTCACACCATATCGTCATTTCAGCCAATTCTGGTTATTTCAGAATTAAATATATTATTTAATTTATTATTTTAATTAAATATTCATCATTATTTAATTCCCGACCATTAAATTCACTAAGCTACCATTTATACAATTAAATAAATTAATCATAATACCCCTGCCAATGCGGGTCATTACAGTCCAGCTCGGTGGCTCCAGGTGATTGCGGCGGCGGTTGAAAGGACGCGACTTTGGAGGCCTGGATCTCGCGATTCACCAGACGAGAAGGGGTGCAACGACCATGGATTTGAAGCTTGAGAGGAGCTCTTCAAAAACCCCAACTAGGTCGAAGGCTATTGATGCGTGTAGGAGGAGAAAATGAGGAGGGAAGGGATCGAGTGTTTTCCGCCTTCGACGAACTGATACGGGGAGAGAGAAGGTTGACTTGTCGCAATATGATTGGGCCACGGTTTTTTTTATATTTATAAATTTTAAAATCCGAAAATACCCCCCTTTCCCACACGAACACCAATCCAAACTCAACGACTGTCGTCCCCAGTGTTTTACCCCCATTCCGAACACAATGGGATATGTTTCGTAGGCCCATTCGACTGTTTCAGTCAGTTTCCATTCAAATTAAAATATAAAACATTCAATATTCGATTTAAACGTGCATTTCAATTTGCCAGGGCCACAAACTGATTTGGAAAAATTCCAGAAAAATAAATCTAGCTTTGTTTTGACGATACGGTCCCAACAAAACTAGTTTCGTCAAATTCTGAGACCATTTGCAAAAAGGCCCTTTTCTGGTCGATCCAATTTAACTGCAATTGACCAAAACACGCTTTCCTTTACCACGCTCACATACTAACTTAAAAAATTATGAAATTTGAAACCTAGAAATAGCTTCTCATCCCGGATCCAACAAAAGTGGTTTCGTCGAATTCCGAGGTCGTTTGCAAAATGGCCAGTTTCACGGGCTATATAAATTCCATAGCGACCTTTCTAAAAATTCATTTGGCCATAAATTTTGCTTCCTACTTTGTGACTTCGATTTTTCAGATTCGTTAGAATGATATTCACCAACAGATTAAAATATTTTTGGTTTCACTCAAATCCGTTTTGTTTTGCACCCGGTACAGTCCGACAAAGTTTGAATTCAAATTTTGAAACTGCAGGGCCTTTTCAGGCCTTGTTTATAAATAAAATTAATTATATTCCTTTTCAATTGTCGATTCAAACTCAGTTTTCATTGTTATCATTTAAAACATTTATTTTAAATATTTAAAATCCATTATTTTTGCCAATTCAAAAATTTTAAATTGGTTCAGATTTTTCGGGTCGTTACAATCTCCCCCACTTAAAACTTTTCATCCCCGAAAAGGAACAAAGTCGAAAGTGGTTTGATTAATCAACTCTACGTTCAATCTGGCATCCATTCTCCAACTTTTCAGTTTCTGAGAATTTTCAAATTCTTCAAAAATTTGGCTAACACCCGGAATTTTCGAAAAATTTCGCCATAACCTCCTTTGTACGAGGAGGGGTTTGGAAATTTATTGGGCCGTATTAGGTACCCAATAAATCCTAATAAGCATACACATATTTATAGTGATATAATCTGGTGTTTATAGGGGAGTGTGTATTGATAATAACTCCAGAGAATAAATTCTCGTCACCCTGTCAAAGCCTGAGGGAGTGTGTATTTTAAATGCTCCAGAGGATAAATCCTCGTCACCTCATCCCGTGTGGGAAATAAATAGTCCATGTGCCATATCTAATAACTAGAGAGACGTGATTATTGTCAACTCTAGACCCGTGTGGGGTTTTTATTAATCTAGCAATTTTATCGTTACAATTTAAATAGTCCATATCAGTCATCGGTTCAACCTATAAAATATAGTCATCGCCATACAAGCCTCTCGCTCGTATGGTAAATTTTCCACCTCGTCACACAAGCTCCAAATGCTTATGTGGTATATGATGAAGTATGCCTATCTTCAGAAGTATGCCATGCAGTGTAGTTCAAGATTAATTGTTACTATCTTATGGCGATGTTTATTATTTCACACAGAATAACCAGCACTCCGCATCCAATGGCATTTACAGGAGTTGATATAAAAATAAAATTGCGCATCCAACTCATTAAGGTTTACCTATTTGTCGGGCACGCAAATAAAATCTTTACTCAACAGCTATCCATTTACCTGTTCAAACATATATAATGCACATGTATATATTTCTATCTATGAAACACCCCACCTCCGTTAGGGTCACTCTCAAAGGGAATGCCCTAATTTTGGTGGAGGTTTATAAGTACAAGTCACAGATATACAAGACAGATATAAGAACACATATTTGGAAACAGCGGAAGAACAACAAACTTTTATTTCATAAAGTCAAATACGTGTTACAACAACATCCTTTCTAAAAACATAACACTTTCATAATCTGTCTTGAGTACATGATTTAAAGAAGCATAAATAAAACATAGATAAACTGCAAAAGCCCCCATAGTGGATCGTCCAAAGCCATAGTTCAAAACAGGAAAGTCCAAGCAATACATTTCTCTTCTTCAAGCTGAATGTTAAGGTTGGTCAAGCTGCTGTGTTCCCTCCCTGAGGACCTGGGGGGGGGGGGGAACGGAAGAAAGAAGACGAAAGAAAAATAGAGTCAGACATAAAGCCTGAGTATGTCTAGTACTATTTTGTCTATGAATAAAGAACTGGGTATGATAAGTATAAACAGGAAGTGGGCAAGCACTATAAACTTGGTTAAGTTGTCTAGGTTCGAATATACTATCGCACCCCATGTTATTCTCTGAACCCATATAAACTAGTTTCCAACTGGCACCCATAATCAGGGTGATGTGATCCATTCTATGATGATCGGCTCCTACTCGCATAGTTACATGTGTCTTACGGCCCCCGATGTCTGTAGTTACCTATGCTGGTCCCACCATGGGGTGTATCAAGTCCCATAGTGGCAACCCGACACAACCTTAGAGTGCACAGGTATGCTACTGGTGTCCAGTGACTTATTTTTCTGCTCCGGAGTGTGTGCACGCCCGCACTCCGTTAGAACCTACACTGCTACACCACCGCCATCGCTTTGACCTCTTACAATCAGCCCAGTAATCGTGCCCCACCCTGCCTAGCTTCAGGGTATCCTGATACACCTTTTAGGGTTACTGCTGAAAAGGGTCCCCCGTTACTAGGTTTTCTATCTCTAGCCAACATGCTAAGTTGGTTAAGTGTTTCCTACCTAACCCCCACCAGTCCGTTTAGTTTAGCATGTTCCATTTTGATTAAGTCTTTAGTTCACTTAATCCTAACAATCCTGACTCAGCCTTAATTGTCTTATTAAGGCCCTGACCTCTCACATTAGACAGGTATTGTTGTGGCTGCCTATTGTCGGTTGGTTCCGGGCAGTCTTACGCCACAACTCAGTCTAACCTCGGGTCCTTGCTGGGCTCCATGTTTAACCTCCCACATTGGATAGGTATTGTTCTGACTACTGGACAGCCGGGCGGTTCCGGGCAGGTTTACATCACAACTCAATCCAACCTCGGGTTAAACACATCGTATGTTCTACATTTACATATCTTGTCATTCTTCTTTATTTCTTATATGTAAATATTTGCGGCCCATTATTAAGTTAATGGTGTAAAGGTTACACCAATCACGGGCCCTACAAATACTTGAATTTGGGCCCTTCTATTTTATATTTTCATTCATTAATTAATTTTTAACCCAACGTTATTTTCCCCCGTTTTACACGTCCGTTTATATATATTGGGCTTAGCCTTTTAAAGCCCAATTTAGCCATGCGAAAAGGGGAGGCTTATGGCGTATACACAAAGAGGGGAAGGTGAGCGTATGAACTTGCAATACGACGTTGGAAATACAAAATAGAAATTGGTGTACTTGCATAGTGGTAACATAGGTGACATGAATCATAGCATGTGAACTTGCATAGGTTTAACTACAACATGAACCTATATTCTTATTTAGGCATAATGTCAAACATAAGCATGTCATAAATACTTTTAGCATAAACACGGCATAATGTCAAACATAAGCATGGCATAAGTAAAGTTAAATTTGTTCATGGCATAAACATAAACAAGTCATGTTCATAAGGTTTCTACATGTTTACAAAGGGGATACTTTGTTACTAACACAAAAGCATAGTTCAACTTAATCATGGTTTAAGTCTAATCACATAACGATGGTATAAATATACTTATGCATAAATATTCCTAATCATGGTGTTTGCTTTAAACTTGCAAAAAGGGATTTTTGAGTCTAACCTAGCCATGTCTCACATATGTCATCATATAATTCTTGTAAACAAGATCGACTTAATCATGGATTTCAATTATGCCACATAGCCTAGCCATATTCATAAGTTTGCAAATAGGTTTTCTAGTACAAAAGCATGGCTTAATACATGATGCCTAATTCTCAACATAATTTCATATGAACTATAACCAAACTTGTTTTAATTACATACAAATATACATCATGATGGCATAATAACAAAGTCCCAAACTCGCATGAATTTCAATCAACTACATACATGTAGCTTCAACATAGATTACATAATTTGCGAAATATTCCAAACGTTTACTTGCATAGAACTACCGCATGTAGTTCTTTATAACATAATTCAAGAATATCCAAACGTATACAAATTGATAAGAACGCATAAGTATGAATTACTTTTACTGCCACAATTCAAGCATACACATCAACACAATTGTTTATTCATACCAAAGTAATACTCTACTTACAATGGTTGCGGCGAATTTTCTAATTAAGAGATATGATTTCTTTGTTGAATTGATTGGCTTTAGGTTACTTGAATTGCTTTAGGCTTTAGAACTTTCTCCCTAATCCTCTCTCTAGTCGGCGGCTACTCTTAGTCGTTCCTCAGCAACATGGCGGCTATGTTCTTAATTTGAATGAATAGATTAGGGTTTAGTCTAGGGTTGTTTATATAGAGGTTAGGAATTGATTAGGACCATTGATGTTGCTAGGTTAGATCGTAGCCATTCATTAGATAGAGAGACCAATAAAAACTTGCCACCTAGCCCTAGTGACAAAGCAGACCACAGAAAATCGACCACACACAGACCTGGCCAGCCAGGTTGACTGGGCTCGACCAGGTCGACACCCCTGTCGACAGGGCTGTCGACAGCCCTGTCGACATGGGTAGCCCAGGTCGACAGCCCAGTCGACCTGGGTGGCCTAGGCGGGTGTTTATCCGCCCTGGCCCACTGGGCCCGATTTTTAATTATTATTTTATTTCTGTTTGAATTTTAAATTTAATTCAAAACTTCCGAAGGCCATATCTTCTTCATACGGACTCCGTTTTTCGAAAACTCGGACTCTATTTCGCGTATTTTTCCGAGACGAACGCAATGGCGTATCCCGTTTCCCTTAGTTCTTTGATTTCAAATTAATTATACTTGAATTTGTGAATTTCATAGTTATAGAATTCTCGGGGTGTTACATTCTCCCCCACTTAAAAGGATTTCGTCCCCGAAATCTTCAAGTTAGGAGGAATGTATATCCTAACATCCAATCATCCATCTACTCATCCATCAAACACAAGCATCCATTGTCCTTAAAAGACTTCTAATGCTTCATGATCATATGCAAAGTGTGTGTGTACATGTACTTATCTAATGCAAAATCAGGCGGTCTACTGATTCAGTTGACCTCCTTAATGCGAATTATGTAAGTGCCATGAATCCATTATGTATGCAAAATTTTCCTATTCTTGATTCTACATGAGTGCACAATCATTCGATACAAATGCAGCATCCACATGACAACACATTAAAGTTCAATCATATACGAATGCAAACATATATGCATATGCAATATGAAGTGACTGAGCCGATCTAAAACCTAGATTGTGTGTGTATATGCAACCACGAGCAACCACTAGCAATCACTTGCAACCACTTGCAACCATCATCCATAACATGTTTCAACTACATGTTTCCATCCAAAAAGTTTCTACCTAAAGGATACGGTCGAGGAAATATACCTAAAAAGATAGATAAAAGCGCAACTTAAGAAAAAGAAAGATCAAGGATGTACCCTCGAATAGAAAAGGGTAGGCAGTACGTATTCTAGCTTCAGTTTCCCAAGTCGCGTCTCCCTCGGCGTCGCTCCACTGAACTTTGACGAGTTTGACTTCACGGTTGCGTAGCTTCTTCACTTCCGTTCCGAAGATGCGGGTTGGAACTCTTCTTATGGTTGCTTCGCGTTCCACTTCGGCCTCCTTGAGGATATTTGGCTCTACCACTTCAGCAGACTCATGTAGACATTTTCGGAGATGTGAAACGTGAAAAACGTTGTGGACTCCAGCCAACTTCTCGGGTAGCTCTAATCTATAGGCCATTTTCCCAATCTTCTCGATAATAGGGAATGGCCCTACGAATCTTGGCGCTAGCTTTCCTGTGGTTCCAAAACGAACAACGTTTCTTAGCGGTGATACCTTGAGAAAAACTCTGTCTCCAACCTCAAATTCAAGGTCGGTCCTCCTCTTGTCGGCGTAGGACTTTTGTCTGTCTTGGGCCGTCTTCATCCTTCTTCGTATTAAGTCCACTTTCTCTGAAGTCTCTCGGATCATGTCTGGTCCAAGTATGAGCTTATCCGTGGACTCCCACCAACAAGTGGGCGATCGGCACGGTCTTCCATATAAAGCTTCGAAGGGCGCCATTCCGATGGTTGCTTGATAGCTGTTGTTGTAGGCAAATTCCACCAAAGGAAGGTGGTCTTCCCATGTCCCTCCGAAGTCAAGGACGCATAGCCTTAAAAGGTCTTCCAAAACTCTGTTCACTCTCTCTGTTTGGCCGTCGGTTTGGGGATGATAGGCTGTGCTCAAGCATAACTGCGTTCCTACTGCTTCTTGCAGACTCCGCCAAAACTCGCTGGTGAAGATGGGGTCTCGGTCACTAACGATGCTAGATGGTATTCCATGGAGTCGAACGATTTCCTTAAGGTAAAGCGATGCTAGGGATGAGGCAGTTCTTTTACTTTTGACAGGTAAAAAGTGGGCGCTTTTAGTAAGCCTATCCACTATTACCCAAATGCTAGTGTTGCCTCTCCTAGACCTAGGTAGCCCATCGATGAAGTCCATTGAGATGCTATCCCACTTCCACTGCGGGACCTCCAGAGGATGTAGTAGTCCGCCAGGCTTTTTCTGTTCCGCCTTAACCTGTTGGCACACCATACACTTAGAAACGAATTCTGCCACGTCCTTTTTCATGCCGTTCCAGAAGAAAGTCCTTTTTATGTCTTTGTACATTTTATCTCCGCCTGGGTGTATCGTCATCTTGGAGTGATGCGCTTCCTCGAGAACCTTCTTTATTAAATCTTTTGTCTGTGGGACGCATAGTTTTCCGTCTCGCCTTAGCAAACCCTTATCGTCAATGGAATATCTGTTGAGGTGACTTGAAGTCTCACCCCTAATTAGCCTATCAATCATTTCCATAAGCTGAGGGTCTTCGCGTTGTGCTGCCCTTACTGAATCTACTAAAGTTGGGCGCACTTCGAGAGATGCTAGCAAGCCCGGTACGAAATCGGAGGAGGGCCTAAAGTCGAAACTGGCTATAAACTCTAGGCTTTGTCTTTCAACAAACAACGGGCTTAGGGTCAATTTCTTTCGGCTCAACGCGTCTGCTACTACGTTGCCTTTGCCCGGAGTGTAGGAGATTTCGAAATCGTACGAGGCAAGAAACTCCATCCACCTTTGTTGCCTCAAGTTAAGATCTTTCTGCGAGAAAAGATATTTCAACGATTTATGGTCAGTGTAAAGTTCGAACTTCTCACCTAGGAGATAGTGTCGCCAAGACTTGAGTGCAAAGACGATGGCGGCTAACTCAAGGTCGTGGGTTGGGTAGTTCTTTTCGTGCACCTTCAACTGCCTCCCGCCACAAGCTACTACCCTTCCTTCTTGCATTAAGACGGCGCCTAGCCCTGTCCCACATGCATCCGTATAAACAGTGAACATCTTGCTCCCATCTGGCAGCGTCAAAACTGGGGCTGTTGTAAGAGCCCTTTTCAGTCGTTGGAAAGCAAATTCGCAATCCAAATCCCAATTGAACACTAGATTCTTCTTGGTCAATTTCGTGAGCGGAGCTGAGATTTTCGCAAAATCCCTTATAAATTTTCGATAGAAACCTGCTAGTCCTAGAAAGCTTCGGACCTCAGTTGCATTCCTTGGTGTCTTCCAATCTTGTACCGCCACTACCTTCGCAGGGTCCACCGCTAACCCTTGTTTGGATACTATGTGCCCAAGGAACCTCACCTCTTCTCTCCAAAAGTGGCATTTGGAGAATTTGGCTTTTAATTGATGGACTCGCAAAGTTTCCATGATTGCCCTTAAGTGTTGAGCATGTTCCTCTTCACTCTTTGAGAAGATAAGGATATCATCTACGAAGACCACTACGAATTTGTTGAGGAAATCTCTAAATACCCTACTCATCAGGTCCACGAAGTAAGCAGGTGCATTTGTCAAGCCGAAAGGCATGAAAAGCCATTCAAAGAAGCCGTCTGGGGTTCTGAATGCCGTTTTATCGATGCTATCTTCAGCCACCCTTAGCTGATGAAAACCGGTCGCTAAATCGAGTTGGGAGAAAACAGACGCTCCTACAAGCTGGTCAAATAAATCGTCAATTCTAGGAAGAGGATGCCTATTCTTTTTCGTTAGCTTGTTGAGCTCCCTATAGTCAACACATAGACGGAGTGAACCATCCGCCTTCGTAGCGAACACCACCGGAGCGCCCCATTCTGAAATGCTCCTCCTAATGAACCCCTTTTCTAGAAGCTCTTTAATCTGTTTACTGAGCTCTTTCCTTTCTCGTGGAGCCATATGTCTAACGGGCAACGCAACGGGCTTTGCATTATCTACAAGATATATGCGGAAGTCTATTTCCCGCTTCGGAGGCAAGCCCTTCACCTCTTCGAAGACATCCGGATATTCCCGGACCACTCTAACTGATTTCAAATTTTCAACAGAGGCATCTAGCGATTCAAGATAACTAAGCATAACCGCATACGAGGGATTACAAGAAATTTCCAAAGTATTACCGAGCTGGGTTAGGAGCCTAACAACCCTTTTCTCACAATCAAGGATCGCCCCATTACTGGATAGCCAATCCATGCCCAAAATCAAACCATACCCCGAAAAGCCCAAAACAAAGGCACTACATTGAAATTCTACACTTAGAATAGAAATTTTCAATCCCACACAGATCATAGACAAATGAGCTGGGCCCCCAATTGGGTTTGAAACAATTAAGGGGTCCTCTACCATACTAGTTTTTAGGTGCAGAGATTCTACTAAAGCAGACGAGATAAAGGAGTGTGATGCGCCGGAATCAAATAAAGTGCGAACGGGGTGATCATAAAGATAAATTACGCTTTCTACAGAAGTATTTATACCTCGCTGTTGCAATGGTGGCGCTTCTAGCACATGAACCTGTGCCCCTGGGGTGGATCCAGCGCCCTGCCCCTGTCCTCGTTTCTTTGGGCAGTCCTTAGCCCTGTGGCCTATCTGACCGCATGAAAAGCACCCACCATTCTCCTTGGCCTTCTTTTTTCGGCAGTCCTTTACTAAGAGCCCCACTTTGCCACAGAAATTGCACTTCCTCTTCTCTTTGTTGCCTTTTCCGCCTTTCTTAAAGTCCGCCTTCTTGGGCTGCAAACCCTCTTTCTTCCCTTGAGAGCTTTCTGCCTTTGTCTCCTTCTTGCCCTTGTCCTCTTCATTCAGCAATGCCATTTGCACCAATCTTTCATACGTGGCTCCCATGGGTATATGGGTCATGGCCAAACTGTGTAATGGCTCATTTAACCCTTTGACGAAACGGAGAGCCTTCTTGTGCGGGGTGTTGACTAGGTCAAGCCCAAACCTAGCCAGCTCATCAAACTGATTCACATACTCTCTGACAGTCTTGTCTCCTTGCTTAAGAAATAAGAATTTTTCCAACTGCAAACTTCTTTCCGCATCTGAGAGAAATTTGGTCTCAAACCTTGCCCTAAAGTCCTCCCATGTCTCCATTGGTCTTTCAGCATTAGTGACTTCCCACCAGTAGGAAGCCTCGCCCTTCAATAGCCATACCGCCAGTTGTACTTTTTGTCTATCCTCTACCTCAAAGATGATGAATAGGTCCTCCGTTTCTTTCAGCCAATTCCTAGCTGCTACGAAGGACTCAGTTCCATGAAAATCCCTTCCTCCCATAGCTTTAAAGTCTTTACATATCTTAGCAAAAGCGTTTCCCCGTGGAGGAGGAGGTGGAGGAAAAGGTGCCGCTGCAGCCGGATGATTTCCTTCAGCTGGGGGAGGAGGAATGGTAGGACCTGGCTGAGTGGCCCTTGCTTCTAAGAACCGTCTAAACCAACCAGGTATTGGTACCCCTTCCGGCAAGTTAAGTTCTTGGGACATGCTGAAACAAAAAGGATGGATTCAAAATGAAGGATAAGAGATAATACCTATGGCTTTGGGGAGTGGACTTTGCCTTTTTTTTTTAAAATAAAATAATATTTTTCTTTTAAAAATGCTTCTTTAAATTTCCTTTTTGAAAATAATTTTCAAAACTTTTTATCTTATCTGGTAAACCTATGCTCTGATACCAAGTGAAACACCCCACCTCCGTTAGGGTCACTCTCAAAGGGAATGCCCTAATTTTGGTGGAGGTTTATAAGTACAAGTCACAGATATACAAGACAGATATAAGAACACATATTTGGAAACAGCGGAAGAACAACAAACTTTTATTTCATAAAGTCAAATACGTGTTACAACAACATCCTTTCTAAAAACATAACATAACACTTTCATAATCTGTCTTGAGTACATGATTTAAAGAAGCATAAATAAAACATAGATAAACTGCAAAAGCCCCCATAGTGGATCGTCCAAAGCCATAGTTCAAAACAGGAAAGTCCAAGCAATACATTTCTCTTCTTCAAGCTGGATGTTAAGGTTGGTCAAGCTGCTGTGTTCCCTCCCTGAGGACCTGGGGGGGGGGGGGAACGGAAGAAAGAAGACGAAAGAAAAATAGAGTCAGACATAAAGCCTGAGTAAGTCTAGTACTATTTTGTCTATGAATAAAGAACTGGGTATGATAAGTATAAACAGGAAGTGGGCAAGCACTATAAACTTGGTTAAGTTGTCTAGGGTCGAATATACTATCGCACCCCATGTTATTCTCTGAACCCATATAAACTAGTTTCCAACTGGCACCCATAATCAGGGTGATGTGATCCATTCTATGATGATCGGCTCCTACTCGCATAGTTACATGTGTCCTACGGCCCCCGATGTCTGTAGTTACCTATGCTGGTCCCACCATGGGGTGTATCGAGTCCCATAGTGGCAACCCGACACAACCTTAGAGTGCACAGGTATGCTACTGGTGTCCAGTGCCTTATTTTTCTGCTCCGGAGTGTGTGCACGCCCGCACTCCGTTAGAACCTACACTGCTACACCACCGCCGTCGCTTTGACCTCTTACAATCAGCCCAGTAATCGTGCCCCACCCTGCCTAGCTTCAGGGTATCCTGATACACCTTTTAGGGTTACTGCTGAAAAGGGTCCCCCGTTACTAGGTTTTCTATCTCTAGCCAACATGCTAAGTTGGTTAAGTGTTTCCTACCTAACCCCCACCAGTCCGTTTAGTTTAGCATGTTCCATTTTGATTAAGTCTTTAGTTCACTTAATCCTAACAATCCTGACTCAGCCTTAATTGTCTTATTAAGGCCCTGACCTCTCACATTAGACAGGTATTGTTGTGGCTGCCTGTTGCCGGTTGGTTCCGGGCAGTCTTACGCCACAACTCAGTCTAACCTCGGGTCCTTGCTGGGCTCCATGTTTAACCTCCCACATTGGATAGGTATTGTTGTGACTACTGGACAGCCGGGCGGTTCCGGGCAGGTTTACATCACAACTCAATCCAACCTCGGGTTAAACACATCGTATGTTCTACATTTACATATCTTGTCATTCTTCTTTATTTCTTATATGTAAATATTTGCGGCCCATTATTAAGTTAATGGTGTAAAGGTTACACCAATCACGGGCCCTACCCATACTTGAATTTGGGCCCTTCTATTTTATATTTTCATTCATTAATTAATTTTTAACCCAACGTTATTTTCCCCCGTTTTACACGTCCGTTTATATATATTGGGCTTAGCCTTTTAAAGCCCAATTAGCCATGCGAAAAGGGGAGGCTTATGGCGTATACACAAAGAGGGGAAGGTGAGCGCATGAACTTGCAATACGACGTTGGAAATACAAAATAGAAATTGGTGTACTTGCATAGTGGTAACATAGGTGACATGAATCATAGCATGTGAACTTGCATAGGTTTAACTACAACATGAACCTATATTCTTATTTAGGCATAATGTCAAACATAAGCATGTCATAAATACTTTTAGCATAAACACGGCATAATGTCAAACATAAGCATGGCATAAGTAAAGTTAAATTTGTTCATGGCATAAACATAAACAAGTCATGTTCATAAGGTTTCTACATGTTTACAAAGGGGATACTTTGTTACTAACACAAAAGCATAGTTCAACTTAATCATGGTTTAAGTCTAATCACATAACGATGGTATAAATATACTTATGCATAAATATTCCTAATCATGGTGTTTTCTTTAAACTTGCAAAAAGGGATTTTTGAGTCTAACCTAGCCATGTCTCACATATGTCATCATATAATTCTTGTAAACAAGATCGACTTAATCATGGATTTCAATTATGCCACATAGCCTAGCCATATTCATAAGTTTGCAAATAGGTTTTCTAGTACAAAAGCATGGCTTAATACATGATGCCTAATTCTCAACATAATTTCATATGAACTATAACCAAACTTGTTTTAATTACATACAAATATACATCATGATGGCATAATAACAAAGCCCCAAACTCGCATGAATTTCAATCAACTACATACATGTAGCTTCAACATAGATTACATAATTTGCGAAACATTCCAAACGTTTACTTGCATAGAACTACCGCATGTAGTTCTTTATAACATAATTCAAGAATATCCAAACGTATACAAATTGATAAGAACGCATAAGTATGAATTACTTTTACTGCCACAATTCAAGCATACACATCAACACAATTGTTTATTCATACCAAAGTAATACTCTACTTACAATGGTTGCGGCGAATTCTCTAATTAAGAGATATGATTTCTTTGTTGAATTGATTGGCTTTAGGTTACTTGAATTGCTTTAGGCTTTAGAACTTTCTCCCTAATCCTCTCTCTAGTCGGCGGCTACTCTTAGTCGTTCCTCAGCAACATGGCGGCTATGTTCTTAATTTGAATGAATAGATTAGGGTTTAGTCTAGGGTTGTTTATATAGAGGTTAGAAATTGATTAGGACCATTGATGTTGCTAGGTTAGATCGTAGCCATTCATTAGATAGAGAGACCAATAAAAACTTGCCACCTAGCCCTAGTGACAAAGCAGACCACAGAGAATCGACCACACACAGACCTGGCCAGCCAGGTTGACTGGGCTCGACCAGGTCGACACCCCTGTCGACAGGGCTGTTGACAGCCCTGTCGACATGGGTAGCCCAGGTCGACAGCCCAGTCGACCTGGGTGGCCTAGGCGGGTGTTTATCCGCCCTGGCCCACTGGGCCCGATTTTTAATTATTATTTTATTTCTGTTTGAATTTTAAATTTAATTCAAAACTTCCGAAGGCCATATCTTCTTCATACGGACTCCGTTTTTCGAAAACTCGGACTCTATTTCGCGTATTTTTCCGAGACGAACGCAATGGCGTATCCCGTTTCCCTTAGTTCTTTGATTTCAAATTAATTATACTTGAATTTGTGAATTTCATAGTTATAGAATTCTCGGGGTGTTACAATCTATTTTCTAATAAGTTCAATGTGTGATTTAAATGAATAAACTCCACCATTATTCTCTTATTAATTAAATTAATTATCGTTCTAATAATTTAATTAATCCAATCCACAATCACACAACACAAATAACAATCAATTTGTTTTTAACTTTTCAAAAATATACTCTTTTATATATGTTCAAAAATCATATTTCTAAAACCAGACTATAAATATAATCACAAATACGTTATTTATAAACATATTATTCTCGACTCGTTCTAGGGCACTTCTGACCCCATCTCTAACGAGTTATTCTGCTATACTCATACTTGGATATTACTGATCCTATATGTATGGAGTTACCCGTCCTAGAACACTACTGGTCCTATTTCTGACGAGTTCATTAATATGTTATATTCCAGCACTAAGCTTAACCAAAGCTCTGATACCAAAATGTAAAAACCCCCAACCCCGTACTGACGGTGGCAAGGGTAATCCTTAGAATATACACATAAACAGATAATAGTAGAGCAGAAATAAATAAATACACCAAATAATGCACAATAGAATATATTGGATAAACGCAATCATCAGAGTTACACAGTATACAGGATCATACTTAGTACCAATACAGTTCAGCTATACATAAATGTCTACAGCGCAAACAAACAGAATATGTCAATAGGAGCTGAACAGCATAAAAAGAGATAAATAATAGAATCCATCTTCAGCTCCTGCTATCCAGAAAGAGCCAGCTAAACCTGAATACAAGGCTGCCCGTGTAGAAAAAGGGCACCCGAGTTTGAAAGTGAAACAAACTACGAGTCAGTCATGGGACTGGTATGAGAAATCTACTCAACACATTTATAATATGGCTAATCACAGGACCACGCCACTTTCGTTGAACGGGTTTACTCCATCGGATCGCCAGTGCTTTAAAACAAATCATTCTTTTGAAACATCGCAATGCTTTTTAACAAAATGAAGCCATTATAAGACTCAGTTCCCATCACACAATGCAACGCAAACCGGAGGATAGAGTTTTACCTTATAATGGCCAAAATATGCTTGATATGAATAAAACAAAAGCATTTGATATTATTACTAGTGTTTGTATGTTTCAAAAGCAATTTCAAATCATAACTATCAATCATAGACGGCATGGGTACCATATATCATGTCGCTATATATATATATATATATATATATATATATATATATATATATATATACAATCAAAACCGCACGGTGTCGTATTTGGAAATTGGATTTCCGTCATGAACCGAGGCAAGGGATCATCCTCACCGAATTCGAGACGCTGTAACCCGCCCCTTAGGAACAGCCGCAACTGCCCCTTGGATCATCAGGGCCGGTCCACCGATGTGGATTATTATGCCTGAACACTGCGTTTCCCCACCCTATAGGGCGTAAACGAGCCAACGAATGGCTCCTTCGGCTTCACATAGTCACCGGTATGTCCGAGGCGCCTCACAACAGCAACAACCACACAAGTAAAATGTCAGGCCATGTAAAAACACCGACATAACTTCTAGCTAGAAAGAAACGCAGGCCCTCCCTGATGTCCTCTCCCGTTTCTGGTTCATACCGGTGTATGAGGCTCGCGAATTCACGTTATACACAAAGCTACGCCACATAGGCGATGCTTTGATCATCTCCATAAGACTTTGCTTTTCAACAGAACCCTTGATCACTGCATCTTAGCACGCCACACAGGCAATTCACACCATGCAACTGATGGCTTTCAATCACACAGAATAAATTCCAATGTCAGACACACTGTCCATTTGCAAGTCCGTTCTGTGTCTGAACGACACCGGAGGCACTATATACCTCGCAAACCCATCGACCACCACGTACGTCTGGACGATCACCACTCATTATCCATATTTCGGGATGCCTCCCAATCAGGACCTCCGTTACCATCCAAACGAGGTGAAGATCTCCGGTCTTCGACCACCGTCTTCATCTTCGATTTCTTATCGTCGATTCAGTTATTCAGAATGGGATAAACCCGGTCTTTCTGGACAACTCGCGTATATAATAAACAAGTGCAACACTAACATACATACGCATCATTTCAATTCATTAGTCACTAACCGTCAATCAGTAAGAGAACGATTTCCCAAATATTAACCCCGAAGGCCGAAACCAACATCAGATCAACACCCAGGAAACCATTCGACTTAGCCAACCTTCAGTTAATTTCTAAATCACCACCATATCGTTTATAATATTTTATAACGATTTATCGCTATTTTTATTTATTTTAAAATAGCCAATCTATTCAAAACGATGCTTCGGGCCATAACGCGGCTGTGGCGCTGTTTTTCTTCAGATTTGTTTTACACACATCTGAAAATCTAACCGTTGGATCTTCGAAAAATTCACATCATTAGAAAGATCTTATCAAAACGAATCCAACGGTTCCAGTTTTGGGAAAATCCGACGGTCGGATCTCCCGATACCATCGTTTGAAGTTTCGATTTCAAAATACGAATTGCAGCGTCGTTATTCGATTTAATATAATTAAATTTATATATATATATATATATATATATATATAATTGATTCTGGAGCTGTTTTTCTTTAGATTTGAATTAAACCTTGCAGACAATCCAACCGTTGGATCTTTACAAAGTTGGTGCCGTTGGAAAGATATTTCCAAAGCGAACCCAACGGTTGCGGTTTCGGGAAAATCTGATGGTTGGATCTCCCGCACTAATCGTTTGAAATCACGGTTTCAAAATACGAACTGCAGTTTCGTTATTCGATATATTTCAATTCTATTTATATATATATATATATATATATATCGATTCTTCGATTTCAAAGCTATATTATTTTCATAAATTTGATAAAAATTATATTTTTATCTAACTGTCTTCTATTTCAACACTTCACTATTTTTAACAATTCATATATATAATAAAAATGTGATTTTTAATGTAAAACAATTTATTTCAAAACACGAGTATTTTATATAGTTCATATTGATGATAAAAATATGATTTTTATTATAAAACAATTTATTTCAAAACAAGAGTATTTTATATAGTTCATATTGATGATAAAAATATGATTTTTTATTATAAAACAATTTCTTTCAAAATACGAATACCATTCACCACATGAATTCTATTCAACGAATGAATTTCAATTCAACACATGAAGGTTTTCTATAGTTTATATATATCGATAAAAAGGTGATTTTTATATTTAAAACACGAATACCATTCAACACATGAATTTCAATTCAACGAATGAATTTCGATTCAACACATGAAGGTTTTCTATAGTTTATATATATCGATAAAAAGGTGATTTTTATATTTAAAAAAAGAATACCATTCAACACATGAATTTCAATTCAACGAATGAATTTCGATTCAACACATGAAGGTTTTCTATAGTTTATATAAATAGATAAAAATGTGATTTTTATATTTAAAACACGAATACCATTCAACACATGAATTTCAATTCAATGAATGAATATCGATTCAACACATGAAGGTTTTCTATAGTTTGTATATATAGATAAAAATGTGATTTAATATTTAAAAACACCAATACCATTCAACACATGAATTTCAATTCAACGAATGAATAACGATTCAACACATGAAGGTTTTCTATAGTTTGTATATGTAGATAAAAATGTGATTTTTATATTTAAAAACACGAATACCATTCAACACATGAATTTCAATTCAACGAATGAATATGGATTCAACACATGAAGGTTTTCTATTCAACGAGTAAATATAGTTTCAACAAATGAAAATAATTCTAACACATGAATATTATTCAAAATTTCGGTAGCATAACGGCAGGGTAGTTAAAACCGGGGCCGTCCCTAGTACGGCTCCTAGCTCTACCTTAAAGCCTCGCAGCTTTTGACAATGGGAAATCATGCATCTAGTTCGCACGCAGGCGGCATGTATATTTATTTCATTTCCACAAACTAATCCTATGTGGTTTCAACCAAATAATTTTCAACCACAAACGGGTATTTTTCAACCACATTCAATCAATTTCAACCACAAACAATTCCAATTAACCATTCGCTATCAATCAATTTTCACACCAATCACAACCAATAAATATCGTCCATGGTTTGTAGACGAGGGGCGTATATATATATATATATATATATATATATATATATAGCAATTCACTTCTATTTCAACACATATATAATTTTTACAACGCATATACAACTTATACATCGAACGTACAACTTATACAACGCTTATACAAGAGGTGTACAATGCTTATATAACTCATACATCGACTATATAATTTATACATCGTCGTTTTCCATATCGTTTATAAATTAGAAATCTCACATTGGGTTCCACTCCACCAAAAATAGCAGAAGGCTCAGAAAAATATGCGGTCTCTTCTAGAATGTAGAAGACGTCCACACGAGTCCACTGTCTCTTGTTTCACTGAATTTCGTCAAGAAACGAAAAAGATATGATTTTTATAGTGAAATCAAAAACCGTAGCGCTTTAATGTGCTATAATATAGTTTAATTAAAATCAGCCGTATACCTCTCTAATTTCTTCAAAACTAGGTTTGCGATTTTCGTGCAATCCGTTGCTCGATACGACGATCGGCCACTGCTAGGTGGAAGGGCTTGGAGAGGAGCACGTGTGCCAGGGAGGGGGTCCAGCTCGGTAGCTCCAGGTGATTGCGGCGGCGGTTGAAAGGACGCGATTTGGAGGCCTGGATCTCGCGATTCACCAGACGAGAGGGGGTGCAATGACCATGGATTTGAAGCTTGAGGGGAGCTCTTCAAAAACCCCAACTGGCTCGAGGGCTATCGATGCGTGAAGGAGGAGTTAATGAGGAGGGAAGGGACTGAGCGTTTTCCGCCTTCGACGAACTGATACGGGGAGAGAGAAGGTTGACTTGTCGCGATATGATTGGGCCACGTTTTTTTTATATTTATAAATTTTAAAATCCGAAAATACCCCCCTTTCCCACACGAACACCAATCCAAACCCAACGACTATCGTCCCTAGCGTTTTACCCCCATTCCGAACACAATAGGATATGTTTCGTAGGCCCATTCGACTGTTTCAGTCAGTTTCCATTCAAATTAAAATATAAAACATTCAATATTCGATTTAAACGTACATTTCAATTTGCCAGGGCCACAAAGTGATTCGGAAAATTTCCAGAAAAATAAATCTAGCTATGTTTTGACGAAACGGTCCCAACAAAACTAGTTTCATCAAATTCTGAGACCGTTTGCAAAAAGGCCCTTTTCTGGTCGATCCAATTTAACTACAATTGACCAAAACACGTTTTCCTTTGCCTCGCTCACATACTAGCTTCAAAAATTATGAAATTTGAAACCTAGCAATAACTTCTCATACTGGATCCAACAAAAGTGGTTTCGTCTAATTCTGAGGTCGTTTGCAAAATGGCCAATTTCACGGGCTATATAAATTCCATAGCGACCTTTCTGAAAATTCATTTGGCCATAACTTTTGCTTCCTACTACGTAACTTCGATTTTTCAGATTCGTTAGAAAGATATTCACTAACAGATTTAAATATTTTTGGTTTCACTCAAATCTGTTTTGTTTTGCACCCGGTACAGTCCGACAAAGTTTGAATTCAAATTTTGAAACTGCAGGGCCTTTTCAGGCCTTGTTTATAATTAAAATTAATTATATTCCTTTTCAATTGTCGATTCAAACTCAGTTTTCATTGCTATCATTTAAAATATTTATTTTAAATATTTAAAATCCATTATTTTAGCCAATTCAAAAATTTTTAATTGGTTCAGATTTTCCGGTTCGTTACAAACATGTGCCAAATAAAATGGGGAGATAATACGTGTGTGGATTGTGATTGTATGAGATTGGTATGAGTTATTTGATTTAATTGGATTTAAAATTTATTGTCTTTCGAATAACATATATGATTACTAATTTATGACATGATATGTTATTTGACATTTGAGACATTTTGGATGCATCGAGTCTAAGTTTATTATTTATTTTACCGATATTTCCGCTACTAGAATTTTAAATAAATGATGGATTTGAATATATGGGTTATTCATCAAAATAAAATGAATAAAGTTTAGTAATGGCATTAAAATAGGATAAATAAGGAAAAGCGTGATTACCCATAGTTGGTATATGTTGATTATAAATAATCATTTTTGGAAAAAGAAATGAATAAAATTAATTTGGGGTGTTTTGATATGTTTATTTTTATTTATAATTTTTTTTAAAGATATTGATGAATAGTAACAACGAATGCTTATTGTTATTCAACAAAATAAGATTTTGTAAATAGTTTTCCTGTTTGAATGAAATTTGCATTCCTTTGGAATAAATGCAGTAAAATAACTTTCTAGTGTGTTAAAAGTATTGTAACTGTTTTTTTATGTAAGACAATAAGATAGTTGGTTTGTAAAGTTATCGATATGTTTTGTTTTGATAGAATATAAAGTTTTGAAAGATAAGGAACAATGGAAATTCCAAAACTGAATGAAATAAGAAAGTTTCCTTTACAATGAACAATAATATGATAATCTTACACTTGAAATAAAACAATTGTGGTAAATGTGATTGGTTCTAATACATTATGTTTTATTTCACGTTTATGGGTCGCATTAAGGATGTTTATGTGATGTTTTACCATTGATTACTACAAACTGATGTGTAGTTATTTATTGTTATTTAACGATGAATGTTGTATAATCAATATTAATTGGATTATTATGCGTTGGTGACCGTGTTACTCTTTTGGAATGATGAGTATACACAAAATGGTTTATGCTTGCATGGATGGCGTACAATTATTGATTGATGAATAATAATTTGTAAGTATATTAATACTTTTACCATCTTATTTTATAAGTTGAATTTGTCATTGGAGGTTGTTGGTATTTAAAGATTTCATGTATACTTTCTTTTGTTTGGTTCATCTGCTGCAATGTTATGATAGATGTGACGACCCAAACTTACCCATAAAGGAAAGCCTAAATTGCTTTGAGAACATCACACATCAAAATACAAACTGAAGAACATTTTATTGCCGATTACAACAATTACATCATAGTATAAGAATATAACAGAGTATGAAAACACAATACACAATAGAAATACAATGATGTCAGAGATTTAAATTACATTTAAATAGCAGCGGAAAAATATTACAAATATACAACCGAAAGGAATACACGGATACAGAGCTTTCCGAATACCGCTTCAGCTGTAAACCAGGATCATGTAAATACATCTGCAAAAAGCTACTCGACTACCCGTGTGGAAATTATGGGCACCCGAGTTTGCCAGTGAAACAAACTACAGGTCAGTCATGGGACTGGTATGAGAAATCTTAACTTATCTAATAATAAGGCTAATCACAGGACCATGCCGCTAACGCGGAACGGGTTTACTCCATTGGATTTCCAGTGCATAAATTAAAGTAAATCGTTAAACAACGCAATGCTTTTTAGAAAAAATGAAACCGTTATAAGACTCAAGTCCCATCACACAATGCAACGCAAACTGGAGGATAGAGTTTTACCTTATAATGGTCAAAAGATGCTTGATACGATAAAACTGATTTAATATTATTGTGAGTATGTTTTAAATAAAAACATTTCAATCATAATGTATCAATCATAGACGGCATAGTACCCCATCTTACTATGTCGCCATACTAGTTCTACATTCAAAACCGCAAGGTCGTATTGGAAATTGGATTTCCATCATGAGTGGAGGCTAGGGATCGTCCTCTCTGATTTGAGACACTCTAGCAAATGCCTCAGGATCCCCCGCAGTGAACCCTCGGATCTTCAGGGTCGGTCCCCACCTAACGGTAGTTGATTGGCAATTCCTGAACACACGTTTCCCGGTTCCTTTGAACCTATAGTATGACCACTAACGGCCTATAAATCCGAGGCGCCTCAAACCATCATCCACATACGTAAATTGTCAGCCAGTTTAAGCACTGACACTACTCCTAGCTAGAAAGAAACGTGTGCACTCCCTGCAGTGCTAATCCCGTTTTTGACTCATACCGGGGTGTGAGGCTCGCGAAGTCACACTATACACAAAGCTATGCCGTAATAGGCTATACTTTGATCATCCCACATGGCGTTGCTTTTCAACAAAAGCCTTTATCATTTGCATCTTGGCGTGTCACATTGAAAATTCACGCCATGCGATCAATCACTATTAATATATACCAGGGTGTTAAGCAGAGAATAAATTCTCCACCACCAATCAGATATACATTAATAAAAATCAATTTAATTCACATGGAACGAAATCCAATGTCAGACACACATCCATTTACAAGTCCGTTCTGGGTTTGAACGAAACCGGAGACACTTGAGAGGTCCTCGCATATCTGGACAATCAACAATACGTCTGGGCGGCTACCACTGAAGCCCCTTCAAGGTAGCTACTCCATCATGGGTCTCGGTAGCAACACATCCATTCGATGTGAAGATCGTCGGTCTTCAATCACCGTCTTCAACTTCGACTCTTCATCGTCGTAGTGATTATTCGGAATGCGTTAAACCCGGTCTTTCCGAATAACTCGCGTATTTTTATAATTAAAAATCAAGCGCTATAAAAACATATCCAACGCCTCATTCCAATTCAGGATATTCTTTTAAATAAAATATTCACATTATCTTATCAAAGATAAATTCTTCAAATTTATTCTTAAATCTTTCTTTTAAAGATTTATTAAAACCCCAATTTGGTTTTAAATATCAAAAATCATTACTTAATGATTATTTAAATTTAAGAAGTTAATCTTATCTTTAACTGGGTTAAAGAACTAATGTCATTTAAAACATAGTTCACGGTAAACCCAAAATAATCTTCCATAAAATATGGAACTTTCATAGAAATCAAATCAATATATATAATCGCTATAAATTTCTGTATCTGACCAATAATATAAATGGAATAACGATAAAGCCTCTTAAATTCCATATGTAGTATCGGTCTCCTTTTACAGAAGCTTATCTCAGTTATAATTAATTCGAATTCTATTCAATTCCAATTTAATATATTAAATTGGAAAACTTCTCTTTTGGAAAATTCCCCTTTTAAATCTTAATAAAAGATTTATAAATTCCAGATCATATTTTTACTATCAGTTGGGTTAAAGAACACATGTCACTTAAAAACACAGTTCACAATAAACCCAACTCACATTCCATCTTATTTCAATTACTAAATATAATTGAAAACTTTAATAATCTAAATTAAAAGATTATTCTTTTCATACGGGGTTTAAGAACAGTGTTATTTAAGAAACTATTCACGACAAACCCAAAATCCAATTTATTTAATTCATTCTCAATTAAATATTAACAAATTGGAAAACTTCATTAAATCTAAATTTAATGATCTATTCTAGTAAATAACTAGTTTATTTCGATAAAAATATATTTCTAAAATATATGCTTTTTCTAAAATATTCTTTTTCTAAGAATATTCTTCATTGGAATGTGACTCACTCAACAACCATATATTGCATGTAATCAACAATCATGATAAATAATTTTCAAACACCCAAATAACAACCAGAGTGGATTCTACACTAAATATTGAGATTAGTGTCTGTCAAATATCATCCCAATACCCGTGTGGGGTTTCATCCAACAAGCAAATAATAAATCATTTGTGCACTTGGGCGATGTGTTAAAAATTATCGTCCCAATCACATAAACAAGTCGGATGACCTGTAAATGGAAGTGTAATA
Organism: Allium sativum; assembly: GCA_030737875.1. Taxonomy (NCBI): domain Eukaryota; kingdom Viridiplantae; phylum Streptophyta; class Magnoliopsida; order Asparagales; family Amaryllidaceae; genus Allium; species Allium sativum. Next base: position 739,775,762 of record CM060909.1, on the reverse strand, counting down.
TTCGGTTTGAACATACTAACATTATATTTAACACATCAACATTTCAACATCACCGACATATATTCCAAGCCATCGCTAATATCATATTTTTGACATATGATATTTTTATTGTAACTAATCGACAATAAAGATATTAACTTTTATCTCTAATCCTTTTTATTCTAGCTAATCGACAATAAAAATATTAACTTTTATTTCTAATCTTTTATTGTAACAAATCGACAATAAAAATATCAACCTTTATATCTTTTGTGTAATCCCTTTCAATGACCAAAAATGTATATTTTGATGTAACTTTTGTTAATGACCAGAAAGGTATATTTTGGTTTAACCCTTTTTAATGGCCAAAAATGTATATTTTGGTGTAACTCTTTTCAATGACCAAAGATGATTATTCTGGTGTAATCCTTTTAAATAACCAAAATGTATATTTTAGTGTAATCCTTTTTATGTAACCAAAAATGTAAATTTTTATCTTATTCTTTTAAATAACCAAAATGTATGTTTTTCTCTAATTCTTTTAAATAACAAAAAAATGTATGTTTTTGGTTTAATAATTTTTTTTAATTACCAAAAATGTATATTTTGGTTTAATCATTTTAAGTGACCAAAAATGTATATTTTTGGTTTAACCATTTTAAATGACAAAACTAAATGTTTGTACTTCATTCCTATAAAATGACCAAAAATGAATGTTTTCAATACATTCTATTTAATTTGAAAAAATGAGCATTTCCAATTCATTTTTTTAAAATGACCAAAACTGATAATTTTGTCCAATTCTTTTAATGTAAACAAAAATGTAAATTTTTGTTTAATTCTTTTAATGATCAAAACGTAATCTTTCTTCATGATGTCAAAAATGTATATTTTGGTTAAACTTTTTTTAATGGCCAAAATTAAATGTTTTGTTTCATTCCTTATAAATGACAAAATGTGTATTTTTACTTCGTTCTTTTTTTAATGTGACAAAAATGTCCATTGCTAATTCATCCTTTTAATGTATAAAAATATACATTTCTAATTCATTCTTTTTAATGTATAAAAATATAGATTTCATTTTATCCCTTTTAGTATATAAAAATGTTCATTTTTATTTCATCCCTTTTCAATACACAAAAATGTTCATTTTCTATTTCACTAACATGTTTAACACAAAAAATTTTTTTATCTCAATAATCATGTTTTGACAAAAATGTTAATTTTGTTTATCCATAATCTATTTAACAAAAATGTAAATTTTTTTAACATGGTCTAATTAACAACAAAAAAATTGTTGATTTTGTTCTAACATGGTCTAATTTACAAAAATGTTAATTTTAAATTTAACATAAATCTTATTCGACAAAAGTGATAATTTGTTTTAACACAAATCTTATTCGCAAATCAAGTTTTGACAATTAATATGTTAATCTTATTCACAAATCAAGTTTTGACAATTAATATGACATGTTTATGTTAACATAAAAAGGTAATTTTATGTGTTCACAAATTCCTAATCTCACTTAGCAAAATAAAGATGCTAACTTTATTTCAAACATGAAATATATGTTTACGTCTATTTCATAACAGACATGATATATATATATATATATATATTTAATTTAACAATTCCCTAATTAACATAATTGTTAATTTCAACAATTTAACAAACATGCCACTAACAGATCAAATCAGCCCAAACTTGGTTATGATTAACGAATATTAATTATATAATAAAAGAGTATGATTTCTCACTAATCTAGTTTTAATCAAGAATGTGTTTTCTTATTCTTGTCAGTTCTAATAAAATAAAATGACAATTTTTTTTTATTGATTCTAATTCAGCAAAAATAACTTTTCTATGTTGTAACAAACATGATACACAAAATTCCATTCACTGATTCATCGAAATACAATATAACCAACATTTCAATAAATATACACATAACACCACATTGAATTTTATAGAGAATGAACATAAATTCCATAGTAAACTAAATAATTAATTTTTAATTTAAAAATAGAAATCTCACATGGCTTTTAATTTAGATCTGAAATTTCCTGAATTTTCAACATCCTCGGTTTCAGTTCTCGTCAGTGTCATGTCGTAGATCTCCTCTGGTTGCTTTTAAAACGAAGAAGACTCCGCCACGCTCCAAACGCTTCCTTTCATTGATATGATGAAGGCACGCAACAAAGGTGGATTAAGATCAATCCTAAGTAGCGAATTTGAACTTTAAAACACTTTTTTTTCTCCTCTTTTGAGAAGGAGGATTAACAAAAATTAAGAAAAAGAGGATAATATGAAATTTTAGGGAAGAGGAGGCTGTTTTTATTTATTTATTTTTATTCTGAGACCTGAAGATTGTAGATATAAAGAGAAAAGAGAAGAAAAGGGGAAATGAATGGTGTAGTTTCATTTTTAAATGAATTTGAGTGATAAATAGAGGAGTAGAGAGAGAGAGGAGAGAATAAATGCATAAAAAAGGAAGAGAGAGAACATAAAAGAAATAAGAGGATGTATATTTAAGGAATGAAAGTACATAAATGGAATAAGATGCGTAAAAAAAAGAAGAATAAGGAGAAAGAAATTAACATGAGTAAGGAAAAAAAATTAAAAGAATAATACAAAGAAATGAACACGTATTTATTTTTCCCAAAAAAAAATTAATAAGAAAACATGACATTAATTGAGAAGTTGCAAGAGAAAGAAGTGAAAAGGGAAAGAAGAGGAGAAGAAAGAAATATCATGCAATATTTAGGAAAGGATAAATGAATAAAGAGGACCTTGAAGTGTAATTTGATAATCAAGTTAAGGGTTTGGAATCGAGAATAAAACTCGAATTTGAAATGATATTTGGCATGGATAAGCGAATGGTTGTGTTGAGGATAAAGGGATCAGAGTTTGATTAAATTGATATTGGCATAGGTTGAATTGGTAACAGATACAAGTGATAGAGTTGATATGCCCGACAAAAAGGTACAAGTTTATATTTGATATAAGAATGAGATTTATGAGCCGATTTGGCAAGCCGCTTGGCTGTTTGATTTTCTTTTGGGTTGGAGAAGGCCTAGAGAGGCGAGTTGTGGTTTTACCGATAGGGCTGTACAAAGGAGGTTATGGCGAAATTTTCCGAAAATTTAAAGTGTTAGAAAATTTTCAAAATTTTTGAAAATTTTAGTTAGTCGGAAGGAATTAATATTGAAATCGATATTAGTTGGTTCAGTTGAAACCAGAGATAAGGGGTAAACCGATAAGCTTTTACCAAATAGATAGGGTCGTCCTCTAACTTAGCAATTTCGAGGACAAAATTATTTTAAGTGGGGAAGAATGTAATGACCCGCATTGTCAGGGGTATTATAATTAATTAATTTAATTATATATATCGTGATGTAGTGAATTAAATAGAGGTTTAATTAAATAATATGGAATATTTAATTAAATTAAATAATTAAATTATATATTTAATTCAGAAATAATCAAAAATATTGGAAATCACAATATTCTGTGAACAGGGTCGTCCCTTAGATTTAATTCAGCTTAGAGTTGAATTATATTGACGAATATATTCAATCGAGGTCAGTTTGAATGTATAATTATAATATAATTAAAATCGAGCTTGAAATGGCGCTGCAGTTCGTAAATTGGCGATTTGAACTTCAACTGAATGTACAGGATTCGTTTTAAGCTGGATTTCTGTGAAACAAGAAACGTGTGGAGCTGGTGGAGTATATCTTTCTAGTGGAAGAGAAAGATCGAGATTTCGTCGTGTAGATTTTGAGATATGTCCAAATCAAATTTTAAAATAGTCGCTATAGAATCGTTTATCGACCGTATCGGTTTATTCGATATAACTAGAGATCGGGTTTGAATTTAGACAAGATTCTTTTGGTAAGTAGTGATAATTTAATTTTCAGAATTTTATGGTAATTTTTAATTAATTAAATAAGCAACTTTTTATTTGGAGTATTTCGCACCCTGTATCGACATTTCGGGGTTTCACAATATGAGTCCATCTACCGGTATTATTACATTTTTGGGACCAGAGCAAGTCACTCATTTAAATGGTATCTTTGTTTCTGTCCATAGCAGTCCCTAAGCGAACAAGATATTTCATAGTACGGTACACTATGTTTTTAACTTGAAACAAACTAAACTGAATGGTTAACTGGTCAAACGAACTCGAAATTCAACGAAACAAGTTTCATACGAAACCTTAGGAAGAGGTATAGTTAAACGTCAAGGCCTCATATTTTTAGGATTTTTTCTGTAATTTTCATGAATTAATGCTCGGTGTTTTTCATTGATATTTTCTAAAGGATTTTCGCAAACGGTGTCAGAATCCGACGTAACCTATCCCATTGAATCCGGAATATTTTTCTATGCTAGGAATAGCTTATTTTGTCAAAAACAGATATCATATGAGGTTATATTTTCGTGAGACTTCACGCGTAAGTTTTAAATATAATAAAATACATTTTTGGTCCAAAATATCTTCTCTATAAAAGGGGAGCCTAAACCTAATTTCTCGTAAGAACTTCACAGCCGCCACTCTTATCCTCTCTTTACAGAAAATGGCAAGCAAACAAATCGAAAGAAATTCTAGGAAAAATCCCATAAATCACAATAGTTATATATTCGGGTTCATCTAGATTTCCTCGTCATTCTTGGGCGAGTTCGAGCAACTCGTTAAAACTTTTTGTTCGGTGGTCTTTTTGCCTGACAGCGTGGGTTCGTTGGGGGTTATTGCGGAGTGATGCTGAAGTGCGAATTAAACCAGAAGGGGACCGGGAAGACGGGACGACGCAACTGGGACTGACGGTCAAGTGGAGGATGGGAGGCGCGGGTCTGCGCGAGATGGTGTGGATGGTGGAGCTATGAACTTTCGGTGATGGAATGGAAGCTTGGCGGATGCGTGAAAGTGAAAAGGGGGATAAGATGGAAGAAATGAAGATCGGTAAGGGCTTTGAATGATTTGTTGAAGTCGTGTATTGCTGGGGAGGAAAGGTGCGAATAAGGCTGTGGGTTTACTGGATTGTATACTTAAGTGACAGTTGAAAATATTGAAGAAAAGGGATGACGTGAGGAGAACTAAATGAATGGGTTATTTAAAACGTGAAGGAGCGGATGGTTTTGTGCTAATCAAATGGTACCGATGGTACGTGTCTTTGAATTAGTAGAGGAAATGAGGTACGAGAGTAGTTGTTTGAACAAGAAATGGGCCGATGCAAATATGGAAGGCCCATTTTTCAATAAAAGAAAATTTGAAAAGAAAAGAAAAAGAGGATGCAGAATGGTGGAATACAAGGCTGGAAATGGGATGGAAAATTGTACTGAGGAAGGACATCGTCTATTTGCAGTGGGGATCTGTCGAGTGTGGGCTAATGAGAATGAAAGGAATTCCACGAAACAAGATCCGTCGAGATGGTATGGACGGACACTACACAATGGAACTGACCGCGAGTCAATTGGAGTCCGTTACAATTTATGGCGAAATAAATTGTCCGACTGAGTCAAATAACGCAAACCATTATTCAACGGTTAACGCGCCAATGTGAGTAAATCTCACTAACTCTGAACAGTTTATAATTTCATGTTGTATTTTTAGAACTGTTAAATATTGGCTGATTGACTATGTGTTGATTGTTTGATTGAACTACTAGTCAGTTAGTTGAATTTCTATATTAATTCTGTTTAACAGAATATATCATACGGAACTGGAAGTGATGTTATCTATATTGTTTAACATCTGTGGATGAAGAGAAACAGGTCGGAGGAATCCAACTCACCATTTATTTTACTGTGATTTATATATTGTGATATATAATGTGATATATAATCTGATGTTGATTATGTGTGTTGGACGATATTTATTGTTGTTATATTGGGTGTTAAATACCATAAGAAATACCAGAATGGGGTAAAGGGATTTCCAAAGTATACTTTGAAAATAATTTATTTATATAAAATCAATGGATTTTATAATATAAAAGAAAAAGGATTTTGAATAAAAGACATATATTTGTAAATCAAATATAAGGGAATTTTATTTGATAATCAAATACAAGGAATTTATTTGTTAATCAAATATAGAAGGAATTTATTTGTTAATCAAATATAAAGGAGATATATTTGAAATGAAATATAAAGGAGATATATTTGAAATGAAATATAAAGGAATATATTTGAAATCAAATATAATAGGAAATATATTTGAAAACAAATATAAAGGAATATATTGGTAAAACATAAATAATGAGTTAAAAGAATTTATTTATTTAGGAAATAAATAAAAGTAAAAGGGTTTATTTATTTAGGAAATAAATAAAGATTAAAGGAGATATTTATTTGGTAAATAAATCAGATTAAAAGAAGATATTTACTTGTTAGAATAAATAGAATAAAAGGAATATTTATTTGATAAATAAATAAGGACTAAATCAAAAGAATGTTTAAAAGATGAATAGAAAATGGAAATCTATTTTTAACAGATAAATAGAAAGGATTAATTTATAAATAACAGTTTATAAATTAAATGAATATTTATCATTCGATAAATGAAATATATAAGTTCGAACTTATATAGATAAGAGATATTGGTTTTAACACCGATAGTTTTAAAATAGAATGGATACACAACACTTGTATAAGTGAAGTAACATTATTAAAGAGAACATTTATAAAGTGAAGAACCGTTACTAAAAGTAAATCTTTATAAACGAATAAACGTTATCAAATAGGAGTTATTCGAATAGGAGAAGTCGATTTGAGTTAGAAATAATCGATTAAACAAATTGATTAGAGTTAGGTTAACTAGTTAGAGTTAATCAATTAATGTTGACCAGTTAGAATAAACCAGTTAGAGTCAACCAGTTAGAGTTATCCAAAGGAGTTAATCGAATATTGGTTATTCGAAGTGAGTTAATCGAATATTGGTTATTCGAAGTGAGTAAATCGAATATTGGTTATTCGAAGTGAGTTAATCGGATATTGGTTATTCGAAAGGGGAGTTATCAAATCTAATATAGAAAAAGAGTAAATCGAATATAGTTTATTCGAGTAGAGAAAAAGAGTAAATCGAATATAGTTTATTCGACTAGAGTCAAAGGAGTTATCGAATATAGTTTATTCGAATAGAGTCAAATGAGTGATCGAATATAGTTTATTCAAATAGAGTTAAAGGAGTTATCGAATATAGTTTATTCGAATAGAGTTAAAGGAATTATCAGATATAGTTTATTCGAATAGAGTTAAAGAAATTATCAAATATAGTTTATTTGAATAGAGTCAAAGGAGTTATCGAATATAGTTTATTCGACAGGAGTGAGTGAAAAGAGTAAATCGATTAGAGTTAAATCAAATAGAGTAAATCGATTGGAGTTAAATCAAATAGAGTTAGTCCAGTAGAGTTAATCAATAAGAGTTAGTTGAATGAAGTTAATCGAATAAAGTTAATCGAATATAGTTTATTCGAAGAAAGGTTATCGAATATAGTTATTCGAATGGTGGAGTTATCGAATAGGGATTATTCGAAAGAGAATTTCGTAAGGAAGTTTGTTAAAGTTTTAAAGGATAAACCTTGTCTATCCCGAAGTTTAAACCGTTGTTCAGTTATGGTATGGGAGGTAATTATACCCCAACTTGATTGACTTCATTTTTAACTAAGGAATGGTTAAGGTTTAATAGTAAGTAATGGTTAAGTGAATATAGTTAATAAGTATAATGGTTTGAGTTGGCATCGCGATGGTTTGTTTAAACATCCGCCTAAGTCCAACGTAGGAGTTTTGGAAATGTTTTCCAATAACAACCAGAAATGTTTTCTAATATAGAAAACAAGAAATGGAAACGTCCCCAATGTTAATAACGTATATTTTCTTAATTTAGAAAATAGCAAATGTTGAATATAGGGAAACAGGAGATGTCAAATGAACTAAAGTGATTAATGTTAGATGATGTTTGTTCGATATAATTTCCATCTGGAAATAATATCGTTGTTTGCACACTTGTTTTTCTTTGATAGTTAACTCACAGACTATCGAAGTTTTGACCATTTTAACGTTGTTAATATGGAGAGACCGGTTGGATTATTATCCAAAGAACCACTCTGTATTGGCATAAGCGTTGCGAAACATATATGCCAAAGAAAATAGAAGACGGAGTAAAATGCAAGGGCTGTTGTATAAGTCTTAGACAACAGTGACTAAGATGGATATACTGAATAGTGCCTTCGGTTTGTCCAGTCCCAGGACAACTTGTATGGACGAAGTTTTGACAGAGTATATCCAATGGATCGCGTAAGTTGATCTGTTCAAATGTATTCACGTTTGGTGGCGGAGGAATTCGTTTCTCTAAGCTGTATACCCGTGTTATTTTTGGATAAATCAATTTATGATTTGGCGGGTATGACGATGTGACATTCTAAGTGAATGAGGATGACTTGTGTGGATGAATGTCTGACAGAGTATTTCCAGAAAGGTCACGTACTTTGATTTCTTCAACCGTACCAAGAGTGGAAGCGGAGAAGGAAACTTCTTTAGCTAACACGTAATATACTGTCATAGACGTCAATTCGTGATTTTCGATGGATCTGACAATGTGGCATTCGAAGTGAATCTGATGTGATGATAAAGCGTAGCTTCTAGCCTCATCAACCGGTAAATGACAGAAATCGGGCAGGCAGCATGGCTAAGTCGGTCGCACCGAAGTAGGGTGTATAATCACCTATCTAGAGAATATTCATTTGCTTCTTTAATATATCAATGTTGTCCCATATATATACGGGAACGGTTGCTGATCCCAACCGTTGGTGATGTACATTCGATACACTCAAGCGAATGAGTGGTCGGTCATGTGTGGCTGAGTTACAATATGTTCTTGTTGAACTCCAGTGTATCGTTCCTAGAGTACACTGATCGGAAGGTGGTTCCATACCTTGTCATAGTTGGAAATCCATTACCCAATACATGCTTGCGGTTTTGATTGTATACCATATATGTAGAACGTGAGATGAAAGCGTTTCTGCTAGATGATTATTATATTGTGGTTGATAGACATTATTATAATATCAAAAGGTTTTTGATATAAAGATATTTTGGATTCTCATAAGGGAAAAACCCGTTCCGTTATACGGCGTGGTCTTATGAGATATTGTTTACTTGTTTAACTGTTTTTAAACTGTTTTACTCATACCAGTCCCATGACTGACCCGGAGTTTACTTTGTTGTTTTCCCTAAACTCTTGGGTGCCCAATTTTGCACGGGCAGTCAAGTAGTTAGGATTTTACAGATATACTTGGAGAGCTTGGAGCAGGAGGCTTCAAGATCATATAGCTATAGTTTAATTCCGCTGTGTTGTAAGTGCTGTACTTTGATAAGTGCTATTGTATACATAACTGCTATATTTCAAAGTTATGTTATCTATTATATGTTATTCGTTCTGTTGTGAGGTTCGTGTTACTCTGATGTTGTGTTCTTCTTCTTCTTCTTCTATTCTAAGTTTCTATCTTATCTATTCTCACCCTCTAATTTCTTTCATTAATTACCGGGATTTTTTGATGTTTTGGTTATCAACATTGTGCTTATGTCGATAACCAAAGTCGCTCAAAATCCGGGTCGTTACACAAATGGCCATCCTTTTTAACTGCGAATCCTCCCTGTTCTGAAATCAAATAAGCCGTGATACCCTAATCTCCTAACTTATTTCGTTTATCCTCAAAGAATGGAAATTAAAGCTTCGAGAGCCTCAAATTTGAGAGCAGTCATACCTCACTTCGATTGTTCAAGGGCTTCGTGATTTCCCAGGTTTTGTGCGATGGATTTAGGGGCGCGAGGTGTTTTCCCTGAAGCTCGACACAACAGATGGCGAAATCGAATTGAATCAAAAGCTGGGTGCGATGCAGGGTACTAGAACTAGGGTTTTTATCGACAACCGAGAGCTTGGGTTATCGTTGTTGAAGGGAGCTCCAATGGTCAGGTACGGTTGTTCTCTTCATTGAACGATGCAACGTTGGGATTTAAGTCTGGAAATTAGGGAACGAGGTTCACTGAGGAGCGACGGTCAGTAGGTGGAGCGTGCGATTTCTAGTGGTGACAACAGTGAACTTCAGGGTTGAAGGTGAGCTAACGGGTGGCGCGTTGATCGATGTTAATGGAAGTCGGTGTTTGCTGTATTGGGAGAGACGTCTTGATACTATTGAAACATTTGGGTTCTGCTAGCTGTAAATGATGAAGAAGAAGTAAGATTGGATCAAAGCAAGACAATGACATTGGATTTTTGTGGTTTGAAGAAGGAAGAAGATAATCACAGTAGATTAAGGTAATTTAAAAATCTGTTTAGTTAATGTTCTCCTTATTTAATTTTAATTAGTTTAAAATTATATCAAACTTATATAAATCATAAATGAATTCATGTGAGGTCCAAAAATCATGGAGTTGGACAAATGAGATTTGTAGCTGGAGGAAAAAGTACGGGTTCAAGTCGATTCAATATTTTTCCGAAGCCGAGTTAAATAGAGAAATAGAAAATGGATCGCAATTAAAATAAGGTGAGTAAATCTCACCCACCTTATTTAGAATTTATTTTTATCCGTTAAAAATAATTGCCTATGCTTGTTTGGATGCTTCCTGACTATTTTAAATATATACTAGTTATTTAGGATTGACTATTATATATATATTGGGTTGATGATTGGATTTCCCGCAGTATCATTAGCGGATGCCCGGGGTACCATTAGCGGATGATTACCATATATGCCCCACGCTATGATAGTGGATGACCTTCTATACCACGAGATCCTGCCTCGAAGTAGTATGGGTATTATTTATGTTGACCAACGTCTGTGGATGCAGTGAAACAGGTTGGAGGAATCCAACTGGATTCCTCAAAAATATATTATCTGTTGTTTGTTTGTTTGCACCTATACTCTCATATATGATGTGTTAGAAAACCTATCAATTTAAATTGGTTGTTTTGATAGTTTGAAATATCACTTCTTCTTAAATGTTGATATTTTAAAAATATCGAAAAGGGAAATTTCCAGAGTTAAAAGGGGGAAATTCTATTTTTTCAAAAATAGAATTTAAAATTTGAATAGAATAAAAATATTAACTTGTTTTAAAAAAACAAAAAAAAACAAGTAGTTCTTTTATAAACGAAGTTTATAAATGAAGTGGAAAGAATTATCATTGGATAATTCAGAAATAAAATACAAGTGTGAAATCGAAAAGGGAAATCTATTTTTAAAAGTCAAAATATCGATTTCAAAAGAAATTGAAATCGAGACATGGTTAAGAATGAATATAAAATTTAAAAAGGAATTAAAATAGAATTTAAATTCAAAGGAATTGAAATAGAATTTGAATTCAAAGGAATTCAAATGAATTTTAATTCAAAGGAATTTTAATTCAAAGGAATTTAGATGGATTTGAATAAAGAAAGTTCAAATGAAATTTAAAATATAGAATTCAAATAGAGTTGAATTGGAATTTGAGTACAGGATTCAAGTAGGAATTTATGAATAGAATTTTCAAATAGAAATTGAATATAGAAATTTAAACAAAATGTGAGTATAGAATTTGAATATGAGAAATTCAAATAGAATTTGAATATAAGAGAAATTGAAATGGACTTTGAATGTTGAAAATTCAAAGAAAATTAAATATGGACTTTGAATGTAGAATTCAAAGAGAATTAGATATGGAATTTGAATATAGACTTCAAATGGAATTAAACTATGGAATTAGAATATAGAATTCAAAGAGAATTGAAATGGGTTTTGAATATAGAATTCAAAAAGAATTGAAAGGAGAATTTGAAATATAAATTGGAAATCATTTCGAATGGGAACACGAAATATATTTCGAAATGTGGATTTTTAAACAGAATAGAAATAAATCCGAAGGATTTATAATTTGTAAAAGGAAATGGAAATTTAATATAGAAATTTAAATAGAACTTGAAATAGAATTTCAAAATAGAATTTGAATATAGAAGATCGAAGTATAAATAAATTTATTTCTGAGCTAAAGAAAATCGACAATTTTAAAAGATCGAAAATATTATGTTGAATTGAAAATTTTGATTTGATATATATTAAAAATATATCAGAATGGAGTTGAATTTATTATAAACGAAGTTTAAACGTTTATATTTATAAATATAATTAAAACGAACTCGCCGCAGCGCTGTAGTTCGTAAATTGGCGTTTCCAACTTCAATTAAGTATACAGAACTCGATTGAAGTCGGAATTCTTTGAAACAAGAAACGTCAGGACCGATTTGATAATAATTTTCTAATGGAGGAGAAAAATCTGAATTTCTTCGAATAAATTTTGAGTTATATCAAAATCAAATTTTCAGAAAAACAGCGCCATAACCATTTAAAAACCATAACAGTTTATTTAATTTTATAAAAGGATTTCAAGCGAATGAAATCCGAATTTCTGTTTAGAAAATTTCAGATTTGAGTTGTAAATTATATGTGAACTCCAGTGGAGTAATGAATTGATTTTTGAGACAGAAATCAGATTTTTAATTATTGAATAGAATTAACTAATTCGAATAGAAATTAGTTAATGAGATTTTGAATTGATATTGGGTTTTGAATAAGTGAATTCAATTTAAAAATTTATATTCGAAATAGAAAAGGGAAACTAGAATTGAAATTGAAAATCAATTTGGTTATGAGCAAGTTAAATATTTTGTTTGAACATGTTATGTTCAAACAAAGAGGTGAAATAGGCAAAATAGCTAACTAAAGAATAAATGAGCGAAACTGAACTCAAACGATTGGATAGTGTTGAATTGAATTGAAAACAGGTGAGCATGTGTTAGACAGGTATGGGATGAAGTATATGAAGATTTTAATTATGTGCCTGACAAAAAGGTACATGGTTAAATTCATATATGAGATTTTATGCGCCGTATCGGCAAGCCGCTTGGCTTTTTCTTTTTCTTTTGGATTGGTGAGGGCCATGGAAGGCTATTTGAAATATCCCGATGCTCCCGGTACAAAGGAGGTTATGGCGAAATTTTTCGAAAATTTAAGGAGTTAGAATATTTTTAAGAAATTTTGATAGTTAGAAATCAATATATCAATGTATATATAGAATTCGATAAGGAAACAAATTTAAAAATAGAATATTTTAAACAAAAGGGAAATCGATAAGCTGGTAATCGAAGAGAAACATATATACGTTTAAAAATGAATAATTGAATTTTTATAGTGTTGATTATTCGAGGTAAGTGGTTTTGTCTTTTTTGAAGTTATTGATGTTTTCAGTCAAGGTATGAGAGGTAATTTTACCCCAACTTGATTGATTTCATTTTTAATTGATAAATATCAAGATCCAGTCTCGAAGAGAAGTGTTTGAATAATAGTTAGTTGAATAAAATATTTTGGCTTGTTGTAACAATGTTTTACGTAACATTCGTTTTAACCCAAGTAGTGGAATTTTGGAAATATAAAAGTAAATATTCCTGAATATAATTAAAGTAGTCAGGAAAGAGGTAAGTGATTGAAAATGTTTTCAATTGCGAATAGAATATATTTTCTAAGTGTAGAAAATAAAAGAAGGCGAGATATAGAAATGTTTTCCAAAGTATGTAAGAGACCGAGATGATAATTGAAAATATTTGTTTAACAAATATTGATAAGGAATTGGAAAGGGTGATTTAATTAATGAATAGTAATCAAGGGGCCCAGTGATTGTTTGATTGTTTTAAATGGATGTTTGTTTTTCTTCGATAGTTAAATAACCGACTATCGAAGTGTCTACCAATATCGTTGTCAATATGGAGAGACCGGTTGGATTATTATCCGTGAACCACTCTGTATTGGCAGTAGTGTTGCGAATCAGATTATATGAAGGTAATCGAAGACGGTGTAAAGTGAAAGGGATTTTTCTATTAATAGAAATTGTGCCTTCGGTTTCGTTCAGTCCCAGAACGAACATTAATGGACGAATGTCTGACAAAGTATTTCCAATGATCGCATGAGTTGGTCTGTATAAATATATATGGTTGCAACGGATTTATTCCCTTAGCATAAAATCCAGAATATTTGTGCAAATCAATTAGTGATTAACGGATCTGACAATGTGGAATTCAAAGTGATTGTTCTATCAATGAATTGCAAGTAATCGTAGCCTCGGGCCTCAACAACTGGGAAATGACCAAAATCGGGCAAGCAGCATGGCTATGTGGGTCGCTCTCATTAGGGTGTATTATCACCTATCTAGAGATTCATTTAATTCCTTATTCTATTCAATGTTGTTCCATTCGGGAAACTGTTGTTGATCCCAACCGTGGGTGATATACATTCGATAAACTCAAGCGAAATGAGTGGTCGGTCATGTGTGGGCTGGGTTGCAAGATGTTCTTGTTGAACCCAGTGTATTCCTCTCTAGAGATACACTATCGGAAGGTGGTTCCATACCTTGTCATGTTGGAAATCCAATCTCCAATAAGCGCCCTGCGGTTTTTGATTTTATACCATGTATGTGGAGCGTGAGATGCAAGCATTCCGCTAGATTCTTTTTATTTGATTTAGATACTATTATAATATCATTGGATTTTTGTATCAAAGTGTTTTGGGTTATAGTACGGTAAAAACCATCCATGTTTATGTATGGGCTAGTCTTACTATTATCTTTTCTTTCGAAAGGATTTTGAAAGTTAAACAAATGGTTGGAGTTTACTCACACCAGTCCCATGACTGACCCAGAATTTATTTTGTTTGTTTTCCCTAAACTCTTGGGTGCTCAAATTTGTACGGGCATTCAAGTAGTCGGGATTTTTCAGATTCACTTGGAAAAGCTGGAAGTAGGAGGCTTCACCAGTTAGCTATAGATTATCATATTTTCCGCTGTGTACTATGTTGTATCTGTGAACAAGAGTTTTCAACTGTTCCAGGAATAATGGTTGTGCTCTGATAATGGTATGTATATACAGTTACCGATTTGTATTTCAAAAGTTATGTTATTTAATATATTTTATTCGTTCCGTTGTGAGATTTGTGTTCTTCGTTTTCTTCTATTCTAATAATTCTTTCTTTCTATTTCTCATCCTCTAACTTCTTTCTAATAATGATTCGTATTTCTGTGCAATTTGGGTTGGACGTGTGGTGTTATTAGTCAACTCAAACAGTATGGATTTGCGGGCCTTTACATCAGTTCAGCCAAAGATATAATACAGGGTGAAATTGTCATCCAACCTCCTAAACCTCAAATCAAAGAAACAATAATTAATATAGTTGGAGCCCCTATCACTCGTTCGGGAAAAAAAGCTTGCAAGCCTAGGAACTGACTTAGAACTGACCGTTAAATTTGGTTCGTTATTGGATACACATTAACTAGCGCTTACTTATACCCTGAGTTTACGATTCTTTGCATTAGTTTCTTAAACTTGCCCTAGCATTTTCAATGAGAACACTAAATTTCTACTTTCTCTTTTCTTAGGTCCATAAATGATGCCGAAGCCCTCGTTGATGAAGGACTTTAACGAAAGGTCAAGTCAGCAAAATCCAAAGCATCTTTTAAAAAAAATCTCGTCCTTCGCGACATTCCCAGCGATTCAATCGTCCACAACATCCAGTCTCCCCACCAATCTCGGCCAATTCCATAGCTTCCCGAGACTGATGATCAAGGGCAGTGGAGGGAGGATCATGAAGCTTGGTTAGAAGAATAAAACAGGAAGGAAGCAGAGAAAAAGAAAAAGAAAACCGGGTAGAAAAGAGATAAGGATGATTGGTGAAAAGACGATTCTCGAAAGCGTTATAAGACGGACAACCTTCCAATGCCATACATTCTAACTACTTGCGAACAAGTGCCCTTGGCTTCTCCATCTGTTACCCCAACTCCCGCTAACCTTCATATGATTATAAATAGTATTTGATATATTCCTGGACCGGCCGACTTTAGCCTTGCTGACCGATTCCCGGGCTGGTGCCTAAGAGGGACGTGTCTCAATTTAGACATATATCGTTCATATAAGTGGGACATTCTCGAAGAATTATATACCGTGAAGGGTTGTATGCTTACACAATTTGATATGGCCAAGATTTATCTCGAAGTTAGGTTAGATAAGGTTAAGGGTCATGCTGAGAAACAACTGGGCGAATGGTTTGCTTTTGCACATGAACTCCAAAGAGTTAACGGAATTAACATCGATCGCATTGATACATTAAAGAACGAAAAAGCTGAGATGATCAACGTTCTTAAGTCTCCGGAGAGAACTATTGCATCTTACACTGAATGGGATGCAGAGCTATTGAGCTTAGAGGCTGAAAATAAGAAACTTAAAGAGGTGCTTGTTGCTTTAAAACAGAAAGAAAATACACTAACGACGCAAGTTCAAGAAGCTCAAACTACCCGACAACTTATGAATCTCAGCAAATCATAGAAAATAATGCCTTTGCTGCTCATTAACAAGAGAACACTACTCTTCGAGAAAAATTATATTCTCAAAGCATGACTCTTTCCGCAGTGCAAAAAGCTCATGAAGAAGGAAGACTTAAGGTTGTAGCCGATCTCGAAAAAGCTCATTTGGATGCTGATACTTCCTTGTTTAATTTTTACATCTACAATGTCATGAGTTGAGGAAGTCTGTATTAATTGGAAGATAAGTTTGAAATCACTCTGGATTTTGTATGGGAGCGAATACTTGAGATTAACGAAGGCGACCACAACAAAGACGATCTTACTAAAGATCTCTTAGATGACAAGTCTCGCAAGGCCTTAGCTCAGGGAAAGGCCCAGTTGAAGAAAGTGCAAGATTTGACAAAGGATAGAGCCGGACCTCCAGGAGAGCAATTCAGGACACAACAAACGTTGATGCCCCTATTCTTCCTGCTAATGTTGAAGCTTCTGGTTCATAAACTTCGATTAATCCTCCCGCTGCTCTCAAAGAAAAAGACACGTTTACCGAGGAGCACAATATTGAGATAGGTATTACTGAGAAGCATAATGAAGATGATGAGGATGACGATAATAATGATGCATATAGATTTGAGGTTGATGAGAACAGAGACATTAAAGCAAGTCTTATAGCCGCAGATAAAATTGAAATTGACCACACTGTGCTATACTTAGACTGCCTATGCCTTCACTTGGAACACCTGCATTCTACACTTATTGTTTGTTTGTTTTAGGTTTAATCTCATTGCCATTTTATCCTGCTGTAGGAAAGACAATAACAACCGAGGTTATTATGCTGACTCAACTTTGACGTCGATTCCTCCTGCCTCAGTCAGTACTCCTTCTCCGGGTGATGAATCTCTACTCGGTGGTAAGACTCTGGGGTCACAATATACCAAGATTGGTGCGATCGGCAACTTGGATTGTAACGACCCGGGGATTTTGCGACCTTGGATATCGGCATACCACACCATGTCGATCATCCAAGAACCAAAAACACCAGATCGTCCATGAAAGAAATTAGAGGGTGAGAATAGATGTGATAGAAACTTAGAATAGAAGAATAAGAAGAAGAACATAAAATATTAGAGTAAACACGAATATCACAGTGGAATGAACAATATACAATACATACATAACTTTGAAATAAAATCAGTATATGTTTACAGTAACATTATTAGAGTATAACACTTACAATACAGTGGAAATAAAAAATAGCTATATAAATACAGCTGAAGCCTCCTGCTCCATCTTTCCAAGTATATCTGTAAAATCCCGACTACTTAACCGCCCATAAAAAATTAGGCACCCAAGATTTTAGGGAAAACAAAACAAAACAAACTCTGGGTCAGTCATGGGACAGGTGTGAGTAAAACAATTTAAAAACAGTCTGAGCAATTAAACGATATCTCATAAGACCATGCCATATAACACGGAATGGGTTTTTCCTTTTGAGAATCCAAAACACTTGATTCAACATTCAAAAACCCTTTTGAAAGAACGATAATCTTTATATCAAAATCCTTTGATATTATAATAATGTCTACAACTACAATATAATAATCATCTAGCAGAACGCTTTCATCTCACGTTCCACATACATAACATGTAATCAAAAACCGCGGGCGGTTATTGGGTAATGAATTCCAACTGGCAAGGTATGAGACCACCTTCCACAGTGTATCTCTAGAGAGGAATACACTGGGTTCAACAAGAACATCTTGTAACCCAGGCTAAACATGACCGGTCACTCATTTCGCTTGAGGGTACCAAATGTATATCACCAACGATTGGGATCAACAACCATTTCCCGAAAGGGACAGCATCGAAATAGATTATAGAAGTAAATGGAATTTTTCTAGATCAGGTGACAATACACCCTAATTGGTAGCTAACCAGTTAGCCATGCGACCTACCGATTTTATACCATTTCCGGTTGTGAGGCTAGAGGCCATAACGTATCCTTTGCAAACTACATCTTCATTCACTTTGAATGTCACATCGTCATACCCACTAAATAACAAATTGATTTCTCCAAACATATCATGGGTAAACAGCTAAAAGAAACGAATTCCTCCGCCACCAAACGTAAATACGTTTGAAGAGATCAACTTATGCGATCTATTAAATACACTCCGTCAGACATTCTCCATACAGGTCGTCCTAGGACTGGACAAACCGAAGGAACTATTCTGTAAACAGGACAGCCCTTGCATAACTCCGTCTTCAATTATGTTCATCATATTTGATCGCAATGCTAACGCCCATACAGAGTGGTTTCCAGATAATGAATCTGATCCCAGTCTCCATATTGCCAACAGAAAAACGGTCAAAAACTTCGATAGTGGGTGAGTTAACTATCAAAGAAAAACACGTGTACAAACAACGATATTATTTCCAGATGGAAATTGTATCGATCAATCATCATTTAACATTTATCTCTTTAGTTCATTAATTTATTAATTTTTCATTTCCTGTTTCCATATATTCAACATTTCTTATTTTCTAAATTTAGAAAATATCCATTATTAACATTGCAAAAACATTTCCATTTATTATTTTCTATATAGGAAAACATTTCTGATTCTTATTTGGAAAACATTACCAAAACTCCTACATTTCTATTTAAACAGATGTTTAAATAAAACATCGCTATGCCCACTCAAAACATTACACTCATTAACTAAATTCACTTAACCAACCTTCACTATCGAACCTTAACCATTCCTTAGTTAAAAAATGGAGTCAATCAAGTTGGGGTATAACTACAACTCAGACTTTAACTGAACAACATTTTTAACCTCGAAATAGACAAAGTTCACCTTTTAAATCTTTAACCAACTTCCTTACGTAACTCTTGGATTCTATTCACGAATAAAATTCTTATTCGAAAACACTGATTATAACTATAGTGTACTAATCCCTACTTCTGAAATATCTAACTTCGAAATATAATTTTTATTCCTTAATTTAACTAAATAACTAAATAAATAAATCTTGATTAAAAATCAGAAAGTAAACAGTACTTTCTCAACATCGATATAATTGAATTTCAACGTATAACTCTCTTTCGAATAATTTCTATTCGATAACTCCTTTTCGAATAAACTATATTTGATTTAACTCCTTTCAATAAACTATATTCGATAACTCCTTTCGAATAAACTATATTCGATAACTCCTTTCGAATGAACTATATTTGATAACTCTTTTCGAATAAACTATTTTCGATAATTCGTTTCGAATAAACTATATTTGACAACTCCTTTCGATTAAACTATATTCGATAACTCCTTTCGAATAAACTATATTCGATAATCTCTCTTCGAATAACTATATTCGACTAACTCTATTCGGTTAACTCTAATCGATTAACTCTATTCGATTAACTCTTAATTAATTAACTCTATTCGATCAACTCTAATCGATTAACTCTAATTAATTAACTCTATTCGATTAACTCTAATCAATTAACTCTATTCGATTAACTCTAATCGATTAACTCTAATTAATTAACTCTATTTGATTAACTCTTATCGATTAACTCTATTCGATTAACTCTAATCGATTAACTCGAATTAATTAACTCTATTCGATTAACTCTAATCGATTAACTCTTAATATGTCATTCAAATTCCCTTTTTAAATACCAAGTTCAAACTCCATTTCAAATATCGATGTTGAAACCGATTTTACTTCTCTATATAAATTCAGATTTTATATATCTAATTTATCCAATGATAAAATAATTTACTTAATTTATAAAACATATTTACAATTTAATCTTCCCAATTTATCTGTTAAAACATATTTCTATTTAATATATATTTTTCAAATATTTCCTTTTATAAAATTCTATTTATTTTATAAATATTTACTTTTACAATTTCTATTTGTTTTACAAATATTTTCTTTTATAAAATCCTTTGATTTTATAAATATTTTCATTTATAAAATCCTTTGATTTTATAAATATTTTCTTTTATAAAATCCTTTGATTTATAAAAAAATTATTTTCATATACACTTTGAAAATTCCCTTTTTACCTTCCAGTATTTCTTATGGTATTTAAAATACCAAATAACCACGAACAATATCATATGAACACATATAATCAACAACAGATTATATATCACATCATATATCAGAATATATGAAAAACAGTAACATAAATGTTGAGGAATCCAGTTGGATCCCTCCAACCTGTTTCCCTGCATCCATAGATGTTAAAAAATATAATTAACATCTATTTCATTTCACTATGACATATTCTGCTAAACAGAATCAATTTATATATATATATATATATATATATATATATATATATATATATAACCAAATCTATAATTTTACCCAATTACTTAGCAGTTCAACAAACAGTCAACACAAAGCAATCAATCAACATTTATTAGTTCTAAAAATGCATTATAAAAATATAACTGATCAGAGTTTGTGAGATTTATCACATTGGTAATTTATCGTTAAATAACGATAAATTATCATTGATTCAGATCGGACAATTTATTTTGCTACAAATTGTAATGAGCTCCAATCCACTCCCAGTCAGTTCCATTGTGTAGCCTACTCTCATACGATCCCAACGGATCTAGTTTCGTCAAATTTTGCTAAAGAATAAGCGTTACAAATATATACACTAGTTATATAAAATTAAACATAGATTAATTCATCATGGCCTTTACCCAATTCCACTTGGCCCATCCTCACTTAAAAGAAGACCCGACCCGCAATATCTCTTCTTCCCCGTCGCACTCTGTGACGACCCCATTCCCGATAAGACGGTGGCAAGGGTAATCTTTGGAATATAACACATAAACAGATAACAGCAGAACAGAAATAATTAAATACACCAGATAATGTACAATAGAATGCACTGGATAAATATAATCATCAGAGTTACACAGCATATAGGATCATACTTAGTACAAAATACAGTTCAGCTATACATAAATGTCTACTGCGGAAAAGAAAACATAATATGTACAACAGGAGCTGAACAACATAAAAAGAGATAAATGATAGAATCCATCTTCAGCTCCAGCTATCCAGAAAGAGCCTGCTAAAACATGAATACAAGGCTGCCCATGTAGAAATAGGGTCACCCGAGTTTGCAAGTGAAACAAACTACGAGTCAGTCATGGGACTGGTATGAGAAATCTACTTAACACACTTTCAAATATGGCCAATCACAGGACCACGCCACTTTCGCGGAACGGGTTTACTCCATTGGATTGCCAGTGCTTTAAGACAAATAAATCTTTTAAACATCGCAATGCTTTTTATAAAAATGAAGCCATTATAAGACTCAGTTCCCATCACACAATGCAACACACACCAGAGGATAGAGTTTTGCCTTATAAAGGCCAAAATATGCTTGATACGAGAAAAACAAATCATTTGATATTATTGCTAGTGTATATATGTTTCAAAAACAATTTCAATCATAACTATCAATCATAGACTGCATGGGTACCATATATCATGTCGATGTATATATATACAATCAAAACCGCACGATGTCGTATTTGGAAATTGGATTTCCATCATGAACCGAGGCCAGGGATCGTCCTCACCACTTCGAGACAATCTAGCCTACCATGTCTCAGGCAAGCGCGCAGGTATGCCTTAGGAGCCACAGGGCTGGTCCACCGATGTGGATTAAAATGCCTGAACACAACGTTTCCCCGCCCTTTGGGGCGTAAATGAGCCCAATGACTTCATCGGTCCCAGATTGACCGATATATCCGAGCCGCCTCGCAACAGCAACAACCACACAGGTGAAAAGTATATATAAATGTTAGGGCTGGTAGGTCACTGACACCACCCTAGCTAGAAAGAAACGCATGTCCTCCCTGGATCCTTCTCCCGTTTCTGGTCTATTCCGGGGTGTGAGGCTCGCGAATTCACGTTATACACAAAGCTATGCCATACAGGCTGTGCTTCGATCATCAACCACAAGACTTTGCTTTTCAACCGAAGCCTTGATCATCTATCACTTAGGCGTGCCACACAGGCAATTCACCCCGTGCGACTGGTTTCCATCGATATATAACCTCTGAGCTCGTACGTCTCAGAGAAGGGCGTTAAGCAAGAGAATAAATTCTCCACCGCCAAACAGATATATATTTAATAGAGATCAATCAGCACAGAACAAAATCCAATGTCAGACACACAGCCATTTACACATTCATTCCGGGTCTGAACGAAACCGGAGGCACTCAATACCTCACATATCTGTACAATCAACAAGTACGTCCGAGTGGCTACTACTTCAACCCCTTCAAGGTAGCTACTCCCATCATGAGCATCAGTAGTACCCCTCCATTCGACGTGAAGATCATCGGTCTTGCACCGTCTTCATATCTTCGACTTTCACTCGTCGATCAGTTATTTGAAATGAGAATTAACTCGGCCTTTTCAAATAATTCACGTATATCTAGAATTTCAAATCAATTCATTTCAATGGTTAAATTATTCGACAACACCTTCTTTAATGTAATTTTCACACCAAACACATTCAACCATCAAATATCACATAAATCGAGCAAATTCAATTTATTTCAATTCCATATCGTTTATAATATTTTATCATGATTTATTGCTATTTTTATTTATTTAAAAATAGCTAATCCATTCAAACAATGCTTCAGGCCATAACGCGGCCGTGGCGCTGTTTTTCTCCAGATTTGATTTACACATATCTGAAAATCTAACCGTTGGATCTTCACAAAATCTATATCATTAGAAAAATCTTTTCAAAACGAATCCAACGGCTTCAGTTTTGGGAAAGTCCGACGGTCGGATCTCCCACACTAATCGTTTGAAGTTACGATTTCAAAATACGAACTACAACGTCGTTATTCGATTTAATTTAATTATATTTATATATATATAAATATAATCGATCCTGGCGCTGTTTTTCTTCAGATTTGAATTAAATATTCCAGACAATCCAACCGTTGGATCTTTACAAAGTTGGTGCCGTTGGGAAGATATCTCCAAGGCGAAACCAACGGTTGTGGTTTCGGGAAAATCCGATGGTCAGATCACCCGCACTAATCGTTTGAAATCACGGTTTCAAAACACGAACTGCATCCTCGTTATTCACCGTATTTTGATTATATATATATAGTATATATAAATATAATTCTTTCATCGATTTCAAAACCCTATCCACTTTATAGATTTGATAAAATTAATATTTTTATCCAACAGACATTTATTTCAACACTTCACTATTTTTCACAATTCATATATATAATAAAGATATGATTTTTATTACAAAACAATTTATTTCAAAACACGACTATTTTATATGTTTCATATAGATGATAAAAATATGATTTTTATTATAAAACAATTTATTTCAAAACATGAATGTCGTTCAACACATGAATTTATATTCAACACATGAATATAGTTTCAACACTTGAAAATAATTCTAACACATGAATATTATTAAAAATTTCGGCAGCATAATGGTAGGGTATTTAAAACCGGGGTCGTCCCTAGTACGGCTCCTCGCTCTACCTTAAAGCCTTGCAGCTTTTGACAATGGAGATTCATGCATCTAGTTCACACGCAGGCGGCATGTTTTATTTTCATTTCCACAATCTATTCTAATTTTGTTTTAATCACCAATGGGTATTTTTCAACCACAACCAATCAATTTCAACCACAAACAATTATAATCAATCATTCACTATCAACCAATTTTTACACCAATCACAAACAATAAACATCGTCCATGGTCTGTGGACGAGGGGAGTATATATATGTATATAAATATATTTCGATTCACTTCAATTCATTTCAACACACATATAATTTTTACAACGCATATATAACTTATATATCGAACATACAACTTATACATGAGGTGTACAATGCTAATATAATTCATACATCGACTATATAATCTATACATCATTGTTTTCCATATCGTTTATAATATTAGAAATATCACATTGGGTTCCACTCCACCAAAAATTGCAGAAGGCTCAGAAAAATATGCGGTCTCTTCTAAAATGTAGAAGAAGTCCTCACGGTCCCGGTGTCTCTTGTTTCACTGGATTTCGTCAACAAATGAAAAAGATATGTAATTTTGAACATCAAACTATTTAGAAACGTAATTAATTAAATCTATAGCGTTTAGAAACGCTACCTTTTCCAAATTGAAAAACCCCCTGGAAACCGTCGTTCGAATCTAGGGTTCCGATTTGCCATCGCCACCGTCTGTTTCACGTTGATCGGAGGGCACCACGAGCTGCGCCACCGCAGCAGCTACCTGCGCCGCCCCGAGTTGATGAACTCGAACCCCCTGGCCCATAGAATCCGATCGACGACGACACTTTCTCGACACGAATGGCGGCGCTACACTTCACCAGAATCGATCCCGTGGGTATGGATGGAAAGATCTCGCCTAGCCCTTCAATTTCGTTTTGGTGGTTTCGAATTTAATTGATAATCGAGGGAGATCGGAGGGTTTCTTTCCTGGAGCAATATCACGTGTCGGTTCTATTAGAGGCGGCTAGGGTTCAGAACGGGGGGGGGGGGGGGATATTTATATTTAATTATTATATTATTTATTTTATTTAATTCTAAAAATGCTTGGTTATAGCCACGAACTCCAATCCAAACCCAACGACTGTCGTCCCCAGCGTTTTACCCCCATTCCGAACACAATGGGATATGTTTCGAAGGCCCATTCGAATGTTTCAGTCAGTTTTTATTCAAATTAAAATATAAAACATTCAATATTTAATTTGAACGTACATTTCAATTTGCCGGGGCCACATACTGCATCTAAAAATTCCAAAAAAATAAATCTAGCTATGTTTTGATGATACGGTCCCAACAAAACTGATTTCGTCGAATTCTGAGACCGTTTGTAAAATGACCCTTTTTTTGTAACACCCCGTATATTCTATAACCGTGAAAGTCATAAATTTAAAGTATAATTAATTTGAAATCAAAGAACTAAGGAAAACGGGATACGCCATTGCGTTCGTCTCGGAAAAATACGCGAAATAGAGTCCGAGTTTTCGAAAAACGGAGTCCGTATGAAGAAGATATAGCCTCTGGAAGTTTCTGAATTAAGTTTAAAATTCGAACAGCTCAGAAAAGAAGTTTAAAATTAAAAATTGGGCCCAATTGGCCAGGGCGGGAAAATTCCCGCCTAAGACACCCAGGTCGACTGGGCTGTCGACCTGGTCTAGCCAGGTCGACAGGGCTGTCGACAGGGCTGTCGACAGGCATGTCGACCTGGTCCAGACCCAGGTCGAACCCAGTCCAACCTGGCTGGCCTATTCTATGTTGGTCGATTTTCTGTGGTCTGCTTTGTCATTAGGGCTAGGTGGCAGGCTCTAATTGGTCCCTCTTGCGAATGAATGGCTACGATCAATCCAAGCAACATCAATGGTCATAATCAGTTCCTAACCTCTATAAAAAGGACCCTAGACTCTACCTAGGTTTCTTGCACAATTCTCTAGCCTCCATTGCTCTCTTCTTCTAATAAAAAAATAAAAATGGCGTCTCTGCTCTGCTGGAATTAAAACTAGAAGATAATCAACATCAGCCTAAGCAACTCAATTCAAACTAGAGGTTAAAGTTCTGCAAGAATTCTACAACAAGTTAAAGTTCTTTCTTTAATCCGATCAAGGCAAGTACAGTTATTCTCCGCTATAAACGTTAATTATAATTTTGATATGCATTTAAATCTGAGTTTGAGGTTGTATTCTCTTCTGTTAGATCTGTTTTCTGTGACTGTTTTATATTCCTTTCTTCTTTTCTGTTTCTATAGCCAGGCTATCACGAGCCTGTGCCTAATCTCATAAGAGATGAACGTATGAACGCAAGTTTTGGGATGAATGATGAGGAATTTGACAAAACCAAATTGAATGTATGACTTTAGGTCTGAGGCATAAAATATATTGGACATATGACTTGGGATTGGATGCATAAATTTGACTATGAACATATAATTTATGCATGTTGTATGCATAGTTATGCAATAATTTAGACCTATGCATATTTTGTGATAAAAGAAGAAGAGGAACCCCTGTAAAGATTACATATGATTTGAGACTTTGGACAAAATGCATATAAAAAGGCAAGATCTGATTTTTAGAAGATATGGTTTAAAGATTTATATTACTGATAGTTTGCATAATAATTCATGACATGAAAAGAAGGAAGATATGGAAACTTAAGATTTACATTAATTAGGATATCTATTATTGTAATTACTCCTAAATAGGGATTTTTGGATATATGACACGCATTGAAATTAATGGTTATATTTGGTATAATCTATATTGGAACATATGTTATATGGCAGATTATGTCCATATTCTGCGCTTAAGCAAACATGGAATATATGTTGTGAATCATGAAAAATTATGTAGGCATATGAATTTAGGCCTAATTTATGACTAGGCAAGACATGTAAATAGAACCTTTAGAATTATTAGATTTGCTAAATCTGCTAATTTGCTAAGTTGCCTAAACTGCTAGTTTTGTTATATTGCCTAGACTGCTAATTAGATTGAGATGCCAAATCTGTTAAATTTGTCTGTTGAGATGCCTAATCTGTTATATGCCAAAATCTGCTAAGTGCTAAATCGGTTAAATCTGTTAAGTCACCCAATCTGCTAAAATCTGTTATCTGCTATATCAGTTGAGTTGATGTGATCATTCTGTTATTGATATAATCTGAATTGGCATATATATTGGGTGTGCGCATAAACGGTAAATAATTAATTGGCCGCAAAGATGAATATGGCTAACTCGAGGTTAGAGTGAGTTTGCAACGTAAATCTGCCCGGAACCGCTCGGCACATCCAGTGGCCGCAAACAATAGGTTCTAATGTGAGAAGTTAGTCATAACATGCGTAAGACACGAGGTTTGGTCTGGCTTGTGGCAGAAGTCTGCCGGGAACCGCCCGGCATATCCAGCGGCCACAAGCTACCGACCTAATGTGAGAGGTCTATGCATTAATAATTAATTAATGCAAATCTAAGATAAGAATGACGTCTAAAACGTATTGGGGAAAATAGGGTTAAACCAAAGGGATTAATAGATGTAGTAAAACCCGTCCATGAATCTGTAGGCCCAATACAAAGTTAGACAAATCTGAAAAATCTGTACATCTGATCCGTTAGTCTGAAAACTTGTTAACTCAATTTGTGAACTAGTAAATCTGAATTCTGTATGTCTGAACTTGTAAACAAATAAATCTGAAATCTGTTAGTTTGGGGACACAAGGTTAGGAGGGGAATTACTTGTGTCATCTGTTGTTTGGGGCCCATATTAGTCAGTAACCCTTTCTGGTATCAAAACTTTGACCCAACAGTAGGTAGGGTCCGGGCACGCTTACTGAACTAATTATAAGTGGTTCATTCTGATAATGGCAAGGGGTGTTGATGGTGCGTTCCAACCGGGTCATGTGCGTGCATGGATCCCGGTCTGCCTCTGAGGATGTAAGACGTCGTGACATCTGTAAATAGGTCTGTGCCAATTGGTTGTCACTTTAGGGAGTGATACACCCTACTGTGGGGCCGACACAGGATATTTATGTATTAGGGAGCCGATCGCTTGGGGTAGGGTTTTAGGGTACACTTAGTTCTGTCTGTTTCTGTTGGTACCGTCTGTTTCTGTTGGGTGGTAACACCCGTCCGTTTCTGTGTGGTACTGTCTGTTCGGGTGGTAAAGGCCCATTACTAGTGTACACCTAATTCTACATTCTGTTTCCGTAGGGATTAATCTGTTTCTGCTTCTGTCTGTTTCTGATCGGGTAGTAAAGGCCCATTATTAGCATTCTGTTTCTGTTAAAGTATTCTGTACCCGTTCCTGCTTCAATTTAGACATTAGGGTGACCCCTAATTCTGTTATACTAGTATTAGTGCAGAGAAGTGTAAAACAATAGTTTATATCATTCTGTTTTTCTGTTATATCTGCTACACCTGTTATAGTTATCTCACATCCAGTTTTATGTTCATATCATATTATTATTATCTGTTCATATGCTGAAAGTCACTGGACGTGCCAGACTTTTTGTCTGACCCTTGTTGTTTCGCCTTCTTTCTTCCGTTTCCCCCCCCCCAGGTTATCCAAGGAGGGAAATACTTTAGCTTGATCCGGATTTCTCTTTGCTTGAAGTGCTTAAAGTATGGCTTGGCTCTGTATAGCTTCCGTTCCATGGGGATTATGATTTTAAACTATGCATTTTGAAGGCTTTTGTACAAGACTGATATTTTGTACTTGAATTCTGAAATTGAAAGGATGTAACCATACTAATTTCTGTTTCCGCTGTAATAAAGTTAAAAATTTTCAAGTACTGTTTTATCTGTCTTGTAAGTTTCTGTTCTGTTTACTAAAATGCTCCACCAAAGTTAAGGCATTCCCTTTGTGAGTGACCTTAACGGAGGTGGGGTGTTACACTTGGTATCAGAGCTGAAGGTTACCAGATTGGGTAAAGTTTTTGAAAACTATTTTCAAAAAGGTTTTGGAAAGGAAGTATTTTCAAAAATAAAGCTTATTTTGAAAAACATGATCCCCAAGAGCCATATATCTTTCTTTCAGTCCTTTTTGTATTGAACCTTTCCTTTTTCGTTCCAGCATGTCTGAAGCATCTGAGATACCAGAGGGTGTTCATGTACCCGTTTGGTTTCGTCAATATCTTGAGGCTAGGACCGCCGCTGCAGGTCCAGCAAATGATCCCCCTCCTCCACCCCCTCCTCGTGCTATTGCTTTCTCAAAAATCTGTAGAGATTTTAGGGCCATGGGTGGGAAGGATTTCAAAGGAACTGAATCATTCGTAGAAGCAAGGAATTGGCTCAAAGAAACTGAGGATCTGTTCGTTATCTTCGAGGTGGACGATAGGCAAAAGGTACAGTTGGCAGTATGGCTGCTCAAAGACGAAGCTTCCTACTGGTGGGAAGTCACTAACGCCGAGAGGCCGGTTGAGACATGGATGGATTTCAGAACAAGGTTTGAGACAAAATTCCTCTCGCAAGCTGAACGAAGTTTACAATTGGAAAAGTTCTTGTCTCTTAAGCAAGGAAGTATGACGGTCAAGGAATACGTCAACCAATTCAACCAACTAGAAAGATTCGGATTGGATTTAGTCAACACTCAGCATAAAAAGGCTCTCCGCTTTGTTAAAGGATTGAATGAGCCACTGCACAGCCTAGCCATGACCCATGTACCCATGGGAGCAACTTACGAGAAATTGGTGGATATGGCACTACTGCACGAGGAAGACAAGGGCCCGAAAGAGACAAAGAAGGAAGAACCACAGAATAAGAAAGCGGGGCCCAAAAAGGAAACACAAAAGAAGGATGAGAAGTCTGAAGATAAGAAGGGGAAAAAGTGCTTTACTTGTGGGAGCTCAACTCATCTGAACAAGGATTGCAGAAAAAGGAAGGGTGCTTGCTTCAACTGTGGGGAGATGGGACACTTCACTAGGGACTGCCCGAAGAGACGAGGACAAGGAGGGCATGCGAACACTCTTGAAGCTAGTGGCTAGGATAGGAATAGGGAAAAATTTCTATAGTAGGTTTAATTTCTTTATCTGATTATGGAGTTAAGACTTTTTCTGATTCTGGTATTTTGGTTTTGTAATCGATACTCTGCACTTTAATACTAGTATTATTTCTGAATTCCGCTGTAGACTCAGACCCATAAGGGTTATGGATCATCTGTTTGGGACTGGGGTTTGAGGGATATCTGTGTTAGGCGTCAAGTATGACGCATACATTCTGAGTTTTCGTGGGGTGTCAATTTGATGTTGGTTCCGGTCTTTGGGGCCGATACTTAGGACCCATGTTTAATGGGAACCAAATTTTCGTTCTATCTGTACTCGCTTCCATCATTCGACTGTATCCTATCAATCGAATATTTGAACTTTAGGTAGAAACTAATGGGTGTAAACATGTGTTTGAGACATGTTATGTTTGATGGTTGCAAGTGGATGCAAGTGGTTGCTAGTGGTTGCTCGTGGATGCATATACACACACTAGGCACTAGATCGGCTCGAAAGCACTCTCATACTGCATATGGATGTGTGAGCATTTTTAAATTTTTATGGATGCAAAATGGTCGAATCAGCATATGGATGTTGCATATGAATGAGCAGTTGTGCACTCATATAGAAATGATATGTCTCAAGTAGGAAAATTTGCATACATATTGGACTCATGGCACTAACATGATTTGCATTAAGGAGGTCGACTGAATCAGTGGGCCGCCTGATTTTGCATTAGATACGGACATGAACACACACGGTGCATTTAAACATGAAAGCATAAGAAGTCTATAAGGACAATGGATGCCTGTGGTTGATGATTGAGTAGATGGATGATTGGATGGTAGGACACATTCTTCTTAACTTGAAGATTTCGGGGACGAAATCCTTTTAAGTGGGGGAGAATGTAACACCCCGTATATTCTATAACCGTGAAAGTCATAAATTTAAAGTATAATTAATTTGAAATCAAAGAACTAAGGAAAACGGGATACGCCATTGCATTCGTCTCGGAAAAATACGCGAAATAGAGTCCGAGTTTTCGAAAAACGGAGTCCGTATGAAGAAGATATAGCCTCTGGAAGTTTCTGAATTAAGTTTAAAATTCGAACAGCTCAGAAAAGAAGTTTAAAATTAAAAATCGGGCCCAATTGGCCAGGGCGGGAAAATTCCCGCCTAAGACACCCAGGTCGACTGGGCTGTTGACCTGGTCTAGCCAGGTCGACAGGGCTGTCGACAGGGCTGTCGACAGGCATGTCGACCTGGTCCAGACCCAGGTCGAACCCAGTCCAACCTGGCTGGCCTATTCTATGTTGGTCGATTTTCTGTGGTCTGCTTTGTCATTAGGGCTAGGTGGCAGGCTCTAATTGGTCCCTCTTGCGAATGAATGGCTACGATCAATCCAAGCAACATCAATGGTCCTAATCAGTTCCTAACCTCTATAAAAAGGACCCT
This sequence comes from Allium sativum, assembly GCA_030737875.1. Classification (NCBI taxonomy): domain Eukaryota; kingdom Viridiplantae; phylum Streptophyta; class Magnoliopsida; order Asparagales; family Amaryllidaceae; genus Allium; species Allium sativum. The sequence goes on along the minus strand of CM060909.1, from coordinate 739,744,368 downwards.
AGACTCTACCTAGGTTTCTTGCACAATTCTCTAGCCTCCATTGCTCTCTTCTTCTAATAAAAAAATAAAAATGGCGTCTCTGCTCTGCTGGAATTAAAACTAGAAGATAATCAACATCAGCCTAAGCAACTCAATTCAAACTAGAGGTTAAAGTTCTGCAAGAATTCTACAACAAGTTAAAATTCTTTCTTTAATCCGATCAAGGCAAGTACAGTTATTCTCCGCTATAAACGTTAAATATAATTTGGATATGCATTTAAATCTGAGTTTGAGGTTGTATTCTCTTTTGTTAGATCTGTTTTCTGTGACTGTTTTATATTCCTTTCTTCTTTTCTGTTTCTATAGCCAGGCTATCACGAGCCTGTGCCTAATCTCATAAGAGATGAACGTATGAATGCAAGTTTTGGGATGAATGATGAGGAATTTGACAAAACCAAATTGAATGTTTGACTTTAGGTCTGAGGCATAAAATATATTGGACATATGACTTGGGATTGGATGCATAAATTTGACTATGAACATATAATTTATGCATGTTGTATGCATAGTTATGCTGTAATTTAGACCTATGCATATTTTGTGATAAAAGAAGAAGAGGAACCCCTGTAAAGATTACATATGATTTGAGACTTTGGACAAAATGCATATAAAAAGGCAAGATCTGATTTTTAGAAGATATGGTTTAAAGATTTATATTATTGATAGTTTGCATAATAATTCATGACATGAAAAGAAGGAAGATATGGAAACTTAAGATTTACATTAATTAGGATATCTATTATTGTAATTACTCCTAAATAGGGATTTTTGGATATATGACACGCATTGAAATTAATGGTTATATTTGGTATAATCTATATTGGAACATATGTTATATGGCAGATTATGTCCATATTCTGCGCTTAAGCAAACATGGAATATATGTTGTGAATCATGGAAAATTATGTAGGCATATAAATTTAGGCCTAATTTATGACTAGGCAAGACATGTAAATAGAACCTTTAGAATTATTAGATTTGCTAAATCTGCTAATTTGCTAAGTTGCCTAAACTGCTAGTTTTGTTATATTGCCTAGACTGCTAATTAGATTGAGATGCCAAATCTGTTAAATTTGTCTGTTGAGATGCCTAATCTGTTATATGCCAAAATCTGCTAAGTGCTAAATCGGTTAAATCTGTTAAGTCACCCAATCTGCTAAAATCTGTTATCTGCTATATCAGTTGAGTTGATGTGATCATTCTGTTATTGATATAATCTGAATTGGCATATATATTGGGTGTGCGCATAAACGGTAAATAAATAATTAATTGGCCGCAAAGATGAATATGGCTAACTCGAGGTTAGAGTGAGTTTGCGACGTAAATCTGCCCGGAACCGCCCGGCACATCCAGTGGCCGCAAACAATAGGTTCTAATGTGAGAAGTTAGTCATAACATGCGTAAGACACGAGGTTAGGTCTGGCTTGTGGCAGAAGTCTGCCCGGAACCGCCCGGCATATCCAGCGGCCACAAGCTACCGACCTAATGTGAGAGGTCTATGCATTAATAATTAATTAATGCAAATCCAAGATAAGAATGACGTCTAAAACGTATTGGGGAAAATAGGGTTAAACCAAAGGGATTAATAGATGTAGTAAAACCCGTCCATGAATCTGTAGGCCCAATACAAAGTTAGACAAATCTGAAAAATCTGTACATCTGATCCGTTAGTCTGAAAACTTGTTAACTCAATTTGTGAACTAGTAAATCTGAATTCTGTATGTCTGAACTTGTAAACAAATAAATCTGAAATCTGTTAGTTTGGGGACACAAGGTTAGGAGGGGAATTACTTGTGTCATCTGTTGTTTGGGGCCCATATTAGTCAGTAACCCTTTCTGGTATCAAAACTTTGACCCAACAGTAGGTAGGGTCCGGGCACGCTTACTGAACTAATTATAAGTGGTTCATTCTGATAATGGCGAGGGGTGTTGATGGTGCGTTCCAACCGGGTCATGTGCGTGCATGGATCCCGGTCTGCCTCTGAGGATGTAAGACGCCGTGACATCTGTAAATAGGTCTGTGCCAATTGGTTGTCACTTTAGGGAGTGATACACCCTACTGTGGGGCCGACACAGGATATTTATGTATTAGGGAGCCGATCGCTTGGGGTAGGGTTTTAGGGTACACTTAGTTCTGTCTGTTTCTGTTGGTACCGTCTGTTTCTGTTGGGTGGTAACACCCGTCCGTTTCTGTGTGGTACCGTCTGTTCGGGTGGTAAAGGCCCATTACTAGTGTACACCTAATTCTACATTCTGTTTCCGTAGGGATTAATCTGTTTCTGCTTCTGTCTGTTTCTGATCGGGTAGTAAAGGCCCATTATTAGCATTCTGTTTCTGTTAAAGTATTCTGTACCCGTTCCTGCTTCAATTTAGACATTAGGGTGACCCCTAATTCTGTTATACTAGTATTAGTGCAGAGAAGTGTAAAACAATAGTTTATATCATTCTGTTTTTCTGTTATATCTACTACACCTGTTATAGTTATCTCACATCCAGTTTTATGTTCATATCATATTATTATTATCTGTTCATATGCTGAAAGTCACTGGACTTGCCAGACTTTTTGTCTGACCCTTGTTGTTTCGCCTTCTTTCTTCCGTTCCCCCCCCCCCAGGTTATCCAAGGAGGGAAATACTTTAGCTTGATCTAGATTTCTCTTTGCTTGAAGTGCTTAAAGTATGGCTTGGCTCTGTATAGCTTCCGTTCCATGGGGATTATGATTTTAAACTATGCATTTTGAAGGCTTTTGTACAAGACTGATATTTTGTACTTGAATTCTGAAATTGAAAGGATGTAACCATACTAATTTCTGTTTCCGCTGTAATAAAGTTAAAAATTTTCAAGTACTGTTTTATCTGTCTTGTAAGTTTCTGTTCTGTTTACTAAAATGCTCCACCAAAGTTAAGGCATTCCCTTTGTGAGTGACCTTAACGGAGGTGGGGTGTTACATTTTTGGTCGATCCAATTTAACTGTAATTGATCAAAACACATTTTCCTTTGCCACGCTCACATACTAGCTTCAAAAATTATGAAATTTGAAACCTAGCAATAACTTCACATCCCGGATCCAACAAAAGTGGTTTCGTCGAATTCCGAGGTCGTTTACAAAATGTTTATTTTCATGGGCTATATAAATTCTATAGCGACCTTTTTGAAAATTCATTTGGCCATAACTTTTGACTCCCGCTACGACACTTCGATTTTTCAGATTCGTCACAAAGATATTCACTAACAGATTTAAATATTTTTGGTTTCACTAAAATCCGTTTTATTTTGCACCTGGTACAGTCAGTCAAAGTTTGAATTCAAATTTCGAAACTGCCGCGCCATTTCAGGCCATGTTCATAATTCAAATTAATTATATTCATTTTCAACATCGATTCAACCCCACTTTTCATCGCTATTATTTAAAATATTTATTTTAAATACTTAAAATTCACTAAAATAGCCAATTTAAAATTTTTAAACTGGTTCAGATTTTTCGGGTTGTTACAATCTCCCCCACTTGAAACTTTTCGTCCCCGAAAAGGAACAAAGTCAAAAGTGGTTTGATTAATCAAGTCTACGTTCAACCTGGCTTCCATTCTCCAACTTTTCAGTTTCTGAGAATTTTCAAATTCTTCAAAAATTTGGCTAGCACCCGGAATTTTCGAAAAATTTCGCCATAACCTCCTTTGTACGGGGAGGGGTTTGGAAATTTATTGGGCCGTATTAGGTACCCAATAAATCCTATAAAGCATACACATGTTTATAGTGATATATTCTGGTGTTTACAGGGGAGCGTGTATAGACAATAACTCCAGAGAATAAATTCTCGTCACCTTGTCAATGCCTGAGGGAGTGTGTATTTTTAATTGCTCCAGAGGATAAATCCTCGTCACCTCGTCCCGTGTGGGAAATAAATAATCCATGGCCGTATCTAATGACTAGACAGACATGATTATTGTCAACTCCAGATCCGTGTGGGGTTTTTATTAATCTGGCAATTTATCATTATAATTTTATATGGTCCATATCAGTCATCAGTTCAACCTGTAAAATATAGTCATCGCCATACAAGCGTCTCGCTCATACGGTAAATCTTCAACCTTGTCACACAAGCTCCAAATGCTTATGTGGTATATGATGAAGTATGCCTATCTTCGAGAAGTATGCCATGTAGAGTAGCTCAAAATTAATTGTTACTATCCTATGGTGACGTTTGTTATTACACAAAGAATAACTAGCACTCCGCATCCAATGGAATTCACAGGAGTTGATATAATAATAAAATTGTGCATCCAACTCATTAAGGTTTACCTATTTGTCGAGCACGCAATAAAATCTTTACTCAATAGCTAATCCATTTACCTGTTCAAATATGTATAATGCACATGTATATAGTCCTATCTATTTTTAACTTAGTTCAGTGTGTGATTTAATCGAATAAATTCTACCATTCATTCCTTTATTGATTAATTTAATTACCATTCTAATAATTCAAATCCACAATCACACAACACAAGCAACAATCAATTTATTTTTAACTTTTAAAAAATGTATCAATTAATTCATATACTCTTTTAAATCATTCAGACTATACAATTAAAATTCTACATCCATGAAAAGAAAACAACAACAAAATAGAGAACCCAATGGAAATTGCAAAATATGGTAAATGTACCTTGCACCAGAGTCAATCAGAGATATCCACCCTGCACTTAGGATAGGCTTTCTGAATGCACTCTTCAGTTTCCCAAGTACAATCTCGTTGATCTCCACTCCATTGCACTTTGACTAAGTGAACCTTTTTGTTCCTCAGCTCTTTGGTTTCTTTGAAGACCATTAATAAACCTCAAATTCTTCATCTTTGGCTTTTGAATCAGATGTGGAGCCAAGTGAGAAAGTTCATTGAATCTCTTATGATATTCTGGGATATTCATATCTCCTTGGATCAAATAGTAGAATTCATCACACAGCCGCTCAGTGGCTTCTGGAGGAATAAACTTTGCATTGAAAAGATCTTTGAATTTATCCCAGGTGATATCACCTTCTGGGTTATCCTTCACAATTGAATCCCACCCGAACAAAGCTTCGTCTTTGAGTTCCCAAGATGCCAATAATCTTTTCTGGTCATCCCTTAGCCTTAAACCTTCAAATATCTTCTCAGCGGAACGAATCCAAGCTTGAGTTTTAGCAATAGATTCTTCGCCCAAGAATAGTGCTCCACCCAGATTTCTATATTTCATAAATAGAGCTTCAATATCTAGGTCAGCATTCCTTCTGTTTCTGGCACTCATTTTCTAGTACTTCTGCAAATAGCAAACCAAGTGTCAGGTCAACAGAAAAGATATTATAAAGCATAAAGACATATACTTGAATGTAAATGTGTCTATCGAGGTGTATTTCATTTTGTTATACTCATACTAGGATATTACTGATCCTATCTATAATGAGTTACTCGTCCTAGAACACTACTGGTTCTATTTCTGACGAGTTCATCCATATGTTATATTCCAGGCTTAACCAAAGCTCTGATACCACGTTTGTGACGACCCCATTCCCGATAAGACGATGGCAAGGGTAATCTTTGGAATATAACACATAAACAAATAACAGCAGAACAGAAATAATTAAATACACCAGATAATGTACAATAGAGTACACTGGATAAATATAATCATCAGAGTTACACAGCATATAGGATCATACTTAGTACAAAATACAGTTCAGCTATACATAAATGTCTACTGTGGAAAAGAAAACATAATATGTATAACAGGAGTTAAACAGCATAAAAAGAGATAAATGATAGAATCCATCTTCAGCTCCAGTTGTCCAGAAAGATCCTGCTAAAACCTGAATACAAGGCTGCCCGTGTATAAATAGGGACACCCGAGTTTGCAAGTGAAACAAACTACGAGTCAGTCATGGGACTGGTATGAGAAATCTACTTAACACACTTTCAAATATGGCCAATCACAGGACCACACCACTTTCGCGGAATGGGTTTACTCCATTGGATTGCCAGTGCTTTAAGGCAAATAAATCTTTTAAACATCGCAAGGCTTTTTATAAAAATGAAGCCATTATAAGACTCAGTTCTCATCACACAATGCAACACACACCATAGGATAGAATTTTACCTTATAATGGCCAAAATATGCTTGATATGAGCAAAACAAATCATTTGATATTATTGCTAGTGTATATATGTTTCAAAAACCATTTCAATCATAACTATCAATCATAGACAGCATGGGTACCATATATCATGTCGCCATATATATATACAATCAAAACCGCACGATGTCGTATTTGGAAATTGGATTTCCGTCATGAACCGAGGCCAGGGATCGTCCTCACCGCTTCGAGAAAATCTAGCCTATCATGTCTCAGGCAAGCGCGCAGGCAAGCCTCAGGAGCCACAAGGCCGGTCCACCGATGTGGATCAAAATGCCTGAACACTACGTTTCCCCGCCCTTTGGGGGCGTAAATGAGCCCAATGACTCCATAGGTCCTGGACCGACCGATATATCTGAGGCGCCTCGCAACAGCAACAACCACACAGGTGAAAAGTATATATAAATGTCAGGGCTGGTAGGTCACTGACACCACCCTAGCTAGAAAGAAACGCATGTCCTCCTTGGATCCTTCTCCCGTTTCTGGTCCATCCCGGGGTGTGAGGCTCACGAATTCACGTTATACACAAAGCTATGCCACACAGGCTATGCTTCGATCATCAACCACAAGACTTTGCTTTTGAACAGAATCCTTGATCATCTATCACTTAGGCATGCCACACAGGCAATTCACCCCGTGCGACTGGTTTCCATCGATATATAACCTCTGAGCTCGTACGTCTCAGAGAAGGGCGTTAAGCAAGAGAATAAATTCTCCACCGCCAAACAGATATATATTTAATAGAGATCAATCAGCACAGAACAAAATCCAATGTCAGACACACAGTCCATTTACACGTTCGTTCTGGGTCTGAACGAAACCGGAGGCACTCAATACCTCGCATATCCGTACAATCAACAAGTACGTCCGGGTGGCTACTACTTCAACCCCGTCAAGGTAGCTACTCCCATCATGAGTATTGTTAGATCAAAATTTGGCTCTAACACCCAAATTGTTCTGATATGTAGAGAATTATAACTGAAAAATGAGAAAAAAAGCAAAGAACACACAAAATTTATAGTGGTTCGGCGTTAAGGAGCCTACGTCCACTTTATATGCTATTGATTATACTTTGAATGCTAGTACAACCAATAATTTCTCTCAAACTCACTCTTACAATTATGATTTCTCTCAGTAATCTCGAAATAAAACTGATAAGAAATAGTGGTGTGACAGTAATGGTGGAATCAATACTCAATACTGCCAAAAGATCCTGAAAAATGGCAGTCTCTGGGCTATATATAGTTGATTCTGTCAGGCGGTTCGCGGTCACACGTAGTGTAGATACTGAGAAAATCGGATCGGATCGAGCGTTGAGGAGGAATTGGTCAATATGACAGTTGTGGACAGGTGTCGCGAGATCCGTGCATTTCGGATCGCTGAAGACCCGTTCGTGGTTTGAACAAGTCAGAGGCTTCGCTGCACGTCGGAGAATCGGATCGGAGCGAGGTGGTGGCATTGGTGCGGATCGAGTCGTGATGAGGTGGACGGGTCGGGTCGCGAATAATGCTGGCGATCAGAGAGGCATGATCCGTGAGTGCGATCCGCTGGTGCGATCCGATCTTCCATGGACCTGAGGAGCGTAGTTCCATACTTTCTTCTTGTGTGTGAACCTTGGTGGCTTGGTCCAAAAAGTTAGCCAACATTTTGCCCCCTCGAAGTATGTTTTATCGAGGATGGAACATGCTTCGAAATTGCAGAGACGTCCTTTCACGAAGCGACGCAATTCAAAGGTCGTGCCTATCTGAGAAGTCTTGCTACTTCGGAAAAGTCGTATCTTTTGATAGGTATAAATATCAGTATAGTCTTCGATCATTTTTCGTTCAATGAACAATTCTTTTCTGGAATTTTTCGGAGCTTCGTCGTCGAGTTCACCAGGTAAATTTCTAAAATAAATTCTTTCCTTTTTTTTTAAATAGTCTGGATCGCACTCTTGTATCGCGATCCATGGCCACGGATCGTGTTCTAGTGACTTGACAGGTTTTATGGTGAATCGAGGTGGGCTTCAGCCCGCGGCCCGCTCGGTTCGAATAAAACAAAAAGTAGGAGACTAACGGTCGTGATTTCCTCTATATTAGCCCGAACCCTCTCCACTCTTTTCCCTTTCTTCTTCGTTTACCACGCGCCGACGCCTCCTCAAATAGAAAAAACCCTATTACTTCGTCAAATCTCAAAAAACTTCCTTGCTTTCCCGAATTTCGGAAAGGTAATTCCATTAAAAGCTTTCTCTCTCGTGATTTCTGAGTTTTTCACTAACTTAAGGGAGAAATGAGTGGAATTCGGTGGTTTTTGAGGCTTTGGAGGCCGTGGAGAAGCCATGGCCGACGGGTTCCAATCGCTGGAGAGGAGGAGGAGGAAGAAGAAGGAAAGGGAAGAGCAGGTCGGTTTGTTTCGTGAGCGAGGCTTGGGTAAAAGCAAGGCAGTGGATCGTGGAAATGGCAAGGGAGAGGATCGGACTAGGGAGATGGCAAGGGAGAAAATCGGATTGGGGAAATGGTGAAGGAGCAGATCGGATAGGGGAAATGGTGAGGTGGATGATCGGGTCGCAGTCTTGAACGGGGTATCAGCTTAAGTGAGGATGGAAAGATGTGGGTCGCGATAATCATTAAACGAACCGAACCATGCCCCACGATCCACTCTCCGTGATCCGGCTCCTTACCCTGCGATCCATTCTCTGCGATCCGGTTCCTTACCCTGCGATCCATTCTCTGCGATTCGAACCCTAATCCACGCTCCGGATGGATGAGCGATCCAATGAACTTTTTGAACACTCAATGCAACTTAATTCTAACATGCCAGTGAACAGTTAGGTTAGAGCCTTTGAGATGAACTTTTTGGACTGGACAGAAGCATAACTTGACCGCATATGACGACTAATACTTCGATGATTTTGATAACCATTATGCTTTTTCTTTAAGACATGCACAGGCACACACTTGCACTCACACACACAGGGGGGACGGGTAATTATATTCTTATTTGTCAAGCTTTCTCGCCTAAACAGTAATGTCAGATAATCGTTCCCCTCCAAGATCTGACACAGAGACGGATCCCGAGGTGTATGAGCATCTCAACCCCGAGGTTCTTCCAACTAATCCAGAGGGTGCGGATCCTTGATCCGAATATGAGGCAGAAACAGAATCGAACCCGTTTGAGAGTACCTCGCTTGATGAAGAGTCAGTGGTAGACGGCCGAGCTCCCGACGAAGTCCCTGGTGCAATAGAAATAGAGAAATTCATAGACTCTCTAGCTTCCAAACTTGATGACATAAAGCATAAGAGAATTTGCTCGAGACATGGGATCCCCTGGGATGATGTAAGGATACCCGGCAGCGAAGACAGACCTCATTTGGCTCCGGAGGGGTATATGACAATTAGCCAACTCATGTGTTCGGTAGGCGTTATTCCTCCGTTTCCTCCAATCGTCACTGAGACCCTAAAACGATTGGTTATTGCTCCGATGCAGCTTCATCCCAATGCCTACGCGGCTCTATACACTCTATATATCGCATACGCGGAAATCCTGCATACCGAGCTCACATTTGAAGATTTGAAATTCTTTTACCTTTTCAAGCATCACTCCTCGGCAACCCCCAATTTCTCTTTCTTCGAATCGGTAGCAAATAGGAAGGTTCTGTCTGACGGATACAGCAACATAGGGGATCCCATGGCCGATTGGTTCTATATAAAGAGACAGGCTGGGTGTTCAATAAGATGGCTTAAATCAAGTAAACTTTAAACTTTTGACTGAATAACTTGTTTAAGAAATCAAAGCATTAACATACCCCCCTTTTTTTCTCTAAGCAGATCATGCCTTTCCAAAAACGGAAGGCTCGGTATACAATAATCGACTGTCTCTTCTTCTACAAACCAAATCCGATTTTCTAAAGATTAAGAAGTGCATTACTGACGAGAACCTTCACAAGCACTGCCTTCTGGTTATAAGGTTTGGACTTGGTGCAGGCGGCAAACCCTACAAATATGTGCCCCCAATAGAGGGAGAAGGAACGTCACGGGCAGCAGAAACAATTAAATTTCATAAGAGTCCTTCGCCGATAATCATCCAGGACGACGAGGACCTAAACATATATAGAGGAGATGAGGCCCGTGATGATAAGTCTAAGGAAATCCCAGTTTCTCCGGGGGGATTGCCCCCAAGGGCCTCTCTTCCGGTTGAACCTGCTGCTCCCGATGATTTAACAGAAGAGCAGCTATTTAAAGAGCTGAGCAAAATTCCTTTGCCTGAAGATATATATACATAGGGAGACTTCGAAGGGGAGCCATTTTTCTCTGTTTCTGAGGAAACAACTGTTCTAGTTGGAGAACGAGAAACTACTCGGATGAGCCTGACTTCGGGCCCTGGTCTGTTAGGGGGGATTATATGGGATGCACAAATCACATGCACTGCCTGACCCCACACTTTTATATCAACAGAATTCAAGGTTTTAATATGCTCTTGTTTCTTTTGTAGGAAATATGTCTCGCAGGCGATCTTATTCCTATCGCTCTCTCCATGAAGGTACACCCAGCCTTCAACCAAATCCTGAGCGTGCTCGCGGCCTTTCTCACAAGCCTACTTCTTCACAATCCAGGTCTCCATCAAAACCAACCTCTGGCAAGCTTCCCAGTTATTCGGTGCCATCTACAGGGGGAAAACAACTTCCTAAAGACTTAACCCCTCCAAAGAGTGCACCTTCTCATAGCAGGTCATCAAAAAGACACTATGAGTCTAAGGATAAAAGCAAGGATCCAATTAAGGATTCTGAGAAGGAGAAGATTGACATTGTCCCTTCCAACCAACAAGGTTTGATTGCCCCCGGGTCACGAGATTACATCCATGGTCCTGAGACACAGGCTAAGCTAGAAAAGTTGTGAGAACAATTCCCCGACATCTTCTTCGAAAGGATGATGTTTGTTCCAGCCTTGGAACCAGTCCCTAGGAACTGGGATACTGAAGTTATTGGGCACATTCGCCATGTAGCCAGGCGGTATGAAGCAATGAAGAAACATGCTGTTAATCTTTCAGAGGTCATCTGAACGCTTGAGATGGAAGCATATAGATCCAGAGTGAAGATAGATAACAATGAAAGGGCCAGGGCAAAAATGGAGAAGGACTTAGAGGACGCACAATCTCTGCTTGCCTTGTCTCAACGAGATGCTAAAGCTTACAAAACAGAGCTGGAGGAGGCCAGGCAACGTTTCCATAATGAACTTGATTCTAATAGCAAAGAGCGAGCGTTATTGAAGCAAGAGGTGGAAGATCTCAGGATAGCCAACTCCGAACTGAAAACAGCACAGGATCACTTCGAGGCCGAAAGAGCTGCTTGGGAGAAAGAAAAGGCAAGTTTGAAAGATAGCTTAGCTCTGGACGAAAAGGAGAAGGTGATCTGAATGGTCAACTCGCGCGTGCAGAGAAGCGAGCTATTCTTGCTGAAAATAATGTGGAGAGTGCCATTGAAATGGCCACTGTTTCTAATGAAAAGCTCCTTGAGAGAGAGAAGGAGATCGAAGGATTTGAAGAAATGTTATTCGACTTCCTTGGTCAGTTCATCAAGACCCGTAACATCTCCTGGATCCCAGACTATCATGTCACTCCAGCCAACATATGGGACGCAATCGTTGAGAGCGAGAAACAGCGATTAGGAGTTGACGAGATTGATGAGAATGAGTTGATGCGGACTATTCTGAGGGATAATGAGCCTGAGGATCTAGAGAAAGGTAGACGCCTGCTCCAAGAAGAAATTGAAAAAGAGAAATCTCAAGCGAAGGGCAAAGAGAAAATGGAAGAAGGGCCGAGTCAGCTGCAGAGCCCAAGGCTTCCGAAATCGAGGAATATAATCCAGTTTACCCATTGATTCCTCTGGGTCCAACTCGCCCAACTGTCGGGGGTTCTGCTGCTGGCTTCAATGGAGGATCGGCGGAAGGTAACTCCATATTTTCTCCGCAACTTGCCAAAGCTATTGTCACTTGTCGTCGCTTTGTCGGACAGTCAACTGAGAAAACTGCATTCTCTCCCAAAATAACATTTACTTCTCATGATACAGGTAGCGGGCCGATTGATAAGGATGCCGAAAAGAAGGCAGGGGCGGAGAAGATTGACATCCTGCCAGGCGTTGGTGCTGATGTCCCCCCGGATGCTGAAACTATTGAGGCTTTGAGAGACTTGGACGGGCGCCACGACAGTGATGAAGAGGAAGTCGCCATTACCAAAGAGAGCAGAGGCGGTGATGAGGAAATCTTAGCTGAACAACAGGCCGAAGGGGTGGAGCAGTTGGTTCTTATGAAAGGGAGACAGGATCCAATATATGTGCCCCCTATCTCTGTGATCGACCCCAAAACTGGGCTGGTCGTAAGATTTTCCTCCTAATCGATAACTTCGCAACTAGCCTCTCAGTCCTCTAGTTCTTCACCGGAGCCTCTCGTTGATAAGAGGAAAAGGAAAAATGGTGGTCATTCGGATGTTGACAAGGAGGCATCGGGGAAGCAGAAAAAGAGCAAGAAGTCTACATAGTCCCCTCCCCCAAACATAAGTAGGGGGCAGATATCATTCCATATTTTGTCCTTTGGATTTTTTAGGCTTTCCACTGGCCATGAAATGTAATTGTGAGAATGGCCCTCACTTTTGTTTAGGTTCCTCTTTATCTTGTAGGTTTGCAGCTTATGAATGAAAGTTTATTTCTTTTTACACTGCTGTGTTCTTGCAAGTTTATCATACTTAGTCACAAATACAAATACTCAAATCATGAATCATTCTTACAATAAAACTTTTTTTTTTTAAATTTCTGCACTACACTTCTGCGTGCATATATGTGTATGGGTGTGTCCCTAATCAACCATTAACATGGTGCCTGGCCAGGGTTTATTGGGGATTGATTAGATTCATGTGTGTGCCGCCCCCATTCCCGGAGATGAGGGGTTCGGGCTCCATTTTTCATTCTTGTTCCCAGTCGTGTAACGGGATAGGACCCCTTTAGCGGCATATGTCATCATGCCTGTTTGCTCCTCGATTCTTCAGCGGGGTAGAAATTCTCTTGACGCTAAGTCTCTAATGCCTTTATACTCTCCTGATCCTTCAGCGGGTTACAATTTGTGTGACGCTAAGTCTCTAGCATCTTTATACTCTCCCGATCCTTCAGCGGGTTAGAGTTTGTGTGACGCTAAGTCTTTAGCACCTTTATACTCTCCCGATCCTTCAGCGGGTTAGAGTTTGTGAGACGCTAAGTCTCTAGCGCCTTTATACTCTCCCGATCCTTCAGCGGGTTAGAGTTCGAGCTTGGTTTTCATTCTGCTCCCAGATCCTTCAACGGGGTGAGAGTTCTGGGGGCATCGAGTCTCCAGCACCTTTTTCAGCGCTTAGTCATAGATGCTTTTATACTCTCCTGGCGGTCACCAAGGTTAGAGTGCGAGCTCAGCTATTCTGTCGCTCCCCGATGCTTCAGCAGGGTAAGAGCTCTTTCTCAGCGCTCAATCATGGACGCTTTTATACTCTCCTGGCGGTCGCCAAGGTTAGAGTTTGAGCTCAGCTATTCTGTCGCTCCTCGATCCTTTAGCGAGGTAAGAGCTCTTTCTCAGCACTCAGTCGGAGACGCTTTTATAATCTCCTTGCAGTCGCCGAGGTTAGAGTTCCGTCAAGGCGGTTCCGATGTTGGTACACCGCCGCGACTTATGGACATCACCTTCATGTGCGTTGTGCTCTCTCTCAGCTCTGGAGAGTTAGAGCGCTATCAATGATATGATTTACTTTATCGCACCCTCAGAGTTTTGACTGTTGATTGCCCTCCATTCTGATGGAAGGCACCTATAATTATATGTTCTTGCTATCGTTGTATGGTTCACAGCAATTTCCATAAAAGTAGAAAGGCAGATAAATAATAGTGCAATAAAAGTAAACGACACACAATATTTTTATAGTGGTTCAGTCGAATCATGACCTACGTCCACTTTATAATCTTTTGCTTAAGAAATCGGACTATTCTAGGCAAGTCGTGCCTTGTACATGGTCCTTAATAAAGCAAAAGAACAGATCTGACATCTTTACGTTAGATACGGCCGTAAATGTTGGGCATTCCACACTCTAGGGATTTCCTTTCCATCTATGGTTGCTAGCTTGAAGGTTCCATTATCAAGCTTACACAGAATGGAGTACGGTCCTTCCCACTTCGCACCCATATGAGTTGGGGGTGGAAAGACACGTTTCAGAACCAAGTCTCCGGGTTCAAAGGTTCGGGCTCGAACATTTTTGTTGTAGTATCGGGCGACCTGTTGTTTGCATCTCAAGGCACGCAGGTCTACTTCGTCCCACTTCTCTTCGATCATATCCAGGGATTCAAGGATCAATTCATTATTAGTCATCGGATCGTAATAAGTCACTCGGTGAGAAGGTACTTTTATTTCAACAGGGATGACTGCTTCTGCTCCAAAAGCAAGAGAGAAGGGGGTATGGCCTGTTGCCGATTTATACGTTGTCCTGTAGGCCCATAGTGCTAAGGGTAATTCATCAACCCACATGGCTCTGGCCCGCTTCAGTCTTCTTTTCAGAATGGACTTAATCACTTTATTCGCCGCTTCGACCTGTCTGTTTGACTGCAGATGCGCCACAGAGGTGTACCGTTTCTCGATGTGGTATTTCTGGCAGAAGTCCCTGAATTCTGTGCTATCGAACTAAGTTCCATTGTCGGTAATAACGATCTTTGGAAACCCAAATCGACAGATGATGTTCCTAACGACGAAGTTGATCACTCATTTGGTTGTGATTGTAGTCAGTGGCTCAGCCTCGACCCACTTAGTGAAGTAGTCTACAGCTATAATAGCGAACTTTGCTCCGCCCTTAGCTATGGGGAGACTTCCGATGATATCAATTCCCCATATAGCGAAAGGCCATGGGCTTGTCATCGTTTTTAACAGACTAGGAGGTGCCCTAGGTATCTTTGAAAATCTCTGGCATGCATCACACCGTCGTGCGTACTTCGCCGCATCTTTGTTTATGGTAGGCCAAAAATAACCATGCCACAACACCTTTTTTGCCAATGTTTGCCCTCCAATGTGATCGCCGCATTTACCCTCATGTACCTCCTGCAGTACACGCTTGATGTCGTCATGAGCTATACACCGGAGAAGGGGCATCGAAAATCCCTGTCTGTAAAGGACTCCGCCTTGCAGAACGTATCGGGAAGCTTTACGAATTACTTTACGCCTCTCGCTCTTCTTGGTCGGAAGCGTTCCATTCATCAAGAAATTCTTTAGAGGGATCATCCATGACTCCCTTTCTGGTTCCGTCTCTAGTACCGGATCAATTTCCATCTGATATATACTGGGAGACCAAAATACTTCAACTGGGGCTAGCCCGGTCTCTTCAGGATCGTCGGAACTAGCTATCTTCGCCAACTTATCCGCCTGTTGGTTCTTTGACCGCGGAATATGAGATATGTTGTAGTGATCGAAGCCGTTCAGCAACTCCTTCACTTTCTCCAAGTATAAAATCAATCTTGGGCTTTTGGCTTGGAATTTTCGAGTGACCTGGTTTACAACTAACTTGGAGTCGCAAAATATGTCCAGCTTTGTGATTTCCAACTCCTTTGCGATCCTTAGCCCGGCTATCAGGGCTTCATATTCGGAGTCGTTGTTAGTCGCGTCAAACTCCACCCGGATAGCATAGGATATCAGCCGTTTCTCAGGAGTTTCAAGCACTGCCCCAGCGTCGGATCTCTTGTCGTTCCTAGCGCCATCAGTATACAATCTCCAGGCACTGGGATCGAGAAGTAACTTTGGTTGGTCAGCTTCTTCGTTCGCTATATCTTCCTCCGGGACAGTAAACTCTACTATGAAATCGGCTATCACTTGCCCCCGTATTGACCGCTGGGGCTGAAAGTTCAGATCAAATTGACTCAACTCAATGTTTCATTTGAGTAGTCTTCCAGGCGCTTCTAGTCTCTGTAGAACTTGCTTGAGTGGATGATCAGTGTACACGGTGATGGGATGAGCCTGAAAATAATGTTGAAGCTTTCTAGAGGCAATCAGCAAACTGTACGCCAACTTTTCTATCCTTGGATAATTACGCGCTGCTGCCGTCAATTTTTTGCTCACGTAATACACCGATTTTTGAACTTTATCTTCTTCTCTCACCAATGCTGAGCTAATCGCGTGGGTCGACACTGCCAAGACACGAATAAGTCCTCGTGATCCACCGTCTTAGATAATATCGGAGGTTTCTCCAGGTGACTCAGCAGGTTCTGAAACGCTTCTATGCAGTCAGGCGTCCATTTGAAGTGGCGTTTTCCTCACTTTATCAATTCGAAGAATGGGATGCATTTGTCCATAGCCCTGGAGATGAATCTTCTTAGTGCTGGTACTTTCCCTATAAGGCTTTGGACATCTTTAATTTTGCCTAGGCTCGTGAATGCCTCTGATTGTTGCGATCTGGTCTGGATTAATCTCAATCCCGCGAGAACTGACGATGAATCCCAAGAATTTTCTGGAGGCGACCCCGAATGAACATTTCGTTGGGTTGAGTTTCATCCCGTACTTTCGAAGAATGCCAAACATCTCTTCCAAGTCTGCAGTGTGATTGGATGATTGCCTGGACTTAACCAACATGTCGTCGACGTATACTTCCATTGTTTTCCCAATCTGGTTATAGAACATTCTGTTCACTAACCGTTGATATGTAGCGCCTGCGTTCTTCAAGCCAAAGGGCATTACCACATAGCAGTATAATCCCAGATCCGTAATGAAGCTAGTGTGTTCTTGATCTGGAACATGCATTGGAATCTAGTTATATCCTGAATAAGCATCCATAAAGGAGAGAAGTTCATGACCCGCCGTTGAGTCTACCAACTGATTGATCCTGGGTAACGAAAAACTGTCTTTTGGGCAGGCTTTATTCAAATCCGAGAAATCGATACACGTTCGCCACTTCCCGTTGGCCTTCTTTACCAGAACTGGATTTGAAATCCAGTCTGGGTAGGTTGAGTCTCTGATAAATCCATTACTCTTTAGATTTCCAACTTCTTCTTTCAAGGCAGCGGACATCTCTGCGCCCAACATTCGCCTTTTTTGTTTTACCGGAGGATGCTTAGGGTTAATGCTTAATGAATGGCTCATGATTGATGGGGATATCCCACACATGTCTGCGTGGGCCCAAGCGAATACATTCAAGTTATCTTTCAAGAAATCCATTAGTTCTTTAGCTAAATTCGGATTTAACTGGGATCCAATCTTAAAGACCGTCTCTGGGTCACTATCATCGATCGGTACATCCACAGTTGTCTCGTTGGGAGTCGTCATTCTACCCCCAGGTTCTTTGTCCTATCTGGGATCTATATCCTCGGGCAACTCTCTGGGCGACTCACCTGCGGCTATCCTCTTTAATTGCAATGAGGTCTCCGGCCTTGCGGGGGGAGAAGCGCCCTTGGTTTCTATGTCTCCTCCGTTGCGGAGTAGCTTTAGCTCTGCAATATAACATGCTCGTGCGGCAACCTGATCTCCTCTGACAATACCAACACAAGCTTCTGTAGGAAACTTCAATAACAAGCACCAGGGGGCTATACAGGCTCTGAACTTTGCTAGGGCCGGTCGGCCCAAGAAGGCATTATAGGGCGATTCAATACCCAAAACCACGAAGGGAAGAATTCTCACTCTCTGGCGTTCTCCTTCCCCAATTGTAACTGGTAGCTCTACATATCCCATTGGAGCGGTGGATGCTCTGTTAAATCCACGGATCCATCCCTCACAGGGCTTCAAGTCTTTTATCTCGAGATTCATCTGGTCGAATGTCTTTTAGAAAAGAATGTTGACGGAACTCCCGTTATCCACCAAGACTTTATGAACAGTGGCCGGGCCAATAGGAACTGTGATTACAAATGGATCTTCGGTCAGAGCATGGACTCCAATGCTTTCTCGTTCGCGGAAAATGACGTCGTCGGACATCATCTTTTGTTGCTTTACCAGGACAATGTCCTCAGGGTTGCTACACTCTTCTACCTCGAGGTGCTGCTTAGCCGCATTGACATATTGATCCAATGCCTTGGAACCATGACCGACAAGATAAAGCCCTCCGATTATGGTATTGATAACAAGGTCCTTTCCCTTTTGCTGGGCATTTGGCCTGGCAACAGGTTGATTCTGGTTCTGATTTAGGGCCTGTACGGCTTGCCCCCTGTCTTTGGGTGTCACTCTGTATTCATCCAATTTTCCTTCTCGGAGAAGCTTCTCGACCACATCTCTTAGGTGACGACAATCATTTGTTGAGTGGACGTGAATCTGATGGAAGAGACAGAACTTCCCCGTCTCACGTTCTTTCTCCGTCGACTCTTTGGGAGGAGGCCTTTTATTTTGGAGGACGTTGTACGAATCCATGAAGATATTCTCCAAAGAATCATTTATTGGCGTATAACTTTCAAAAGACCTGGGACGAGTCCTTCTCTGGGAGTCGTTCCCTCGATTCCTTTTTCGGTTATTGCCATTACTGTAATTACCATTGTTTCCTGATTGGCTACCACCCTAGTTCCGGTTTCCGACATCAACTTCGACCTTCCCCGAGCTGTCTCCTGTCTGCTTAATGGCGACATTGCTCTGGATTTCCTCCTTATCTGTCATTTTTGCCTTCCGGTTAGCATATACCTCCTCCCTACGTAAGTGCACGTTAGCTTTTTCGTAGAATAACTCTCTAGTATGTGGTGGCTTGCCGGCCAGGTATCTCCCAAATTCGGTGTCTTTATCTACCCCATCAATCAGGGCTGCCACAACAGTTGGCTCATGAGGATCTTTGACTTCAGTAGCGGCTAGGTTGAAATGGTCTAGATACACCCTTAAACTCTCGCCTGGTCGTTGCTTGACAAGGAACAAGTCAATCACACTCTTCGTCCTTTGTGCATATATGCGGAACTGTTCCACAAACCTTTCACTCAACTCCCTGAAGCTGGAAATTGATCTTGCTGGTAAGAGAGTAAACCATAACAACGCTACATCCTCTAGGAATATAGAAAATGCTTTGCACTTGACAGCGTCAGAAGCTGCGGCAGCGGTCATTGACCAAGAATATCTCATCAGATGTTGGATGGGATCAGATCTGCCCGCGTAACGGTTCATCTGCGGCACGTTGAAGCACCTCGGGAAAGTCGCATCTAAAATGTCATCAGTGAAAGGGGTGTAACTGCGGTCAATTCGCCAATCTTCATTCCGTTGTCCACGTCTACCTGCCAGAATTTGATGGATCATAGCTGCAACATTTGCACTGGTCAGCGGAGGCTCGGGATCAGCGCTTCTTGCTCGGTGGAACTCTCTTATCTCCCTTCCAGGGGCAGCCACGAAATCTGGGGCTCGGGTTGGGCTTCGCTGCCCCCTATTACCATGAGCATTTGTATGGCGAAGGGGCTGAGGTAGTCTATTCTCAACAGGGTTGTCCACAACTCGAGCTCTGGGAGTTGCGGCACGATTATTCACATTGCGGTTTGAGGGCCCTGCACCCAGTACCTCTTCTTCCCGTGATGGAAGGGTTCCAAATCGGAGGTGCTCTATGTTTTTAGGCCTCTCATACGGTCGCCGCAGAGGTCTTGGCGATTCCTCTGACGAAGAGGAGTACTCTGGGGTGAGCAGACGAACTAGGGGCGTCCTTTGGCTTGCAAGATCATTGAGCCTTCTATCCATAGCAGTCAAATGCTGTCGTAGCATGGAGTTTTCCTGCATTTGAGCAGTTATTTCATCAAACAGCCTATCCTACATTTCAACGAAGCGAGAGAGATCTCTTTCAGTAACTGGAGCAGAGGGGTCATACTGATCATCAATATTTTCCCTTATGCGCAGAGAGCTTGAACCAGGTTGAACAGAGGGACCGGGACGGGAAGAGCAAGCCATAGGTTCCTTTCCAGGTCGTCTTGCAGTCTGGTCATCACTCCGAATCACGGTGGACCTGTGCCTGTGGCTCGTAGCGCCCACCTGGGGTCGGATCGCAGTAGCATTACGAGGAGGGTTCGCGGCGTTGTCTCGGGATCAGGTGACGACTCCTTCTGCAGTTCGGATCGTGTCGCCCTCAACGTTTCGGATCGTGACGCCCCCTTCTGATTAGCTCGTGACGCCACGCTCGGATCGGATTGTGTCCACGTCTCCGCGAACCGCGAGGCCTTCCTCGATCTGTTCATGTACGCTTTCTTCAACTGCTTCATTCGCCTGTGAAGATCGCACTTCCTTAGACTTCTTTCCAGCCATGACATCAGATGCCGCTGGAATCTTCAAAAATCTGAACAGTGAAGTTTTTGGACTGTTTTCTTCGGACTTGAATATCCAAACAACGGAACAACAATTCAATATCTTGGGTTCAATTCTTAGTGAAAGCACCAAAATGTTAGATCAAAATTTGGCTCTAACACCCAAATTGTTCTGATTTGTAGAGAATTATAACAGAAAAATGAGAAAAAAGCAGAGAACACACAAGGTTTATAGTGTTTCGGCGTTGACGAGCCTACGTCCACTTTATATGCTATTGATTATACTTTGAATGCTAGTACAACCAATAATTTCTCTCAAACTTACTATTACAATTATGATTTCTCTCAGTAATCTCGAAATAAAACTGATAAGAAATAGTGGTGCGACAGTAATGGTGGAATCAATACTTAATACTGCCAAAAGATCCTGAAATATGCCAATCTCTAGGCTATTTATAGCTGATTCTGTCAGGCGGTTCGCGGTCACACGTGGTGTAGATCCCGAGAAAATCGGATCGGATCGAGCGTTGAGGAGGAATTGGTCAATATGACAGTTGTGGACAAGTGTCGCGAGATCCGTGCATTTCGGATCGCTGAAGACCCGTTCGTGGTTTGAACAAGTCAGAGGCTTCGCTGCATGTCGGGGAATCGGATCGGAGTGAGGTGGTGGCATTGGTGCGGATCGAGTCGTGATGAGGTGGACGGGTCGGGTCGCGAATAATGCTGGCGATCCGAGAGGCACAATCCGTGAGTGCGATCCGCTGGTGTGATCCGATCTTTCATGGACCTGAGGAGCATAATTCCATACTTTCTTCTTATGTGTGAACCTTGGTGGCTTGGTCCAAAAAGCTAGCCAACAAGTATCAGTAGTACCCCTCCATTCGACGTGAAGATCATCGGTCTTGCACCGTCTTCATATCTTCGACTTTCACTCGTCGATCAATTATTTGAAATGAGAATTAACTCGGCCTTTTCAAATAATTCACGTATATCTAGAATTTCAAATCAATTCATTTCAATGGTTAAATTATTCGACAATACCAATTTTGTTCTTTAATGTAATTTTCAAACCAAACACATTCAACCATCAAATATCACATAAATCGAGCAAATTCCATTTATTTCCATTCCATATCGTTTATAATATTTTATCATAGTTTATCGCTATTTTTATTTATTTAAAAATAGCTAATTCATTCAAATAATGCTTCACGCCATAACGCGGCCGTGGCGCTGTTTTTCTCCAGATTTGATTTATACATATCTGAAAATCTAATCGTTGGATCTTCACAAAATTTATATCATTAGAAAGATCTTTTCAAAATGAATCCAACGGTTTCAGTTTTGGGAAAATCCGACGGTCGGATCTCCCACACTAATCGTTTGAAGTTACGATTTCAAAATACGAACTGCAGCGTCGTTATTAGATTTAATTTAATTATATTTATATATATATATATAAATATAATCGATTCTGGCGCTGTTTTTCTTCAGATTTGAATTAAACATTTCAGACAATCCAACCGTTGGATCTTTACAAAGTTGGTGCCATTGGGAAGATATCTCCAAGGCGAACCCAACGGTTGTGGTTTCGTGAAAATCCGATGGTCGAATCTCCCGCACTAATCGTTCGAAATCACGCTTTCAAAACACGAACTGCAGCCTCGTTATTCACCATATTTTGATTATATTTATATAATATATATAAATATAACTCTTTCATCTATTTCAAAACCCTATCCACTTTATAGATTTGATTTAAAATGATATTTTTATCCAACAGACATTTCAACACTTCACTATTTTTAATAATTCATATATATAATAAAGATATGATTTTTATTATAAAACAATTTATTTCAAAACATGACTATTTTATATGTTTCATATAGATGATAAAAATATGATTTTTATTATAAAACAATTTATTTCAAAACATGAATGTCGTTCAACACATGAATTTCTATTCAACACATGAATATAGTTTCAACACTTGAAACTAATTCTAACACATGAATATTATTGAAAATTTCGGCAGCATAACGGCAGGGTAGTAAAAACTCGGGTCGTCCCTAGTACGGCTTCTCGCTCTACCTTAAAGCCTCGTAGCTTTTGGCAATGGGGATTCATGCATCTAGTTCGCCCGCAGGCGGCATGTTTTATTTTCATTTCCACAATCTATTCTAATTTTGTTTTAATCACCAATGGGTATTTTTCAACCACAACCAATCAATTTTAACCACAAACAATTATAATCAATCATTCACTATCAACCAATTTTTACACCAATCACAAACAATAAATATCATCCATGGTCTGTGGACGAGTGGAGTATATATATGTATATATATTTCGATTCACTTCAATTCATTTCAACACACATACAATTTTTACAACGCATATATAACTTATATATCGAACATACAACTAATACAACGCTTATACATGAGGTGTACAATGCTGATATAATTCATACATCGACTATATAATTTATACATCATTGTTTTCCATATCGTTTATAATATTAGAAATATCACATTGGGTTCCACTCCACCAAAAATTGCAGAAGGCTTAGAAAAATATGCGGTCTCTTCTAAAATGTAGAAGACGTCCTCATGGTCCCGGTGTCTCTTGTTTCACTGGATTTCGTCAAAAATGAAAAAGATATGTAATTTTGAACATTAATCTATTTAGAAACGTAATTAATTAAATCTATAGCGTTTTGAAACGCTACCTTTTCCAAATTGAAAAACCCCCCTGGAAACCGTCGTTCAAATCTAGGGTTCCGATTTGGCATCGCCACCATCTATTTCACGTTGATCGGAGGCCACCACGAGCTGTGCCACCGCAGCAGCTACCTGCGCCGCCTTGAGTTGATGAACTCGAACCCCCCTGGCCCCCAAAATCCGATCGACGACAGCACTTTCTCGACACGAATGGCGGCGCTACCCTTCACCAGAATCGATCACATGGGTACGGATGGAAAGATCACACCTAGCCCTTCAATTTCGTTTTGGAGGTTTCGAATTTAATTGAGAATCGAGGGAGATCGGAGGGTTTCTTTCCTGGAGCAATATCACGTGTCGGTTCTGTTAGAGGCGGCTAAGATTTAGAACGAGGGGGGCGGGCGGGATATTTATATTAAATTTTTATATTATTTATTTTATTTAATTCTAAAAATGCTTGGTTATAGCCACGAACTCCAATCCAAACCCAATGACTGTCGTCCCTAGCGTTTTACCCCCATTCCGAACACAATGGGATATGTTTCGAAGGCCCATTCGAATGTTTCAGTCAGTTTTCATTCAAATTAAAATATAAAACATTCAATATTTAATTTGAACGTACATTTCAATTTGCCGGGGCCACATACTGCTAGTAAAAATTCCTAAAAAATAAATCTAGCTATGTTTTGACGATACGGTCCCAACAAAACTGATTTCGTCGAATTCTGAGACCGTTTGTAAAATGGCCCTTTTCTGGTCGATCCAATTTAACTGTAATTGATCAAAACACATTTTCCTTTTCCACGCTCACATACTAGCTTCAAAAGTGGTTTCGTCGAGTTCCGAGGTCGTTTGCAAAATGTTTATTTTCACGGGCTATATAAATTCTATAGCGACCTTTCTGAAAATTCATTTGGCCATAACTTTTGACTCTCGCTACGAAACTTCGATTTTTCAGATTCGTCAGAAAGATATTCACTAACAAATTTAAATATTTTTGGTTTCACTAAAATCCGTTTTATTTTGCACCCGGTACAGTCAGTCAAAGTTTGAATTCAAATTTCGAAACTGCCACGCTATTTTAGGCCATGTTTATAATTCAAATTAATTATATTCATTTTCAACATCGATTCAACCACACTTTTCATCGCTATTATTTAAAATATTTATTATAAATACTTAAAATTCACTAAAATAGCTAATTAAAAATTTTTAAGCTGGTTCAGATTTTCTGGGTTGTTACACACTCCCTGTAGCCTGCTCCTCCACTGCCGATATAAACTCTCCGCCCCTCCTTCTTTACACTCTAAAATCAAAAACTAAGTACATCACTCTCTTCCCCATCGAATTATCATCAACCTCCAGTCATTCATCAGAAACTCGAGTGCACAGAAACGATTCCGTTCCCAGCTCTGGCACTCATGCCCTAGCAGCTTTGATCGACACATTTATTTTTGTTTAAATCCCAAAAATTCACAAAAAATGCTAAAACCAGCCATAAACCCAACTACAAACTCCATTTCACGAGTTATTGCTTCAATCTTTCAAGAATCTTATCCCTAGCACCATAAGGCGAGCGCTGGAAAACTATCGAACCTCCCCAAATCCATCGAACGGAATTCTGGAACCACCGGCATGAAGCACTTCCCTTGCTGAATCGATATATATACATTATGTGATTTATAAGAATTTCTTTGATTTGTTTAAGATTTAAAACTCACATTTTCTGTTTTGAGATGAGGAAACCGGTGACTTGATTCATTGACCAACGAAAAGAAGAAATAAGGGTTATAGAGGTATAGAGGGGTATATATAGGAAGACTTAGATTTTTGTTTATTCTATTTTATATCCATTTTCTATTTGTATCTGCACTCTAAAAATCCCTACGAACACACACGATATCTAAAAATCATGAAAATGGTCATGTAGCTACAGTTTGAAGTTATAGACCCAACGAAACTTGTTTCGTCGAATTCTAACTCCGTTTGCTCACACAGCATATTTTTAATCGTCGAAATATTGGCTGTATTTCACATTTAAATCCCGTACAGCCACATACTGAATTAAAAAATCACGAAAATTAAAATCTAACAATAATTTAATATTCTGGATCTAGCACAATTAGTTTCGTCGAAAACGGAGGTCGTTTGCAAAACTGGTTATTATTAATGCTCTAAAAAACCCATTTAAATATTAATATATTTAAAAATAATTAAATTAAATATTAATAAATAAATAATATCGTATATATATATATATTTTCACACATAATATAATACAGTTCCAAAATATTCCTATCTGAATTTATAAATCGACATTTCAAATCCAGATTAAATCAATATCCAATTTATAATAAAAATCCATTTATAATATAAATAGATCGTTATAAATTATAAAGGAATCCCATAGCAACTTTTTGAAAATTTGTTTTGGACATAAATCAAAATCAACCAGACGAAATCCCGATTTTTCTCTTCCATTAGAAAAATATACTTCACCAGCTCCGAACGTTTCTTGTTTCACAGAAATTCGGCTTAAAACGGATTTTGTACGTCTAAAGTTCGAATCACCAAATTATAAACTGCCGTGCCATTTCGGGCTCGTTTTAAATTATAATATAATTATACGTTCAAATTCAATAGTATGAATCAATTCTAACTGAATTAAGTCTTTTAAATTATCCAATAGACACGATATTGCGAATTCCACTATTTCTGAAATAAATATATTATCTAATTATTAATATTAATTAAATATGCAATATAATTTAATTAAACAACCATTTAGTTCCCTGAATCACTATTTAAATAATTAAATAAATTAATTATTATACTGTAAAATACAGGACATTACATTCTTCCCCCCTTAAAATAATTTCATCCTGAAAATTTCTAAGGTAGAAAACAAACCCTATTAACAGGGTAAAATTATTTTTTTACTTATTAACTTCAGTTTCGACTGAACCAATTGATTTCAATTAAAATATTAATTCATTCTGAATAACTAAAATTTTCAAAAATTCTGAAAATTTTCTAACACCCGAAATTTTTGAAAAATCTCGCCAGAAGCTCCTTTGTACGGGTCAATCGGTACAATTACAACTCGCCTCTTTATGCCTTCTCCAACCCAAAAGAAAATCAAACAGCCAAGCAGCTTGCCAAATCGGCTCATAAAAATCTCATACCCCATATGAAACATAAACCTGTACTTTTTGTCAGGCATATCAATATATCCTTTCCATTTCTTACCAATTCTGCATATACCAATATCATCCCAATCATTCGGGTATAACCAAGCCAAATTCTGTTCTTAACTCAGATTCCATTTTTAATTTCAACTCTTAACTTACCAGTCCAATTTCATTTCAGATTATCTCCAATCCAATCTAATTCGATATTTTCTATCTCAATTCATTTTCCACTTAATGGGTTTTAATTCAATTTCTATTTGCTTTTAAAAATTCTAATTCTATTTGTTTTAATTCAAACAATATTTCCTAGGGAATTTCAAACAGTTTAGCATTTCTAAAACCAGATATCCCTTTTCAGGATTCAAAACAACTTGCTTTTCACAAAACAATTCAAAAACAAAATCTTTGGTAGCAATCCGTCACTTACAACTCGAAAATGAACACCGATGATGGTCGACTTCATCATCGGAATTTATTTTCCAGCGACCGAAGTGAGCTCAATACTATATCACTTTCAAAGCCATTTCTAAATACTTCCATTTTGAAATATATTTCAAAATATCATTCACAATGCTTGTAAAACAATTTAAAATCTCCCAGAATTTTAAAATTCCCAGACATTTAATTCTATTCCATTTACAAACACTTTTCATGTTTTCAGAATTTTAAATTCCAATTTTGATTTAAATTCAGATTTAATTCATTCTGATTTCATATATTACACTTATATGAATTCTAATTGGTTATTTTATATAACCATTTCAATTTATAATCTCATCCGATTATAATAACACCTAACACATCTTATCTATTATAATAATTCCAATATATAGATTCATTTTATAACAAAATATATTTCAGGTAAAATTATTTCATTTACCCTCTTTTCAAAACATATCATGTCGGTTCATCGTATTCAAGTGTTTTAGAAACTCCTACCGATATAGTGGATCAAACTGATCTACCAAAATTCATAAACCACTCAATCAACGAATCTCCATAATATAAAACATTTTTTTAAATCTACAAATACATTCACTCGTATATATACACTCAACTCAATCTAGGGTATTACTAGACCCATATCTACTGAGTTACGCCACAGAGCCAAGGTAATTACTTAACCTTCAGCTCTGATACCACTGTAATGACCCAGTGATTTTGCGACCTTAGATGATCGACATGGTGTTGTATACCGATATCCAAGGTCGCAAAATCCCTGGGTCGTTACATGGATGATGATGTCGACTATATTCCGAGTGGGGAAGATTCAGACTACACTAACAATACCTTGGGAAAAGATGCTCAAGATCCAAAGAAGCAGAAAACAAATCCTACATCATCCTCAAAGTGTAGAAAAGGAAAGTGCACTGCTGAGAAAAAAGGGATTATCACTTTATCTTCTCAAGAAAGTCCGATTAGCCTCATAACCAAAGATGGAAGCCCTCCATTCTTTACTCCTCCTCCTCCTTCATTAACCAAGATATCTCTAAGGTCAAGTGGCCCCGAGGTAGGAAAAATAAGAATTAATGCTTGTGGCTAACTTTCATTACTTTCTGCTATTTCCTGTTATATACTGTATTCAGACCAGTTGTATATGCAGGTGTCGACCCTCTCTCACTACTTTATGCTTGTTGCTTTACACACATTTGTGTCTTAAACTTATGTACTTGGCTTTGTGTCTAACTCGTTGACTTGTTTTATTGTAATGAAACTATGTTCTTCTTGTTGTACTCAAGCTTTTACCATAGCTTTGACATACTTTACCACACCTGTTTCTTTTACATGCATACAATACATGTTTTCTATATTATAAATCCTTTGTTGTCGCAATGCTTGGTGCTATAATGACCTTGTGGTATGTTTTTGTAAATGATGATTTTTTCAAACAGATCATTAGTAGCTGGGTCCACTTGATCAACTTTATTGAATTCGTTTGATTTTGACTAGGGTGATGCTCGAGACTCCTTTTCCGTAAATAACCACTTTTTGTGTTTAACATTGCATTGAAGTTCCTGAGCTTGCCTTAGCCATTTCAAGGGATTCATATTTGTTGATCGAAGTAGTCCTTGCAAGCACCAAGCCTTTTTGTTTGGTGTAAAGTTGTGACGAGCTTATGGTATGCTTTAGTAAGCATTAATGATTTATCTTAACGCGGTAGTGATACCCTCCATACCAAAGTTCATCACAAATTTTAATAGGTTAGGTGTGATTGACTATATTTGGATTCTCCTAGCCATGGCTTGAACATCCAAAATCCCTTCTATAGTGGCTAGGTTTATTGCTTTCGCCATCACTTTTAGGATTTTCTGGCTTGCTCATGATCCAAGGATTCTTAGCTTAGTCAATCAGGCTCATGCCTTTTAATAAAAAGGAATTTTTTTTTGTGCTCCTAATTGATAGGTCTTATATGTTTAATATATTTAATCATGTTTGTCACTAACCTGGTTCAGAGATTAGATTTGAGTATATGCCCTCGGGGAGGTCTTGGTTTTCGTGCTTCCGAAGAGGACTTTATAAATCATAAATCCTTTATTCGTCATGACTGATTAGTTCAGCCACTTATCGAATTTGTCAAATGCCTTCGAAAAGGTCTTTCGAGTCTGCCAGTAACCGAATTTGAAAGACCCGGCTTCTGTTCGTATGCCCCTGTAGAGGTTTTTTGAGTCCGCCAGTAACCGAATTTGGAAGACCCGACTTCTGGTCGGATGCCCCATAGATGTCTTTCGAGTCCGCTAGTAACCAAATTTGGAAGACCCAGCTTCTAAGAGGATGCCCCTATAAAGGTCTTTTGAGTCCGCCAGTAACCGAATTTGAAGAACCGACTTCTGGTCCGATGCCCCCGTATAGGTCTTTTGAGTCCGCAGTAACCGAATTTGGAAGATCCGACTTCTAGTCGGATGCCCCTGTAGCTGTCTTTTGATTCCGTTAGAAACCAAATTTGGAAGACCCAGATTCTAGTTGGATGCCCCCGTAGAGGTCTTTTGCCCAGTATATGTCATAATTAGGTCAGGTATTTCCTAACACGGGCGATCGACTGGGTGACCCCAGAGAGTTCTTTGGTTTGGGGTTGCATCGTTTCATGGGGCGGGCGTTAGTTCGTTTATCGAGCTTTATCATAATTTATATAACTAGGGCCCTGGACCTTGCAGTTAAGAAGGTTCCCCTATGATGAAACATACAACTTTGTCTTTTGTCTGAACGTTTCTTTATTTGGCTGTTCGACTCTTTGTGTCCTTTATCTGCAATGTCGTGCTTCACACCTTCGTATTTGTTGCGAATGATGTTTAGATCATTTGGCGCTTGAGATGTCCCAATCGAGATGTGTATAATGGTCACCAGGCTTTACTAGGTTATTAATGTGTCAACGTTCTTTTAGGGGACCTGCAATCAAAATCGAATTTTAGCAACTTATAAATAGTTAACAAGTATTTGCAAACATACGGTTTAGTCAAGGAAGGAAATTTCTTTAATTAATATGTACAAAGTTTGTCTACTATACTTGTAGAATATTTACAACTTTTTAAAAAACATATGAAAGAAATATCGAGGAAAGTGTCAGCTGAGGTGGATGTTGTTCCAGGCTCTATGAATTTCGATTCCATCTGTCATTCTTAGTTTGAAGGTGCCATCTAAGAGCTTTTGGCTTATTATGTAAGTTCGTTCCTAATTGGATCTGAAAACACCAGTCCCTGTTAAGACTCGTTTCAGAATAAGGTCGCCAATTTTGAAGGTCCTTTGTTTGACTTTAGAATTAAAGTGCTTGGCAACCCTTCTTTGATGAGCAGTGATTTCGAGTTTTGCTTATCGCCTTCTTTCTTCAAGCTAGTCCGGTGCTTTCAATTGCAGCTTCTCATTCTCCTGTCGGTTGAAATGAATTCTACGGTCAGTGGGAACTTCCGGCTCTGCTGGGATCATAGCTTTGATCCAATTGCAAGGTAGAATGGAGTGTGCCCAGTCACAGTTTTATGAGTTGTATGATATTCCCAGAGTGCAAATGGAAGCTCTTCTACCCAACCGCCTTTAGCTTTCTCGAGGCGTTTCTTGGTGGTTGACTTTATGATTTCATTTACCGCTTCAACTTTCCCGTTGGCCTGCGGATGAGCAACAAATTTAAAACTCTTTTTACTCTTGTATTGGGCACCGAAATCCTTGAACTCATCACTTTCGAATTGAGTCCTATTGTTCGTGATTATTTTCTATGGCACACCAAATCTACAGATGATGTTTTTCAATACAAATTTGATAACTTTCTTCGAGGTGATAGTGGCCAATGGCTCTGCTTCATGCCACTTGGTGAAATAATTGATGGCTAAAATGGCGTACTTCGTGCTTGACTTGGCTGTAGGTAAATCTCCAATCAGATTGATGCCTCAAACAACAAATGGCCATGAGCTAACCATTTAGGTCAATTCTGTAGGTGGTGCTCTCGGAATCTTCGCGAATATCTGACATTAATCACACTTTTTTGCATAGGTCACAGCATATAGGTTCACATCAGGCCATAAGTAGCTATATCGCAGTACTTTCTTAGCTAATGTATATCCGCCTATGTGTCCCCCATATTCACCTTTATGTAATTCTGCTAGGATTTCTTTGGATTCTTCTTTTGTCACGCATCGAAGCAAGGGCATAGAAAAGCTTCATCTGTACAATCTTCCATCTTGGATGAGATATAATGGAGCTTTATGCAAAAAAATTCGTCTCTTATTAGAATCCTCTGCAAGTGTCCCATTGAGGAGATACCCTTTGAATGGAGTCATCCATGAGATTGGCTCTTCATCAGTCTGCAAAACCCAGCCAACGTATGCATCTTCGATACTGGGATTTGAACGAACTTCAACGAGCACCAATCCCAGTATTTGAGCATCTCCGGAACTGGCACATTTGGTGAGTGAATCAGCTCTCATGTTTTCCTCCGTTGGAATATGAGATATTGGGTAGTAATCAAGGTCATCGAGTAGTTTCGAAGCTTTAGAAAGATGAGAAGGAAGATTTCCGACCTTAGCCTGGAATTCTAGTTGGACTTGATACACTACTACCTATGAGTCACTGAGAATTTGCATGGATTTTAGGTTCAACTCTGTTGCCAACTTCAATCTTGCAATTAGAGCTTCATACTTGGCATCATTGTTGGTTGATGGGAATTCCAATCTTAAAGCGTACCATAAACGATGGCCTTCAGGAGTTTGTAAAACCACTCCTTCCTCTGAGAAGTAATCATTCTTGGACCCATCAATGAACAACTTCCATCTCACGATTGGCTTTAAATGGTTCCTCCTTCTCTTCACGTCTACTAGTGAATTCAGCGATAAAATCGGCTAAAGCCTGCCCATTTATAGCTCTTCGAGGGTGGTAAGTGATGTTATATTGGGTAAGCTCAATATTCCGCTTCAATAGTCTTCCTGGAGTTTCCTGGCAGAAGAGAACTTGCTTTAGCTGCTAATCGGTTAGAACTTTGATAAAGTGGGATTGGAAGTATGGCCTTAGCTTCTTTGAGGCAATGAGCAGACAACATGCAAGTTTACCCAACTTAGGATAGTTCAATTCTACCCCAGCAAGCCTTTTGCTGATGTAGTATACTGGCTTTTGAACCTTCGCATTCTCCTGAACAAGTGCGGCACTTAATGCGAGAGATGAGACAGCTAAGTATAGGAACAATTCTTCTCAATTTTTTAGCTTTAATAACATCAGTGGTGACTCCATGTGTTTAATTAACTCTTCGAAGGCTGCTTGTCTTTTAGGAGTCCATTGAAAATTTTCTTTCCTTTTTTCAAAGCATCAAAGAGTGGAATGCACCGATCTTGGCCTTTGAGATGAATCTATTAAGCGCAGCTGTCTTCCTATTTAGACTTTGAATTTCTCTTTTTTTCTAGGAGCTTGCATTTCTCGTAGAGCTATAACTTGTGCGGGACTGGCCTCTATGCCCTTGGCATTTACATTGAATCCGAGGAACTTTCCCGATGCAACTCCAAATTAACACTTGAGTGGATTCAGGTTCATTCCAAACTTCCTCGGGATATGGAACATTTCCGCCAAGTTCTCTAATTGATCGTCGGCTTTCTTTGATTTCACCAGCATATCATCTACATAGAATTCCATTGTTTTCCCAATTTATGATTCGAACATGGAATTCACAAGGAGTTGGTAAGTTACTCCTGCGTTTTTTAGTCCGAACGGCATGACCTTGTTGCAATATAAGCCTCTATCTATTATGAAACTTGTGTTTTCTTCGTCTAGCTTATGCACCGTTATCTGATTATATCCAGAGTAGGCATCCATGAAGAATAAGAGTTCATGCCCAGTAGTTGCTCAACAAGCTGATCAATTCTGGGTAGTGGGAAACTATCTTTGGGGCACGCCTTATTGAGTTCTGAATAATCGATGCATACCCTCTATTCGCCGTTGGACTTTCTTACAAGGACCGGATTAGAGACCCAATCAGGATCTGGATTCTCTTATAAAGTCATTTTCAAGTAACCTATCTACTTCTTCTTTTAGTGCTTTAGATCTTTTGAGTCCTTGAGTTCGTCTTTTTTGTTTTATCGGGGTCATATTTGGATCAATATTCAATTTGTGTACTACTATATCAAATGAAATTCCATACATATCAAAATGGTTCCAAGCAAATACATCCAAATTCGCTCTTAAAAACATAGTTAAATCTTTTGTAACTTCAGGCTTAGTTGAGAGCCTATTTTCAATACTTTGTCAGGATCTTTGTTGTGGACTGGAATCAGGATTGCGACTTCAGCTGGAGCTGCCCTACTCCCCTACACTGGCTTTCCTTGGGACCATTTCTTTTTGACCTCCACTGTGCTCGCTAGTGCAAGGTCCCCACCCTAGTTGCTATATTGCGGTGTCACGAATGCAGAGCGGAGCTTCTGCATTCTTTCCTATCTCCTTTTTCTTGACTTTGACTAACTCTACCATGTATCACTCTCTGGCTGCTTTTTGATCTCCCTTTATCACGCTAACTCCATTTTCTGTTGGAAATTTCATGATCATACACTATGGAGCCAGTGCGATATTGAATCCAACCATAGTAGGCCTTCCAAGTAAAGCGTTGTAGGCTGAAAGCTCATCAACTATTACCAAAAGTTTGCATCATAGAAACCTTTCAGTTTCCCTTACCAAGTTCAACTAACAGATCTATCATGCCAATCGGCTGTGTTGGTTGCCCTGTGAACTCGTGTATCTTGTTCTAATATGATCGGATGTCTGACATAGGGATATTCATCTTATTGAAAGCATTAATGGAAAGCACATTGACAGATGCCCCGCTATCCACCAGAACCCTACTGACCATAGACGGTCCTATGCCAATGATGACTACCATTGGATCAACCATCGGTGTTAGTAGGCCCGAATCCCTATCTCTGAACACTACATCTTCTCCTGACATTTTTGATAGTTTGACATAGAGTTCTTCCTATGGAGGATTATTCAGCTCATCAGCATATTTCATGTAATCCCCTAAGCTTCTTCCAGCTGGGTGGGGGTCAACTAAGATTGTGTAGATAATTGGCTTTAGGTTGATAGGAGTTGGAGCTTTTTCTGCTGGGGGATTGCTTTGCCCCAGTGTATTCTGAGAATTTTGAGGGTTCTTTACATAATGCTGCAATATGTTCCTCCTTATTAGCTCCTCAACCAGGTTCTTTAAATGTCTTCACTCGTTAGTGTTGTGGCCGGCCTGGTTATGGAACCTACAAAACCTCCCTGAGTTTATGCTAGTATCACTGACTCTCATAGGCTTCGGTGTTGGGATGTTTTCAGTGTCCTTTGCAGCCATGTATATATTCTCTAGGGTGTCGCTGAGGGGCAGTTAACTTTGAGTTCTTAAAGAAACATAATTTCTTATTGCACTTGTTATCCTTGCAGTCATTACCCCTCTTTTGGTCCCCGGAGTTCTTTTGGCCACCCCGCACATTATTGTCTTTCTTTTCAAGTTGCGCACTGCTTTCAGGGACATCTAGGGAGTATGTTGGGTCGTCTTCGACACTCATATACTTTCCGGCTTTATCGAATAGCCGCTCGAGCATGTTTGGATTCTTCTTCTTCATCCATCGCCCAAACTTAGTCTTTTTACTTATGGCTCCCTTTAAAGCTATCAACACCAAGCGAGGCTCGTGGTTTCCGACCTCGGCTGGAATAGTGTTAAATCGAGTGAGAAAGGCCTTGATTAAATTTCTTGGCCTTATCTCTAGCATGTTCAGCTCCATAACATCTCGGACCTTAGTAGCTTGGAGACTGAACTGTTCTCCAAACAACTTTGCTAGAGTAGTGAAATCATCCACAGATTTGGTGGTAACTTAGTGAACGAAAGGGAATCCACCCCCTTTGGATAGATCAGGAACTACAGACACTTAAGCTCATCAGTAGCACGTGCCTTGTCCATATGTTGGTCATACTTAAACATGAATATGTTGGGATTGCCAGTCCCGTTATAGGCCTGTAACATCGAAGGTTTGAACTTCTTCGGGTATGTGGCCATTTTGATTCTCTCCGTGAGTGGGGTCTTGGTAGGAGTGAATCCCCGCTCTTTTTCATCATCTTCTTTCTTCAAGCTTTCCTTCATAATCTTGTGAACCATTTCTGACAGGCATTCCTCGTCGTTGTGCTAGTCCATGTGGCAGACGCCATCCACCTCGCCGGATGTTTGCCTAGGCAAATGATCACGGTTCACGTTCCGGGGGCCTATGCCTCCCTCTCGGAGAGGTGCCCCTTTGGTGGAGCCAGGAACTTGTCAAGAAATTGCTTTCTCAGTATGTTTGCATGTTGGTGGTTTTGCCTCTTCAAGATGTGGAATATTTTAGGATCGGCAATCTCTTTAACGGATTTTTCCCCAACTTGGACTTGAAGAAAACGAACATGCATTTTCCGTATGAGCAGTTTGAGCAGGTTTGGTACAGGTGGCATTAGTGGTAATTTTTGCTATGGCAGCTTGAACAGCAAGCATGGCTTTAAGCTTATTCATCATGGCATTCATCGAGATTTCCAACTGACTTGTCAATCTTGCGACAACCTCATCCAATTCTTTCCTTCATATGGCAGCTCCGGCCTTAGAGGTCTCACCAACTTCAAAGTGGTCGGTAAGTGGCGTTGCGTCGTTGGCAAGATTATCAGTATCTTCAATGGTTTTACTGGCGGTTTTCTTCGGTCTACCCATAATTTTGGACAAGGCCTTGAACTTGGAAGAGAGTTTGTTGACTGGCTCGAACTCTAGATTTGAAAGATCTATAGGAGGAACGAGCTCCAAACTTTATCCACAAATTTCTTAGAGAATGGAAGAGCGAACATGGCCCCACGGTGGGCGCCAAATGTTTAAACCAAAATTGGTCTAAAAAACCAAAGGTACTTTAATAATACTTCACCAAACGGTAAGAAGAAGAAAATGGAGCCACAATCGCAAAAAGTTAGTAAAAACACAAGGATTTTATGGTGATTCGATCTAAAATAGATCTACGTCCACTTTGGCAAGAGTTTTCATTATCATATTCAATTTACAAAGCATGAACACTCTTCCATTACATTCATCCTCTCTCTCACAAGCACTTCACTTTAATCTATTCAAATTAACCAAGGAAGTTGATGGAACTCTCTATGTATAGCAAGTAGCAAAATAGATCTACAATTCCTTGAACAATTGATTGAATTTCAATGATTCCATGGCGGATTCGGATTTAGATCTTTGTTTGGAGAAAATTGGAGGAGTTAGAATCACTTGAAATGGTAGAAAAAAGAGTTGGACAACCCTTTGGGGTCCTAGAAATCCATCCCCCTTTAATGTGGAGTTCATCCCCTATTTATAGGTGTGAGGAATGGCTGAAATATAGTGTGCAAGTTTTGGGTCAAACTCAAAATTATTTATGAAAATGCCGCTGCCAGTTGTCACCGGCTATTACCAGTTGTCGCCAGCTGTTGCCAGTTGTCAAGTCCCTGACCGACCAGGATGATTCAGACCGACCCAAACATCTTTGACCGAACAGGTTGGGTCCAACCGACCCATTTAAGGCCCGCATGACCAAACCACTACTCACTTTGGATCCGGCCAACCCACATATTCAGTTTGATGCCGATCTGCTTCATTGTTGACCAGACTGACCCTTTGCTCCTCTGACTAGACCAGGCTATACTATTTACTGTCGACCTATTGTGTGATGAACGAGACCGACCCGATGCCTTTGATATAAGACCGACCCTTTGTAAAAGATTCAGGCCGACCCGTTACTTTGCTCTTGAGGCTGACTCGTCTCATATTAGAAATAACCGACCCATTCTTTCATATTGACAACGACCCAATGCAAGATGAATGAGACCGACCCGCGGTGAAATGTTTGGACCGACCCACTCTTTATGTGATCATGACCAACCCATACTTTACCTGCCCGATCCATCAGAGTGTGTATGGTTTTTTATGGATAACAAGAACCACATATATAAAATTTTACATCGCAGCGGAGAAAAATATAATATAAAGATAAATCTTTATTGAGAGCTAGAAATAAAACTTACAATCATCAGAGTACACTAACACATATGAACAATTATAATAACCTGTCCTCATGTACAACACAAGCAGGATAATACTATATAATATCATATGTCTGATCTTTTCCAGCTCGTCTCTTCGCAGTATCCGATAACCTAAACCTATAAAACTCGGTTTAACTCGAGCACTACAAACGCCGGATCAGTCTGGTGAACCAGAGTGAGAAACCCACTATGTTTATAAGAAACATCCAACTTGATTTTTAAAGTAAAATCCTTTCGAAAGAAAAGGATAATTGTAAGACCAATCCACACATAAACATGGACGATTTTTACCTTATGATAATCCAAAACATTTTGAAATCATACATTTTATGATATTATAGAAATGTCTAAATACAAATAAATAACAATCTAGCATAACGCTTGCATCTCACGCTCTACACACATAGTATACAATCAAAACTACAGGCTCTTATTGGATAATGGATTTCCTGGCAAGGTATGGGACCTCCTTCCAACAATGTACCTCAGGAGATGAATACATTGGGGTTCAACAAGAAAATCTTTCCACCCTGCTAAACATGGCCGGCCCCTCACTTCGCTTGAGAGTACTGAATACATTATTACCACAGTTGGGGGCTAGCCAACCGAACCGATAGCATACAAAAATAAAGGAACAACCAAAGGCATTTGATTTCTCCATATTAGGTAATGATATACACTTTTAACGGGTGGGATCCACAAAGCTATGCAACCTATCCGATTTTTTTCTATTTCCCGATTGATGAGGCGTGAGGTTATAATTATCTTTTTGGAACATCTGGCCACCATTTACTTTGAATGCCACAACGTTAGATCCGCCAAATCACTAATTGACGTCCACAAAATTACTCCACGTGTTAGTGCCACCAAACAAAAGGACGTTTTTATAAACCAATGTATGTGACTCTTGAGAAACACTTTGTCAGACATTCATCGATACAAGTCATCCAGGAATAGGATGAACCGAAGGCACCCTCCCACAACATCCTGGGTATCACCCTATAGATAAGTAGCGAGTAGTCCTTGCAATTCGTAGATTCCAACCATGGAAGAATCACAGTTTGTACCTGGGAGCTAACAAAAGATTATAAATTGTACTTTTGTTTGATGAAGATCCACGGTCTTCAATGCTCCATCATTAATCATCATCTTCCACGTTTTTGCTAGTTCGGAATGGTTTTCGAATATAAATTCGATCCAGGTCTTTCCGTACCAACAATGCATTAGACCAGATTTTGATAGTCAGTTATTTAACTATCAAAATAAATAATTATTCGACCATGGAAATAAAATTAGTTTACTAGTTTAGTATTCAGCATTACTAGGCCTCTTTGATTAAAATAATTAATGACTAGTTAGTTAAAACTTTTAAGTCTTTCAATATTAAAATACAGTATTTCATTCTTGTTTTAATATACTAATGTTCTCAAAACCATTGTAATACTTAGAAATATATCTTGTAACCATATTCAATTTCCCTTTAATTGTCTTTCCAAAACATTTGCTACATCATTCTTCATTATTGATAATTGGAGAGTCAACTCAACTTATCCCTCGTAAAACAACATTACGAAGTCCCTTTTGTTTCGTTACTTGGAAATAATAACCAATGCTTATTCTTATAGAAAAAACCTATTTCAAACACAACTTTACATTCCTTTTTAACTCGAAAATATCGTTATATTTTCACTTTTCCTTTCATTTACTCTGGAACATCATTATATTTTCTTCTTAGTATTTCTCTAATGGAAATAATAAATTATTACTAACCACTTTACCATTACAACTAATTTCATCCTCAGATAATCCTGAAGTTGTTCAAGTTTGGGGTACTTTAGTTACCTCTCAGACCTTGATCAACCATATTCTTATCTCAAGATAGATATGACTTGTAATTCAAAAAGCGATATTTCATTCTAAAATCAAAACAAATTCCATTTAACTATTTTATTTAAAATATGGTTTCATAAAACCTTCTTACTTTTGAAAATCTCCTTCTCGAATATAAATATTATTTCTTAATTCACTGATTAAGTAATTGATTACTAAAACATTACCTTTTTCTTCTACTTTTTAAACATTTGCTTTATAACTTGGATTTTTTCTCCAAAATCCAATTACTCACTCCTTTATCAAATTCACTTTTAACAATACTTTTTTCTAATCCATTCAACCATTTCCCGCTTTGAAAATCTTATTTCGGTTCCATTCATTTTTCATAATTCCATTATTAGGAATCGTTAATTTAAAATTAATGCTTTAACATCTCATCTTTTTATAAATCTTACTTATAAAACTCAATTTTAACATAAAACCCTTTTTATCTTGATTCAAAGGTTAAGTAACATTTATTTTAAACAATCATATTTCATTAAAATCTTTTTATAATTTAGTTTTGAAAACTCGGGTTAATATGAAACCCGTTCGTAACCTCTTTACAAAAATTCGACTAGACTCCATTTCAGCTTTGATTACTTTACTTAAATGATTTTCATTTACAAATTAATTACTTATATTATTATTCATTAACATAATTACTTCATCATTAACTAGAATAAATATTAAATTTCTTTTTAACATCTTATTAACATCAGAATTTTCTTTATAAAACCATTTGATACTTACTAATAATTTAAATAATAAATATTTATTCCCTTTTTATAAACTTTTATTAAAATTAAAATATTTCAAAAATCCATCTTCAGTTATAAAAATAAAATTTATTACTTCATCTCTGTCGATTTACCTGACGGTAATCAACTTTTAAAAAACGATTGTTTTATAGGCCATATATTGCCAATTACTCAACCAATACCGCCCATTGGGTAATAACAAACAACCGTTGAATTTAGATTTAGCAATCAGTGATCAAGTTAATCATCCAATCATATGGCTAAAATACTTCATTTAATTATAATAGAAAAATGAACAATAAATTTGAGGAATCCAGTTGGACCCTCCAACCTGTTTTTCCCTACATCCAAACAGGTTAACTCAAATAAAACAATCCATTCAATACGGTAATATAATATCTGCGAAAATAAACATGAATAATTAATTCAACTATTAACGGTCAACTAATAACAATAATTCAAGCATCTAATTAAAAAAAATGTTTATATTATTATAATTGTAACCAACAAGGTAAGTTACCTCGTTTGAAGATAAATCGTTAAAAAATGATGGATTTCGATTAAAGTAAACGGATGTTTAATTGAAATCAACATATATAAAAATATTCAACATATATTCAAACAATCGTCAAATCATCCAATAATTAGCAATAAAAGCACACAAATATTAAACCCGACTTATATAAAATATAAGTGGGAAAACTGAGTGAGTTTAACTCACCTTGGTTTTCCATTTGCATTAGAACAATTCATTTTAATTAAATTAAAAAAGCGTTTAATTCAATCAAAACTCTCAGTTGCGCTTAACTCTGCCCAAACTAGCTCCAAACCATTACGCTTGTCGGTACGGACCTGACATCCCTTGTTTCGTCCGATTCCGTTACTGAATGACACAGTTATTTAGTACGTTATTCACATATTTAAATAATATTATTAAACTTGAATATTATTTAATTTAACTTAATCACTAATTAATGTTGTATATAGTTATAATTAGGCACGCTTAAATAAATGGGTTAGGCACTTTCATACGCATGTTATATACACTATTATAATTGGTCACGGTTAATAGTAGATTAGGCCAAATTAACTTGATGGGCACATTCATGTTTTCCCCAGGCCACGTGTATATGGATTGGGCATATATAAAACAGTATAGCACATTTCGAATGAGACAGACCATATTACATTACTTATTTTGTAACATTAGTAAACACACCATTATTATTAGTATCTGTTAAACAAAATTCACACAATGTCAGGCCAGGATTGAAAATATTAACGTTGATAATAATATATATGTTACATACTACAACTTTATTTAAGGATAATAATACGTAAACATACATAATATATAAGTGGGTCATTACCTATAAATTTTATACATTAACGAATCGAACTGTAGCGGTTATACATTCGGTATAATCATAAAATATATTTAGTTATAATAATTGCATTAAACATATTTACTCACTGTATAAATATATTTTAAATTCATAGGATGTGGGCTGTTATAATTTAGTCAGATGATTAAATAACCGGTTTGAAATGATATAAGTAACATCCACAAATATATGAACAATATTAACAAAAAGTACATGCATTAAATAGATAACCTATTCTGGAAATGGATTTAGTATAGTTGTAAATATATTTAGGCACAATTTAATACCCTCCTACCTATTGTTACATTGCCCACGTTACGATGTTAACATATTATAATATAAGTTTTCCCATGTTTTTTATAATATGTTTAGGCCTTATTAGTTCTTTATTAGTCATGTAAATAATGATTAGGCACTTTTCTAGTTGTTGTACATCTCCTCTTTACCTGCTGCTAACCAAAATCGCATGCCATCCACCTTCTCCCCTTATCGCGAGCCACTGCTCCACTAACACCATGCCACATCGCCAAAAATACATACAACTTCGCCTGCGACTCCATCCCTTCACCTCTGATCACCAACTCCTTCATTTCACAACTAACCTCACCCATACACAATCACACCCTCTCACGAGTGTTCTTCACCACCGTCATCCAACATCAGAGGATCATCGCCCACCTCTCTCTCCACCAGTGCCTTACACCCCATGCGTCACTTCCCTTCCCACCATCTTCCTTTTCATTCACCATCGTGAACCCCTTTGCGCGCAACCTCCCCTAAGTTCGATAGACTGGACTACACCGGACTACCCAGCTCGCGACTGCCTGCTTCCACCGGCGAACCTGACCTCATCTACATGGGTACACCACCGCACATGAGCATCACCATCAGTCGATCTTCCCGACCACCTAAGCCTCGAGCCCACCGTCCCCGCTCATCTTTCTGCTAACCACGTCGGCGAATTCAAAGGTGGAGGACAAGTTTTTATATGGTGAAGATAAGAACAAATTTGATTTAGTTTTCCTATAGAGGGGCTCGGTTTTAACAATGAATGGAGCTTTTGATTTTGTTCCATGGGAGGGGTTTGGTTTGACGTCTGATTTGGAGTTTCATTCTTGTTTCGTGGAAGGAACTCCTTGTTTTCCAAAGAGAAGAAAGACAAAGAATACATTTGTATATTTATATAGGAATGAAGACGTGGTGGCCATGTTTATGTATTTTTTCAATGTATAGTCTGCGCGTAGGTCGGTGAGAAAAATAGGGTAGCATGTGTTTAGATGACAACACGTTACTATAAATATATATATATATATATATATATATGTACACGTTAGTACGTTTTGGTTTAGACCAATCTTCCTTCTACCTGTAGCTGGTGTGAATATTAGTTTTAGGATAGCTAGGGGTAGGTGTGTAGAGTGACTACGGTAGTTGTATATGTGTGGTGAGGATTTCAAAAACTTGGATGGCACGATATTTATGTGGCTTAGCATTGAAGTAATGTAGATGGTTTGGAAGCAAGAAAAATATCGGTAGGGAAGATTTTATCAGATTAATTATACATATTATCCCTATTATCATGCGATCGACATTTAATTTTAGTATGTCCACACACGAATTCCAAAAATAACGAAAATATATACACTACTATGTCTTGGCGTTCCAAATCCAATGGAATTAATTTCGTTGAATTCCAACTTCATTTGTATAACGGTGTTATTTTAATTTCAATTTATTTATCGGTTCATTATTTAAAATATCGCATAATGACAAAACAATTCCAATTGGCTCCAAACTAGAAATCTAGCAATAATTAGCTATACATATTCCAATAAAATTCGTTTCGTC
The DNA here is from genome assembly GCA_030737875.1 of Allium sativum. Classification (NCBI taxonomy): domain Eukaryota; kingdom Viridiplantae; phylum Streptophyta; class Magnoliopsida; order Asparagales; family Amaryllidaceae; genus Allium; species Allium sativum. The sequence goes on along the minus strand of CM060909.1, from coordinate 739,701,648 downwards.
GGAAATAGAGGTCGTTTGAAAAACGGCTATTCTCACGCTTATATAATATCGATTAAAATGTTAAATAAATTCAGAAACCTTTAAATTTAATAATAATAAATTATTATTATAATATATGTCCGAATGGAATAATATATCACTTCAAATTCAACCAATATGGATTTACAACTCAACATTAAAATTTTCGAGTTAAATGATATTCAAATTATAAAAAAATTCGATTTTATTATAATAAATAAACATAATAATTTATAAACAATTCCATAACAACTATTTTAAAATTTGATTTAGCCATATCTAACAATCCATAAGATAAATTCTCAATTTTTCTCTTACGTTAGAAAATTATAATCAACTAGATTCAAAAGTTTCTTGTTTCACAAAATTCTGACTTATACCGGATTCTGTATATTCAGTTGAAGTTCAAAACTCAATATACATTATGAGTTCATTTTATATTATATATAAAATCAAACGTTCAGTCGTCATTTAATAAACGAATTCGATATTAAAATCCATAAATATTTTAATTATAATATTTAAAACAAGTTTAAATATTCAAATTCAAATGAGAAAAAAAATCTAGGTGGTTAGATTGTTCCCGCCCTAAAAGAAAATTTCATCCCTGAAATTACTAAGAAGAATTATCCAAATCAAATTATTAAAAATAATTATTTTCAAAATTTATTATCAAAAATTCTAAGTCCTAAATATTTTGAAAAAATCGCTAGCATCTCCTCTACATGGTTCACTCGGTAAAACTACAACTCGCCACCCGGGGCTTCTCATATCGACCAAAAGAAAATAAAGACAAGTGGCTACCCAACTCAAGGGTATAAAATCAATCAACCAATAATAATATCAGGGTTCACCTATTTGTTGGGCAATCAAAATCCAAAAACCAAGCAAAGCAACTATCAACTCTATTTTCTTCCAATATGTTCTTAACTCCATTTTCAATGTAATAACAAAAACATAATTGAATCATTTAATTTAATTTCATATTTAATTCTATTTAAATTCATTATATTAGAATTTTTTTCCTAAGTATTTAATTATTTATTCGATTTCCAACATCAAATCTATTTAATTCCATTATTATACCCATTCTGAAATTATTTCCACTTAACCAAGTTAAGTTTTCATATTCATGTACCACTTGATTTTCTAATTAGTTCTCTTCCATTAAATAATAATAACAAAACTATTCATCTAATCCATTCTATTTTATTTAACTTGGCTTCTAGTTAAACTATGATCCATTTATTTATATTTAACTTTCATTAATTAAATTCATTTGATTTCATAATAAATTATTATTTACTACTTTCACATATGAAATCTTCTAGTTATATCAAACAATTTTAAATTCTTAATTCAATTTAAATTCCATTCAATCAATCAAACACATCAATATCTCAATAATTTGGAAAATTATTCCTTTTTTTAAACAGAAATATATTTTGGCAAAATTATTTCATTTACTCTCTTTAAAAATAATATCGTGTCGGTTGATAGTTTAAATACTTGTCAACGCTTAACCCGATCAAACAACACCATACAAAATATTTATATAAAAATCTACAAATACGCTCTCTCATATATAGACACTCAAACTCAATCTAGAGTATTCCTAACCCTATCTCTATCGAGTTATGCCACAGACCCAAGGTTATTACAAAACCTTATGCTCTGTTACCACTATAACTACCCAGCAAAAGAATTCGATGCCCAAATTCCGATAATAATACATAAAACCAGTAATATTTGCTGAAACTCAGGTATCGAAAACACCATATAGTTATTAGAAAGAAATTAGAGGGTGATGAAAGAAAGAAATATTAGAATAGAAAAAGATGAAGAACCAAACAACATAGAGTCTTCCATTGCAGCGGAACAAAATATATTATAAAAATAAATCTTTATTGAGAACATGAAATAAAACTTACAATCATCAGAGTACATCAACACATCTAGATAGTTATAATAACGTGTCCTCATATTCAACACGCGGCGAGATAATGCTATATAATATCGTAAGTATGAAATCTTCCAGCTCGTCTCTTCATAGTATCCGATAACCTGAACCTGTAAAACTCGATCTAACTCGAGCATTACAAACGCTAGATCAGTATGGGGAACTAGAATGAGAAACCCACTAAGTTTATAAGCAATATACAACTTGATTTTTAAAGTAAACGTCCTTTCGAAAGGAAAGGATAATAGTAAGACCAATCCACACATAAATAAAGACGGTTTTTACCTTACGATACCCCAAAACATTTTGAAATCATACATTTTCTATTATTATAATAATGTCTAAATACAAATAGATAACCATCGAGCAGAACGCTTGCATCTCATGGTCTACATACATAGTATACAATCAAAACCACGTGCTCTTATTGGATAATGGATTAGCAAGGTATGGGACCACCTTCTGATAATGTAGCTTTGGAGATAAATACATTGGGCTTCAACAAGAACATCCTACAAACCGACTAAACATCAACGTCCCCTCACTTCGCTTGAGAGTACCGAATATATCATTACCACGGTTAGGGGACAGCCAACCGAAAGCATTTGATTTCTCCATATCAGGTAATGATATACCCTTTTAATAGGTGCGACCCACATAGCCATGGACTTACCCAATTTTACGCCATTTCCCGGTTGATGAGGCTTGAGGTTATAATTATCTTTTTGGAACATCTGACCACCATTTACTTTGAATGCCACATCGTCAGATCCGCTAAATCACTAATTGACATCCACAAAAATACTCTGGGTGCTAGTGCCATCAAACAGAAGTACAATTGTAAAAATCAATGTATGTGACTCTTAAGAAATACTCTGCCAGATATTCGGCCATACAATTCATCCAGGAACAGGATGAACCGAAGGCACCCTCCTACCAAATCCTAGGTATCATTCTATAGATCAGTAGCGAGTAGTCCTTGCGATCCGTAGATTCCAACCACAGAAGAGTCACGGTTTATCCCCGGGAGCTAACCAAAGATTATAAGTAGTACTTCCATTTTATGTAGATCGACGGTCTTCAATTCTCCATCATCAATCAGCATCTTCCACGTATTTTCTAGTTTGTAATAGTTTCCAAATATAAATTTTATCCCAATCTTTTCGTACCAACAACGCACTAGGATAGATTTTGATAATCGATTATTTAACTGTCAAAATAAACAATTATTCGACCATGGAAATAAAATGAGTTCACTAATTCAATATTCATCAATACTTGGCCTCTTTGATTGAAATAATTAACAACTGGTTAATTAAAACTTCTAAGTCTTTCAATATTTTAAAATATGGTATTTCATTCTTATTTTAATTTACTAATGTTCTCAAGACCATTATAATACTTAGAAAAATATCTTATAACCATATTCAGTTTCCCTTTAATTCTCTTTTTAAAACATTTGCTACATCATTCTTCATTATCCATAATTGGAGAATAAATTCAACTTATCCATCATAAAAAAATGTTATGAAACCCCTTTTGTTTCGTTACTTGGAAACAATAACTAATGCTTATTCTTATAGAATAAACCTATTTCAAAACACAACTTTACTGTAACAGCCCGCAATTTACGTATCAAAGGATCATAAAATATTTTTATTTAATTCCTAGAAGATCGGATCATTCTCATATTTTGATATGGTGTTTATGGAGATGTGAGACATATCCATAAATTTTTTTACCAATTTTATTTGTGGCCATTTAGCCCCAATCAGTGTTGTACATGGAATAACTTTTGACTGGGATCGAGTCAGGTGCTGAGATCGATCTCATTGGTAAGTAAATGGTATTGCCAACTCTGTAGAGTGGTCACATTAAAGTTTTGGTTCGGTGGTTTGGGAGGAATCGTTGTTTTAGTGTTTCATAGTTCACTGTTCAGGTTTTGAACAATTAGTGGGCTAAATTGGGGAGGCCCATTACGGTGCTGGTGGGAGGCTTTAAATAGGGGTTTGGAGGCCTGAAGAATGGTTTACTTTCTTCATTCTCTCATTTGGTTGAGCTACTCAATCAAATACACCTTTCCACCATTAAAATCTAAATCTAAGGAAGAAGATCGAAGATCTACATCATTTGATGCTAGATCTACATCAATCGAAGAGAGATCTCATTAAATTGGAAGATTTGAATAGTGTTCTTTGCTTTCCAGATTTTGATTTAAGTGTTTTCTTGTTATTTTGAAGAATTGGTGAGTGATAAGGATCTCTCATGTGGATTCAATCAAGTATATAGGTTGTTTGATCTTATTTCCTTCATTTTATGTTGATTTCACCTAGATCTACATCATGGTAAATATATTTCCAATTTGAATCATCATAGAATCAAATTTAGTAAGATTATAACGGTTAAATTCATGTGTTTATGCAAGTTAAATCCATTTATTGATTTGTTCATCGTTTTATCATGATTTTGTGAGTTTTATATGATTGTACGATGATTGTTGATTGGTTGGGTGAAATTGGTTGATTTGGATGTGTTATTGCATAGATATTCTTCATGAAGTGTTAGATCATATGGATCGGAAGTTTTGGCGATGGATCGTAAGTTTCTGGTGATGGATAGGGCGGGTTTTTAAAGCATGGACCGGGCAAAGTTTATAAACTATGGACCAGTCAAAGTTCTGAGGCATGGACTGCGCAGAGTTCTGGAGCATGGACCGGGCAGTTTTTCGAGGCATGGACTAGGCAGTTTCTCGGATCTTGGACCGGGCTATTTTTCGAAGCATGGACTGGGCAGTTTTTCGAAGCATGGAGCGGGCAGATTTTCGAAAATGGACCGAGTAGTTTTTCGAAGCATGGACCAGGCAGATTTTTTTTGAATCATGGACTGGACGGAATTGATGGACCAGACATTTCCATGGATCGGGCATTTCATGGACTGGGCATTTCCATGATGGACCGGGTAGAAAAGTGACAGTGTTTCTGAAACGTTATGGATGGATATTGAAGCTATGTGGCATGTTTTTCATAGTAAAAAGTCTAAGACGCTATGGATTCAATATCGACCAAATGATGTATGTTTTTAGTTCAACGATGATCGTATATTCAAAGTAAATTTAGACAGGAATGTTCGAGGTTTTGTGATGTATTTGTTAGTCCATGAAATGCAATGAATGTGAACGCTACTCAAAGATGTCAAGTTCATGGATAATGGTTACTCAAGAAGATGTCTAAGCTTGTGAATATTCGTTGTCGATAACGATTAGAGATACAAAAGACCAAGATACCATCGTTAGTTGGAGGTTCTAGCAGGCTCAAAGCAATTGTATAATGGGGACACCTAAAACACTGGATGGGTCGATTACCCTGGCAATAACATGATGGGCCTAGTTGTCTTCGTCGAGTAAGAAAACATACAATGCAGATGTCATATGGAGTTTGGCTAGAACCGGGGTTACCATTAGTCCTTGACAAATAACCAGATGGGTCGGTCATATGATTAACGATGGTTTCAAAGCAGGATTGGCGGTGATAGCCAGAGTTATGGATGTTGATTGTTTTATTGTCTTGTGTAGATTATTCGACGTCGAAGGAGATATCTCTTTGGTTCTTGTCTAATATTGGTTTAGGCCTCTAGGGCTTGTTCTTGAGAGATGTTAATGTCGATTAGAATTGTCTACGCTTGAAATTGGAATTTGATCTTAAGGATATGATTCAACCATTCAAGTAGTTGGAGGAAGTGTATCTCCGGGAGAAGGTGCGTATTATTCTTCTTCTAAATGTACTATTGGTCTAATTGATTTTTATAAGGGCTATCACTATCAGATGTGGGGAAGACGAGCTGGGTTTCTTCTCTGATGATGTGATTGGTAGATTAGATGATTTATCTACCTATATCTCATATACTTTATTTTTGATGTTAGGTAGCTATTTTATCGTTCACTAAGACTATTTTTTGACTCATGGTTTTATGTTTCCCTCTTAATACCTTGGGTCGTTCATCCATGTGTTGGATGAGCATACTGAGTAGCAGGTGATTACTCGGGTGAGATGATATTGCTGAACGAAGGCGAGCAGGAGTCTGGCATATTACTTTTGTACTATCTAGTATCTTTATTTCCGTTATTTGATGTTTGACTCTAGGTGATGTAGTGAGGCTCTTTATACATAGAATATTGATGTAATCCCTAAGATGTTGTGGATATTCCTTGATAATATGGAACTTTAAACTTCTATGCAATTGTGCTTTACTATTATTGCCTGTTGTATATGTTCTATTATATTTTATCCTTGCGATGTTAGTTATACGATAGTCTTCGCTTGTGTTTACCTACTTTGATGATCAACCATAGATGTCTGGCACGTCTTTCAATGCATTATTCCTCTTGTTTAGTGAAGGAATTATGGGCAGTCGTCGCAATTGGTATTAGATCTCTAGCTATCAATTTTAGCCAAAATTCGATGACGTAATTACATATAAGGGACGTATTTGTAGATTTTTGATGGGTGTATACAATATATGAGTGCATTGTATAGTAGTGTTTGAACTCCATTAGCAGTTTTTCTCGAAAGTGGCTAATCATTATATATTGCAGATTTAGAATGAATCGTCGGGCAACGAGACATGCTGATAGGGAAGGGACGGTGCCTAAAGGGGAATGGCAGTATACCAGACTACCCGCCTATGTTTGAGGCCATGGGGGCGACGATCATAAGGAGGGTCCCCTCTCCAGAGACAACCATGGTGGATGTAGGAGTCCGGGTTCCTAGAGCTGTGGATTTTGCAAAGCTACGTAAGGACTTCACATTTATGGGAGGGAAGCAGTTCAAAGGAAAAGAGCCGACTAAAGAGGTTTAGAGGTGGTTATATGCTTGTATTAGGGATTTTTGCAGACCTGGGTATAGAAGATGCAACGAAGAGGAAACTTGCATCGAGGAAACTACAGGGTAGGGACATGGAATGGTGGAACTCTGTTACATTCGAGACTCCGGAGGATGAGATGACTTGGGAGCTATTCCAAGTTAAGTTCGAGACGAAGTTTATCTCTACAGCTCAGAAGTCTGTTTTTTTCAAGAAGTTTGTGGAGCTGAAACAAAATGGTCGACCAGTGCTTTATTATGTTTCTAACTTTAGGACTTGTCAAAGTATGCTCGTTCGTGCATTGATTCTCCATACCAGAAGAACGACAAGTTTGTTATGGGTTTGGATACCTATACTGGAGGCCATTGGTGGATCATATTGACGATCCATACGAGAAGATTATGGAAAAAGCTTACAGGATATGAAAATCTGTTTACCAAGGTGGAGCCAGTTGTTGCATCAAAGGAAGAACATAAACTACAACATGGTGGTAACAACAAGAGGAACCAGCAACAACAGAAAGGAAAAGATGGTTAGAAGAAGCAGAAAGGTGGTATGACCTGTTTCAACTGTCAGCAGAAAGGCCATCTTTCCAAGGATTATAAGAATCCAAAGGCTAAAAGGAAGTGCTACAACTATGGTAAATTTGGGCATGATGAGCAGGATAGTCCTGAACCAGCTAAAGGTAAGCAGGTTGTGAAGGCGTATGCCATGGAAGCTGTGCGATCGTCTTCAAGATCTCTTGCTGCAAAGGAGAAGGGAAAGGGTGTCATCGTCCAAAGTACTCTTTTTGTTTGAGGTGTTTCAGTTCGTGTGTTGTTTGATACTAGAGCATCGCATTCAATCATTTGTAATGAGCTAGTGTGCCGCTTGGGATTGGAACCTGTGCTTTGTGAAAGACCCTTTGTTGTGACTAATCCAATTGGGGGTTCTTACAACCTATGTATGATTTTTCGTGGTCTAGTCTTGTCAAGCCATGGTTGCACATTTTTGTGTATTTTGTTTTTGAACTTTGTTGGGTTTGGGATTATCTTAGTATGGATTAGCTCAAGAGGTATGCGGCAAGAGTGAATTGCGAGAAGCTAGAGGTGAGAGTCAGGGATGTGAAAGGGAAAAAAATTTGATTCGATGTAAGCCTGAAGATGGTGTCTTCGTGAGTTATTTATATTCTCTTGTGATTCCACAGGAAGACTTATCATATGTGCTGATCGCTAACGAGTTTGGGGATGTCTTTGAATTGGTTAAAGGGTTGTTGCTACATCGAGTGATTTAGTTCAGGATCGATTTGGTCGAAGGTGCTAGACCTATCGTCATGCCTCTTAGACGGATGGCGCCTAAGGAACATTGAGAGTTAGAGGTGCAAGTTCGTGACCTTTTGGGAAAAGGATTAATTTAGAGAAATGTATCCGAATGGGGTGCACCAGTTGTGTTTGCAACCAAGGCTGATGGATCTTTAAGATTAAGTGTGGATTATCGTAAGCTGAACAAGGTGACCAAGAAGAACAAGTATCCATTGTCGAGGACCGATGACTTGTTCGATCAGCTTCACGAAGGCAAAGTGTTTTCTCAGATGGATTTGGCAATGGGACACCACCAGTTAAGGGCGGCAAAGGATAGTGTGTTGAAGACTACTTTTAGGAAACCACACAGTTTGTTCGAATGGTTGGTGATGCCATTTGGGTTGACTAAAGAACCAGCGTATTTTGTGGATCTTATGAGTAGTGTTTTCAGAGATTAGTTGAAAAAGTTCGTGCTTTGTTCGTTGGTGATAATCTAGTTTACTCTTGGAATGAGGAAGAGCATAAGATACACTTGAGAGTTGTTTTGGAAATCTTGCGAATGTATCAGCTGAAGGCTAAGTTTTCGAAGTGTCACTTTTGGAAGAGTGAAGTGTGTTTCTTAGGCCATGTTGTTTCTGGAAATGGGATAGCAGTTGACCCCGCTAAAGTGGCAACAATCCAGGATTGGGATAGACCTAAGAATGTGACGAATGCTAGAAGTTCCCTTTGGTTGGTTAGTTATTAATGACCGTTTATCAAGGATTTCTCGAAGATAACTGTACCATTAACAAGATTGATGAAGAAGAATCAGGTGTTCACATGGGATGCAAAGTGTGAGAAGGCGTTCGGAATCCTGAAAGAGAGACTGATGAGTTCTCCAGTTTTGACGATTCCAAGTGGGAATGAAGAAATGGTGGTATACACCAATGCATGCGGTACTGGACTTGGAGCAGTGCTGATGCATAAGGATAAGGTTGTGATCTACACAAGTCGATAGCTAAAGCCGGATGAAAGGAATTACCTAACTCATGATTTGGAGTTGGCAGCGATTGTGTTTTCTCTGAAGATATTGAGACATTACCTGTTGGGAGTTCGATTCGATTTGTTTATGGATCACAAGTCGTTGAAGTACATTTTCTCCTAAATGGATTTGAATTTTTGACAGCAAAGGTGGTTAGATTTTCTGGCATTGTATGATTTTGCCATAGCCTATACTCCTAGTAAAGGTAACGCAGTTGCATATTCATTAAGTCGAAGACACGCAAGTTTGGGAGCGATGTTTTCGGAATGGAAAATCCTCAAGTACTTGGCAGGATTTGATTTCAGACCATGGTGTGAATTGGAACCTGAAATGTTGGAAAGCTTATAGATAAGACCTACTCTCATCGAAAGGATTGGCGAGAGCCAAAACCGAGATGCAAAGCTTGTCTAGTTTATCCAGAAGTTAGAACCAGAGGATAAAGAGTTCGAAGTTGATCGAAAAGGTTAGCTTCGAAAGTAAGGATGACTGGTTGTTCCTGATGTTGACGAATTGAGAGATGAGGTTCTGAGAGAATGTCATCACTCAAAGTTGACGATTCATCCTGATGGTAATAAGATGTATCAGGACATGAAGTGATTTCACTACTGGTAAGGGATGAAAAGGGATATTGGAAAGTTTATTTCCAAATGCATGAACTATTAGTTGGTGAAAGATGAACAAAAGAAGCCAAGTGGATTGCTTCGGCCATTGGAAGTTCCTATATGGAAGTGGAAGCAAATATGGATGGATTTAATCGATGGAGTACTTAGAACCAGGGCAGGAAACGAAGGAATTTGGGTCATCGTGGATTGCTTAACAAAAAGTCTAAGGTTTATTCATGTCAAATGAACTAAGACAACATTGAAGTTGGCTGAGCTTTATATAAAATGGATAGTTTGATTCCATGGTATCCCGAAGAGAATATTGAGTGATCGAGATCCATTATTCATGATTGGATTTTGGAAGAGTTTGCAAGAGACTTCAGAAACTGAGTTGTGTTTGAATATAGCTTATCATCCCCAAACTGATGGTCGAACCGAGAGGGTTAACGAGTTTTGGAAGATCTCCTAAGAGCTTGTGTATTGGACATCTGGGGATCACGGGAAAACCATCTACACCTAGTTGATGTTCACTATAATAATAGCTACCAGTCGAGCATTGGGATGGCACCATACAATGCATTGTAGACCGTGTAATTCTACAGCATGTTGGTTAGGAACTGGAGATAAGTTGGTATTGGGCCAGAGATGATAAGAGAGACCTTGGATTGTATCAAGATCGTTCGACGATCAATGAAGGCTGGCCAAGATGGTCAGAAGAGTTATGCTGATAAGAATCGTAAGGGTTTGGAATTCGACGTTGGCGATAGGATCTTCATGAAGATCTCACCATTAAAGCATGTTGTTCGGTTTGGAAGTAAAGGAAAGTTATCTCGTAGGTTCGTTGGACCTTTTTCGATAGTAGAATGGATTGGAAAACTCGCTTATAGTTTGGAGTTACCCGAGAAGATGTTGGGTGTGCATATTGTTTTCCATGTGTCGTTTCTGCAGAAATGTGTGCATGATTCGAATGTGGTGGTATCTCTAGAGCAGTACGAAGACCTAGAATTTGAGACCATAGTTATGAAACCTCCTAAGCCACTTTGCTTTGTGGGAAATGACATGAAATAGCTTAGGGGGAAGATGGTTAAGGTAGTCAAGGTACAATGGAGTGAGGATGATGACGATTGTACGTGGGAGACGGAAGAGAAGACAAAGACAGCCCACCCAGAACTCTTTGTCGGTATGACCCATAAAGTCGTGTCATTCTTACCCCGTTGTAACTTGTACTAGTATGGTTGTTGTTGTTGATTAGAGTTCCACGTGCTATGATAAGGCTATGGATGCATGGTTTGATAGCTGCTAGTTTGGATGATAGAATTGGCTGCTCATGGATGACCGAATGCATTTGATTTCTCCAAATAAGATAATGATATACCCTTTTAATGGGTGCGAACCTCGTAGCCATGCGACCTACTCGATTTTATGCCATTTCCCGGTTGGTGAGGCTTGAGGTTATAATTATCTTTTTGAAACATCTGGCCACCATTTACTTTGAATGTCATGCCATAGGATCCGCCAAATCACTAATTGACATCTACAAAAATGCTCCAGGTGTTAGCGCCACTAAACAGAAGGATGTTTGTAAAAATCAATGTACGTGACTCTTAAGAAACTCTTTGTAAGACATTCGTCCATACAAGTCATCCAGGAACAGGATGAATCGAAGGCACCCTCCTACCACATCCTAAGTATCACCCTATTAATCAGTAGCGAGTAGTCCTTGCAATCCGTAGATTCCAACCACGGTAGAATCGCAGTATATCCCTGGAAGCTAACCAAAGATTATAAGTAGTACTTCCATTTTATGAAGATCCACAGTCTTCAATGCTCCATCATTAATTAGCATCTTCCACATAATTGTTGGCTCAGAATGGTTTTCAAATATAAATTCGATCCCAGTCTTTCCGTACCAACAACGCATTAGGCCAGATTTTGATAGTCGGTTGTTTAACTATCAAAATAAACAATTATTCAACCATGGAAATAAAATGAGTTCACCGGTTCAATATTCAGCATTACTTGGTCTCTTTGATTAAAATAATTAATGACTGGTTAACTAAAACTTCTAAGTCTTTTAATATATAAATTATGGCATTTCATACTTATTTTAATATACTAGTGTTCTCAAAACCATTATAATACTTAGAAAAATATTTTATAACCATATTCAATTTCCCTTTAGTTCTCTTTTCAAAACGTTTGCTACTTCATTATCCATAATTGGAGAATCAATTCAACTTATCCCTCGAAAAACAACATTACGAAATCCCTTTTGTTTCATTACTTGGAAACAATAACCAATGCTTATTCTTATAGAATAAACCTATTTCAAAACACAACTTTACATTCCCTTTTTAACTCGAAAATATCGTTATATATTCACTTTTCCTTTCCTTTACTTTGGAACATCATTATATATTCTTCAAATTTTCACTAATATTGTTGCATTATTATTTCTTCAATGGAAATAATAAATTATTACTAACCTCTTTACCATTACAACTAATATCATCCTCAGATAAACTTGAAGTTGTTCAAGTTGGGGTATTTTAATTAACTCTTAGACCTTGATCAACAATGTTCTTATCTTAAGATAGATATGAGTTGTAATTCAAAAATCGATATTTCATTCTAATATCAAAACAAAATCCATTTAACTATTTTATTTAAACTATGGTTTTATAAAACCTTCTTACTTTTAAAAATCTCCTTCTCAATTATAACCATTATTTCTTAATTTATTGATTAAGTAAATGATTACTAAAACATTACCTTTTTATTCTACTTCTTTAAACATTTGTTTTATAACTTGGATTTTTGGTCCAAAATCCTATTACTCACTCCTTTACCAAATTCACTTTTAACAATCCCTTTTTCTAACCCATTCAACCATTTCCTTCTTTGAAAATCTTATTTAAGTTCCATTCATTTGTCTGAATTCCATTACTAAGTATCGTTAATTTAAAATTAACGCTTTAACACCTCACCTTTTTATAAATCTTACTTATAAAACTCATATTTAACATAAAACCCTTTTTATTTTGATTCAAAGGTTCATTAACATTTATTTAAACAATCATATTCCCTTAATATCTTTTTATAACTTAGTTTTAAAAACTCGGGTTAATACGAAGTAATTACATAAATGATTATTCATTAGCATAATTTACTTTATCATTAACTGGAATAAATATTAAATTTCTTTTTAACATCTGATTAACATCAGAATTTTCTTTATAAAAGCACTTAATACTTACTGACAATTTAAATAATAAATAATATATATTTATTCCCATTTTATGAACTTTTATTCATATTAATAGATTTCAAAATCCATCTTCAATTATAAAAATAAATTTTATAACTTCATCTTTGTTGATTTACCTGATGGTAATCAACATTTATAAAACGATTGGTTTATAGGCCATATACTGTCAATTACTCAACCAATACTGCCTAATGGTCAATAACAAACAATCGTTGAATTTAGATTCAACAATCAGTGATCAAGTCAATCATTCAATCATATGAGTTAAATAGTTCATATAATTGTAATATGAAAATAAATAATAAATTTGAGGAATCCAGTTGGATCCCACCAACCTGTTTTTCCCTACATCCAAATAAGTTAATTCACATAAAACAATCCATTCAATATGTTAATATATTATCTGCTAAAATAAAAATGAATAATTAGTTCTACTAATAATAGTCAACTAATAATAACAATTCAAGCACCCAATTAAAAATAAACGTTTATATTATTAAAATGTAACCAGTAAGGTAAGTTACCTCGTATGGAGATAAATCGTTAAAATAATGATGGATTTCAATTAAATTAGACGAATGTTTAATTTAAATCAACATATATAAAAATATTCAGTATATATTCAAACAATCATCAAACCATCCAACAATTAGCAACAAAAGCACACAAACATTAAACCCGACTTATATAAAATAAAAGTGGGAGAATTGAGTGAGTTTAACTCACCTTGGTTTTTCCATTTTTCGTTAGAACAATTCATTTTAATTAAAATAAACAAGTGTTTAATTTAATTAAAACTCTCAACTGCGCCCAATTCTACCCAAACCAGCTCCAAACTGTTACGCTTGTCAGTACGGACCCGACATCCCTTGTTTCGTCCGATCCTGTTGCTATATAAAACAGTTATTTGATACGTTATTCGCCTATTTAAATAATTTTATTTAACTTAATCACTAATTAATCTTGTTTATAATTATAATTTGGCACGCAGCAAACAAATGGGTTAGGCACTTTCATATGCAAGGCATGTTATATACACTATTTTAATTGGTCACTATGAATAATAGATTAGGAAAAATTAATTTGATGGGCATATTCATGTTTTCCCCAGGTCACGTTTATATATATTGGGCATATATAAAACCAATATGGCACATTTCGAATGCCACAAGCCACGTCACATTATTTATTTTGAAACATCAGTAAACACACCATTATTATTTATATCCATTAAACAAAATTCACATACTGTTAGGCCAAGATTGATTATGTAACGTTCATAATAATATATGTTATTTACTGCTACTTTATTTAAGGGTAATAATACGTAAACATACACAGTATATAAGTGTGTCGTTACCTATAAAATTTATATATTAATGAATCCAACTATAGCAGTTATATGTTTGGTATAATCATAAAATATATTTGGTTATAATAATTCCTTTAAGCATATTCACTCAATATATAAATATATTTTACATTTTAAATTCATAGGACGTGGGCTATTATAATTTAGTCAAATGATGAAATAAACGATTTGAAATGATATTAGTAACATCTAGAAATATATGTATAATATTAACAATAACTTAGTTGCGTTAAATAGATAACCTATTCTGGAAATGGATTTAGTACATTTGTAAACATATTTAGGCACAATTTAATACCCCCACCTAATGTTACATTGGCCACGTTATGATGTTAACATATTATAATACAAGTTTGCACATATTTTGTATAATATGATTAGGCGTTATTAGTTATTTATTAGTCACCTAAATAATGATTATGCACTTTTATTGTTACTGTACATCTTCCCTTTGCCTGCTGCTAACCAAAACTGCATGTCGTCCCTCCTTCCCCCTTTCTCGCGAGCCACTGTTCCACGAGCACCATGCCATATTGCTAGAAATCCACATAACTTCGCATGCGACTCCATCCCTTCAACTCTGATCACCAGCTCCTTCAATCCACAACTGATCTAACCGATACACCACCGCACCCTCTCACCGGTGTCTTGCACCACCATCTTTTGACATCAAAGGACCATCGCCCACCTATCTCTCCACCGGTGTGTGTAACAACCCGAATTCCGATGGATCGATTTTTTTTAAAATTCTAATGTATCGAAACTCGTATTTGTTTGTCTACTATCCTGCACAAAAGACAGAGACATAAAATATATTAGAACTTAGAATACATCTCGTAATGGAACATATGAAATATAATATAATCAAAATGTAGCCTTACTCAGATAATAATACTGCCCAACTAGTATCCAAAGCTATTATATCTCTGTCTCAAAGTCAAACCCGCGAGTATGCGATGAAGAGGGGGTCAGAACACAAGTTCTGGTGACTGGATTTAAACTACACATTTTGGATAACCCTACATATATATCATTCAATTACGTTTTCTAATTTATTAGGTTACTTGGATTAATAGCGCTCAAGGCTTACACACATGTCGTACTCATTTACTCCCCAATGGATTAACCTAATATAGTATATATGAAGCTACCCCCAATATTAAGGCACACCCTATAGTACCCCATTAGCACAGTCTCCTCCATAATGCCCCAGAAATATATGCAGTCGCTCATCCTCCACCATAGTGACATACGTATCTCTATATAACAACGCTACATTCCGCATAGAACAACTATCACCATGCTACGTAAGCATACGAACTGCCATCTTCGAACCATTAGATCGAATCAGATTCTATCATAGAGTAATGCCCTAGAGTCTATGATACATCACCCGAAGCTGACATGCATGTATCTAGACTTTCCCACGTATGTATCGTCAATCGTACTTGATGCCTTAACCGCACATATCCTCTACTGTGCAACGAGTCCCGTGGCAGGGCTATACAAGAAACACGAAACTTGGTCGGGAGCTTTTCAGGTATCTGTATACACAAGTGCTAAGGTTTGAATTTTCAGTGGCTATGGTCCCACCCGACCCCTCCCTCAACAAGTGAAAGACAAACAACATTGAGAGCTAATGACCTAGCCCCAGAGAAAATAACAAACAAAAATATCTAATTGGCCTATCCCTCACCCATACCCTTGATAGCAAAGGATCTATGGTATTTTGGTTTAGCTTCTCCATCTTTCTGCATCACGCCTCACGTATCACGCTGAATGTCGATGGTACGTACCTATAACAACACGGAAAATAAAAATCAATTTAAAATTTTTTACTTTGGCAATTTAAATGAATTTTGAGTATTTAAAATGATTTATTTAAAATAATAACGACTATAATTTTATTTTTGAATAGAATTAGAACATATATATTTATCTAAATCGAAGTTAAAATATAAATATTTTTTTAATTATAAAAGGAATTAGAAATTGCGCGGTAGTTTGAAAATTTGATTTCAAATTTCGAATGAATGTACATG
Source organism: Allium sativum (assembly GCA_030737875.1). Lineage (NCBI taxonomy): Eukaryota > Viridiplantae > Streptophyta > Magnoliopsida > Asparagales > Amaryllidaceae > Allium > Allium sativum. The sequence continues at coordinate 739,685,228 of CM060909.1, read as the reverse complement.
ATTCAAAATAAACCGGATTTTAGTGAAACCATAAATATTTGAATCTGTTTGAAAATATCTTTCCAAGAATCTGAAAAATCCAAATTTCATAGCGGGAATAGAAAGTTATGTCCAGTTGAAAATTCAGAATAATTGCTATGGAAATATAGCCCTTAAAAAGGCTATTTTGCGAACGACTGCTGTTTTCAACGAGATCACTTTTGTTGGATTCGGAATATCAAATTATTGCTTGATTCCAATTTTCATAATTTTTGGAATCAATATGTGAGCGTGGCAGAATTAAATGTGCTTGGTCATTTCAGTTTGAATTTAATCGACTGGAAAATGACCGTTTTTCAAACGGTCTCCAAATTTGATGAAATTAGTTTTGTTAGGACATATCATCAAAACATAGCCAGAATTATTTTTTTGGAATTTTTGGAGTCCGTATGTGGCCCTGGTAAATTGAAATGTACGTTTAAATTAAATATATATTGGTTTATATTTTAATTTTGAGAAAAACCGAATGAGACAGTCGAATTGGCTTACGATACATATCCCATTGTATTCGGAATAAGGGTAATTAGCTAAGGGCGTCAGTCGTTGGGCTTAATTTGGAGTTTAAAATAAAAAGTAACTTTTTTGGAATTAAAATTGAATTAAATATAAATAAATATGTTTGAGGTCAAACCCTCATTCTTCAAACCCATGGTCAAATTGGAAAATATCGCGCCCCCCTCTTTCTGGAGCTCCGTCGCCCATTATCACTGGCACCCCGCCTCCTTCGACGCCGCTCACCCACTGTCGGAGTCCCCCACCGCATCGTCTCCGTCGGTTGCCCCTCCTAGTCAACGGTGCCACCTTCTTTCCCTCGCTCCGTTCTTCTTTAATTAGAAAAAAACCCCTCTTCTAGAAAAACCCTGACCGCCGCCCTTCTTCCCCCTCCTCCAATCCTCTACCTCCCCCTTCTTCGCTGCTCTCCCCCCCTCTACCTCCGTACAACAGAAAACCCCACCCCCTTTCGACAAAGATACGATTCTTTTTGCAAGGCGAGTTTTATTTATTTTTATTTTTTCTTAGTGTAGTTAAAAATTGGATTTTTATATTTAAAAAGGTTTTGATTTTTAATTATAGAATAGATTAGATTTGTTTAAAATAAAAAGATTACATTTTTATATGAGAAAAGATTATATTTTTATTTGACAAAAGATTATATTTTTATATAAGAAAAGATTTGATTTTTTAATAGAAAAGATAAGATTCGTAAGCGATAGAAAAATATAATTTTTATATAGAAGTAGCATTGAAAAAATTTGATTTTTATAATGTATATTTGAAGCAAAAGATATGATTTTTATATAATAGAGAATATAAAAATATTATTTTTATATACGTAGTGAATTAAAAATCTGATTTTTATATATAGAAAAGAGATAAAAATATGATTTTTTTTTTATTTGAATAGAAAAATAAAAATGTGATTTTTATTTATTTGAATGGCGCGATAAAAATATAATTTTATTATATGGGTAACGATATAAAAATTGGATTTTTATACATGAAGTAGCGGTATAAAAATATGATTTTTATACGAATGGTATGAGTATAAAAATGTGATCTTTATAATGTATACATCGTTATATAAAGGGGATTTTTAATATAAAAATCGTGTGAAACAGATTGCGATGGAACCGACTGGAAACGAATTAAAATTCCAACCGTTCAGAAATAAAGAATGGAGGAGTGGATCCCAAAGGTGAGAACTTCTCACTTTAATTTTATTTTCTAGTTAAAGTATATACTAGGATGTAGACAGTGCTTAGCAGCACCCGACACCCGTCGGGCATAGACAATGGACGAATTGTTTGATTTGATTATGTTGTGGAAACTGATTGTGATTGTGATGTGGAATGGAATATAAAATATTCATGTATTGAATAAAGTGTTAGAAGAATAAAAATATCATTTTTATTGTATAAATGAATGAAATAAAATATTTACTGAAATAAAATAAATATTCATTTACAAATCAGACGATTTGTTTATATACACATATTTGACTGATATGGATTGGGACGATATATTTTACACATCGCCCAACTGCATAAATAATAATCAGTGTTTGTTGTTTGAAAACCCCACACGGGTATTGGGATGATATTGGACATACACTAATCCTAATATTTAGTTGTATGTCAATCGATGGGTTGATAGGCTATAGTAAGGGTTAGTTATTTATATTTAACGCTTATACCATTGTGTAATGCACTCTGGATGATGGTTGACTGTGTTTGATTACTGTTGTGTACATGTGTGTATGAAATCCATGTAAATAAAATTATATGGCAATTGACTGTGTCTGATTCCAGTTTAGAATTAACGAATATTTTAAAATAATATTCAGCGAATATTAAAATGTGAAGCCGTGTTAAGTAGTTAAACGCCATTTTAACACGAATGGGAATTTTGTCGATTTTATTCATTTTATAATGAACAACGAAAAGTGATTTCAAAATTTGATATTTTGAAAATATTATCATTTTAATATTAAAATGATAAGGAATATTCAAATTTGATTTGAAATTTGAAATAAAATAGAATTTTTTTTAAAATGAATTTATTAAGGAATATTCAAATTTGATTTGAAATTTGAAATGAAGTTGAAATCGTTTTAAAACGAATTTATGAAATATATTTTAAATGGAAATCGATGAAATATATATAATATATATATTATATATGTTTAATGGCTTGAATAGAATGCGCCGTGCCGCAGCAATTCGCGAATTTCGACCATTGACCCCGAATTGATATTACGAGAGATCCGACCATCGGATTCCCCTAAAACCGGAACCATTGGGTTCGTATCAAAAAGAGCTTTCTAGATAATATAAGAAATTTGAAATCTAACGGTTGGATTTGGTATTATGTCCAAATCAAATTTGGAAAAGGTCGATGTAAGTGCAGTTCGATGACCGTTTATGGAAATTGACTGTACGGGCCTTGATAAAATTATTAAAAATATAGATAATTTGTGTAAATCATAATAAATGATTTGGAAAGAGTTAGGATGAAAAAATTCCATATTTGAAAAGATAAAAATTTATTTTCATCAAAATGAACTAGTTATTAACTAGAATTATAATCCAATTTTTTATAAAATAAATGAATTGGATTTTTGAAATGGTTTTAAATATAGCCAGAATTTCCAATATAAATTTTGGAGTGGATTTGAATCGAAATCATCTTCAGAATATTTTGATGTTGGATTTCATGATTATATGAATATTGTTATGGAAATTTGGAAGACATATTATATATCGTTATTTCCAATACGATATTTGTTGGTTTCAGAATTTGATATTGAATATAAGCCGATATATTTTCTATTCAGAGCCTTGTATTTAATATTAAATGGGATTTCGGGTTTGTCGTGAACAGTGTCTTGAATAACACTGTTCTTAAACCCAGTTGAGAAAAGAATAAATCTTTAATTAAGATTTAAAGAAGAATTACCAATTAATTGACATTTAATTGGAACTGAAAATGGAACGTAAATTGGGTTTATTGTGAACTGTGTTTTTAACGACATTCGTTCTTTAACCCGATTTACAGTGAAATGAGATTTGGAATTTATAAATCTTTTTGTTAAGATTTAAAGGAGATTTTCCAAACTAAAGTTTTCCAATTTAATACAATAAATTGGAATGGAATTCGATTTAGTAATAATCGAAGTGAATTTCTATGGAGGAAGACTGGTAATATATATGGAATTTAAAAGGTTTTGCCGTTATTCATTTATATTATTAGCCGAAAATGGAAGTTTATATCGATTATATATGTTGACCAGTTTTTCCGTGAAGATTCCATCATTAATGGAATGTGAATTTGGGTTTATCATGAGCTGTGTTTTAAATGACATTAGTTCTTTAACCCAGTTAAAGAAATGATTTATTTCTTGAATTTGAATAATCATAAAGTAATGATTTTTGGAGATTAAAACTAAATGGAGTTTTAATGAAACTTTAATTAGATTGAAAGGAAAATCTGATAGCTAAAATTATCAAATTACGAAATGGTTGAGAATGGAGTATCACCAGTTTTTCTCCAAGCGGTATTTAAATCTTTAATTAGAATTGAATGTGACATGGTAATTAGCTTTACCGATAACACCGTGGTGTTAGATATGAAGTATTACCAGTTTTATTTCATGGGATAAATAGGTTGGGGATTGGAAAATAGAACAAATGATTACTTCGGTAAGGTGCGCTAATCCCGACTTGTTTGGATAAACCATAATTTGGTTTAAATTGATATCCAAAGGAAGATTAAAGAATAAATTTAAAGAACTTATCTTTGATAAAAGTAATGGGAACCATTCCCAAAGTAAAAGAATATTTGAATAAAGGATATTCTGGATCGGAATGAGGCGTATGTTGTGTTTTTGTAACACTTGTTTATTATATACGCGAGTTATTTAGAAAGATCAGGTTTATCCCATTTTGAATAACTGAATCGGCGATGACTCGACGATGAAGACGGTGGTTGAAGACCGGACGTCTTCACATCGTTTGGATGATTACCAATATCTTGATTGGGCTGTACACCCAAGACGAGGTAATAAGTGGTGATCGTCCAGACGTACTTGGAGATCGACGGATATGCGAGGGCCTCTCTCCTGTATTGGACATATGAGACGAGGAATAAGGTGCCTTCGGTTTCATTCAGACCCAGAACGAACTTGTAAATGGACTGCGTGTCTGACATAGGATTTTATTCTGTGTTGATTGTTCTCTATTAAATGTATATCTGTTTGGTGGCGGAGAATTTATTCTCTTGCTTAACACCCTTCTCTGAGACGTACGAGCTCGGAGCTTGTATATCGATAGACATCAGTCGCATGGAATGAATTGCCTGTGTGGCATGCCTAAGTGGCAAATGATCAAGGCTTCTATTGAAAAGAAGGGTCTTGTGGTTGATGATCAAAGCATAACTTTTATATTGCGTCGCTTTCTGTATAGCGTTAATTCGCGAGCCTCACACCCCGGGGTGAACAAGAAAAGGGAGAGGATCCAGGTAGAACATGCGTTTCTTTCTTGCTAGAGGTGGTGTAAGGGTTTTGCACGCCCTGACATTTTTATATTTTTACCTATGTGGTTTTTGGAATGCGAGACACCTCAGATATATCGGTTACTACGGTGTCGATGGATTTTGAGTCATCTGGCTCATTTACGCCCCATAGGGCGGGGATACGTATTGTTCAGGGATTTTTAATCCACTTAAAATATGGACCGGCCCTGTGGCTCCAAAGGGACGATGCATTCTGTTCCTGAGACATGGTAGGCTAGATTGTCTCGAAGCGGTAAGGACGATCCCTTGCCTTGGTTCACAGATGGAAATCCAACTTCTAATACGTGACATTTCGGTTTTGATTGTAGAGCGGTGTATTGACGAAATGATAGATGGTACCCATGCCGCCTAGGATTGATACATTTATATTTGAAGTTGTTTTATACACTATGCACTTATAATAGTATCAAATGATTTGTTTTAAACGTACCAAGCATATTTGGCTATTTTAAGGGAAAACGCTATCCTCCGACTTGCGTTGCATTGTGTGATGGGACCTGAGTCTTATAATAGCTTCATTTTTCCAAAAAGCATTGTGTTGTTTACAACTTTTTATTCACTATTATTCTTAGGAGGAAACCCGTTCCGTTCTATATGGCGTGGTCCCTTGATTTACTTTTAAAGTAAAGTTTTAAATAACTGTTTTAGTTCTCACACCAGTCACATGACTGACCTGGAGTTCATTGTTTTAACCTAAACTCTGGGTGCCCCTATTTTCTACACGGGCAGCTAGTAGTTTTGGTTTTGCAGATTTATATTCACGAGAACCTGGTTTACAGCTGGAGCTATATTGGAACACTCTGTATCCATATATTCCCATCAGTTGTGTTATGTACTATTAAGTATTATTTTTCCGCTGCTATATGATGTATTTTAAGTCTCTGATATTTTACAATATGTAATATTTATTCATACTCTTGCTATCAACAAATGGTTAGACATGTCAGTACTTGATAAAATGGTCATAACCCAGCCTAGTAACAAGGTAACTGTAATAACCCAGAAATCTGAGTCAGTTTAAAAATTTTATTTTGGCAATTTTAATGAAGTTTGAATATTTAAAATGATTATTTCACATAATAACGACGAAAAAATTATTTTGAATAGAATTCGAACGTATATATTTATATGGATCGTCGTTAGAATATAATTATTTATTAATAATTATAAAAGGAATTGAAAATGGCGCGGTAGTTCGAAAATTCAATTTCAAACTTCAAATGAATGTACCGGGTGCAAAATAAACCAGATTTTAGTGAAACTAAAAATATTAGAATCTACTTGTGAATATCTTTCCAACGAATCAGAAAACTCAAAATTTCATAGCGGGGATAAAAAGATATGTCCAACTGAAAATTCAGAATAGTCGCAATGGAATTCTAGCCCTTAAAAATGGGAATTTTGCAAATGACCTCGGTTTTCGACGAAACCACTTTTGTTGGATTCGCGATGTCAAATTATTGCTAGGTTTCAAATTTCATAATTTTTCGAATCAATATGTGAGCGTGTCAAAGGAAAATGCGTTTTACCTGTTTTAGTTGATTTTAATCGACTGGAAAATGGCCATTTTTCAAACGGTCTCAGAATTTGGCGAAATCAGTTTTGTTAGGACCGTATCAATAATACGAAGCCCGAAAATATTTTTTGGGAATTTTTAGATTTAATGTGTGGCCCCGGTAAAATGAAATGTGCGTTCAAAATCAATATATAGAGTTATATTTTGATTTTGACGGAAACTGATCGAAACGATCGAATCAGCTTACGATATATAACCCATTGTGTTTGGAAATGGGGGTAATTAGCTATGGACGACAGGCGGTGTGTCTCGTTTCGAGGTCAACATAAAAAGTACCTTTTTGAAATAAATAATTAATTAAATAATATATATACTTTTGGACCAATCAAAACCCTTATAACACTAAATTCATTTTCGCCGCGGTTTGCTCCTATCGAAGGGCGATTAATGCTCCAGACTTTTCTCCCCGTTCCCTCAATCCAAGCAATGATTCTTGAAATTTCCAAAGGCAAACATGATCAGCTAGAGGAGATCATCAAGTTCAACGGTGGAGATCGAGTTATAAGCAGAACATCGTCGGAAATCGAGCAACAAAGGTCGCCGCTTCATGCCCAAATTCCGACGAGATCGCTAGTCCGAGTGGAGCCCCATAGCCGACGGTGGCGACGCTCCCCAATGCACACAGCGTGGCATTGTTCGATCGAGCTCCGGGCCCCTCGATAATCATGCGTGGGTGAAGGTACGGGGTCGATGATGGGTTCGTCGGTTTCTTGAAGCTTGTACGGGCGGTGATGGTTCGTTTTGCTCGTTCCAGGAAGAAGAACGCAAAGAAAAGGGTTAAACCCTTAAGCTAGGTAATTAATTCAATAATTAATTAATTAGTGCATTAATTAATTTAGTTTAGAGTTAAAAATATGATCATTATCTAAATAATATTGAATAAAAAGTATGGTTTTTTTATATAGATAGAATTATAAAATATATTTTTAAATATATATGTCATTGTTTTCAAAATGTGATCTATATAATTATAATTGAAAATGGGATTCTTTAACTCATATCACAATGGTATAAAAAAATGATTTTTAAAATAAAATTAGTTTTGTTTTAAAAATATAAACATACTTTGTTTTAAAATAAACTATAACTTCGGTTTAGAAAATATATAGAACTGTTTAGAAAATATAAAATCAGTTTGTTTAGGATATATAAAGAAGAAGTTTGAATTTATATAAAGGAGAAGTTTGAATTTATATAAAGAAGAAGATAAAAATTCGATTTTTATATATATGAAGTGAAGATAAAAATTCGATTTTTATATATATAAAGTGAAGATAAAAATTCGATCTTTTCATATATGTAGAGAACATAAAAATATGATTTTTAATAATCGACTGCGTGATACACATTGCAATGGTACTGTCGGAAAACAAATCTGAATTCAAACCATTCAGAAAGGAAATGGCGGAGTGGAACCCCAAGGTGAGAACTCCTCACCTTTAATTTAAATTTCTAGTTAAAAATATATACTAGGATGCAGACGGTGTTTAGTAGCACCCAACACCCATCGTCCACATACCATGGACGGCTTGTATGCTTGTTTATTTGATTTTGACGTGTGGTTGATTGTGTGATGTGATGTGAAATGAAATAAAATATTTATGTAGTTTAAAATATTTTATAGTTGAATATATAATTTTTAACATGAATGTGAATAAATAAATATAAACAAATAGGACGATTTGTTTATATACACACATTTGACTGATATTGATTGGGACGATAAATTTTACACATCGCCCAACTACACAAATAAAATCTGTGTTTGTTGATTTGAACCCCACACGGGTATTGGGATGATATTTGACGTACACTAATCCCGATTGTTTAGTTGTATGTCGATCGATTGGTCGACAGACTGGGTAAGCATTAATTATTTATATTTAATGCTCATGCAGTTGTGTGGTGCAATCTAGATGATGGTTGATTATTTATCGTTGTTATTTTACACATGTGTTGTAGAAAATCCATATAATTAACAATAAATGGTAATTGATTAGGCCTCATTCCAGTTTTGAAATAGAAATATTTGAAAAAGAAATATTTGAAAAAGAAATATTTGAAATAGAATATTTGAAAATAGAAATATATGAAGCCTTGTTGATTAGATTGACGCCATTTTGACGCAAACGATATTTATATCGATTTTATTCATTTTTCGATGAATATTGAAAGTGATTTTGAAATTCAAATTAGATTGAATAGAATTGAAATTCAAATTAAATCAAATAGATTTGAAATTCAAATTAAACTGAATAGATTTGAAATTCAAATTAAATTGAATAGATTTGAAATTCAAATTAAATTGAATAGATTTGAAATTCGAATTAAATTATATTGAATAGATTTGAAATTCGAATTAAATTAAATTGAATAGATTTGAAATTCCAATTAAATTGAAATGGATTGAAATTCGAATTAAATTCAAATTGAATTGAAATCGATTTGAAATGAAATTAAAATGAATTTATATTGAAAAAATTCAACCTTGATTTGAATTTGAAAAGGAAGTTGAAATCGTTTTGAAAACGAATTTAAAACGATTTATAAAATATGTTTTGAAAGGAAATCGACGAAATATATATAATATATATTATATATATATATATAATGGCCTGAATAGAATGCGCCGCGCCGCGGTAGTTCGTGAATTTCGACCATTGACTTCGAATGGATATTGCGGGAGATCCGACCGTCGGATTCTCCTGAAACTAGAATCGTTGGGTTCGTATCGAAAAGAGCTTTCTAACGAATATAAGAAATTAGAAATCTAATGGTTTGATTTAGAATTATGTCCAAATCAAATTTGGAAAAGGTCGTTGTAAGTGCAGTTCGGTGGCCGTTGATGGAAATCGACTGTACGGGCCTTGATAAAATTATTAAAAATTGTAATAATTTGTGTATAATCATAAGAAATGATTTGTGAAGAATTTGGATGAAAAACCCCATATTTGAAAAGATAAAAATAGATTTTTATCGAAATGAACTAGTTTTGAACTAGAATAATAATCTATTTATTTTTAAAACAAATAAATTGGTTCTGAAATGGTTTTAAAAATAACCAGAATTTCCAATATATGGATTGGAATGGATTTGAATCGAAATTGTCTTCGGAATATTTTGATGTTGGATTTCGTGATGATACAGATATTGTTATGGGAATTTGAAAGATATATTAATATCGTTATTTCCAATACAATATTTGTTGGTCGTAGAATTTGATATTGAATATAAGACGATATATTTTCTATTCAGAGCCTTATATTTAATATCAAATGTGATTTCGGTTTGTCGTGAATCGTGTCTTCATTAACACTGTTCTTGAACCCAGTTGAGAAAGAAATTAAATCTTTTTATTTAGATTTAATGAAGTGTACCAATTAAATGGAATTTAATTGGAATTGAATTTGAATTGATTTTTGGGTTTATCGTGAACGGTGTTTTAAATAACGCTTGTTCATTAACCCGATAATTAATGGAATGTGATTTTCGGTTGTCGTGAACGGTATCTTCAATAATATTGTTCTTTGACCCAAAGGAGTTAAGAAAATCAGAAACTAACTAGAGATTAGTTAAGTTGAATGGTTTCTTGGGTATTGATCTGATGTTGGTTTCGACCTTCGGGGTTAATACTTAGGGAATTGCTCACTTACTAATTTACGGTTAGGGACTGCTTGAAATGTGATGTGATTTTGGGGTTTATCGTGAATCGTGTTTTAAATGACACTGATTCTTTAACCCAGTTAAATATTAAAACTAAGTGGAGTTTTAATGAATCTTTAATTAGATTGAAAAGATCGGGAATGGAGTATCACCAGTTTTACTCTAGATGGTAGTTAAATCTTTAATAAGATTTGAACGTGAAATGGTAATTGAATTTACCGATAACACCGTGGTGTTAGATATGAAGTATGACCAGTTTTACTTCATGGGATAAATAGGTTGGGATTGGGAAATAAAATAAATAATTACTTCGGTGTGGTTCGCTAATCCCGACTAGTTTGAAGTGATATTCAAAGGAAGATTAAAGAATAAATTTAAAAGAATTTATCGTTGATAATATTAATGGGAACTTTTCACTAAGAATGCGAAATTTAGAAACTAACTGTAGGTTGGCTAAGATGAATGGTTTCCTGGGTATTGATCTGATATTGGTTTCGGCCTTCGGGGTTAATATTTAGGGAATTGTTCTCTTACTAGTTTATGGTTAGTGACTGATGAATTGGAATGAGGCGTATGTTGTGTTTGTGTAGCACTTATTTATTATATACGCGAGTTATTCGGAAAGACCGGGTTTATCCCATTCTGAATAACTGATTCGACGATTAGTCGAAGATGAAGACGATGGTTGACGACCAGAGGTCTTCACGTCGTTTGGATAATTACTGATGATCTTGATTGGGCTGTACACCCAAGAGTAGGGAATCAATTGGTGATCGTCCAGACATACTTGGAGATCGACGGATACGCAGGGTACTAGGTGCCTCCGGTTTCGTTCAGACCCAGAACGAACTTGTAAATGGACTGTGTGTCTGACATTTATGACAATCCCGAGCCTCGGTTCATGCCGCCTATGACTGATATTTATGATTGTATATAAAAATAGAAACTAATTGGAAATGAGCTAAGATGGGTGGTTTCCTGGGTATTGGTCTGATGTTGGTTTCGGCCTTCGGGGTTAATACTTAGGGAATCGTTCTCTTACTAATTTACGGTTGGAGTCTGATTAAGAATCAAAAGATAAAATTTCGTGTATCAAGCATTCTTTGGTTGTTATAAGGTAAAACCCTATCCTCCGGCTTGCGTTGCATTGTGTGATGGGACCTAGGTCTTATAATAGCTTCATTTTTCTTTATTTAGCATTGCGCTGTTTGTTTTATGCAATGGTACTCTTGGGAGGAAACCCGTTCCGCATTAGCGGCGTGGTCCCTTGATTTACCTAACTTTAAAATAAAGATTTAACACTATTTTAGTTCTTACACCAGTCACATGACTGACCTGGAGTTTATTGTTTTAACCTAAACTCTGGGTGCCCCTATTTCCGCACGGGCAGCTAGTAGTTTTGGTTTTGCAGATTTATATTCACAGGATCCTGGTTTACAGCTAGAATGATATTCAGAAAGCTTTGTATCCGTATATCTCCTTCAGTTGTGTTTTGTATTATTTTCCGTTGTAGTGATGTATTTAAATGTAATTTAAGTCTCTGGTATTTTCTGTGTAACATTTATTCATACTCTGTATATTCTTGTATTCTGATGGAATTGTTGTAATTAACAATGAAATGTTCTTTTGTCTGCGTTCTAATTTGTCGTATTCTCAAAAACAATCAGGCGTTTCGTATGGTCTTGGTCGGTTTAGCGACTGATTCGGATCGAGCGAAATTCCAGGTCGTTACAGTAACCGTGGATCGTCGGATCACCTATGCCACCCTACAACCTTCTGACTACCCATTATCGTGGTAGTCAAGGTAAACTCACTGGGTAGTAACGCGCAGACCTAACCTCTGCGAGCACAGTCGAATGATTTCACAGCATAGAGGACTACCAGGAGTATCCTCCACGTCCCAAGAAGCCGCATGCTTCCACTTCCAGTCCTTCGGAGATATAAGAATATCAGCAGAACAACAGGCAGAACAATCAGATGGACGTGCGCTCCCCTTGTGTCCCATGACTCCACAATGATATACCCCATTGGGTTATTAACCTTCATACGTACGAACTGGTACGAGCGCTTCAGGTTGATGTGTTATTAGAACTAATGTCTTAACATTTAATTAGACGCTTGGTCTATCTTGTTAGATTTCCAGTTAGCTTGGTTATTCCCATTCACATTGACTTCTTATTCAAGTTAACAAGTTCCTCTTGCTTATTAATTTCAGATATATAACTTAATCCATTTAAGCTTATTAATAAGCCCATAACATGTTATTCTCTAGATCGTAATCCAAGGTCTGTAATCTACAATCTCTTTATATTATTCGTTGTCTGATTCCATTGTTACAATAACATGTTCTACTTAATATGTAATTAAGCATACTTCATTTGAATTCATTTGTATCCTGTTTAACATGTCACTTATTATTTATGATTAAATATAACTTATTTCATCTCATACATTCACCTTATTATTTCTTATTTAATCATAATTCCATCTTACACTTTTACTACAACTTGTCATTGTTTACTTATTAACTTAGTTCTCTTAACTAAGGTATACTAATAAGTTTCCCTTCCATTTATAATAACGCATGTTATAATTTCCACTTGTCCCTAGGACAAGACTACCTATTATGTATAACATTCTCATTAATGTAATTAATTATAATAGGTTATTATCATTCCCCGTTCATTCCTGTCCTTTTGCTGTTATAACTTTCATTCATTTCCTATTCATTTCCAATCATTTCCACAAATCACAATTAGTGGCCCTTATTTCTATCCTTTTATATTAATATATTCATGTATATGTTTATGTACTAGACCTCTCACATTAAGCCGACCACTTGTGGATGTTGGATTTGGCGGGCGGTTCCGGGCAGACTTATACCACAAGTTGACTTAACCTTGTGTCTTTGTACTATTACATGTCTATTTACGCATTAGACCCCTCACATTAAATTAACAACTTGTGGACGCTGGATTTGTCGGGCGGTTCCGGGCAGACTTCTACCACAAGTTGAATTTAACCTCGTGTCTAAGTGCGGTTACAGTTTTCTATTTACTGTAAATTTAGGCATATCCATTGTTTCCAAAAAAATTGTAATTTATTTTTACATGTAATACTTAATATCATATTAAGTCCATTATCTAATTATCATGTCGCATGTTCTTCCTAACATGTAATTAACTTTATTTTAAAATAACATGTAATCATCGAATCATGTAATTATCCCATTTTAACAAATTAACATGTAATTATCCCTATTCTTATAGTTAAGTCATTTCCGCATATCTTAACATGTTTATACATTTCAGCAGGTTTACATTGCATATTAACGGGGAATGTTAAATGATTAATATACCATTATCAAAAAGGTATAACTTAAATCCACTCACTTAATTGATTTCCAATTCCTGAATCTGGTCCAAATCTGGCATTCCATGGTTCCCCTAACTGGATTTAGACCCTAAATAACCATGGATCCACAATTCTTTACTAGAAGAAGACGGGAAGAAAGAGGAGAAATTCAAATAGACCAGATCCAAGAATTTAACTTACTTTGATATGAATTCTGAACACCTGTTTGTAGCTATATATTCTCTACCTTCAGATCTTGAATCAAAATTTCCAAAGACTGGTTATTCTATTTTCAAAAGAGATTTGAGGAGGAAGAAAAATGGCAGAGTCTAGACAGCCCCTCTGAAGATATGAGATTTAGGCTAGGCTCTACATGCTTATTTATAGGTATTCAGCAATGATTTTGGTCCAGAAAGAAATCCATGTTCGTACAAAGAATCCGCCCCAGATTGGGGGGGTATGGGGTGGGGGAGGGGTCGACCTTACGGTCGACACCCCCTTTATGGGGTCGACCTTAGGGACGACACCCAACAGCAGGGGTCGACCCCTAACGGGTCTATTTCCCGTCCAACTTTTTCGTGTTATGATTTGATTTTCCTTAAACATATTTATTTATTTGATTATACATAATAGACCTTGTGTGTATATAAACTTCCAATGCTCATAACTTCTTCATACTTTGTCCTTTTTATGCAAACTCGGAGTCCATCTGAACCAGAATTTCGAGACGAACGCAATGGTATAGTCTGTTTTTCTTAATTCCGAATAATTCATTAAGTTATTCTTATTTTATCGTTTTTAATTATAAATGCGGTGTGTTACATTCTCCCACCCTTAGGAATTTTTGTCACCAAAATTTGATAAGGGTAAAAAAAATCAAATAACCCCTCGCATAATATCCATCCAACATGTGTTCATCCAATTTTGCAAACATTGTGCACTTGTGCAAAGTGTTATACAAGATAGTAATACATGTATGCCTAAGCGGTACCTCCTACATGTAAGCAAATTTTTGCAAAAATTCATTTAAAACATGATGCTCACATCCTAAATATACTAGAAATTCTACATGAATGAAATATTTTGAAAATCAAAATACATTTTCACCCAAATTTTCCCAAACTATTCCAGAGCAAGAGCGCAGTTCATCCAATTGTTGCATCCAAAATTCCTAACAACCAACTTCATTTTCCAAATTTTAGAAAAAACTAATTTTCTAAATTCGATTTCTTATGTTACAAAAAGGTGGAAAATGGAAAATTCCACATCTTCCGTTTTTCTTTTTCAACCTTTTTCTAACCGTACTTGGATTTTATTGAAACTATTTTATATGGATTCCCTATTTTCCTACACAATCATAACCCACATAAGAAAACTTGCTTTATTATAGATTTTCTTTTTCTTATTTTTATCACATAACAATTTGGTATAGCAGAAATTTTCTTACTAGATAATAGAGTTTCACATATAATAAACAACACACTACTAAACCAAAGCAAAAATAAACCGTAGGTTTTTCTACATCAAAGTAAGTCTAAACACAAGCCCTACTATAATAAAGTAGATGTAAAACACAGATTCCACCATAACAAGGTAAAACTAAGATAGTCAAGATCTAACACATGTGGTCAAGAATATCACCACTAGAATGGAGGCATGGGTCCCTGCCCAAAGAAACCGCAGATGAGAGAATCCAATCCACCAAAAGTATCCTCCACTCAACGCGGATGCTCCTCCTGTCGTCTAGTCCTGTATCTAAGCTCCAGCTGCATGTCCAGCATATCGGCCTGCATCTGATCAAACCATTGTTGTGCGGCGCAGATCTCCTGTAAGCTCTGCTGCTGTGTCTGGAAAACCTCTATCTGTGCTCAGATCATCTCTTGCTGTGCCCGCAAGATTTCCTAGTGCTCACTAGCTAGTTGGGCATGTCCATCCAAGATGGTCCTAACCTCAGCTCTTAGGCCCCTATGTTATCTGGATGACCATGTGTCCCATCTAGAGGTCTGGGACGACCCGAAACCTCCCCACGGCTGCTCTGTGTCTACATACTAGTAGTCCCTTGAGGGATAAAAATACGAATACTACTGCTTCTCCTCTACTGGTGTATGCTGAGGCTCATCCTCTAGCATAAGCTGATACACAGCCATATACCCATATGGCTCTGTACTCGTAGGTTCTATTGGCCTCCCTCATGCGGCTGATCTTCACTTGCCCCAACATCTTCTAGGGACTCTCCACCTCTATCTCCTCCGCCTACTCTATCCCCTTGGTCATGCTTCATTGGCTGTGGGTCCACTACTAGCAACTCTAGAAACTCAATCTGCATCCTAGTCAACATGGCTAGATCTATAACGTGTCCAGGATGTGATATGCGACTTTCTCTTACTAAGGGGACCTGTGACTGCACAAAAACTACAGTCCAAAGATGTCCAAAAGGAAGGTTGGTCTGTCTCACTTCCTTGGAAGAGCTATAATACTGTAAGATCAAGAGGGACCAATTCACCTCGAGTCCTGCGATGACTACATAGGTAGCAATCTTAATCGTGGAAGAAATTTTATCAAAGTCGCCTGTCTTGGCAACTAGGTTATAATGCAGTATGCATATGACTACTCTGGCTAGTGGGCGTAGATGTGTCATATCCCAATGTCTTTCATCTTCATTTATAAAAATCCTACACAAAACTGCTAGATTTGTCATTTCTAAATCTTCTAAATTTTGGCCCCATCCCCGTATATTAAGCATGGCCCCAAACTGTGCCTCAGTAAATCGGATATGCACCCCTTTTACCTCAGACTCATAAAATATCATATCATGCTCTTCACTAACTACTAGGTTAGCATAAAAAAAGACGTACTATCCTTGGAAAACCCCTTCTCTCTATTATGTTGTGGTCCAAAATGATGTCCAGTCCTACTTTATTAAACAGTGCCTCCAAAGGGTGCCTATAAAGTCTCCAAACTTGACTGGTCTCCCAAGTAGAATAGCTTGCCCCACAGTGCTTGCGTACACTTCCACTATTTCTCTCTAATTGTTGCGCTAAGAAATTTCTTGAGGGGTTAATTGGGGGAAGCGGCAACTAGGGAAGGTTGTGGTTGCATGGGGTTTTACTTTAATTAAAGGGAAGCTTCAGTAGATCTCGGTAGAGAGCGTCAAGGGCTTCGATTTGGCACCAAACTTGCGCGAAAAGTTAGAGATTTAAGGTGGTGGTGGGCTTGGGAAGTGGGGGAAAATCGTGGGTTTCGGTGCTGGGTAGGGGATCGAAATGGGCATGAAGCCTTTGGCTTCATCTCCTTTTATTTTTTCCGTTCCAACATCTGGGGGTCGATGTGACGACCGCCCATAACCCCCGTACTAAACAAGAGGAATAATGCGCTAAAAGGCGTGCCAGGCTGCTATGGACGATCATCATAGTAAGTGAACACATCGAAACCTGTCGTAGAACTCACAGCGCAAGGATAAAATATAATAGAACATATACAACAGGTGATAGTAATGAGGTATCATATAGCAAACTTTTGAAACTCTTTCAACATCCAGAAAGATTATCCAACTGATATCCAATTTTGTACATAAGGCCTCACTACAACTCTCAAGCAACTCAAACAGCGGAAACAGAAATACTAGATAGAATAAAACTGGTACGCCAGCCTCCTGCTCGTCATCGCTCAGCTTCCTCGTATCACTAAGCTCCATTACCTGTAACCTGCTACTTAGTCTGCCCATCCACAACCGGATGAACAGCCCAAGGTAATAAGAGGAGACATAAAACCTTGAGTCAGACAATAGTCTTAGTGAGCGATAATACAGCTAACAAACTTCAACAAGAAAGCATATGAGAATGGGTAAATGAACAACTTATCTACCCACATCACCAGAGAAGAACTCAACCTTATCTTCCCTACATCGGACAGTGATAGCCTTTACACCAAGCATTTCAACCATTCATCCATAGAAACCAGAGCAACCATTCAATCATAGAGAACACACATAACATCCAGATAAGTCTCACGCAGACAACCCTAATCGAGTTTAACATTCCTCAAGTACTCTCGCCAGAGGCCTAGACCAATATCACTTAAGCACTCAAAGAACGTCTCCCTCGACTTTGGATAATCTATGTGAGATAGTACAAACAGAACAACTAACATCCATGACTGACTCTGGCTATCACTGCCAATCCTGCTTCGAAACCATCATTATCGTATGATGGCCAACCTTGCCATATGTCAACGGCTAATGATAACCCTAGTTCTAGCATGAACTCCATATGCCCAACCTTGGCAATGTCCAACCTTGACACTAGGCCTTTCCCCAACCAGAAAGACCCAGGGTACTCGACCAACAACCGGTCTTTTGGGCCTTTCAACGATACCCATCGTACCCCTGCTTTGAGCCTGTTAGAACTCACGACAACGATGACTTCTCGGCCTTCGCATCTCTAATCGTCCAACCTTGACGATGTTTCATAGCTCAAGCAACCTTCTCGAGCAGCCATTATCCACCAACTCACGACCTTTGACTTGTCTCCGCATTCGTTGTTCCACCTTGACCAGCCAAAAACCGACCAGCCTTGCTCCAGAACGACCCGCCTCCATGCAGCTTTGGATCGACTCGGCCTCCTTGCAGCTTTGGATCGACTCGACCTCCTTGGGACCGACCAGCTTTGGATCGACCCCGTCAAGACCGACCAGATTTTTCTCCTCCTGACCGACCAGCTCCTTCAGAGCGACCAGGATTTGCTTCCAGTAAAAACCAACCAGAATGCCACCATCTGAAACCGACCAGAATGCCACCATCTGAAACCGACCAGAAACAATCCTGCTCCTTCTGGACCGACTAGCTTAAACCGACCAGCTCCCTGACTTGCTTCCCAAGCCATATTATGACCGACCACCTCATTCCAGACCGACCCGACCAACTCCAGTACGACCAGAAACCTGCACATCTCCAATTCGACTCCGATTTCGACCAAAACTTCGCCAAACGACGAATCCGACGAAACCAGCTTATCCGATTCATCCAAACGCAATCACAAACATGTTATGCAACCAACAATATCATCAATCTAACAATTTCCATCAAAACACATAAATTTCCCAAAACATGATAAGTGAATCATATGAACATAAAAACAGATCTAACTTGCATAATCTTGAGAAAAATCATAAAATTAACCATTTAAATTATCTAGATCAGATCCTAAGGTGATTCATACATAAAATGGACTTAGCATGGTGTGGATCTAAGGAAAATAACATGGAAATGATGAAATTAACAACATAAGGCCCATATACTTGCATGCATCCGAATGAGAGATGTAAATCACTCACCAATTATCCAAATCTAAGCAAAAGCAATGAAAACGCAATCCGGACAGCGAACACTTCGAATCAAACTCTTCAATCCGATGAATTCGCCCTTGAGACGATATAGATCTAGCCTCTTATGGTGTAGAACTTCGATTTCCCTCCTTGGATTTTGGAATTTTAATGGTGGAAAGATGTTAGAGGAAGAAGGAGATCAAAGCCTCCCCATAAGAGAATGGAAAATGCCAACCTTTCTCCATACCCCTTACCCCCTATTTATAGTCTCCACCCATCCTCTAATGGGCCTTCTCCAAATCAGCCCATTAGCCTTCCAAAACCTGAACAGCCAACTGAAAAACCTTAAAACAGCGATTTCTCCCAAACCGCTGAACCAAATCCTTAATGTAACCACTCTACGGAAAGGGAATCATCAATTCCTTTCCAATGGCACAGGTCTCACCCTCTGATTCGACCTGAGTCAAAAGTTATGCCCAGTACAAGACTGACAGGGGCAAAATGGTCACAAACAAAATCGGTAAAAATTATGGACATGTCACACATCCCCATAAGTAACATACTAAAAGATGAGAATGATCCAACCCTCAGGAAATAAAATAAAAATATTTTACGATCTTCCGATACGTAAAATGCGGGTTGTTACAGTCGACCCCCCTTAAGAATTTCGCCACCGAAATTCCAAGCAAACACAAGCAACCACAACAATTTCGCATGCCTATCATCCATGTGAAGCCAATTCTATCATCCAAACTAGCAGCCATCAAGCCATGCATCCATAGCCTTATCCTAGCACGCGGAATTCTACCACACAACAACAAGATACAACGACACAACGAAGATACTACATCAAAGGGTCCTACCGACGAAGAGTTCTAGATGAGTCGCCCTCATGCTCTCTTCCGTCTCCCATGTACAATCGTCGCCATCTTCACTCCATTGTACCTTGACTAGCTTAACCGTCTTCCTCCTAAGCTGTTTCGTATCATTTCCCACAACACGAAGTGGCCTACGAGGTTTGCAACTGCGGTCTCGACTTCTAAATCTTCATACTGTTCTGGAGATACCACCACATTCGAGTCGTGCAAAAACTTCCGTAGAAACGATACATGGAAAACATTATGCATACTCGACATCTTCTCGGGTAACTCCAACCTATATGCGAGCTTTCCTATTCGCTCGACTATCGGAAATGGTCCAACAAACCTAGGATCCAACTTCCCTTTACTTCTGAATCGAACCATATGCTTTATCGGTGAAATCTTCACAAAAACCATATCACCTACGTCGAATTCTAAATCCTTACGACGCTTATCGGTGTAACTCTTTTGACGATCTTGGGCCGCTTTCATTCGTTGCCGAACAATTTTGATACAACCCGAGGTTTCTCTAATCATCTCGGGCCCAAGTACCAACTTATCTCCAGTTTCTAACCAACAAGCTGGAGAATTGCACGGCCTTCCATACAACGCCTCGTATGGTGCCATCCCAATACTCGACTGGTAGCTATTATTATACGCAAACTCAACCAGATGCAGATGGTCTTCCTATGATCCTCCGAAGTCTATCACACAAGCCCTCAGGAGATCTTCTAAAACTCGGTTGACTCTCTCGGTCTGACCATCAATTTGGGGATGGTATGCCGTACTTAAGCACAACTCGATTCCCAAAGCTTCTTGCAAACTTTTCCAAAATCCACTCGTGAACAATGGATCCCGGTCACTTACTATACTCTTTGGGACACCATGGAATCAAACTATCCATTTCACATAAAGCTTAGCCAATTTTGATGCTGTCCTAGTCGACTTGACAGGAATAAACCTCGCACTTTTGGTCAAACGATCCACAATGACCCAAATCCCTTCATTCCCTGCCCTAGTTCTAGGTAGTCCATCGATAAAATCCATCGATATCTGCTCCCATTTCCACGTAGGAACCTCTAATGGCTGAAGTAAACCACTCGGCTTCTTCTGTTCAGCTTTCACTAACTGACAGTTCATACACTTGGAAATGAATTTTCCAATATCTCTTTTCATCCTTTCCCAGTAGTAGACTCGCTTCATGTCCTGATACATTTTATTACCACCGGGATGAATCGTTAGCTTCGAGTGATGACATTCTCTCAGAACCTCATCCCTCAATCCGTCGACATCAGGAACAACTAATCGTCCTTGCTTTCGAAGCCAGCCTTCTCGGTCGACCTCGAACTCCTTATCCTCTGGTTTCAGTTTCTGAATGGACTCGACAAGCTTCGCATCTTTCTTTTGGCCCTCGCCAATCCTTTCGATAAGAGTAGGCCTTATCGACAAGCTTGCCAGGTTCCAACTCACACCTTGGCCTGAAATCGAACCTTGCCAAATACTCGAGGCCCTTCCATTCTGAAAACATCGCTCCCAAACTTGCGTGTCTTCGACTCAATGCATCTGCAACTGCATTGCCTTTGCCAGGAGTATAGGATATCCCAAAGTCATACGATGCCAGAAACTCTAACCATCGTTGCTGCCGAAGATTCAAATCCTTTTGGGAGAAAAGATACTTCAACGACTTGGGATCCGTAAACAACTCGAATCGTACCCCCAACAGGTAATGTCTCCATATCTTCAGAGCAAACACGATCGCTGCCAACTCCAAATCATGAGTTGGATATTTTCTCTCATGCGGCTTTAGCTGTCGACTTGCGTAAGCCACTACCTTATCCTTCTGCATTAGTACCGCTCCAAGTCCAGTACCACATGCATCCGTGTACACCACCATCTCTTCATTCCCACTTGGGATGGTCAACACAGGTGCACTTGTCAATCTCTCCTTCAAGATTCCGAATGCTTGTTCACACTTCACATCCCATGTGAACACTTAGTTCTTTTTCGTCAATCCTGTTAATGGTGCAGCTATCTTGGAGAAATCCTTGATAAACCTTCGGTAATAACCAGCCAACCCAAGGAAACTCCGAACATCCGTCGCATTCTTAGGTCTATCCCAGTCCTGGATTGCTGCCACTTTAGTGGGGTCAACCGCTATACCTTTCCCAGAAACAACATTACCCAAGAACCTCACTTCATCTTTCCAAAAGTGACACTTTGAGAACTTAGCCTTAAGCTGATGCTTTCGCAAGATCTCTAACACAACTCTCAAATGCGTCTTATGTTCTTCCACATTTCTGGAGTAAACTAGTATATCATCCACGAACACAAGCACGAACTTATTCAACTGATCTCTGAACACTCTATTCATAAGATCCACAAAATACGCTGGTGCGTTAGTCAACTCGAATGGCATCACCAACCACTCGAAAAATCCGGACGGTGTCCTAAAAGCAGTCTTTGGCACAATATCCTTAGCTACTCTCAACTGGTGAAATCCCGTTGCCAAATCCATCTGAGAAAACACTTTGGCTTTGTGAAGCTGATCAAACAAGTCATCAATCCTTGGCAAAGGATACTTGTTCTTCTTAGTCACCTTGTTCAGCTCACGATAGTCCACACACAACGTTAACGAGCCATCTGCTTTAGTTGCAAACACGACTGGTGCACCCCACTCGGAAACACTCCTCCGAATGAAACCTTTACCCAAAAGGTCACGAACTTGCACCTCTAACTCTCGCTGTTCCCTAGGCGCCATCCGCCTAAGGGGCATAACAATTGGTCTAGCACCTTCGACCAAATCGATCCTAAACTCGATATCACGATGCGGCGGCAACCCTTTGACCTCGTCAAAGACATCCACATACTCATTAGCGATCAGCAGTGATGATAGGTCTTCCTGTGGAATCCCAAGCGAATATAGATAACTCACGAAGACCCCGTCTTCGCGCTTACATCTAATCAACACCTTTCGCCCTTCCACATCCCCGACCCTCACCTCTAGCTTCTCGCAATTCACCCTTGCCGCATATCTCTTGAGCCAATCGATGCCCAAGATGATCCCATACCCAGCGAAGTTAAGAACAAAGCAATCACACATAAAAGAGCAACCATGACTCGATAATACTAGACCATGGCAAATCATGCACAAACTGGACGAACCCCCAACTGGATTAGTCACCATCAATGGTCTATCACAAATCTCGGGTTCCAAACCCAAGCGACACACAAGCTCATTACAGATGAATGAATGTGATGCTCCAGTATCAAACAACACTCGAACTGAAACACCGTTAACGGAAAAAGTACCTTGCACCATGACACCCTTTCCCTTCTCCTCTGCAGTAGGAGCTCTTGAAGAAGATGGCACAGCATCCAAAGCATATGCCTTAACAATCTGCTTACCCTTAGCTGATTTCGGACAATCTTTCTTCTCATGCCCAGGCTTTCCACACTTGAAGCACTTCTTCTCAGCTTTGGGATTCTTGCACTCATTTGAATAATGACCCTTCTGTTGGCAGTTAAAGCAAACCACCTCACTCTTGGGTTTCTTTTGGCCATCCTTTCCTTTCTGTTGTTGCTGCTTCCTCTTTTTATTATTACCACCCTGCTGTGGTTTCTGAGCTTCCTTGGTTGCAGCGACAACATTTGCTTCCTTGGGAAACAAGCTCTCATGGCGAATAGCTTTTTCCACAATCTTTTCAAATGAATCATCAAGATGGTCCACAAGTGGCTTCCCAATATGTGCATCCAAACCCAAGACAAACTTCTCGTTCTTCTGATAGGGTGTATCAATGTATGAACGAGTATATCTAGACAAAGCCTCAAAATCAGAAATATAGTCAAGAACTGATCTTCCATTCTGCTTCAACTCCTCGAACTTCTTGAAGAGAACTGACTTTTGAGCAGTGGAGATAAACTTTGCTTCAAACTTAGCTTGGAATTGCTCCCATGAAATCTCCTCTTCCGGAGTCTCGAGTATAACAGAATTCCACCATTCCATGGCCCTAGTTTGCAGCTGCCTTGATGCAAGCTTTCTCTTCATTGCATCTTCAATACCCAAGTCTCCAAAGATTCGAACACATAAATCCATCCACCTCTGAACCTCTTCAGCTGGTTCAGTTCCCTTGAATGGTTTCCCTCCTAGAGATATAAAGTCCTTGCACATCTTTGCAAAATCTATTCTAGGAACTCGCACCCCTACATCTACCGTGGCCGCCACTGGAGTGGGTACCCTTCGCATAATTGCTTCTGCCATGGTTTCAAACATGGCCGGGTAATCTGGCTCACCACCATTTCCCCCTCCAGTATTAGCTCTCCTAACAGTGTGCCTTGATGGTCGTCTACTCATTCTAAATCTGAAATTTAGAATAGTTAGCCACTTCCAAGAAAACTGCTAAAAGAATACAACCGCTACTACTATATATGCTAATATATATAGTAACATCCAACTGAAATCTACAAATACGTCCCTCATACGCAATTACGTCTTTGAACTTTGGCCCAAATCGTTGACCAGAGCTCTGATACCAAATGTGACGACCGCCCCATAACCCCCGTACTAAACAAGAGGAATAATGCGCTAAAAGGCGTGCCAGGCTGCTATGGACGATCATCATAGTAAGTGAACACATCGAAACCTGTCGTAGAACTCACAGCGCAAGGATAAAATATAATAGAACATATACAACAGGTGATAGTAATGAGGTATCATATAGCAAACTTTTGAAACTCTTTCAACATCCAGAAAGATTATCCAACTGATATCCAAGTTTGTACATAAGGCCTCACTACAACTCTCAAGCAACTCAAACAGCGGAAACAGAAATACTAGATAGAATAAAACTGGTACGCCAGCCTCCTGCTCGTCATCGCTCAGCTTCCTCGTATCACTAAGCTACATTACCTGTAACCTGCTACTTAGTCTGCCCATCCACAACCGGATGAACAGCCCAAGGTAATAAGAGGAGACATAAAACCTTGAGTCAGACAATAGTCTTAGTGAGCGATAATACAGCTAACAAACTTCAACAAGAAAGCATATGAGAATGGGTAAATGAACAACTTATCTACCCACATCACCAGAGAAGAACTCAACCTTATCTTCCCCACATCGGACAGTGATAGCCTTTACACCAAGCATTTCAACCATTCATCCATAGAAACCAGAGCACCCATTCAATCATAGAGAACACACATAACATCCAGATAAGTCTCACGCAGACAACCCTAATTGAGTTTAACATTCCTCAAGTACTCTCGCCAGAGGCCTAGACCAATATCACTTAAGCACTCAAAGAACGTCTCCCTCGACTTTGGATAATCTATGTGAGATAGTACAAACAGAACAACTAATCATCCATGACTGACTCTGGCTATCACTGCCAATCCTGCTTCAAAACCATCATTATCGTATGATGGCCAACCTTGCCATATGTCAACGGCTAATGATAACCCCAGTTCTGGCATGAACTCCATATGCCCAACCTTGACACTAGGCCTTTCCCGAACCAGAAAGACCCAGGGTACTTGACCAACAACCGGTCTTTTGGGCCTTTCAACAATACCCATCGTACCCCTGCATTGAGCCTGCTAGAACTTACGACAACGATGACTTCTCGGCCTTCGCATCTCTAATCGTCCAACCTTGACGATGTTTCATAGCTCAAGCAACCTTCTCGAGCAGCCATTATCCACCAACTCACGACCTTTGAGTTGTCTCCGCATTCGTTGTTCCACCTTGACCAGCCAAAAACCGACCAGCCTTGCTCCAGAACGACCCGCCAAAACCAGACCAGCCTTGCTCTAGAACGACCCGCTTCCATGCAGCTTTGGATCGACTCGACCTCCTTGCAGCTTTGGATCGACTCGACCTCCTTGGGACCGACCAGCTTTGGATCGACCCCGTCAAGACCGACCAGATTTTTCTCCTCCTGACCGACCAGCTCCTTCAGAGCGACCAGGATTTGCTTCCAGTAAAAACCAACCAGAATGCCACCATCTGAAACTGACCAGAATGCCACCATCTGAAACCGACCAGAAACACTCCCGCTCCTTCTGGACCGACCAGCTTAAACCGACCAGCTCCCTGACTTGCTTCCCAAGCCATATTATGACCGACCACCTCATTCCAGACCGACCCGACCAACTCCAGGACGACCAGAAACCTGCACATCTCCAATTCGACTCCGATTTCGACCAAAACTTCGCCAAACGACGAATCCGACGAAACCAGCTTATCCGATTCATCCAAACGCAATCACAAACATGTTATGCAACCAACAATATCATCAATCTAACAATTTCCATCAAAACACATAAATTTCCCAAAACATGATAAGTGAATCATATGAACATAAAAACGGATCTAACTTGCATAATCTTGAGAAAAATCATAAAATTAACCATTTAAATTATCTAGATCAGATCCTAAGGTGATTCATATATAAAATGGACTTAGCATGGTGTGGATCTAAGGAAAATAACATGGAAATGATGAAATTAACAACATAAGGCCCATATACTTGCATGCATCCGAATGAGAGATGTAAATCACTCACCAATTATCCAAATCTAAGCAAAAGCAATGAAAACGCAATCCGGACAGCGAACACTTCGAATCAAACTCTTCAATCCGATGAATTCGCCCTTGAGACGATGTAGATCTAGCCTCTTATGGTGTAGATCTTCGATTTCCCTCCTTGGATTTTGGAATTTTAATGGTGGAAAGATGTTAGAGGAAGAAGGAGATCAAAGCTTCCCCATAAGAGAATGGAAAATGCCAACCTTTCTCCATACCCCTTACCCCCCATTTATAGTCTCCACCCATCCTCTAATGGGCCTTCTCCAAATCAGCCCATTAGCCTTCCAAAACCTGAACAACCAACTGAAAAACCTTAAAACAGCGATTTCTCCCAAACCGCTGAACCAAATCCTTAATGTAACCACTCTACGGAAAGGGAATCATCAATTCCTTTCCAATGGCACAGTTCTCACCCTCTGATTCGACCTGAGTCAAAAGTTATGCCCAGTACAAGACTGACAGGGGCAAAATGGTCACAAACAAAATCGGTAAAAATTATGGACATGTCACACATCCCCATAAGCAACATACCAAAAGATGAGAATGATCCAACCCTCAGGGAATAAAATAAAAATATTTTACGATCTTCCGATATGTAAAATGCGGGCTGTTACAGTCGACCCCCTATAAGTGGTGTTGACCCAAAGGTCGACCCCTTGCCTTGTTTGTCGACCCCTAGGTCAACACAGGGGTCGACCCGACCTCTTTTTTTCCTACCATTTTTGCACTCGAACCCAAAGAAAGAAAAAGGCCAGTCAGCTGCTCAAATGTTCTGAAATGCCTATTCCCGCTACACTGTCGTTCTAAAAAATCTTTCAAATTCCAATGGTTTACTTAGGACTAATATTTCCTTAACGTCTTGTGAAGTGCCAAAAATCGCGATGGTCTAACCTCTCTACTTGTATATATATATATATATATATATATATATATATATATATATAAATATATATATATATATATATATATACATATACATATATTCCTAATCCAATTACCTTTTCCAATTTATAAGGTTTTACTGCTAAACCCGCTAACCCGAAGTACTATCATATGGGATTCACCTTCCTTCTATACAAAGTATATTGTACACTTTCCACCATAATTACTTAAGTGTCTAAGATTTCCATGTTCATTTCCCTTGTGTACAAAATAGATATCCCAACTTTAACCATATTATGTTTTCCTATTTAGTGGGTTCCTCCTCTATGGATCTAGGTGTGTATATATATAATATTTATATTTTTAAAAATAAAAATATGTTCACTCATTATCTATAAATAAATTCTAAACCTAGGCTCTAATACTAGATGTAACAATCCGAATTTCGATGGACCGATTTTTTTTTTCAAAATTCAAATCTATCGAAACTCATGTTGGTTTGTCTGGTATCCAACAGAAAAGACAGAGATATAAAATATATCAGAGGTTAGAAAACTTCTCATAACGGAATGGATGAAATATAATATAATTAAAATATAGCCTTACCCAGATAATAATATTGCCTAACCAGTATCCAAAGCTATCTTATCTCTGCCACAAGTCTAACCTGCGAGTATGTGATGAGAAAGGGGTCAGAACACAAGTTCTGGTGACTGGATTTAAACTACACATTTTTGGATAACCCTACATGTACCATTCAATTACATTTTCTTATTTATTAGGTTACTTGGGTTAACAACACTTAAGGCTTATACACACGTCGTACCCATTTACTCCCCAGTGGATTAACCTGATGTAGTATATATGTAGCTACCCCAATATTAAGGTACACCCCATAGTACCCCACTTGCATGGTCTCCGCCATAACGCCACAGAAATATACGCAATCCCTCATCCTGTGCTGGAGTGATGTATGGATCTCTATATAACAACTCTACATTCCCCATAGAACCACTATCGCCATGCTACGTAAGCATGCGGACTGCCATCTTCGAACCATCAGATCGAATTAGATTATATCATAGAGTAATGCCCTAGAGTCAATGATATACCACCCAGAGCAGACATGCATGTATCTAGACTTTACCATGTATGTATCGTCAATCATACTCAATGCCTTAACCACACACATCCTCTACTATGCACTGAGTCCCGTAGCAGGGCTGTACAAGAAACACAGAACTCAGTCGGGAGCTTTTCAGATATCTGTATACACAGATGCTAAGGTCTGCATTTTCACTGGCTATGATCCCACCCGACCCCTCCCTCAACTAGTGGAAGACGAACAGTATTGAGAGCTAATGACCTGGCCCCAGAGAAAACAACAAACAACAAATCCTAATAAGCCCGTCCCTCACCCATAGCCTCAATAGCAAAGGATTTATGATCTTTTGGTTTAGCTTCTCCATCTTTTTGCATCACACATCACGTATCACGTTGACTGCCAATGGTAGGTACCCGATGTCTTGCTATCAACAAATGGTTAGACCTGTCAGTACTCGATAAAATGGTCGTAACCCAGCCTAGTCACAAGGCAACTGTGGATCGTCAGATCACCTATGCCACCCTAGAGCCTTCTGACTGCCCATTATCGTGGAAGCCAAGGTATACTAACCGGGTAGTAATGCGCAAACCTAACCTCTGCGAGCATAGTCGAATGCTATCTCAACACAAAGGACTACCAGGAGTACCCTCCACGTCCTAGGAAGCTGCGTGCTTCCCTTTCCAGTCCTTTGGAGCCAGCAGAATATTAACAGAACAACAGGCAGAATAATCAGATGGACGTGCGCTCCCCTTGTGTCCCATGACACCACGATGATCTACCCCATTGGGTTATTCACCTTTAGATGTACATACTGGTCCAAGCGCTTAAGGTTGATGTGTTATTAGATCTTATGTCTAAACAGTTAATTATGCGCTTGCTCTATCTCATCAGATTTCCAGTTAACTTGGTTATTCCCATTCACGTTGACTTCTTATTCAAGTTACCAAGTTCCTCTTGCTTATTAATTTCATATATAACTTAATCCATTTAAGTTTATTAATAAGCCCATAACATGTGACGGCCCGCCCCGCACCAACCGACATTTACTCCAAAAGTGCGTTGTACACGTGTCCAGTTAGCACGGAACGGGTCGTCAGAAGGAAAAGGAAGAAGGAAATGAACATACAAAGAGCCTGTAGAATGTCTCACAGCGCATAGAATAAAATATAATAATAACATACTTGACATAAAACAGGAGAGACACTGCATAAGCTGAAAATCAGAACTAAACATCATAGCAGCGGAAATCCAAAATACAGCTTATTACAACTTTTCAAATTGTCTCAAAGCAAAAGTAAGATAAATGAGGTACACTACTAATACCCAAGTAGCGACCACCAACGACACAGGGAGAATGTGTGTATATATATATATATATATATCATACGTGGAAGCCTCCTGCCCGCCTCCGAATCAGCTACTCGCGCATCACCAGCTAACCTGTCTCTAGTCTGCTCGTGTGAGCACCCAGAGTAATAAGAGGAGACATAAAACTCTGGGTCAGACATAAAGCCTGGTATGAGCGATAAGCATCTAAAGTGAACAATAACAGGTAGACTAAAACATACCTGAACCTGGACCTGCAACCAAAGAGTTAGCACTGCATAATGTACAACACTCTAAGGTACCATACCAAACGGTGTAAGGATACGGAGGTGGGGGAGGTGTGCATGTCATAATGATGGCAAACAATCAAACATAGCATCCATCCTCACATCTCTCACTCAATGCATAAAGCATACGATATTCACCACTTCGATCACCCAACATACCTTGCTACGATCACTTTGCCCCATGAAGTCATAAATGGCTTCACTGCACTGATAACGTAGCCACAAATCCTTCGTTATGTCCACTTTGCCCCATGGAGTCACAAGGACCCCACTGTACTGGCTCATAGCCTTACTAATCCTTACTATGTACACTTTGCCCCATGGAGTCATAGTGACCCCACTGCACTGGCTCATAGTCTTACTACGCATCACCTTGCCCCTCAGGTCATAATGACCCTACTGCACTGATAACGTAGTCTTGCTACCATCACCTTGCCCCTCAGGTCATAATGACCCTACTGCACTGATAAGTAGTCCGTCATTCATTTTTGGTGGTGAATCGAAATTATGAACGTCGACAACTAGTTAACACACGTCCCACAGCAAAGTCCAACCATGAAGTGAACTCATTGGTTCCCAATTGGATCCTGAGCTCTAACTTCCCACATTGGACTACCTTTGCATCTCGGGTTATTGGTCAATACTGGGTCGGATCGGGTCCTCTTCAAGCCATCGGTTCGGGTCGGGTATCCTCCATTGGTTCGGGTAGGGTCTTCTCCTGGCGCGGTTCGAGTCGGTTGTCCTCCATCGGTTCGGGTCGGGTGCTTCACCTCGGGTCGGGTCGAGTGTCATCCCCCCTCCAGCTCGTGCCTCCGTTCCGATCCGTCTCCTCGTCCTTCACATGCTCCTATCTGATTCATCCTCATGCCTCCGCTCTGATCCGTCCTCCTTAATCCGATCCGATCCCAGTTCAGTTAGCGTGGCCTTCCTTTTTGCCACTTTTCCTAAGTGTTGGGTTCCAACCCGATCGGATTCCTTGCTCAGTTCAACATATCCGATCCGAGCCCCCTATCCGACCCGA
Organism: Allium sativum; assembly: GCA_030737875.1. Classification (NCBI taxonomy): domain Eukaryota; kingdom Viridiplantae; phylum Streptophyta; class Magnoliopsida; order Asparagales; family Amaryllidaceae; genus Allium; species Allium sativum. The sequence goes on along the minus strand of CM060909.1, from coordinate 739,654,140 downwards.
TCCAAACCCTGCACTGTTTTCTGAAACTGTTCCAACAAGTGTTTACGCCATTCGACGACGTTTTCGACCATTCTAACTATTGGAATCAATCATAAAGCATTTCATACAGTCATAGCAACATACATAATCAATCACAAACATCAAAACATCAATATGATAGGTAAAAATGGATCAAACATGCCCAAAATCCCATATTTCCCCCTTAAGCATGTTTAGGTGAAACTAATGATAGGATTCGAAAAACTTAACCAAATTAACCCAAATTCATATCAGAGGTCTAAAACATCATTTAGGAATTTATGAACATTTTTCCAGAATTTTACCATGTTTAAATTCACTAATTAGCACTAATTACCCTTAACTAACCATAATTAGTGTAAAACTATGCAAATCACTCACCTTAGCCACAAATAAACTAAGATCTGAAATAATTCTCTGATTTGATGTGAATCTCAATGCCAAACAGCAGCTCCAATATTGCTTTGGTGTAGATCTTCCTTGATTAGAGGTTGCTAAGCTTAATCCTTGACCAAAAGATGATTTGGAGGTGATTTAGAGGTTGGAGGCCATTTTTAGGGTTCCTTGGTGATAAGTGGAGGCTAGAAAACTGAAATGGAATGATCCTCTATCTCATTTCAGCCTCCCCATAACCCTGATCCCGAAATGGGTTATGGGCCTATCCACTAATCACCCGATTTGGCCCGGTTAAGCAGTTTTTTTCACCCTCCAAACCTTATTTCAGCCATATCTCCCAAACGGTAAGTCCGTTTGACTATTATGACCACACTACGGAAAGGTAAACCATCAAACGAATCTAATGGAAGTGGTTTCAGGTCAAAATTCCTTTCCAATCAAAAGTTATGGCCAAAATAGTACCAACTAAGGGCAAAATGGTCATTTAAAAATCGACAAAAATCATGAACATGGGAAATGAATCTAATGGATGTTTCCCAAAGTTACATGACCATACGACTTCACATGGGAAAGAAATAAATATTCTACAATCCTATGATGTGTAGAATACGGGTCGTTACACTCTCCCCCCCCCCCCCCCCTTAAGAAATTTCGCCCCCGAAATTCCCTAATCAAAACATACACAAAGGTCCCGCATGCCTATCAACCATAAAACAACAATCAAACATGCAAACAAGCAAAATAAGTCTATCCTAGCATGCGGAATAACTAAATCGTAAAGTAAATCTTACCAGGTAAAGAGTTCTGGATGCATCTTCCTAATGCTCTCTTCTGTCTCCTAAGTACAATCATCCTCGTCCTCGCCCCACTGAACCTTGACTAGCTTCACCGCCTTCCTTCGAAGTTGCTTCGTATCGTGCCCCACAATACGAATCGGCTTGCGGTTCCCAATCGCCTCGGGTTCTACTTCGAAGTCCTCTAACTGATCAGGTGAAATAGTCATATCTGAGTCGTGAACGAACTTCCTTAGTTGGGAAACATGAAATACATCGTGAACTCCCGCCATTTTCTCTGGTAAGCCTACTCTATACGCCAAATTCCCGACTAATTCAAGAACAGGGAATGGGACAACAAATCTTGCTGCCAACTTGCCTCTCATGCCAAATCGTATCACACTCTTTAACGAAGAGATCTTGACGAACACCAAGTCACCAACGGAGAATTTCAAGTCTCTTCTCCTCTTATCGGCATAACTCTTCTGCCTATCCTGAGCAGCTTTCATTTGTTGTTGAATGACCTTAATCTTATCTGAAGTCCCCTCACCACATCTGGTCCAAGCACAAACTTCTTGCCAGTCTCTATCCAACATGATGGTGAGTTGCACGGTCTTCCGTACAAAGCTTCATATGGAGCCATACTGATACTGGATTGGTAGCCATTATTATATGCAAACTCTACTAGATGCGAATGGTCATCCCATGATCCACCAAAATCCAATATACACGCTCTCAAGAGATCTTCCAATATACGATTCACCCTCTCCGTCTGACCGTCGGTCTGAGGATGATATGCGGTACTGAGATGTAATCCTGACCCTAGAGCCTCTTGTAAGCTCTTCCAAAACCCACTAGTGAACAACGGGTCTCGGTCACTCACAATGCTTTTGGGTACTCCATGAAATCTCACTACCCACTTCATATACAATTCTACCAACTTGGATGCCGTTCTGGTCGATTTGACTAGTATAAATCTTGCACTTTTAGTCAATCGATCCACAATTACCCAAATGCTATCATATCCCGATCTAGTCCTTGGTAAACCATCGCTGAAATCCATTGAGACTTGCTCCCATTTCCATTCGGGATTTCTAATGGTTGCAACAACCCACTAGGCTTCTTTTACTCGGCTTTAACTAGCTGGCAATTCATGCATTTGGATATAAACTTCCCAACGTCTCTTTTCATCCCTTCCCAGTAGTAAGTCTGTCTCATGTCTCGATACATCTTATTACCACCGAGATGTATAGTCAGTTTTGAGTGATGACATTCTCTAAGCACTTCATCTCTCAAACCATTTACATTAGGCACAACTAGTCTTCCATTCTTTCGAAGCCATCCATCTCGATCAAGCCCATACACACTCATCTCCTCATCGATACCCATATCTAACTTGGAGATGATTTCCAATAGGTTAGGATCGTCCCTCTGGCTGGAACAAATCCGCTCTATCAAAGTGGGTCTGATCGTCAAACTAGCTAGCATAACTGGATCCAATTCGCACTTTGGTCTGAAATCAAAGCCCGCGATATACTCCAATTGCTTCCATTCAAGAAACATTGCCCCTAAGCTGGCATGTCTCCTACTCAAGGCATCAGCTACCGCATTACCTTTCCCAGGTGTATATGCGATATCAAAATCATACGAAGCCAAGAACTCTAACCATCTCTGTTGATGGAGATTCAAATCCTTCTGAGAGAAGAGATACTTTAACGATTTATGATTAGTAAACAACTTAAATCTTTCTCCCAAGAGATAATGTCTCCACATCTTTAGCGTAAACACAATCGCTGCTAGTTCCAAATCATGGGTAGGATACTTCTTCTCATGAGGCTTTAGCTGTCGACTAGCATAAGCTACAACCCTACCTCCTTGCATTAATACAGCACCTAGTCCGGTACCACAAGCATCTGTGTATACCGTCATCTCTTCATTCCCGTTAGGAATGACTAACACTGGTGCACGCGTCAACTTCTCCTTTTTACTCTTGAAGGCATTCTCACACACTTCGTCCCAAACGAAGGACCGATTCTTCTTAGTCAACTGAGTCAACGGTGCTGCAATCTTGGAGAAGTGCTAGATAAACTTAAGATAATATCCAGCTAATCCCAAGAAACTTCTTACATCCATTGCATTCTTGGGCGTAGGCCAATCCTGTACCGTAGCCACCTTCGCAGGGTCCACAGCAATACCATTCTCTGAAACAATATGACCCAAGAATCTCACTTCCCTTCTCCAAAAATGACACTTAGAGAATTTCGCTTTCAATTGGTGTTTCCTCAACACCTCCATCACTATCCTCAAGTGTCCCTTGTGTTCCTCCTCTGTCCTTGAGTAAACAAGGATATCATCCACGAACACAAGAACAAACTTATTCAACTGATCTCTGAATACTCGATTCATAAGATCCACAAAATAGGCTGGTGCATTGGTCAACCCAAATGGCATGACCAACCACTCATAAAATCCAGACGGCGTCCTAAATGCCGTTTTCGGAACACTCTCATCCACTACTCGAAGCTGATGAAATCCTATCGCGAGGTCCAACTGGGAGAACACTCTAGCTCCTTCCAGCTGATCAAACAAATCATCTATCTGCGGTAGAGGATACTTATTCTTCCTCGTTACCTTATTCAACTCGCGATAGTCCACACACAAACGAAGGGAACCATCTGCCTTAGTTGCAAACACCACTGGTGCTCCCCACTCGGAGACACTCCTTCTAATAAATCCCTTCTTCAAAAGATTGCTGACTTGCACCCCGAGCTCTCGCTGCTCCCTTGGTTCCATACGACGAAGTGGCATCACTATAGGTCTGGCATCTTTCACTAAATCAATACGGAACTCAATCTCTCGGTGTGGTGGAAGCCCGGTCACCTCCTCGAAGACGTCCGGATAGTGGCCAACCACGGGCACATCTGACAACTCATCCTGCGGGATGTCGAGGGAATTTACAAAACTAGCCATAACCCCATCACTAGGTAGACTACCAAACACTACCCTCCGCCCATCATCCGCCCTCACTGTCACCAAAAAGCCCTCACAGTCTACCACCACCCCGTATCTTTGGAGCCAATCGACTCCCAATATAATGCCATACCCAGTAAAGCCCAAAACAAAGCAATCACAAACAAACATACATCCATGACTCGATAAGAACAAATTCCTGCAAATCATACTAAGGCTAGTCGAACCACCAATCGGGTTCGTCACAACCAATGGTCAATCGACTATCTCGGGTTCCAGTCCCAACCTATCTACCAGGTCACTAGATATAATGGAACGGAAAGCCCCAGTATCAAACAAAACTCGAACTGGTATACCATAAATAGAAAGCATACCTTGAATAACAACATTCTTTCCTTTCTCCGCCGCAGTTGGGGCATTCGACGAAGAAGGAACAGCATCAATAGCATATGCTTTCACAATCCGCTTCTCCTTAAGATGTTGCGGACACTTATCCTTATGATGTCCCACTTGACCACAGTTGTAGCACTTCCTTTCCGCTGGCTTGGCCCGACATTCTTTAGCATAATGGCCCTTCTTACCACAGCTGAAGCACTCAACATCATTCTTTCTCTTTTTCTGGCCACCCTTAGATTGGTCCTGCTTCCTTTTATTCTGAGAGTTATTCTTGCCTCCACCGCCTGCTTGCGGCTTTGGCCCTTCTGCAGATGCAGCCTTAGTCTTTGACTTAGGGTAAAGACTCTCTGATCTCAAAGCCTTCCCCACGATCGATTCAAAAGTCTCATCGATGTGGTTGATAAGTCTTTTCCCCAAGTATCCATCCAAACTAGTAATGAACTTCTCATTCTTCTTCTCAGGAGTATCAATGAGAGACAGTCCATACTTCGACAAAGTGTCGAACTCAGCAATATAGTCAGAAACAGCCCTTCCGTTCTGCTTGAGTTCCAAGAACGTCTTAAACAACACTGAGTTCTGGGCAGCTGGAATAAACTTCTCGCTAAAGCGAGCCTTGAACTGATCCCACGTAAACTGGTCCTCTGGAGTAGCTGTTCTAATGGCATTCCACCAATTCATCGCTCGCCCTTGCAGCTGACGAGACGTTAGCCTTCTCTTCATCGCATCCTCAAGACCCAAGTCATCGAAGATACGGTCACAACTATCCATCCAATCCTGAACATCCGTGGCCGACTCCGTCCCGTGGAACGGCTTTCCACCAAGATTAGTGTAATCCTTGCACAACTTGGCGAAATCGACCCTAGGCGCCTGCACTACTCGGCCAACACCAACTCCGGGATTGGAAACTACCCCTTGCACTTCTCTAAGCATGTCTCTCATGAGGTTAGTAAACATTACCCTCATGTCAGCGGCATTCTCTTGGTTGGTCCCTCTACCAGCACCCCTCGTGTCTCGGCTCATCGTCAATCTGAAAAAGGGAAACGATTAACGACCCCATAGTGGTGCTAGTGCAGTGCGACTTCATTCTTATACTACAAATAGTATATACATACATAGCTTTTGAAAACCAAAATAATCACAAATATGCACTCTCATATACGTACTATCTCTCCCTAGTGTCTTTCCCTAGGTTAACTACGCAACCTAGAGCTCTGATACCAAGTGTGACGGCCCGCCCCGCACCAACCGACATTTACTCCAAAAGTGCGCTGTACACGTGTCCAGTTAGCACGGAACGGGTCGTCAGAAGGAAAAGGAAGAAGGAAATGAACATACAAAGAACCTGTAGAATGTCTCACAGCGCATATAATAAAATATAATAATAAAATACTTGACATAAAACAGGAGAGACAGTGCATAAGCTGAAAATCAGAACTAAACATCATAGCAGCGGAAATCCAAAATACAGCTTATTACAACTTTTCAAACTATCTCAAAGCAAAAGTAAGATAAATGAGGTACACTACTAATGCCCAAGTAGCGACCACCAACGACACAGGGAGAATGTGTGTGTGTGTGTGTGTATATATATATATATATATATATATATATATATATATATATATATCATACGTGGAAGCCTCCTGCCCGCCTCCGAATCAGCTACTCGCGCATCACCAGCTAACCTGTCTCTAGTCTGCTGGTGTGAGCACCCAGAGTAATAAGAGGAGACATAAAACTCTGGGTCAGACATAAAGCCTGGTATGAGCGATAAGCATCTAAAGTGAACAATAACAGGTAGACTAAAACATACCTGAACCTGGACCTGCAACCAAAGAGTTAGGACTACATACTGTACAACACTTTAAGGTACCATATCAAACGGTGTAAGGATACGGAGGTGGGGGAGATGTGCATGTCATAATGATGGCAAACAATCAAACATAGCATCCATCCTCACATCTCTCACTCAGTGCATAAAGTATACGATATTCACCACTTCGATCACCCAACATACCTTGCTACGATCACTTTGCCGCATGAAGTCATAAATGGCTTCACTGCACTGATAACGTAGCCACAAATCCTTCGCTATGTCCACTTTGCCCCATGGAGTCACAAGGACCCCACTGCACTGGCTCATAGCCTTACTAATCCTTACTATGTCCACTTTGCCCAACGGAGTCGTAGTGACCCCACTGCACTGGCTCATAGTCTTACTACGCATCACCTTGCCCCTCAGGTCATAATGACCCTACTGCACTGATAACGTAGTCTTGCTACCATCACCTTGCCCCTCAGGTCATAATGACCCTACTGCACTGATAAGTAGCCCATCATTCATTTTTGGTGGTGAATCGAAATTATGAACGTCGACAACTCCTTAGCACACGTCCCGCAGCAAAGTCCAACCATGAAGTGAACTCATTGGTTCCCAATTGGATCCTGAGCTCTAACTTCCCATATTGGACTACCTTTGCATCTCGGGTTATTTGTCAATACTGGGTCGGATCGGGTCCTCTTCAAGCCATCGGTTCGGGTCGGGTATCCTCCATTGGTTCGGGTAGGGTCTTCTCCTGGTGCGGTTCGGGTCGGTTGTCCTCCATCGGTTCGGGTTGGGTGCTTCACCTCGGGTCGGGTCGGGTGTCATCCCCCCTCCAGCTCGTGCCTCCGTTCCGATCCGTCTCCTCGTCCTTCACATGCTCCTATCCGATCCATGCTCATGCCTCCGCTCTGATCCGTCCTCCTTAATCCGATCCGATCCCAGTTCATTTAGCGTGGCCTTCCTTTTTGCCACTTTTCCTAAGTGTTGGGTTCCGACCCGATCGGATTCCTTGCTCAGTTCAACATATCCGATCCGAGCCCCCTATCCGATCCGATCCAAACCCTGCACTGTTTTCTGAAACTGTTCCACCAAGTGTTTACGCCATTCGACGACGTTTTCGACCATTCTAACTATTGGAATCAATCACAAAGCATTTCATACAGTCATAGCAACATACATAATCAATCACAAACATCAAAACATCAATATGATAGGTAAAAATGGATCAAACATGCCCAAAATCCCATATTTCCCCCTTAAGCATGTTTAGGTGAAACTAATGATAGGATTAGCAAAACTTAACCAAATTAACCCAAATTCATATCAGAGGTCTAAAACATCATTTAGGAATTTATGAACATTTTTCCCGAATTTTACCATGTTTAAATTCGCTAATTAGCACTAATTACCCTTAACTAGCCATAATTAGTGTAAAACTATGCAAATCACTCACCTTAGCCACAAATAAACTAAGATCTGAAATAATTCTCTGATTTGATGTGAATCTCAATGCCAAACAGCAGCTCCAATATTGCTTTGGTGTAGATCTTCCTTGATTAGAGGTTGCTAAGCTTAATCCTTGACCAAAAGATGATTTGGAGGTGATTTAGAGGTTGGAGGCCATTTTTATGGTTCCTTGGTGATAAGTGGAGGCTAGAAAACTGAAATGGAATGATCCTCTATCTCATTTCAGCCTCCCCATAACCCTAATCCCGAAATGGGTTATGGGCCTATCCACTAATCACCCGATTTGGCCCGGTTAAGCAGTTTTTTTCACCCTCCAAACCTTATTTCAGCCATATCTCCCAAACGGTAAGTCCGTTTGACTATTATGACCACTCTACGGAAAGGTAAACCATCAAACGAATCTAATGGAAGTGGTTTCAGGTCAAAATTCCTTTCCAATCAAAAGTTATGGCCAAAACAGTACCAACTAAGGGCAAAATGGTCATTTAAAAATCGACAAAAATCATGAACATGGGAAATGACTCTAATGGATGTTTCCCAAAGTTACATGACCATACAACTTCACATGGGAAAGAAATAAATATTCTACAATCCTATGATGTGTAGAATACGGGTCGTTACATAACATGTTATTCTCTAGATTATAATCCAAGATCCGTAATCTACAATCTTTTTATATTATTCGTTGTCTGATTCCATTATCACAATAACATGTTCTACTTAATATGTAATTAAGTATACTTCATTTCAATTCACATGTTTTCTGTTTAACATGTCACTTATTATTTATGATTAAATATAACTTATTTCACCCTATATATTCACCTTATTCTTTCTTATTTAATCATAGTTCCTTCTTACACTGTTACTACATCTTGTCGTTGTTTACTTATTAACTTAGTTCTCTTAACTAAGGTTTACTAATAAGTTTCCCTTCCATTTATTATAACGTATGTTATAATTTCCACCTGTCCCTAGGAAAACCCTACCTATTATATACAACATTCTCATTAATGTAATTAATTATAATAGGTTATTATCATTCCCCGTTCATTCCAATCCTTTTACTTTTGTAACTTTCATTCATTTCCTATTCATTTCCAATCATTTCCATTAATCACAATTAGTGCCATTTATTTATATCCTTTCATATAAATATATTCATATTCTTATAGATATACATATATATATATATATATATATAAGTGTGTGTGTTTATACACTAGATCTCTCACATTAAGCCGACCACTTGTGGATGCTGGATTTGCTGGGCGGTTCCGTGTAGACTTATACTATGACATCCAGAATTTTTTTAGCAACATAATAATTAATAAATTTATTTAATATTATAATGGTTTGATAATTTAAATGGTTTGAATGTAAATATCTTGAATATTTAAATAATATAATTAATGGGATGATAATATATTTATTTATGAAATAGTCGGAAATAGCTGAATCGACAATATTGTGTAAATTTGGTAATTTAATAGATTTAATTCAGTTTAGAATTGAAATATAATAACAAATGTATAAATTAAACGATAGCTGAACATATTAATTTTAATATAATTATAAAAACGAGCTTGTAATGTTGCGGTAGTTCGTAATATGGAGTTTAGAACTTTAAACGGCTATACAGGATTTGTTATTAGCCGGATTTCTTCGAAACAAGAAGCTTGAATCTATTAGACCATATTTTCTAATGGAAGTGAAAAATCGAGATTTCGGCTTATAGATTTTTAGTTATGTCCAAATCAAATTCCCAGAAAGTCGTTATGGAATCATTTATAAGCCATAATGAATTATTTAATATAATCAAATATTGGTTTCGATTTTGGACAAGATTTTTGAGGCGTATACTTAATTTAATTTATAGAACTTTTGTGCAATTTTTATTTCCAAAAATAAGTGCTTTTTATTTGGAGTATTTTACACCCTATATCAACATTTTGGATATCACAAAATAACTTAACTTGTCTATTTTGTTATATTTTTTGGAACGTGACACATAGTTCGTCTCAGATGTATTTTTATTTTTGGCCGTGACAGTCCATACGTGAATGTAATTTTTCATATCGAGGTACACTAAACTTTATAATTTAAACCAAACTGAATAATCTATTCGAATATATATATATATATATATATTTGTGTGTGTGTGTGTGTGTGTTCATTCCTTAACCCTTAAGCTTCATCATCCATCTTTTCCTACCCATCTATTCCAACCACGTAATTTTTTTTGGGCTTCAGACTATGCTGCTAACGTATACAAAGGCACATGCAAATCAAAGAAAATAAACAATAATATATTTTGAATGCCTACCCTACTTTTCACTCTGTAGACCGAATATCAGCTTTCAATATCCTACAGCCTATAAAGCGAAATTCATGCCGATTTGTCATGCTATACATGCTACCCTAAAACTAAACACAAGGCCATGGACAAGAAATTGTTCTTACCCCTTTCCCTCCTATAAATATACATGCACAAGGTCTATTTTGTCTTTGCTTCAGGAAACAAAACCGTCTGTATTAATGTCTTCAAAAATCGCGACTTCTAAGTTCAGTAACTAATTCCACAAACATCATAATAATAAATATTTGTTTTCTTTGGATTTCTATTGTGAGAAGCTTCTTGCTATGTGAAAATTATGAAGTATGAGCCATTTCTAGAAGTTCGATTTTTGTTCCAGTCAGAACTAGTGTTCGACGCAAGGGGAGATTTAGGCGGAAATGGATGGAAGGAGGATTCAAAGTGAAGAATGAGGGTGTTTTATTTTTGGAGAATAGTGGAGAATGGACGGAGAACAGATGAGAGGAATGCAACCATGGTTGTTGAAGTTGGTAGCTAGAGAGGGATGCTGGAGCAAAGTGAAGGGGATAGAAACATCGCTGCTTATCCTGAGGAGTGCGAGTGTGTGGTAGAGTTTAAAAATAGTAGATGGAAGAAAATAATTGCATAAGGGGAGGATTACAAATTATATGATGACAGGAGTTATCGCGCGTGAAGGAAGATAAAGATTGTTCATCGGGTGGAATTAGTTTGGATTTGGGTTGATTTAAATACAATGTAGGGCAAGATATTTTTCGAGAATGGCAAGTATAAATAGCCTGGAGCTTGCGGCTTTTATGAGGAAGGAGGATACTATTTTGATGTGGGCTTGGGTTGAGAAAGAATGGTGAGGCCCAATTAAATGAAATTAATTTTTGTTTAAGTTTAGTTTAAATAATGCTTGAAACAATATATGAAATGGCAATTTTTCATCTGATTTTGAGGTAGGTCTTTTGATTAAAATGTTGTAACCGAAGAGCTGCATTCAATATGTATATTGGTGGAAGCACATATATCGTTATAAGGAAAAACAGTCCAAAGGTGTAACGACCCAGAAAATCTGAACCAATTTAAAATTTTTAAATTGGCTAAAATAATGGATTTTAAATATTTAAAATAAATATTTTAAATAATGGCGATGAAAACTAAGTTTGGATCGACAATTGAAAACGAATATAATTAATTATAATTATAAACAAGGCCAGAAATGGCGTGGCAGTTTCAAAAATTGAATTCAAACTTTGTCAGACTGTACCGGGTGCAAAACAATCCGGATTTTAGTGAAACCAAAAATATTTAAATCTGTTAGTGAATATCTTTCTAACGAACCCGACCAATCGAAATTTGATAGCGGGAATCAAAAGATATGTCCAGTTGAAAATTCTGAATAGTCGCTATGGAATTCAGGCCCTTAAAAATGGACATTTTGCAAACGACCTCGGATTTCGACGAAACCACTTTTGTTGGATCCGCAGTGTCAAGTTATTGCTAGGTTTCAAATTTCATAATTTTTCGAATCAATATGTGAGCGTGGCAAAGGAAAACGCGTTTGACCGGTTTCAGTTGATTTTAATCGACTGGAAATTGGCCATTTTTCAAACGGTCTCAGAATTCGACGAAACTAGTTTTGTTAGGACCGTATCGTCGATACGAAGCTAGAAAATATTTTTCTGGAATTTTTCTAGTTAGTATGTGACCCCGGTAATTTGAAATGTACGTTTAAAAGTCAATATAGTGATTTAAATGTAAATTCAACGGGAACTGATTGTAACGATCAAATCAGCTTACGATACATATCCCATTGTGTTCGGAATGGGGGTAAAACGCTATGGGCGACAGGCGGTAGGCCTCGTTTCGAGGACGTATGTAAAAGTCAACTTTTTGAAAAATTAAATAATTAAATATATATATTTTATATAAACCCCCCCATTCCCTCTTCTCTCTCTTCAGTTCGAAATAAAAAAAAAAACAAAAAAAAACCCTAGACTATCGCCGTCCCCTCCCCTGAAGCGAACGCCACCGCCGCCCTTCACCGCACCCCCCCTCCCTCGTACGTCGAACTCCCAGTGGCGCAACCCCCGAAGCCCCCCAGATCGCACGAGCTCCGACGAAGCCCCCCCGTTCGCGACGCTGAAGCCGCCGCCCCCTCGAAGCAGCTCCGCCTGCCGCCGACGTCATCTTCTCCCCCCCCCCTTCGCAGCTAATCGGTGAGTATTTTATTTATTTTTATTTTTTTTATTCTGTAAATTCTTATTTTAAAAATAATTTAAAAACTGATTTTTTTTAGAGGATTAAAACTGATTTTTTAAAAAGGATTAAAACTGATTTAAAACTGATTTTTTAAATTGATTTAAAACTGATTTATTTCAAAAAGATGTAAAACTGATTTTGAAAAGGTTTTAAAAACTGATTTTTATTTTAAGATTTTAAAAAGGAAAAAGATTTAGATTTTAAAAGGAAAAAGATTTAGATTTTAAAAGGAAAAAGATTTAGATTTTAAAAGGAAAAAGATTTAAACTTTAGTATAGAAAAAGATTTAAACTTTAGAATAGAAAAAGATTTAAACTTTAGAATAGAAAAGATTTAAACTTTAGAATAGAAAAGATCTAAACTTTAAAATAGAAAAGATCATATTTTTAAAATAGAGAAAAATCAGATTTTTATATATTGAATAACATAGTCAAAATTCGATTTTTACATATGTAGAGAATACTGGCAACAAAAGCGACAAGAAGGCGCGATAGGCGAAGATTTCTATAAAGGAAGAGTCACGACGTTTGGTTAGCTATTGGTGAGAATTTCTCACTCTTCAATTTCTTCTTGAATATATATATATATATATATATATATATATGTGTGTGAAATGAAAGTGAATTGCTATATATAAATATATATATATATATATATATATATATATACGCCCCTCGTCCACAAACCATGGACGATACTTATTGGTTGAAATTGTTGTGAAAATTGATTGATAGTGAATGATTGTTTGGGATTGTTTGTGATTGATATTGGTTGATTTTGGTTGAAAAATACCCATTGGTGGTTGAGAAATATTTGGTTGAAACCACATAGGATTAGTTTGTGGAAATGAAATAAATATATACATGCCGCCTGCGTGCGAACTAGATGCATGAGCCCCATTGTCAAAAACCGCGAGGTTTTAAGGTAGAGCGAGGAGCTGTACTTGGGACGGTCCCGGTTTTAACTACCCTGCCGTTATGCTGCCGAAATTTTGAATAATATTCGTATGTTTGAATTATTTTCCTATGCTTAAACTATATTTATTCATTGAATAGAAAACATTCATGTGTTGAATTGATATTCATTCGTTGATTAGAAATTCATGTGTTGAATGATATTCATATTTTGAAATAAATTGTTTGATAATAAAAATCACATTTTTTATCTATATACAGAAACTATAGAAAACATTCATGTGTTGAATTGATATTCATTCGTTGATTAGAAATTCATGTGTTGAATGGTATTCATATTTTGAAATAAATTGTTTGATAATAAAAATCACCTTTTATCGACTATATGAACTGTGTAAAATAATCTCGTTTTTAAAAGAAATTGTTTTATGATAAAAATCCCATTTTTATCACCTATATGAACTATATAGAAAAATAGTGTTTTGAAATGAATTGTTTTACAATAAAAATCACATTTTTATTGTATGCATAAATCGTTGAAATGTGAAGTGTTAACAATAGCCACTTGTTCAAAATAAACATATATGAGTTGAAATATTCATTAATTAACTAATGAAATGATTTGCACCTATTTATGTAACATTAGAATGAATGGTGTCTTTAAACCAAACAGAAATCAAATATGAAGTTGAATAGAAAATGATAAATGATAAGAACTGTATATATATGTACATGAATATTTATTGAACAGGTTATAGCAAAGGGGCTAGAGAAGAGGAATAAAATTTTGTGCCCGACAAATAGGTGCACATTTACTGTTTTGTTTGGGTGATGATTTTATGAGCCTGTTGGCTAGCCACTTGGCTTTTTCTTTTTCTTTTTGAGATAAGAAGGACCGGGAATGCTATTTGCGATTTCCCGATGCTCCTGGTGCAGGGGAGGTTATGGCGAAATTTTCCAAAATTTTAAGGTGTTAGAAAAATATTTGAAGTGAAAACGATATGGAAATCATTGAAGGAACTATATTTATATAAATATATAAATATAAATAGAATTAAAACGAAACGAGGCCGTGCAGTTCGTATTTTGAAACCGTGATTTCAAACAACTAGTACGGGAAATCCAACCATTGGATTTTCCCGAAACCTCAACCGTCGGGTTCGCCTTGGAAATATCTTCCCAACGGCACCAACCTTGCAAAAATCCAACGGTTGGATTGTCTGGAATGTTTAAATCAAATCTGATGAAAAACAGCGCCAGAAGCGATTATATTTATATATATATATAAATATAATTATATATTTAATCGAATAACGACGCTGCAGTTCGTATTTTGAAATCGAAAATTCAAACGATTGTACCGGGAGATCCAACCGTCGGATTTTCCCGAAACTGGAACCGTTGGATTCGCTTTGAAAAGACCTTTCTAATGATGTAAATTTTGCGAAGATCCAACGGTTAGATTTTCAGATATGTGTAAATCAAATCTGAAGAAAAACAGCGCCACGGCCGCGTTATGGCCCGAAGCGTCGTTTTGAATAAATTAGCTATTTTAAAATAAATAAAAATAGCGATAAATAGTTATAAAATATCATAAGCGATATGGAATGAAAATAAACTGAATTTGCTCGATTTATGTGGCTTTTGATGGTTGAATGTGTTTGGTGTGAAAATCACATTAAAGAACAAAATTGATGTTGTCAAATAATTTAACCATTGAAATAAATTGATTTGAAATTCTAAATATACGTGAATTATTTGAAAAGGCCGAGTTAATTCTCATTTCAAATGATTGACCGACGATTGAAAGTCGAAGATGAAGACGATGGTCGAAGACCGGAGATCTTCACCTCGTTTGGATGGTAACTGAGGTCCTGATTGGGAGGCATCCCGAAATATGGATAATGAGTGGTGATCATTCAGACGTGAGTGGTGGTCGAAGGGTTTGCGAGGTATTTAGTGCCTCCGGTTTCGTTCAGACCCAGAACAGACTTGTAAATGGACTGTGTGTCTGACATTGGAGTTTATTCCATGTTGATTGATTTCTGTTAAATATACATCTGTTTGGCGGCGAAGAATTTATTCTTTCGCTTAACGCCCTTCTCTGAGACGCACGAGCTCAGAGGTTGTATATCGATGGACATCAGTCGCATGGCATGAATTGCCTGTGTGGCATGCTAAGATACAGTGATCAGGGCTTCTGTTGAAAAGCAAAGTCTTGTGGTGATGATCAAAGCACCGCCTGTGTGGCGTAGCTTTGTGTATAACGTGAATTCGCGAGCCTCACACCCCGGTATGAACCAGAAACGGGAGGAAGGACCTCAGGGAGGATATGCGTTTCTTCCTAGCTAGGGTGGTGTCAGTGACCTACCAGCCCTGACATTTATATACTTTTCACCTAAGTGGTTGTTGCTGTTGCGAGGCGCCTCGGTTTGATCGGACGATCCGGGTCCGATGGAGTCATTCGTTGGCTCGTTTACGCCCCAAAGGGCGGGGAAACGCATTGTTCAGGAATTTTAATCCACATCGGTGGACCGGCCCTGACGATCCAAGGGTCACTCGAGCTCTGATCCTGAGACTCGGGCTAGGCAGTCTCGAATTCGGTGAGGACTATCTTTTGCCTCGGTTCATGACGGAAATCCAATTTCCAGATACATGATCGTGCGGTTTCGATTGTATAGATATTTAGCGACATAGTGGCATGGGACGCTCATGTCGTCTATGATTGATAGTTATGATTTGAAACTGTTTTCAAAACATATAAACACTAGCAATAATATCAAATGCCTTTGTTTTATTCGTATCAAGCATATTTTGGCCATTATAAGGTAAAACTCTATCCTCCGGTTTGCGTTGCATTGTGTGATGGGAACTGAGTCTTATAATGGCTTCATTTTTATAAAAAGCATAGCGATGTTTAAAAGAAAGATTTGTTTTAAAAGCACTGGCAATCCAATGGAGTAAACCCGTTCCACGAAAGTGGCGTGGTCCTGTGATTAGCCAATTAAATATGTGTTGAGTGGATTTCTCATACCAGTCCCATGACTGACTCGTAGTTTGTTTCACTTTCAAACTCGGGTGCCCCTCTTTCTACACGGGCAGCCTTGTATTCAGGTTTAGCTGGTTCTTTCCGGATAGCTGGAGCTGAAGATGGATTCTATCATTTATTTCTTTTTATGCTGTTCAGCTCCTATTGTACATATTTTGTTTATTTCCGCTGTAGACATTTATGTATAGCTGAACTGTATTTGCACTAAGTAAGATCCTGTATACTGTGTAACTCTGATGATTACTTTTATCCAGTATATTCTATTGTTCATTATCTGGTGTATTTATTTAATTCTGTTCTGCTATTATATGTTTCTGTGTTATATTCCAAAGATAACCCTGTTTCCGTCTGAACGGGATTTCGGGTCGTCTCAAAAGGAGTAGGTCACGTGTTAGTTGTGGAAGGAGAAATGATCATGTGAAGAGAGCGTGGATTTGAGATCGGAACGGGCTTATTTTGATATGTAAGGCCCAACAATTAAAAATAATTTAAGTTAGTTCTAAATCGAATAATGTATTAAATTGTAAACCTCGTCACTTGCTCATACATTATCGAAATTTAACGAAACAGGGTCCATTAGGATCGTATGCTCGTAGGCTATACAAAATATTTGGTTTGGAAAGATTTGGAGTTTGTGAGATTTTCAAAGGAATTAAAATGCCTGATTCGATTAGATCTGCAAATTAATCGTTATTCTACGATTAACAACTAAGGTGATTAAACCCACTAAATCTGTCCAGTTTAATAATTTTATAAACGTTATTTAATATTGATAAAAATGATTGAATGTTGTGTGTGATGGTTGTTTGGATGAATTACTAATTAATTGGTTGGAATAATATATATACATACATACATATATATATATATATAAATCATTGTTTTAATATTGACTCTAATTATTTTAATATCTCACATTGATATGAAATTGTGCTATTTATGTTGATTAACATATGTGGATGCAGGGAACAGGTTGGAGGGATCCAACTAGATTCCTCAAAAATTTTATTATTGTTATTTATAAATTGCATAATATAATGTGACAAATAATCTATGGTTGATTGTTGTGTTTTTGGGATAGTTGAACAACTTTGACTTGAAATGATTTGTATTAAAATACCGTAAAATATATGGAAAAGAATTCGAGTTTAAAAAGGGAAAAACTATTATTATTTTTTAGATAATAGAAATTGAATATTGATTTGACTAGCTAGAATAGAATAACTTGTTTAATTATATAAACATGTAGTTTAGTTTTAAACAATATTTATAAATGGGATGAAATAATTGTTATTAAATAAATTGGAAATATAAATTCAAGAATGAAATTTAAAAGGAAATTGGGAACGTTTAAAAAGGGAATGATGGAATTTATATCTAGTTCGAAATGTAAATTGAATTGAAATAAGTCCATAAGGATTTATAGTTAGAAATTGACTTTGTCAAATATTTTAAAGATAAATTATTTTTAGAAACTATATCTTTTATAATTTTGTTTTCGAAAAGATAGTATAATATTTGTTTTAGAATCAATAATTTAAAATCAATTATGTAAGCAAGATTAAGTATATACTTGATATAAAATTAACAAGAAGTTTACTTGTAAATGGAGAGTATGAAGTGAAATACAATTATGAATTTATAAAATAACCGATAAATGGATTTGAACCTGCAATGGCATTTATAAATAAGAATCATGATTTAGATTGATATATCGAGCCCAGAATTCTGTAAAGAAATAATATTCATGTTCTAAGGTAAAAAAATGATTTAAAAGACAAATGTTTTGCAAATTGAAATGGTGATAAACTGAAATAGATAAATGTTTGTAAATGATAATTCAGAAATGAATTTAGAAATGAAAGTTGACCTGAAATGGTAAATTATTCAGACGTTCGGAACGATAATTGAATAAGGATTACTCGAAAGGGAGTTATACATTGGAATATGATTCTGTCAATTTTTGAAAAGTACTATTTACTTCATGTTTATAATCAAGATTTATTTATTTAATTAATTTATTAATTATTTGTTTTATTTATTTAAATAAAAGTTATATTTTGAAATTAATATTACAAAGGCAGAGATTATAATGTTATCGTTACAATTAAAGATTTCCTTAAAGAAGTTGATTCGCAATGTAATAACCCGGAAATCTGGGCCAGTTTAAAAATTTTATTTTGGCAATTTTAGCGAATTTTGAATATTTAAAATGAATTATTTTAAATAATATCGACGAGAAATTTATTGGAATATAATTCGAACGTATATTTTATATACGTTGTCGTTAGAATATAAATAATTATTTATAATTATAAAAGGAATTGAAAATGGCGCGGTAGTTCGATAATTCGATTTCAAACTTCAATTGAATGTACCGGGTGAAAAACAAACCGGATTTTAGTGAAACCAAAAACATTAGGATCTAATTGGGAATTTCTTTCCAACGAATCCGAAAAATTGAAATTTCATAACGGGAATCAAAAGATATGTCCAGTTGAAAATTTTGAATAGTCGTTATGGAATTCAGGCCCTTAAAAATGGAAATTTTGCAAATGACCTCGGATTTCGACGAAACCACTTTTGTTGGATCCGGAATGTCAAGTTATTGGTAGATCCCAAATTTTATAATTTTTCGAATCAATATTGAGCATAGCAAAGGAATACGCGTTTGACCAGTTTTAGTTGATTTTAATCCACTGGAAAATGACCATTTTTCCAACGGTCTCGGAATTCGACGAAACTAGTTTTGTTAGGACCGTATCGTCAATACGAAGCTAGAAAATATTTTTCCGGAATTTTTCAAGTTAGTATGTAACCCCAGTGAATTGAAATGCGTGTTCAAATTCAATATATAGAAGTATATGTTGATTTTGACAAAAACTGATCGAAACGATCGAATCTGCCAACGATACATATCCCATTGTGTTCAGAATGGGGGTTATTAGCTATGGACGACAGGCGGTGGGCCTTGTTTCGAAGTCGAATGAAAATGTTACTTTTAGAATTAAAATAATATAAATTAAAAATAAAATAAAACCCTCTTCTCCCCTTATATACTATCTGCCCCCCCCCCCTTCAAAATCGATCTCAGAAAGAAAAAAAAAGCCGCAGTGCGGCAGCGCCGAGCACCCCACCGTCTATGAGCCGCCGCCCCCCCTCTTCTTCTTCCTCGACCTCCTCCTCTCCTCCTTCCCCCATCTCGCGTTCAACCTCCATCGCACCCTCGTCGAACACCCCGCCGCCCCTCTAAACCCTAAGCCGCCGCATCAACCCCCCCCCCTCGCCTGACCTCCGCCCGCTTCTAGCTCGATCCCCCCCCCCCCCAAGCGAGCAACTGCAGCCCCGAGTCCTCCTCCACTGTTCACCACAGCAAACCCCTTTTTTTTCCGAGCAATGTAAGTTTGTTTTATTTATTTATTTTCCATAAGCTTTGATTTTTATATATACAAAATAATATAGATTAGCTTTTTGTTTGAATAGAAAAGATTAGATTTTTAAAATAGAAAAGATTAGATTTTTAAAATAGAAAAAATTAGATTTTTAAAATAGAAAAGATTAGATTTTTAAAATACAAATTTTATCTATATAATAGCGATGTAAAAATATAATTTTTATCTATATAGTAGCGGTGTGAAAATAGAATTTTTATCCATATAGCGTGATAGTAAAAATTCGATTTTTATATGTTGAATAGCAAAGTAAAAATATGATTTTTATATATTGAATAGCGAAGTAAAAATTCGATTTTTATATATCGAATAGCGAAGTAAAATTTTAATTTTTATATATTGAATAGCAAAGTAAAAATTCGATTTTTTATATATTGAATAGCAAAGTAAAAATTCGATTTTTATATATTGAATAGCGAAGTAAAAATTCGATTTTTATATATTGAATAGCGAAGTAAAATTTCGATTTTTGTATATTGAGTAGCGAAGTAAAAATTCGATTTTTATATATTGAATAACGAAGTGAAAATGTGATTTTTATATATATAGTGGCTACGAGCAACGAAAGCGACAAAAGGCGAGAATGACGAAGACTTCTACATTTGAAGTGGCGTGGAGTTGGAATAGCTATCGGTGAGAACTCCTCACTCTAAATTTCTTTTTCTAGTAATATATGTATACTAGGATGCAGACGGTGTTTAGTAGCACCCGACACCCGTCATCCACAGACCATGGATGGCTTGTTTGTTTGATTGATGTGTTGTGAAATTTGTTTGTGAAGTTGATGTGAAATAGATAATGAAATATATTCATGTGTTGAAATAAATTAATTATCTTTAAAAATATAATTTTTAACGTGAAAGTGAATAAATAAATATTTATAAACAAATCAGCCGATTTGTTTATATACACTGATTTGACTGATATTGATTGGGATGATAAATTTTACACATCGCCCAACTGCACGAATAAAAATATGTATTTGTTGTTTTGAAACCCCACACGGGTATTGGGATAATATATGACATACACCAATCCCAATAATTAGTTGTATGCCGATCGATGGATTGATAGGCTGTTATAAGCGCTAGATATCTATATTTGATGCTTATACAGTGTAGTGCACTTTGGATGATGGTTGATTATTTATCGTTGCTATTATATACATTGGTTGTATGGAATCCATATAATTAACTTTATATGGTAATTGATTGGGCCTCATTCCAATTTAGAAAGTAAAGAATATTATAAAGTAAAGGTTCATGTGTTGACTGTACTCATCCGTTGAGGTTAGTCATGTGTTAAACAAAATATTTTAACAATAAAATTTACATCTTTATCATTAGAAAATAAAGGTTCATGTGTTGACCGTACTCATCCGTTGAGATTAGTCATGTGTTGAACGAAATATTTTAACAATAAAATTTACATCTTTATTATATATAAAATGTATTAAATAACAAAAAGAGTCACACGTGGACAGTACTCATTCGTTGAGATTAGTCGTGTGTTGACAAAAATATAGATTCACGTATTGAGTAGGATAAATATTCATTTATTGAATAGAATAACGGAATTATTGAAATATATAAAGCCGTGTTGATTAGAAATTTTGACGCGAACGATATTTATATCGATTATATTCGTTTTTATATTTGAATTGAATCGAATAGAAAACCAATTTGAATTGAATCGAATAGAAAACCAATTTGAATTTGATTTGAATAGAAAACGAATTCGAATTGAATTGAATAGAAAACGAATTTGATTTAATTAGAAAACGAATTCGAATTGAATTGAATAGAAAACGAATTTGATTTGATTAGAAAACGAATTGAATTTGATTTGAATAGAAAACGAATTCGATTTGAATTGAATAGAAAACAAATATGATTTAATTAGAAAACGAATTAGAATTGAATTGAATAGAAAACGAATTTGAATTGAATTGAAAAGAAGATGAATTCGAATCGAATTAAAATCGATTTGAATTGATATCAAATAGAAATGAAAGTAAAAAGGATTTATAATAGAAAATTCAATTTTGATTTGAATTTGAAATAAAATTTGAAATTGTTTTTGAAACGAATTCAAAACGATTTATAAAATGCGTTTTAAATAGAAATCGACGAAATATATATTATATATATTATATATATAATATAATGGCCTGAATAGAACGCGCCGCGCCGCGGCAGTTCGTGAATTTCGACCATTTATTTCAAACGGACATTACGGGAGATCCGACTGTCGGATTCTCCTAAAACCGGAACCGTTGGGTTCGTATCGGAAAGAGCTTTCTAGCGAATATTAGAAATTTGAAATCTAATGGTTGGATTTGGAGATACGTCCAAATCAAATTTGAAAAAGTTCGCTGTAAGTGCAGTTCGATGGCCGTTGATGGAAATCGACTATACAGGCCTTTATAAAATTATTAAAAATAGTAATAATTTGTGTAAAATCATAAGAAATGATTTGGGAAAAATTGGGATGAAAAACTCCATATTCGAAAAGATAAAAATAGATTTTTATCGAAATGAACTAGTTTTGAACTAAAATTAAAACCCATTTATTTTTAAATAAATAAATTGGATTTGAAATGGGTTGTAAATAGAATTGATTTGCGGGTTTATCGTGAACGGTGTTGTAACAACCCGTATTTTTCAAAAAGATAAAATTTAGTGAATAATGGTAAGAATTTAATTTTTTTTTAAAGATATATAAATTGTATGATAAAATTTTCAACATAAAATTATCAAAATAAAATATCTGTTTAATTTATTTGAAGGGCATTTGATAAAATAGCTTATATAAAATTATCATAGTTGGGATAACCATAAATAATTTATTCCAACTATTATACACGCGTTATTGTTGCTTAAGATCTCAAACATTCCATAATTGTTTTATCACAGGCATTTATGTATCTATTTTCAAATAATACCTTTAATTTATTTTACAGAAAAATGATACTTTAAATATATGTGTGATGGATTTATTTCGTTTAATAGCAAATGAGATTATTTAAAGCAGATAATACTTATGTAGTATTTGAATTGTAAATCTATTGAAATTATGAAATAAATTTATATAAAAAAAAACGAATATGCACTTTCAAATAATTCTGTGGTATAATTTTAATAAATTTATTTGAATTATCAACTTTATTTGTACCTATTAGAGGATGATTAGATGTTTAATAATGGAATTTGTTACCATATTTTAACAATTTACGTTCCTTCTTATCAAATAAAGGAAGGCATTTAATGGCATCCACAAATTTTTTTTTCTCCATTCATGGTCTATGAAAAACATGGTCAACTAATTTTTTTTATTTTTTTTGGAAGGGAATATGTGTAATCTAAAATTTATGGCAGATACTTTCTGAATAGTTGGTAAATTTACAAATTGTAATTTCAAATTTTTATTCATACTACGTTGTTGGATGTTAAATTATCTTCTAATAACATTCCATATTTTGAGGTTCCTTTTTGTCAATCGAATGAATTAAAGCTAGTTATGTGATGTACTAATAAAACAACTTGAAGGCTACAAATGACTCAACATGCCCCTTTCTATTTATACACACACATACATACTTATATGTAGACTTTGCACAACTGATAGATAATTAAGATCTTCAATGGTTATTATTTGGTTGATTTACAAATATTTTACATCATTTGGAAATCTCAAATTAAGCAAACAAACTTATATAGCTGAATTGAATGTTGTAGCTGAAAAATATCACTTGATGTTCATAAATCTTCTTTATTAATGTTATTTTATATTTGTGTTAAATGTCTTTATGTTTTTTTTTAAGAAATATTATGTCATTCTTAATAATATAGAAAAATTGTGCTTGCACATCAAGGCAAACATGTCTCATTTACTGAAATCATGTTTCATATTTGTGCTGATTTTGAAATATGTCACATGGCAAAATTTATTCCAATCAGCCTAAAATTGGATTGGCAATTAGTCAAATTTTTGGAAACATTTTATTTGGCTGATTTGGCTATGAAATTTTTATGCGTATATATTTGTGATGGCTATGAAATTATAATCCACGTATCATTAAAGTTGATATTATTATGGCATATTATTTTCACCTTAATTTCAATACGGCATATATTCAAATGATGGATGTTAAATTGTACTATTTGATTACACTTAATTATATGTTAATATATAAGAAACAATTAATTCTTTCGTTAAAGATATTAATTATATGTTATTACCACGCATGTATTTTTTTTGGAAATACTATGCCATTAATATTATATAAATTAAATTATTCTTGTTGTTTTTATCGTGTGTATGTTAATTATAAGAATATGGTAGTTTGTCACCTATTGACATTAATTTGGAGAGAATACATTTATTAGGGAAAACGTATTAATTTTGCATTTATAAGGATTCATGTTAATTTAGAAGAAAATCATGTAATTAAATGTTTACAAGGTTAATTCCGAAAATATCATTAATAAAGGAGCAATTAGTGGTTGGAAACATAAGTGGATGCATAAAAGTCACAAAACGTATGAAATTTAAAAGGGCGATTTGGACTTAAATGTAATTAAAAATAGCGACATCAGGTTTAAATAAAAAGGGGTCTAATAACCTAGGGACTTAATTAGAATTTGCTAACTCATATATAATATCCTATTTACCTAACCCTAACCTAATTCTAAAACCAAAATCTAAGTTCCTTCTTCCTCTTCTTTGCAATGACGGCTCCTCTCTTAAAAAAATACAAGATACAAATCAAATCTCTCCAAATCATAGCAAATTATATATCAAAACGAAGGTCTCGACGATATGAAGCTACGGATACCATTAGTTTTGTCACACAGCGCTCGGATTCGCCAAAATTTTGGATCAAACTTTCTGAAATTTGATTGAAGCTGTTCGATGTCGCCTCAGTTTCTAAACGACGGGAGTTCAGAATTTGATGAAATGCGTTGGAATCCTCTTGACGAGAAGCTTCGCATAGAGACCAATTTTGCCTAATTCTGAGGATGTTGAATTTTGCCGAAAACCGATCTTTTGGATCCAATAAAGTCAAATCTCTGTGAGAACTCTTATCTCACTCAATCTATATTTACAGTTATTATTTGTTTTCATTAATAAATGTAGTTTAATGTCTGTGATGAAATTTTGTGGATTATTTCTGTGGCATACATTATTTGTTATGTGTTGATGTTTGGGGATGCAATGTTTGAATTGGTGAATATGTAACATATCAATTGATGTCACCTTATTTATGATTCTTAAAATATGTTACACGGCCATATATGAGTTACCTGACTCATATATGTTGATTGGGTTGATATTTTCACAAATCGCTCAAGTGCACAAATAATACATTATTATTTGAATGTTGTTTGAACGTTATTTTAACGTTGTTTGAATGTTATGTGGTTGAGATGTATAATGAATGTTATTATTGAATACATGGATTGTTTGAAATCCATTAATTAACGGTATTTGATTTGGGTCTCATTCCAATTCAGAAAAGAAATTTGTCAAATAAATATTTATAGTAAAAATTATCCTTTTTATCGAACGTTAAAAAAAATATAGGAATTTGTTCAAATAAGATTTATGATAAAATTATTCCTTTTTTTATAAATAAGAACATGTCTATTGTCATATCTTGAATAACTATGAAAATAATCTTTTTATTTTGTTTAGAAAATATGTTTAGTGTCATATTTTCATTAACGCTAAAAATCATTCTTTTATTTTCATTTATAAACATGAAAATGAACATAAAGTAGTTGACGCTAAAAACGAACCTTTATTTTCATTTAGAAATATGCAAATGAACATATTTTGTTGACGCTAAAAGTTATGCGAATGAATATATTTTGTTGACGTTGAAGATTATTCCTTTTATCGTAACATAAAAAGATTTGCATCAAAAGATTATTCTTTTATCGTAGTTACAGTGCATAAAAATGATTAAAAAAATCATCATTCTTTCATTGTCACCAAAGAACATGAAAAATGATTTACATAAAAAAAATCATTCTTTATTGTCATGTAAGTACATAAAAGTGATTCGCATTAAAAAGTTAATCTTTTTATATCATGTAAGAATATGAAATATGTTGTAAAATAAAAAGTTAATCTTTTTATTTAAAGTAAGAACATAAAATATGTTTTTAATATAAAAAGTTCTATCTTTTTTAATGTCATGAAAAAACATAAAATGTTTTGCATTAAAAAATTCAACTTTTTAATGTCATAAAGGAACATGAATTTGTTTACATTAAGAATTTATCTTTTTAATGTCGGAACGTGAATTTGTATACCTTAAGAATTTATCTTTTAAATGTCATGTAGGAATATTTTAATTTAATATTCAGTTAATGGAATGAATTGAAGGGGATTTAGAAAGATTACCTCTTTACGTCAATATCTTAAGATAAGAAGATTTGATTTCAAAATTTGAACATTTTGAAAGATTACATTTTACTTGTCATTAAGTTGCAATAGATAGATTTATTTAAAAATTTGAACGTTTTGAAAGATTACATTTTACTTGTCATTATGTGGCAATAGATAGATTTGATTTAAAAATTTGAACGTTTTGAAAGATTACATTTTACTTGTCATTAATTAGTAATAAATAGATTTGATTTCAAAATTTGAACGTTTTGAAAGATTACATTTTACTTGTCATTAAGTGGCAATAAATAGATTTGATTTCAAAATTGAGCGTTGGAAAGATCATTATTGTTGTTTTAATAAATGGAAGGTTCAAATCTTTATAAAGATTTGAAATGATAAGTTAAGGCATTTGAAAGCACGACATATTAGAATTAAAGAATAACCTAAAATTGATATTTTTTAATGGAAAGGATATTTTCAAATAATATGTTTGGACAAATTAATTATAATTATAAAATTATAATTGTACTTGGACACGAGGTTAGGTCACATTTGTGGTGGAAGTCTGCCCGGAACCAACCGGCATATCCAGCAACCACAAATGTTGGGCCTAATGTGAGAGGTCCAAGTGCGCAAATACGCATTGGGCCCAGACACGAGGTTAAGCCCAACTTGTGGGATAAGTCTGCCCGGAACCAACCGGCATATCCAGCATTCACAAGTGGCAGGCTTAATGTGAGGGGTCTAGCCCAATATAAAATATAAATGAATAAGATAATGAACTGGGCTATTTAATTTGTTTAAAATAGCAACGCCATTTTTACCCGAACGTATTTATCGATCTATTTTGTCCATTTTATAATGCATATTAAAAGGGCTAATTTCAAAATTAATATTTTAGAAATAATATTATTTTAATATGATAATAGATAGAATATCCAATTGAAAATAAAGACTGAATTGAAGGTAAAGATTTGATATTACATTTTTCAATATAATAAAGACGGATTGAAAATATTACATTTTTCAATGTAATAAAGAATGAATTGAAAATATTACAATTTTTAATGAAATAAAGGTTGAATTAAAAAGATTACATCAAAAGATTCCATTTTTATTTAAGATTGATTACATTGGAAAGATTACATTTTTATAGTTCATTTGTTTCATTAAAAAGATTTGCTAATAAGAATGACATTTTCACTATAATACGGTTTTCAAGTACGATTTGCATTAAAAAGAATTTGATGTTAAAATATGATTTGGAAATCTTTTAATTAAAATTTAATAGAAATTTCTAAAGAGAAGCTTTCTAATTCAACATATATTAAATTAGAATTGAAGGAAGATTTGGATTTTGCGTTGTCGTGAACGGTGTCTTTAATAACACTGTTCTTAAACCCCGATTAGAAAAGAATAAATCTTTTAAATAAGAGTTAATAAATTTTCCAATCACTATTTAAATTAGAATTAAATAGTAAATATAAGTTTGGGAAAGATAAATCTTTTAATTAATATTATTAGAGTTTACAATTATACTTAGTAATTGGAATAAATTGAAATGTAAATTTGGTTTATCGTGAACTATGTTTTTTTTAACGACATTCGTTCTTTAACCCGATTTACAGTGAAAGTATAATTTGGAATTTTTAAATCTTTTATTTGGATTTAATGGAAATTTTCCAAAGTAAAGAATTCCAATTAAATAAAATAAATCGGAATTGAATGGAATTCGATTGGTTAATAATTGAGATGAACTTATGTGGATGAAGACTGTTACTACATATGGAATTTAAAAGGCTTTGCCATTATTCCATTTATATTATTAGTCTGATACAGAAATTTGTATCGATTATATATTGATCTAATTTCAGTAAAGATTTCATATTTTATGGAAGATGATCTTGGGTTCATCGTGAACTGTGTTTTAAATGACACAAGTTCTTTAACCCAATTAAAGATAAGAATTATTTCTTAAAATTGATTGTCATTAAATAATGATTGTTGATATGAAAACTAAATTGGAGTCTTAATAAATTCTTAATTGGATTGAATAGAATAAATTCAAAGGATTTTATCTTTGATAAATTTAGTGGGAATATTTCCCTAAAAATAAGAGTATTTTATTAAAAAATATATTCTGGATTGGAATGAGGCGTTGGTTGTGTTTTTATATAGCACTTGATTATAAAATACGCGAATTATTCAGAAAGACCGGGTTTAACCCATTCTGATTAATTACTACGACGATGAAGAGTCGAAGATGAAAATGGTGATTGAAGACCAGAGATCTTCACATCGTTTGGGTGATTACTAATATCTTGATTGGACCGTACACCCAAGACGATGGAAAAGTGGTGATCATCCAAACGTATTTGGAGATCGATCAGATATGTGAGGTATAAGGTGCCTCCGGTTTCATTCAGACCCAGAACGGACTTGTAAATGGATTGTATGTCTGAAGTTGTATTCCTTTATACTGTATTCGTTGATCTCTGCTAAATATATATATGTTTGGTGTTCAACACCCTTCTCTAAGACATACGATCTTAGAGGTTATATATTGGTAGAAATCAATGGTATTGTATGGATTGACAATGTGGCATGCCAAGATGCAATGATCAAGGCTTTTGTTGAAAAGCAGGGCCTTGTGGGAGGATCAAAGCATAGCCTATTACGGCATAGCTTTCTTTGTGTATGGCGTGACTTCGCGGACCTCACACCCCGGTGTGAACCAGAAACGGGATGGACCTCCGGGAAATGGATATATGCTGGTTTCTAGCTAGGAGTGGTGTCAGCGACCTACCAGCCCTGGCACTTTACTCATGTGGATGTTGCTTATTATTACTTGATGGATAGAGAGGCGCCTCAGATATATGTATATCGGTGGTTGCAGAGGCTTACGTGCCCAAGATCACTATGAGGTTCAATAGAACCGGCTAGCATATCGTTTACGGCATAACTAATCATCGACGGATGACCGGCCCCGAGGATCTGGGTGCAGTTGCGGCTGAGACCTGAGGCACGAGCTAGAGTGTCTCGAATTAGCACAGGATAATCCCTTTGCCTTGGTTCACAGATGGAATCCAACTTCCAATATGACATTTTGCAGTTTTGATTGTAGAACTAGTATGGCGACATGATATATGGTACCCATGCCGTCTATGATTGATACATTTATATTTGAAGTTGATTTCTTCACTTATATAGTAACAATAAAAGATCAAATTTCACGTATCAAGCATTATTTGGCTATTATAAGGGAAAACTCTATCCTCCGGCTTGCGCTTGCATTGTGTGATGGGACCTGAGTCTTATAATAGCTTCATTTTTCAAAAAGCATTGCGTTGTTTTATGCACTGGTTTTCTCTGGAGTAAACCCGTTCTGCTTTAGCGGCGTGGTTCTTTGATTTACCCAACTTTAAGATAAAAGATTAATAATTGTTTTTAGTTCTCACACTAGTCCCATGACTGACCTGGAGTTTATTGTTTTAACTTAAACTCTGGGTGCCCATATTTTCTACACGGGCAGCTAGTAGTTTTGGTTTTGCAGATATTAATTTCACAGGATCCTGATCTACAGCTGAAGCGATATTCGGGAAGCTCTGTATCCATGTATTTCTTTCAGTTGTGTTTTGTATTATTTTCCGCTGCTATTTAAATGTAATTTAAACTCTGATATTGTATTTCCAATGTATATCATTTATTCCTACTCTGAATATTCTTGTACTCTGATGTAATTTTTGTATCATCAATAAAATGTTCTTCTGTTTTGTGTTCTGATGTGTGTTGTTCTCAAAGCAATCCGGGCTTTCCTTTATGGGGAAGTTTGGGTCGTTTCATTTGGTATCAGAGCTTTGGTTTACAGAGCTTGAGAACAAGACACATTAGAACCGAACAAAAGAATTCATCAGAAATTGGATTAGTAATATCCAATAAGAATAACTCGTTAGAGATGGGATCAGTAGTATCCTAGAACGAGTGTGAAGAGTATTAATTTTAAATAAATAAGAAAACAAATTTATTTTTGAAAATTTTATCTTAATATGCGTATTTGATGTATTATTATATTTTAATTTAGACAATCGAGTATATAAAGATTTTGGATATACGAGTAATTAACGGATATTCGAAGTTTTAATATACTGGATAGATATAGAATCACACTCTAGTCGCCCGAAGATGATTCTGATGATTGATGCATCATCATCAGAGTTTATGTTCGAGTTTCGAAAGTGGTATCTCTATATATTTCCATTGACTGGTGTGAGAAACAAAACTAGATAGGATATATTGTTGTGATTTGCACTGAAATATGATTTTTGACTATATGTATAAAAAATAATATATATTTGAAAGGTTAATCACCCAATTGATTGCTGGTTGTGTTTGATAATTAGTTTAACTAATAAAATTATTAGAATGATACTTAATAAAAACCAGTATATAATGATAAATTTAACTAGACTGAATTTAATATTGAACTGAATTGAAAATTTAAAATAATGAAAGTTGAGTTGATTTATAAAACAACTTTTAACTCTATTCCTTTTCGAGGACGAAAAGATTTTAAGTGGGGGAGACTGTAACAACCCGTATTTTTCAAAACGATAAAATTTAGTGAATAATGGTAAGAATTTAATTTTTTTTAAAGATATATAAATTGTATGATAAAATTTTCAACAAAAAATTATCAAAATAAAATATCTATTTAATTTATTTGAAGGGCATTTGATAAAATAGCTTATATAAAATTATCATAGTTGGGATAACCATAAATAATTTATTCCAACTATTATACACGCATTGTTGTTGCTTAAGATCTCAAACATTCCATAATTGTTTTATCACAGGCATTTATGTATCTGTTTTCAAATAATACCTTTAATTTATTTTATAGAAAAATGATACTTTAAATATATGTGAGATGGATTTATTTCGTTTAATAGCAAATGAGATTATTTAAAGCAGATAATACTTATGTAGTATTTGAATTGTAAATCTATTGAAATTATGAAATAAATTTATATAAAAAAAAAACGAATATGCACTTTCAAATAATTCTGTGGTATAATTTTAATAAATTTATTTGAATTATCAACTTTATTTGTTACCATATTTTAGAGGATGATTAGAGGATGATTAGATGTTTAATAATGGAATTTGTTACCATATTTTAACAATTTACGTTCCTTCTTATCAAATAAAGGAAGGCATTTAATGGCATCCACAACTTTTTTTTTTCTCCATTCATGGTCTGTGAAAAACATGGTCAACTAAATTTTTTTTTGGAAGGGAATATGTGTAATCTAAAATTTATGGCAGAAACTTTCTGAATAGTTGGTAAATTTACAAATTGTAATTTCAAATTTTTATTCATACTACGTTGTTGGATGTTAAATTATCTTCTAATAACATTCCATATTTTGAGGTTCCTTTTTGTCAATCGAATGAATTAAAGCTAGTTATGTGATGTACTAATAAAACGACTTGAAGGCTACAAATGACTCAACATGCCCCTTTCTATTTATACACACACATACATACTTATATGTAGAATTTGCACAACTGATAGATAATTAAGATCTTCAATGGTTATTAGTTTGTTGATTTACAATTATTTTACATCATTTGGAAATCTCAAATTAAGCAAACAAACTTATATAGCTGAATTGAATGTTGTAGCTGAAAAATATCACTTGACGTTCATAGATGTTCTTTATTAATGTTATTTTATATTTGTGTTAAATGTCTTTATGTTTTTTTTAAGAAATATTATGTCATTCTTAATAATATAGAAAAATTGTGCTTGCACATCAAGGCAAACATGTCTCATTTAGTGAAATCATGTTTCATATTTGTGCTGATTTTGAAATATGTCACATGGAAAAATTTATTCCAATCAGCCTAAAATTGGATTGGCAATTAGTCAAAATTTTTAAACATTTTATTTGGTTGATTTGGCTATGAAATTTTTATGCGTATATATTTGTGATGGCTATGAAATTATTATCCACGTATCATTAAAGTTGATATTATTATGGCATATTATTTTCACCTTAATTTCAATACGGCATATATTCAATTGATGGATGTTAAATTGTACTATTTGATTACACTTAATTATATGTTAATATATAAGAAACAATTAATTCTTTCGTTAAAAATATTAATTATATGTTATTACCACGCATGTATTTTTTTGGAAATACTATGCCATTAATATTATATAAATTAAATTATTCTTGTTGTTTTTATCGTGTGTATGTTAATTATAAGAATATGGTAGTTTGTCACCTATTGACATTAATTTGGAGAGAATACATTTATTAGGGAAAACGTATTAATTTGGCATTTATAAGGATTCATGTTAATTTAGAAGAAAAACATGTAATTAAATGTTTACGTTTATTACAAGGTTAATTTCGAAAATATCATTAATAAAGGAGCAGTTAGTGGTTGGAAACATAAGTGGCTGCATAAAACTCACAAAACGTATGAAATTTAAAAGGGCGTTTTGTACTTAAATGTAACTAAAAATAGCGACATCAGGTTTAAATAAAAAGGGGTCTAATAACCTAGGGACTTAATTAGAATTTGCTAACTCATATATAATATCCTATTCACCTAACCCTAACCTAATTCTAAAACTAAAATCTAAGTTCCTTCTTCCTCCTCTTTGCAATAACGGCTCATCTCTTAACAAAATACAAGATAAAAATCAAATCTCTCCAAATCATAGCAAATTATATATCAAAACGAAGGTCTCGACGATATGAAGCTACGGATACCATTAGTTTTGTCACATAGCGCTC
This sequence comes from Allium sativum, assembly GCA_030737875.1. NCBI lineage: Eukaryota > Viridiplantae > Streptophyta > Magnoliopsida > Asparagales > Amaryllidaceae > Allium > Allium sativum. The sequence continues at coordinate 739,621,081 of CM060909.1, read as the reverse complement.
GGATTCGCCAAAATTTTGGATCAAACTTTCTGAAATTCGATTGAAGCTGTTCGATGTCGCCTCAGTTTCTAAACGACGGGAGGTCAGAATTTGATGAAATGCGTTGGAATCCTCTTGACGAGAAGCTTCGCATAGAGACCAATTTTGCCTAATTCTGAGGATGTTGAATTTTGCCGAAAAGCGATCTTTTGGATCCAATAAAGTCAAACCTCTGTGAGAACTCTTATCTTACTCAATCTATATTTACAGTTATTATTTGTTTTCATTAATAAATGTAGTTTAATGTCTGTGATGAAATTTTGTGGATTATTTCTGTGGCATACATTATTTGTTATGTATTGATGTTTGGGGATGCAATGTTTGAATTGGTGAATATGTAACATATCAATTGATGTCACCTTATTTATGATTCTTAAAATATGTTACACGGCCATATATGAGTTACCTGACTCATATATGTTGATTGGGTTGATATTTTCACACATCGCCCAAGTGCACAAATAATACATTATTATTTGAATGTTGTTTGAACGTTATTTTAATGTTGTTTGAATGTTATGTGGTTGAGATGTTTAATGAATGTTATTATTGAATACATGGATTGTTTGAAATCCATTAATTAACGGTATTTGATTTGGGTCTCATTCCAATTCAGAAAAGAAATTTGTCAAATAAATATTTATAGTAAAAATTATCCTTTTTATCGAACATTCAAAAAAATAGGAATTTGTCCAAATAAGATTTATGATAAAATTATTCCTTTTATTATAAATGAGAACATGTCTATTGTCATATCTTGAATAACTATGAAAATAATCTTTTTATTTTATTTCGAAAATATGATTAGTGTCATATTTTCATTAATGCTAAAAATCATTCTTTTATTTTCATTTATAAACATGAAAATGAACATAAAGTAGTTGACGCTAAAAACGAACCTTTATTTTCATTTAGAAATATGCAAATGAACATATTTTGTTGACGCTAAAAGTTATGCGAATGAATATATTTTGTTGACGTTGAAGATTATTCCTTTTATCGTAACATAAAAAGATTTGCATCAAAAGATTATTCTTTTATCGTAGTTACAGTGCATAAAAATGATAAAAAAAATCATCATTCTTTCATTGTCACCAAAGAACATGAAAAATGATTTGCATAAAAAAAATCATTCTTTATTGTCATGTAAGTACATAAAAGTGATTCGCATTAAAAAGTTAATCTTTTTATATCATGTAGGAATATGAAATATGTTGTAAAATAAAAAGTTAATCATTTTATTTAAAGTTAAAACATAAAATATGTTTTTAATATAAAAAGTTCTATCTTTTTTAATGTCATGAAAAAACATAAAATGTTTTGCATTAAAAAATTCAAATTTTTAATGTCATAAAGGAACATGAATTTGTTTACATTAAGAATTTATCTTTTTAATGTCGGAACGTGAATTTGTTTACCTTAAGAATTTATCTTTTTAATGTCATGTAGGAATATTTCAATTTAATATAAAGTTAATGGAATTAATTGAAGTGGATTTAGAAAGATTACCTCTTTACTGTCAATAGGTTAAGATAAGAAGATTTGATTTCAAAATTTGAACATTTTGAAAGATTACATTTTACTTGTCATTAAGTGGCAATAGATAGATTTGATTTAAAAATTTGAACGTTTTGAAAGATTACATTTTACTTGTCATTAAGTGGCAATAGATAGATTTGATTTAAAAATTTGAACGTTTTGAAAGATTACATTTTACTTGTCATTAATTGGTAATAAATAGATTTGATTTCAAAATTTGAACGTTTTGAAAGATTACATTTTACTTGTCATTAAGTGGCAATAAATAGATTTGATTTCAAAATTGAGCGTTGGAAAGATCATTATTGTTGTTTTAATAAATGGAAGGTTCAAATCTTTATAAAGATTTGAAAAGATAAGTTAAGGCATTTGAAAGCACGACATATTAGAATTAAAGAATAACCTAAAATTGATATTCTTTAATGGAAAGGATATTTTCAAATAATATGTTTGGACAAATTAATTATAATTATAAAATTATAATTGTACTTGGACACGAGGTTAGGTCACATTTGTGGTGGAAGTCTGCCCGGAACCAACCGGCATATCCAGCAACCACAAATGTTGGGCCTAATGTGAGAGGTCCAAGCGCGCAAATACGAATTGGGCCCAGACACGAGGTTAAGCCCAACTTGTGGGATAAGTCTGCCCGGAACCAACCGGCATATCCAGCATTCACAAGTGGCAGGCTTAATGTGAGGGGTCTAGCCCAATATAAAATATAAATGAATAAGATAATGAACTGGGCTATTTAATTTGTTTAAAATAGCAACGCCATTTTAACCCGAACGTATTTATCGATCTAATTTGTCCATTAAATAATGCATATTAAAAGGGCTAATTTCAAAATTAATATTTTGGAAATAATATTATTTTAATATGATAATAGATAGAATATCCAATTGAAAATAAAGACTGAATTGAAGGTAAAGATTTGATATTACATTTATCAATATAATAAAGACGGATTGAAAATATTACATTTTTCAATGTAATAAAGAATGAATTGAAAATATTACAATTTTTAATGAAATAATGGTTGAATTAAAAAGATTACATCAAAAGATTCCATTTTTATTTAAGATTGATTACATTAGAAAGAATACATTTTTATAGTTCATTTGTTTCATTAAAAAGATTTGCTAATAAGAATGACATTTTCACTATAATACGGTTTTCAAGTACGATTTGCATTAAAAAGAATTTGATGTTAAAATATGATTTGGAAATCCTTTAATTAAAATTTAATAGAAATTTCTAAAGAGAAGCTTTCTAATTCAACATATATTAAATTAGAATTGAAGGAAGATTTGAATTTTGCGTTGTCGTGAACGGTGTCTTTAATAACACTGTTCTTAAACCCCGATTAGAAAAGAATAAATTTTTTAAATAAGAGTTAATGAATTTTCCAATCACTATTTAAATTAGAATTAAATAGTAAATATAAGTTTGGGAAAGATAAATCTTTTAATTAATATTATTAGAGTTTACAATTATACTTAGTAATTGGAATAAATTGAAATGTAAATTTGGTTTATCGTGAACTATGTTTTTTTTAATGACATTCGTTCTTTAACCCGATTTACAGTGAAAGTATAATTTGGAATTTTTAAATCTTTTATTTGGATTTAATGGAAATTTTCCAAAGTAAAGAATTCCAATTAAATAAAATAAATCGGAATTGAATGGAATTCGATTGGTTAATAATTGAGATGAACTTCTGTGGATGAAGACTGTTACTATATATGGAATTTAAAAGGCTTTGCCATTATTCCATTTATATAATTAGTCTGATACAGAAATTTGTATCGATTATATATTGATCTAATTTCAGTAAAGATTTCATATTTTATGGAAGATGATCTTGGGTTCATCGTGAACTGTGTTTTAAATGACACAAGTTCTTTAACCCAATTAAAGATAAGAATTATTTCTTAAAATTGATTGCCATTAAATAATGATTGTTGATATGAAAACTAAATTGGAGTCTTAATAAATTCTTAATTGGATTGAATAGAATAAATTCAAAGGATTTTATCTTTGATAAATTTAGTGGGAATCTTTCCCTAAAAATAAGAGTATTTTATTAAAAAATATATTCTGGATTGGAATGAGGCGTTGGTTGTGTTTTTATATAGCACTTGATTATAAAATACGCGAATTATTCAGAAAGACCGGATTTAACCCATTCTGATTAATTACTACGACGATGAAGAGTCGAAGATGAAAATGGTGATTGAAGACCGGAGATCTTCACATCGTTTGGGTGATTACTGATATCTTGATTGGACCGTACACCCAAGACGATGGAAAAGTGGTGATCATCCAAACGTATTTGGAGATCGACCGGATATGCGAGGTATAAGGTGCCTTCGGTTTCATTCAGACCCAGAACGGACTTGTAAATAGATTATATGTCTGACGTTGTATTCCTTTATACTGTATTCGTTGATCTCTGCTAAATATATATCTGTTTGGTGTTCAACACCCTTCTCTAAGACATACGAGCTTAGAGGTTATATATTGGTAGAAATCAATGGTATGGTATGGATTGACAATGTGGCATGCCAAGATGCAATGATCAAGGCTTTTGTTGAAAAGCAGGGCCTTGTGGGAGGATCAAAGCATAGCCAATTACGGCATAGCTTTCTTTGTGTATAGCGTGACTTCGCGGACCTCACACCCCGGTGTGAACCAGAAACGGGATGGACCTCCGTGAAATGGACATATGCTGGTTTCTAGCTTGGAGTGGTGTCAGCGACCTACCAGCCCTGACACTTTACTCATGTGGATGTTGCTTATTATTACTTGATGGATAGAGAGGCGCCACAGATATATGTATATCTGTGGTTGCAGAGGCTTACGTGCCCAAGATCACTATGAGGTTCAATAGAACCGGCTAGCATATCGTTTACGGCATAACTAATCATCGACGGATGACCGGCCCCGAGGATCTAGGTGCAGTTGCGGCTGAGACCTGAGGCACGAGCTAGAGTGTCTCGAATTAGCATAGGATAATCCCTTTGCCTTGGTTCGCAGATGGAATCCAACTTCCAATACGACATTTTGCGGTTTTGATTGTAGAACTAGTATGGCGACATGGTATATGGTACCCATGCCGTCTATGATTGATACATTTATATTTGAAGTTGATTTCTTCACTTATATAGTAATAATAAAAGATCAAATTTCACGTATCAAGCATTATTTGGCTATTATAAGGGAAAACTCTATCCTCCGGCTTGCGCTTGCATTGTGTGATGGGACCTGAGTCTTATAATAGCCTCATTTTTCAAAAAGCATTGCGTTGTTTTATGCACTGGTTTTCTCGGGAGTAAACCCGTTCTCCTTTAGCGGCGTGGTCCCTTGATTTACCCAACTTTAAGATAAAAGATTAATAACTGTTTTTAGTTCTCACACCAGTCCCATGACTGACCTGGAGTTTATTGTTTTAACCTAAACTCTGGGTGCCCATATTTTCTACATGGGCAGCTAGTAGTTTTGGTTTTGCAGATATTATATTCACAGGATCCTGATATACAGCTGAAGCGATATTCGGGAAGCTCTGTATCCGTGTATTTCTTTCAGTTGTGTTTTGTATTATTTTCCGCTGCTATTTAAATGTAATTTAAACTCTGATGTTGTAATTCCAATGTATATCATTTATTCATACTCTGAATATTCTTGTACTCTGATGTAATTGTTGTAACAGCAATAAAATGTTCTTCTGTTTTGTGTTCTGATGTGTGTTGTTCTCAAAGCAATCCGGGCTTTCCTTTATGGGGAAGCTTGGGTAAGTTTCAGGTGTTTTAAATGACACTTGTTCTTTAACCCGATAAATAAATAGAATGTGATTTGGGTTTGTCGTGAACTGTGTTTTAAATGACATTAGTTCTTTAACCCAGTAAAAGGAGTTTTAATGAATCTGCAATTAGATTGAAATGTGCATTGATAATCTAAATTATCAAATTTGGAAAATGAGCGAGAATGGAGTATCACCAGTTTTGCTCCAAAGCGATAGTTAAATCTTTAATTAGATTTGAACGTGAAATGGTAATTAATTTTACCGATAACACTGTGGTATTAGATATGGAGTATTACCAGTTTTGCATCATGGGATGAATAGGTTGGGATTGGGAAATAAAACAAATAATTACTTCGGTGTGGTTCGCTAATCTTGACTAATTTGGAAAACCATAATTTGGTTTGATATGACATCCAAAGGAAGATTAAAGGATAAATTTTAAAGAATTTATCTTGGATAAAATTAATGGGAACCTTTCCCTAAGAATTGAAATTTAGAAACTAGCTGAAGGTTAGTTAAGAAGAATGGTTTCCTAGGTATTGATCTGTTGTTGGTTTCGGCCTTCGGGGTTAATATTTTGGGGATTGCTCTCTTACTGATTTATGGTTAGTGACTAATGAATTGGAATGAGGCGTATGTTGTGTTTGCATAGCATTTGTTTTTAATATACGCGGGTTGTTCGGAAAGGCCGGGTTTATACCCATTCTGAATAACCGATTCGACGATAAGTCGAAGACCGGAAGTCTTCACATCGTTTGGATAATTACAGACGATACTGATTGGGCTGTACACCCAAGAGGATGGAAATAGTTAGTGGTCATCCAGACGTACTTGGAGATCGATGGATATGCGAAGAAAGTGCCTCCGGTTTCGTTCAGACCCAGAACGAACTTGCAAATGGATTGTGTATCTGACATTGGATTTTATTCTGTGTTGATTGATTTCTGTTAAATATATATATATGTTTGGCAGCGGAGAATTTATTCTCTTGCTTAACGCCCTTCTCTGAGACGTATGAGCTTAGAGGTTATATATCGATAGATATCAATCGCATGGCATGAATTGCCTGTGTGGAATGCTGAGTTACATGGATCAAGGCTTCTATTGAAAAGCAAAGTCTTGTGGTTGATGATCAAAGCACGGCCTACGTGACAGCTTTGTGTATAACGTGAATTCACGAGCCTCACACCTCGGTATGAGTTAAAAACGAGATAAGGACTGCAGGGAGAGCACGACGTTTCTTTCTAGCTTTGGTGGTGTCAGTGACTTACCAGCCCTGACATTTATATACTTTTCACCTATGTGGTTGTTGGATGAGGCGCCTCGATTTTAGGTCTGTAAGGACCGGGAAACGTGTGTTCAGGCATAACTAATCCTCTAACGTAAGTGAGGACCGGCCCTGAAGATCCAGGGGTTACCCAGAGTGTGTAGTCCCGAGGCATTTGCTAGAGTGTCTCGAAGCGGAGAGGAGCTTGCCCCTTGCCTCGACTCATGACGGAAATCCAATTTCCAATACGTGTATTGCAGTTTTAATTGTAGAACTATTATGCCGACATGATATATGGCACCCATGCCGCCTATGATTTATATTTATGATTGAAATTGTTTTGACACTATACACTTATTATAGTATCAAATAATTTGTTTTAAAACGTACCAAGCATGTTTAGCTATTATAATGGAAAACCCTATCCTCCGGCTTGCGTTGCATTGTGTGATCGGACCTGGGTCTTATAATAGCTTCATTTTTCGAAAAAGCATTGAGTTGTTTATCCTATGCACTGGTATTCTTAGGAGGAAACCCATTCCGTGTTATACGACGTGGTCCCTTTAATTACTCTCTTTTAAAGTAAAGTTTTAAATAACTGTTTAATTCTCACACCTGTCACATGACTGACCTGGAGTTTATTGTTTTAACCTAAACTTTGGGTGCCCCTATTTTCCGCACGGGCAGCTAGTAGTTTTGGTTTTGCAGATTTATATTCATAGGATTCTGGTTTACAGCTGGAATGATACCCGGAAAGCTCTGTGTCCGTATATCACCTTCAGTTGTGCTTTGTATTATTTTTCCGCTGCTATGTAATTTATTGTAATCTCTGATATTTGTCGAATGTAATTTATTCATTTATACTCTGTATGTTCTTGTATCTGATGGAATTGTTGTAATAACAATGAAATGTTCTCCCTTCTGCGTTCTATTTTGTCTTGTCCTCAACGCCATCCATGCTTTCCTTCATGGGGAAGTTCGGGTCGTGTCAGTTTGTTATCAGAGCTTTGGTTTACAGAGCTCGAGAACAAGACACATTAGAACCATACGAAAGAATTCATCAGATATTGGATTAGTAATATCCAATTAGAATGTCTCGTTAGAGATAGGATCAGTAGTATCCTAGAACGAGTGTGAAGAGTATATTTTTCAAATGGAAACAATTTTTGTTTTGAAAATTTAAACCATTTTATACGTATTTGAATAATTATTTATTTTGAATTTGGACAATCCAATATATAAAGATTTCGCGTATACGCGTCATGAACGTATATTCGAAGTTTTAATGTACTAGATAGATATAGAATCACGCTCTAGTCGCCCGGAGATGATGTTGATAATGACCATGGCATCATCAATATTTATGTTCGTGTTTCGAAGGTGTGATTTCTATATATTTCCATTAGACTAGTGTGAGAACCAAAACTAATATAGCTAGAATACATTGTTGTGAATTGGCATCAAAACATGATTTTTTGTATATGTAGCAAAATTATGAATTTGAAACGTTAATCCACTAATTGATTGATGTTTGTGTTGTTTTTTTATTTGTTTGATAATTTTGAACCATTTAACCTAATAGAATCAAATATTGAACTGTATTGAGAATTGGTCACATTTGCTAGCATATACATGTATTTACATTGAACAGGTCATAGCAAGGAGGCTAGAGCAGAGAATAAAATTTGTTTGCCCGACAAATAGGTACATGTTTATCATAATTTACTGTTTTGTTTGGGTGATGATGATTTTATGAGCCTATTGGCTAGCCACTTGGCTTTTTCTTTTTCTTTTTGAGATCAGAAGGCCTGTATGGCAATTTCGGGATTTTCCTATGGCTCCCGGTGCAGGGTAGGTTATGGCGAAATTTTTCAAAATTTTAGGGTGTTAGCCAAATTTTTGAAGAATTTGAAAATTCTCAGAAACTGAAAAGTTGGAGAATGGAAGCCAGATCGAACGTAGAGTTAATTAATCAAACCACTTTCGACTTCGTTTCTTTTCGGGGACGAAAAGTTTTAAGTAGGGGAGATTGTAATAACCCGGAAATCTGGGCCAGTTTAAAATTTTTATTTTGGCATTTTTAGCGAATTTTGAATATTTAAAATGAATTATTTTAAATAATATCGACGAGAAATTTATTGGAATATATTTCGAACGTATATTTTATACACGTCGTCGTTAGAATATAAATAATTATTTATAATTATAAAAGGAATTGAAAATGGCGTGGTAGTTCGATAATTCGATTTCAAACTTCAATTGAATGTACCGGGTGCAAAACAAACCGGATTTCAGTGAAACCAAATACATTAGGATCTAATTGAGAATATCTTTCCAATGAATCCGAAAAATTGAAATTTCATAACGGGAATCAAAAGATATGTCCAGTTGAAAATTCTGAATAGTCGCTATGGAATTCAGGCCCTTAAAATGGGAATTTTGCAAACGACCTCGGATTTCGACGAAACCACTTTTGTTGGATCCGGAATGTCAAGTTATTGCTAGATTCCAAATTTCATAATTTTTTGAATCAATATGTGAGCGTGGCAAAGGAAAACGCGTTTGACCAGTTTCAGTTGATTTTAATCGACTGGAAAGTGGCCATTTTTCCAACGGTCTCGGAATTCGACGAAACTAGTTTTGTTAGAATCGTATTGTCAATACGAAGATAGAAAATATTTTTCTAGAATTTTTCAAGTTAGTATGTGACCCCAGTGAATTGAAATGCATGTTCAAATTCAATATATAGAAGTATATGTTGATTTTGATGGAAACTGATCGCAACGATCGAATCTGCCAACGATACATATCCCATTGTGTTCGGAATGGGGGTTATTAGCTATGGACGACAGGCAGTGGGCCTTGTTTCGAAGTCGAATGAAAATGTTACTTTTAGAATTAAAATAATATAAATTAAAAATAAAATAAAACCCTCTTCTCCCCTTATATACTATCTGCCCCCCCCCCTTCAAAATCGATTTCTGAAAAAAAAACAAAAAAAGAAAGCCGCAGCGCGGTAGCGCCGAGCCCCCCACCGTCGATGAGCCGCCGCCCCCCCCCCCCCCACCCCCCCTCTTCTTCTTCCTCGACCTCCTCCTCTCCTCCTTCCCCCATCTCGCGTTCAACCTCCATTGCACCCTCGTCGAACACCCCGCCGCCCCTCTAAACCCTAAGCCGCCGCATTAGCCCCCCCTCGCCTAACCTCCGCCCGCTTCTAGCTCGATCCCCCCCCCCCAAGCGAGAAACTGCAGCCCCGAGTCCTCCTCCAATGTTCGCCATAGCAAACCCCTTTTTTTTCGAGCAATGTAAGTTTGTTTTATTTATTTATTTTCCATAAGCTTTGATTTTTATATATATATATAATATATTAGCTTTTTGTTTGAATAGAAAAGATTAGATTTCTAAAATAGAAAAGATTAGATTTTTAAAATAGAAAATATTAGATTTTTAAAATAGAATTTTTATCTATATAATAGCGATGTAAAAATATAATTTTTATCTATATAGTAGCGGTGTGAAAATAGAATTTTTATCCATATAGCGTGATAGTAAAAATTCGATTTTTATATAATGAATAGCAAAGTAAAAATTCGATTTTTATATATTGAATAGCGAAGTAAAAATTCGATTTTTATATATTGAATAGCGAAGTAAAATTTCGATTTTTATATATTGAATAGCAAAGTAAAAATTCGATTTTTTATATATTGAATAGCAAAGTAAAATTTTGATTTTTATATATTGAATTGCGAAGTAAAAATTCGATTTTTATATATTGAATAGCGAAGTAAAAATTCGATTTTTATATATTGAGTAGCGAAGTAAAAATTCGATTTTTATATATTGAATAGCGAAGTGAAAATGTAATTTTTATATATATAGTGGCTACGGGCAACGAAAGCGACAAAAGGCGAGAATGACGAAGACTTCTACATTTGAAGTGGCGTGGAGTTGGAATAGCTATCGGTGAGAACTCCTCACTCTAAATTTCTTTTTCTAGTTATATATGTATACTAGGATGTAGACAGTGTTTAGTAGCACCCGACACCCGTCATCCACAGACCATGGATGGCTTGTTTGTTTGATTGATGTGTTGTGAAATTTGTTTGTGAAGTTGATGTGAAATAGATAATGAAATATATTCATGTGTTGAAATAAATTAATTATCGTTAAAAATATAATTTTTAACGTGAAAGTGAATAAATAAATATTTATAAACAAATCGGCCGATTTGTTTGTATACACGGATTTGACTAATATTGATTGGGATGATAAATTTTACACATCGCCCAACTGCACGAATAAAAATATGTGTTTGTTGTTTTGAAACCCCACACGGGTATTGGGATAATATATGACATACACCAATCCCAATAATTAGTTGTATGTCTATTGATGGATTGACAGGCTGTTATAAGCGCTAGATATCTATATTTGATGCTTATACAGTGTAGTGCACTTTGGATGATGGTTGATTATTTATCGTTGCTATTATATACATTGGTTGTATGGAATCCATATAATTAACTTTATATGGTAATTGATTGGGCCTCATTCCAATTTAGAAAGTAAAGAATATTGTAAAGTAAAGGTTCATGTGTTTTACTGTACTCATCTGTTGAGATTAGTCATGTGTTGAACGAAATATTTTAACAATAAAATTTACATCTTTATCATTAGAAAATAAAGGTTCATGTGTTGACCGTACTCTTCCGTTGAGATTAGTCATGTGTGGAACGAAATATTTTAACAATAAAATTTACATCTTTATCGTATATAAAATATATTAAATAACAAAAAGAGTCACACATGGACAGTACTCATTTGTTGAGATTAGTCGTGTGTTGACAAAAATATAGATTCACATATTGAATAGGATAAATATTCATTTATTGAATAGAATAACGGAATTATTGAAATATATAAATCTGTGTTGATTAGAAATGCGCTATTTTGACGCGAACGATATTTATATCGATTATATTTGTTTTTATATTTGAATTGAATCGAATAGAAAACCAATTTGAATTGAATCGAATAGAAAACCAATTTGAATTTGATTTGAATAGAAAACGAATTTGAATTGAATTGAATAGAAAACGAATTTGATTTAATTAGAAAATGAATTCGAATTGAATAGAAAACGAATTTGATTTAATTAGAAAACAAATTCGAATTGAATTGAATAGAAAATGAATTTGATTTGATTAGAAAACGAATTGAATTTGATTTGAATAGAAAACGAATTTGAATTGAATTAAATAGAAAACGAATTTGATTTAATTAGAAAACGAATTCGAATTGAATTGAATAGAAAACGAATTTGAATTGAATTGAAAAGAAGATGAATTCGAATCGAATTAAAATCGATTTGAATTGAAATCAAATAGAAATGAAAGTAAAAAGGATTTTTAATAGAAAATTCAATTTTGATTTGAATTTGAAATAAAAGTTGAAATTGTTTTTGAAACGAATTCAAAACGATTTATAAAATGTGTTTTAAATAGAAATCGACGAAATATGTATTATATATATTATATATATAATATAATGGTCTGAATAGAACGCGCCGCGGCAGTTCGTGAATTTCGACCATTTATTTCAAACGGACATTACGGGAGATCCGACCGTCGGTTCTCCTAAAACCGGAACCGTTGGGTTCGTATCGGAAAGAGCTTTCTAGCGAATATTAGAAATTTGAAATCTAACGGTTGGATTTGGAGATAAGTCCAAATCAAATTTGAAAAAGGTCGCTGTAAGTGCAGTTCGATGGCCGTTGATGGAAATCGACTGTACGGGCCTTGATAAAATTATTAAAAATAGTAATAATTTGTGTAAAATCATAAGAAATGATTTGGGAAAAATTAGGATGAAAAACTCCATATTCGAAAAGATAAAAATAGATTTTTATCGAAATGAACTAGTTTTGAACTAAAATTAAAACCCATTTATTTTTAAATAAATAAATTGGATTTGAAATGGGTTGTAAATAGAATTGATTTGATGGTTTATCGAGAACGGTGTTTTAAAAGACACTTGTTCTTTAACCCGATAAATAAATAAAACGTGATTTGGGTTTGTCGTGAACTGTGTTTTAAATGACATTAGTTCTTTAACCCAGTAAAAGGAGTTTTAATGAATCTGCAATTAGATTGAAATGTGCATTGATAATCTAAATTATCAAATTTGGAAAATGAGCGAGAATGGAGTATCACCATTTTTGCTCCAAAGCGATAGTTAAATCTTTAATTAGATTTGAACGTGAAATGGTAATTAATTTTACCGATAACACTGTGGTATTAGATTTGGAGTATTACCAGTTTTGCTTCATGGGTGAATAGGTTGGGATTGGGAAATAAAATAAATAATTACTTCGGTGTGGTTCGCTAATCTTGACTAGTTTGGAAAACCATAATTTGGTTTCATATGACATCCAAAGGAAGATTAAAGGATAAATTTTAAAGAATTTATCTTGGATAAAATTAATGGGAACCTTTCCCTAAGAATTGAAATTTAGAAACTAGCTGAAGGTTAGTTAAGAAGAATGGTTTCCTGGGTATTGATCTGATGTTGGTTTCGGCCTTCGGGGTTAATATTTTGGGGATTGCTCTCTTACTGATTTAGGGTTAGTGACTAGTGAATTGGAATGAGGCGTATGTTGTGTTTGCGTAGCATTTGTTTTTAATATACGCGGGTTGTTCGGAAAGGCCGGGTTTATACCCATTCTGAATAACCGATTCGACGATAAGTCGCAGATGAAGACGGTGGTCGAAGACCGGAAGTCTTCACATCGTTTGGATAATTACTGACAATCCTGATTGGGCTGTACACCCAAGAGGATGGAAATAGTTAGTGGTCGTCAAGACGTACTTGGAGATCGAAGGATATGCGAAGAAAGTGCCTCTGGTTTCGTACAGACCCAGAACGAACTTGCAAATGGATTGTATGTCTGACATTGGATTTTATTCTTTGTTGATTGATTTCTGTTAAATATATATCTGTTTGGTGGCAGAGAATTTATTCACTTGCTTAACGCCCTTATCTGAGACGTACGAGCTTAGAGGTTATATACCGGTAGATATCAATCGCATGGCATGAATTGCCTGTGTGGCATATTGAGTTGCATTGATCAAGGCTTCTGTTGAAAAGCAAAGTCTTGTGGTTGATGATCAAAGCACGGCCTACGTGACAGCTTTGTGTATAACGTGAATTCACGAGCCTCACACCTCGGTATGAGTTAAAAATGGGATAAGGACTGCAGGGAGAGCACGACGTTTCTTTCTAGCTTTGGTGGTGTCAGTGACTTACCAGCCCTGACATTTATATACTTTTCACCTATGTGGTAGTTGGATGAGGCGCCTCGATTTTAGGTCTGTAAGGACCGGGAAACGTGTGTTCAGGCATAACTAATCCTCTAACGTAAGTGAGGACCGACCCTGAAGATCCAGGGTTTACCCAGAGTGTGTAGTCCTGAGGCATTTGCTAGAGTGTCTCGAAGCGGAGAGGAGCTTGCCCCTTGCCTCGACTCATGATGGAAATCCAATTTCCAATACGTGTATTGCGGTTTTAATTGTAGAACTAGTATGGCGACATGATAAATGGTACCCATGCCGCCTATGATTTATATTTATGATTGAAATTGTTTTGACACTATACACTTATTATAGTATCAAATGATTTGTTTTAAAATGTACCAAGCATGTTTTGGCTATTATAAGGGAAATCCCTATCCTCCGGCTTGCGTTGCATTGTGTGATGGGACCTGGGTCTTATAATAGCTTCATTTTTCGAAAAAGCATTGCGTTGTTTATCCTATGCACTGGTATTCTTGGGAGGAAACCCGTTTCGTGTTATACAACGCGGTCCCTTGAATTACTCTCTTTTAAAGTAAAGTTTTAAATAACTCTTTTAGTTCTCACACCGGTCACATGACTGACCTGGAGTTTATTGTTTTAACCTAAACTCTGGGTGTGTAACACCCCGAATTTCAATTAACACTAATGGTTAGTAATTAAAGTATAATTAATCTTAGATATGAGAATCAGGGGAAACGGGCTGCGTCATTGCGTTCGTCTCGGAAAAAATACGCGAAATAGAGTCCGAGTTTGCGTAAAACGGCTACCGTATGAAAGAGATATGGACGAACGAAGTTAGGCAGAAAAACCCGAAACAGGCCAGAAATGCACTGGCGCACTTGTGAAGTGCGCCAATACAAAAATACACTGGCGCACTTGGGAAGTGCGCCCATGTCGGGACAGGAAACCTGCACAGTTTCTAGAGAGTTTTGTGGTTGGGTGCACCAGTTTGGGGGTTTGGGCTTGGTCTTAAGGTTGGTTTCTGGAAGGTTCCGAAATCTAAGGGTCCTAATCTAATTTAGGGTTAATCTAAGGGCCTAAAACACTCACCTAATCTATAAATACACCCTAAACCTACCCTAATCCATACTAAAAATAGAATTGAGGGCTACATGCCGCCAAATTAAATCTTAGAAGGAGCCTCCACTAATTTATGAAGAGGGTTGCAAGCTAATCACTCTCTAATCAACCTCTAATCCATTCTAAGCATCTTAATCTTCTTCATTTGGAGTGCAAATTGGCTAGTTGTGAGTTTCTATCACTCTAATGATCAATTGCTAAACTAAGTAGATGAGATATGATGAGATCATATGGTTTTGTTTGGGGATTAATGGGTTTTAAGTCATATGACATGATGTTAGTTTGCTAATGTATGTGGGTTATGCAAGTTTTGTGCTTTGTGATCATATGTTAATATGCAAGTTACATGTATGATAATATGCAAGTTACATGTATGATAATTATGCAAGTTGTATGTTTCTTCATATGCAAGTTTATGAGTTCATATGCAAGTATGTAACATGTAATGCAAGTTCATATGCAAGTTCATATGCAAGTTTATGAGTTCATAAGCAAGTTATGTAACATGTTATGCAAGTTCATATGCAAGTTATGTGACATATTATGCAAGTTCATATGCAAGTCTTGTATTTGTTAATATGTAAGTTTATGTAACATGTTATGCAAGTTAATATGCAAGTTATGTGACATGTTATACAAGTTAATATGCAAGTTATGTGACATGTTATACAAGATTATATGCAAGTTATGTGACATGTTATGCAAGTTCATATGCAAGTTATGTGTTTGTTAATATGCAAGATGGCACCTTTGAAACATGTTCATACATATGCAAGTTGACACCTTTTATATGTGTTATGTCATGAGAACGAAATTACGTGGGAACGATGGGGTTAATTCAATGCATATGTTAATAAGATTGTGTGAAATTAATATAATTATGCATAACATAAAATAAATGAACATAGTATGGGAATTTGCCTATTAAGTTAGGTGTACCCGTACTATGTGTTGGGAATTTGCCTATTAAGTTAGGTGTACCCACACTTTGGAGTTGGGAATTTGCCTATTAAGTTAGGTGTACCCATATTCCTAAAATAAACATGATAATTATCACAAATTATGGGGGTGATTAATTAGGAGTAATTAATCGATTAAGACACGAGGTTGGACCCGTTTGTAGTGTAAGATTGCCTGGAGTTTACCGGCTTAACCAGGCATCTACAAATGACGGTCCAATGTGAGGGGTCTTAATCATAAATTAAATACGTAACAAGGGTAAATGACACTAGGTTGGACTCTTTTGTAGTGTAAGACTGCCCGGAACCTACCGGCTTAACCAGGCATCTACAAATGAGGGTCCAATGTGAGGGGTCCTTTACACGGTTACGGTGTTAATCAATTAAGAAACACTTAACCAGATAAGCATGTAGTGGGGCAAGGTGGTTAAGTGGGTACCTTGGGTGGTATGTGGAAATTGCTAGTGGTTGCCAATAGAAAATATGATAAAATACTTAACCAAGATGAAACATGTAATTAGACATGATTAAAGGGTTAAGTGGGAAACACTAGTGTGTGGGCCAAGCTTAGGGGGATGGCTTGTGCTGGGGGCCCATTTCAACCAGTAACCCATACGTATCTTAGTGGGCTCGACCCATGTCGAGGACGGGACACGCATACTGGGCTTGACTATAAGAGGCCAAAATGGGTTAGCGGTGGCAACGCATGACCAACGGGTTTCATATGCGTGTGTGGGCCCGGGCTGGTAAATAAGACGTTGCATCGTGTAGATATAAGTCGTGCACCGTTAATTTTATCAGGTTGCCACGTTGGGGAATGGTACACCCCACGGTGGGGCCAGCACGGGTATCTACGTTAGGGAGCCGATCGAATGGGGAGTAGTGTGTACACCTAGTGGATTGTAGGGCCCCGTGGCGTCTACTTAGTCACCTAGGGGTACGCGAGAACTATTAAGTTCATTTTATAAGTCCATGGGTGGGATCAACCATTAAGTTAGGAATGACTGGCGTGGTGCAGTTTAGTAATTTACCTTTGGAAGGGTAGATGCGTCTTTATCTTTTATCTTAGTTTAGTTGACCCATTCATCCCCATTAGTTACCGTATATCAGTTTATGTCTTCTCTGGTTACTTTAACGATTGTATTGTTAAAGTTATAGGACTCGCTCAGACTTATGTCTGACCCCGTTGTTTTTAT
Organism: Allium sativum; assembly: GCA_030737875.1. Lineage (NCBI taxonomy): Eukaryota > Viridiplantae > Streptophyta > Magnoliopsida > Asparagales > Amaryllidaceae > Allium > Allium sativum. Next base: position 739,603,841 of record CM060909.1, on the reverse strand, counting down.
CTTTTTCCCAACCCTCAGGTCCTACGGTGGATACTAGCAGTAGTGGAGCTTGATCGGATTGCTGTTCCAGTCTTTAGGAGCTTGGATAGATGTAAAGCTCCAGTTACCCAGTTATCTTTTCTTTTGTCATGGCTATTGTATGAGAGTGGGATTATGTACTTCTTTATTTTGATGGATATTGTACTTGACTTTTATTGTGGTTTTATGATGTAACCAGACATGTTTTACTTCCGCTGTTATGAGATGATATTTTAAATTTCAAGTACTATTTATATCTGTCTTGTTGTAATTTTTCTGTTCTATATTCACTAAAATACTCCACCGATGCTATGGCATTCCCTTAGTGAGTGACCATAGCGGGAGTGGGGTGTTACACGTGGTATCAGAGCTGAAGGTTACCGGAACAGATAAATTTTCGAGAAAAATACTTTTTTTTTAAAATAGTAAAGGTATTATTTTTGGAAAAAGTATTTTCAAAAACATGTCTTTTAAGAGAAAAGTTTTTGAAAAAGAAAAGCATAATCCCCAATAGCCATATCTTTATCTTTCGGAATCTCCTTTTTGAATCTTTCCTCTTTCGTTTCAGCATGGCTGAAGATCTTAACATCCCGGAGGGCTTAGTTATACCACTATGGTATAGGAGGTTACAAGAGGCTAGGGCCGCGGCTGCGGGTCCAGCCAATGCTACTACACCAGAGGCAACCGCTCCTCCTCCTCAGCCTAGAGTGGATAATTTTGCTAAGATTTGCAAGGAGTTCAAGGCTATAGGAGGAAAACCTTTTCTAGGTTCATAGACTTTCGTAGAGGCTAGAGATTGGCTTAAGGAAGTGGAAGAGTTGCTAGATATCTTTGAAGTGGAAGAAGGAAAGAAAGTCAAGTTGGCGGCTTGGTTAATGAAGGGAGAGGCCTCACTCTGGTGGGAGGTCACTAATGGAGAACGCCCTGTTGACTCTTGGGCAGATTTCAAGCAAAGGTTTGGGGCTAAGTTTCTCTCAAGGGCGGAAGAGAATCTGTTCATGGAGAAGTTCTTGAATTTGAAGCAAGGGAATCTCACGGTGAAAGAATATGTCAACAAATTCAATCAATTAGCAAGGTTTGGCATAGAGTTGGTGAATACACCGGAGAAGAAGGCTTTGAGGTTCGTTAGAGGCTTGAACGAACCATTGCAAGGAATAGCTATGACTCACATTCCTATGGGGGCCACCTTTGAGAAGCTTGTCTACATGGCACTTATGCATGAGGATGATAAGAGTTCTAAGGCACCAGAGAAGAAGGGGGATCAGAAGAAACCGCAACAACAACAACAAGGTAAGGGTGGAAAAGGCAATGGTGACAAGGGGAAGAAGAAGAAGAAGTGCTTCAATTGTGGGACCCCAGGCCACCTCAGCAAGGATTGTCACAAAAAGAAGAAGACCGGTTGCTTTCATTGTGGTGAAGCGGGACATCTTGTGAAGGACTGCCCAAAGAAGGGGCAGAAGACGGGGTCTACCTCAGGAGGTCAGGTGCAAGCTCTTATGGCACCAGCTCAGGCAGGGGGGCAAGTTCAGGCTCTCTCAGTTCCACCGATTCAGCAGAGAGGTAGAACTATTTCCATTGAAAGTCTGGTTTTTCTGTTTGATCATCCAGTTCGTACTTTGTTTGACTCTGGCACATCGCATTCTTTTATCTCATCATCGTTAGTTGAGTCACCGCACTTAGACACCAGTCTAGTTGATGATCCCTTGGTTGTTTCAAACCCAATTGGGGGCTCCATATATCTGTCTATGATATGTTTGGGTTTGAAGATTTCTATACCTAGCGTTGAGTTTGGATGTGATGCTTTTGTATTGGGCTTCACGGGCTATGGGTTGATTTTGGGCATGGACTGGTTATCCAGTAATGGTGCCGTTCTTGATTGTGAAAGGAGAGTTGTCAGGCTTATGACCCGCTTGGGTAATACTCTCGAGATCTCTTGTAATCCCATGGAATCTGTTTTGCTAAGTTATCTTGAATCACTCGATGCTTCGGTCGAGAGTTTGCGTTCTGTCAGAGTGGTCCGGGAATATCCGGATGTGTTTGAAGAGGTGAAAGGTTTGCCTCCGAAGCGGGAGATAGATTTCCGAATTTATTTGGTGGATAATGCCAAACCAGTGTCTTTGCCAGTGCGCCACATGGCTCCTCGTGAGAGAAGAGAACTTCATAAGCAAGTAGGGGAGTTGCTTGAGAAGGGGTTCATAAGGCGAAGTATATCGGAGTGGGGAGCTCCAGTAGTGTTTGCCACGAAGGCGGATGGGTCCCTCAGACTTTGTGTGGATTATAGAGAACTTAATAAGCTCACGAAGAAGAATAGACACCCATTACCGAGGATAGATGATCTCTTTGATCAGTTGGTTGGCGCCTCAGTGTTTTCGCAGATGGACTTAGCTACAGGGTTTCATTAGTTGAGAGTGGCGGAGGACGGTATAGAGAAGACTGCTTTCCGGACTCCGGATGGTTTTTATGAGTGGCTTGTGATGCCATTTGGGTTGACAAATGCCGCTGCATACATTGTTGATCTGATGAGTAGAGTGTTCAGAGAGTATCTGAATAAGTTTGTAGTGGTCTTTATGGATGACATCTTGGTCTTTTCCAAGAGTGAAGAAGAGCATGCCTTACATCTCAGAGAAGTGTTGGAGACTCTTCGAGCACATAGTCTTAAAGCTAAATTCTCTAAATGTCATTTTTGGAGAAGAGACGTGCGATTCTTAGGGCATGTGGTCTCTAAGGAAGGGATAGCTGTGGATCCCGCAAAGATAGTATCTATCCAGGATTGGAAAGTTCCTAGAAATGCTACCGAAGTAAGAAGTTTCTTGGGGTTGGCAGGATATTATAGGAAGTTCATCAAAGACTTCGCGAAGATATCAGCCCCATTAACCCGCTTGACGAAGAAGAATCTGGTTTTCTCATGGGACGTAGATTGTGATTATGCTTTCCGACGGTTAAAGAGAGCTTTGACCACCGCTCCAGTTTTAGTGCTTCCAGATGGGAGTAAGCCGTTTGTTGTTTATACCGATGCTTGTGGGACAGGATTAGGCGCAGTCTTGATGCAGGAGGGAAGGGTAATAGCCTATGGAGGGAGGCAATTGAGAGTGCATGAGAAGAATTACCCTACCCGTGATCTAGAGTTAGCCGCGATTGTTTTCACACTTAAGTCTTGGCGCCATTATCTTCTTGGTGAGAGATTCAAGTTGTTCACTGACCATAAATCATTGAAGTACTTATTCTCTCAGAAGGATTTAAACTTAAGACAGCAAAGGTGGATGGAGTTCTTAGCATCCTATGATTTCGAGATAGCGTATACCCCTGGCAAGGGTAACGTGGTGGCGGACGCCTTGAGTAGAAAAAGGCTATCTTTGAGTCCATTGTTCGTGGAACGGCGAAGCTTGGAGTTTCTTTCTTTGTTCGACTTCAGACCTTCTGTTGACTTTGTACCTGGTTTGTTAGCATCCTTGGAGGTTAGACCTACTCTTTTGGGACGGATTGGCGAGGCTCAGCGAGACGACCCACAGATGGTTGAGTTGGTAGAGAAGCTTATAAGGGGGGAGTCGTCCAGCCATTTGGGTAGATACACCATAGATGATAGGGGATGGTTGCATAGAGACGGTAGACTTTGTGTACCGCAAGATGAGAGTTTGAATAAGGCTATTTTGGATGATGCACATCGTTCAAGGATGACTATTCATCCCGGTGGAGACAAAATGTACCAAGACATGAAGAGAGTTTTCTTCTAGGCCGGTATGAAGAAAGATGTGGCCGAGTATGTGGCTAGATGCTTAGTGTGCCAACAAGTTAAAGCGGAGCAAAGGAAACCCGGTGGGTTGCTACACCCATTGGAAGTTCCGCAATGGAAGTGGGATAGTGTCTCGATGGATTTCATCGATGGGTTACCGAGATCGAGGAAGGGCAATACGGGAATTTGGGTTGTGGTAGACAGACTTACCAAGAGTGCCCATTTTATACCCGTGAAGAGTAAGAGGACCGCTCCATGGCTTGCTTCAGTCTATGTTAGAGAGATTGTTAGATTGCATGGCGTACCATCCAGCATTGTAAGTGATCGAGATCCTATCTTCACTAGTGAGTTTTGGAGAAGTTTGCAAGAGGCAGTAGGGACTCAGTTGTGTTTGAGCACCGCATATCATCCTCAGACGGACGGTCAGACCGAGAGGGTGAACCGTATCTTAGAAGATCTCTTGAGGCTTTGTATCTTGGATTTTGGAGGTACATGGGAAGAACATCTTCCTTTGGTGGAGTTCGCATACAATAACAGCTTTCAGTCTAGTATTGGCATGGCACCTTTCGAAGCTCTTTATGGAAGGCCTTGTCGATCTCCTACATGTTGGTGGGAATCTACGGATAAGATCTTGCTTGGGCCAGATATGGTTAGAGAGACTTCAGAGAAGATTGATTTGATTCGAAGAAGGATGAAAGCAGCGCAAGATAGACAGAAATCTTATGCGGATCGGAGAAGGACGGATCTTGAGTTTGAGGTTGGGGACATGGTTTTTGTCAAAGTATCTCCGTTGAGAAATGTTGTTCGCTTTGGGTCCGTTGGGAAGTTAGCACCGAGGTTTGTTGGGCCGTTTCTTATTAAGGAAAGGATTGGACGGATGGCATATAGGGTGGAGTTGCCCGACAGACTTAGTGGTGTTCATGATGTATTCCATGTATCACATTTGAGGAAGTGCTTACATGAGACCGCAGAGGTGGTAGAGCCGAGCTTGCTTAGAGATGTAGAGGTAGAGAATGATGCGACGATTCGACGAGCTCCTACTCGCATCCTTGGGTCAGAAACTAGGATGTTGAGGAACAGAGAAGTTCAGCTAGTTAAAGTGGAATGGGGAGATGACGAAAGCAATGCTACTTGGGAGACGGAAGCGAAGATGCGTTCTTTGTATCCATTTCTTTTTGAGAGTATGTCTTTTAACTTCTCCTTTATCGCTTGTCTAGTACTTATCTTATCTTTAGTATATCCTCTCGCTAGTACCTATGACCTTTAGATAGGGTAAAACCTATGGTTGAAACATGTGTTTGAAACATGTTATGGTTGATGGATGCATGTGGATGCAATTGTTTGCTAGTGGTTGCTCGTGGATGCATATACACACACATTAGGCACTAGATCGGCTCAGTCACTTCATGTTGCATATCGCATAAATGGATGTGGTAGTTAGATTGATGGATGTATCATGGCTGTGTTATCATGTGGATGATGCATTTTTGTGTATGGTTGTGCACGCATATAGAAATTCTATGTGTCAATAGGGTTTCGCATACATATTGGATGCATGGCACTATCATGGTTTGCATTAAGCAGGTCGACTGAATCAGTAGACCGCCTGATTTTGCATTAGTATACGGACATATACACACACTTTCTGCATATGTTCATACATCATTAGAAGTTTCTAAGGATAATGGTTGCTTGTGGTTGATGGTTTAGTAGATGGTTGTTTGGTTGGTAGGATACGTTCTTCTTGACTTAGAGATTTCGAGGACGAAATCCTTTAAGTAGGGGAGAATGTAACACCCCGAATTTCAATTAACACTAATGGTTAGTAATTAAAGTATAATTAATCTCAGATATGACAATCAGGGGAAACGGGCTGCGTCATTGCGTTCGTCTCGGAAAAAATACGCGAAATAGAGTCCGAGTTTGCGTAAAACGGCTACCGTATGAAAGAGATATGGACGAACGAAGTTAGGCAGAAAAACCCGAAACAGGCCAGAAATGCACTGGCGCACTTGTGAAGTGCGCCAGTACAAAAATACACTGGCGCACTTGGGAAGTGCGCCCATGTCGGGACAGGAAACCTGCACAGTTTCTAGAGAGTTCTGTGGTTGGGTGCACCAGTTTGGGGGTTTGGGCTTGGTCTTAGGGCTGGTTTCTGGAAGGTTCCGAAATCTAAGGGTCCTAATCTAATTTTGGGTTAATCTAAGGGCCTAAAACACTCACCTAATCTATAAATACACCCTAAACCTACCCTAATCCATACTAAAAATAGAATTGAGGGCTACATGCCGCCAAATTAAATCTTAGAAGGAGCCTCCACTAATTTATGAAGAGGGTTGCAAGCTAATCACTCTCTAATAAACCTCTAATCCATTCTAAGCATCTTAATCTTCTTCATTTGGAGTGCAAATTGGCTAGTTGTGAGTTTCTATCACTCTAATGATCAATTGCTAAACTAAGTAGATGAGATATGATGAGATCATATGGTTTTGTTTGGGGATTAATGGGTTTTAAGTCATATGACATGATGTTAGTTTGCTAATGTATGTGGGTTATGCAAGTTTTGTGCTTTGTGATCATATGTTAATATGCAAGTTACATGTATGATAATATGCAAGTTACATGTATGATAATTATGCAAGTTGTATGTTTCTTCATATGCAAGTTTATGAGTTCATATGCAAGTATGTAACATGTTATGCAAGTTCATATGCAAGTTATGTAACATGTTATGCAAGTTCATATGCAAGTTATGTGACATATTATGCAAGTTCATATGCAAGTCATGTATTTGTTAATATGTAAGTTTATGTAACATGTTATGCAAGTTAATATGCAAGTTATGTGACATGTTATACAAGTTAATATGCAAGTTATGTGACATGTTATAGAAGATTATATGCAAGTTATGTGACATGTTATGCAAGTTCATATGCAAGTTATGTGTTTGTTAATATGCAAGATGGCACCTTTGAAACATGTTCATACATATGCAAGTTGACACCTTTTATATGTGTTATGTCATGAGAACGAAATTACGTGGGAACGATGGGGTTAATTCAATGCATATGTTAATAAGATTGTGTGAAATTAATATAATTATGCATAACATAAAATAAATGAACATAGTATGGGAATTTGCCTATTAAGTTAGGTGTACCCATACTATGTAGGGAATTTGCCTATTAAGTTAGGTGTACCCGCACTTTGGAGTTGGGAATTTGCCTATTAAGTTAGGTGTACCCATATTCCTAAAATAAACATGATAATTATCACAAATTATGGGGGTGATTAATTAGGAGTAATTAATCGATTAAGACACGAGGTTGGACCCGTTTGTAGTGTAAGACTGCCCGGAGTTTACCGGCTTAACCAGGCATCTACAAATGACGGTCCAATGTGAGGGGTCTTAATCATAAATTAAATACGTAACAAGGGTAAATGACACGAGGTTGGACCCGTTTGTAGTGTAAGACTGCCCGGAACCTACCGGCTTAACCAGGCATCTACAAATGACGGTCCAATGTGAGGGGTCCTTTACACGGTTACGGTGTTAATCAATTAAGAAACACTTAACCAGATAAGCATGTAGTGGGGCATGGGGGTTAAGTGGGTACCTTGGGTGGTATGTGGAAATTGCTAGTGGTTGCCAATAGAAAATATGATAAAATACTTAACCAAGATGAAACATGTAATTAGACATGATTAAAGGGTTAAGTGGGAAACACTAGTGTGTGGGCCAAGCTTAGGGGGATGGCTTGTGCTGGGGGCCCATTTCAACCAGTAACCCATACGTATCTTAGTGGGCTCGACCCATGTCGAGGACGGGACACGCATACTGGGCTTGACTATAAGAGGCCAAAATGGGTTAGCGGTGGCAACGCATGACCAACGGGTTTCATATGCGTGTGTGGGCCCGGGCTGGTAAATAAGACGTTGTTGCATCGTGTAGATATAAGCCGTGCACCGTTAATTTTATCAGGTTGCCACGTTGGGGAATGGTACACCCCACGGTGGGGCCAGCACGGGTATCTACGTTAGGGAGCCGATCGAATGGGGAGTAGTGTGTATACCTAGTGGATTGTAGGGCCCCGTGGCGTCTACTTAGTCACCTAGGGGTACGCGAGAACTATTAAGTTAATTTTATAAGTCCATGGGTAGGATCAACCTTTAAGTTAGGAATGACTGGTGTGGTGCAGTTTAGTAATTTACCTTTGGAAGGGTAGATGCGTCTTTATCTTTTATCTTAGTTTAGTTGACCCATTCATCCCCATTAGTTACCGTATATCAGTTTATGTCTTCTCTGGTTACTTTAACGATTGTATTGTTAAAGTTATAGGACTCGCTCAGACTTATGTCTGACCCCGTTGTTTTTATCTTTTTCCCAACCCTCAGGTCCTACGGTAGATCCTAGCAGTAGTGGAGCTTGATCGGATTGCTGTTCCAGTCTTTAGGAGCTTGGATAGATGTAAAGCTCCAGTTACCCAGTTATCTTTTCTTTTGTCATGGCTATTGTATGAGAGTGGGATTATGTACTTCTTTATTTTGATGGATATTGTACTTGACTTTTATTGTGGTTTTATTATGTAACCAGACATGTTTTACTTCCGCTGTTATGAGATGATGTTTTAAATTTCAAGTACTATTTATATCTGTCTTGTTGTAATTTTTCTGTTCTATATTCACTAAAATACTCCACCGATGCTATGGCATTCCCTTAGTGAGTGACCATAGCGGGAGTAGGGTGTTACAGGGTGCCCCTATTTTCCGCACGGGCAGTTAGTAGTTTTGGTTTTGCAGATTTATATTCACAGGATTCTGGTTTACAGCTGGAATGATACCTGGAAAGCTCTGTATCCGTATATCACCTTCAGTTGTGCTTTGTATTATTTTTCCGCTGCTATTTAATTTATTGTAATCTCTGATATTTGTCGAATGTAATTTATTCATTTATACTCTGTATTTTCTTGTATCTGATGGAAATGTTGTAATAACAATGAAATGTTCTCTCGTCTGCGTTCTATTTTGTCTTGTCCTCAACGCCATCCGTGCTTTCCTTCACGGGGAAGTTCGGGTCGTGTCACGTAAACTAAGTACGAGAGTGGTGTAAACAGATTCGTAAATAAGAAATTAAGAAATAGGTTTAAGGAAACTAGAAACTGACTCGAAATTAGTTAAGTTGAATAGGTGTTTGAGTATCGATCTGTTGTTGGATTCAGCCTTCGGGGTTTATACTTGGGGATTTATTCTCTTACTTGTTTACTGTTAGAGATTAATGGATGTGCAAGTTTAGTGATACGTGAAAAAGATGGTGAAAAGATTTTCAGTGATAACATATATTTTCTAAGTATAGAAAATAAGAAGTTGTGGAAATATGGAAATATTTTCCGAGAACTGTGAAAGGGCTGAACGGGTTTTAGGAAGTAATCGGGTAGAGGCATTTAAAGGAAATTTGGAAGTAAATATATTATAATAAATTAATTAAAAAGGGGCTCAGTGTTGATTAATGGTTGATCGATATAATTTCCATTTGGAGAAAAGATCGTTGTTTATATGTATCTTTTCCTTTGATAGTGAAATAACTAACTATAAAAGTGTTTGACCATCTTTCCGTTGTCAACGGAGAGACTGAGATCAGATTTATTATCTGTAAACTATTATATATGGGTATTAGCATTGCGAATCAAATATAATGAAGAAAATAGAAGACGAAGTTTATGCAAGGGCTGATCTGGGAATCTTAGGTGGAAATTTCCTAAGATGAATTTACATAATAGTGCCTTCGGTTTGTCCAGTCCGAGGACAACTTGTATGGACAAATTTCTGACAGAGTATACCTAATAGATTGCGTAAGTTTATCTCTTTAAATGTATTTACGTTGGTGGTGGAGGAATTCGTTTCTCTTAGCTTTATACCTGTGGTATTTTTGGAGAAATCAATTTGTGATTTGGCGGGTATGACAATGTGGCATTCAAAGTAAATAAAGATGTGATTTGTCAACATATGTTATGACCTCAAGCCTCATCAACTAGGAAATGACAAAAATCAGACTGGCGGCTTGGCTAAGTTGGTCGCACCCAATTAGGGTATATTGTCCCCATCTAGAGAATATTCATATTTTTGCTTCTTCTTTCAATTCCGTATCTCCCTGGAACGGTTGTGTTTGTATACCAATTGTACGGTGACATTCGGAACACTCAAGCGAAATGAATGCTCGGTCATGTGTGGCTGGGTTATAGGATGTTCTTGTTGAACTCCAGTGTATCCCCTCTAGAGTACACCGATCGGAAGGTGGTTTCATACCTTGTCATAGTTGGAAATCCATTCACCAATAAGAGCCCGTAGTTTGATTACATATTATATATGTAGAGCGTGAGATGCAAGCGTTCTGCTAGATTGTTATTTACTTGTATTAGATACTATTATAATATCCGAATAAATATTGATTTTGAAATGTTTATGGTTATCGTAAGTTAAAAACCGTCCATGTTTATGTGTGGATCGGTCTTACGATTATGCTTTCTTTTGAAAAGGATTTTGAAAAGTTAAATTGAATATTTGTAGTTTACTCACACTGGCACATGATTAACGCAAAGTTATTTTGTTTTGTTTTACCCTAAATGCTCCGGTGCCCAAATTTGTATGGGTAGACAAGTAGTCAAGATTTTACAGATATACTTGGAGAAGCATGGAGCAAGAGGCTTCAACATTAGATATACATAGAGTTTATTTTCACTATAATTTTACGTGTTGTAATTTGAAAGGGTATGTATATACCATTTTAAGTTTGTATTTCGAAAGTAATGTTATATAATATATTTTATTCGTTCCACAGTGAGATTTTTATTTACTCTAATTCTGCTGTTGCATTCTTCTTCTTCTATTCAAATTTTCCTTCTTTCTATTTCACAACCTCTAACTTTGATCTGGTATTTCCGATGCTCGAATAATCGACAAGGTGTTTTGGGTTGATTTTCGAGGTCGAAAATCCCTGTTCGTTATAGTGGTATCAAAGCGAGGTTAAGCAATTACCTTTGCGCTATGGCGTAACTCAATAGAGATGGGGTTAGTATTGCCCTAGATTGAGTATTAATTGTATGTATACGAGAGAGTGTATTTTTAAATTGTATAAAAATTGTTTTATATTGTGGAGATTTGTTGATTGAGTGGCTTATGAATTCTAGTCGACGGTAGGGCACTACATTTTCGATAGGGATTTCTAAACACTTGAATATGATGAATCGACATATTATGTTTTGAAATGAGGGTAAATGAAATAATTTTACCCAAATTATATTTTGATATAAAAGAAGTATATATCTTGGAATTATTATAGTATAGGATATGTAGGTTGTTATTACAATCGAATAAGATTATAATTGAAATGGTTATAAATAACCTATAAGAATTCGTATAAGAGTATATATAAATTCAGTGAATTAAATGTGGATTTAAACCAGAATTTAGATTAAAACTCTGGAAAATTGAAAAAGGTTTGAAAATATTTTGGATAAAAAATATGAAGATTTTAAAATCTTAGGGGAAATTGGAAATGTTTTCAAAGCTTTGATATTTTGAAGTGATTTCACAATAGAAGTGTTTAAAAATGTGTTTTGAAAGTCATGTAGTATTAAACTCACTGTGATCGCTGGAAATTAATTCTGATCATGACTGCAGCATCATCATTGTTCATTTTCGAGTTTCTAATTGACGGATTACTACCAAAGATTTAGTTTTTGAATTGTTTTGAGGAAAAAAGCTGTTTAAAAATTCAAATGTTTTAAATTGATCCTATTATATATAATTTCAAACTGATTTGAAATAAATCTAGGAATTTAAATTTAGAAATTTAAATTTAACTTATGAAGTTAAATAAATTAAGCTGGTAAAAGTAAATACATAAATTAGAAATTAAATTGAACTAAGTTAAATAAAATTGGATTGGATTAGAAATAATCTAGAATGGAGTTAGATTGTCGAGTTAAGAGATGGAATTGAGATTAGAATTGGAGTTTGAAATAGAATTTAGCTTGGGTATAAGAGAATTATTGGTTAATGATAAACCGATAGGACATAAATTGGGAATGCATGGGTGTATTTTGAAATAGTAACAAATGGATGAAATAAAAGTTGAATGCTTTGACAAAAAGGGACAAGTGTGATTTTATATGATTATGAGATTTTTTATGAGCTATTTTGGGCAAGCCACTTGGCTATTTGATTTTCATTTGGATTGAAGAAGATTTAGAGAGGCAAGTCGTAATTGTACCGATTAAGTCGTGCAAAGGAGACGCTGGCGAAATTTTTCGAAGATTTAAGGTGTTAGAAAATTTTCAGAATTTTTTGAAATTTTTTGTTAATTAGAATAAATTAATATTTTAATTGGGAAAGATTGGTTCTGTTGAAATTGAAGCTAAGAAGTAAAACATAAGTGTTTTAACCTAGTTATAATAGAGTCTATAGCATTTTTCCTACCTTAGTAATTTCGGGAACGAAATTCTTTTAAGGGGAAAGGAATGTAAATCCCAAAATTTTTTAGCAATATAATAATTAATTTTTTTAATTAATATTATAATGGTTTGATAATTTAAATGGTTTGAATATAAATATCTTGAATATTTAAATAATATAATTAATGGGATAATAATATATTTATTTTTGAAATAGTCAGAAATAGCTGAATCGACAATATTGTGTAAACTGGGTAATTTAATAGATTTAGTTCAGTTTAGGATTGAATTATAATAATGACTATATAAATTAAACGACAGTTGAATGTATTAATTTTAATATAATTAAAAAACGAGCTCATAATGTCGCGGTAGTTCGTAATATGGAGTTTTGAACTTTAAACGGCTATACAGGATTCGTTATTAGCCGAATTTCTTTGAAACAAGAAACGTTTGAATCTATCAGATCATATTTTTCTAATGGAAGTTAAAAATCGAGATTTCGGTTTATAGATTTTAAGTTATGTCCAAATCAAATTTTCTAGAAAGTTATTATGGAATCATTTATAAGCCATAACAAATTATTTAATATAATTAAATATTGGTTTCGATTTTGGATAAGATTTTTAAGGCGTATACCTAATTTAATTTATAGATTTTTTTGTAATTTTTTTTGAAAAATAAGCACTTTTAATTTGGAGTATTTTACACCCTATATCAGCATTTTGGGATGTCACAAAATAAGCTAACCTGTCCATTTTGTTATATTTTTGGGATCGTGACACATTGTTCGTCTCAGCGGTATTTTTATTTTTGTCCGTGACAGTCCATACGTGAATGTAATTTTTCATATCGAGGTACGCTAAACTTTATAATTTAAACCAAATTACTATTCGCATATATATATATATATATGTGTGTGTGTGTTCATTCCTTAAACCTTAAGCTTCATGTTCCATCTTTTCCTACCCATCTATTCCTACCACATACTGTTTTTTTGGGGCTTCAGACTATGCTGCTAACGTATACAAAGGCACATGCTAATCAAAGAAAATAAACAGCAATATATTTTCAACGCATACCCTACTTTTCACCCTATAGACTGAATATCAGCTTTCAATATCCTGCAGCCTATGAAGCGAAATTCATGTCGATCTATCATGCTATACAGGCTAACCTAAAACTAAACACTAGGATATGGACAAGAAATCGTTCTTATCCCTTTCCCTCCTATAAATATACACGTGCAAGGTCTTTTTTTTGTCTTTAGTTCAGGAAATAAAACCGTCTGTATTGATGTCTTCAAAAATCGCGACTTATAAGTGCAGTAACTAAATCCACAAAAATTGTAATAATAAACATTTGTTTTCTTTGGATTTCTATTGAGGAGCTTCTCATTGTATGAAAATTGTGAAGTACGAGCCATTGCTGGAAGTTCGATTTTTATTCCAGTCAGAACAAGGGTCCGACGCAAGGGGAGATTTAGGCGGAAATGGATGGAAGGAGGATTCGAAGTGAAGAATGCGATTGTTTTATTTTTGGATAACAATGGAGAATGGAAGGAGAATAGATGGGAGGAGTACGGCCATGGTTGCCGTAGTTGGTAGCTGGAGAGGGTTGCTGGAGCGAAGTGAAGGGGATAACAACATCGCTGGTTATCCTGAGAAGTGCGAGTGTGTTATAGTAGTTATGAAGTGGTAGATTTTAAAAAGAAAAGAGGGAAGAAAATAATTGCGTAAGGAGAGGAGTGCAAATTATATGATGACATAAGTTATCGTGCGTGAGGAAGATGAAGACTATCCATCGAGTGGAATTAGTTTGGATTTGGGCAGATTTAACTATAACGTGGGGCAAGAATTTTTTCGAGAATGGAAAGTATAAACAAGCCTGGAGCTTGCGGCTTTTATCAGGAAGGAGGATACTATTTTGATGCAGGCTTGGGCTGAGAATGAACGGTGAGGCCCAATTAATTAAAATTAATTTTTGTTTAAGTTTAGTTTAAATAATATATGAAATGGCAATTGTTCGTCTGATTTTGAGGTAGGTTGAAACGACCCAAACTTCCCCATAAAGGAAAGGCTGGATTGCTTTGAGAACAATACACATCAGAACACAACTGAAGAACATTTTATTGCTGATTACAACAATTACATTAGAGTACAGGAATATAACAGAGTATGAACTTATAATATACATTGGAAATACAATAATATCGGAGTTTTAAATTACATTTAAAAAGCAGCGGAAAATTAATACAAATATACAACTGGAAGGAATACACGGATACAGAGCTTAACGAATACCGCTTCAGCTGTAAACCAGGATCCTGTAAATATATCTGCAAAAAGCTACTCGACTGCCCGTGTGGAAAATAAGGGCACCCGAGTTTGCCAGTGAAACAAACTACAGGTCAGTCATGGGACTGGTATGAGAAATCTAACTTAACTATCTAATAATAAGGCTAATCACAGGACCACGCCGCTGTAACGGCGCGATTTTCGACCCTCCGAAAACCGTGTCATTATTGAAAGAAATTAGAAGATGAGATAGAAAAGATAGAACTAATAGAATAGAAGAATAAGAAGTTATCAGAAATCTCACAGCGGAATTTTAAAAATACAAATACATTACATCATAGGGTCTGATACATCATAATACATCAACAACTTACAACATCATAGTACATTCACATAATAATACATCATGATATGGAAATACAAATCTAACTGGATACATAGGTGTAGTTAAAACTACTAGACTTGTCCTGCAACTTGAACTTCGCGAGGATTCCATTTGCCAACCTGAATTACTTGCCTACTCATAATAATCATTATGAGTACCCAAGAGTTTAGGGAAAACACAGAAAATAAACTCCGGGTCAGTCAGGGGACTGGTGTGAGTAAACATAGTTAAAAAGATGTATACGGGGAAAAATAAGGGATATGGTGTTCCGTTATTAACAGATTCAATTACTTTAGAAATCTTAAGCCCAATCCATAACTACTATATGGAAAACGACCCTTGTATTTTAATATCAAAACGTTTGATATTTATGATAGTATTTATCAAATAAATAATCATCTAGTGAATCGGTTGCATCTCACGTTCACGTACATAGAATAAAATCTAAAACCGTCGAGCGCTTATTGGAAATTTGGTTTCTAACTGACAGGGTATGGGAGCAACCACCGATCAGTGTACTCTAGAGAAGATACACTGGGGTTCAACAAGAACGTCCTGCAACCCGGCCACACATGACCGTCCACTCATTTAGCTTGATTGTAACGAATATATTACCACCTCCACGGTTGGGAATGACCCTTCCGATTACCGAAGTTACACCAGTGAATATAGATTAAGAAACAAAAGGAATTACTCTAGATGGTGATAATATACCCTGCTTGGGTATGACCCAACTAGCCATGCTGCCTAGCCCAACTATTGTCTTTCTCGGGTTGTGAGGTTTGAAGTCACGTTACCGTTGACAGATTATTCTTCAACGTCTTTGAATATCACACCGTCCTATCTGACAGATCAATCATTTGTTTCCACAAACATATTCTGGGTATAAGGCTAAAGAAATGAATTTCTTTGCCACCAACAAAATACACTTACGTAAAGTCGATGTGTAAAATCTGATCGATATACGTTGTCAGACATCCGACTGTTCGGATCTGTTCTGGGATTGAACAGACCGTAGATACTATTTTGAAATAGTCCTTGCATTCTTCATCTTTATCGATTTCGGTATACGTCGTATAAATCCGAGTCGAAGTGAAATGTAAATTCCGGACTCTTCGAAACGATGTACGAATTATCTTTTATAGTCGATAATTTATTTTCAGCTTAACTGTCTTTAATTCAGTTTGCACATCCTGTATTTATAATTATATATACAGTATAAAATTCTCAGGTTCATATCTGGATATCTTAAATATCATTTACAATTGTGTAGTTAAAGTGTGTGCGACGCACACAAGATGTTATACAGTTTTTATCACTATTTGGAAGTGTATAGAAAAAGCCCGTGCTACGCACACGGTGTTAAATCTTGCTTATCACGGACTGTCAGACGATGTTCTATACTCTGATTTGATTTGTCAAATATTTATTTCTTTTATTTAAACTTAAATAAATTGTTTTATAATTTATTTAAGTTAAATTATCTTTTAGAACTCATGTTCTAACTCGACGAACTTCTTCGAACAACTTCGATTCTCTGACCTCACTGTCATCATACTGTTTCACTTGTTTATGCCATATTAAATAAAAACTCTATTTTTATTTAAATAATTAATTACTGATTAATTACTTTTAATTATTTAATTAAATTAAAATTGATTTAATTTAATTATTGTCTTTTGAAAACGATTCTTGTTTGGACTTGCCTTGCTAACTCCGGTGTTGCCAAACTCTCGTGCCCTGGTGTTGATCACTTCGAAAACGTTGCCAAACCCATGTTGCCAGACCTTCGTGCCAAGCCTTTGATCCCCCTCAAAAACATGGTGATCCACCGATGGATCACTCGAAAATCACCGTGCCAAGTCTTCCCCTTTTCTTCTCCATTTTGCCATCGACTTCCTGTGCAAATGTGCATAGCTGTGCACGTGCACCACCTTCCCCGCCACCAGATCAACGTCGAACCTCCACCCACAAACTCCACTTCATCCACCGATCATCTCTGACGCCTTGCCACCACCCATCGTCACCTCCACCTCGATTTCACCCCCTCACTGCAACTTCCAGTACACAGTTCAAAAAGTACACCCCCTACATCAAGCTCGCACCACCACCTCCGACCACCTGAACACTTCGCACCGCCGCCACCAGCTCCGCCAAGTGTCGACGCCGCTCCACGCCCAATTCTGGCCAACTCGCACCACCGTGGTTCCCCCCACGTCGTCGCCAAACCGATGAACCCATTTTTGCTTTCAAAACCTAAATCGAGTTCGTCAGCTCAAATCACTAGATGGAAAAATCATTGGGTATTTTTCTCGAGTTCCCCGATGTAAGCAGCTCCTCCACGCTCCACGATTTGGTCACCACCTTCGTCGTTCACCTGAATTTAGTCAACATGTCATTTTCGGCCATCTCAAGCTTTCTCCCTCATCCCAACGTTCAAAATCGTGAAACCACTTTTAAAAATCATCATTTTGTTTGTTGATTACATTCATATCTCTGTAATTCAATTCTACAATGTTTGAATTTTCGGGCTGAAATGTTGATACAGAGAATCATCTGTTTCCTTGCATTCTTGGTTTCAAAACATATATAGTTGATCCTTTATTCTTGCTATAATGTATATATATATATTCTCGTATACAAGGTAACTCATCAATACACTTGTATGGTTTGTGTTTTTAGATCATCAAGGTTTAGTTTCCAATAACAGAGTTGTGTTTTGACAGGAAACAAAACAACAGTATTTTCCTTGATCAAGATTAAGGTGATGAACTCCTTACTATTTTATAAACACTTGCATACATGGTTTATTGGTGATATATACTTGGTGTTCAAGCATCTACAAGGTTGATAACAACATGATAGAACTTGCATTGACATATATGAACATGAAAGCACAAACTGTTTACAGTAAAACATGAAATCAAACTTGAACTTAGTGAGGTTTACTCACTTGAAAAGCTTTCACAAATTTCTTGTTGTGGATGGTTTTTGTTTTCAGCAAAGTGTTCTTGTGTTTGTGAAAGACGATTTGCATGGATATGATGGTGTATTTATAGGCCAACTCTTCTCTTTAAACAATAGTTTTTCCCTTATGCTTTTAATAGTAAAAACCCACGTCTTCTACCTACCCCTTTCTCTCTCATTTGAATGGTCTAAACATTATACAGCATGTTTTTTTAAAGTACTTTCCACAAGAGATATTTCTACCAACGTCTCCTTGGTCTCTCCTAAGTACAAGACTATATGCTTTCATTAAATGCTCCCCTTGCTTGCATTAAATGCTCTCCATACTTACCATCACAAAACTTAAGAGAAAATAGTTTTCCTCTTTGATATTTTGTTTGTCTTCATTTTTAGTTCAGCCGCAAGTAATAGTGTAGGGATTAGGTGATGATTAAATTCAAATCTATTTCTATATGATGGGGTTTTGGACTTGATTTTGTTTAAAGGTTGGACTATACTTCTTGCAAATGAACTTGGTGTATATATATACTTATATATATACTTAGGCCGTAGCATATGTATATAGAAATATATATATATATGCCTATACTTTTCATGCTATACTTATATATATAAATATATAAATATATAGGTGTTAATCTCATTACTTGTTTGCTTAGTATATGACAACTTATACATGTTAGTTGTAAAATAGGAATTTCCACACTTATTTCATGTTGCTAGCTTCCCTACACTTCATAATGTTATAAAATGTGTCGCCAATATTTTCTTAAGTTGTTAAAACATTCATACTTAATATATCTTGTAATAATTAAGTTACAGTGTAAATCATATATGTATATACATACATATAAGTGATTATACATATTAATTGTTTGAGTTCTCTAGATACATTTAAATTTTCTTATTAAAATAAAATATCAGGTGCTCGAAAAATCCAGCCATTACAGCCGCTAACACGGAACGGGTTTACTCCATTGGATTGCCAGTGCATAAAATAAAGTAAATCGTTAAACAACGCAATGCTTTTTAGAAAAATAAAACCATTATAAGACCCAAGTCCCATCACACAATGCAACACAAACCGGAGGATAGGGTTTTACCTTATAATGGTCAAAAGATGCTTGATACGATAAAACGGATTTAGTATTAGTGTGTATATATGCTAATAAAAACATTTCAATCATAATGTATCAATCATAGACGGTATAGTACCCCATCCTACTATGTCGCCATACTAGTTCTACAATCAAACCGCAAGGTCGTATTGGAAATTGGATTTCCATAATGATTCGAGGCTAGGGGCAAGCTCCCCTCCGATTTGAGACACTCTAGCAAATGCCTCAGGATTCCCCGCAGTGAACCCTTGGATCTTCAGGGCCGGTCCCCGCCTATCGGCAGTGGATTGGTTATGCCTGAACACACGTTTCCCGGTTCCTTTGAACCTATAATATTACCACTATCGGCCTATAAAAATCCGAGGTGCCTCAAAATCCATCATCCACATAAGTAAAATGCCAGGCCGTGTTAAAGCACTGACACTACCCCTAGCTAGAAAGAAACGTGTGCACTCCCTGTAGTCCATATCCCGTTTTTGACTCATACCGGGGTATGAGGCTCGCGAAGTCACGATATACACAAAGCTATGCCGTAATAGGCTATGCTTTGATCATCCCACAAGGCCCTGCTTCTCAACAAAAGCCTTGTTAAATTGCATCTTGGAGTGCCACATTGACAATTCACGCCATGCGATCAATCACTATTAATATATACCAGGGTTTTAAGTAGAGAATAAATCCTCCACCACCAAATAGACATACATTAACAGAAATCGATTTAATTCACATGGAATGAAATCCAATGTCAGATACGCATCCATTTACTAGCTTATGCTCTGGGTCTGAGCGAAAACCAAATCCGAACAATCAACAATAGTCCGGACGGCCAGCACTGAAGCCCCTTCAAGGAAGCTACTCCCATCAGGGTCTCTGTAGCAACACATCCATTCCATGTGAAGATCGTCGATCTTCAACCACCGTCTTCATCTTCGACTCTTCATCGTCGTAGAAATTATTCGGAATGGGTTAAACCCGGTCTTTCCGAATGACTCACGTATTTTATAATTAAAAATCAAGTACTATAAAAGCACATCCAACGTCTCATTCCAATTCAGAATATTCTTTTAAATAAAATATTCAAATTATTCTATCAAAGATAAAACCCTTAACTTTGCACTTAAATCTTTCTTTTAAAGGGTTTATTAAAATGTCAATTTGAATTTAGATATTAAAAATCATTATTCAATGATTATTTAAATCCAAGAAAATAATCTTTTCTTTAACTGGGTTAAAGAACTAATATCATTTAAAAACATAGTTCACGGTAAACCCAAAATAATCTTCCATGAAATATGGAATCTTCACAGAAATCCATTCAATATATAATCGTTATAAATTTCTGGATCCGATCCATAATATAAATGGAATAACGGCAAAGCCTTTTAAATTCCATATGTAGTATCGGTCTTCTTTTACAAAAGCTTATCTCGATTATAACTAATTCAAATCCTATTCAATTCCCATTTAATGTATTAAATTGGAAAACTTTACCTTTGGAAAATTTCCATTTAAATCTTAATAAAAAATTTATAAATTCCAAATCAAACTCTCGCTGTCGGTTGGGTTAAAGAACGAATGTCGCTTAGAAACACAGTTCACAATAAAACTGACTCACACTTCATCTTATTTCAATTACTAAATGACAACTTTAATAATCTAAATTAAAAGATTATTCTTTTCATATAGGGTTTAAGAATAGTGTTATTTAAGACGTTATTCACGACAACCCAAAATCTAATTTATTTAACTTAACTTCAATTAAATCTTAACAAATTGGAAAACTCATTAAATCTAAATTTTATGATTTGTTCTAATTTATAACTAGTTTATTTCAATAAAAATATATTTTCTCAAAATTTTTTTTTCCAAAATATTCTTTTCATATCTATATTTTCTACAATATTCTTTTCCTAGAATATTCTTTATTGGAATGTGACTCAACCAACAACCATATATTTTGTATGGAATTAACAATCATGATAAATAATTATCAGACATCCAAATGACGACCAAAGTGGAATCTATAACTGTGTGAGCATTAAAGTAAGTAACTGACGCTCATCACAGACTGTCAATCCATCGATTGACAGATAACTAAATATTGGGATTAGTGTGTATCCAAAATCATCCCAATACCCGTGTGGGGATTCATCCATCAAGCAAATCATAAATCATTTGTGCGCTTGGGCAATGTGTGAAAATTATCGTCCCAATCACATAAACAAGTCGGGTAACATGTAAATGGGAGTGTAACATTTCAGCATCATAACATATATAATGATGAATCATTTCATATATAATAGAAATGTAAGCTCTCATGTTGACATAATTTATCAAAAACAATGAATCTTTTCTACTGATTCATTTACATAAAAAAAAATGTGAGTTCTAATGTTGACTCACTTACAATGAAATGTAATCTCTTTATATTACATACAAATGACATTCTTTTTACATTGTATAAAATGTAATCTTTATTTTACATTAAAAAATGATATTCTTTCTAAGTTTCTAAGGTTAACATTAAAAATGTGTTTTTAAGGGGAAACATATTTCACAATGAAATACGTATATTTTCTACTCTTTCAATTATTAGCATTAAAAATGGGTTTTTCCTATGTTTTACTCTATTCTTGCATTTGTAACAAAAATACAAATGAAAAATGTATCTTCTTTAATCTAGGCTCTTATTTGCATTTTTAATTGCAAACAAAAAGTGTAACCTTTGTAATTCAAGTTTCTATTTGCATCAAAGAATGCAAATAAAAATCCAACCTCTTAATTTCATGTTTATTTCAACAAGGAATACAAATAAAAATATAAATTTTTATTTTAATGTTTGTTTGCATCCAAAATTGCAAACAAAAATATAACTTTTTATACTAGTTTTATTTACATCAAGGAATGAAAATAAAAGATCGACTTTTAATAACCAATGACAATAAGGATCTTAACTCTTATTTATTTATCAAAACGTATATTTCTAGTCTCATTCATTTTTATGACAAAATATGTATTTCTACTTCATACTTTTTAATGTGACGAAAATGTCCATTACTAATTCATTCTCTTTTTCTTAATGTATAAAGATATACATTACTAGTTCATTCTTTTTATGTATAAAAATTTACATTTTCCATTTCATTCTTTTTAAAGTACAAAAGTATACATTTCAAATCCATTCTATTTAATGTATAAAAATATACATTTCTAGTTTCATTCTCTTTTATGTATAAAAATAACATTTCTACTTGATTCTTTTTAATATATAAAAAAATATGATGCTCTTGTTTATTACTTCTAATACATGCAAAAATGATGATATTTTTTAATCCTTTTATTGTAAATAAAAATGTTCATTCTTTTTAATACGGCAAAAATGATCATTTCTGTATAATTCCTTTTAATGTGACAAAACCTTTATTTTTGTATAATTTCTTTTTAAAGTACAAAAATCTTCATTTTTATATAACTCTTTTTAATGTGACAAAAATTATGATTTTTATCGCTATCACTTCATATTGACAAAAATATGGTTTTTACCTATCCATAATCTAATTTGCAAGAAATGTTAACTTTATCCTTTATAATCTAATTAACAAAAAAATTTAATCTTGAACTTTTAAAACTCATTAACAAGAGTGTTAATCTTTCACTTTAAAACAAAAATGTAACTCTTGTTCTTTTATTTACATTTTACAAAAAATGTAAATTTTGTTCTTATCTTTCTAATGTAATCAAAAATGATGATTTTTGTTATAATCTTTATAATGTAAACAAAAATGTTAATTTTTGTTATAATCTTTCTTATGTAATCAAAAATGTAAATTTTGTCCTAATCTTTATAATGCAGACCATATTACATAAAAATGATATCTTGAACTTCTAACCTTGTTAATGTAAACAATATTGCATAAAAATGTGTGTACATATTTTGTTGAAAATCTAGTTCAACACAATGACATAAAAATGTTCGTTCATATTTTGTTACAAAATTTGACTCAACAAAAAGGTTTGATTCATTTTTATGTTACAAATGTTGGTTTAACAAGTTGACTAAATTTTGTGTTTTATACATCTGATTCTTTTATATACACAAAAACATATATTTTCGTTTTAGCTAATTCTAATTAACAGAAGTGTTAATTTCCAACAATAATAATAAACAAAATAATAATTTTGTTCAATCTAATACAAATTAAACATTCTTGACGAACATGAATATTGTTTCTATCAATAGTATGGTGTTTTCGTCGTACACACAAAATCATGTCAAACACGAATACACACAATTCAGTTCAGTGGTACAAGCAATCACAACCCAAATCAACATTTCAATAATTATATATATATACATCATAAACATGAAATAAATATAATTTCATATCTGAAATAAATAATTGAATTTAGTTCTAGAATAGAAATCTCACAGTCGGGTTTTTGTCTGAATTTTCAATTGCTTTGTTTCAGGTCTGGACGGTCCTATGTTGTAGATCTCTGAAAGACGATTCCAGCGCTTTCCGTTTCGTTCAATTTCATCTCTTTTTGCAAAAGTTATAGTTGTTTAAACATTATACAAATTAAATACTAAATAAATAATTTAATAATTAGTTTAACCTATAATTAGTTTCACTAATCCTTCTTCATCATCGTTATCAGCTGAAGCCGAGAACCCAAAGTTCGATTCCTCAACTTCGACGCCGCCCGCACATCGGAGCACTCACCGCCGATCAACGTTGACCGCCCGAAGCCCCTTCGCCTCCTCTCCTCGCGCGCCAATTCCGAGGCAAATCGGTGGGCCCCTGTAATAACCCGGAAAATACGAGCCAATTTAAAATTTTTAAATTGGTTATTTAAAGGAATTTGAACAATGGAAATAGAATATTTCAATAAAATAGTGAATTAGAAATAGTGAGTCAGTTTGAAAATTTGACTTCAAACTTTGACTGACTGTGCAAGGTGGAAAATATAACTGATTTTAGTGAAACCAAAAATATTTAAATCTGTTTATGAATATCTTTCTAACGAATCTGAAAAATCGAAGTTTCATAACGGGAATCAAAAGTTATGGCCGAATGAATTTTCAGAAAGGTCGCTATATAGAATATAGCCCTGGAAAATTGATATTTTGCTAACGACCTCGGAATTCGACGAAACCACTTTTGTTGGGTCCGGGATGTCAAACTATTGCTAGGTTACAAATTTCATAATTTTTGAAGCTAGTATGTGAGCGTGGCAAAAGAAAATGTGTTTGGTCAATTTCTGTTAAATTGGATCGACCAGAAAATGGCCATTTTTCAAACGATCTCAGAATTCGACGAAACTAGTTTTGTTGGGACCGTAGCGTCAAAACATAGCTAGATTTATTTTTCTGGAATTTTTTGAATCAGTTTGTGGCCATGGCAAATTGAAATGTATGTTTAAATTGAATATTAAATGTTTTATACTTTAATATGAAAAATAACTGACTGTAACAGTCGAATTGGCCAATGAAACATATCCCATTGTGTCCGGGATGGGGGTATTTAGCTAGGGGCGACAGTCGTTGGGTTTGAATCGGGATCCGTATGGAAAAACACCATTTAAAAATGTAATAAAATCCTTGGCCAATCAAAATTTTCCTTTCATATTTTAAAATAAAAAAAAAACTCTAGAAAACCTCGTTCTCTCTCTCCCACCGATGACTCGCAACCTCCGTCATTTCCAGCCAAATCGCCGCCGCCACATGCGACTGCAACCTCCGCCACCACCAGCAATCGACGCCGCCGACCCTCCTCCTCAAATCAAGACAACCCCCGACCCCCCTCGTCGCTTCCACCTCGAGAACGACGCCTGTGAACGTCGACACTTCCCACCGCCGCCCCGACCAGATCCGACAACCGAGTTCGCCTAGACCACCACCGATCGACTCCCATCCCCTCCCTCTTCCACGTCATCAACTCTGATCATCCTATCGTGCCTCGGTTCTCGCAAAAACTGCAACCCTAGTTTTGACCATCGTGAAAGGTGGGTCCTTTTTGATGTTTGAATTTTGAAAAATCATATCTTTTTAGTGTGTTGACGAAATTCGATTAAACAGGAAACATTGGGACCGCAAGGAAGCTCTCTACCACATAGAAGAGACCGCGGATTTTTCTGAGTCATCTACGATATTTAGCACTCCGAAAACCAATGTGAGAAATCTAAATTAAATGAAATTGAATAGAAAATGTCATGTATAAATTATATAAATGAAATATAATTTATATGCGTGTTATATACCACATATACATGCGTAGTATAAGTTGTATGAGCGAAGTATGAATTATACATGCATTGGTTAAATGATATGTGTGTTGAAATGCAAGTGAAATATAGTAAATACATATATATATACACACACACTCCCCTCGTCCACAAACCATGGACGATATTTATTGTTGTGAATTGGTGTGCAAAATTGGGTGAAAAATTCAAATGGTTGAATAATTGTTTGTGGTTGATATTGTTTGGTTGTGGTTGAAAAATACCCATTGGTGATTGAAACAAATTGGAAATAATTGTGAAAATGAAATAAAACATGCCTCCTGCGTGCGAATTAGATGCTCGAATCCCCATTTTCAAAAACCGCGAGGTTTTAAGGTAGAGCGAGGCGCCATACTAGGGACGGTGCCGGTTTTAACTACCATGCCGTTATGCTGCCGAAATTTTGAATAATATCTATGTGTTAGAAATATTTTCATATGTTGAAATTATCTTCATGTGTTGAAACTAAAATCATGTGTTTAAACTATGTCCATGTGTGGAAATGCTCATGTGTTGAGAAGTGATGTGTGGAAATAAAATTCATGTTGAATGAATAATGCTTTTAAACATTAAAATCACATTTTTATAATATATATGAAGTATGTAAAATATTCGCCTTATATATAAATAGTTTCAACAATAAAAATTTAATCTTTCTTATATGAACAAACTATATAAACTATCCATGTCTGAAAATGCTCATGTGTTGAGAAGTGTGTGTGTTGGAAAAATTCCTGTGTTGAATAAAAGGTCGAACAATAAAAATTATTATTGAAACTAAGAAGTGTTAAAACATTCCTGTGTTGAATAAATATTTTAGATGATGAAAATACCATTTTCATCATATATGTGATTTGCTAAAGATATACCAGTGTTGAAATAAATATTTGTGAAGTGAATATTATTTTTAACATGTAAAGGAACTAAATAAAATAGTCATGTGTTGAAATATATTTTAGTTCGCCAAAAATATCATTTTTATTGAAATGTGAAGTGTTAAAAATAACCACTTGTTCAAATAAATATGCATGAGTTGAAATATTCATTAATTAGCTAATGATGTGATTTTTGCTTATATATGCAACATTAGAATGAATGGTGACTTTAAACCAAAGTGAACCGAAAATGAAATTGAATAGAAAATGATAAGTGATGAAAATTGCATATATGTGCTTGCATATTTATTGAACATGTTATAGCAAAGAGGCTAGAGAAGAGGAATAAAATTATGTGCTCGACAAATAGGTACATGTTTACTGTTTTGTTTGGGTGATGATTTTATGAGCCTATTGGCTAGCCGCTTGGCTTTTTCTTTTTCTTTTTGAGATGAGACGCCCGTGTGGCTATTTGGGAATTTTCCCAGCCCCTCCCGTACAAAGGAGGTTATGGAGAAATTTTCCAAAATTTAAAGGCGTGAGTGAAATATTTGAAGTGAAAACGATATTGAAATCATCGAATGAACTATATTTATATAAATATATAAATATAATTAAATTAAAACGAATCATGGCCGTGCAGTTCGTATTTTGAGACCGTGATTTCAAACGACTAGTGCGGGAAATCCGACCGTTGAATTTTCCTGAAACCACAACCGTTGGGTTCGCCTTGGAAATATCTTTCCAACGACACCAACTTTGTGAAGATCTGACGGTTGGATTGTCTGGAATGTTTAATTCAAATCTGAATAAAAACAGCTCTAGAATCGATTATATTGATATATAAATATAAATATAATTAAATTAAATCGAATAACGACGCTGCAGTTCGTATTTTTAAATCGTGATTTCAAACGACTAGTGTGGGAGATCCGACCGTCGGATTTTCCCAAAACTGGACCCGTTGGATTCATTTTGAAATGATCTTTCTAATGATATAAAATTTGTGAAGATCCAACGGTTAGATTTTCAGATATGTGTAAAACAAATTTAGTGAAAAACAGCGCCAATGCTTCGGCACGACCTGAAATGTCGTTTAATTGAATATGGCCGTTTTTAAATAAATAAAAATGGCGATATACCGTTGAAAAATATTATTGACGATATAGAATGGAAATAAACCGATTTTGCTTGGTTTGCTTGAGATGTGATGGTTGAATGTATTTAACATGAAAACTATGCTAATGAACTGAAATGTGAATGTTGAGTGATTTAACCATGTGATGAAATGATTTGAAAATCTAAATATATGTGGATTATTTGAAAAGGCCGAGTTTATTCTCATTTCAAATAATCGAGCGATGATGTGAAGTCGAAGAGTTGAAGACGGTTGAAGACCGACGATCTTCACATTGGATGGATGGGCGCTACTGATCCTCGTGATTGGAGTAGCTACCTTGAAGGAGCGGAGGTAGTAGCCGTCCGGACATATTGTTAATTTTGCGGATATGCGAGGAATTGGTGCCTCCGGCTTCGTTTAAACCCAGAACGAACTTGTAAATGGACTGTGGGTCTGACATTGGATTTTGTTCTGTGTTGATTGATCTCCATTGAATATATATCTGTTTGGCGGTGGAGAATTTATTCTCTTGCTTAACGCCCTTCTCTGAGACGTAGGAGCCCAGAGGTTATATATAGATAGAAATCAGTCGCATGGAGTGGATTGCCTGTGTGGTACGCCTAAGTGGCATATGATCAAGGCTTCTGTTGCAAAGCAAAGTCTTATGGTTGATGATCAAAGCATGGCGTGTGTGACGTAGCTTTGTGTATAACGTGAATTCGCGAGCCTCACACCTCGGTATGAGTCAAAAACGGGATAGTGACTGCAGGGAGAACACGACGTTTCTTTCTAGCTAGGGTGGTGTCAGTGACCTACCAGCCCTGACATTATATATATTTTTCACCTGTGTGGTTGTTGGAATGCGAGGCGCCTCGATTATAGGTCTGTAAGGACCGGGAAACGTGTGTTCATGATTAATTAATCCTAAAAAGTAAGAGAGGACCAGCCCTGAAGATCGAAGGATTGCTGTGTGCGGTCCTGGGACATTTGCTAGAGTGTCTCGAACGGAGAGGAGCTTGCCCCTTGCCTCGACTTATGAAGGAATCCAATTTCCAATACGAAATATGCGGATGTGATTGTATTACTAGTATGGTGACATAGTAGATGGTAGCTATGCCGCCTAAGATTGATATTTATGCTTGAATTTGCCTTTGAAACATATATCCACTAGTAATAATAGCAAACACTTTTGTTTTATTCGTATGAAGCATTTTTGGCCATTATAAGGTAAAAATCTATCCTCCGGCTTGCGTTGCATTGTGTGATGGGACCTGAGTCTTATAATGGCTTCATTTTATAAAAAGCATTGCGATGATTTAATCATTTACTTTATTCCATGCACTAGCACTCATTGGAGTAAACACGTTCCGCAAAAGTGGCGTGGTCCTTTGATTTGCCTTATTATTGTTGTTAATAAGTTAAGTAGATTTCTCATACCAGTCCCATGATTGACTCGTAGTTTGTTTCACCTTGCAAACTCGGGTGCCCTCATTTTCACACAGGAAGCCTAGTTACAGGTATCCAGTGCACATTTGGCTATGGCAAGGCTTGACTACATTGAGAAGACTTTGACTCTTTCTGCCATTATAGTATATGTATTATGATTCCTCCATTGGCGATGTAGACTGATATTTATTTTGTGTACTCTTTATGTATGATTCTGCCTCTGGCGATGGTGACTGATTATGTATTATTATGCACTAAGTAGTATCCTGTACCGTGCTCTCTGATGTGTTGATATCTATATGATTCCGTTGTCATTTGTGTGTAAATTATTCTATTTTATGTTTATGCTATTATCTGTGATCTGCTAATGATGATTAATGTGTTATATTCCAATGATTATCCTCAACACCGTGGTACGGGGTTTTGGGATCGTCACAGCTGGTATCAGAGCTTTGGTTAACCTTAGTTCTGGAGTTTAACACATTAAACACTTCGTCAAAATAGAATCAGTAGTATTCTAAGGCGAGTAGCTCATTAGAGATAGGACTAGTAATGTCCTAGAATGAGCCAAGCAGAATAACAAAAAGGTTCATTTAGTTAAAGTGCAGTGGAGTAGTGATCCTAGAGACTGTACTTGGGAGACTGAGGAAAGCATTAAGCAAGCTTACCCCAAATGCAGAGTGGACATCACTGACTAACTCCAGTGCAAGGTACCTTTACAATAATTTGCATTTACATTTTGTATCCTACTTTACTGTTGTTTCCTTTTCGAGGACGAAAAGTTTTAAGTGGGGGAGATTGTAACAACCCGGAAAATACGAGCCAATTTAAAATTTTTAAATTGATTATTTTAAAGGAATTTGAACAATGGAAATAGAATATTTTAATAAAGTAGTGAATTAGAAATAGTGAGTCAGTTTGAAAATTTGAATTCAAACTTTGACTAACTGTGCAGGGTGGAAAATATAACGGATTTTAGTGAAACCAAAAATATTTAAATCTGTTTATGAATATCTTTCTAACGAATCTGAAAAATCGAAGTTTCAGAACGGAAATCAAAAGTTATGGCCGAATGAATTTTCTGAAAGGTCGCTATATAGAATATAGCCCTGGAAAATTGATATTTTGAAAACGACCTCGGAATTCGACGAAACCACTTTTGTTGGGTCCGGGATGTCAAACTATTGCTAGGTTTCAAATTTCATAATTTTAGAAGCTAGTATGTGAGCGTGGCAAAAGAAAATGTGTTTGGTAAATTTCTGTTAACTTGGATTGACCAGAAAATGGCCATTTTTCAAACGATCTCAGAATTCGACGAAACTAGTTTTGTTGGGACCGTAGCATCAAAACATAGCTAGATTTATTTTTCTGGAATTTTTCGAATCAGTTTGTGGCCATAGCAAATTAAAATGTACGTTCAAATTGAATATTAAATGTTTTATACTTTAATTTGAAAAATAACTGACTGTAACAGTCGAATTGGCCAATGAAACATATCCCATTGTGTCCGGGATTGCGGTATTTAGCTAGGGGTAACAGTCGTTGGGTTTGAATCGGGATCCGTATGGAAAAACACCATTTAAAAATGTAATAAAACCCTTGGCCAATCAAAATTTTCCTTTCATAATTTAAAATTAAAAGAAACTCCAGAAAACCTCGTTCTCTCTCTCCCACCGACGACTCGCAACCTCCGTCCTTTCTAGCCAAATCGCCGCCGCCACAGGCGACTGCAACCTCCGCCACCACCAGCAATCGACGCCGCCGACCCTCCTCTTCAAATCAAGACAACCCCCGACCCCCCTCGTCGCTTCCACCTCGAGAACGACGCCTGTGAACGTCGACACTTCCCACCGTCGCCCCGACCAGATCCGACCACCGAGTTCGCCTAGACCACCACCGACCGACTCCCCTCTCCTCCCTCTTCCACGTCATCACCTCTGATCATCCTATCGTGCCTCGGTTCTTGCGAAAACTGCAACCCTAGTTTTGAATCATCGTGAAAGGTGAGTCCTTTTTTATGTTTGAACTTTGAAAAATCATATCTTTTTAGTGTGTTGACGAAATTCAATGAAACAGGAAACATCGGGACCGCAAGGAAGCTCTCTACCGCATAGAAGAGACCGCGGATTTTTCTGAGTCATCTACGATTTTTAGCACTCCGAAAACCAATGTGAGAAATCTAAATTAAATGAAATTGAATAGAAAATGTCATGTATAAATTATATAAACGAAATATAATTTATATGCGTGTTGTATACTACATATACATGCGTAGTATAAGTTGTATGAGCGAAGTATGAATAATACATGCATTGGTTAAATGATATGTGTGTTGAAATGCATGTGAAATATAGTAAATACAAATATATATATATATATATACACACACACACTCCCCTCGTCCACAAACCATGGACGATATTTACTGTTGTGAATTGGTGTGAAAAATTGGGTGAAGAATTCATATGGTTGAATAATTGTTTGTGGTTGATATTGTTTGGTTGTGGTTGAAAAATACCCATTGGTGATTGAAACAAATTGAAAATAATTGTGGAAATGAAATAAAACATGCCGCCTGCGTGCAAATTAGATGCATGAATCCCCAGTGTCAAAAACCGCGAGGTTTTAAGGTAGAGCGAGGAGCCGTACTAGGGACGGTGCCGGTTTTAACTACCCTGCCATTATGCTGCCGAAATTTTGAATAATATCTATGTGTTAGAATTATTTTCATATGTTGAAATTATCTTCATGTGTTGAAACTAAAATAATGTGTTGAAACTATATCTATGTGTGGAAATGCTCATGTGTTGAGAAGTGATGTGTGGAAATTAAATTCATGTGTGAATGAATAAAGTGTTTAAACTTTAAAATCACATTTTTATAATATATATGAAGTATGTAAAATATTCACCTTATATATAAATAATTTCAACAATAAAAATTTCATCTTTCTTATATGAACAAACTATATAAACTATCCTTGTGTGGAAATGCTCATGTGTTGAGAAGTGTGTGTGTTGGAAAAATTCATGTGTTGAATAAAAGGTTGAACAATAAAAATTACATTTTTATTGAAACTATGAAGTGTTAAAAACATTCCTGTGTTGAATAAATATTTTAGATGATGAAAATACCATTTTCATCATATATGTGATTTGCTAAATATATACCAGTGTTGAAATAAATATTTATGAAGTGAATATTATTTTTAACATGTAAAGGAACTAAATAAAATAGTCATGTGTTGAAATATATTTTAATTCGCCAAAAATATCATTTTTATTGAAATGTTAAGTGTTAAAAATAACCACTTGTTCAAATAAATATGCATGAGTTGAAATATTCATTAATTAGCTAATGATGTGATTTTTGCTTATGTATGCAACATTAGAATGAATGGTGACTTTAAACCAAAGTGAACCAAAAATGAAATTGAATAGAAAACGATAAGTGATGAAAATTGCATATATGTGCATGCATATTTATTGAACAGGTTATAGCAAAGAGGCTAGAGAAGAGGAATAAAATTATGTGCCCGACTAATAGGTACATGTTTACTACTTTGTTTGGGTGATGATTTTATGAGCCTATTGGCTAGCCGCTTGGCCTTTTCTTTTTCTTTTTGAGATGAGACGCCCGTGTGGCTATTTGGGAATTTTCCCAGCCCCTCCCATACAAAGGAGGTTATGGCGAAATTTTCCAAAATTTAAAGGCGTTAGTGAAATATTTGAAGTGAAAACGATATTGAAATCGTCGAATGAACTTTATTTATATAAATATAATTAAATTAAAATGAATCGGGGCCGTGTAGTTCGTATTTTGAGACCGGGATTTCAAACGACTAGTGCGGGAAATCCGACCGTTGAATTTTCCCGAAACCGCAACCGTTGGGTTCGCCTTGGAAATATCTTTTCAACGGCACCAACTTTGTGAAGATCCAACGGTTGGATTGTCTGGAATGTTTAATTCAAATCTAAAGAAAAACAGCGCCAAAATCGATTATATTTATATATAAATATAAATATAAATAAATTAAATCGAATAACGACGCTGTAGTTCGTATTTTGAAATCGTGATTTCAAACGACTAGTGTGGGAGATCCGACCGTCGGATTTTCCCAAAACTGGACCCGTTTTGAAATGATCTTTCTAATGATATAAAATTTGTGAAGATCCAACGGTTAGATTTTCAGATATGTGTAAAACAAATTTAGTGAAAAACAGCGCCAGTGCTTCGGCTCGACCTGAAATGTCGTTTAATTGAATATGGCCGTTTTTAAATAAATAAAAATGGCAATATATCGTTGAAAAATATTATTGAAGATATAGAATGGAAATAAACCAATTTTGCTTGGTTTGCTTGAGATGTGATGGTTGACTGTATTTAACATGAAAACTATGCTAATGAACTGAAATGTGAATGTTGAGTGATTTAACCATCTGAAGAATTGATTTGAAAATCTAAATATACGTGGATTATTTGAAAAGGCCGAGTTTATTCTCATTTTAAATAATCGATCGATGATGTTAAGTAAAAGAGTTGAAGACGGTTGAAGACCGACGATCTTCACATTGGATGGTTGGGCGCTACTGATGCTCGTGATTGGAGTAGCTACCTTGAAGGAGCTGAGGTAGTAGCCGTCCGGACATATTGTTGATTGTGCGGATATGCGAGGAATTGGTGCCTCCGGCTTCGTTCAAACCCAGAACGAACTTGTAAATGGATTGTGTGTTTGACATTGGATTTTGTTCTGTGCTGATTGATCTCTATTGAATATATATCTGTTTGGCGGCGGAGAATTTATTCTCTTGCTTAACGCCCTTCTCTGAGACGTACGAGCCCAGAGGTTATATATAGATAGAAATCAGTCGCATGGAGGGGATTTCCTGTGTGGCACGCCTAAGTGGCATATGATCAAGGCTTCTGTTGCAAAGCAAAGTCTTGTGGTTGATGAACAAAGCATGGCCTGTGTGACGTAGCTTTTTGTATAACGTGAATTCGCGAGCCTCACACCTCGGTATGAGTCAAAAACGAGATAGTGACTGCAGGGAGAACACGACGTTTCTTTCTAGCTAGGGTGGTGTCAGTGACCTACCAGCCCTGACATTATATATACTTTTCACCTGTGTGGTTGTTGGAATGCGAGGCGCCTCGATTATAGGTCTGTTAGGACCGGGAAACGTGTGTTCAGGAATAATTAATCCTCAAAAGTAAGAGAGGACCGGCCCTGAAGATCGAAGGATTGTTGTGTGCGGACCTGGGACATTTGCTAGAGTGTCTCGAATGGAGAGGAGCTTGCCCCTTGCCTCGACTGTAACACCCCGTATTTTCTGTGAACGTATTAGTAACAAATCAGAGAGTAATTAATTTTTAAAATAAGAATTAAGGGAAATGGGCTACACCATTGCGTTCATCTCGAAATTATGCTTGGAAATGAGTCCGAGTTTGCGAGAATCGGAGTCCGTATGAGGGAGATATGACCCTCTGAAGTTTCAGGTATTTGCAGAGTTCAAAACAGTTCGAATTCGAGTTCAAATTCGAATTTCAAAACCCAGACAGACTGGGCGGGAAATTTCCCGCCCAACACCCAGGTCGACTGGGGAGTCGACTGGGCAGTCGACACCCATAGGACCAGGTCGACTACGCAGTCGTCTTGGGTGTCGACCTGGTCCCTGAACCTTGTTTTGGGCCAGGGTGCATTCTTATGTATCTGGTCCAGTTTTCTGCCTAGATTCATCTGACTAAACCTATTTAAATAGCCCCAAACCTAGCCTTCTCAACACACAATTCTATTCTGCTTCTACTCTGCCTCTGTTCTAAATAAAAATAAAATGGCGTCGCTACTCTGCTGGAATCAAAACTAGAAGCTAATCAACATCAACCTAAGCAACTCAATTCAAGCTTGAAACTTCAACAACGGTTAAAGAAGATCAACTAACGTCGCTACAACTATCTTTCTTTTAGAATCCAATCATGGAAAGTACAGTTATTTTCT
Organism: Allium sativum; assembly: GCA_030737875.1. Taxonomy (NCBI): domain Eukaryota; kingdom Viridiplantae; phylum Streptophyta; class Magnoliopsida; order Asparagales; family Amaryllidaceae; genus Allium; species Allium sativum. The sequence continues at coordinate 739,569,155 of CM060909.1, read as the reverse complement.
GATATAAACTTTAATCATAATTGTGACATGATTGTAAATCTGAATTTGAGGTTATGTATGTTCTGATCTATTTTATTCTGTATCTCTTCTTCTTTCTGTTCTATAGCCAGGCTACCCCGATCCTGCGCCAAATCTCATAAGAGATTAACGCACGAACGCTAAGATGTTTGGGACAAAAAATGAATGTGGCATAATTGGACATGGCTAATCTGTGACTGATTTAAAAAGGACATAGGTTGTAAACTAGACTTAGATCTATGCATATTCTGTGAATTGGAAGAAGAGGAACCATTGTATGTTAACATGGGACTTGAGACTTGGGACATAACGCATATTTGAATTAAGATCTGTTATAATTCATGACTTGAGCTAAAAAGAGAATATGACTTAGGTGTGATGGTCTATATTAAGATTTGATAACTATTGAATGTGAATAACACCTAAGTAGGAGATTTTTTTGAATATATAACATGCATTGAAATCGATGGCTATATTTGGTATAATTTATATGTGGATCTTTTGTACTAGGAAATTTGAACTAAAATGGGGACATGTAAGTTATGACCATAATCCGTGACATGTAAATTCAATGCAAACGTGGGGTATATGACCATATTGTGAATCATGACAACTACTTAGGTAGCATATGTTTATGAAACTTTAAGGAATGATTCAATCTGTTATATTACCTTATCTGCTAGTTCTGTCATATTGCCTAATCTACTAGTTCTGTTATATTGCCAAAACTGCTAGTTCTGTTATATTGCCTAATCTGCTAGTTCTGTTATATTGCCTAATCTGCTAGTTCTATCATATTGCCTAATCTGCTAGTTCTATTATATTTCTTAATCTGCTAGTTCTGTCATATTGCTTAATCTGCTAGATCTGTTCATCCGTCAAATTTGTCATCTGCTAAGTCTGCTAAAAATGCCTAATCTGTTATATGCTAAATCTGCTAAATTGCTTAATCTGCTGAATCCATTAAGTCACCTAACCTGCGAAATCAGTTATCTGCTATATCTGTTGAATTGATATATTTAGTCTGTTATTGACATAATCTGAATTGGCTGTAGTTATGAATAATTGACATGTATATTAGGCGTGGGCATAAATGGTAAATTATTAATTAATTGGCCGCAAAGATGAACATGACTAACTCGAGGTTAGAATGAGTTTGCGGCGTAATCTTGCCCGGAACCGCCCGGCACATCCAGTGGCCGCAAACAATAGGTTCTAATGTGAGAAGTTAGTCATAATATGCTTAGACACGAGGTTAGGTCTGGCTTGTGGCAGAAGTCTGCCCGGAACCGCCCGGCCCATCCAGCGGCCACAAGCTAGCGACCTAATGTGAGAGGTCTGTGCATTAATAATTAATTAGTGCATATCTAAGATAAAAATTATGTCTAAAACGTGTTGGGTGGATAGGGTTAAACCAACTGGACTGATATATATAATAAACCCGTTCATGAATCTGTAGGCCCAATACAAAGTTAGACAAATCTGAAATTTTGTTAAATCTGTACATCTGATCCGTTAGTCTGAAAACTTGTTGATTTGATTTTCAGATCTGCGAACTAGTAAATCTGATCTCTGTATGTTTGAATTGATAAACAAGTTAATCTGAAATCTGTTAGTCCTGGGACACAAGGTTAGGAGGGAAATTACTTGTGTCATCTGTTGTTTGGGACCCACATTAGTCAGTAACCCTTTCTGGTATCAAAACTTTGACCCAACAGTAGGTAGGGTCCGGGCACGCTTACTGAACTAATTTAAGCGGTTCATTCTGATAATGGCGAGGGGTGTTGATGGTGCGTTCCAACCGGGTCATGTGCGTGCATGGATCCCGGTCTGCCTCTGAGGATGTAAGACGCCGTGACATCTGTAAATAGGTCTGTGCCAATTGGTTGTCAATTTAGGGAGTGATACAACCTTCTGTGGGGCCGACACAGGGATTTATGTATTAGGGAGCCGATTGCTTGGGGTAGGGTTTTAGGGTACACTTAGTTCTGTCTTTTTCTGTTGGTACCGTCTGTTCTTGTTGGGTGGTAACACCTGTCTGTTTCTGCGTGGTACCGTCTGTTCGGGTGGTAAAGGCCCATTTACTAGTGTACACCTAATTCTACATTCTGTTTCCGTAGGGATTAATCTGTTTACGTTTCTGCTTCTGTTTGTTTCTGTTCGGGTGGTAAAGGCCCATTATTAGCATTCTATTTCTATCTGTTTCTATTGGGGTGGTAAAAGCCCATTACTAGCATTCTCTTCTATGGAAAATTATCATGTACCCGTTTCTGTTTCTGTTTATACATTAGGGTGACACCTAATTCTGTTATACTAGTATTAGTGCAGGGAAGTGTTAAGAAATAGCTTATATCATTCTGTTCTGTTGTTAAATCTGCTATACCAGTTACTGTTATCTCTTATCCAGTATTATTTTCATGTCATGTTATTAGTATCTATTCATAACTGAAAATCACTGGACTTGCCAGACTTTTTGTCTGACCCTTGTTGTATTGCCTCCTTTCTTTCGTTTCCCCCCTAGGTTTTGTAGAAAGGAGTACTCTAGCTTGATCCAGATTTCTTCCGCTTGAAGTGCTTAAAGTATGGCTTGTCTTCTTCTGTGGGGATTATGATTTTAAACTATGCATTCTGAAGGCTTTTGTACAAGACTGATATTTTGTACTTCTGATATTGTGATTTGAAAAGATGTAGCCAAGCTTATCTCGGTTTCTATTGTAATAAAGTTATAAATTTTTCAAGTACTGTTTTTATCTGTCTTGTAAGTTTCTGTTCTGTTTACTAAAATGCTCCATCAAAGTTAAGGCATTCCCTTTGTGAGTGACCTTAACGGAGTTGGGGTGTTACACTTGGTATCAGAGCTGAAGGTTACCAGATTGGGTAAAGTTTTTGAAAACTATTTTCAAAAAGGTTTTGAAAGGAAGTATTTTCAAAATAAAGATTATTTTGAAAAACATAATCCCCAAGAGCCATATATCTTTCCTTCAGCCCTTTTTTTATTGAATCTATCCTTTTTCATTTCAGCATGTCTGAAGCATCTGAGATACCATAGGGTGTTCATGTACCCAGCTGGTTTCGTCAATATCTTGAGGCTAGGACCGCCGCTGCAGGTCCAGCAAATGATCCCCCTCCTCCGCCCCCTCCTCGTGCAATTTCTTTCTCAAAGATCTGTAGAGATTTTAGGGCCATGGGTGAAAAGGATTTCAAAGGAACTGAATCATTCGTAGAAGCGAGGAACTGGCTTAAAGAAACTGGGGATCTATTCATTATCTTCGAGGTGGATGATAGGCAGAAGGTACAGTTGGCGGTATGGCTGCTCAAAGACGAAGCTTCCTATTGGTGGGAAGTCACTAACGCCGAGAGGCCGGTTGAAACATGGATGGATTTCAGAACAAGGTTTGATTCAAAATTCCTCTCGCAAGCTGAACGAAGTCTACGACTGGAAAAGTTCTTATCTCTTAAGCAAGGAAGTATGACGGTCAAGGAGTACGTCAACCAGTTCAACAAACTAGCTAGGTTCGGATTGGATTTAGTCAATACTTAGCATAAAAAGGCTCTCCGCTTTGTTAAAGGATTGAACGAGCCACTGCACAGCCTAGCCATGACCCATGTACCCATGGGAGCGACTTACGAGAAATTGGTGGACATGGCACTATTGCACGAGGAAGACAAGGGCCCGAAAGAGACAAAGAAGGAAGAACCACAGAATAAGAAAGCATGGCCCAAAATGGAAACACAAAAGAAGGATGAGAAGTCTGAAGATAAGAAGGGGAAAAAGTGCTTTACTTGTGGAAGCTCGACTCATCTGAACAATGATTGCAGAAAAAGGAAGGGCACTTGCTTCAAATGTGGTGAGATGGAACACTTCAATAGGGACTGCCCGAAGAAACGAGGGCAAAGGCAGAGGGCAGAACCCACTTCTGGAGGACAGGCGAATGCTTAAGGGACTGGTAGATAGGGTAGAAATAAGAAAATTTAAGTAGAAGTTTTAATTTTCTTATCTGATTGCTGTGTTAAAACTCTTTTTGATTCTGGTATTTTGATTCTGTAATTGATACTCTGCACTTTAATACTAGTATTGTTTCTGATTCCGCTGTAGACTCAAACCCATAAGGGATATGACTCATCTGTTTGCGAGAGATTGGGGTTTGAGAGATATCTGTGTTAGGCGTCAAGTAGGACGCATACATTCTGGGTTTTATCATGCTTAGTTCAGTAACCTGATCTGTACCAGTAATCTGTAAATATCTGAATACTTCAGATAAGGTTAAGATTTCCAGTTTTGATATTATCTAAAGAGGGTAATCCTCTGTGTGTCAATTTGATGTTGGTTTCGGTCTTCGAGGCCGATACTTAGGACCCATGACTAATGGGAACCAAGTTTTTGTTTTATCTGTACTCGCTTCCATCATTCGACTGTATCCTATCGATCGAATCTTCGAACTTTAGGTAGAAACTAATGGGTGTAAACATGTGTTTGAGACATGTTATGTTTGATGGTTGCAAGTGGATGCACGTGTTTGCTAGTGGTTGCTCGTGGATGCATATACACACACTAGGCACTAGATCGGCTCGAAAACACACTCATACTGCATATGGATGTGTGAGCATTTTCAATTTTTGTGGATGCAAAATGATTGACTCAGCACATGGATGTTGCATATGACTGAATGGTTGTGCACTCATATAGAAATGATATTTATCAAATAGGAAAATTTACATACATGTTGGACTCATGACACTGACATAGTTCGCATTAAGGAGGTCAACTGAATCAGTGGACCGCCTGATCTTTGCATTAGATAAGAAACATATACACACACTTTTGCATATGTTCATACAACATTAGAAGTTTCTAAGGACAATGGACGCCGGTGATTGGTGTTTGAGTAGATGGATGTTGGATGGTAGGACACATTCTTCCTAACTTGAAGATTTCGCGGACGAAATCCTTTAAGGAGGGGAGAATGTAACACCCCGTATTTTCTGTGAACGTATTAGTAACAAATCAGAGAATAATTAATTTTTAAAATAAGAATTAAGCGAAACGGGCTGCGCCATTGCGTTCGTCTCAAAATTCTGCTTGGAAACGAGTCCGAGTTTGCGAGAATCAAAGTCCGTATGAGGGAGATATGACCCTCCGAAGTTTCAGGTATTTGCAGAGTTCAAAACAGTTCGAATTCGAGTTCAAATTCGAATTTCAAAACCCAGACAGACTGGGCGGGAAATTTCCCGCCCAGCACCCAGGTCGACTGGGGAGTCGACACCCCCAGGACCAGGTCGACTGCGCAGTCGACTTGGGTGTCGACCTGGTCCCTGAACCTGGTTTTGGGCCAGGGTGCATTCTTATGTATCTGGTCTAGTTTTCTGCCTAGATTCGTCTACGTAAACCTATTTAAACAGCCCCAAACCTAGCCTTCTCTGCACACAAATCTATTCTGCTTCTACTCTGCCTCTATTCTAAATAAAAATAAAAATGGCGTCGCTACTCTGCTGGAATCAAAACTAGAAGCTAATCAACATCAACCTAAGCTACTCAATTCAAGCTTGAAATTTCAACAACGGTTAAATAATATCAACTAACGTCGCTACAACTATCTTTCTTTTAGAATTCAATCAAGGCAAGTACAGTTATTTTCCGATATAAACTTTAATCATAATTGTGACATGATTGTAAATCTGAATTTGAGGGGGTGTATGTTCTGTTCTGATCTATTTTATTCTGTATCTCTTCTTCATTCTGTTCTATAGCCAGGCTACCCCGAGCCTGCGCCAAATCTCATAAGAGATTAACGCACGAACGCTAAGATGTTTGGGACAAATAATGAATATGGCATAATTGGACATGGCTAATCTGTGACTGATTTAAAAAGGACATAGGTTGTAAACTAGACTTAGATCTATGCATATTCTGTGAATTGGAAGAAGAGGAACCATTGTATGTTAACATGTGACTTGAGACTTGGGACATAACGCATATTTGAATTAAGATCTGTTATAATTCATGACTTGAGATATAAATAGAATATGACTTAGGTGTGAAGGTCTATATTAAGATTTGATAACTATTGAATGTGAATAACACCTTAGTAGGAGATTTTTTTGAATATATATCATGCATTGAAATCGATGTCTATATTTGGTATAATTTATATGTGGATCTTTTGTACTAGGCAATTTTAACTAAAATTGGGACATGTAAATTATAACCATAATCTGTGACATGTAAATTCAATGCAAACGTGGGGTATATGACCATATTGTGAATCATGACAACTACTTAGGTAGCATATGTTTATGAAACTTTAAGGAATGATTCAATCTGTTATATTACCTAATCTGCTATTTCTGTCACATTGCCTAATCTGCTAGTTCTGTTATATTGCCTAATATGCTAGTTCTGTTATATTGCCTAATCTGCTAGTTCTATCATATTGCCTAATCTGCTAGTTCTGTTATATTGCTTAATCTGCTAGTTCTGTCATATTGCTTAAACTGCTAGATCTGTTCATCTGTCAAATTTGTCATCTGCTAAGTCTGCCAAAAATGCATAATCTGTAATATGCTAAATCTGCTAAATTGCTTAATCTGCTGAATCCGTTAAGTCGCCTAACCTGCGAAATCTGTTATCTGCTATATCTGTTGAATTGATATATTTAGTCTGTTATTGACATAATCTGAATTGGCTATAGTTATGAATAATTGACATGTATATTAGGCGTGGGCATAAATGGTAAATTATTAAATAATTGGTCGCAAAGATGAACATGGCTAACTTGAGGTTAGAATAAGTTTACGGCGTAATCCAGCCAGGAACCGCCCGGCACATCCAGTGGCCGCAAACAATAGGTTCTAATGTGAGAAGTTAGTCATAATATGCTTAGACACGAGGTTAGGTCTGGCTTGTGGTAGAAGTCTGCCTGGAACCGCCCGACCCATCCAGCGGCCACAAGCTAGCGACCTAATGTGAGAGGTCTGTGCATTAATAATTAATTAATGCAAATCTGAGATAAAAATGATGTCTAAAACGTGTTGGGTGGATAGGGTTAAACCAACTGGACTGATATATATAATAAACCCGTTCATGAATCTGTAGGCCCAATACAAAGACAAATCTGAAATTTTGTTAAATCTGTACATCTGATCCGTTAGTCTGAAAACTTGTTGATTTGATTTTCTGATCTGTGAACTAGTAAATCTGATTCTGTATGTTTGAATTGATAAACAAGTTAATCTGAAATCTGTTAGTCTGGGGACACAACGTTAGGAGGGAAATTACTTGTTTCATCTGTTGTTTGGGACCCATATTAGTCAATACCGTTTCTGGTATCAAAACTTTGACCCAACAGTAGGTAGGGTCCGGGCACACTTACTGAACTAATTATAAGCGGTTCATTCTGATAATGGCGAGGGGTGTTGATGATGCGTTCTCACAAGGGAGTACTCTAGCTTGATCCAGATTTCTTCCGCTTGAAGTGCTTAAAGTATGGCTCGTCTTCTTCTGTGGGGATTATGATTTTAAACTATGCATTCTGAAGGCTTTTGTACAAGACTGATATTTTGTACTTGAATTCTGATATTGTGATTTGAAAAGATGTAGCCAAACTTATCTCGGTTTCTGTTGTAATAAAGTTATAATTTTTTCAAGTACTGTTTTTATCTGTCTTGTAAGTTTCTGTTCTTTTTACTAAAATGCTCCACCAAAGTTAAGGCATTCCCTTTGTGAGTGACCTTAACGGAGGTGGGGTGTTACATCGACTCATGAAGGAATCAAATTTCCAATACGAAATATGCGGATGTGATTGTATTACTAGTATGGCGACATGGTAGATGGTAGCTATGCCGCATAGGATAGATATTTATGATTGAATTTGCCTTTGAAACATATATGCACTAGTAATAATATCAAACACTTTTTTTTTTATTCGTATGAAGCATTTTTGGCCATTATAAGGTAAAACTCTATCCTCCGGCTTGCGTTGCATTGTGTGATGGGACCTGAGTCTTATAATGGCTTCATTTTATAAAAAGCATTGCGATGATTTAATCATTTACTTTATTCCATGCACTAGCACTCATTGGAGTAAACCCGTTCCGCGAAAGTGGCATGGTCCTTTGATTTGCTTATTATTGTTGTTAATAAGTTAAGTAGATTTCTCATGCCAGTCCCATGATTGACTCGTAGTTTGTTTCACCTTGCAAACTCGGGTGCCCTCATTTTCACACGGGAAGCCTAGTTACAGGTATCCAGTGCACTTTTGGCTATGGCGAGGCTTGACTACATTGAGAAGACTTTGACTCTTTCCGCCATTATAGTATATGTATTATGATTCCGCCGTTGGCGATGTAGAATGATATTTATTTTGTGTACTCTTTATGTATGATTCCGCCTCTGGCGATGGTGACTGATTATGTATTATTATGCACTAAATAGTATCCTGTACTGTGCTCTCTGATGTGTTGATATCTATATGATTCCGCTGTCATATGTGTCTAAATTATTCTATTTTATGTTTATGCTATTATCTGTGATCTGCTAATGATGATTAATGTGTTATATTCCAATGATTATCCTTAACAACGTGGTACGGGGTTTTGGGATCGTCACAGCCCCCATCATCAAAAACCCACCACGAACGGTGCCCCTTTGGGCCACGATTCCAGCCACGTTGGTGAACAATTCTCAATCATCACCGTACCAAATTAAAGAGCTCAGTTCCCTCTTCGATTCGGTATATGGTACTTGATTTAATTCTCAGTGGATTTGAAGAAATTAAAGATTGTATTCTGGAGCGTTCTGGCCATTAATTCAAGTATACAGGGAGTGTAATATGATGTTAGGGTTTAGCATATTCTAACCGTATTTATACTGTATTTTTCGTATTATTTATATATTTAATTTAGATAATTTCAATTTAATGTCTCGTATTCCAAATCGAACCCAACAAGTGACGCCCGCAGCTAAATACCCCCATCCTGGACACATTGGAATATGTTTCGTAACCCAGTTCCGCTGTTACGATATGTTTTTCTTTAAATTTAATTATAAATCAGTTAATTATTAAATTCAAACGTACATTTTAAATTACCAGGTCACATACTAGCTCTAAAAATTCCAGAAAAATTATTTCTAGTTATGTTTTGACGATACATTTCTAATGAGACTAATTTCGTTGAATTCTGAGACTATTGGAAAAATGACCATTTTCAAGTCGACTAAATTTGACCGAAACTGACAAAACACGTTTCCCTTTGCCACGCTCATATATTGATTCAAAAAATTATGAAAATTGAAACTTAGCAATAATTCGACATTCCGGTTCCAACAAAAGTGGTTTCGTCGAAAACCGAGGTCGTTTGAAAAATGACTATTTTCAAGGCCAATATTTTATATTAAAATGTATATAAATTCTACAGCGACTTTTATAAATTTTAAACTGGACATAGCTTTCAAAATATAAAGTGAAATTTCGGTTTCTTACATCCGTTAGAAAGATATGATTAAACAGATTTAAATATTTCTTGTTTCGCTCAATTCTGATTTATTTTGAATCCTGTACATTCAGTCAAAGTTCAAATTCAAAATTTCAAACTGCAGCGCTGTTTTAAACTCCTTTTATAATTAAACTGAATTTATTCATTTTAAAATAATTTTTTAGTCGTTATTATTTAAAATGAATTATTTTAAATATAAAAATCCAGTAAAATTCCTAAAATAAAAATTTTAAATTGGCCCCCAAATTCCGGGTCGTTACAATCGCTCCCACTTTAAATCTTTTCATCCTCGAAAAGGAACGTTGCTAAAAATTGTTTTAATTAACTAACTTAATTAAATTTTTATTTATTGTTTCAACTATTTGATATTCTAATATTTTAATTCATGAACTAGTTACCAAACATCACAACCAGCAATCAATTAGGTGATTAACTTTTCAAATATGTATAACTTTTATATATAGTCAAAAATCATATTTTGAGTGCAAATCACAGCAACGTGTCTTGACTAAGTGTTGGTTCTCATACCAGTCAATGGAAATATATAGAAATCCCACCTTCGAGACTCGAACATAAACTCTGATGATGATGCATCAACCATCAGAATCATCTCCGGGCAACTAGAGTGTGATTCTATATCTATCCAGTATATTAAAACTTCGAATATCTGTTAATTACTCGTATATTCAAAATCCTTATATACTTGATTATCCACATTAAAATATAATATACTCAAATACGTATATTTAGATAACATTTCCAAAACTAAATTTGTTTTCATTTTTAAAGAAAATAATACTCTTCACACTCGTTCTAGGATACTACTGATCCTATCTCTAACGAGTTATTCTCATTGGATATTACTAATCCAATCTCTGATGAATTCTTTCATTCGGTTCTAATGTGTCTTGTTCTCGAGCTCTGTAAACCAAAGCTCTAATACCAACTGAAACGACCCAAACTTCCCCGTAAAGGAAAGGCTGGATTGCTTTGAGAATAATACACATCAGAACACAACAGAAGAACATTTTATTGCTGATTACAACAATTACATTAGAGTATAGGAATATAACAGAGTATAAACTTATAATATACATTGGAAATACAATAATATCAGAGTTTTAAATTACATTTAAAAAGCAGCGGAAAAATAATACAAACATACAACTGGAAGGAATACACGGATACAAAGCTTTCCGAATACCGCTTCAGTTGTAAACCAGGATCCTATAAATATATCTGCAAAAAGCTACTCGATTGCCCGTGAGGAAAATAAGGGCACCCGAGTTTGCCAGTGAAACAAACTACAGGTCGGTCATGGGACTGGTATGAGAAATCTAACTTAACTATCTAATAATATGGCTAATCACAGGACCACGCCGCTAACGCGGAACGGGTTTACTCCATTGGATTGCCGGTGCATAAAATAAAGTAAATCGTTAAACAACGCAATGCTTTTTAGAAAAATGAAACCATTATAAGACCCAAGTCCCATCACACAATGCAACACAAACCGGAGTATAGGGTTTTACCGTATAACGGTCAAAAGATGCTTGATACGATAAAACGGATTTAGTATTAGTGTGTATATATGCTAATAAAAACATTTCAATCATAATGTATCAATCATGGACGGCATAGTACCCTATCCTACTATGTCGCCATACTAGTTCTACAATCAAACCACAAGGTCGTATTGGAAATTGGATTTCCATCATGAGTCGAGGCTAGGGGCAAGCTCCTCTCTGATTCGAGACACTCTAGCAAATGCCTCAGGATTCCCCGCAGTGAACCCTTGGATCTTTAGGGCCGGTCCCCGCCTATCGGCAGTGGATTGGTTATGCCTGAACACACGTTTCCCGGTTCCTTTGAACCTATAATATGACCACTATCGGCCTATAAAAATCCGAGGCGCCTGAAAATCCATCATCCACATAAGTAAAATGCCAGGCCGTGTTAAATCACTGACACTACCCTAGCTAGAAAGAAATGTGTGCACTCCCTGCAGTCCATATCCCGTTTTTGACTCATACCGGGGTGTGAGGCTCGCGAAGTCACGATATACACAAAGCTATGCCGTAATAGGCTATGCTTTGATCATCCCACAAGGCCCTGCTTCTCAACAAAAACCTTGATCAATAGCATCTTGGCGTGCCACATTGACAATTCACGCCATGCGATCAATCACTATTAATATATACCAGGGTGTTAAGTAAAGAATAAATCCTCCACCACCAAACAGACATACACTAACAGAAATCAATTTAATTCACATGGAATGAAATCCAATGTCAGAAACGCATCCATTTACTAGCTTATGCTCTGGGACTGAGCGAAAACCAAATCTGAACAATCAACAATAGCCCGGACGGCCACCACTGAAGCCCCTTCAAGGTAGCTACTCCCATCAGGGTCTCTGTAGCAACATATCCATTCCATGTGAAGATCGTCGGTCTTCAACCACCGTCTTCATCTTCAACTCTTCATCGTCGTAGAAATTATTCGGAATGAGTAAAACCTGGTCTTTCCGAATAACTCATGTATTTTATAATTAAAAATCAAGTACTATAAAAGCACATCCAACGTCTCATTCCAATTCAGAATATTCTTTTAAATAAAATATTCAAATTATTCTATCAAAGATAAATCCCTTAACTTTGCACTTAAATCTTTCTTTTAAAGGTTTTATTAAAATCTCAATTTGAATTTAGATATTAAAAATCATTATTCAATGATTATTTAAATCCAAGAAATTAATCTTATCTTTAACTGGGTTAAAGAACTAATGTCATTTAAAAACATAGTTCACGGTAAACCCAAAATAATCTTCCATGAAATATGAAATCTTCACAGAAATCCATTCAATATATAATCGTTATAAATTTCTGTATCCGACCCATAATATAAATGGAATAACAGCAAAACCTTTTAAATTCCATATGTAGTATCGGTCTTCTTTTACAGAAGCTTATCTCGATTATAACTAATTCGAATCCTATTCAATTCCCATTTAATGTATTAAATTGGAAAACTTTACCTTTGAAAAATTTCCATTTAAATCTTAATAAAAGATTTATAAATTCCAAATCATACTCTTGTTGTCAGTTGGGTTAAAGAACGAATGTCGCTTAGAAACACAGTTCACAATAAAACTGACTCACACTTCATCTTATTTCAATTAATAAATGAAAACTTTAATGATCTAAATTAAAAGATTATTCTTTTCATATGGGGTTTAAGAACAGTGTTATTTAAGACACTATTCACGACAACCCGAAATCTAATTTATTTAATTTAACTTCAATTAAATCTTAACAAATTGGAAAACTCATTAAATCTAAATTTTATGATTTGTTCTAATTTATAACTAGTTTATTTCTATAAAAATATATTTTCTCAAAATATATTTTTTTTCCAAAATATTCTTTTCATATCTATATTTTCTACAATATTCTTTTCCTAGAATATTCTTTATTGGAATGTGGCTCAACCGACAACCATATATTTTGTATGGAATTAACAATCATGATAAATAATTATCAAACATCCAAATGACGACCAAAGCGGAATCTATAAATGTGTGAGCATTAAAGTAAGTAACTGACGCTCATCACAGACTGTCAATCCATCGATTGACAGATAACTAAATATTGGGATTAGTGTGTATCCAAAATCATCCCAATACTCGTGTGGGGTTTCATCCATCAAGCAAATTATAAATCATTTGTGTGCTTGGGCGATGTGTGAAAATTATCGTCCCAATCACATAAACAAGTCGGGTAATGTGTAAATGGGAGTGTAACATTTCAGCATCATAACATATATAATGGTGAATCATTTCATATATATTAGAAATGTAAGTTCTCATGTTGACATAATTTATCAAAAACAATGAATCTTTTATACTGATTCATTTACATAAAAAAATGTGAGTTCTAATGTTGACTCACTTACAATGAAATGTAATCTCTTTATATTACATACAAATGACATTCTTTTTACATTGTATAAAATGTAATCTTTATTTTACATTAAAAAATGATATTCTTTCTAAGTTTCTAAGGTTAACATTAAAAATGTGTTTTTAAGGTGAAACATATTTCACAATGAAATACGTATATTTTTCTACTCTTTCAATTATTAGCATTAAAAATGGGTTTTTCCTATGTTTTATTCTATTCTTGCATTTGTAACAAAAATACAAATGAAAAATGTATCTTCTTTAATCTAGGCTCTTATTTGCATTTTTAATTGCAAACAAAAAGTGTAACCTTTGTAATTCAAGTTTCTATTTGCATCAAAGAATGCAAATAAAAATCCAACCTCTTAATTTCATGTTTATTTCAACAAGGAATACAAATAAAAATATAAATTTTTATTTAAATGTTTGTTTGCATCCAAAATTGCAAACAAAAATATAACTTTTTATACTAGTTTTATTTACATCAAGGAGTGAAAATAAAAGATCAACTTTTAATAACCAATGACAATAAGGATCTTAACTCTTATTTATTTATCAAAATGTATATTTCTAGTCTCCTTCATTTTTATGACAAAATATGTATTTCTACTTCATACTTTTTAATGTGACGAAAATGTCCATTACTAATTCATTCTCATTTTATTAATGTATAAAGATATACATTAATAGTTCATTCATTTTATGTATAAAAATATACATTTTCCATTCCATTCTTTTTAGTGTATAAAAATATACATTTCAAATCCATTCTATTTAATGTATAAAAATACACATTTCTAGTTTCATTCTCTTTTATGTATAAAAATTACATTTCTACTTGATTCTTTTTAATATATACAAAAAAATATGATGCTCTTGTTTTTTACTTCTAATGCATGCAAAAATGATGATTTTGTTTAATCCTTTTATTGTAAACAAAAATGTTCATTCTTTTTAATACGGCAAAAATGATCATTTCTGTATAATTCCTTTTAATGTAACAAAACCTTCATTTTTGTATAATTTCTTTTTGAAGTACAAAAATCTTCATTTTTATATAATTTTTTTTAATGTGACAAAAATATGATTTTTATCGCTATCACTTCATATTGACAAAAATATGGTTTTTACCTATCCATAATCTAATTTGCAAGAAACGTTAACTTTATCCTTTATAATCTAATTAACAAAAAAATTTAATCTTGAGCTTTTAAAACTCATTAATAAGAGTGTTAATCTTGCTCTTTAAAACAAAAATGTAACTTTTGTTCTTTTATTTACATTTTACAAAAAATGTAAATTTTGTTCTTATCTTTCTAATGTAATCAAAAATGATGATTTTTGTTATAATCTTTATAATGCAAACAAAAATGTTAATTTTTGTTATAATCTTTCTTATGTAATCAAAAATGTAAATTTTGTCCTATTCTTTATAATGTAGACCATATTACATAAAAATGATATCTTGAACTTCTAACCTTTTTAATGTAAACAATATTGCATAAAAATGTGTGTACATATTTTGTTGAAAATCTAGTTTAACATAATGACATAAAAATGTTCGTTCATATTTTGTTACAAAATTTGACTCAACAAAAAGTTTTGATTCATTTTTATGTTACAAATGCTGGTTTAACAAGTTGACTAAATTTTGTGTTTTACACATCTGATTCTTTTATATACACAAAAACATATATTTTTGTTTTAGCTAATTCTAATTAACAGAAGTGTTAATTTCCAACAATAATAATAAACAAAATAATAATTTTGTTCAATCTAATACAAATTAAACATTCTTGATGAACATGAATATTGTTTTTATCAATAGTATGGTGTTTTCGTCGTACACACAAAATCATGTCAAACACGAATACACACAATTTAGTTCAGTGATTCATGCAATCACAACCCAAATCAACATTTCAATAATTATATATATATATACACACACACACACACACATATCATAAACATGAAATAAATATAATTTCATATCTGAAATAAATAATTGAATTTAGTTCTAGAATAGAAATCTCACAGTCGGGTTTTTTTTTCTGAATTTTCAATTGCTTTGTTTCAGGTCTGGACGGTCCTATGTTGTAGATCACTGAAAGACGATTCCAGCGCTTTCCGTTTCGTTCGATTTCATCTCTGTTTGCAAAAGTTATAGTTGTTTAAACATTATAAAAAATAAATACTAAATAAATTAATTAATAATTAGTTTAACCTATAATTAGTTTCACTAATCCTTCTTCATCGTCGTTATCAGCTGAAGCCGAGAACCCAAAGTTCGATTCCTCAACTTCGACGCTGCCCGCACACCGTAGCACTCACCGCCGATCAACGTTGACTGCCCGGAGCCCCTTCACCTCCTCTCCTCGCGCGCCAATTCCGAGCCAACTCGGTGGGCCCCCCTCGTCAAAAACCCACCACGAACGGCGCCCCTTTGGGCCATGATTCCAGCCACGTCGGTGAACAATTCTCAATCATCACTGTACCAAATTAAAGAGCTCAGTTCCCTCTTCGATTCGGTATATGGTACTTGATTTAATTCTCAGTGGATTGGAGGAAATTAAAGATTGTATTCTGGAGCGTTCTGGCCATTAATTCAAGTATACGGCGGGTGTAATATGATGTTAGGGTTTAGCGTATTCTGACCGTATTTATACTGTATTTTTCGTATTATTTATATATTTAATTCAGATAATTTCAATTTAATGTCTCGTATTCCAAATTAAACCCAACAAGTGACGTCCCCAGCTAAATACCCCCATCCCGGACACATTGGAATATGTTTCGTAACCCAATTCGGCTGTTACGATATGTTTTTCTTTAAATTTAATTACAAATCAGTTAATTATTAAATTCAAACGTACATTTTAAATTACCGGGGTCACATACTACCTCTAAAAATTCCAGAAAAATTATTTCTATTTATGTTTTGATGATATGGTTCTAACGAGACTAATTTCATTGAATTCTGAGACTGTTGGAAAAATGGCCATTTTCAAGTCGACTAAATTTGACTGAAACTGACAAAACACGTTTTCCTTTGCCACGCTCACATATTGATACGAAAAATTATGAAAATTGAAACTTAGCAATAATTTGACATTCCGGTTCCAACAAAAGTGGTTTCGTCGAAAACCGAGGTCGTTTGAAAAATGACTATTTTCAAGGCCAATATTTTATATTAAAATATATATAAATTCTACTGCGACTATTCTAAATTTTAAACTGGACATAACTTTCAAAATATAAAGTGAAATTTCAGTTTCTTACATACGTTAGAAAGATATGATTAAACAGATTTAAATATTTCTTGTTTCGCTCAATTCTGATTTATTTTGAATCCTGTACATTCAGTCAAAGTTCAAATTCAAATTTTCAAACTACAGCGCTGTTTTAAACTCCTTTTATAATTAAACTGAATTTATTCTTTTTAAAATAAATTTTTAGTCGTTATTATTTAAAATGAATTATTTTAAATATTAAAATCCATTATAATTCCTAAAATAAAAATTTTAAATTGGCCCCAAAATTCTGGGTCGTTACATAGGTCTTCTAACAAATATGTTGTAACCAAAGAGCTGGATTCAAAATGTATATTGGTGGAAGCATATATATAATTATATGGAAAAACAGTCTAAAGAAGCAGGTCATGTGTTAGTTGTTGAAGGAGAACTGATCATGAGAAGCAGGCGTGAATTTGAGATGGGACGGGCTTGTGTTGATATGGTAAGGCCCAACAATTTAAAATAATTTAGGTTAATTCTAAATCAAATAACGTATTAAATTGTAAACCTCGTCACTTGCTCATACATTATTGAAATTTAACTAAACAGGATCCGTTAGGATCGTATGCTCGTAGGCTACATAACAGATTTGGTTCGGAAGGATTTGGAGTTCGAGAGATTTTCAGAGGAATTAAAACTCCTGATTCGATTAAATCGGAAAATTTATCGTTATTTAACGGTTAACAACTAAGGTAAATAAACTTACTAACTCTGTCCAGTTTTATACTTTTATAAACATTATTTATTATTGATAAAAATGATTGAATGTTGTGTGTGATGGTTTCTTAGATGAATTGCTAATTAATTGGTTGGAATTATATATATATATATATATATATATATATCATTGATTTAATATTGACTCGGTTTAACTTTTACAACCGTTTTAAAACTTTAATGGCAGAAAAATTACAAGCATCTTCTTCCACTTTTTATTTCCCACGTTCTCAACCTACATCTTCAATCGCAAATCCAAATCCATCAACCAGATCTGATAATCTTAATCCAAATATATCATCAAATACGTCTTCGAATCCAGATCAGGCTTCAGGTACGAATAGTAGAAAGCTCGACTTTGTTAAACCCTTACAAGGATATGCATTTGTTCCTGAGAAAATATACAATCTATCAGAGTTATCATAGGTAAATACAATCACATTGATCCCGATCTATTTCAGACTTTTAACGATCAAGCTAAAGGAGTATATATCAAAGGTATGGAAACCATTAGGGTTGTTCAACATTCATGTCTCACCTAGCTATGATTTTATAGTTTAGTTTGAAAACAAAGAAGATTTCAATGTATAATTGAAAGTACAAGATATTCATACTTTGGGAGATTATTATTTGTTGAAGCTTGGCATCCTGGATTTGATTTTAATGGTAAAAAGAGTAATGTGGTTCAGATCTGGATCAGATTACTTGACTTACCTCTAGACCTATGGACTAAAGAAGCGATTCAAATTTTAGCAAGTTTTATTTCAAAACCCTTATTGATAGATGAGAATACAACTGAGAAAAGGTTCACAAAATATGCGAGAGTACTTATTTTAATTGACACTCAAACTGATTTAAAAATAGAAATACCAACCCTGCTTCATAATTGTCAGAAGATAACTATATCAGTTGAGTATGAGTTTGTACCTATGAAGTGTACTCAATGTAGTATTTTTGGGCATGATGATGATTTCCATGAAGTTTCCAAAGATGCTAGATGGATTTCTCCAGATCTGCAAGATGAAAATCAAGTAGTTAATAATGGTCAAGAACAGCTAGAAAATCCTGAAATGCATGTCCCAGATAACATTCATTCTAGTGAAAAAATAAAAACTGAAGATCCAGCAACAAGAATTAACACTTTAAAAGATCTAGATTCATTAACTTCAGATAATCAAGATGATCTTAATTTTTTGAACTCCAAACTACCTGATAATATAATTCCAGATGTGTTAAATAACATTGCAGATGCTATTGCAGAGAATGACAAGGTGAAAAACTTATAAAAAGGCAAACAGGTTGATGTTTCCTCCTTTGTTAATAGAAAGACAAGCTACTTACAGGCAGCAAAATCAAAAAACCTACTCCTGCTAAAAGAAACACGAGGAGTTCTTCATCCATTGAATGACCATATTAGCTTGGAATGTTAGGGGTATGAACACTTCCTTTCGAATGAAGGAAGTTCTCAATCTCCTAAATAAAACTAAATCAACTATTGTTGGTTTAGTTGAAACAAAATTAAATCCATCTAATTTAGGTTTATTTTCCTCTCTTCTCCCAAATGCTTGGAAGCTTCTTACTAATAATTCTTCAGTTTCTAATAGTAGAATTTTATTGATATGGGATTTTAATGTTTGGGACTTGGATGTGATGTCTTTCTCCCCTCAACATTTGACAGTAAATGCAACTAATAGAGGAGGTTTTAATATGACTTTTACAGTTGTATATGGTAGTAATACTTTTGGAGATAGGCTAAATTTATGGAATCAATTGATTAATGAATCAAGTTCTTATTCTGATGCTTGGGTATTAATGGGAGATTTTAACAATGTTCTATCACCATATGATAAAAAAGGTGGGCTTCCTATTCCATGTCATCAAATAAGAGAGTTTCAAAAGTTTTTAATTCAGACTAGTTTGACTAAACTTAAACCATTGGGCTTTCAATTCACATGGCGTAGAAGAGAAATAGTTGTAACAACCCAGAAAATCAGAGCCAATTTAAAAAATTTATTTTGGCAATTTTATTTAATTTTGAATAGTTAAAATAATTTATTTTAAATAATAATGATTAAAAATTTATTTAAATCGAAGTTAGAACGAATATAGTTATTTTAATTTTAAAAGGAGTTAGAAATAGCACGAAAGTTTGAAAATTCGAATTCAAACTTTGACAGAATATATAGGATACAAAATAAGTCGGATTTTAGTGAAACCAAAAATATTAGAATCTGTTTAAGAATATCTTTCCAACGAATCCGAAAAATTGAAATTTCATGTAATAACCAGGAAAATACGAGCCAATTTAAAATTTTTAAATTGATGATTTCATAAGGAATTTGAGCAATTGAAATAGAATATTTCAATAAAATAGTGAATTAGAAATAGTGAGTCAGTTTAAAATTGAATTCGAACTTTGACTGACTGTGCAGGGTGGAAAATATAACGGATTTTAGCGAAACCAAAAATATTTAAATCTGTTAGTCAATACCTTTCTAACGAATCTGAAAAATTGAAGTTTCATAACGGGAATCAAAAGTTATGGCCGAATGAATTTTCAGAAGGGTCGGTATATGGAATATATAGCCCTGGAAAATTGATATTTTGCGTACGACCTCGGAATTCGACGAAACCACTTTTGTTGGGTCCGGGATGTCAAACTATTGCTAGGTTTCAAATTTCATAATTTTTGAAGCTAGTATGTGAGCGTGGCAAAAGAAAATGTGTTCGGTCAATTTCTGTTAAATTGGATCGACCAGAAAATGGCCATTTTTCAAACGACCTCAGAATTCGACGAAACTAGTTTTGTTGGGACCGTAGCATCAAAACATAGCTAGATTTATTTTTCTGGAATTTTTCGAATCAGTTTGTGGCCCTGGCAAGTTGAAATGTACGTTGAGAGTTAAAAATTAAATGTTTTATACTTTAATTTGAAAAATAACTGACTGTAAAAGTCGAATTGGCCTACGAAACATATCCCATTGTATCCGGAATGGGGGTATTTAGCTAGGGGCGACAGTCGTTGGGTTTAAAAAGGAGTTCGTTTGAGAAAACACTATTTAAAAATTTAATATAGTCCTCGGCCAATCAGAATTTTCCATTCATAAATTTTAAAAATAAAAAAAAGAAACCCCCCCCCCCCGATCAACGACGAAACCGCTCCTGACCTTCTCTCCTCCGCCGCCGCCACCACAGTCGCTTCCAGACTTCGCCACCGCCACCGTTCGACGCGCCTCAGCCCCCTCTTCAAATCCGACCCCAGCATCGCCACCCTCGTCGCCTCCTCCGCCTGAATCGAGGCCAGGAAGTCCCGACCTTTCCATCGCCGCCGCCGCCGATCTAGACCACCGAACGCCACCAAACCACCACCGCCGTGAAGCCCTCGCCGCCCTCTTCCACGTCAGCACCCCCGATCGACCCCACGTGCCACTGATTTCGCGAAAACTGTAAACCTAGTTTTGAAGCTTCGTGAAAGTGAGTTTTTCTTTGATCTTTGCACTTTGAAAAATCATATCTTTTTGGTGTGTTGACGAAATTCGATGAAACAGGAAACATCGGGACCTCAAGGAAGCTCTCTACCTAATAGAAGAAGCCGCGGATTTTACTGACATCGTATCGATTTTTAGCGCTCCGAAAACCAATGTGAGAAATCTAAATTAATATGAAATTGAATGGAAAATGTCGTGTATAATTTATATTAGCGAAATATAAATTACATACGTGTTGTATACCTCATGTACATACGTAGTGTAAGCTATATAAGCGAAGTATGAATTTTACATGCATAGAATAATTGATATATGTGTTGAAATGCAAGTGAGATATAGCAATTATATATATTTATACATATATATACTCCCCTCGTCCACAAACCATGGACGATATTTATTGTTGTGAATTGGTGTGAAACATTGGATGAAAAATACGAATGGTTGAATAATTGTTTGTGGTTGATATTGTTTGGTTGTGGTTGAAAAATACCCATTGGTGATTGAAATGAATTGGAAATATTTGTGGAAATAAAAATAAACATGCCGCCTGCGTGCGAATTAGATGCATGAATCCCCATTGTCAAAAATCGCGAGGTTTTAAGGTAGAGCGAGGAGCCGTACTAGGGACGGTGCCGGTTTTAACTACCCTGCCGTTATGCTGCCGAAATTTTGAATAATCTTTGTGTGTTAGAATTATTTTCATAAGTTGAAATTATTTTCATGCGTTGAAATTAAAGCCATATGTTGAAACTATATCCATGTGTGGAAAATGTTCATGTGTTGAAAAGTGTCGTGTGAGAATTAGATTCATTTGTTAATGAATGAAGTGTTTAAACAATAAAAATCACATTTATATATATATATATATATATGAAGCATGAAAAATATTCGCCTTATATAAATAGTTTCAACAATAAAAATCTCAACTTTCCAATATGAACAACATAAATAAAATGTCCATGTGTGGAAATGCTCATTTGTTGAGAAGTGTGTGTAGTGGAAAAGTTCATGTGTTGAATAAAAAGGTCGAACAATAAAAATTACATTTTTATTGAAACTATGAAGTATTGAAACCATCCATTTGTTGAAAAAATATTTTGAACGATAAAAATATCATTTTTATCATATTTGTGATATGCTAAAGATATGCGGACGTTGAAATAAATGTTTGTGGTAGAAAAATTATTTTTAACATGCATAGGAACTAAATAAAATAGTCATGTGTTGAAATCTATTTTAGTTCGCCAAAATTATCATCTTTGAAATGTGAAGTGTTAAAAATAGCCACTTGTTCAAATAAACGTGCATGAGTTGAAATATACATTAATTAGCTAATGATATGATTTTAGCCTACGCATGCAACATTAGAATGAATGGTGTTTTTAAACCAAAGAAAATCAAATATGAAATTGAATGGAAAATGATAAGTGTTAGAAATTGTATACATGTACATGCATATCTATTGAACAGGTTAAAGCAAATGGGCTAGAGAAGAGAAATAAAATTTTGTGCCCGACAAATAGGTACACATTTACTGCTTTGTTTGGGTGATGATTTTATGAGCCTGTTGGCTAGCCGCTTGGCTTTTTCTTTTTCTTTTTGATATGAGACGCCCGTGTGGCTATTTGGGAATTTTCCCAGACCCTCCCGTACAAAGGAGGTTATGGCGAAATTTTCCAAAATTTAAAGGCGTTAGTGAAATAATTGAAGTGGAAACGATATAGGAATTTTTGAATGAACTATATTTATATAAAAATATAAATATAAATAGAATTTAAAACGAAACGTGGCCGTGCAGTTCGTGTTTTGAAACCGTGATTTCAAACGGCTAGTGCGGGAAATCCGACCATTGGATTTTCCCGAAACCGCAACCGTTGGGTTCGCCTTGGAAATATCTTTCCAATGGCACCAACTTTGTGAAGATCCGACGGTTGGATTGTCTGG
This sequence comes from Allium sativum, assembly GCA_030737875.1. Classification (NCBI taxonomy): domain Eukaryota; kingdom Viridiplantae; phylum Streptophyta; class Magnoliopsida; order Asparagales; family Amaryllidaceae; genus Allium; species Allium sativum. The sequence continues at coordinate 739,546,236 of CM060909.1, read as the reverse complement.
AATGTTTAATTCAAAACTGAAGAAAAACAGCGCCAGAAACGATTATATTTATATATATATATATATATAAATATTATTAAATTAAATCGAATAACGACGCCGTAGTTCGTAAATTGAAATCGTAACTTCAAATGGCTAGTGTGGAAGATCCGACCGTCGGATTTTCCCAAAACTGAAACTGTTGGATTCATTTTGAAATGACCTTCCTAAGGATGTAAAAGTTGTGAAGATCCAACGGTTAGATTTTCAGATATGTGTAAAACAAAATTAGTGAAAAGCAGCGCCAGTGCATCGACATGACCTGAAACGTCGTTTAATTAAATATGGTCTTTTTAAATTAAATAAAAATGGCGATATATCGTTAAAAAATACTATAGACAATATAGAGTGGAAATAAACCAGTTTTGTTGTGTTTGCTTGATATGTGATGGTTGAATGTATTTGACATGAAAATTATAACTAAATAACTGAAATGTGAATGTTGAATAGTCCAACCATGTGATTAAATGATTTGAAAATCTAAATATACGTGGGTTATTTGAAAAGGCCGAGTTTATCTCATTTCAAATAATCGATCGACGTTGAGAAGTCGAAGAGTCGAAGACGGCAGAAGACCGACGATCTCCACATTGGATGGATGGGCGCTACTGATGCTCGTGATTGGAGTAGCTACCATGAAGGAATTGAAGTAGCAGCCGTCCAAACATACTGTTGATTGTACGGATATGCGAGGAATTGGTGCCTCCGGTTTCGTTCAGACCCAGAACGGACTTTTAAATGGACTGTGTGTCTGACATTGGATTTTGCTCTGTGTTGATTGATCTCTGTTAAATATATATCTGTTTGGCGGCGGAGAATTTATTCTCTTGCTTAACGCCCTTCTCTGAGACGTACGAGCTCAGAGGTTATGTATTGACAGAAATCAGTCGCATGGAGTGGATTGCCTGTGTGGCACGCTTAAGTGGCATATGATCAAGGCTTCTGTTGCAAAGCAAAGTCTTGTGGTTGATGATCAAAGCATGGTCTGTGTGACGTAGCTTTGTGTATAACGTGAATTCGCGAGCCTCACACCTCGGTATGAGTCAAAAATGGGTGAGTAACTGTAGGGAGAGCACGACGGTTCTTTCTAGCTAAGGTGGTGTCAGTGACCTACCAGCCCTGACATTATATATACTTTTCACCTGTGTGGTTGTTGGAATGCGAGGCGCCTCGATATAGGTCTGTAAGGACCGGGAAACGTGTGTTCAGGAATTGCCAATCGTCAAAAGTAAGAGAAGACCGACCCTGAAGATCCAAGGATCATAGTGGGGTCCTGGGACATTTGCTAGAGTGTCTCGAATCGGAGAGGAGCTTGCCCCTTGCCTCTACTCATGAAGGAATCCAATTTCCAATACGAAATATGCGGATGTGATTGTATTACTAGTACGGCGACATAGTGGTATGGGTCATTTATGCCGCCTATGATTGATATTTATGATTGAAATCGCTTTTGAAACATATATACACTAGTAATAGTAACAAGCACTTTTGTTTTATTCGTATGAAGCATTTTTGGCTATTATAAGGTAAAAACTCTATCCTCCGGCTTGCGTTGCATTGTGTGATGGGACCTGAGTCTTATAATGGCTTCATTTTATAAAAAGCATTGCATTGATTTAATTATTTATTTTATTTCATGCACTGGCACTCATTGGAGTAAACCCGTTCCGCGAAAGTGGCGTGGTCCTTTGATTTGCCTTATTATTGTTGTTAATAAGTTGAGTAGATTTCTCATACCAGTCCCATGACTGACTCGTAGTTTGTTTCACCTTACAAACTCGGGTGCCCTCATTTTCACACGGGCAGCCTAGTTACAGGTTTCTGACGCACCTTTTGGCTCATGGCGAGGCTTGACTACACTGTGCTGACTTGGATTTTCTCCGCCATTATTGTATCTATATTATGATTCCGCCATTGGCGATGTAGACTGATATTTATTTTGTGTACTCTTTATGTATGATTCTGCATCAGGCGATGGTGACTGATTATGTATCATTATGCACTAAGTTGTATCCTGTACTGTGCTTCTCTGATGTGATGATATCTATATGATTCCGCTGTCATATGTGTGTAAATTATTCTATTTCCTGTTTATGCTATTATCTGTGATCTGCTAATGATGATTAATGTGTTATGTTCCAATGATTATCCTTAACACCGTGTCACGGGGTTTTGGGATCGTCACATTTCATAGCAGGAATCAAAAGTTATGGCCAGTTGAATATTCAGAATGGTCGTTATGGAATTTAATATAATATATAGCCCGTATAAATAGCCATTTTGCAAACAACCTCCATTTCGATGAAACAATCCTGGTTGGATCCGGAATGTCAAATTATTGCACGATTCCAATTTCATAATTTTTGGAATCAATATGTGAGCGCGGCAAAAAAAAATGTGTTTTGACAATTTTGGTCAATTTCGATCGACAGAAAATGGCCATTTTTTCAAACGGTCTCCAAATTCGACGAAATTAGTTTTGTTAGAACTTATCATCAAAATATAGCTGGATTTATTTTTTTTGGAATTTTTGGAGTCAGTAGGTGGCCCCGATAAGTTAAAATGTTTGATCAAATTAAATAATTAAATGTTTTATTATTTAATTTGAAGAATAACTAACTAAAACTGTCGAATTAGATTACGGGACATATCCCGTTGTGTCCGGAATGGGGGTATTTAGCTAAGGGAGACATTCGTTGGGTTTGATTTGCAGTTCGTACTCGTAAAGGGGTATTTTCAGAATTATAAGAAATAAATAAATAAAATAAAATAAATACGTATAAATACATATACCGTATACAGTGTAACCCTAATACGAAACCCGTAACTCCAAAAAACCAATGGCGGCTTTTACACGATTCTTCCTCCTTGAATAACTCTCCAACCACTCACTGAAATCAATCCATCTTGTTGAAGATTTTGTAGATTTTCTCCCTTTCTCCACATCCATACCAGTTGCATCACCTATCTTCGAGTGTCTAAGGAGTTCTAGCGCCCCAAACATCAACCGCGTCGACCGGAATCTTGCCGTCGACAGGAGATCGAATTGGACCCCACTAATTGCGTGGGATGTGCACCACCTAGCTCTACGACATGGTCAAACCTGATCGTCTTCAAGTGCAGCGGATCGAGAGAAAATTCGATCCCTAGTTCTGAATGTTTTCTGAAAGGGTACGGCTTTGATTTATTTAAAGGGTTAATAACACTTTTAAGTATTGCAAATTCATGTTTAATTATAAAATTCATATCTTGCTCACTCGATAACGAAATTCGATGAAATAGGAAACATCGGAACCGTGACATCGTACATGACATTTCAGATCTGACCGGAGAATTTTTGGAGCCTTCTACAATTTTAGAAGAATTGAACAACAAGTGAGATTTCTGAATCCAAATCAATTAAATAAAATTATATTAGGATGCAGACGAAGTTTAGAAACTCCTAACACCCGTTATCCACAAACCATGGACGACTTGATTGTTTTGTGGTATGTCATTGATTGATTTTTGGGTGTTTGATTGTGGTTGAAAAATGAAATTGATTGATATTGTGGCATTAGACTTCCTAGAAAAATGTATTAGGAAATTAAACCCCTTGTAAACGCCGCAAGGCCTAAGGTAGTGTGAGGAGCCGTACATCGGGATGGTGCCGGTTTTAATTACCCTGCCGTTATGCTACCAAAATTTTCTGAAATATTTTTATGATATAAAATATTCATGTTATTATATACTAATTCTTTGAATTATATGAAAATTAGATTTTATATATTTATATATATATATATATATGAAAATAATCATTATTTATCAACATAAAATCTATATTTTGTTGTAAATAAAAATTGTCATTTGTTTCATAAAAATGAATTTACATTTGATTTACATTTTAAATGCAAATGTGACATTAAAATAATCATATAGAGAAAAATGAATTTACATTTGATCTTACATTTTTAATGTAAATAAAACATTAAAATAAACATTTTAATATAAATTGTTTTTGCATTGCATTTTACATTTTTATATAATGCAACTTTAAAATAGACATTTGGATATAATAATGTTTTAACATTTGATTTCACATTTAAATGTAAATGATACATTAAAAGTAAAACATTATGAAATAAAAATGTGTTTACATTAGATTTACATTTTAATGTATAGGAAAGCATTAAAATAAACATTTTGATGTACAAATATATTTACATTAAAATATTTCATTTCAATGTATATGAAAACATTAAAATATCGCATTTCTATATGAAATGTATATACACTAGAATTTACATTTTCAATGTTTTACATTAAAATGGAAATTGTTGTATGAAAATGTCTTTACTTTAAAATATATAATTTTAATGTAACCCAACAAAAAAGAAATAGTCATTTGTTAAATAGAAATGCATTTATATTAAAATACACATTTTTAGTGTAATGCAAGATTAAAAATTGACATTGTTAAAACAGAATTTTGTTTAGATTGAAATATACACTAGGAATGTAATACAACATTAAAAAGTAGCCATTTGTCATATAGGAATGTATTCACATTGAATTGTACATATATTGAAACGAAGAAAACTACATTTTTTAATGTAATCATATATTGGAATGAAAATTTTCATTTTTTTTAATGTAATCAGACACTGAAACGAAAAATTACGTTTTTTCAATGTGATCAAATTATGAAATCAAAAGTTACATTTTCATATGTAATTAAAGTAAAGAATCAAAAGTTACATTCTTTATATGTAATTAAAGTAAAGAATGAAAGTTACATTCTCATACGTAATTAAAGTTAAGAATGAAAATTACATTTTCATATGTAATTAAAGTAAAGAATGAAATTACATTTTGTTTATAATCAAAGAAAGTATAGAAATTTAAAATTTTCAGTGTAAATAAGATATGATTAGAAATTTACATTTTTCAATGTAAATAAGATATGATTAGAAATTTACATTTTTCAATGTAAATAAAGAATGAGGTAGAAATTTGCATTTTTAATGAAATAAAAGATTTCATCAGAAAGATTACATTTTCATATGTAAATAAAGGATGAAGTGAGAATTTACATTTTCAATGTAAATATAGAATGAAATGAAAAATTACATTTTTCAAGGTAATCATATATTGAAATAAAAAGTTACATTTTTTCAATGTAATAATATATAGGATGAAAAGATTACATTTTTAATGTAATCAAAGAAAATAATAAAAATTACATTTTTAATGTAATCAAAAGAATTGAAATAAAAGATTCATTTTGAAATGTTAAAATACCTTGAAATAAAAGTTTTCATTTTCAAATGTTAATATACATTGAAATAAAAGATTTCATTTTGCAATGTAATAATGCATTGAAATAAAAGATTTGCATTTTCCAATGTAATGAGAGGTTGAATTAAAATTTCACATTTTTATATAAGTGTAAAATCATATGAATGATTCAAGATGTGATAAGATTTGTTTTAACATTAGAATTTTCATTTTTAATGTAATATATGATTTCACATATAAAAGAAATCAATGTTGAATTGAAAATGGTTTGAAATCGACGAACGATTTATATTTATATATTTATATATAAATATAAATTAAAATAAAATGAATCACGCTGTTGTAGTTCACGTTTTGAAATCGTAACTTCAAACGATTATACCAAAAGAACCGACCTTCGGATTTTCCCAAAACTGGAACCGTTGGGTTCGTTTTGGAAAAATCTTTCTAGCATATAAAATTTGCTAAGATCAACGGTTATATTTTGATAAATGTGTAAATCAAATTTCGATGAAAACAGCGCCAGGGCGATGTAATGACTCGAAGAGTTGTTTAATTAAAAATGGCTATTTTTAAATAAATAAAAATAGCGATAAATCGTTATAAAATATTATTAACTATATGGAATGAAAAGAGTTGATTTTATTTATATATATATTGGAGAAATTATTTGACAAGTACAAGTTAACTCTCATTTCAAATAATTATAGGACGATTGGAAGTCAAAGATTTGAAGACCGGCGATCTTCACATCGAATGGATAACTACTGATGCCCGGTATTGGTTAGCTCCCAGTAAAGGGTTAAAGTGGTAGTTGTCTGAACATACTTGTTGATTGTTCAGATTAGCGAGCACCTCTCTTCTCTATTGGACATACGGGATGAGGAATAAGGTGTCTCCGGTTTCGTTCAGCCCCAGAACGGACTTGTAAATGGATGTGTGTGTCTGGCATTGGATTTCATTCCATGTAAATTGATTTTTATTTAATATATATCTGATTATTGGAGGAGAATTTATTCTCTTGCTTAACACCTTTCTCTGAGACGCATGTGCTCAAAGGTTATATATTGATAGTTATCGATTGCATGGCGTGAATTGTCAGTGTGGCATGCCAAGATGCAAATGATCAAGGCTTATTGTTGAAAACCATAGCCTTGTGGTTGATGATCAAAGCACAGCATTATTGTAGCATAGCTTTGTGTATAGCGTTACTTCGCGAGCCTCACACCCTGGTGTGAATTAGAAACGGGAGAAGGACCCCAAGGAGAACATGCATTTCTTTCTAGCTAGAAGTGGTGTTTGGGTTTTACAAGCCTAGGTATATTTACTTATATGGATGATGGAAAGAGAGGTACCTCGGATTTGAGTCGTAGTTGCTCTATTTACGCTCCATAGGGCCGAGAGGCTTATTGTTCAGGCATAACTAATCCACTAACATATGTGTGGACCGGACCTGGCGATCCTAAGGGCTTGACTGAGTACTTGTCCTGAGACATGGGCTAGAGAGTCTCAAATTCGGTAAGGACGATCCCTTACCTTGGTTCACGATGGAAATCCAACTTCCAATACGACACCATACGGTTTTGATTGTATTACTAGTATGGCGACATAGTATATCGTAGCTATGCCGTCTATGATTGATATATTATGATTGAAATGTTTTTGAAAACATATGTACACTGATAATAATACCAATCCGTTTTTATCGTATCAAGCATTTTTGACCATTATAAGGTAAAACTCTATCCTCCGGTTTGCGTTGCATTGTGTGATGGGACTTGATTCTTATAATGGTTTCATTTTTCTAAAAAGCATTGCGTTGTTTAATGATTTACTTTATGCATGCACTGGCAATCCAATGGAGTAAACCCATTCCGCGTTAGCGGCTAGGGCTGTCAATTTCCTACACGACCCGTGACCTGACCCAAAACCCATACGGAAATTAGCAGGTTAACCCGACCCGTTTAGTTAGCAGGTCATTTTCTGGTCAACCCGAACTTGACCCGTTTATAAACGGTGGGTTTAGGGTTAACCCGATTTTGACCCGGCAAACCCGATTATATGTTGTATCTCTTCCACACTATTACTTTTTTATGTATACTGTTAGTGATAATCTTTTATGTATGCAGTAATCAGTTGCTAGTATATGTAAGTTGTTATATTTTACTAATTCATTCTTGTATGTTGTTAGTTATATTTTACTTATAACAACTATATCTCTTCCATACCAGTAGTCTTTAATTTATGCAGTATGGGAATATAAACTTATGTATAGAAAATGATTTTTGGATATGGTAATTTCATGCTTTATATATGTTTTGTCTGTTGGTGACTTTGCAACTTGTTGCATGTTGGTGATTATATAACAGTGTGCATGTTGGTGATTTGGCTCTTTTGTTGCTTATATTAGTAGGCAATATCTTTCAATGGGTCAAACGGGTAAACCCGACCCAACACGACCCGACACGACCCATTTAGTTAAACAGGTTATGTGGGTCAGGTCGGGTCAACTCATTTATAAACGGGTAGGGTTAGGGTTGAGAAAATATAACCCATGTAATAAACGGGTTGAACTGACCCATTTATAAATCAACCCGAACACGACTTGACCTGACCCGAACCCAACCGGACGTGACCCATTCACAGCCCTATTAGCGACGTGGTCTTGTGATTAGCCTTATTATTAAATGGGTTAAATAAAATTTCTCATACCAGTCTCATGACTGACTCGTAGTTTGTTTCACTTTGCAAACTCGGGTGCCCTCTTTTCCACACGGGCAGCCTTGTATGCAGGTTTTAGAAGACTCATTCTGGATAGCTGTGAAGCTGAAGATGGATGCCATTATTTCTATTATGATGTTCAGACTTCGATTAGTATATTATGTTTGATTCCGCTGCAGACATTTTATATCAAGTTAAAAACTGTATTATGTACTAAGTATGATCCCATTACGCTATGTAACTCTGATGATATATTATTCTCAGTGTAATTTGAGATACTTTATCTGCAGTAATCCAATATTTCTGTTCTGCTGTTATTGTTTATGTGTTATATTCCAATGATTATCCTTTCTTTCGTACTACGGGAGTTTGGGGTCATCACAGTTGGTATCAGAGCTTTGGTTAAACTTGATAGAAGTACAACCAACAGTATTCTAAAATTAATAACTCATTATAGATAGGACAAGTAATGTCCTAGAGTGAGTACATCAGAATAAAATACACCCCATAGATTCATTTACATTTAAATATATGTCTATGTTTTACAATATCTTTACTGTTGGCCTGACTCTTTGTCTGCTATTTGTAGACATAGTAGAAATGAGTGGCAGATTCAGAAGAAATAGTTCTATGGTTCGACAATCTAATGAACCAATCGTTCCCCCACAACTAGAACACAACCTTGAAGCTCTAGTGATGAAATATCGAAATCTGGGTGGAATACAATTCTCGGGCAAATAATATGTTATTGAAACACAAGCGTGGATGCATTCTGCTGAGAGAATTTTCGGAGGCTTAAAATTGAGTGGTGATCAGAAAAGATTACTGGCATCTTGGGCACTCAAAGATGAAGCTCTAATCTTGGGGGAAACTGTTAAAGAGGAGAATCCAGAAGGTAATATTATCTGGGATAGATTCAAAGAAATATTTATTCCTCCAGAAGCAACTGAGCGACTATATGATGAGTTTTACAATCTGAAACAAGGAGATATGACCATCCGAGAATATCAGAGTAAATTCATTGAACTTTCTCGCTTTGTCCCCGAACTAATTCAAGATCCTGTAAGGAAGAATCCGAGATTTATCAAAGGACTTCAAAAGAAATACGAAGGCAGAGTACTTGCTCATGTGGATCTCCCATTCTCTGAAATGATACAAATGGCTTATCACTATGAGTATAATGATAAACAACATGGTTAGGAAGATGAAGAGGAAGAAGGAGGTTCTAGCAGCAAAAGGAAGTTTAAAACTTATAGCCCGGAGGCAAGTATAATGCCTGAGGTTAGTTTGAAGCCTAAAGCTGATAAGAAAGAGGTTGAATTTAAAGAAGAACCGTTAACGACCGCCATATGCAATAACTGTAATAAGCCAGGGCATTTGCTGAGGAATTGCAAATCTTCGAAGAAACGAAAGAATGATGGATCTAAATCCATTAAGAAGAAAAAGAAATCTCATAGTAAAAGGAAGTGCCATAAGTGCCACCAGACAGGTCATGTTGCAAGGGATTTCCTGCTGTTAAAGGAGTTTGTAATAGCTCATGTAAATGAAGTAGCAGAAACTCCAACACCCTCGGCTAATCAGCAAAGGCCAGATGTTTTGGAAGGTACTCTTGGCGTCAACAATATTCCTGTTAAAGTATTGTTTGATACGGGCGCGTCACAAAGCTTTATTTCAAGTAATACAGTTAAGAAGTTAAAGCTAAAGCTAAGGAACCATAAGGAAATAGGGGGTTCTCTTATTCTTGTTGTGTATTGTAGAGCACCTATTTACTTTTTCCGTTACTGGTTTTCTTTTAATTTGATCGTCATGGATTGCCCTGAATTTGACATCATTCTTGGGCTGGACTGGTTAACCAAATATGAAGCCGAGGTTAAATGTGCAGAAAGGATCGTTAAGGCGAAGACCACGTATAAAATTTTTATAACGATACCATGCATAGGACCGAATTCAGATAGAAAATAATTTTGGTCTACTCTTGATGTTTCTCCTGCTCCTATTAAAGATATTCCTGTTGTTAAGAATAATGCGGATGTGCTTGAAGAAGTTGATAGCTTACCGCCGCGAAGAGAAATTGACTTCAAGATTGATCTAGTTCTGAATACAAGGCCAGTGGTACATCCTATTCGGAGAATGACATGGAAATAGAAAGAAGAGTTGGGCAATCAAACTAAATAGTTGTTATGGAAGGGTCTGATTAGGCCTAGCTTTTCGAATTGGGGAGCAGTAGTAGTGCTTATTCCAAAGTCAGACGGTACTCTCAGATTATGTGTTGATTACCAAGACCTCAATAAGCAGACACTCAAGAATAAATATCTATTTCCCCGCATAGATGATTTATTGGATCCTTTGAATGGAGCTAAAGTATTTTCTAAAATTTACCTAGCCACATGTTTCCATCAATTGCGCATTGCCAAAGAGTGTGTTCCTTTGACAACTTTCATAGGTCCAGACATATTTTATGAATGGTTAGTAATGCCATTCGGCTTATGCAACGCTCTAGCCTATTTTGTTGATTTGATAAACAGAGTATTCCGCGATGTCCTAAATAAATTTGTGCTGGTTTTCATCGACGGCATCTAAATCTTCCCCAAATCAACTACCGAACATGAAAAACATTTGGAACAAAATTTGGAAATTCTATGAAAGGATGTATTAAAAGCCAGATTTTCTAAATGTGTATTCTAGAAAGAAGAAGTGAAGTTACTCGGTCATGTAGTATCGAAGGAAGGAATTTCAGTGGATCCCATTAAGATCACAGCTATTCAAGATTGGAAGCAGCCTAGCACTCCTGCCAAAGTCAGAAGCTTCCTAGGATTGGCTGGCTATTATCAGAAATTCATTAAGGATTTTTTGAAGCTATCTTGTCCATTAACGAAGCTCATAATGAAGAACACAAAGTTTAATTGGACACCTGAATGTGAGGCAATTTTCCAAGAGCTGAAATTGAGGTTGACCACTGCTCCCATGTTGACCATTATTGATGGCAATCAAGATTTGAAAGTCTGGACTGATGCTTCTATTGAAGGTATTGGTGCGGTGTTAATGAAAATAGACAAAGTAGTTGCTTACACTAGTTGTCAATTGAAGCCGCACGAGAATAAATACCTCACTCATGACCTTGAGTTGAGGGCCATCGTCTTTGCTTTAAAAATATGGAGGCACTATCTTTTAGGTAAGAATTTCAAACTATATACATATCATAAATCCTTGAAGTACCTATTCACCCAAAGGGACTTGAATTTGAGGCAGCAACATTGGGTAGAATTTCTTGTGGCCTATGATCTGGACATCTTATATACTTCAAGGAAAGCCAATGTTGTAGCCGATGTGCTTAGCAGAAAGAATGCAGGCGTCGCCAATCTTATCATCGCCAATCTCACCATTACACCTACATTGATTGATTAAATCTCTGCTCTCCAGAAAGATAATGAATTTATTCGGAGAATTAGTAAAAGAGTTTGGGAAGGCGAACCCTCCAGTTTCCAAATTGATAGCAAGGGAGTTTTAAAGTTGAAAGGCTGAATTTGTGTCCCAAATATTCCTGAGCTCGATGAATGTCATATATCCAAGCTTTGTATTCATCCAGGGGTGAGCAAGATGTATCATGATCTCAAGCGTATGTCCTGGTGGAAATCTATGAAAAGAGACATCTTCATTTATGTCAGCAGGTGTTCTACTTGCCAGCAAGTTAAGAGTGATCAGCAAAAACCTACCAAATTGTTACAACCACTAGAAGTTCCAAGTTGGAAGTGCGATCAAATCTCCATGGATTTTATTGATGGCTTGCCCCGAACCAGAATAGGCAATGATAGTATTTGGGTGATCATTGATCGTTTCACGAAGTCTGCCCATTTTATTCCTGTCAAATCAGCCAGAATAGCTCAAAGTCTGGCGAAAATTTATTTCAAAGAAATTGTCCGACTACACGGAGGTCCCAGTAGCATTGTTCGTGACCATAACCCTATATTTGCCAGTAAATTCTGGGAAGCTTTCCAAAAGGAGTTGGGGACAACATTAATTCTGAGCACCGCATATCATCCTCAAACAGACGGCCAGACTGAGGGGGTGAATCATATACTTGAAGAATTGTTGCAGTCATGTATTCTTGACTTTGGTGGATCATGGGAAGATCACTTGCACTTGGTTGAGTTCTCTTATAACAACAATTACCAAGCAAGCTTGCAAATGTCGCCATTCGAAGCATTATATGGCAGGCCTTGTAGATCTCCCGCATGTTGGGTTGAACCAAGCAATAGACTAGTATTGGGTCCCGACATGATTCGTGAAGCTTCAGACAAAGTTGATTTCATTAAGAAGAGATTACTAGCAGCTCAGAGCCAATAGAAAAGTTATGCTAATTCAAGAAGAAGAGATTTGGAATTTGTTGTTGGCGATTATGTGTACTTGAGGATTTCTCCTTTAAGAGGAGTAGTTCGTTTTGGAAAAATTGGGAAATTGGCTCCGAGATTCATTGGTCCATTCCCTATTCTAGAAAGAATTGGAACTCTCGCTTATAGGGTTCACTTACCTGATTGGTTGCCAGGGGTACATGATGTATTCCATGTGTCTTAACTTTGGAAGCATGTACATGATCCAGAATTGATTGTGGAGGAAGCTGCACAGCAAGATTTGGAGATTACCTCGAACTTAGCAGTAAGAAGGGAGCCGGTAAAGATCATTGGAAAAGAAACCCGAGTTCTGAGGAACAAAAGAATTCATCTAGTCAAAGTGCAGTGGAGGGGAGATCCTAGAGACTGTATATGGGAGACCGAAGATAGCATCAAACACGCTTATCCCCATTGCAAAGTGGATATTTCTGACTAGCTGCAGTGCAAGGTACATTTATAATATTTTACATTTTCCGTTTTGTTTCCTACTTTACTATTGTTTCCTTTTCGGGGACGAAAAGATTTTAAGTGGGGGAGATTGTAAAAACCTGGAAAATCAGAGCCAATTTAAAAATTTTATTTTGGCAATTTTATTTAATTTTGAATAGTTAAAATAATTTATTTTAAATAATAACGATTAAAAATTTATTTAAATCGAAGTTAGAATGAATATGTTTATTTTAATTTTAAAAGGAGTTAGAAATAGCGCGACAGTTTGAAAATTTGAATTTAAACTTTGACTAAATATACAGGATGCAAAATAAGTCGGATTTTAGTAAAACCAAAAATATTAGAATCTGTTTAAGAATATTTTTCCAATGAATTCGAAAAATTGGAATTTCATGGCGGGAATCAAAAGTTATGGCCAGTTGAATATTCAGAATGGTCGCTATGCAATTTAATATAATATATAGCCCTATAAATAGCCATTTTGCAAACGACCTCCGTTTTCGACGAAACCACCCTGGTTGGATCCGGAATGTCAAATTATTGCACGATTCCAGTTTTCATAATTTTTTGAATCAATATGTGAGCGTGGAAAAAGAAAATGTGTTTTGTCAATTTCGGGCAATTTCGATCGACCAGAAAATGGGCATTTTTTCAAACGGTCTCCAAATTCAACGAAATTAGTTTGGTTCGAACCGTATCGTCAAAACATAGCTAGATTTATTTTTGGTAATTTTTGGAGTCAGTAAGTGGCCTCAGTAAATTAAAATATTCGATCAAATTAAATAATTAAATGTTTTATTATTTAATTTGAAGAATAACTGGCTGAAACAGTCGAATTGGCTTATGGGACATATCCCGTCGTGTCCAGAATGGGAGTATTTAGCTAGGGGCGATATTCATTGGGTTTGATTTGGAGTTCGTATTGATAAAGGCGTATTTTCGGAATTATAAGAAATAAATAAATAAAATAAAATTACGTATACCGTATAACCCTAATACGAAAACCGTAACTCTAGAAAACCAATGGCGACTGTTACGCGATTCTTTCTCCTTGAATAACTCTCCAGCCACTCACCGAAATCGATCCATCCGGTTGAAGCTTTTGTAGAGTTTCTCCCATTCTCCACATCCATACCAGTTGCGTCACCTATCGTCGAGTGTCGAAGGAGTTCCAGTGCCCCAAACATCACCCGCGTCGACCGGAATTTTGCCATCAACAGGCGATCGAATTGGACCCCAACACCTGCAAGAGATGCGAGCCCCCTAGCTCTACGACTTGGTCAAACCTGATCGTCTTCAAGTGTAGAGGATCAAGATAAAATTCGATCCCTTGTTCTGAACGTTTTCTGAAAGGTTACGGCTTTGATCTATTTAAATGGTTAATAACACTTTTAATTGTTGCAAATTCATGTTTAATTATAAAATCCATATCTTGCTCATTCGATAATGGAATTCGATGAAACAGGAAACATCGGAACCGTGACCTCGTACACGACATTTCAGAACAGACCGGAGAATTTTTGGAGCCATATATAATTTTAGAAGAATTGAAAAAAAAGTGAGATTTCTGAATCCAAATCAATTGAATAAAATTATATTAGGATGCAGACGGACTTTAGAAACTCCCGGCACCCGTCGTCCACAAACCATGGACAATGTAACGACCCAGGTAATTTGCGATCCTGGATATCGGCATACAACACTATGTCGACTATTCAAGCATCAGAAACACATGATAGTCCTTGAAAGAAAATAGAGGGTGAGAATAGATTTGATAGAAACTTAGAATAGAAGAAGAAGAAGAACATACAACATCAGAGTAAACACGAATCTCACAGCGGAATAAATAAATATATTTCATAACATAACTTTGAAATAAACAGTATCTGTATACAATACCATTATTAGAGTATAACACTTACAACACACCGGAAATAACAATCTATATAAATCCTGAAGCCTCCTTCTCCAGCTCTTCAAGTATCTGTAAATCCCGACTACTTGACTGCCCATACAAAATTGGGCGCCCAAGAGTTTAGGGAAAACAAAACAAAATAAACTCTGGGTCATTCATGGGACTGGTGTGAGTAAAACAATTTAAAACAGTTTGAGCAATTAAATGATATCTCATAAGACCACGCCGTATAACGGAACTGGTTTTTCCCTTAAGGGAATCCAAATCAATTTGATTTAACTTTAAAAATCCTTTTGAAAGAAACGATAAACTTTATATCAAAACTCTTTTGATATTATAATAATGTCTATCAACCACAACTAAATAATCATCTAACAGAAACACTTTCATCTCACGTTCTTCATATTTAGTATACAGTCAAAACCGCGAGCACTTATTGGATAATGGATTACCAACTATGACAAAGTATGGAACCACCTTCCGATAGTGTACCTCTAGAGAGGAATACACTGGTTTCAACAAGAACATCTTGCAACCTGGCCACACATGATCGACCACTCATTTCGCTAGAGTGTATCGAATGTATATCACCAACGGTTTGGATCAACAACCATTTACCAAATGGGACAACATCGAATATATTAAAGAATGAAATGAATATCTCTAGATAGGTGATAATACACCCTAATTGGCAGCCAACAACTTAGCCATGCTGCCTACCAGATTTTTGTCATTTCCCCGTTGTGAGGCTAGAGGCCACGCTTATCTCTGACAGATCACACATTTATTTACTTTGAATGTCACATCGTCATACATGAAAAATCACAAATTGATTTCCCCAAAAATACAATGGGTATACAGCTAAGAGAAACAAATTCCTCTGCCACCAAACATACATAAGTTTTAAGAGATCAACTTACGTGATACGTTAAATATACTCTGTCAGACATTCTTCCATACAGGTGGTCCTTGGACTGGACAAACCAAAGGCACTATTCTGTAAACATGACAACCCTTGCATAACTCCGTCTTCAATTATCTTTACCACATTTTATCGCAACGCTAATGCCTATAAGAGTGGTTTTCAGCTCATGAATCAGATCCCGGTCGCTCCGTATTGATGACGGAAAAATGGTCAAA
Source organism: Allium sativum (assembly GCA_030737875.1). Lineage (NCBI taxonomy): Eukaryota > Viridiplantae > Streptophyta > Magnoliopsida > Asparagales > Amaryllidaceae > Allium > Allium sativum. The sequence goes on along the minus strand of CM060909.1, from coordinate 739,530,303 downwards.
AACATCGATAGTCAGTGATTTAACTATCAAAGAAAAACATGTGTGCAAATAGCGATATTATTTCCAGATGGAAATTATATCGATCAATCATCATTTAACATTATCTCTTTAGTTCAATTTTCATCTCCTGTTTCCATATATTCAACATCTCTTATTTTCTAAATTTAGAAAATATATGTTATGAATCATTGGAAAACATTTCCATCTTTTTTTCACGTATCACTATCATTCCAGTATTCTTTATCATCAAACATTTCATTTTCTATGATTAGAAATTATCTCTGATTATATTTGGAAAATGTTTCCAAAACTCATTCATTGGATTTAAACAGATGTTTAAATAAAACATCGCTATGCCACTCAAACCATTACCCTGATTAACTAATTTCACTTAACCAAACTTCACTATCGAACCTTAATCATTCCTTAGTTAAAAATGGAGTCAATCAAGTTGGGGTATAACTACCTCTCAGACCTTAACTGAACAACATTTCTAACTTCGAGATAGACAAAGTTCACCTTTTAAGTCTTTAACAAACTTCCTTACGTAACTCTCGGATTCTACTTACGAATCCACTTCTTTTACAGAAATTATTTGATTATAACAATAGTGTTATAATCTGATGCTTCCGAAATATAATAACTTAAGTATACTTTTTTATTTATTAATTTGGATAAATAAACAAACAACTAATTTATTTATAAATAAATAAATCTTGATTAAAAACGGAAAGTGAATAGCACTTTCCCGAATTCGATATAATCGAATTCAACGTATAATTCTATTTTGAATTATCCCTATTCGATAACATCTTTCGAAATAAATTATATTCGATTAACTCTCTTCGAATAACTAATATTCGATAATCTTCTTTCGAATAAACTCTATTCGATAATCTTCGTTCAAATAACTATATTTGACTAACTCCTTTCGAATAAATAATATTTGAAAATCTCTCTTTCGAATAAACTTTATTCAATTAACTCCTTTCGAATAAACTATATTCGATTATCTTTCTTCGAATAAACTATATTCGATAATCTTTCTTTTTGATTAACTCTAACTCTAATCAATTAACTCTAATTCGATTAACTCTAATTCTAATCGATTAACTCTAATTCTATTTACTCTAATTCTAATCGATTAACTCTAACTCTATTAACTCTAATTCTAATCGATTAACACTAACTCTATTAACTCTAATTCTAATTGATTAACTTTAATTCTAATCGATTAACTCTAATTCTATTAACTCTAATTCTAGTCGAGTAACTCTATTCAATTAACTTTAATTCGATTAACTCTCTTCGAATAACTAATATTCGATAACTCCTTTTCGAATAACCAATATTTGATAACTCCCTTCTTCGAATAAACTATATTCGATTAAACTATATTCGATAACTCCCTTCCTCGAATACAAATACTTCCTTTTCTATTTGTTTATAAAAATATTTCTTTTTCTATTATTTTTTTACAAATATTCCCTTTTCTATTTGTTTTACAAATGTTCCCTTTTCTATTTGTTTACAAATATTCCCTTTTCTATTCGTTTACAAATATTCCCTTTTCTATTTGTTTACAAATATTCCCTTTCCTATTTGTTTATTCAACAAATAAATATTTCCTTTTCAATTCTATTTATTTAACAAATAAATATTTCCTTTTCAATTCTATTTATTTTCTACATATTTCCTTTTCAATTCTATTTGTAAATGTTTTACAAATATTTCTCTTTCTATTTTATTTGTAAACGTTTTACAAATATTTCTCTTTCTATTTTATTTGTAAATGTTTTACAAATATTTATCTTTTTATTTTATTTGTAAATGTTTTACAAATATTTCTCTTTCTATTTGCACTTTAAAAATTCTCTTTTTACATTCCAGTTTTTCTTATGGTAATTTACATACCCTATAACAATGATCAATATCATCAAACACACATAATCAACAACAGATTATATATCACGTCATATATTTCAAAATATGAAAAACAGTAAAATAAATGTTGAGCAATCCAGTTGGATTCCTCCGACCGGTTTCCCTGCATCCACAGATGTTAAACAATACAATTAACATCAACTTCATTTCACTATTAAATATTCTGCTAAAGAGAATCAATTTATATATATATATACATTTATTTATATATATATATAACCAGATCTATAATTTCAACCAATTACTTAGCAGTTCAACCAAACAGTCAATACATAGAAATCAATCAATAATTATTAGTTCTAAATATACGTTATAAAAATATGAACTGGTAGAGTTGGTGAGTTTTACTCACATTGGCGGTTTATCGTTAAATATCGATAACCGTTGTCGATTCAGATCGGACAATTTATTTTGCTATAACGGACTACAATTCACTCCCAGTCAGTTCCATTGCGTAGCCAATATCCATACGATCCTAACGGATCTTGTTTCGTCTGATTCTGATATCGTATGAGGTAGTTATGATTTTTACAATATATTATACACATTATGGAAATTAACTTAATAATTAATTATAAATGTTAACCTTAATTATCTGTTCAAATCCTTAATCACGATGGCACGCCTTCTCATCATTTCCCACTAACAACCCGTCCTACTTCACAGCCATTATTGAAGACTTTGGCCAATCCTTTCTTCTTCGATATTCCACAATCAAAGAAGTTGAAAACACCATTTTTTTCTTCATCCAAAACTCCTTCTTTCCATTATTATACCCTTCAACTTGCACCCAAGAAGAAAGTCGTGACTTCACTACTACCTCAGCTATGTCTTCAAGCCATCAGTAAAAACCCACGTCAAAAATTTCCACCGAGCACTCCCTCTAGACGCCACCGAATCACACCAAAACCCCAACAACAAGTTTCTCTTTTCCAACCTTAATACTCCAACAAAAATCACAAGGACCTATCACTTCCATCAAATTCCTGTTCTCGATGGCTCGCACGAAGTCCAATATTCCCATTGACAGCTTTAATTTCAGAAAATGGCCAAAAATTCCACACAAATGCGGTTTTACCTTCTCAATCCAAGTATGAATTCAAATCAAGCTATTACTTCTTCAGTCGAATCAAAAGTGGAACCCTAGGTTCATACTGGTAAAAATCTCGAGCTCGTAAAATGCTTCGAGCTATATAAATCTGGCACGAGTGTTTAGCCTCGGCCATCACGAATAAAATGAATTGTCTTTCGAGATTTTTAGAGGATCAAGTGATTTTTAAAAATTGTTTGAAGATCAAAAAAAGTTTACTAGAAGAAAAGAACTTGCGGCGCATTTATTTTGTTGACCAAGGAAAAGAAATTAGGTCCTAAGGGATGGTAAAAGTTAGATATTTATTGGGGATTATTTTTAGATATTTTATTTAGATATTTTCATTAATATATTTTCATTTTTATATTCATTTTGCCTTCTAAAAATTCGTGTGATCACACACGTTATCCAAAAATCAAGAAAATCGGCATGCAGCTACAGTTCGACATTACGGACCCAAAAAAACTGGTTTCGTCGAATTCCGACTTCGTTTGCTCACACAACGTATTTTTAAAGTCGAATTATCATTTGTTTTTCACATTAAAATACTGTACGACCACCTACTAACTTCAAAAATCACGAAAATTTAAATCTAATAATAATTTAATATTGCGGATCCAACAAAATTAGTTTCGTTGAAAACGGAGGTCGTTTACAAAACTGGCTATTTTTAAAGCCCTAAATAACCCATTTAAAGATTAATATATTTAAAAATAATTAAATTTAATATTTATAAATAAATATTCCCGTATATATTCACACAGAATATCATACAGCTCCAAAATAAAATATATCTGACTTTACTACTCGATATTTCAAAACCAAGCTATATCGATATTCGATTTATATAAAAAATCCTTTGTATTATAAATATATATTTATAAATTTCAAAGGAATTCCATAGCGACTTTTCTAAAATTTGATTCGGACATAAATCAAAATCTACACGACGAAATCCCGATTTTTCTCTTCCACTAGAAAAATACACATCACCAGCTCCGAACGTTTCTTGTTTCATAGAAATCCGACTTAAAACGGACCGTGTATATTCAGTTGAAGTCCAAATCGCTAAATAGCGAACTATCGCGCCATTTCGAGCTCGATTATAATTATAATATAATTATACGTTCAAACTTTGTTTATATAATATATTCATGAATATAATTCAACTCTAAACTGAATTATATAATATAAACAATCCAATTCACACAATATTGTGAATTCTACAAATTCTGCCTATTTCAGAATTAAATATATTATATTATTATTTATATTAATTAAATATTCCATATTATTTAATTTAATGACCATATAATTCTATGAATCACTATTTAAATAATTAAATAAATTAATTATAATAAAGTAAAAATACGGGACATTACATTCTTTTCCCCCTTAAAATAATTTCGTCCTCGAAATTGTTAAGGTAGAAAACAAACCCTATTAACTGGGTTAAAAATTATTCGTTTACTTTTAACTTCAGTTTCAACTGAACCACTTAATTCAAATTAAAATATTAATTTATTCCGAAAAACCAAAATTTTCAAAAATCTTGAAAATTTTCGAACACCTTAAATTTTCGGAAAATTTTGCCAGCACCTCCTTTGTACGGCTCAATCGGTACAACTACAACTCGCCTCTTTAGGCCTTCTTCAAACCAAAAGAAAATCAAACACCAATTCGGCTCATCAAAATCTCAAACCCATATAAATATAAACCGGTACCTTTTTGTCGGGCATATCATTATATCCTTTCCATCTGCTACTAATTCTTAACTTAGATTCCGTTTTCAATTTCAACTCTTAACTTACCAGTCAAATTCCATTTCGGATTATCTCTAACCCAATCTAATTCGATACTTTCTATCTCAATTCATTTTCCACTTAACTGGTTTCAATTTCAATTTCTTTTTTCTTTTACAAATTCACATTTAATTTGTTTTAATTCAAACAATCTGTTTCTGGGAGTTTTTAAACAGCTTATCCTTCTCCAAAAATCAAAATATTCATTTGGAATTTCAAAACAACTTGTTTTCTCAAAACAATTCAAAAACAAAAACTTTGGTAGAAATCCATCACTTACAACTCAGAAATGAACACTGATGATGTACGGATCATCATCGGAATTATTTTCCAGCAACCATAGTGAGTTCAATACTATATCACTTTTCAAAACCATTTCTGCAACGGCCCGGAAAAATATTCGAAGCTCGAATTTTCAACAACAATACATAATCCAGTATTACTTGTCAAAAATCCAAGTATCGAACCCCAGACTGTTAATAGAAAGAAGTTAGAGGATGAGAAATAGAAAGAAAGAAATTTAGAATAAAAATAGAAGAAGAACACATCAGAACCTCACAGCGGAACAAATAAATATAATATAATAAATCTCTTTATAAAAGAAACTGTATATATACATACCATTTATCAGAGTACAACATACATCAATCACAACAGAAATACACTTTATATCTAATGGTGGAGCCTCCTTCTTCCAGTTCCTGGAACTCAAGGCGAAACCTAACCTGTAAATATACTCGGTCTGACCCGAGCACATTTGAAGCAAAGCAAAATTCACCCGGATCAGTCTGGAATACTTTCAGTGATAAATTCACAGCACAAACACGTGTTTAACTTTGAAAAATCCTTTTTGAAATAAAAGGATAATAGTAAGACCAGCCCACACATAAACACGGACGGTTTTTACCTTACTATAACCCAAATTATTTTTGAAACAATATCTTCTCTGATATTAATAATAATGTCTATCAAGCCACAAATAAATAATGATCTAGTAGAATGCTTGTATCTCACGCTCTACATATATAGTATATAATCAAAATCGCGGGCGCTTATTGGAGATTGGATTCCAACTATGACAAAGTATGGGACCACCTGCCGATAATGTATCTCTAGAGGCAAATACACTGGGTTCACAAGAACATCTTACAACCCGGCCCACACATGACTGACCACTCATTTCGCTTGAGTGTATCGAATGTATATCACCAACGGTTGGGCTCAAACCACCGTTTCCTGAAAAGGGACAGCATCGAATATAGATTAAAGAAGTGTAACACCTCGTATTTTCTATGAACGTATAAGTAGAAAATCAGAGAATAATTAAATTATAAAATAAGAATCAAGGGAAACCGGTTGGGACATTGTGTTTGTCTCGAAATTTTGCTTGGAAACGAGTCCGAGTTTTCGAGAAACGGAGTCCGTATGAGGGAGATATGGCCCTCCGAAGTTTCATAGAATTCAGAATCGAAAACAGCTCGAAAATTCGAATTCAAATTCGAATTCAAAATCCCAGAACAGGCTGGGAGGGAAAACTCTCGCTCATGGACCAGGTCGACCTGGGGGTCGACCATAGTGTCAACCTCCCAGGGGCCAGGTCGACCATAGTGTCGACCTAGGGGTCGACCTGGCCAGACCAGGTCGACCATAGTGTCGACCTAAGGGTCGACCTGCTCCCGAAACCAAGTTTTTGAACCTGGTTCATTCTGATGTATCTGGTCTCATTTTCTGTCTAGATTTGTCCGCCTAATGCTATATAAACAGCCCCTAGCCTCATTTTCTCTACACAATTTCATTCTGTATATACTCTTTCTCTGTTCTAAATAAAAAAAATATAAAAATGGTGTCGCTACTCTGCTGGGATCAAAACTTGGACTGATGCATCTTCTTCTAACCTGAATAGAATTAAAATCTAAATCAAATCTCATATCAAAGTTTAGAGCCACAACAACAATTAAAGAGGAGTAATTCATCATTTTTGCATCAAAAACATTTTATTATCCTTTCTTAAAACCACGAAAGGCAAGTACAGTTATTTTCCGATATAAACTTTAAATATAATTGTGACATGATTGTAAATCTGAATTTGAGGTTGTGTATGTTCTGTTCAGATCTATTTTATTCTGTATCTCTTTCTTTCTCTGTTATATAGCCAGGCTACCACGAGCCTGCGCCAAATCTCATAAGAGATTAACGAACAAATGCTAAACTTTGGGACAAATAATGAATGATGGAATAATTGGACATGGAAAATCTGTGACTGAAAGGACATATGTTGTAAACTAGATTTAGATCTATGCATATTCGGTGAATTGGAAGAAGAGGAACCATTTTATGTTAACATGTGACTTGAGACATTGGAAATAACGCATATTTTGAGTTAAGATCTGTTATAATTTAAAGTTCTAGATTGTTGGGCATATTGGCTATGTAACGATTCATGACTTGAGATAAAAAGAGAATATGACTTAGGTATAAAGATCTATATTAAGATTTGATAACTGTTAAACGTGAATAACACCTAAGTGGGAGATTTTTGAATATATGACATGCATTGAAATCGATGGCTATATTTGGTATAATTTATATGTGAATCTTTTGTACTAGGCAAGTTTAACTAAATTCGGGACATGTGTTATATGGTAAATTATGACCCTAATCTGTTCCATGTAAATTCAATGCAAACGTGGGATATATAATCATATTGTGAATCATGACAATTATTTAGGCATGTGAACTTAGGCCCGATTTATAATTAGGCAAGATATGTCAATGGAATTTTAAGGAATCATTAAATCTGTTATACTGCCTAATCTGCTAGTTCTGTTATATTGCCTAATCTGCTAGTTCAGTTATATTGCTTAATCTGCTAGTTCTGCTATATTGCCTAACCTGCTAGATCTGTTCATCAGCTAAATCTATTGAAAACTGGGTATTGAAATTTGAGTATGAATATCTGTAGGCTCGACTTAGAAATTTAGCAAAACTTGTTAATAGAACCTTGAATAATCTGCTGCAACTTATAAAGAAGTAAATTTGTTAAAGTGGCAAAATTAGTCTGATATTAGCATAATCTGTGAATGAGTACATTGGCTAAACATGAAACATGGCTAACTCGAGGATAGAATGAGTTTGCAGCGTAATCCTGCCTGGAACCGCCCGGCACATCCAGTAGCCGCAAACAATAGGTTCTAATGTGAGAAGTTAGTCATAACGTGCTTGAAACCCGAGGTTACAATCAGTTTGCGGTAGAAATATGCCCGGAACCAACCGGCCTAACCAGTGGCCGCAAACTGTCAGTCTAATGTGAGAGGTCTGCGCATTAATTTTTAATTAATACAAATCTAAGATAAATATGATGTCTAAAACGTGTTGGGTGGATAGGGTTGAACCAATTGGACTAATGAATTTAACAAACCCGTTTCGTGAATCTATAGGCCCAATTACAAAGTTAGACAAATCTGTAAATCTGTTAAATCTGTATATCTGATCCGTTAGTCTGAAAACTTGTCTGGTCTGTGAACTAGTTGATCTGAACTCTGTATGTCTGAACTTGTAAACAAGTTAATCTGAAATCTATTAGTCTGGGGACACAAGGTTAGGAGGGAAATTACTTGTGTCATCTGTTGTTTGGGACCCATATTAGTCAGTAACCCTTTCTGGTATCAAAACTTTGACCGAATAGTAGACAGGGTCCGGGCAAGCTTACTGAACTAATTATAAGTGGTTGATTCTGATAATGGTGAGGGGTGTTGATGGCGCGTTCCAACCGGGTCATGTGCGTGCATGGATCCCGGTCTGCCTCTGAGAATGTAAGATGCCGTGACATTTGTAAATAGGTCTGTGTCATTTAATGGTTGCCACTTTGGGGAGTGATACACCCTTTTGTGGGGCTGACACAGGGTATTTATGTATTAGGGAGCCGATCGCTTGGGGTTGGGTTTTAGGGTACACTTAGTTCTGTCTGTTTCTGTTGGTACCGTCTGTTTCTGTTGGGTGGTAACACCTGTCTGTTTCTGCGTGGTACCGTCTGTTCGGGTGGTAAAGGCCCATTTACTAGTGTACACCTAATTCTACATTCTATTTCCGTAGGGATTAATCTGTTTCTGTTTCTGTACCTTCTGTTCGGGTGGTAAAGGCCCATTATTAGCATTCTGTTTCAGTCTGTTTCTGTTGGGGTGGTAAAGGCCCATTACTAGCATTCTCACCTGTGGAAATTACTCTGTTCCCGTTTCTGTTTAGACATTAGGGTGACACCTAATCCTGTTATACTAGTATTAGTGCAGAGAGGTGAAAAGTAATATTATTATGTTTCTTCTGTTTAACCTAAGTATATCTGCTGCTCCTGTTACTGTTATCTCTTATCCTGCTTATTTTCATGTCATTATTATTATTATATGTTCATATGCTGAAAGTCATCGGACTTGCCAGACTTTATGTCTGACCTTGCTTATTTTCGCCCCTTTTTCTTCCGTTTCCACCCCAGGTTTCCAAGGAGGGAATACTTTAGCTTAATCCGGATTTCTTCTGCTTGAAGTACTTAAAGTGCTTAAAGTATGGCTTGACTCCTTATGGCAGCTTCTGTGGGGATTATGATTTTATAAACTATGCATTCTAAAGGCCTTTGTACAAAACTGATATTTTTGTACTTGAATTCTGATATTGTGTTTTGAAAAGATGTAACCAAACTTGCTTCAGTTTCTATTGTAATAAAGTTATAAAATTTTCAAGTACTGTTTTATCTATCTTGTAAATTTCTGTTCTGTTTACTAAAACGCTCCATCAAAGTTAAGGCATTCACTTTGTGAGTGACCTTAACGGAGGTGGGGTGTTACACTTGGTATCAGAGTCGAAAGTTATCAGATTGGGTAAAACTATTTTCAAAAAGGTTTTGAAAGGAAATATTTTCAAAAATAAAGCTTATTTTGAAAAACATAATCCCCGAAAGCCATACATCTATCTTTTCAGTTCTTCGTTTTGAATCCTTTCTCTTTTGTTTCAGCATGTCTGGGAATCTTAACCTTCCTGAGGGTGTGCCAATACCTGGCTGCTTCAGGAGGTACCTAGAGGCTAGGGCCAACGGTACAGGCCCAGCAGATATTCCTCCCCCAGTGGCAGCGGTACCACCACCTCCTCCTCCTCGTGGAAATACTTTCGCAAAGACGTGTAGAGACTTCAAGGCTATGGGTGGAAAAGACTTCTGTGGAACTGAATCCTTCGTGGCAGCAAGGAACTGGCTGAAGGAGACCAAAGATTTGTTCGTCATTTTCGAGATAGACGATAGGCGGAAGGTACAATTGGCGGTATGGTTACTCAAGGACGAAGCTTCCTATTGGTGGGAAGTCACTAACGCCGAGAGGCCAGTTGAAACATGGATGGATTTCAGAATAAGGTTTGAGACGAAATTCCTCTCGTAAGCTGAGTGAAGTCTACAATTGGAAAAGTTCTTATCTCTTAAACAAGGAAGTATGTCGGTCAAGGAATACGTCAACCTGTTCAACCAACTGGCTAGGTTCGGACTGGGTTTAGTCAACACTCAGCATAAAAAGGCTCTCCGCTTTGTTAAAGGATTGAACGAGCCACTGCACAGTCTATCCACGACCCATGTACCCATGGGAGCGATTTACGAGAGATTGGTGGACATGGCACTACTGCACGAGGAAGACAAGGTCAAGGAAAAGGCAAAGAAGGAAGAATCACAGAACAAGAAAGCATGGCTCAAAAAAGAAACACAAAAGAAGATTGAGAAGTCTGAAGATAAGAAGGAGAAAAAGTGCTTTACTTGTGGAAGCTCGACTCATCTGAACAAGGACTGCAGAAAAAGGAAGGGCACTTGCTTCAACTGTGGTGAGATGGGACACTTCACTAGGGACTGCGCAAAAAAAAGAGGGCAAGGGCAGAGGGCAGGACCAACTTCTGGAGGGCAGGCGGACACTCTCGAGGCTATTGGATAGGATAGAATTAGGAAAACTTTCTGTGGGAGGTTTAACTTCTTTATCTGATTGTTGAGTTGAAACTCTTTCTGATTCTGGCATTTTGATTCTGTAACCAATACTCTGCACTTTAATACTAGTATTGTTTCTGATTCCACTGTAGGCTCAAACCCATAAGGGTTATGACTCATCTGCTTGTGATAGATTGGGGTTTGAGAGATATCTGTGTTGGACGTCAAGTAGGATGCGTACATTCTGGGTTTTATCATGCTTAGTTTCCTAAGAATCATTTGGTGATCTGATCTGTACCAGTAGCCTGTAAGTATCTGAATATTTCTGATAAGATTAAGATTTCCAGTTTTGACATTGTCTAAAGAGCGTAATCCTCTAGGCATCAATCTGATGTTGATTGCGGTCTTCGGGGCCGATACTTAGGGGAATTATTCTCTCAACCAATGTCTAATAGGAACCAAGTTTTTGTTTTATCTGTACTCGCTTCCATCATTCGACTGTATCCTATCGATCGAATCTTCGAACTTTAGTTAGAAACCAATGGGTGTAAACATGTGTTTGAGACCTGTTATGTTTGATGGTTGCAAGTGGATGCAAGTGGTTGCTAGTGGTTGCTCGTGGATGCATATACACACACTAGGCACTAGATCGGCTCGAAAACACTCTCATACTGCAAATGGATGTGTGAGCATTTTCAATTTCTGTGGATGCAAAATGATTGACTCATCACATGGATGTTGCATATGAATGAATGGTTGTCACTCATATATGAATGATATGTATCAAATAGGAAAATTGCATACATGTTGGACTCATGGGACTGACATAATTCGCATTAAGGAGGTCAACTGAATCAGTGGACCGCCTGATCTTTGCATTAGATAAGGAACATATACACACACTTTTGCATATGTTCATACAACATTAGAAGTTTTCTAAGGACAATGGATGCTTGTGGTTGATGGTTGAGTAGATGGATGACTGGATGGTAGGACACATTCTTCTTAACTTGAAGATTTCGGGGACGAAATTCTTTAAGAAGGGGAGAATGTAACACCCCGTATTTTCTGTGAACGCATAAGTAGCAAATCAGAGAATAATTAAATCATAAAATAATAATAAAGGGAAACAGGTTGTGCCATTGCATTCGCATCAAAATTCTACTTGGAAACGAGTCCGAGTTTTCGAGAAACGGAGTCCGTATGAGGGAGATATGGCCCACCGAAGTTTCAGAGAATTTCAGAATCGAAAACAGCTCGAAAATTCAAATTCAAAATCCCAGAAAAGGCTGGGCGGGAAAATTCCCGCCCATGGACCAGGTCGACCTGGTTGTCGACCATAGTGTCGACCTGCGGGTCGAACTGGCCAGACCAGGTCGACCATAGTGTCGACCTGGGGGTCGACCTGCTCCCGAAACCAAGTTTTTGAACCTGGTTCATTCAGATGTATCCGGTCTCGTTTTCTGTCTAGATTCGTCCGCTAATCCTATATAAACAGCCCCTAGCCTCATTTTCCCTACACAATTTCATTCTGTCTATACTCTGTCTCTGCTCTAAATAAAAAAAAATTGGCGTCGCTACTTTGCTGGGATAAAAACTTTGACTGATGCATCTTCTTCCAACCTGAATAGAATTAAAATCTAAATCAAATCTCATATCATAGTTTAGAGCCAGAACAACAATTAAAGAGGAGTAATTCAGCATTTCTGGATCAACAACTGTTTATTATACTTTCTTAAAACCACAAAAGGCAAGTACAGTTATTTTCCGATATAAACTTTAATTATAATTGTGACATGATTGTAAATCTGAATTTGAGGTTGCGTTGTTCTATTCTGATCTATTTTATTTTGTATCTCTTTCTTTCTCTGTTCTATAGCTAGGTTACCACGAGCCTGTGCCAAATCTCATAAGAGATTAACGCACAAACGCTAAACTTTGGGACAAATAATGAATGATGGAATAATTGGACATGGCAAATCTGTGACTGAAAGGACATATGTTGTAAACTAGATTTAGATCTATGCATATTCGGTGAATTGGAAGAAGGGGAACCATTGTATGTTAACATGTGACTTGAGACATTGGACATAACGCATATTTTGAGTTAAGATCTGTTATAATTTAAAGTTCTAGATTGTTGGGCATATTGTCTATGTAACGATTCATGACTTGAGATAAAAAGAGAATATGACTTAGGTATAAAAATCTATATTAAGATTTGATAACTTTTAAACGTGAATAACACCTAAGTGGGAGATTTTTGAATATATGACATGCATTGAAATCGATGGCTATATTTGGTATAATTTATATGTGAATCTTTTGTACTAGGCAAGTTTAACTAAATTTGGGACATGGTTATATGGTAAATTATGACCCTAATCTGTGCCATGTAAATTCTATGCAAACGTGGGATATATAATCATATTGTGAATCATGACAATTATTTAGGCACGTGAACTTAGGCCCGATTTATAATTAGGCAAGATATGTCAATGGAATTTTAAGGAATGATTAAATCTGTAATACTGCCTAATCTGCTAGTTCTGTTATATTGTCTAATCTGCTAGTTCTGTTATATTGCCTAATCTACTAGTTCTGTTATATTGCCTAACCTGCTAGATCTGTTCATCTGCTAAATTTGTTGAAAACCGAGTATTGAAATTTGAGTATGAATATCTGTAGGCTCGACCTAGAAATTGAGCAAAACTTGTTAATAGAACCTTGAATAATCTGCTGCAACTTGTAAAGAAGTAAATTTGTTAAAGTGGCACAATTAGTCTGATATTAGCATAATCTGTGAATGAGTACATTGGCTAAACATGAAACATGGCTAACTCGAGGTTAGAATGAGTTTGCGGCGTAATCCTGCCCGGAACCGCCCGACACATCCAGTGGCCGCAAACAATAGGTTCTAATGTGAGAAGTTAGTCATAACGTGCTTGAAACCCGAGGTTAGACTCAGTTTGCGGCAGAAATATGTCCGGAACCAACCGGCCTAACCAGTGGCCGCAAACTGTCAGTCTAATGTGAGAGGACTGCGCATTAATTTTTAATTAATACAAATCTAAGACAAATATGATGTCTAAAACGTGTTGGGTGGATATGGTTGAACCAATTGGACTAATGAATTTAACAAACCCGTTTCGTGAATCTGTAGGCCCAATTACAAAGTTAGACAAATCTGTAAATTTGTTATATCCGTATATCTGATCCATTAGTCCGAAAACTTGTCTGATCTGTGAACTAGTTGATCTAAACTCTGTATGTCTGAACTTGTAAACAAGTTAATCTGAAATCTGTTAGTCTGGGGACACAAGGTTAGGAGGGAAATTACTTGTGTCATCTGTTGTTTGGGACCCATATTAGTTAGTAACCCTTTCTGGTATCAAAACTTTGACCCAACAGTAGATAGGGTCAGGGAACGCTTACTGAACTAATTATAAGTGGTTCATTCTGATAATTGCGAGGGGTGTTGATGGTGCGTTCCAACCGGATCATGTGCGTGCATGGATCCCGGTCTGCCTCTGAGGATGTACGACGCCATGACATATGTAAATAGGTCTGTGTCATTTAAATGTTGCCACTTTAGGGAGTGATACACCCTTTTGTGGGGCTGACACAGGGTATTTATGTATTAAGGAGCCGATCGCTTGGGGTATGGTTTTAGGGTACACTTAGTTCTGTCTGTTTCTGTTGGTACCGTCTGTTTCTGTTGGGTGGTAACACCTGTCTGTTTCTGCGTGGTACCATCTGTTCGAGTGGTAAAGGCCCATTTACTAGTGTACACCTAATTCTACATTCTGTTTCCATAGGGATTAATCTGTTTCTGTTTCTGTACCTTCTATTCGGGTGGTAAAGGCCCATTATTAGCATTCTGTTTCATTCTGTTTCTGTTGGGGTTGTAAAGGCCCATTACTAGCAATCTCACCTGTGGAAATTACTCTGTTCCCGTTTCTGTTTAGACATTACGGTGACACCTAATCCTGTTATACTAGTATTAGTGCAGAGAGGTGAAAAGTAATATTATTCTGTTTCTTCTATTTAACCTAAGTATATCTGTTGCTCCTGTTACTGTTATCTCTTATTCAGCTTATTTTCATGTCATTATTATTATTATATGTTCATATGCTGAAAGTCACTGGACTTGCCAGAATTTATGTCTGACCTTGCTTGTTTTCGCCCCTTTTTCTTCCGTTTCCCCCCGGGTTTCCAAGGAGGCAATACTTTAGCTTAATCCGGATTTCTTCTGCTTGAAGTACATAAAGTGCTTAAAGTATGGCTTGACTCCTTATGGCATCTTCTGTGGGGATTATGATTTTAAAAACTATGCATTCTGAAGGCCTTTTTACAAGACTGATATTTTTGTACTTGAATTCTGATATTGTGATTTGAAAAGATGTAACCAAACTTGCTTCGGTTTCTGTTGTAATAAAGTTATAATTTTTTCAAGTACTGTTTTATCTGTCTTGTAAATTTCTGTTCTGTTTACTGAAACGCTCCGTCAAAGTTAAGGCATTCCCTTTGTGAGTGACCTTAACGGAGGTGGGGTGTTACAAGAAGCAAATGGAATTTCTCTAGATAGGTGATTATACAACCTAATGGGAGCGACCCACATAGCCATGCTGCTTGCCCGATTTTTGTCAATTACCGGTTGATGAGGCTTGACGCTACGCTTTATGCTCACATCATATTCACTTCGAATGCCACATTGTCAGATTCATCAAAATCACTAATTGACGTCTACAACAATACATTACGTGTCAGCCAAAAGAAGTTTCCTTCTCCGCTTCCACTCTTGGCATGGTTGAAGAAATCAATGTACGTGACCTTTCTGGAAATTCTCTGTCAAACATTCATCCATACAAGTCATCCAAGAACAAGATGAACCGAAAGCACCCTCCTACCGCATTCTATGTATCACCCTATAGATCAGTAGCGAGAATTCCCTGCAATCCGAAGATTTCAATCACGACAGAATCACAAGTCAGAATATCTTCAGGAGCTACCCTTAGAAATCCAACGAGTAGTTCTTCCGCTCATGAAGATCAACGGTCTTCAATGCTCCATCTCGACCATATTTTGATTCCTTCAACGTTACATATTTGCTGGTCAGAATGGTTTTCGAATATAAATTCGATCCCGGTCTTTCCATAACAACCCGTCAAAAGGTTCTGAAAATAATTCATTTGATAGTCGGTTGTTTAACTGTCAAATCATAACAGTGTATTTATGTGAATTGGCAGCTCAGGACCTTTATATAAATTTCTTTATCACTATTTCATTGATGATCGATTCAATGAATTTAATCTTATCAAAACTCTTCCGGGTTATTTACTTTGAAAACCAATACTCAGCACTCTTTTTACCAATTTCTCTTTTTATTTCCTTTGTTTAGAATATTACCATATTTCATTATCAACATCTATAAATTTCCTTTATAGTGGAAACACATTTAATTTACTCAAACTCCCTTTTCGATTTCCCTTTATATTGGAAAATATCGCTATAGCTTTACAAACATACTTTTCTTTTCCATTACCATTTGGCCAAATCGTTATATTTCTACTTTACTCAAACGACATATGATTAATTACCAAAATCTCTCTCTTATTTCGATTAAACTATTTCACTTAATTTAGCCCTGAGGTGGACACTTATTTTTTTTTAAATCATCGGTTTGGTTAAAACCCTTTTTCATACTTGTTTATATGATTTGAATTAAACTTCAAATTTTACCATACTAATTCATTCCTAGCTTAATCTCGTTTCAGAAAAGAATTCCAATCGATAAGTACTCGCTTTAGTTATAATTAATTAAAAGTAATTATATATTCGATTAACTAAACAAGCATAGTTGATTCCTTTTAAAAGGTTATTTGAATAAATGATAAGTCTTATTAATTACAAATAATTCGATAATCACTTTCCAACCCATTACAAACAAATATTATCTCTCGATAATACTAAAGCCGTTCAAGTTGGGGTATTCTAATTACCTCTCAGACCTTGATCGACAACGTTCTTATCTCAAGATAGATATAAGCTTGTAATTTTAAACCAAAATTACTATATCCATAATCCAATATACTATCCCATATCCATTTATCTCGGTTTTATAAACCATTTCCCTTTATTTGAAAACCCAGTTTCCAAGTTAATTCCTTTTTCCTCATCAAGTAAACTCTCCAGTCCTAATCACCATTCGGATTCAATACGATTTTAATAAACCATATCTTACATTGGTAACTTTGTTCTAATCTCTTTGCTTACATTATTCAACTATCTAATATCTGTGATGGCCTGCCCCGCACCTGCCGGCATTTCCTCCATAAGTGCGTTGTACACCTACCCAACTAGCACGAAACGGTCGTCAGAAGAAAAGAAAGAAGAGAATGAACTAACAAGAAACCTGTAGAATGTCTCACAGCGCATGGAACAAAATATAATAATAACATAATCTTGACATAAAACAGGCGAGACAGTGCATAAGCTGAAAACCAAACCAACATAGCAGCGGAAATATAAATACAGCTTATTACAACTTTCCAAATTACTGTCTCTAAAAGAAAAGAAAACTAAAGTAGAAGATGCACTACTAATGCCCAAGCAGTGATCTTTAACAACACAGGGAGAATACTATATGTATCATACGTGGAAGCCTCCTGCTCGTCTCCGGATCAGCTACTCATGCATACCCAGCTAACATGTCTCTAGTCTGCTCGTGAGAGCACCCAGAGTAATAAGAAGAGACATAAAACTCTGGGTCAGACAAAAAGTCTGGTATGAGCGATAAGCAGCTAAACAGAAATATAACAGGTATACTAAATCATACCTGAACCTGGACCTGCAACCAAAGAGTTAGCACTACATACCGTACAATACTCTAAGGTGCCACTAAACAGATGGTGTAAATAATACAGGGGTGGGGGTGTGCATGTCATAATGATGGCAAACAAATCAAACATAGCAACCATCCTCACATCTATCACTCGGTGCATAAAGCATACGATGTCCACCACTGTCAATTACAAGACCCATTGAAGTAGTGACGGAGTTCGACTTGTATAACTACTGCTACTACCAAGCTTACCACATGGAGTCATGACTAAATCTTTACAAATGACCCCACTTCATTAGTCTATAGCTCTTTTTTCGTACCTAGGCCACTATGGCCCTGAATCCATTCACGTACTCCCTACACATAGTGATTCAAATTTACAGACATCGACAACCCCTTAGCACACGTCCTGCAGCAAAGCCCAATCATGAAACTCACTCATTGGTTCCCAACTGGATCCTGAGTCAAAGCTCCTTTTTTGAGCTACCTTTGCGTCTTGGGTTTTGGTCGAATTGGAGTTGGTCTTCAGAAGAGTTGTCACGATAGTCGTCGCGTAGTAGAGATGGAAGTTCAATTCGGTTCGGTCCAATCTGCTTCAGTCGGTTCGGTTCGGCTACATCATCCCCAGGCTTCCCGTTCGGTTCGGTGCTCCACTTCATGATGGTTCGGTTCGGTTCGGGTACCATGCTCCATTCGGTTCGGTTCGTCCCTCCAGCTCCAGCTCACCTACTCCGGTCCGATCCCCTCTTTATCTCTCCGATCCGATCCCCTTTTTGTCTCTCCGATCCGATCCCCTGCTCAACTCCAACTCTAAGCAAATGGCCTTCCTTCTCGCCAAGTCTCCTTTAGTGCAAAGTTCTGATCCGGTTCGGTTTCTCTGCCCAGTCTACCATCCGATCCGGGCCCCCTAAACCGATCCGACCCGAAACCCTGCATATATTCCTGCAACTTTTCCAGCAACTGTTTACGCCATTCGACGGCATTCTCGATAAACCTAACACTTCTAGACAATCACAAATCATGTCATACAGTCATAGCAACATGTACAATCAATCATAAACACCAAAACAACAACCATAGCATGTAAAATGGATCAAACATAGCCAAAAACCCATATTTTCCCCTTAAGCATTTTTAGGCATAATTAATGATAGGATTAGCAAAACATAACCAAATTAGCCAAATTTTCTAACAGAGGCCTAAAACATTATTTCCGAATTTATAAATATTTTTCCAGAATTTATTAATGTATAAATTTGCTAATCTTCACTAATTACCCTTAATTAACCGTAATTAGTGCAAAACTATGCAAATCACTCACCTTAGCCACAAATAAAACCCCAAAACTGAAATGATTCTCTGTTTGGTGCTGTTCCCAATGCAACTCAGCAGCTCTAACCTTGCTTTGGTGCTTCCTCTCCTTAATTTGATGTAGTTTAAGCCAAAACTTGATTAAGAAGTGATTAGGGGTGTTTTTAGACGATGGAGGCCATTGTTAGATTGAAGAGAGAGTTTGTGGCGGCTGGAAAATGAGTGAAAAACCGAAATCCTAACCCTAGCAGCCCTCAAGTACCTCTAATCCCGAAATCCCACATTGGGCCTAGCTGTTAATCATCCGGTTAAGCCCAATTAAGCTGTTTTTAACCATCTGAAACTTATTTCAGCCATATCCCCCAAACGGTGAGTCCGTTTGGCTATTGTGACCACTCTACGGAATTGTAAACCATCAAACGAATCTAATGGAAATTGTTTTGGGTCAAAATTCTTTTCCAGTCAAAAGTTATGGCCAAAACAGTATCAGTTAAGGGAAAAACGGTCATTTAAAAATCGGTAAAAATCTTGAACATGGGAAATGACTCTAATAGTCGTCTCCTAAAGTCACATGACCATACGACTTCGTATGTGAAAGAAATAAATATTCTATGATCCTGCGATGCGTAGAATGCGGGTCGTTACACTCCCCCCCCCCCCCCCCCCTTAAGAAATTTCGTCCCCGAAATTCCTTAACCCAAAACATACAAAGGATCTCGCATGCCTACCAATCATATACAACAATTCAATCATGCAAAACAAACAAAACAAGCCTAACCTAGCATGCGGAAAACTAAATCGAAACTAAAATCTTACTAGGCAAAGAGTTCTGGATACGTCTTCCTAATGCTCTCCTCTGTCTCCCAAGTACAGTCATTCTCATTCTCGCCCCACTGAACTTTGACTAGATTCTCTGCTTTCTTTCAAAGTTGCTTCGTATCGTTCCCAACAATACGCATAGGCTTGCGGTTCCCAACCGCCTCGGGTTCAACTTCGATATCATCCAACTGATCATGTGAAATAGTCACATCTGGGTTGTGTACGAACTTCCTTAACTGGGAAACATGAAATACATTGTGAACTCCTGCCATCTTCTCTAGTAATTCAACCTTGTATGCCAAATGTCCAATTTGCTCAAGAACTGGGAATGGACCAACAAATCTTGGTGCTAACTTGCCTCTCCTGCCAAATCGTATCAAGCTCTTCAATGGAGATATCTTGACAAACACCAAGTCGCCAATGGAGAACTTAAATTCTCTTCGCCTCTTATCAGCATAACTCTTCTGCCACTCTTGGGCAGCCTTCATTCGCTGTTGGATAACTTTAATCTTAGCTGAAGTTTCTCTATCACATCTGGTCCAAGCACAAACTTCTCACCAGTTTCTAACCAACATGACGGTGAGTTGCACGGTCTTCCGTACAAAGCTTCAAATGGAGCCATACCAATACTGGACTGATAGCTATTATTATATGCAAAGTCTACTAGATGCAAATGGTCATCCCATGATCCACCAAAATCCAATACACAGGCTCTCAAGAGGTCTTCTAATATACGATTCACCCTCTCTGTCTGTCCGTCCGTTTGAGGATGATATGCGGTACTGATATGTAATTCTGATCCTAACGCCTCTTGTAAGCTCTTCCAAAATCAGCAAGTGAACAACGGATCTCGGTCACTTACAATGCCTTTGGGTATTCCATGAAATCTCACTACCCACTTTATATACAGTTCCTCTAACTTAGCTGCCGTCCTGTTTGACTTGACAGGTATAAACCTTGCACTCTTGGTCAATCGGTCCACAATCACCCAAATACTGTCATGGCCCGACCTAGTCCTTGGTAAGCCATTTATGAAATCCATTTACACTTGTTCCCATTTCCATTCTAGAATTTCTAATGGTTGCAACAAACCACTAGGCTTCTTTTTCTCAGCTTTAACTAGTTGGCAATTCATGCATTTAGATATATATTTCCCGACGTCTCTTTTCATCCCTTCCCAGTAGTAGGTCCGCTTCATGTCTCGGTACATCTTATTACCACCGGAGTGTATAGTCAGTTTTGAGTGATGACATTCACTAAGCACTTCATCTCTCAATCCATTGACGTTGGGTACAACTAGTCTTCCACTCTTTCTAAGCCATCCATCTCGATCAAGCCCATACTTTTTCATCTCTCCGTCGATTCCCATCTCTAACTTTGAGATGATTACCAATAGGTTAGGATCGTTCCTCTAACTGGAACCAATCCGCTCAATCAAAGTGGGTCTAATCGCCAAAGTTGCTAACATTTATGGATCCAATTCGCACTTTGGTCTGAAATCATACCCAGCGATGTACTCCAGTTGCTTCCATTCTAGAAACATAGCCCCTAAACTGGCATGTCTTCTACTCAATGCATCAGCTACCGCATTCCGCTTTCCGGGTGTATATGCGATATCGAAATCATAGGAAGCCAAGAACTCTAACCATCTTTGCTATCGGAGATTTAGATCCTTCTGAGAGAAGAGATACTTTAGAGATTTATGATCGGTAAACAACTCGAATCTTTCTCCCAAGAGATAATGTCTCCATATCTTCAATGCAAACACGATCGCTTCCAATTCCAAATCATGGGTAGGGTATCTTTTCTCATGCGGTTTCAGTTGCCGACTTGCATAAGCTACAACCCTACCTCCTTGCATCAGTACAAGACCTATCCCTGTGCCACATGCATCCGTATATACTGTCATCTCTTCATCCCCTTAGGAATGACTAACACTGGTGCACATGTCAACTTTTCCTTTAGACTCTTGAATGCATTCTCGCACCTTTCATCTCAGACGAAAGCTTGATTCTTCTTGGTCAACTAAGTCAACGGTGCTGCTATCATGGAGAAGTCTTGGATAAACTTACGATAATATCCAGCTAATCCCAAGAAACTTCTTATGTCCGTTGCATTCTTGGGCGTAGACCAATCCTGTACCGTAGCCATCTTCGCAGGATCCACGGCAATACCATTCTCTGAAACAACATGGCCCAAGAATCTCACTTCCCTCCTCCAGAAGTGACACTTAGAAAACTTTGCTTTTAATTGGTGTTTTCTTAACACCTCCATCACTATTCTTAAATGTTCCTTGTGTTCTTCCTCTGTCCTCGAGTAGACCAAAATATCATCCATGAACACAAGGACAAACTTATTCAACTGATCTCTGAATACCCTATTCATAAGATCCACAAAATATGATGGGGCATTGGTCAGCCCAAATGGCATGACCAACCAAAACCCAGACGGCGTCCGAAATGCCGTTTTAGCTATACTCTCAGCTTCCACTCTAAGCTGATGAAAACCTATCGCGAGATCCAACTGAGAGAATACTCTCGCGCCACTCAACTGATCAAACAAATCATCTATCCGTGGTAGAGGATACTTATTCTTCCTCGTCACTTTATTCAACTAGCGGTAGTCTACACACAAACGAAGGGAATAATCCGCCTTGGTAGCAAACACAACTGGTGCTCCCCATTCAGAAACACTCCTTCTGACAAATCCCTTCTTCAAAAGATCGCTGACTTGCACCCCGAGCTCTCGCTGCTCCCTTGGTGCCATACGACGAAGTGGCATCACTATAGGTCTGGCATCTTTCACCAAATCAATACGGAACTCAATCTCTCGGTGTGGTGGAAGTCCGGTCACTTCCTCGAAAACGTCCGGATACTGGCCAACCATAGGCAAACCTGACAACTCGCTATGCAGGATGTCGAGGGAATTTAGAAAACTAGCCATTACCCCATCACTAGGTAGACCACCAAACACTACCCTCCGCCCATCATCCGCTCTAGCTGTCACCAAAAAGCCCTCACAGTCTACCACCACCCCGTTTCTTTGGAGCCAATCGACTCCCAACATAATCCTAAACCCAGTAAAGCCCAAAACAAAGCAATCACAAAAAACATGCATCCATGACTCGATAAGACCACATTACGACAAATCATGCTAAGGTTAGTCGAACCACCAATTGGGTTCGTCACTACTAAAGGTCTATTGAAAATCTCGGGCTCCAATCCCAACCTATCTACCAGGTCACTAGATATGAAAGAACTGGAAGCCCCGGTATCAAACAAAAATCTAACAGGAACATCATAAACAGAAAGCATACCTTGAATAACAACATTCTTTCTCTTCTCCGCCGCAGTTGGGGCATTCGACGAAGAAGGAATAACATTAAGGGCATATGATTTCACCATCTGCTTTTCTTTAGGGGGTTGCGGACACTTGTCCTTGTGATGTCCCACTTGGCCACAGTTGAAGCACTTCCTATCCGCTGGCTTGGCCCCGCAATTACTAGCATAATGTCCCTTCTTACCACAGCTAAAGCACTCAACATATTTCTTATTCTTTTTTTGGCCATCCTTGGTCTGATTCTTCTTTCTCTTATTCTGAGAACCATTCTTGCCTCCACCGCTTGCTTGCGGATTTGGCTCCTCTGCAGATGCGACCTCAGTCCTCGACTTAGGGTAAAGACTCTCTAACCTCAATGCTTTCCCCACAATCGATTCAAACGTCTCATCGATGTGGTTAATGAGCCTTTCCCCCATGTACTGATCCAAGCCAATTACGAACTTCTCGTTATTCTTCTCGTCGGTATCTATTAGGGATAACCCATATTTCGACAAAGTGTCGAATTCGGCAATATACTCCAGGACAACTCTACCATTCTTCTTGAGTTCTAAGAATTTTTTAAACAACGCTGACTTCTGAGCAGCTGGAATGAACTTCTCGCTAAAGCGAGCCTTAAACTGATCCCAAGTAATCTGATCTTCGGGAGTAGCTGCCTTTATAGCATTCCACCAATTCATTGCCTGTCCTTGCAGCTGACGGGATGCTAGCCTTCTCTTCATCGCATCCTCGATACCCAAATCTTTGAAGATACGCTCACAGCTATCCAACCAATCCTGAACATCCATGGCCGACTCCATTCCGTGGAACGGCTTCCCACCAAGACTAGTATAATCCTTGTTCAACTTGGCGAAATCGGCCCTAGGCGCCTGCACTATTAGACCACCACCATTACCACCATTGGGAGTTGCCCTCTTCACATCCCGAAGCATCTCTCTCATGAGGTCAGTAAACATCGTCCTCATGTCGGCAGCATTCCCATTATTGGCTCCCCTACCGGCACCTCTTGCGTATCGGCTCATCGTTCAATCTATAAAGAGAAAACGATTAATCAACTCCATAGTGGTGCTAGTGCAGCGTGACTTCATCCTCGGCTATACTAATAGTGTATATATATAGCTTTTGAAAACCAAAATAATCACAAATACACGATCTCATATACGTATACTATCTCTCCCTGATAACTTCCCTTGGTTAACTACGCAACCTAGAGCTCTGATACCAAGTGTGACGGCCCGCCCCGTACCTACTGACATTTCCTCCGTAAGTGCGCTGTACACCTGCCCAGCTAGCATGGAATGATCGTCAGAAGAAAATAAAGAAGAGAATGAACTAACAAGAAACCTGTAGAATGTCTCACAGCGCATGGAACAAAATATAATAATAACATAATCTTGACATAAAACAGGCGAGACAGTGCATAAGCTGAAAACCAAACCAACATAGCAGCGGAAATCTAAATACAGCTTATTACTACTTTCCAAATTACTGTCTCTAAAACAAAAGAAAGCTAAATTAGAAGATGCACTACTAATGCCCAAGCAGTGATCTTTAACAACATAGGGAGAATACTATATGTATCATACGTGGAAGCCTCCTGCTCGTCTCCGGATCAGCTACTCGTGCATACCCAGCTAACCTGTCTCTAGTCTGCTCGTGAGAGCACCCAGAGTAATAAAAAGAGACCTTAAACTCTGGGTCAGACAAAAAGTATGGTATGAGCGATAAGCAGCTAAACAGAACTATAACAGGTATACTAAATCATACCTGAACCTGGACCTGTAACCAAAGAGTTAGCACTACATACCGTACAATACTCTAAGGTGCCACTAAACAGATGGTGTAAAGAATACGGGGGTGGGTGTGTGCATGTCATAATGATGGCAAACAAATCAAACATAGCAACCATCCTCACATCTCTCACTCAGTGCGTAAAGCATATAATGTCCACCACTGTCAATGACTAGACCCATCGAAGTAGTGACGGAGTTCGACTTGTACAACTACTGCTACTACCAAGCTTACCACAAGGAGTCATGACCAAATCTTTACAAATGACCCATTTCATTAGTGTATAGCTCTTTAGTTGTACCTAGGCCACTGTGGCCCTGAATCCGTTCACGTACTCCCTACACATAGTGATTCAAAGTTACAGACATCGACAATCCCTTAGCACACGTCTCGCAGCAAAGCCCAATCATGAAACTCACTCATTGGTTCCCAACTGGATCCTGAGTCAAAGCTCCTCATTTGAACTACCTTTGCGTCTCGGGTTTTGGTCGAATTCGAGTTGGTCTTCAGAAGAGTTTTCACGATAGTCATCGCGTAGTAGAGATGGAAGTTTAATTCGGTTCGGTCCAATCTGCTTCATTCGGTTCGGTTACATCATCCCCAGTCTTCCCGTTCGGTTCGGTGCTCCACTTCATGATGGTTCGGTTCGGGTGTTACCCTCCATTCGGTTTGGTTCGGGTACCATGCTCCATTCGGTTTGGTTCGTCCCTCCAGCTCCGGCTCGCCTACTCCGGTCTGATTCCCTCTTTGTCTCTCCAATTCGATGCCCTTTTTGTCTCTCCGATCCGATCCCATGCCCAACTCCAACTCTAAGAAAACGGCCTTCCTTCTCGCCAAGTCTCCTTTAGTGCAAAGTTCCCATCCGGTTCGGTTTCTCTGCCCAGTCCACCATCCGATCCGGGCCCCCTAACCCGTTCCGACCCGAAACCCTGCATATATTCCTGCAACTTTTCCAGCAACTGTTTACGCCATTCGACGGCATTCTCGACCAATCTAACACTTCTAGACAATCACAAATCATGTCATACAGTCTTAGCAACATGTACAATCAATCATAAACACCAAAACAACAACCATAGCATGTAAAATGGGTCAAACATAGCCAAAAACCCATATTTTCCCCTTAAGCATGTTTAGGCATAATTAATGATAAGATTAGCAAAACTTAACCAAATTAGAAAAATTTTCTAACAGAGGCCTAAAACATTATTTCCGAATTTATAAATATTTTTCCAGAATTTATTAATGTATAAATTCAATAAACTTCACTAATTTCCCTTAATTAACCGAAATTAGTGCAAAACTATGCAAATCACTCACCTTAGCCACAAATAAAACCCCAAAACTGAAAGATTCTCTGTTTGGCGTTGTTCCCAATGCAACTCAGCAGCTCTAACCTTGCTTTGGTGCTTTCTCTCCTTAATTTGATGTAGTTTTATCCAAAACTTGATTAAGAAGTGATTAGGGGTGTTTTTAGATGATGGAGGCCATTGTTAGATTGAAGAAAGAGTTTGTGGCGGTTGGAAAATGAGTGAAAAACCAAAATCCTACCCCTAGCAGCCCTCAAATACCTCTAATCCCGGAATCCCCCATTGGGCCTAGCTGTTAATCACCCGGTTAAGCCCAATTAAGCTGTTTTTAACCATCTGAAACTTGTTTCAGCCATATCCCCCAAACGGTGAATCCGTTTGGCTAATGTGACAACTCCACGGAATTGTAAACCATCAAACGAATCTAATGGAAGTGGTTTCAGGTCAAAATTCCTTTCCAGTCAAAAGTTATGGCCAAAACTGTATCAGCTAAGGGGAAAACGGTCATATAAAAATCGGAAAAAATCATGAACATGGGAAATGACTCCAATAGTCGTCTCCCAAAGTCACATGACCATACGACTTTCTATGTGAAAGAAATAAATATTCTACGATCCTGCGATGCGTAGAATGCGGGTCGTTACACTATCCCTTTTCACGAATCCATTTAATCATCCATTTATCATCACCTCCATTTTTACTTGATAAAATCTTGTCGAAATCCCTACATTTACTTATAATCTACCTTTACAAACCTTGTTTGAAAACTCGGATTACAACCCCTTTTATAAGACTCTTATTATATTTAAAACGAACTTAATGCTAATTATCACCTCTTAAGTGAAATCAAAATAAAAATCACCACTTTAATTATGTTTAAAGCTTAACTATAATATCACCCTGAGTCGAGAGTCCTTTATAAACTTATGTTTATAAAATTCAGGGATTAGTAACAAAATCCTTTTACAACCTTTACTGAATTGGAATCTTATTATAAATATTTAATACTTTCCATTGAAAACATGATTTTAAACATATAAATGTATTTATATGATCCTTATTCATTTTTTTAAATAAAATAAACCCAAATCTTTGATTCAGTTATAAAATAAATTTTATAACTTAAAACAGCATCAGTTCGCCTGATGGAAAAAATGATGTTTTGAAAATAATAGATTTTAGGCCCTCACTGCCAATCACTGTCGATTAATTAAAAATCACATCAACGATCACAACCATTCAACAATCAACAATCAGACAGGTTCAATGTCAGTTTGGGGTTCAAACAGTTCATATGTGAACAATATAAAAATAAACAACATCCATAATATTTGAGGAATCCGGTCGGATTCCTCCGACCTGTCCTTCTCTGCATTACAGATAATTATAACATTATAATTTAAATAAATAATTTAACGACAATAATAAAATCAACAACTATTTAATCAACCATAAGCAACCAATGCAGCCAATCAACCAGTATATATTTTCAATGAGATTTTATGGATTTATCACATCATAGCAGCCCAGAAAAGTGTTAGAATTAACTCACCAGTAAATACAGTTGACGGTTGATGCGATTGTTTCATAAAATTTTAAACGGACGTTTAAAATCACATGAAATTGCAGTTGTCTCCGTTTGCAACCCAACTAGTGTGTATGCGTAGTGCTCGTCGCCACGATCCCAACGAATCTTATTTCATCAGATTTCGTTAACGTATGAATAAGTTAAGTAGATTATACGTTTATATAAATTAAACTATTAATAAAATAATTAATTAATTCCTTTCATTACCTTAATTACCTTTTAAAATCCACGTTTAACCACCTTTGCCGCGTCAGATCCCACTTAAATCAAAACGCGTTTTCCTCCTTAGTGAACATCTGAAACCCGACTTTGCTCCACTTCGAATCACGATGCCACCTATTTACCAGACCTCGTCACCTTCCATCCTTGTTTCTGCCGCTGACGTTAAACCTAGGACCATCGCGACCATCTCACCACCTCTTCCCATCAGCCAACACCCTACGCCCAAAAGATCCGCCACCAAATCACCACCAGTTCGCCGGAAAAGCCTTCAAAGTGTTTTTCGTTCATGGGCCAAATCCCCCCTCTACAGATCACCGGCGGCGAGGCACCAGCACCGAAAGGTGCGCCTCCTCCCCCACTTAAATTCCCCCCACATACTTCGACCAGGCACTGGCTCCACCACTATTGATTTTGCCCAAAACCGATTTCCACTTTGTTAAAAACCCCCAAAAAGACAATCTCTGTTCAACTCCCCCTACCGGCCACCACACCCACTATCAGACCTTCAACAAAACTACCACCTCTTCGTCCTCTATAAGTTTGGCTTTGGTCCTAGTATTAATCTTCACTCCAAATTGCCCAAAAAACCCTAAAAACGAAAGTGATTTTCGACAGAAATTGGTGATTTCCGGCCAAGTCCTGCGATCGTTGGTCCTGGAATTTTTGGTGAAGGTCGGCATCAACTGGATCTACAACTTTGCTTCAGGTTGCTACCACAAATTCCTTCTAGAATGGAAGATAAAATTCATTTTGTAACTGGGGTGTTTTCTGCAAATTTGGCTGATGAAAATGAGTTTTGGTTGAGAGATTCTGGTTTAGGCTGAACGACATAGAGTATATAAAGATGGAAAAATTATTATTTTAAGTTGATGTGACGTGTGATGACGATTAACGATATTTATTTCGTGTCTATCGCAATTTCGAACACCGTTTATTTGCTCCTACGCTCACATACAAACTCTGTTCGCAAAGGAACTGGACATCATAGTATAATTTGACGTTACAGTCCTAATGAAACTTGTTTCGCTGTATTTCGTGTCTATCGCAATTTCGAACATCGTTTATTCACTCCTATGCTCACATACAAACTCTGTTCGCAAAGGAACTGGACATCATAGTATAATTTGACGTTACGGTTCTAATGAAACTTGTTTCGCCGAATTCCGAGTCCGTTTGCTCAAACGACGCCCGTTCACGTCTAAACGGTCGTTTTATTTTGCATTTAATTTTGCCACGCTCATAGAATAACCCCGATTTGCATGCAACTTGAAAATTTAGCAATAATTTTCCATTGCGGTCCCAATAAATTTTGTTTCGTCGAAAAAAAAGCCCATTTGAATAAAGCCCCTTTTAAACGGTCAAATTTGAATTAAAATAAACCAATTTTAAAATACTTCAATATAATTAAAATAAAATATTGCAATTGGCCATACACGACCAGAATTTGATATAGATTCAATATAAAATAACTCGGGTTGAAATCCAAGTCAATTCGACATTTAAAATATTTAAAAACCCTTGTTTATATAAAATAAATCGATATAATATATAAAGAAATTCCGTAGCGACCTTTTCAAAACTTGATTTGGACATAAAATAAAATCTACGCTATGAAAATTCGATTTTTCTCTTCGATTGGAAAGATATCATCAAATAGATTCTAACGTTTCTTGTTTCGAGAAATTCCGACTTATATTGGCTCCTGTGCGGCCATTTAAAGTTCAAAACGCCATATTTTGAACTACCGCGCCGCTACAGCTTGATTTAAAATTAAATTATATATATATATATATATATTCAATCATTGTTAAGTAACCAAATTTGTCAATATAACTTCAATATAACCAATACCAAATCATTTTAAACTGCTTGTTCACAATATATTGCCAACACAACATTTTCCGGCCATTTTGGATTTAAAATATTATTTTATTATTTATTTAAATAATATATCCAAAATAAAATCGTTAGATTCAATTATTTAAATTCAAACCAATAATTTAAATAACAAGATAAATTAAATAATTACCAGAAAAATACGGGTCGTTACATTCCTTCCCCTTTAAAATAATTTCGTCCCCGATATTGCTAAGGCATAAAGAAGGTGTCAAACTCGTTATTTTTATGAAAATATTAAATCAAAACTCAGTTTTATTTCAAACGAACACAATTGGTTTTAAACCCAATTTATTTCAAATAACAAATTTTCCAAAAATTTTAAAAAAATTCTAACACCTTATATTCTAGAAATTTTTTGGCAATGTCTCCCCTATACAGAGGGACATCTGCAATATCGCAGGTTCAAGAAATATCTATTCATCGACCAACAGGGTCGGCAAAATCCAAAATCCAAACTCAAAACCCGAATAAAACCAAAATTTTATATTTTGCATAGGCATACCTTTTTGCGAGCGTTATTACGCGATAGGCAATATATATATTCATGCTTACTCGACTAGCATGCCAAACTGGATTCAAAATATTCCGGGATTCACTTGGATTAACCCAGTACATGTTCTCAACTTCAATGAACTTTATTAGTTCCCAAAACAAATGGCATTCAGATCCAAATACCCATATCATTCAATCATACAGTTCCAAACAATTGGAAATAATCGTATCACCTTATTCAACTCTAATGGATTTAATTATAACCAAACTTAGCAATCCATTTATTTATTTAAATATCCATTCAGTTTCATTAATCCTGAATTAATTCATTCAGGTTGGTTATTTCAGCTTGGTTCCAACTAAGTTTATATTTTTTTTCAGGTTTATATCAATGCAATCAACCACACAATTCCTTGATTTCCACACTATACTTTGATCCATCTCAATCATTTCAATTCATTTATTCTAAATTGGTTTTCAATCAACTGTTGGTGAATTCTATACAAATCATCCAACACAGAACAAACAAGCAAGGCACAACAATCAACCAAACCATTTTAATTCACATTAATATTTCTCGTTTGCTTTGGTTTCACATCAATTGATTTATATTGGATTAATTTCCATCCAGTTATCCGTTACTCGATTTCACAAGTGAAATCTCTATTTCAGTTCAATATTCCAATTTGAATTCTTATTCAAGTTATTCAACAGATCTATATTATAATCATTTGAGAAAATATATTTACATAAAAATATAATCCGGGCAAAACTAGGTAAAAATAATTTTATAATAAATTACAAATACGCGCTCTCATATACACATTCAAACTCAATCTAAGGTATTACTAAACCCATCTCTATCGAGTTACACAACAGAGCCAAGGTTATCACTAAACCAATAGCTCTGATACCAACTGTAACGGCCTAGAAAAATATTTGACGCTTGAATTTTCAACAACAATAAATAATCCCGTAGTACTTGTGAAAAATCCAAGTATCGAACCCCAGACTGTTAATAGAAAGAAGTTAGAGGTTGAGAAATAGAAAGAAAGAAATTTAGAATAGAAGAAAGAAGAAGAACACATCAGAACTTCACAGCGGAACAAATAAATATAATATAATAAATCTCTTTATAAAAGAAACTGTATATATACATACCATTTATCAAAGTACAACATACATCAATCACAGCGGAAATACACTTTATATCTAACGGGGGAGTCTCCTGCTTCCAGTTCCTGGAACTCCAGGCGAAACCTAACCTGTAAATATACTCGGTCTGTCCCGAGCACATTTGAAGCAAAGAAAAATTCACCCGGATCAGTCTGGAATACTTTCAATGATAAATTCACAGCACAAACACTTGTTTAACTTTGAAAAATCCTTTTTGAAATAAAAGGATAATAGTAAGACCAGCCCACACATAAACACAGACGGTTTTTACCTTACTATAACCCAAAGTATTTTTGAAACAATATCTTCTCTGATATTAATAATAATGTCTATCAAGCCACAAATAAATAGTGATCTAGTAGAACGCTTGCATCTCACGCTCTACATATATAGTATATAATCAAAATCGCGGGTGCTTATTGGAGATTGGATTCCAACTACGACAAGGTATGGAACCACCTGCCGATAATGTATCTTTAGAGGCGAATACACTGGGTTCACAAGAACGTCTTGCAACCCCGCCCACACGTGACCGACCACTCATTTCGCTTGAGTGTATCAAATGTATATCACCAACGGTTGGGCTCAAACCACCATTTCCCGAAAAGGGACAACATCAAATATAGATTAAAGAAGCAAATGGAATTTCTCTAGACAGGTGATTATACACCATAATAGGAGTGACCCACATAGCCATGTTGCCTGCCTGATTTTTGTCATTTACCAGTTGATGAGGCTTGAGGCTACGCTTTATACTCACATCATATTCACTTCAAATGCCACATTGTCAGATCCATCAAAATCACTAATTGACGTCTACAACAATACATTACGTGTCAGCTAAACTTCCACTCTTGGTATGGTTGAAGAAATCAATGTACGTGACCTTTCTGGAAATACTCTGTCAGACATTCATCCATACAAGTCATCCAGGAACAATATGAACCGAACGAACCCTCCTACCACATTCTAGGTATCATCGCCCTATAGATCAGTAGCGAGAAGTCCTTGCAATCCGAAGATTTCAATCACGACAGAATCACAAGTCAGAATATCTTCGGGAGCTACCCTTAGAAATCCAACGAGTAGTTCTTCCGCTCATGAAGATCAACGGTCTACAATGCTCCATCTCGACCATCTTTTGATTCCTTCAACGTTACGTATTTGCTGGTCGGAATGGTTTTCGAATATAAATTTGATCCCGGTCTTTCCGTACCAACCCGTCAAAAGATTCAGTAAATAATTCATTTAATAGTCGGTTGTTTAACTATCAAATCATAACAGTGTATTTATGTGAATTGGCAGCTCGGGTCCTTTATATAAATTTCATTATCAGTATTTCATCGATGATCAATTCCATGAATTTAATCTTATCAAAACTTTTCCGGGTTAGTTACTTTGAAAACCATTACTCAACACTCTTTTTACCAATTTCTCTGTTTATTTCCTTTGTTTAGAATATTACCATATTTAATTATCAACATCTTTAAATTTCCTTTATAGTGGAAACGCCATATAATTTACTCAAACTCCCTTTTCGATTTCCCTTCATATTGGAAAATATCGCTATAGCTTTACAAACATACTTTTCTTTACCATAACCATTTGGCCAAATCGTTATATTTCTACTTTACTCAAACGACATATGATTAATTACCAAAATCTCTCTCTTATTTCGATTAAACTATTTCACTTAATTCAGCCCTGAGGTGAACACTTTTTTTTTTAAATCATCAGTTTGGTTAAAAACCGATTTTCATACTTGTTTATATGATTTGAATTAAACTTCAAATTTTTACCATACTAATTCATTCCTAGCTTAATCTCGTTTCAGAAAAGAATTCCAATTGAGAAGTACTCGCTTTAGTTATAATTAATTAAAAGTAATTATATCCTCGATTAACTAAATAAGCATAGTTGATTCCTTTTAAAAGGTTATTTGAATAAATGATAAGTCTTATTAATTACAAATAATTCGATAATCACTTTCCAACCCATTACAAACAAATATTATCTCTCGATAATACTGAAGCCGTTCAAGTTGGGGTATTCTAATTACCTCTCAGACCTTGATTGACAGCGTTCTTATCTCAAGATAGATATAAGCTTGTAATTTTAAACCAAAATTACTATATCCATAATCTAATATACTATCCCATATCCATATATCTCGTTTTTTTAAACCATTTCCCTTTATTTGAAAACCCAGTTTCCAAGTTAATTCCTTTTTCCTCATCAAGTAAACTCTCCAGTCCTAATCACCATTCGGATTCAATACGATTTTGATAAACCATATCTTACATTGGTAACTTCGTTCTAATCTCTTTGCTTACATTATTCAACCATCTAATATCCCTTTTCACGAATCCATTTAATCATCTCCTCCATTTTTACTTGATAAAATCTTGTCAAAATCCCCACATTTACTTATAATCCACCCATACAAACCTCGTTTGAAAACTCGGATTACAACCCCTTTTATAAGACTCTTATTATATTTAAAACAAACTTAATGCTAATTATCACCTCTTAAGTGAAATCAAAATAAAAATCACTACTTTAATTATGTTTAAAGCTTAACTATAATATCACCCAGTGCCGAGAGTCCTTTATAAACTTACGTTTATAAAATTCAGGTATTATTAACAAAATCCTTTTACAACCTTTACTTAATTAGAATCTTATTATAAATATTTAATAATTTCCATTGAAAACATGATATTAAACATATAAATATATTTATATGCTCCTTATTCATTTTTTTAAATAAAATAAAACCAAATATTTGATTCAGCTATAAAATAAATTTTATAACTTAAAACTGTGTCAGTTCGCCCGACGGCAAAAATGATGTTTTGGAAATAATAGATTTTAGGCCCTCACTGCCAATCACTATCGGTTGATTAAAAATCACATCAACGGTCACAACCATTCAACCATCAACAATCAGATAGGTTCAATGTCAATTTGGGGTTCAAACAGTTCATATGTGAACAATATAAAAATAAACAACATCCATAATATTTGAGGAATCCGGTGGGATTCCTCTGACATGTCCTTCTCTGCATCACAGATTATTATAACATTATAATTTAAATAAATAATTTAACGACAATAATAAATCAACAACAATTTAATCAACCATAAACAACCAATGCAGCCAATCAACCAGTATATGTTTTCAATGAGATTTTATGGATTTATCACATCATAGCAGCACAGAAAATTGTGAGAATTAACTCACCAGCAAATACGGTTGACGGTTGATGTGTTTTTTTCATAAAATTTTAAACGGACGTTAAAAATCACATGAAATTCCAGTTGTCTCCATTTGCAACCAAACAAGTGTGTATGCGTAGTGCTCATCGCCACGATCCCAACGAATCCTATTTCATCAGATTTCGTTAACGTATGAATAAGTTATGTAGATTATACATTTATATAAATTAAACTATTAATAAACTAATTAATTAATAAATGAATTCCTTTCATTACCTTAATTACCTTTTAAAATCCACGTTTAACCACCTTTGCCACGTCAGATCCCACTTAAATCAAAATGCGTTTTCCTCCTTAGTGAACATCTGAAACCTGACTTTGCTCCTCTTCTAATCACGATGCCACCTATTTACCAGACCTCGTCACCTTCCTTCCTTGTTTCTGCCGCCGACGTTAAACCTGGGACAGTCGCGACCATCTCACCATGTAACACCCCACCTCCGCTAGGGTCACTCACGAAGGGAATGCAATAGTTTTGGTGGAGTATTATCTAGGTAAACATACACAGAGATATCACAAGGCAGAACATAAATAAAGCAGCAGTAGAAATTAGAAACCAAATTTTTATTACTTTCAAGAAAAGAGTCAAAACCCCATATATCCAAGATACAAATTATTCCATTACATCAAGTTCCAAGTAAAGAAGCATAAACTTAAGATAACAAAAGTAAATTATTCCCCATAAATAGTAGAAGAAGCCATAGCATAGCTCAAGACCAAACCGTACATGAGCTGTCAAAAAGCAAGCTAAATCCAAGCTAAGAGCTAGTGTTTCCTCCCTGAGAACCTGGGGGGAAAACGAAAGAAAAAGAGGCGAAAGAAAAAGGGTCAGTCCCAAAGACTGGTAAGCCTTAGTGACTTTCAGTATGAAAACTAGTAAAGGTAACAAGATATGTGAAAACTAGAATTAAACATAAGGATGATAACAGAACTAGTAGGATAATTAAGATAATAGGATAAGTCAAGACTAGCAACGCATATTCAATATTCGCTGCACCAACTGTACTAGTGTTCTAACCCATGTCAAGTATTAATCATGAAATGATCCCTTGGCCCAATATCATGAAGTGACCCATTACGGGGTCCTACGGTACGATCTACTAATCAATCGGCTCTATACAAGTTCTAGCTCGTCATGTGTCTGTGTCATACGGCCCTATCTTGAAATGTAGTTACCTGTTCTAGGTCCACCATAGGGTGTATCAAGCCCTATGGTGCCAACCATCGACACGAATCAAGAACGCACAGTGTAAACCTACGGGTGCCCAATCCCTGCTTTTTCAACACCGGACTACGTGCACGACCATAGTCTGCCTGAACCTACAATGGCGCACCAACTCAGCCGTCGTTCTGGTCGCTTATAATCAGCCCAGTAATCGTGTCCGACCCTGCCTAGTCCCAGGGTATCGTGATACATCTAAGTGGGTTACTGCTGAAAAGGACCGCGTAACTAGAGTTTCTCATGGGTTAAGTGTTGTCATTCAAATTCGTGACTTAACCCTATCCAAATCATGTATCAAGTTGGTTAAGTGTGTTCAAGCGGTTCATGACTTAACCCTATCAAATCATCGTGTCAAGTTGGTTAAGTATATTCAAGTGGTTCATGACTTAACCCTATCATGTGGCATTAATTCGTTAATGCACCCCAACCTCTCACATTAGACTAACTGTTGTGGTCACTGGATTTGCCGGGCGGTTCTGGGTAGATCTACACCACAACATAGTCTAACCTTGGGTTTTTCGTGCGATATGACCAACTACCCACATTGGATCCTATTGTTTGCATCACTGGATTTGCTGGGCGGTTCCGGGCAGGTTTGCACTGCAAACTCAACCCAACCTCGAGTTGGCCATTTTCAAGTTTATCTAAGTGTCATGCCCACGTTCAAGTTTTCATGTCAACATTCATGTCGAGTTTTCATGTCATGCTTCATGTCAAATCGTGTCAAGTTCAGGTCCATATCCAGGTTCAAGTTATAATAACGTTCATCTTCAAATCCAATTTATGTTTTACCTAATCTACCCAAATCGTATTCTCATCGCACGTAAACTCGAATCGATACAATTAAATCTAATTAGGGAATAACATAGCAAGGGACGGGTATAAGGTGGCAAAGTGATTACTAGCATGGTATGACTTGAGATAAAAGATTATAACATTACTGGAATATGGAATATTAGCCTCAAACATAAAGATTCCAAATCTAGCAAAATAATGTACTAGTCAAGATAACAGTTGTCATAAGGTGATAGTATAGTCATTGTAGCGATTGACATAAGGTGATAGTATAGTCATAATAACGATTGACATAAGGTGATAGTCATAAACTTGTGACTAATAGAAGATTCAACATGATAATATAAGGGGTTCTTCTTTTTGATTTACAACATAAATAGGCCCCGAATCAATGTCATAGTAATATACCCAAAAGTCGAGATACAAGATGGACAAACATGGATGTAAAACAGTCATCGTACACAGGTCCAATTTCAATTTACAACATATTCATATTACATTTACATTTTAAATCTAAAAGTAACTGGGGATTACAGATCGTAGTTCGAGAATTAGAAAAAGAAAGTCGATGTTGAATCTTTATATGCTTAGTCGAGTCCTAACAGAAGTCCCCAAATCAGCAATTCTCTTAACGCAGTTTCGACACAGAAGAAATAGTCTCTTTCTCTAACTTTTTCAACCGGAATTAGAGCAAAATAATGTTAGAGAAAATTTTGTGTAGAGGGACTAGTGTTAGGGGCTGTTTATATAGGGCCAGGTCAACGAATGTAGACAGAAACGAGGCCAGAAACATCAAAGTGAATCCAGCTTCAAAAGTGGGCTCGGCCACCAGGTCGACCCCAAGGTCGACACTATGGTCAACCTGGTCCTGGGCAGGTCGACAACATAGTCGACCCCCAGGTCGACCTTGTCCTGGGCGGGAAATTTCCCGCCCAGTCCATTCTGAGGTTTGAATTTCGAATTTTGAATTCAAATTCTGAGCTGTTTTGAACTTGAAAACTTCTAAAAACTTCGAAAGGTCATAACTTGGTCATACGTACTCCGATTTTCGAAAACTTGGACTCGTTTCCAAGCAGAATTTTGAGACGAACGCAATGGCCTAACCCGTTTGGCTTGATTCTTATTTTAAAAATTAATTCTGCCTTGATTTATGGTTATTACATGTTATAAAAATATAGGTTGTTACATGTAATAACCATAAATCCACAGGCAATCATCCATCTACTCAAAGCATCCATCTACTCAAAGCATCATCCACAGGCAACCATTGTCCTTCTACTCAAAGCATCATCCACAGGCAACCATTGTCATTAAAAGATTTCTAATGCTGTATGAACATATGCAGAAAGTGTGTGTATATGTACTTATCTAATGCAAAAGATCAGGCGGTTACTGATTCAGTTAACCTCCTTAATGCAAAGTATGTTAGTGTAATGAATCCAACATGTATGAAAATTCCTAACATAGTTTATAATCTTTACATGAGTCCACAAACATTCATTCATATACAACATCCAAGTGATAGCACAACATGTTCCATCCATGTACAAGTATAAGCACTCATGCATATGCAACATGAAAATGTGACTGAGCCGATCTAGTGCCTAATGTGTGTCATACATCCACTAGCAACTACTTGCAACCACTTGCAACCATTTGCAAACATCAACCATAACATGTTTCAATCACATGTTTACATCCATATGGTTCTACCTAAGTTTCTTAAGATAAGATCGAGAAGATAACAAGACAAACGTAGATAGTAGAAGCATGATACGAAAAGGTTTCCAAGTTTATAGGAAAAAGAGATCGAGAATGTACCCTAAAAAAGAAATGGGTAAAGCGCTTATCTTCTCTTTAGTTTCCCAAGTTGCGTCTTCTTGGGCATCACTCCACTGCACTTTAACTAGCTTGACTTCTCGATTCCTTAGCTTCTTAATCTCTGTTCCTAAGATACGAATCATAACTCACCTCAATGTTGCTTCTTTTTCCACTTCTACATCTTTAAGGATGCTTGGCTCAACCACTTCGGCCGACTCATGCAAGCACTTTCGGAGATGCGAGACGTGAAAGACATTGTGTACTCCAGTCAACTTCTTGGGTATGTCTACCTTATAGGCCATCCGTCCAATCCTCTTAGTGATAGGGAACGGTCCTACGAACCTTGATGCTAGCTTTCCAACTGCTCCAAAACGAACTACATTGCGTAACGGAGAAACTTTTATAAAGACCATATCTCCGACTTCGAACTCTAGGTCTGTCCTTCTCTGGTTCGCATAAGATTTCTGTCTATCTTGGGCCATTTTCATTTGTCTTCGTATCAACTCAATCTTCTCAGAAGTGTCCCTTATCTTGTCGGGCCCAAGTATAAGTCTGTCTGTCGTCTCCCACCAACAAGTTGGCGATTTGCATGGTCTTCCATACAGGGCTTCGAACGGTGCCATTCCGATGCTAGCTTGGTAACTATTGTTATATGCAAACTCCACGAGAGGAAGATGTTCTTCCCAAGTACCACCAAAGTCAAGAATGCATAGTCTCAAAAGATCCTCTAGCACCCTATTTACCCTTTTGGTTTGTCCATCCGTCTGGACCGTGCTCAAGTTCATTCGTGTACCCATTGCCTCTTGCAGACTATTCCAAAACTGGCTAGTAAAAATCGGGTCATGATCACTAACTATACTAGAAGGAACTCCATGCAACCGTACTATCTCTAGAAGGTAAATAGACGCTACCAATGATGTGGTCCTCTTGCTTTTCACTGGAATGAAGTGAGCACTATTCGTGAGTCTATCAACTATAACCCATATGCTAGTATTTCCCTTCCTTGACCTAGGCAGTCCATCTACAAAATCCATCGAGATACTCACCCATTTCCATTGTGGAACCTCCAAAGGATGTAATAGCCCACCAGGCTTCTTCGACTCGGCCTTTACTTGTTGGCACACCATGCACTTTGAAACGAACTCTGCCACATCCTTTTTCATTCCAGTCCAAAAGAAAATGCGTTTCATATCTCTGTACATCTTATCCCCTCCGGGATGTATGGTCATCTTCGAGTGATGTGCCTCCTCGAGAACTTTCCTTACTAAGTCTCCCACTTGCGGGATGCATAGCCTCCCATCACGCCTTAGCCATCCCTTGTCATCTATAGCATACCTACTGAGGTGACTTGACGTCTCACCCCTAATCAGCTTATCCATGATTTCGACTATCTGTGGGTCTTCCTTTTGTGAAGTCCCTACTTGATCTAGAAGTGTAGGTCTTAACTCAAGAGATTCTAACGTAGCAGTCAATGACTCAACAGCCGGTGTAAAATCAAAGGTTGCTATAAATTCAAGGCTTTTCCTTTCAACAAACATGGGGCTCAAGGTCAACCTTTTCCTACTTAGCGCATCTGCCACCACGTTACCCTTGCTAGGGGTATAAGCTATATCGAAGTCATATGATACCAATAATTCCATCCATCGCTGTTGTCACAGATTCAAATCTTTCTGTGAGAAGAGGTACTTCAGCGATTAGTGGTCGGTATACAGCTCGAATCTCTCCCCAAGAAGATGATGGCGCCAAACTTTATGTTCAAAAACAATTGGGGCCAACTCCAAGTCATGCATGGGATAGTTTTTCTCATGAACTTTAAGTTGTCTACCCCCATAGCATATCACTTTCCCTTCTTGCATTAGGATTGCGCCTAATCCCGTGCCACATGCATCTGTGTACACGGTAAACATCTTGCCTCCGTCAGGTAATGCCAAAACTGGAGCTGTGGTGAGGGCTCTCTTGAGTCTCTGAAAAGCAACGTCGCACTCTATGTCCCATAAAAAAAGCTAGATTCTTCTTTGTTAACTTAGTAAGAGGGGCTGAAATCTTAGCGAAGTCCTTAATGAACTTCCTGTAGTAGCCCGCCAAACCGAGAAAGCTCCTCACCTCCGTTGCATTCTTAGGAATTTTCCAGTCTTGTACCGCAACTACCTTTGCGGGGTCCACGGCTAGGCCTTGCTTAGAAACTACATGTCCAAGGAACCGAACTTCCTTCCTCCAAAAATGGCATTTGGAGAACTTAGCCTTTAACTGGTGTGCTCTAAGTGTTTCCATGACTTCCCTGAGATGTCTAGCATGCTCTTCTTCATCTTTTGAGAAGATCAAAATATCATCTACAAAAACTACCACAAACTTGTTAAGGAACTCCCGAAACACCCTACTCATCAAATCTACAAAATACACGGGTGCATTCGTTAACCCAAACGGCATGACGAGCCATTCGAAGAACCCATCTGGAGTCCTAAACGAAGTTTTGTCAATGCTATCCTCAGCCACTCTAAGCTGATGGAACCCTGTGGCTAGATCGAGTTGAGAGAAAATAGATGCTCCTACAAGCTGGTCAAACAGATCGTCGATTCTTGGTAGTGGACGCCTATTCTTCTTTGTCATCTTGTTTAGCTCACGATAATCTACACACAGACGAAGCGGACCATCCGCCTTAGTAGCGAATACCACCGGAGCACTCCATGCTTCGTCTTATGAAATTTTTCTCAAGCAACTCCTTAACTTATTTACTGAGCTTTCTTCTTTCTCGCGGGGCCATGTGCCTAACGGGCAATGAAACTGGCTTGACATTGTCACCAAGATAAATTCGGAAGTCTATCTCGCATTTAGGAGGTAACCCCCTTACCTTGTCAAAGACATATGGATATTCTCGGACCACTTATACAGATTGCAAATTGTCGATGGACGAGTCAAGAGATTCAAGATAACACAACATGACGGGACCCTTAGGATTAGAAGAAATTTCAAGGGTATTACCAAGAAGAGTCATGAGCCTCACTACCCTTCGTTCACAATCAAGAATGGCTCCATAATTGGACAGCCAATCCATGCCTAGAATCAATCCGTATCCCATAAATCCGAGAACATAAGCATTACACGCGAATTCTACGCTTAAGATAGAAATTCTCAAATCCACATAAATCATAGACAAAGGAGCAGAGCCCCCAATTGGATTTGAAACTATAACGGGATCCTCAACTAGACTAGTACTTAGGTGCAGATTTTCAACAATATCAGAAGAAATAAAAGTATGCGATGCGCCAGAGTCAAATAAGGTTCGAACAGGAAAGTCAGAAATGTAAACAAGGCTTTCTACGGAAATATTACTACCTCGGTCAAGAGATGGAGTGGTGTTGAGAGCATGCAACTGCCCTCCAGAAGGTCCTACTCGCTGGGTCTGCCCTTGCCCCTGACCTTGCTTCTTAGGGCAATCCTTGCTGATGTGTGTAGTATCTCCACAATGAAAGCATTCACCCAACTTTCTTTTCTTCTTTCTACAGTCTTTAGCTAGATGTCCCGTAATACCACAAATGTTGCACTTCCTCGTCTCACGTGGTTTGTTGCTGCTCTTGTTATTCTTGTTATTCTTGTTGCCCCCTTCTTGAAGTCAACTTTCTTATTCTGAGTCTCATCAGGCTTAACCTCCTTCTTGTTATTCTTTTCTTCCTCATGAAGTAGATCTATATCCACCAAGCTTTCAAAGGTCGCCCCCATGGGTGTATGAGTTATGGCCAAACTGT
Organism: Allium sativum; assembly: GCA_030737875.1. Taxonomy (NCBI): domain Eukaryota; kingdom Viridiplantae; phylum Streptophyta; class Magnoliopsida; order Asparagales; family Amaryllidaceae; genus Allium; species Allium sativum. The sequence goes on along the minus strand of CM060909.1, from coordinate 739,487,875 downwards.
TTAGTGGCTCGCTCAATCCTCGAGCAAAGCGTACAGCCTTTTTCTGGGCTGTGTTGACCGAATCCAAACCGAACCGAGCAAGCTGATTAAACTTATTCACGTACTCCCTAATAGACATGTCCCCTTGCTTGAGTACGAGGAACCTCTCCATCTGTAGGTTCTCTTCTGCTGACAATAAGAATTTAAGCCCAAACCTCTCTCTAAAGTCTGCCCAAGTCTCAATTGGCCTGGTGGCGTTGGTGACTTCCCACCAAAATGCAGCTTCCTCTTTCAACAACCATGGTTCCAACTGAACTTTCCTATGGTCCTCCACATCAAAGATAATAAACAAGTCTTCAGTCTCCTTTAGCCAGTTTCGTGCCTCAACGAAGGTTTTAGTTCCAACGAAGTTCTTGTCGCCCATCGCTTTAAAGTCTTTGCATATTTTGGCAAAGGCGGTACCAGGAGGAGGAGGAACCGCGGCCACTGGGGGAGGAGGAGGAGGGATGTCTGCAGGGCCCGTGCCGTTGGCCCTAGCTTCTAAGTACCTTCGGAACCATCCAGGCACGGGTATTCCCTCAGGCAGGTTAAGATCAGCCATGCTGAAAAACGAAAAGAAAAAGATTCAAACGAGGAAACGAAGGAAAGAGCTAATGGCTTTTTTGTGGAATAGCATTTTTAAACATAAAACTTTTCTTAAAAAAATGCTTCTTTATGAATGGTTTTGAAAATAGTTTAAAAAGGTTTTTAAAACTTTTGCCCAGCCTGGTAACCTTCTGCTCTGATACCAAATGTAACACCCCACCTCCGCTAGGGTCACTCACAAAGGGAATGCACTAGTTTTGGTGGAGTATTATCTAGGTAAACATACACAGAGATATCACAAGGCAGAACATAAATAAAGCAGCGGTAGAAATTAAAAACCAAATTTTTATTACTTTCAAGAAAAGAGTTAAAACCCCATATATTCAAGATACAAATTATTCCATTACATCAAGTTCCAAGTAAAGAAGCATAAACTTAAGATAACAAAAGTAAATTATTCCCCATAAATAGGAGAAGAAGCCATAGCATAGCTCAAGACCAAACCGTACATGAGCTGTCAGAAAGCAAGCTATATCCAAGCTAAGAGCTAGTGTTTCCTCCCTGAGAACCTGGGGGGAAAACGAAAGAAAAGGAGGCGAAAGAAAAAGGGTCAGTCATAAAGACTGGTAAGCCCTAGTGACTTTCAGTATGAAAACTAGTAAAGGTAACATGATATGTGAAAACTGAAATTAAACTTAAGGATGATAACAGAACTTGTAGGATAATTAAGATAACAGGATAAGTCAAGACTAGCATCGCATATTCAAGATTCGTTGCACCAACTGTACTAGTGTTCTAACCTATGTCAAGTATTAATCATGAAATGATCCCTTGGCCCAATATCATGAAGTGACCCATTACGGGGTTCTACGGTACGATCTAGTAATCGATCGGCTCCCTACAAGTTCTAGATCGTCATGTGTCTGTGTCATACGGCCCTATCCGGAAATGTAGTTACCTGTGCTAGGTCCACCACAGGGTGTATCAAGCCCTATGGTGCCAACCATTGACACAAATCAAGCACGAACAGTGTAAACCTACGGGTGCCTAATGCCTGCTTTTTCAACTTCGGACTACGTGCACGACCATAGTCCGCCCGAACCTACAATGGCGCACCAACTCAGCTGTCGTTCTGGTCGCTTATAATCAGCCCAGTAATCGTGCCCCACCCTGCCTAGTCCTAGGGTATCGTGATACATCTAAGTGGGTTACTACTGAAAAGGACCGCGTAACTAGGTTTTCTAATGGGTTAAGTGTTGTCATTCAAATTCGTGACTTAACCATATCCAAATCATGTATCAAGTTGGTTAAGTGTGTTCAAGCGGTTCATGACTTAACCCTATCAAATCATCATGTCAAGTTGGTTAAGTATATTAAAGTGGTTCATGACTTAACCCTATCATGTGGTATTAATTCAATAATGTACCCCAACCTCTCACATTAGACTAACTGTTGTGGTCACTGGATTGGCCGGGCGGTTCCGGGCAGATTTACACCACAACATAGTCTAACTTCGGGTTTTTCGTGCGATATGACCAACTACCCACATTGGATCCTATTGTTTGCATTCACTGGATTTGTCGGGCGGTTCCGGGGAAGTTTACAATGTAAACTCAACCCAACCTCGAGTTGGCCATTTTCAAGTTTATCTAAGTGTCATGCCCACGTTCAAGTTTTCATGTCAAAATTCATGTCGAGTTTTCATGTCATGCTTCATGTCAAATCGTGTCAAGTTCATGTCCATATCCAGGTTCAAGTTATAATAATGTTCATCTTGAAAGCCAATTTATGTTTTACCTAATCTACACAAATTGTATTCCCATCGCACATAAACTCGAATCGATACAATTAAATCTAATTAGGGAATAACATAAAAAGGGATGGGTATAAGGTGGCAAAGTGATTACTAGCATGGTATGACTTGAGATAAAAGATTATAACATTACTGGCATATGGAATATTGACCTCAAACATAAAGATTCCAAATCTATCAAAATAATGTACTAGTCAAGATAACAGTTGTCATAAGGTGATAGTATAGTCATGGTAGCGATTGACATAAGGTGATAGTATAGTCATGGTAACGATTGACATAAGGTGATAGTCATAAACTTGTGACTAATAGCAGATTCAACATGATAATATGAGGGGTTTTTCCTTTTGATTTACAACATAAGTATGCCCCAAATCAATGTCATAGTAATATACCCAAAAGTCAAGATCCAAGATGGACAAACATGGATGTAAAACAGTCATCATACACAGGTCCAATTTCAATTTACAACATATTCATATTACATTTACATTTTAAATCTACAAGTAACTGGGGCTTACAGATCGTGGTTCAAGAATCAGAAAAAGAAATTCGATGTTGAATCTTTATATGCTTAGTCGAGTCCTAACAGAATTCCCCAAATCAGCAATTCTCTTAACGCAGTTTCGACGTAGAAGAAGTAGTCTCTTTCTCTAACTTTTTCAACCTGAATTAGAGCAGCATAATGTCAGAGAAAATTTTGTGTAGAGAGACTAGTGTTAGGGGCTGTTTATATAGGGCCAGGTCAACGAATGTAGACAGAATCGAGGCCAGAAACATCAAAGTGAATCCAGCTTCAAAAGTGGGCTCGGCCACCAGGTCGACCCCCAGGTCGACACTATGGTCGACCTGGTCCTGGGCAGGTCGACTACATAGTCGACCCCCAGGTCGACCTGGTCATAACTAGGTCATACAGACTCCGATTTCCCGCCCAGTCCATTCTGAGGTTTGAATTTCGAAATTTGAATTCGAATTCTGAGTTGTTTTGAACTTGAAAACTTCTGAAAACTTCGAAAGGTCATAAATAGGTCATACAGACTCCGATTTTCGAAAACTCGGACTCGTTTCCAAGCAGAATTTCAAGACGAACGCAATGGGGTAACCGTTTCCATTGATTATTATTTTAAAAATTAATTCTACCTTGATTTATGGTTATTACATGTTATAGACATAAGGGTTGTTACACACCACCTCCGCCCATCAACCAGCCCCCTACACCCAAGAGATCCGCCACCAAATCACCACCAGTTCGCCCAAAAAGCCTTCGAAGTGTTTTCCATTCATGGGCCAAATCCCCCCTCTACAGATCACCGGCGGGGACGGAACCGGCACCGAAAGGTGCGCCTCCTCCCCCACTTCAATTCCCCCCACATACTTCGACTAGGCACTGCCTCCACCACCATTGATTTCGCCCAATACCAATTGCCACTTTGTTAAAAAAACCAAAAAGATAGTCTCCGTTCAACTCCCCATATCGGTCACCACACCACTATCAGACCTTCGACCCAACGGGATAAACTACCACCTCTTCATCCTCTACAAGTTTTGCTTTGGTCCTCGTATCAATCATCACTCCAAATTGCCCAAAAACCCTAAAAACGAAACTGATTTTCGATAGAAATTGGTGATTTCCGGCCAACTCCGGCGACCGTTGGTCCTGGAAGTTTTGGTGAAGGTCAGCCTCGACTGGATCTACAACTTTGCTTCAGGTTGTTACCACAAATTCCTTCTAGAATGGAAGATAAAATTCATTTTGTAACCGGGGTGTTTTCTACAAATTTGGCTGACGAAAATGAGTTTTGGTTGAGAGATTCTGGTTAAGGCTGAACGACATAGTGTATATAAAGATGGAAAAATTATTATTTTAAGTTGATGTGACGTGTGATTACGACTAACGATATTTATTTCGTGTCTATCGCAATTTCGAACACCGTTTATTCGCTCCTGCACTCACATACAAAGTCTATTCACAAAGGAACTGGACATCATAGTATAATTTGACGTTACGGTCCTAATGAAACTTGTTTCACCGAATTTCGAGTCCGTTTGCTCAAACGGCGCTCGTTCATGTCTAAACGGTCGTTTTATTTTGCATTTAATTTTGCCACGCTCACAGAATAACCCCGATTTGCATGCAACTTGAAAATTTAGTAATAATTTTCCATTGCGGTCCCAACAAAATTTGTATCGTCGAAAACAGAGCCCGTTTGAACAAAGCCCCTTTTAAACGGTTCAATTTGAATTAAAATAAACCAATTTTAAATTACTTCAATATAACTAAAATAAAATATTGCAATTGGCCATACACGACCAGAATTTGATATAGATTCAATATAAAATAACCCAGGTTGAAATCCAAGGCAATTCGACATTTAAAATATTTAAAAACCCTTGTTTATATAAAATAAATCGATATAATATATAAAGAAATTCCGTAGCGACCTTTTCAAAACTTGATTTTGACATAAAATAAAATCTACGCTATGAAAATTCGATTTTTCTCTTCCATTGGAAAGATATCGTCAAATAGATTCTAACGTTTCTTGTTTCGAGAAAATCCGACTTATATTGGCTCCTGTACGGCCATTTAAAGTTCAAAATGCCATATTTCAAACTGCCATGCCGCTGCAGCTCGATTTAAAATTCAATTATATATATATATAACCAAAATTGTCAATATAACTTCAATATAACAAATACCAAATCATTTTAAACTGCTTGTTCACAATATATTGCCAACACAACATTTTCCGGCCATTTTGGATTCAAAATATTATTTTATTATTTATTTAAATAATATATCCAAAATAAATTTGTTAGATTCAATTATTTAAATTCAAACCAATAATTTATATAACAAGATAAATTAAATAATTACCAGAAAAATATGGGTCGTTACAATTTCTAAACACTTCCACTTTGAAATACATTTCAAAATGTCATTCACAATGCTGTAAACAATTAAAAATCTCTCAGGATTTTAAAATTCTCATATATTTAATCCAAATCCATTTACACACTTATTCAACCTCCCAGAGTTTTTAATTTCAATTTTGATTTAAATTCAGATTTAATACATTTCATAACACTTATACGAATTCTGATTGGCTATTTACATAACCATTTCACATTTTAGAATCTTATTTGATTATAATAGTGACCAACACATCAAATATATTATAATCATTTCAATATAAATCCTTTATATCAAAATATAATTTGGGTAAAATTATTTCATTTACCCTCTTTTCAAAACATACAGTGTCGGTTCATCATATTCGAGTGTTTATAAATCCCTACGGATAAGTTGATCAACTGATCGACCAGAACTCATAAACAACTCAACCAACAAAGCTCCACAATATAAAATCATTTTATACTGAATAACAAATACGTTCACTCGTATATACACACTCAAATCAATCTAGGGTATTACTAACCCCATCTCTACTGAGTCACGCCACAGAGCCAAGGTACTTACTTAACCTTAAGCTTTGATACCACTGTAATGACCCGACTAATTTACGATCCTGGATATCGGCATACAACACTATGTCGAATATTCAAGCATCAGAACCACTGGATAGTCCATGAAAGAAATTAGAGGGTGAGAATAGATAAGATAGAAACTTAGAATAGAAGAAGAAGAAGAACATACAACATCAGAATAAACACGAATCTCACAGTGGAACGAATAAATATATTTCATAACTTTGAAACAAACAGTATCTGTATACAATAACATTATTAGAGTATAACACTTAAACACAGTGGAAATAACAATCTATATAAATCCTGAAGCCTCGTGTTCTAGTTATTCAAGTATCTGTAAATCTTGACTACTTAACTGCCCGTACAAAATTGGGCAACCAAGAATTTAGGGAGAACAAAACAAAATAAGCTCTGGGTCAGTCATGGGACTGGTGTGAATAAAACAATTTAAAACAGTTTGAGCAATTAAATGATATCTCATAAGACCACGCCGTATAATGGAACGGGTTACTCCCTTATGAGAATCCAAATCAATTTGATTTAACTTTCAAAATCCTTTTGAAAGAAATGATAAACTTTATATCAAAACTCTTTTTATATTATAATAATGTCTATCAACCACAAATAAATGATCATCTAGCAGAAACGCTTTCATCCCACGTTCTACATATATATTATACAGTCAAAACCGCGATCACTTATTGGATAATGGATTACCAACTGTGACAAGGTATGGAACGACCTTCCGATAGTGTACCTCTAGAGAGGAATACACCAGGTTCAACAAGAACATCTTGCAACCCGGCCACACATGAATGAGCACTCATTTTGCTTGAGTGTATCGAATGTATATCCCAAACGGTTGGGATCAGCAACCGTTTCCCGAATGGGACAGCATCGAATAGATTAAAGAATGAAATGAATATCTCTAGATAGGTGATAATACACCCTAATTGGCAGCCAACCACTTAGCCATGCTGCCTGCTCGATTTTTGTCATTTCCCGGTTGTGAGGCCGGAGGCCATGCTTATCTCTGATAGATCACACATTTATTTACTTTGAATGTCACATCGTCATACCCGCCAAATCACAAATTGATTTCCCCAAAAATACAATGGGTATACAGCTAAGCGAAACGAATTCCTCCGCCACAAAACGTACATACGTTTGAAGAGATCAACTTACATGATCCATTAAATATACTATGTCATACATCTTCCATACAGGTCGTTCGGCGACTGGACAAACCGAAGGCACTATTTTGTAAACAAGACAGCACTTGCGTAACTCTGTCTTCAATTATCTTCATCATATATTATCGCAACGCTAATGCCCATACAGAGTGGTTTTCAGCTCATGAATCTGATCCCGGTCTCTCCGTATTAACGACGGAAAAATGGTCAAAAACTATGATAGTCGGTGATTTAACTATCAAAGAAAAACATGTGTGCAAACAATGATATTATTTCTAGATGGAAATTATTTCGATCAATCATCATTTAACATTATCTCTTTAGTTCATTTTTCATCTCCTGTTTCCATATATTCAACATTTCTTATTTTCTAAATTTAGAAAATATACGTTATTAATCATGGGAAAACATTTTCATCTTTTTTTCACGTACCACTGTCATTCTAGTATTCTTTATCATCAAACATTTCATTTTCTATGATTAGAAAATATCTCTGATTATATTTGGAAAATGTTTCCAAAACTCATTCATTGGATTTAAACAGATGTTTAAATAAAACATCTCTATGCCACTCAAACCATTACCTTGATTAACTAATTTCACTTAACCAACCTTCACTATCGAACCTTAATCATTCCCTAGTTAAAAATGGTGTCAATCAAGTTGGGGTATAACAACCTCTTAGACCTTAACTGAACAACATTTCTAACTTTGAGATAGACAAAGTTCACCTTCTAAATCTTTAACAAACTTCCTTACGTAACTCTTGGATTCTATTTACGAATCCACTTCTTTTACAGAAATTATTTGATTATAACTATAGTGTTTAATCCGATGCATCCGAAATATAATAAATTAAGTATAACTTTTATTTATTAATTTGGTTAAATAAACAAACAACTAATTTATTTATAAATAAATAAATCTTGATTAAAAAGGGAAAGTGAATAGCAATTTCCCGAATTCGATATAATCGAATTCAACGTATAATTCTCTTTCGAATAATCCCTATTCGATAACATCTTTCCAAATAAATTATATTCGATTAACTCTCTTCGAATAACTAATATTCGATAATCTTCTATCGAATAAACTCTATTCGATAATCTTCGTTCAAATAACTATATTTGACTAACTCCTTTCGAATAAATAATATTTGAAAATCTCTCTTTCGAATAAACTATATTCAATTAACTCCTTTCGAATAAACTATATTTGATTATCTTTCTTCGAATAAACTATATTCGATAATCTTTCTTTTTGACTAACTCTAACTCTAATTAATTAACTCTAAATCGATTAACTCTAATTCTAATCGATTAACTCTAATTCTATTAACTCTAACTCTATTAACTCTAATTCTAATCGATTAACTCTAACTCTATTAACTCTAATTATAATCGATTAACTCTAATTCTAATCGAGTAACTCTATTCAGTTAACTTTAATTCGATTCACTCTCTTCGAATAACTGATATTCGATAACTCCTTTTCGAATAACCAATATTCGATAACTCCCTTCTTTGAATAAACTATATTCGATTAAACTATATTCGATAACTCCCTTCCTCGATTACAAATACTTCCTTTTCTATTTGTTTATACAAATATTTCCTTTTCTATTTGTTTTACAAATATTCCCTTTTCTATTTATTTTACAAATATTCCCTTTTCTATTTATTTACAAATATTCCCTTTTCTATTTGTGTACAAATATTCCCTATTCTATTTGTTTACAAATATTCCCTTTTCTATTTGTTTATTCAACAAATAAATATTTCCTTTTCAATTCTAGTTATTTAACAAAAAAATATTTCCTTTCAATTCTATTTATTTTCTACATATTTCCTTTTCAATTCTATTTGTAAATGTTTTACAAATATTTCTCTTTCTATTTTATTTGTAAATGTTTTACAAATATTTCTCTTTCTATTTTGTTTGTAAATGTTTTACAAATAATTCTCTTTCTAATTACACTTTTAAAATTCTCTTTTTACATTCCAGTATTTCTTATGGTAATTTACATAACCTATAACAATGATCAATATCATCAAATACACATAATCAACAACATATTATATATCACATCATATATTTCAATATATGAAAAACAGTAAAATTAATGTTGAGGAATCCAGTTGGTTTCCTCCGACCAGTTTCCCTGCATCCACAGATGTTAAACAATACAATTGACATCAATTTCATTTCATTATGAAATATTTTGCTAAACAGAATCAATTTATATATATAAATTTAGATATATATATATATATAACCAGATCTATAATTTCAACCAATTACTTAGCAGTTCAACCAAACATTTAATACACAGAAATCAATCAATATTTATCAGTTCTAAATATACGTTATAAAAATATGAACTGGTAGAGTTGGTGAGTTTTACTCATGTAACGACCAGGATTTTGAGCGACTTTGGTTATCGACATAAGCACGATGTCGATAACCAAAACATCGAAAAATCCTGGTAATTAGTGAAAGAAATTAGAGGGTGAGAATAGATAAGATAGAAACTTAGAATAGAAGAAGAAGAAGAAGAACACAACATCAGAGTAACACGAATCTCACAGCGGAACGAATAAATATATTTCATAACATAACTTGAAATATACATTTGTACTTGCATATACATATCATTTATCAAAGTACAGCACTTACAACACAGCGAAATAATAATAGCTATATGATCATGAAGCCTCCTGCTCCAGCTCTTCAATGTATCTGTAAATCTCGACTACTTGACTGCCCATACAAATTTAGGCACCCAAGAGTTTAGGGAAAACAACAAAGTAAACTTCGGGTCAGTCATGGGACTGGTGTGAGTAAAACAGTTAAAAACAGTTGAACAAGCAAACGATATCTCATAAGACCACGCCGCATAACGGAACGGGTTTTTCCCTTATGAGAATCCAAATATCTTTATATCAAAAACCTTTGATATTATAATAATGTCTATCAACCACAACTATAATAATCATCTAGTAGAAACGCTTTCATCTCACGTTCTACATATATAGTATACAATCAAAACCGCAAGCACGTATTGGGTAATGGATTTCCAACTATGACAAGGTATGGAACCACCTTTCGCTCGTGTACCTCTAGAGAGGAATACACTGGGTTCAACAAGAACATCTTGCAACCCGGCCACACATGACCGACCACTCATTTCGCTTGAGCGTATCGAATGTATATCACCAACAGTTGGGATCAGCAACCGTTTCCCGAATGGGACAGCATCAACAATAGATTTTTAGAAGTAAATGAAACTCTAGATCAGGTGATTATACACCCTACTTCGGTGCGACCGACTTAGCCATGCTGCCTGCCCGATTTCTGTCATTTACCGGATGATGAGGCTAGAAGCTACGCTTTATCATCATACAAGATTCACTTTGAATGCTACATCGTCAAATCCATCAAATAACCGATTGACGTCCTCAACCATACATTATGTGTTAGCTAAAAGAAGTTTCCTTCTTCGCTTCCACTCTTGGTACGGTTGGAGAAATCAATATACGTGATCATCTGGAAATACTCTGTCAGACATCCGTCCATACACGTCACCCAGGAACAGGATGAACCGAAGGCACTATTCTGTAAACATGATAGCCCTTGCATAACTCCGTCTTCAATTTCCTTTGGCATATATGATTCACAACGCTTATGCCAATACAGAGTGGTTCTTTGGAAAATAATCCAACCGGTCTCTCCATATTAACAACGTTAAAATGGTCAAAACTTCGATAGTCTGTGATTTAACTATCGAATAAAACAAGTGTGCAAACAACGATATTATTTCCAAATGGAAATTTATATCGATCAAACATCATTTAACATTCATCTCCTTAGTTCACTAATTTACTTATCTCATGTTTCCCTACATTCAATATTTCTTATTTTCTAAATTTGGAAAATATACGTTATTAACAATGGAAAACATTTCCATTTCTTGTTTTCTTTATTAGAAAACATTTCTGGTTTCTTATTTGGAAAACATTTCCAAAGCTTCTTCATTGGACTTAGATAGATGTTTAAACAAACCATCGCGATGCCAACTCAATCCATTTCCTTTACTGCCAAACCTTAACTATTCCTTAGTTAAAACGAAGCCAATCAAGTTGGGGTAGAACTACCTCTCAGACCTTAACTGAACAACATTTCTAACTTTGAAATAGGCAAAGTTCACTTTATATTCCTTTTACTAACTTCCTTAATTAACCCTCCTTCGAATAAATCTCTATTCGATTTATTCTATTTGATTTACTCTATTCACTTAACCCCTTTCGAATAAACTATATTCGATTTACTAACTTTATTCGAATAAACTATATTCTATTAACTCATTTTACTTTAACTCTAATCGATTAAACTAACATCGATTAACTCCTTTTCTTTCTATTCGAATAAACTATATTCGATTAACTCATTTGCTTTAACTCTAATCGATTAACTAACATTGATTAACTCCTTTTAACTTTATTCTCTAATTGATTAACTAACATCGATTAACTCCTTTTACTTTAACACTAATCGAATAACTAACATCGATTAACTCCTTTTACTTTAACACTAATCGATTAACTAACATCGATTAACTCCTTTTACTTTAACTCTAATCGATTAACTAACATCGATTAACTCCTTTTACTTTAACTCTAATCGATTAACTAACATCGATTAACTCCTTTTACTTTAACTCTAATCGATTAACTAACATCGATTAACTCCTTTTACTTTAACACTAATCGAATAACTAACATCGATTAACTCCTTTTACTTTAACACTAATCGATTAAATAACATCGATTAAGTCCTTTTATTCTATTCGAATAAACTATTCATTTATAAAGATTTACTTTTAGTAACAGTTCTTCACTTTACAAATGATTTCCCTTTTATAAAACTCTATTCGTTTTAAAAACATTTTTCCCCTTTATTTATTTTCGAAATATTTCCTTTTATAAAATTTGTTGATTTTATAAAATCTCTTTATTTCAATATACATTGAAATAATTCTTTTTACATCCCAGGGTCTTTTATGATATTTAAAATATCGAATAAATATGATCAACATCATTCCAACACCCATAATCCATAACAGATTATATAACACATCATATATCACAATATATGAAAAACAGTAAAATAAATGTTGAGGAACCCAGTTGGGTTCCTCCAACCTGTTTCCCTGCATCACAGATGTAAAACAATATAGATAACATCACTTTCCGTTCTATATGATACATTCTGTTAAACAGAATCAAATATAGAAATCAACTAACTGACTAGTAGTTCAATCAAACAGTCAACATACAGTCAATCAGCCAATATCTAACAGTTCTAAAAATACAACATGAAATTATAAATTGTTCAGAGTTAGTGAGATTTACTCACATTGGACGATCATTGTTAATAACGATAACCATCGCTTGATTCAGGCGGTTCTGCTTTTGTTCCGTTTAAAATCACCGAGCGTTTTATTTTATCACGATGTTCTACTGGCTCTGTTCTCAGCGAAAACCATTTCACGGTGTAACACTCATTGCTATGATTCCAACATGGCCGACCGCGTCAAATTCTAACATCGTATGAGATAAATATTTCATTAACAAGTTGTATACTATTTTATAAATTTAAATAAGCCTAATTTGTTTTTCAAACGGGCCTTACCAACGAATATTCGGCCCACCCGCGTCATCAGATCATACCCGCATCTCAGTCTTCTTCCATTCATTCATTATAACCCGCAAGCTAAGCTTCAAAACCTCACTCTACAATGCCACTGTTGGTGTATTTCCATTCCTTCTGTCCATTTTTCTTATTCTTTTATTTTCAATACAAGTGGGCTTCATATTTCAAAAACCGGCCCACCTGCTTAACCAAAAACCCAACCGACTGTACCCTTTAAGCAATGAACGTCAGCTCCTTCTATAGTTAAATCATCTGAACCCGTGAACCACTGCTCTTCTCCCCAACGTGACCTCTTTACTGCCCTTTCCACTAGAAATGAATTCCAACAAACATACCCCCACCAACTACCAGTCAACGCACGTCCTGCATGCAAACAAGGCACCGGGTTCCCACTTCTGTTCTCTGGACCGAACTCCATCATCTTCGGATCCACTACAACTCGCCCCTTACTCCACTTCCCTTTTCTTTCCACTTTGCTTCTCACGCTCATCAGCCTACGCCCGCTTGCTCTCTCCCACGTTCCCAGGTCAGGCTCCATTTTATGCGTTACTCCAGAGTTTCGGCCTCAAGTTCGAACTCCTGCTGTGAAGTCTTTGACCTTCGGAAACTGTAAACACATGCTTCAGCGAGCATGCCAACGTGAACGACGTGGTCAAATAGCTCCAGGAATTCAAGTTTGGATTTTCATTTGCATTTCGATATTTATTTCGGCGGTGAGAGGTTATGCATTCTTTGTTTTGCTACCAAGAGAGAAAAAAGAACAAAAGGATGGAGGATGGTGTATATATACACGAAGAGAACAATTGGTGATTAAGTGAAGAACGTGGACGTGCTGCCTTGGAATGGAATGGCGGAGAAAACGTTAAACGTGGCCTTTTTTGTTCTTTCATTTAGGAAAGGATGGACGTGGCCTAGTTTAGATCTATGAATAAGTTATAACTTTATTTTATAAATTTATATAGTTACTTACCGCTACGGACAGAAATCAAAACACCATCGTGATGAGCGAGGTGTCCTGACTCTAGAAATATAATAATATCGGTAGGTGGACTCACATTTTGAAATTTCAAAATGTTGATTTCAGGGTGCGAAATACTTCAAATAAAAAGTCGTTTATTAAATTAATTAAAAATTACAGTAAAATTCTAAAAATTAAATTATCACTATTTATCTAAAGAACTTTGTCTAAATTCAAACCCGATCTCTAGTTATATATCGAATAAACCGATACGGTCGATAAAAGATTCTATAGCGACTATTTTAAAATTTGATTTGGACATATTTCAAAATCTACATGACGAAATCCTGATTTTTCTCTTCCACTAGAAAGATATACTCCACCAGCTCCACACGTTTCTTGTTTCACAGAAATCCAATTTAAAACGAACTCTATACATTCAGTTGAAGTTCGAATTGCCAATTTACGAACTACATCGCCATTTCGAGCTCGATTATAATTATATTATAAACTATACGTTCAACTGTCGACGATTGAATATATTCGTTATTCAAATTCAATTCCAAGCTGAATTAAATATCACAGATGATCCGGTTCACACCATATCGTCATTTCAGCCAATTCTAATTATTCCAGAATTAAATATATTATTTAATTTATTATTTTAATTAAATATTCATCATTATTTAATTCAATGATCATTTAATCCTCTAAACCACCATTGATATAATTAAATAAATTAATCATAATACCTCTGCCAGTGCAGGTCATTACATTCTTCCCCCACTTAAAATAATTTCGTCCTCGAAATTGCTAAAAAGTAGGGGACGACCCTATCGACTGGTTAGAACATATTGGTTCACTCCTTAACTTCAGTTTCAACTGAACCAATTTAATTTCAATTAAATTATTAATTAATTCTTATCAACGAAAATTTTCAAAAATCATGAAAATTTTCTAACGCCTTAACTCTTCGAAATTTTTTGCCAGCACCTCCTTTGTACTGGTTAATATCCCAAACTCCAACTTGCCTCTCGGGGCCATCTCCAACCCAAAAGAAAATCGAAAAGCCAAGCGGCTTGCCAATTCAGCTCATCAAGATCTCATACCCAATATATATTATAAACTGGTACCCTTTGTCGGCATATCACTATATCCACTACATCTTCTATTAGTTCAGCATATACCAAGGTCAACCCAATCAAATTCCAATCTGTTTTTATCCACAAATCCAATCATTTGCTTATATCCAAGCCAGTTATCATTTCAAACTCGAGTTTCATTCTCGATTCCCAACTCCTAACTTGATTATCACATTACATTTCAAATTCGAATCTCACAATCCAATTTGTCTTGATATCATTCTGATTCAACCTCAGTTACCACTTTACTGGCTTTACTTTTAATTCAAATTTGGTTTCACAAATTTCTGTTAAATTTGTTTTTAATTCAAACAGTCTTTCCCTGGGAGTTTTCAAACAGTTTACTCCTTTCAAAAATCAAATTTTCCTTTTGAAAATATCACTGATCCCTTAATTAATATTCCATTAGTTAATTCACTTCTCTATTTCTTTATCAATATTTGTTACACAAATATTTTCAATAACCATATTGGCACTTTATGTTATTTGGAAAACATTTCTGAATATCGCCTTCCTTTATTTTCTAAATCAATAACCTTTATAATCCTATTTATAATTGGAAAATACTCCAATTACTTATCTCTTTTCCGATCTCGGTTATTTCTATACTTAGGAAATATTCATTATTCTATTTCCAGGCTTACATTTATTTGGATTAAAACGGATGTTGTGTAAAACATCGTTACGACAACCCAAATACTATATTCAACTAACTCTTATTCAACATTGATCTTCGAGCCTGGAATCTTACTATTATTTGTTAATAATGAAATCAATCAAGTTGGGGTATAACTACCTCTCAGACCTTGACTGAATAACATTTATAACGTCAAAACAGATATGACTACTTACTTGAAAAATCAATACCTTACAACTACTTCTTCACTTTTAAACACATATACACCTTCTCTTTTATCCTTACGAGGTTTTATTCTTATACTTCCTTTTTGATTATACTATTCTATTTCTAAGTTCGTTTCCTTATCGACTTATATATATATACATAGATTTCTAGTTATCAAATTATCTTAAAAATGTTCTAACTCCTTAAATTCCCGGAAAAATTCGCCATAACCTCCTTTGTACTAGGAGCATCGGGATATTTCTAATAGCCTCCCATGGCCCTTACCAATCCAAAAGAAAAAGAAAAAGCCAAGCGGCTAGCCGATACAGCGCATAAAATCTCATATATGAATTAAATACATACCTTTTCGTCGAGCATTCTATTTATATACCTTCATACCTTATCTGAAACACCCCACCTCCGTTAGGGTCACTCTCAAAGGGAATGCCCTAATTTTGGTGGAGGTTTATAAGTATAAGTCACAGATATACAAGACAGATATAAGAAAACATATTTGTAAACAGCGGAAAAACAACAACTTTTATTTCATAAAGCAAATACGTGCTACAACAACATCACCATAATTGTCTTACATCTTTTCCAAAAAAAACATAACATAACACCTTCGTAATCTGTCTTGATTACATTATTTAAAGAAGCATAAAAAAAACATAAATAAACTGCAAAAGCCCCATAGTGGTTGTCCAAAGCCATAGTTCAAAACGAAAAGGTCCAAGCAATACATTTTTCCTCTTCAAGCTGGATGTTAAGGCTGGTCAAGCTGCAGTGTTCCCTCCCTGTGGACCTGGGGGGGGGGAACGGAAGGAAAGAAGACGAAAGAAAAGTAGAGTCAGACATAAAGCCTGAGTAAGTCTAGTACTATTCTGTCTATGAATAAAGAACTGGGTATGATAAGTATAAACAAGAAGTGGGAAAGCACTATAAACTTGGTTAAGTTGTCTAGGGTCGAATATACTATCGTACCCCATGTTAATCTCTGAACCCATATAAACTAGTTTCCAACTGGCACCCCATAATCAGGGTGATGTGATCCATTCTATGATGATCGGCTCCTACTCGCATAATTACATGTGCCTTACGGCCCCCGATGTTGTAGTTACCTATGCTGGTCCCACCATGGGGTGTATCAAGTCCCATGGTGGCGGCCCGACACAATCCTAGAATGCACAGGTATGCTACTGGTGTCCAGTGCCTTATTTTTCTGTGCCGGAGTGTGTGCACGCCCGCACCCCGTTAGAACCTACACTGCTACACCACCGCCGTCGATTTGACCTCTTACAATCAGCCCAGTAATCGTGCCCCACCCTGCCTAGTTTCAAGGTATCATGATACACCTTCTAGGGTTACTGCTGAAAAGGGTCCCCCGTTACTAGGTTTTCTATCTCTAGCCAACATGCTAAGTTGGTTAAGTGTTTTCTAACCTAACCCCCACCAGTCCGTTTAGTTTAGCATGTTCCATTTTGATTAAGTCTTTAGTTCACTTAATCCTAACAATCCTGACTCAGCCTTAATTGTCTTATTAAAGCCTTGACCTCTCACATTAGACAGGTATTGTTGTGGCTGCCTGTTGCCGGTTGGTTCCGGGCAGTCTTACGCCACAACTCAGTCTAACCTCGGGTCCTTATTGGGCTCCATGTTTAACCTCCCACATTGGATAGGTATTGTTGTGACTACTGGACAGCCGGGCGGTTCCGGGCAGGTTTACATCACAACTCAATCCAACCTCGGGTTAAACACATCGTATGTTCTACATTTACATATTTTGTCTTTCTTCTTTATTTTCTTATATGTAAATATTTGCGGCCCATTATTAAGTTAATGGTGTAAAGGTTACACCAATCATGGGCCTAACCCATACTTGATTTTGGGCCCTTCTACTTTATATTTTCATTTATTAATAAATTTAACCCAACGTTATTTTCCCCCGTTTAACACGTCCGTTTATTATATATATATGTTGGGCTTAGCCTTTTTAAGCCCAACCTAGCCATGCGAAAAGGGGAGGCTTAAAGCATGATTACATACGCAAGAAGGGGAATGTGAACGCATGAACTTGCAACATAACGTTGGAACTACAAAATAGAAACTGGTGTACTTGCATAGCAGTAATGTATACTTTGGTCATAAAGCATAAGTGACATGAATCAAAGCATGTAAACTTGTAGTTGAGATAAGAATCTAAATTGGATATCATTATTGACACATAGTCTTAACAACAACATAAACCTATATTTTTATTTAGGCATAATGTCAAACATAAGCAAATCATGTTCATAAGATTACTACATGTTTACAAAGGTGCTTACTTTTGTTACTAACACAAAAGTATAGTTTAACTTAATCATGATTTTAAATCTATTCACATAACCATGGCATAATTATTTCTAACATGAAATCATGATTTTTACTTTAGTCATGCAAACTTGCAAAAGGGATTTTTGAATCTAACCTAGCTATGTACCACATATGTCATCATATAATTATTGTTAACAATATAGATTTCAATTATGCAAAATATCAATCATAGCCTAGTCATATTCATAAGTTTGCAAATAGGTTTTCTAGTACAAAAGCATGGCTTAATACATAGATCATGGTGCCAAAATTTCAACATAGTTTCATATGAACTATAATAACCCAAATTTGTTCCAATTACGTACAAAATGATTTATGTACAAAAATATACATTATGATGGCATAGTAGCAAAACCCCAAACTTGCATGAATTTCAATTAATCAACTACATACATGTAGCTTCAACATGGATTACATAATTTGCGAATATTCCAAACGTATACTTGCATAAAACTACCGCAAACATGTAGTTTTTTATAATGAATAACATAATTCGAGAATATCCAAACGTATACAATATTCCAAATCGATAAGAATCATAGTAACGCACAAATATGAATTACTTTATCGCCACAAATCAAGTATACAAACCAACACAATTATTTGTTCATACCAAAATAATACTCTACTTACAATTGTGTGGCGAATTCTCCAATTTAGGGATTTGGAGATGCGATTCCTTGTTGATTTGATTTGATTAAGTTGCTTTATGCTTTAGAATTTGCCTCCTAATTCTCTCTCCAATTGGTGGCCACTCTTAGTTGTTCCTCAGCAACATGATGGCCTTGTTCTTATTTTTGAATGAATAGATTAGGTTGAGTCTAGGGTCATTTTTATAGGGTTTATGAACTTATTAGGACCATTGATGTTGCTTGGATTGATCGTAGCCATTCATTCGAAAGAGAGACCAATTAGAGCCTACCACCTAGCCCTAAGGACAAAGCAGACTTCTGAAAATCGACCAACATAGAATAGGCCAGCCAGGTTGGGTTGGGTTCGACCTGGCTCTGGACTAGGTCGACAGCCCTGTCGACCTGGCTAGACCAAGTCGACAGCCCAGTCGACCTGGGTGCATTAGGCGGGAGTTTTCCCGCCCTGGCCAATTGGGCCCGATTTTGGAATTAAAACTTGTTTTTCTGAGCTGTTTTATTCTGTTCGAATTTTAAACATAATTCAGAAACTTCCGAAGGCCATATCTTCTTCATACGGACTCCGTTTTTCGAAAACTCGGACTCTATTTCGCGTATTTTTCCGAGACAAACGCAATGGCATATCCCGTTTCCCTTAGTTCTTTGATTTGAAATTAATTATACTTTAATTTGTGAATTTCACAGTTATAGAATTCGCGGGGTGTTACATTCTCCCCCACTTAAAAGGATTTCGTCCCTGAAATCTTCATGTTAGGAGGAATGTATATCCTAACATCCAATCATCCATCTACTCATCCATCAAACACGAGCATCCATTGTCCTTAAAAGACTTCTAATGCTTCATGATCATATGCGAAGTGTGTGTGTACATGTACTTATCTAATGCAAAATCAGGCGGTCTACTGATTCAGTTGACCTCCTTAATGCGAATTATGTAAGTGCCATGAATCCATTATGTATGCAAATTTTCCTATTCATGATTCTACATGGGTGCACAATCATTCAACACAAATGCAACATCCATATGACAACACATTAGAGTTCAACCATATACGAATGCAAACATATATGCATATGCAATATGAAGTGACTGAGCCGATCTAAAACCTAGATTGTGTGTGTATATGCAACCACGAGCAACCACTAGCAATCACTTGCAACCACTTGCAACCATCATCCATAACATGTTTCAATTACATGTTTCCATCCAAAGGGTTTCTACCTAAAAGATAAGGTCGAGGGAATATACCTAAAAAGATAGACAAAAGCGCAACTTAAGGAAAAGGAAAGATCAAGGATGTACCCTCGAACAGAAAAGGGTAGGCAGTGCGTATTCTAGCTTCAGTTTCCCAAGTCGCGTCTCCCTCGGCGTCGCTCCACTGAACTTTGACGAGCTCGACTTCGCGGTTGCGTAGCTTCTTCACTTCCGTTCCTAATATGCGGGTTGGAACTTTTCTTATGGTTGCTTCGCGTTCCACTTCTGCCTCTTCGAGGATGTTTGGCTCTATCACTTCAGCAGACTCATGTAGACATTTTCGGAGATGTGAAACGTGAAAAACGTTGTGGACTCCGGCCAACTTCTCGGGTAGCTCTAATCTATAGGCCATTTTCCCAATTTTCTCGATGATAGGGAATGGCCCTACGAACCTCGGTGCTAGTTTTCCTGTGGTTCCAAAACGAACAACGTTTCTTAGCGGTGATACCTTGAGAAAAACTCTGTCTCCAACCTCAAATTCAAGGTCGGTCCTTCTCTTGTCGGCATAGGACTTTTGTCTGTCTTGGGCCGTCTTCATCCTTCTTCGTATTAAGTCTACTTTCTCTGAAGTCTCTCGGATCATATCTGGTCCAAGTATGAGCTTATCAGTAGACTCCCACCAACAAGTGGGCGATCGGCACGGTCTTCCATATAAAGCTTCGAAGGGCGCCATTCCGATGGTTGCTTGATAGCTGTTGTTGTAGGCAAATTCCACCAAAGGAAGGTGGTCTTCCCATGTCCCTCCGAAGTTAAGGACGCATAGTCTTAAAAGGTCTTCCAAAACTCTGTTCACTCTCTCTGTTTGGACGTCGGTTTGGGGATGATAGGCTGTGCTCAAGCATAACTGCGTTCCTACTGCTTCTTGCAGACTCCGCCAAAACTCGCTGGTGAAGATGGGGTCTCGGTCACTAACAATGCTAGATGGTATTCCATGGAGTCGAACGATTTCCTTGAGGTAAAGTGATGCTAGGGATGAGGCAGTTCTTTTACTTTTGATAGGTAAAAAGTGGGCGCTTTTAGTAAGCCTATCCACTATTACCCAAATGCTAGTGTTGCCTCTCCTAGACCTAGGCAACCCATCGATGAAGTCCATTGAGATGCTATCCCACTTCCACTGCGGGACCTCCAGAGGATGTAGCAGTCCGCCAGGCTTTTTCTGTTCTGCCTTAACCTGTTGGCACACCATACACTTAGAAACGAATTCTGCCACGTCCTTTTTCATGCCGCTCCAGAAGAAAGTCCTTTTTATATCTTTGTACATTTTATCTTCGCCTGGGTGTATCGTCATCTTGGAGTGATGTGCTTCCTCGAGAACCTTCTTTATTAAATCTTTTGTCTGTGGGACGCATAGTCTTCCGTCTCGCCTTAGCAAACCCTTATCGTCGATGGAGTATCTGTTGAGGTGACTTGAAGTCTCACCCCTAACTAGCCTATCAATTGTTTCCACAAGCTGAGGGTCTTCGCGTTGTGCTGTCCCTACTGAATCCACTAAAGTTGGGCGCACTTCGAGAGATGCTAGCAAGCCTGCTACGAAATCGGAGGAAGGCCTAAAGTCGAAGCTGGCTATAAACTCTAGGCTTTGTCTTTCAACAAACAACGGGCTTAGGGTCAATTTCTTTCGGCTCAACGCGTCTGCCACTACGTTGCCTTTGCCCGGAGTGTAGGAGACTTCGAAATCGTACGAGGCAAGAAACACCATCCGTCTTTGTTGCCTCAAGTTAAGATCCTTCTGCGAGAAAAGATATTTCAACGATTTATGGTCAGTGTAAAGTTCGAACTTCTCACCTAGGAGATAGTGTCGCCAAGACTTGAGTGCAAAGACGATGGCGGCTAACTCAAGATCGTGGGTTGGGTAGTTCTTTTTGTGTACTTTCAACTGCCTCCCGCCATAAGCTACTACCCTTCCTTCTTGTATTAAGACGGCGCCTAGCCCTGTCCCACATGCATCCGTATAAACAGTGAACATCTTGCTCCCATCTGGCAGCGTCAAAACTGGGGCTGTTGTGAGAGCCCTTTTCAGTCGTTGGAAAGCAAACTCGCAATCCAAGTCCCAATTGAACACTAGATTCTTCTTAGTCAATTTCGTGAGTGGAGCTGAGATTTTCGCAAAATCCCTTATAAACTTTCGATAGAAACCTGCTAGTCCTAGAAAGCTTCGGACCTCAGTTGCATTCCTTGGTGTCTTCCAATCCTGTACCGCCACTACCCTAGCAGGGTCCACTGCTAACCCTTGTTTGGATACTATGTGCCCAAGGAACCTCACCTCTTCTCTCCAAAAGTGGCATTTGGAGAATTTGGCTTTTAGTTGATGGACTCGCAAAGTTTGCATGATTGCCCTTAAGTGCTGAGCATGTTCCTCTTCACTCTTTGAGAAGATAAGGATATCATCTACGAAGACCACTACGAATTTGTTGAGGAAATCTCTAAATACCCTACTAATCAGGTCCACGAAGTAAGCAGGTGCATTTGTCAAGCCGAAAGGCATGACAAGCCATTCAAAGAAGCCGTCTGGGGTTCTGAACGCCGTTTTATCGATGCTATCTTCAGCCACCCTTAGCTGATGAAAACCGGTTGCTAAATCGAGTTGGGAGAAAACAGACGCTCCTACAAGCTGGTCAAATAAATCGTCAATTCTAGGGAGATGGTGCCTATTCTTTTTCGTTAGCTTGTTGAGCTCCCTATAGTCAACACATAGACGGAGTGAACCATCCGCCTTTGTAGCGAACACCACTGGAGCGCCCCATTCTGAAATGCTTCTCCTAATGAACCCCTTTTCTAGAAGCTCTTTAATCTGTTTACTGAGCTCTTTCCTTTCCCGTGGAGCCATGTGTCTAACGGGTAACGCAACGGGCTTTGCATTATCTACAAGATATATGCGGAAGTCTATTTCCCGCTTCGGAGGCAAGCCCTTCACCTCTTCGAAGACATCCGGATATTCCCGGACCACTTTAACTGATTGCAAATTTTCAACAGAGGCATCTAGCGATTCAAGGTAACTAAGCATAACCGCATATGAGGGATTACAAGAAATTTCCAAAGTATTACCGAGCTGGGTTAGGAGCCTAACAACCCTTTTCTCACAATCAAGGATGGCCCCATTACTGGATAGCCAATCCATACCCAAAATCAAACCATAACCCGAAAAGCCCAAAAAAAAGGCACTACATTGAAATTCTACACTTAGAATAGAAATTTTCAATCCCAAACAGATCATAGACAAATGAGCTGGGCCCCCAATTGGGTTTGAAACAATTAAGGGGTCCTCTACCATACTAGTTTTTAGGTGCAGAGATTCTACTAAAGCAGACGAGATAAAGGAGTGTGATGCGCCAGAATCAAATAAAGTGCGAACGGGGTGATCATAAAGATAAACTACACTTTCTACAGAAGTATTTATACCTCGCTGTTGCAGAGGTGGCGCTTCCAGCACATGAACCTGTGCCCCTGGGGTGGATCCAGCCCTCTGCCCCTGTCCTCGTTTCTTTGGGCAGTCCTTAGCCCTGTGGCCTGTCTCACCGCAAGAAAAGCACCCACCATTCTCCTTGGCCTTCTTTTTCCGGCAGTCCTTTACTAAGTGCCCCACTTTGCCACAGAAATTGCACTTCCTCTTCTCTTTGTTGCCTTTTCCGCCCTTCTTAAAGTCTGTCTTCTTAGGCTGCAAACCCTCTTTCTTCCCTTGAGAGCTTTCTGCCTTTGTCTCCTTCTTGCCCTTATCCTCTTCATTCAGCAATGCCATTTGCACCAATCTTTCATACGTGGCTCCCATGGGTATATGGGTCATGGCCAAACTGTGTAATGGCTCATTCAACCCTTTGACGAAACGGAGAGCCTTCTTGTGCGGGGTGTTGACTAGGTCTAGCCCAAACCTAGCCAGCTCATCGAACTGATTCACATACTCTCTGACTGTCTTGTCCCCTTGCTTAAGAAATAAGAATTTTTCCAACTGCAAACTTCTTTCCGCATCTGAGAGAAATTTAGTCTCAAACCTTGCCCTAAAGTCCTCCTATATCTCCACTGGTCTTTCAGCATTAGTGACTTCCCACCAGTAGGAAGCCTCGCCCTTCAATAGCCATACTGCCAATTGTACTTTTTGTCTATCCTCTACCTCAAAGATGATGAATAGGTCCTCAGTTTCTTTCAGCCAATTTCTAGCTGCCACGAAGGACTCGGTTCCATGGAAATCCTTTCCTCCCATAGCTTTAAAATCTTTACATATCTTAGCAAAAGTGTTTCCCTGAGGAGGAGGTGGAGGAAAAGGTGCCACTGCAGCTGGATGATTTCCTGCAGCTGAGGGAGGAGGAACGGTAGGACCTGGCTGAGTGGCCCTTGCTTCTAAAAACCGTCTAAACCAACCAGGTATTGGCACCCCTTCTGGCAAGTTAAGATCTTCGGACATGCTGAAACAAAAAGGATAGATTCAAAACGAAGGATAAGAGATAGTACCTATGGCTTTGGGGGGACTTTGCCTTTTTAAAATAAAAATAATATTTTATCTTTTAAAAATGCTTCTTTAAATTTCCTTTTTGAAAATAATTTTTCAAAACTTTTTATCTTATCTGGTAAACCTATGCTCTGATACCAAGTGAAACACCCCACCTCCGTTAGGGTCACTCTCAAAGGGAATGCCCTAATTTTGGTGGAGGTTTATAAGTATAAGTCACAGATATACAAGACAAATATAAGAACACATATTTGTAAACAGCGGAAAAACAACAACTTTTATTTCATAAAGCAAATACGTGCTACAACAACATCACCATAATTGTCTTACATCTTTTCGAAAAAAAACATAACATAACACCTTCGTAATCTGTCTTGATTACATTATTTAAAGAAGCATAAAAAAAACATAAATAAACTGCAAAAGCCCCATAGTGGTTGTCCAAAGCCATAGTTCAAAACGAAAAGGTCCAAGCAATACATTTTTCCTCTTCAAGCTGGATGTTAAGGCTGGTCAAGCTGCAGTGTTGTGGACCTGGGGGGGGGGGGGGAAACAGAAGGAAAGAAGACGAAAGAAAAGTAGAGTCAGACATAAAGCCTGATTAAGTCTAGTACTATTCTGTCTATGAATAAAGAACTGGGTATGATAAGTATAAACAAGAAGTGGGAAAGCACTATAAACTTGGTTAAGTTGTCTAGGGTCGAATATACTATCGTACCCCATGTTAATCTCTGAACCCATATAAACTAGTTTCCAACTGGCACCCCATAATCAGGGTGATGTGATCCATTCTATGATGATCGGCTCCTACTCGCATAATTACGTGTGTCTTACGGCCCCCGATGTTGTAGTTACCTATGTTGGTCCCACCATGGGGTGTATCAAGTCCCATGGTGGCGGCCCAACACAATCCTAGAATGCACAGGTATGCTACTGGTGTCC
Organism: Allium sativum; assembly: GCA_030737875.1. Classification (NCBI taxonomy): domain Eukaryota; kingdom Viridiplantae; phylum Streptophyta; class Magnoliopsida; order Asparagales; family Amaryllidaceae; genus Allium; species Allium sativum. The sequence continues at coordinate 739,462,493 of CM060909.1, read as the reverse complement.
AATGCCTTATTTTTCTGTGCCGGAGTGTGTGCACGCCCGCACCCCGTTAGAACCTACACTGCTACACCACCGCCGTCGATTTGACCTCTTACAATCAGCCCAGTAATCGTGCCCCACCCTGCCTAGTTTCAGGGTATCATGATACACCTTCTAGGGTTACTGCTGAAAAGGGTCCCCCGTTACTAGGTTTTCTATCTCTAGCCAACATGCTAAGTTGGTTAAGTGTTTTCTAACCTAACCCCCACCAGTCCGTTTAGTTTAGCATGTTCCATTTTGATTAAGTCTTTAGTTCACTTAATCCTAACAATCCTGACTCAGCCTTAATTGTCTTATTAAAGCCTTGACCTCTCACATTAGACAGGTATTGTTGTGGCTGCCTGTTGCGGGTTGGTTCCGGGCAGTCTTACGCCACAACTCAGTCTAACCTCGGGTCCTTATTGGGCTCCATGTTTAACCTCCCACATTGGATAGGTATTGTTGTGACTACTGGACAGCCGGGCAGTTCCGGGCAGGTTTACATCACAACTCAATCCAACCTCGGGTTAAACACATCGTATGTTCTACATTTACATATTTTGTCTTTCTTATTTATTTTCTTATATGTAAATATTTGCGGCCCATTATTAAGTTAATGGTGTAAAGGTTACACCAATCATGGGCCCAACCCATACTTGAATTTGGGCCCTTCTACTTTATATTTTCATTTATTAATAAATTTAACCCAACGTTATTTTCCCCCATTTAACACGTCCGTTTATTATATATATATGTTGGGCTTATCCTTTTTAAGCCCAACCTAGCCATGCGAAAAGGGGAGGCTTAAAGCATGATTACATACACAAGAAGGGGAATGTGAACGCATGAACTTGCAACATAACGTTGGAACTACAAAATAGAAACTGGTGTACTTGCATAGCAGTAATGTATACTTTGGTCATAAAGCATAAGTGACATGAATCAAAGCATGTAAACTTGTAGTTGAGATAAGAATCTAAATTGGATATCATTATTGACACATAGTCTTAACTACAACATAAACCTATATTTTTATTTAGGCATAATGTCAAACATAAGCAAATCATGTTCATAAGATTACTACATGTTTACAAAGGTGCTTACTTTTGTTACTAACAAAAAAGTATAGTTCAACTTAATCATGATTTTAAATCTATTCACATAACCATGGCATAATTATTTCTAACATGAAATCATGATTTTTACTTTAGTCATGCAAACTTGCAAAAGGGATTTTTGAATCTAACCTAGCTATGTACCACATATGTCATCATATAATTCTTGTTAACAATATAGATTTCAATTATGCAAAATATCAATCATAGCCTAGTCATATTCATAAGTTTGCAAATAGGTTTTCTAGTACAAAAGCATGGCTTAATACATAGATCATGGTGCCAAAATTTCAACATAGTTTCATATGAACTATATTAACCCAAATTTGTTCCAATTACGTACAAAATGATTTATGTACAAAAATATACATTATGATGGCATAGTAGCAAAACCCCAAACTTGCATGAATTTCAATTAATCAACTACATACATGTAGCTTCAACATGGATTACATAATTTGCGAATATTCCAAACGTATACATGCATAAAACTACCGCAAACATGTAGTTTTTTATAATGAATAACATAATTCGAGAATATCCAAACGTATACAATATTCCAAATCGATAAGAATCATAGTAACGCACAAATATGAATTACTTTATCGCCACAAATCAAGTATACAAACCAACACAATTATTTGTTCATACCAAAATAATACTCTACTTACAATTGTGTGGCGAATTCTCCAATTTAGGGATTTGGAGATGCGATTCCTTGTTGATTTGATTTGATTAAGTTGCTTTATGCTTTAGAATTTGCCTCCTAATTCTCTCTCCAATTGGTGGCTACTCTTAGTCGTTCCTCAGCAACATGATGGCCTTGTTCTTATTTTTGAATGAATAGATTAGGTTGAGTCTAGGGTCATTTTTATAGGGTTTATGAACTGATTAGGACCATTGATGTTGCTTGGATTGATCGTAGCCATTCATTCGAAAGAGAGACCAATTAGAGCCTGCCACCTAGCCCTAATGACAAAGCAGACTTCTGAAAATCGACCAACATAGAATAGGCCAGCCAGGTTGGGCTGGGTTCGACCTGGCTCTGGACCAGGTCGACAGCCCTGTCGACAGCCCTGTCGACCTGGCTAGACCAGGTCGACAGCCCAGTCGACCTGGGTGCATTAGGCGGGAGTTTTCCCGCCCTGGCCAATTGGGCCCGATTTTGGAATTAAAACTTGTTTTTCTGAGCTGTTTTATTCTGTTCGAATTTTAAACTTAATTCAGAAACTTCCGAAGGCCATATCTTCTTCATACGGACTCCTTTTTCGAAAACTCGGACTCTGTTTCGTGTATTTTTCCGAGACGAACGCAATGGCGTATCCCGTTTCCCTTAGTTCTTTGATTTGAAATTAATTATACTTTAATTTGTGAATTTCACAGTTATAGAATTCGCGGGGTGTTACATTATCCATACCTATCTCACTTATATTTATACCTTTCTAATTCATTTCAACTTAATCCAAACATTTTAACTTAGTTCGTTAAGTGATTTTCAAATTACCGGTTTGCCCATTTCACCTTCATATTTGAGTATAACATGTTCAAATATATGTTTAACTTACTTATAAACAAATCAAATTCTATCTTTTCAAACTCAGGTTTCATATTCGATTTCGAATATAAATACTCAAACCCCCATTTGAATGCTATATTCAAATTCCATTTGAATTCTATTTGAATCCTATATTCAAATTCCTTTTTAACTCTAATTGAATTTTCCTAATTCAAATTCTATTTGAATTTCATATATTTAAACTCCTTTAAATTTCTATGTTCAATTTGAATTACAAATATTCAAATTCCTTTTCAAATCCTTTATTCAATTTCTATGTCACTTCTCTTATTCAAATTCTATTCTATTTCTCTCATGTCAAATTTTATTCGATTTCTCATATGTCAAATTCTATTCGATTTCTATATTCGAATTTCCTCTATTCAAATTCTATATTTGAATTTCATCTCAGATCTATTTCCAAACTCCATTTGAATTTCTATATTCAAATCTATTTGAATTCTCTTTATTTCATTTCAATTCCCTTTGAATCTTCTATATTCAAATTTCAATTTCAATTGTATTTGAATCTTCTTTATTCAAATTTCATTTCACTTTCGATATTCAAATCCTATATTTGAAATCTCTTATATTTTCTATTTCTAAACGCCATTTGAATCTCTATATTCAAATTCTATATCACTTCCATTGAATTTCATATATTCAATTTCTATTTGAATTCTCTTTATTCAAATCCCCCTTTGAATTTTCTATATTCAAATCCTATGTTTGAACTTCCTTTATTCAAATTCCTTTAAATAAGTCTCGGTTTCAATTCCTTTTGAAATCGATATTTCTACCTTTGGAAAATAGATTTCCCTTTCAATTTCATACTTGTATTTTTTTTCTGAACTATCCAATGATAATTCTTTTCACTTCATTTTATAAACTTCGTTTATAAAAGAACTATTTATAACTTCGTTTATAAAGGAACTTCTCGTTTTATTTCTTTTTAAAACAAGTTAATATTTCAAATCTATTTCAAAATTCAAATTTTATATTTGAAATTCTATTTTGAAATTCTATTTTGAAATTCAACACACTTGTCTTTCCCAAAACAAATTCAAAACAGTATCTCTGGTAGTAATCCGTCACTTACAACTCGAAAATGAATACCGATGATGCAGCTGTCATCATCAGAATCTATTTTCCAGCGATCGAAGTGAGTTCAATACTATAAAACCATTTCTAAACATTGCCACTTTGAAATTCATTTTAAAATATAATTCACACTGCTTGTAAAACAATTTAAAATCTCCCAGGAACTTAAATTTTCCTTATTCTTAATCCAAATCCCTTTACAAACACTTATCCAATTCTCCAGAGTTTTAATTCAATTCCTAGTTTAAAATTTCAGTTTTAACTCATCTGATTTCACGTATTTCACTTATATGAATTCTGATTGGTTATTCACATAACCATTTAATTTATAATCTTACTCGATTATAATAACAATCAATATATCCAATATATTATAATTTTGATATATATATCTTCTTTATATCAATATATACCTTGGGTAAACTTATTTTAATTTACCACCTTTTCAAAACATATCGTGCCGACCCATCGTATTCAAGTGTTTAGTAACTCCTACGGATACAGTGGATCAAACTGATCGACCAAAACTCATAAACAACTCAACCAATGAATCTCCACAATATAAAATAATTTTTATATTAATAACAAATACGTTCACACGTATATATACACTTAAACTCAATCTAGGGTATTACTAACCCTATCTCTACCGAGTCACGCCACAGAGCCAAGGTAATTCTTAACTTAAGCTCTGATACCAACTGTAACGACCCGGATTTTGAGCGACTTTGGTTATCGACATAAGCACGATGTCGATAACCAAAACATCGAAAAATCCTGGTAATTAGTGAAAGAAATTAGAGGGTGAGAATAGATAAGATAGAAACTTAGAATAGAAGAAGAAGAAGAAGAAGAAGAACACAACATCAGAGTAACACGAATCTCACAGCGGAACGAATAAATATATTTCATAACTTAACTTGAAATATACATTTGTACTTGCATATACATATCATTTATCAAAGTACATCACTTACAACACAGCGGAATAATAATACCTATATGATTCTGAAGCCTCCTGCTCCAGCTCTTCAATGTATCTGTAAATCCCGACTACTTGACTGCCCATACAAATTTAGGCACCCAAGAGTTTAGGGAAAACAACAAAGTAAACTCCGGGTCAGTCATGGGACTGGTGTGAGTAAAACAGTTAAAAATAGTTGAACAAGAAAACGATATCTCATAAGACCACGCCGCATAACGGAACGGGTTTTTCCCTTATGAGAATCCAAATATCTTTATATCAAAAACCTTTTGGTATTATAATAATGTCTATCAACCACAACTATAATAATCATCTAGTAGAGACGCTTTCATCTCACGTTCTACATATATAGTATACAATCAAAACCGCAAGCACGTATTGGGTAATGGATTTCCAACTATGACAAGGTATGGAACCACCTTTCGCTCGTGTACCTCTAGAGAGGAATACACTGGGTTCAACAAGAACATCTTGCAACCTGGCCACACATGATCGACCACTCATTTAGCTTGAGCGTATCGAATGTATATCACCAACAGTTGGGATCAGCAACCATTTCCCGAATGGGACAGCATCAACAATAGATTTTTAGAAGTAAATGAAACTCTAGATCAGGTGATTATACACCCTACTTCGGTGCGACCGACTTAGCCATGATGCCTGCCCGATTTCTGTCATTTACCGGATGATGAGGCTAGAAGCTACGCTTTATCATCATACCAGATTCACTTTGAATGCTACATCGTCAAATCCATCAAATCACCGATTGACGTCCTCAACCATACATTATGTGTTAGCTAAAAGAAGTTTCCTTCTTCGCTTCCGCTCTTGGTACGGTTGGAGAAATCAATATACGTGATCGTCTGGAAATACTCTGTCAGACATCCGTCCATACACGTCACCCAGGAATAGGATGAACCGAAGGCACTATTCTGTTAACAGGATAGCCCTTGCATAACTCCATCTTCAATTTCCTTTGGCATATATGTTTCACAATGCTTATGCCAATACAGAGTGGTTCTTTGGAAAATAATCCAACCGGTCTCTCCATATTAACAACGTTAAAATGGTCAAAACTTCGATAGTCTGTGATTTAACTATCGAATAAAACAAGTGTGCAAACAACAATATTATTTCCAAATGGAAAATTATATCGATCAAACATCATTTAACATTCATCTCCTTAGTTCATTAATTTACTTATCTCCTGTTTCCCTATATTCAATATTTCTTATTTTCTAAATTTGGAAAATATACGTTATTAACAATGGAAAACATTTCCATTTCTTGTTTTCTTTATTAGAAAACATTTCTGGTTTCTTATTTGGAAAACATTTCCAAAGCTTCTTCATTGGACTTAGACAGATGTTTAAACAAACCATCGCGATGCCAACTCAAACCATTTCCTTTACTGCCAAACCTTAACTATTCCTTAGTTAAAACGAAGCCAATCAAGTTGGGGTAGAACTACCTCTCAGACCTTAACTGAACAACATTTCTAACTTTGAAATAGGCAAAGTTCACTTTATATTCCTTTTACTAACTTCCTTACTTAACCCTCCTTCGAATAAATCTCTATTCGATTTATTCTATTTGATTTACTCTATTTGATTTACTCTATTCACTTAACCCCTTTCGAATAAACTATATTCGATTTACTAACTTTATTCGAATAAACTATATTCTATTAACTCCTTTTACTTTAACTCTAATCGATTAAACTAACATCGATTAACTCCTTTTCTTTCTATTCGAATAAACTATATTCGATTAACTCATTTGCTTTAACTCTAATCGATTAACTAACATTGATTAACTCCTTTTAACTTTATTCTCTAATTGATTAACTAACATCGATTAACTCCTTTTACTTTAACACTAATCGAATAACTAACATCGATTAACTCCTTTTACTTTAACACTTATCGATTAACTAACATCGATTAACTCCTTTTACTTTAACTCTAATCGATTAACTAACATCCATTAACTCCTTTTACTTTAACTCTAATCGATTAACTAACATCGATTAACTCCTTTTACTTTAACTCTAATCGAATAACTGACATCGATTAACTCCTTTTACTTTAACACTAATCGATTAACTAACATCGATTCACTCCTTTTATTCTATTCAAATAAACTATTCATTTATAAAGATTTACTTTTAGTAACAGTTCTTCACTATACAAATGATTTCCCTTTTATAAAACTCTATTCGTTTTAAAAACATTTTTCCACTTTATTTATTTTCGAAATATTTCCTTTTATAAAATTTGTTGATTTTATAAAATCTCTTTATTTCAATATACATTGAAATAATTCTTTTTACATCCCAGGGTCTTTTATGATATTTAAAATATCGAATAAAAATGATCAACATCATTCCAACACCCATAATCCATAACAGATTATATAACACATCATATATCACAATATATGAAAAACAGTAAAATAAATGTTGAGGAACCCAGCTGGGTTCCTCCAACCTGTTTCCCTGCATCACAGATGTAAAACAATATAGATAACATCACTTTCAGTTCTATATGATACATTCTGTTAAACAGAATCAAATATAGAAATCAACTAACTGACTAGTAGTTCAATCAAACAGTCAACATACAGTCAATCAGCCAATATCTAACAGTTCTAAAAATACAACATGAAATTATAAACTGTTCAGAGTTAGTGAGATTTACTCACATTGGACGATCATTGTTAATAACGATAACCATCGCTTGATTCAGGCAGTTCTGCTTTTGTTCCATTTAAAATCACCGAGCGTTTTATTTTATCACGATGTTCTACTGGCTCTGTTCTCAGCGAAAACCATTTCACGGTGTAACACTCATTGCTATGATTCCAACATGGCCGACCGCATCAAATTCTAACATCGTATGAGATAAATATTTCATTAACAAGTTGTATACTATTTTATAAATTTAAATAAGCCTAATTTGTTTTTCAAACGGGCCTTACCAACGAATATTCGGCCCACCCGCGTCATCAGATCTTACCCGCATCTCAGTCTTCTTCCATTCATAAATTATAACCCGCAAGCTAAGCTTCAAAACCTCACTCTACAATGCCACTGTTGGTGTATTTCCATTCCTTCTGTCCATTTTTCTTATTCTTTTATTTTCAATACAAGTGGGCTTCATATTTCAAAAACCGGCCCACCTGCTTAACCAAAAACCCAACCGACTGTACCCTTTAAGCAATGAACGTCAGCTCCTTCTATACTTAAATCATCTGAACCCGTAAACCACTGCTCTTCTCCCCAACGTGACCTCTTCACTGCCCTTTCCACTAAAAATGAATTCCAACAAACATACCCCCACCAACTACCAGTCAACGCACGTCCTGCATGCAAACAAGGCACCGGGTTCCCACTTCTGTTCTCTGGACCGAACTCCATCATCTTCGGATCCACTACAACTCGCCCCTTACTCCACTTCCCTTTTCTTTCCACTTTGCTTCTCACGCTCATCAGCCTACGCCCACTTGCTCTCTCCCACGTTCCCAGGTCAGGCTCCATTTCATGCGTTACTCCAGAGTTTCGGCCTCGAGTTCGAACTCCTGCTGTGAAGTCTTTGACCTTCGGAAACTGTAAACACATGCTTCAGCGAGCATGCCAACGTGAACGACGTGGTCAAATAGCTCCGGGAATTCAAGTTTGAATTTTCATTTGCATTTCGATATTTGTTTCGGCGGTGAGAGGTTCTGCATTCTTTGTTTTGCTACCAAGAGAGAAAAAAGAACAAAAGGATGGAGGATGGTGTATATATACACGAAGAGAACAATTGGTGATTAAGTGAAGAACGTGGACGTGCTGCCTTGGAAAGGAATGGCGGAGAAAACGTTAAACGTGGCCTTTTTTTGTTCTTTCATTTAGGAAAGGATGGACGTGGCCTAGTTTAGATCTATGAATAAGTTATAACTTTATTTTATAAATTTATATAGTTACGTACCGCTACGGACAGAAATCAAAACACCATCGTGATGAGCAATGTGTCCTGACTCCAGAAATATAATAATATCGGTAGGTGGACTCACATTTTGAAATTTCAAAATGTTGATTTCAGGGTGCGAAATACTTCAAATAAAAAGTCGTTTATTAAATTAATTAAAAATTACAGTAAAATTCTAAAAATTAAATTATCACTATGTCTATAAATAACTTTGTCTAAATTCAAACCCGATCTCTAGTTATATATCGAATAAACCGATACGGTCGATAAAAGATTCTATAGCGACTATTTTAAAATTTGATTTGTACATATCTCAAAATCTACATGACGAAATCCTGATTTTTCTCTTCCACTAGAAAGATATACTCCACCAGCTCCACACGTTTCTTGTTTCACAGAAATCCGATTTAAAACGAACTCTATACATTCAGTTGAAGTTCGAATCGCCAATTTACGAACTGCAGCGCCATTTCGAGCTCGATTATAATTATATTATAAACTATACGTTCAACTGTCGAAGATTGAATATATTCGTTATTCAAATTCAATTCCAAGCTGAATTAAATATCACAGATGATCCGGTTCACACCATATCGTCATTTCAGCCAATTATGATTATTCCAGAATTAAATATATTATTTAATTTATTATTTTAATTAAATATTCATCATTATTTAATTCAATGATCATTTAATCCTCTAAACCACCATTGATATAATTAAATAAATTAATCATAATACCTCTGCCAGTGCGGGTCATTACAACTCACATTGGCGGTTTATCGTTAAATATCGATAACCGATGTCAATTCAGATCGGACAATTTATTTTGCTACAAATTGTATCAGACTCCAATCACTCCCAGTCAGTTCCATTGCGTACCCACCGTCCATACGATCCTAACGGATATTGTTTCGTCTGATTCTGATAACATATGAGGTAGTTATGATTTTTACAATATATTATACACATTATGGACATTAACTAAATAATTGATTATAAATGTTAACCTTAATTATATGTTCAAATCATTAATCACGATGGCACGCCTACTCATTATCTCCCACTAACAACCCGTCCTACTTCACGACCATTACTGAATACTTTGGCCAATCCTTTCTTCTTCGATATTCCACAATCAAAGAAATTGAAAATACCATTTTTTTCTTCATCCAAAACACCTTCTATCCATTATTATACCCTTCAACTCGCACCCAAGAAGAAAGGCGTGACTTCACTGCTACCTCAGCCATGTCTTCATGCTATCAGTAAAAACCCACGTCACCAATTTCCACCGAACACTCCCTCTAGATGCCAACGAATCACACCAAAACCCCATCAACAAGCTTCTCTTTTCCAGCCTTACTACTCCAAAAAAAATCACAAGCACCGATCACTTCCATCAAATTCCCGTTCTCGGTGGCTCGCACGAACTCCAATATTCCCATCGACAGTTTTAATTTTAGAAAATCGCCAAAAATTCCACACAAGGGCGGTTTTACCTTCCCAATCCAAGTATGAATTCGAATCAAGCTATTACTTCTTCAATCGAACCAAACGTGGAACCCTAGGTTCACGCTAGTAAAAATCTCGTGCTCGGAAAATGCATCGAGTTGTATAAAACTGGTACGAGTGTGTAGCCTCGGCCATCACTAATCCAATAAATTGTGTTTCGAGATTTTTAGAGAATCGAGTGATTTCTAAAAATTGTTTGAAGATCAAAAAAAGTTTACTGGAAGAAAGGAACTTGCGGCGCATTTATTCTATTGACCAAGGAAATGAAATTAGGTCTTAAGGGATGGTAAAAGTTAGAAATTTATAGGGGAATATTTTTAGATATTTTGTTTAGATATTTTATTTAGGATATTTTCATTTTTCCTTCTAAAAATTCGTGTAATCACACACGATGTCCAAAAATGATGAAAATGGTCATGCAGCTATAGTTTGACAATACAGACCCAACGAAACTGGTTTCATCAAATTCCGACTCCGTTTGCTCACACAGCGTATTTTTAAAGTCGAATTATCGTTTGTTTTTCACATCAAAATCACGTATGACCACCTACTGACTTCAAAAATCACGAAAATTAAAATCTAACAATAATTTAATATTGCGGATCCAACAAAATTAGTTTCGTCGAAAACGGAAGTCGTTTACAAAACTGGCTATTTTTAAAGCCCTAAATAACCCATATAAATATTAATATATTTAAAAATAATTAAATTTAATAAATATAAATAAATATTCTCGTACATATTCACATAGAATATCCTACATCTCCAAAATAAAATATATCTGACTTTACAAATCGATATTTCAGAACCAAGCTATATCGATATTCGATTTATATAAAAAAATCCTTTTATATTATAAATATATATTTATAAATTTCAAAGGAATTCCATAGCGACTTTTCTAAAATTTGACTCGGACGTAAATCAAAATCTATTCGATGAAAGCCCGATTTTTCTCTTCCACTAGAAAAATATACTTCACCAGCTCCGAACGTTTCTTGTTTCACAGAAATCCGACTTAAAACAGACCCTGTATATTCAGTTGAAGTCTAAATCGCCAAATAGCGAACTTCCGCGCCATTTCGAGCTCGATTATAATTATAATATAATTATACGTTCAAACTTCGTTTATATAATATATTCACGAATATAATTCAACTCTAAACTGAATTATATATTATAAACAATCCAATTCACACAATATTGTGAATTCTACAAATTCTGACTATTTCAGAATTAAATATATTATTCTATTATTTATATTAATTAAATATTCCATATTATTTAATTTAACGACCATACAATTCTCTGAATCACTATTTAAAGAATTAAATAAATTAATTATAATATCGTAAAAATACAGGATATTACATTCTTTCCCCCATAAAATAATTTCGTCCTCGAAATTGTTAAGGTAGAAAACAAACCTTATTAACTGGGTTAAAAAAATTTCATTTACTTTTAACTTCAGTTTCAACTGAACCACTTAATTCCAATTAAAATATTAATTTATTCCGAACAACCAAAATTTTCAAAAATCTTGAAAATTTTCAAACACCTTAAATTTTTGGAAAATTTCGCCAGCACCACCTTTGTATTACTCAATCGGTACGACTACAACTCGCCTCTCTAGGCCTTCTTCAACCCAAAAGAAAATCAAACAGCCAAGCGGCTTTCCAATTCGGCTCATCAAAATCTCAAACCCATATAAATATAAACTAGTACCTTTTTGTCGGGCATATCATTATATCCTTTCCATCTACTACTAATTCTGCATATACCAATGTTACCCTAATTATTCGGTTATACCCAAGCCAAATTATGTTCTTAACTCAGATTCCATTTTCAATTTCAACTCTTAACATACCAGTTAAATTTCATTTCGGATTTTCTATAATCCAATCTAATTCGATACTTTCTATCTCAATTCATTTTCCACTTAACTGGTTTCAATTCAATTTCAATTTCTTTTTGCTTTTACGAATTCACATTTAATTTGTTTTAATTCAAACAATCTGTTTCTGGGAGTTTAAATAGCTTAGCCTTCTCCAAAAATCAAAATATTCATTTGGAATATCAAAACAACGTGTTTTCTCAAAACAATTCAAAAACAAAAACTTTGGTCGTAATCCGTCACTTACAACTCAAAAATGAACACCAATGATGTTCGGATCATCATCAGAATTATTTTCTAGCAACCATAGTGAGTTCAATACTATATCACTTTTCAAAACCATTTCTAAACACTGCCACTTTGAAATACATTTCAAAATGTCATTTACAATGTTGTAAACAATTTAAAATCTCCCAGGATTTTAAATTTCTCATATATTTAATCCAAATCCATTTACACACTTATTCAATCTCCCAGAGTTTTTAATTTCAATTCTGATTTAAATTCAGATTTAATTCATTTTATAACAATTATACGAATTCTGATTGGCTATTTACATAGCCATTTCACATTTTAGAATCTTATTCGATTATAATAGTGACCAACATATCCGATATACTATAATCATTTCAATATAAATCCTTTATATCAAAATATAATTTGGGTAAAATTATTTCATTTACACTCTTTTCAAAACATACAGTGTCGGTTCATTGCATTCTAGTGTTTATAAATCCCTACCGATACAGTGGATCAAACTGATTGACCAGAACTCATAAACAGCTCAACCAACAAAGCTCCACAATATAAAATCATTTTATATTGAATAACAAATACGTTCACTCGTCATATACACTCATCTCAATCTAGGGTATTACTAACCCCATCTATACTGAGTCACGCCACAGAGCCAAGGTAATTACTTAACCTTAAGCTCTGATACCACTGTAACGACCCGGGTAATTTGCGATCTTAGATATCGGCGTACAACACTATATCGACTATTCAAGCATCGGAAACACAGGATAGTCCATGAAAGAAATTAGAGGGTGAGAAAAGTTAAGATAGAAATTTAGAATAGAAGAAGAAGAAGAACATACAACATCAGAGTAAACACAAATCTCACAGCACAACGAATAAATATATTTCATAACATAACTTTGAAATAAATAGTATCTGTATACAATACCATTATTAGAGTATAACACTTACAACACAGCGGAAATAGCAATCTATATAAATCCTGAAGCCTCCTGCTCCAGCTCTTCAAGTATCTGTAAATCCCAACTACTTGACTGCCCGTACAAAATTGGGCACCCAAGAGTTTAGGGAAAACAAAACAAAATAAACTCTGGGACAATCATTGTAACAACCCAGAAAATACGAGCCAATTTAAAGATTTTAAATTGGTTTTTTCAAACAAATTTATAAAATTGAAATAGAAGATTTCAATAAAATAGTGAATTAGAGATAGTGTGGCAATTTGAAGTTTTGAATTCAAACTTTGACTGACTGTACCGGGTGCAAAATATAACGGATTTTAGTGAAACCAAAAATATTAAAATTTGTTTAGGAATATCTTTCTAACGAATCTAAAAAATCGAAGTTTCATAGCGGAAATCAAAAGTTATGGCCAAATGAATTTTCAGAAAGGTCGCTATAGAGAATATATAGCCCTTGAAAATAGACATTTTACAAACGACCTCGGAATTCGACGAAACCACTTTGGTTGGATCCGGGATGTCAAATCATTGCTAGGTTTTAAATTTCATAATTTTGAAGCTAGTATGTGAGGGTGGCAAAAGAAAACGTGTTTGGTTAATTTTTGTTAAATTGGATCGACCAAAAAAGGGCCATTTTTCAAACGGTCTCAGAATTCGACGAAACTAGTTTTGATGGGACCGTATCGTCAAAACATAGCCAGATTTATTTTTCTAGAATTTTTCGAATCAGTTTGTGGCCCTGGCAAATTGAAATGTACGTTCAAATCGATTACTGAATGTTTTATATTTTAATTTGAAGAATAACTTAATGTAATAGTCGAATGGGCCTTCGAGACATATCCCATTGTGTCCGGGATAGGGGTATTTAGCTAGGGGCGACAGTCGTTGGGTTTGAATTGGTGTCCGTGTGGAGAAACACTATTTTAAAGTTTAATAAAACCACGGGCCAATCAAAATTCTCCATTCATTAAAAAAAATCAGAAAACCCTCGTCCCCCCCCCCCCCCCCTCGACAGACGACGCACGTCGCTCCCCATTTCCCGACCAAATCGTCGCCGCCTCAGCCACCTGACGCCTCTGCCAGCACCCGATCTCGACAGCGCCGCCTCCCCTCTTCAAATCCGACCAACCCTCGACCCCCCTCGTCGCCCTATCGCTGAGAACGAGCTCGCCAAAGTCGGCGACTTTCCAGCGCCGCCGGGCACGCCTCCGACCACCGATCCCGACGAAAACCCCCTGCACCTGAAGCCCTTTCCACCCTCTTCGATGTCATACAACCTGATCGGGACGAAGTGGTACGAATTTCACGAATTTTCGAAACCTAGTTTTGAATAACTTTGAAAGGCAGTGGCTTGGGTATATTTAAACTGAAATTAACACTTTTAATTGTTGCAAACTTTGAAAAATCGTATCTTTATGGTGTGTTAACAAAATTCGATGAAATAGGAGGCATCGTGACCGCAAGGAGGCCCTCTACCATCTAGAAGAGACCGCGGATGTGATAGCCCGTAACTTCCCCGGGAAGGAAAGAGCGGAGAGTAATTCAAGGGACCACGCCGTATAACACGGAACGGGTTTCCTCCCAAGAATACTAGTGCATAGAATAAACAACGCAATGCTTTTTCGAAAAATGAAGCTATTATAAGACCCAGGTCCCATCACACAATGCAACGCAAGCCTGAGGATAGGGTTTTCCCTTATAATAGCCAAACATGCTTGGTACGTTTTAAAAACAAATCATTTGATACTACTATAAGTGTATAGTGTCAAAACAATTTCAATCATAAATATCAATCCTAGGCGGCATGGGTACCATCTATCATGTCACCATACTAGGCTCTACAAATAAAACCACAATACACGTATTGGAAATTGGATTTCCGTCATGAGTCGAGGCAAGAGGCAAGCTCCTCTCCGCTTCGAGACATTATAGCAAATGCCTCCGGACTACACACTCTGGGTAACCCTGGATTCGGCTGGGCTGGTCCTCTCTTACGTTTGAGGATTAATTATTCCTGAACACACGTTTCCCGGTCCTTACAGACCTATAATCGAGGCGTCTCACATCCAACAACCACAAAGGTGAAAAGTATATAAATGTCAGGGCTGGTAAGTCACTGACACCACCAAAGCTAGAAAGAAACGTCATGTTCTCCCAACGGTCCGTATCCCGTTTTTAACTCATACCGAGGTGTGAGGCTCGCGAATCCACGCTATACACAAAGCTGCCACGTAGGCCGTGCTTTGATCATCAACCACAAGACTTTGCTTTTCAACAGAAGCCTTGATCCATGCAACTCAGCATGCCACACAGGCAATTCATGCCATGCGATTGATATCTATCGATATATAACCTCTAAGCTCGTACGTCTCAGAGCAGGGCGTTAAGCAAAAGAATAAATTCTCCGCCGCCAAACAGATATATATTTAATAGAAATCAATCAACACAGAATAAAATCCAATGTCAGAAACACAATCCATTTACAAGTTCATTCTGGGTCTGAACGAAACCGGGGGCACTTTCCTCGCATATCCATCGATCTCCAAGTACGTCTGGACGACCACCAACTATTCCCATCCTCTTGGGTGTATAGCCCAATCAGGATCGTCAGTAATTATCTAAACGATGTGAAGACTTCCGGTCATCGATCACCGTCTTCGTCTTCGACATATCGTCGAATCGGTTATTCAGAATGGGTATAAACCCGGCCTTTCTGAACAACCCGCGTATATTAAAAACAAATGTTACACAAACACAACATACGCCTCATTCCAATTCATTAGTCACTAACTGTAAATCGACAAGAGAACAATTTCCCGAAGGCCGAAACCAACATCGGATCAATATCCAGGAAACCATTCTTCTTAACTAACCTACCGCTAGTTTTTAATTTCATATTCTTAGGGAAAGGTTCTCATTAATTTTATCCAAGATAAATTCTTTAAAATTTATTCTTTAATCTTCCTTTGGATGTCAATTCAAACCAAATTATGGTTTTCCAAACTAGTCGAGATTAGCGAACCACACCGAAGTAATTATTTATCTTATTTCCCAATCCCAACCAATTCATCCCATGAAGCAAAACTGGTAATAATCCATATCTAACACCACGGTGTTATCGGTAAAATTAATTACCATTTCACGTTCAAATCTAATTAAAGATTTAACTATCGTTTTGGAGCAAAACTGGTGATACTCCATTCTCGCTCACTTTCCAAATTTGATAATTTAAATTATCAATTCTCATTTTAATCTAATTGCAGATTCATTAAAACTCCTTTTACTGGGTTAAAGAACTAATGTCATTTAAAACACAGTTCACGATAAACCCAAATCACATTCTATTTATTATCGGGTTAAAGAACAAGTGTTATGTAAAATACCCATCACGATAAACCCACAAATCAATTCTGTTTACAACCCATTTCAAATCCAATTTATTTATTTAAAAATAAATTGGTTTTAATTCCAGTTCAAAACAAGTTCATTTCGATAAAATACATTTTTATCTTTCCAAACATGGAGTTTTTCATCCTAGTTTTTTCCCAAATCATTTCTTATGATTTTACACAAATTATTACTATTTTTAATAATTTTATCAAGGCCCGTACAGTCGATTTCCATCAACGGTCATCGAACTGCACTTACAACGACCTTTTCCAAATTTGATTTGGATGTATCTCCAAATCCAACCATTAGATTTTGAATTTCTAATATTCATTAGAAAGCTCTTTTCGATACGAACCCAACGGTTCCGGTTTTAGGAGGATCCGACGGTCGGATCTCCCGTAATGTCGGTTCGAATTCAATGGTCGAAATTCGCGAACTTCCGCGGCGCGTTCTATTCAGGCCATTATATTATATATATAATATATATTTCATCGATTACTATTTAAAACGAATTTTATAAATAGTTTTGAATTCGTTTCAAAAACAATTTCAACCTTTATTTCAAATTCAAATCAAAATTGAATTTTCTATTATAAATCCTTTTTACTTTCATTTCTATTTGATTTCAATTCAAATCGATTTTAATTCGATTCGAATTCATTTTCTTTTTGATTCAATTCAACTCGAATTCGTTTTCTTTTCAATTCAAATCAAATTCGGTTTATATTCAATTCAATTCGAATTTACTTTAAAAGACTGTTTTAGTTCTCACACCAGTCACATGACTGACCTGGAGTTTATTGTTTTAACCTAAACTCTGGATGCCCTTATTTTCGACACCGGCAGCTAGTAGTTTTGGTTTTGTAGATTTATATTCACAGGATCCTGATTTACAGCTGGAACGATGCTCGGAAAGCTCTATATCCATGTATTACTTTCAGTTGTGTTTTATATTGTTTTTCCGCTGCTATGTAATTTATTGTAATCTCTGATATTTATCGAATGTAATTCATTTATTCATACTCTGTATATTCATGTATTCTGATGGAATTGTTGTAATAAACAATGAAATGTTCTTCCGTCTGCGTTCTTATTTGTCTTGTCCTCACAGTAATTCGTTCTTTCTCGTCTCTTCGGAGACCGGGGAAGTTCGGGTCGCTATAGCGGATTTTTCTGAGCTATCTACGATTTATAGCACCTCGAAAACCAATGTGAAATTTCTAACTGAAATGTGAATTGAAATGTCATGTATAAATTATATAAGCGAAAAATAAATTATGCATGTGTCGTATACCTCATGTACATGCGTCGTGTAAGCTATATGAGCGAAGTATGAATTATACATGCATTATATAAATGATATGTGTGTTAGAATGGTAATAAAATATATATATATATATATATATATATATATATATATACTCCCCTCGTCCAAAAACCATGGACGATATTTATTGTTTGTGAATTGGTGTGAAAAATTTGGTGAATAATGCGAATGGTTGATAGAATTGTTTGTGTTGATATTGTTTGGTTGTGGTAGAAAAATACCCATTGGTGATTGAAACAAATTTGAAATAATTGTGGAAAAGAAAATCATACTCGCCTACGTGCGAAATAGATGTATGAAATCCCCATTGTCAAAAACCGCGAGGTTTTATGGTAGAGCGAGGAGCCGTACTCGGGACGGTGCCGGTTTTAACTACCCTGTCGTTATGCTGCCGAAAATTTGAATAATATTCATGTATTAGAATTATTTTCATATATTGAAATTATTTTCATGTGTTGAAACCAAAGTCATGTGTTGAAACTATATCCATGTATGGAAAATGCTCATGTGTTGAGAAGTGCGTGTGTTGAAAAGGTTCATGTGTAGAATAAAAAGATCGAACAACAAAAATTACATTTTATTGAAAATATGAAGTGTTAAAAATATTCCTGTGTTGAATAAAT
Source organism: Allium sativum (assembly GCA_030737875.1). Classification (NCBI taxonomy): domain Eukaryota; kingdom Viridiplantae; phylum Streptophyta; class Magnoliopsida; order Asparagales; family Amaryllidaceae; genus Allium; species Allium sativum. Next base: position 739,443,780 of record CM060909.1, on the reverse strand, counting down.
ATTTCAGATGATTAAAATATCATTTTTATCATGTATGTGATTTGCTAAAAATATACGAGTGTTGAAATAAATATTTGTTTGCTATGAATATTATTTTTAACATGTATAGGAACTAAATAATATAGTCATGCGTTGAAATATGTTTTAGTTCGACAAAAACATCATTTCTGAAATGTGAAGTGTTAAAAATAACCGCTTGTTCAAATAAATATGCATGAGTTGAAATATTCATTAATTAGCTAATGATATGATTTTTGCTTATGTATGCAACATTAGAATGAATGGTGACTTTAAATCATGTTGAATCAAATAAGAAGTTGAATGGAAAATGATAAGTGATAAGAATTGCACATAGGTAGATGCATATTTATTGAACAGGTTATAGCAAAGAGGCTAGAGAAGAGGAATAAAATTGTGTGCCCGACAAATAGGTACATGTTTACTGTTTTGCTTGGGTGATGATTTTATGAGCCTATTGGCTAGCCGCTTGGCCTTTTCTTTTTCTTTTTGAGATGAGATGCCCATATGGCTATTTGGGAATTTCCCCAGCCCTTCCTTACAAAGGAGGTTATGGCAAAATTTTCCAAAATTTAAAGGCGTTAGTGAAATATTTGGAGTGAAAACGATATTGAAATCGTCGAATGAACTATATTTATATATATATAAATATAAATATAATTAAAACGAATCGTGACTATGCAGTTCGTGTTTTGAAACCGTGATTTCAAACGATTAGTTCGGGAGATCCGACCATTGGATTTTTCCGAAACCGCAATTGTTGGGTTCGCCTTGGAAATATCTTTCCAACGGCACCAACTTTGTAAAGATCCGACGGTTGGATTGTCTGGAATGTTTAATTCAAATTTAAAGAAAAATAGTGCCAGAATCGATTATATTTATATATAAATATAAATATAATTAAATTAAATCAAATAACGACGCTGTAGTTCGTATTTTGAAATCGTAACTTCAAATGACTAGTGCGGGAGATCCGACCGTCAAATTCTCCCAAGACTGAAACCATTGGGTTCGTTTTGAAAAGATATTTCTAATGATATAAAATTTGTGAAGATCCAACGGTTAGATTTTTAGATATGTGTAAACCAAATTTAGAGAAAAACAGCGTCAGTGCCTCGGCACGACCTGAAACGTCGTTTAATTAAATATGGCCGTTTTTAAATAAATAAAAAAGGCGATATATCGTTATAAAATATTATAAACGATATTGAATGGAAATAAACTGATTTTGCTGGGTTTGCTTGATATGTGATGGTTGAATGTATTTAACATGAAAATTATACTACGAAACTGAAATGTGAATGTTGAGTAATTTAACCATGTGAAGAATTGATTTGAAAATCTAAATATACGTCGATTATTTGAAAAGGCCGAGTTAATTCTCATTTCAAATATTCGATCGACGGTGAGAAGTCGAAGAGATGAAGACGGTTCAAGACCAATGATCTTCACATAGGATGGATGGGCGCTACTAATGCTTGTGATTGGAGTAGCTAACTTGAAGGAGCTGAAGTAGTAGCCGTCCGGACGTATTGTTGATTGTACGGATAAGTGAGGAATTTGGTGCCTCCGGCTTCGTTCAAACCCAGAACGAACTAGTAAATGGACTATGCGTCTGACGTTGGATTTGGTTCTGTGTTGATTGATCTCTATTAAATATATATCTGTTTGGCGGCAGAGAATTTATTCTCTTTCTTAACGCCCTTCTCTGAGACGTACGAGCTTAGAGTTTATATATCGATAGAAATAAGTCGCATGGAGTGGATTGCCTGTGTGGCACGCCTAAGTGGCATATGATCAAGGCTTCTGTTGCAAAGCAAAGTCTTGTGGTTGAGGATCAAAGCATGGCCTGTGTCGCATAGCTTTGTGCATAGCATGGATTTGCGAGCCTCACACCCCGGTATGAGTCAAAAACGGGAGAAGAACCCAAGGAGTGCACGACATTTCTTTCTAGCTACAGTGTTGTTAGTGACCTACCAGCCCTGACATTTATATATACTTTTCACTTGTGTGGTTGTTGGAATACGAGGCGCCTCGATTATAGGCCTGTAATGACCGGGAAACATGTGTTCAGGAATTGCTAATCCTCAAAAGTAAGAGAGGACCGGCCTTGGAGGATCCAAGGATTACTGTGTGCGGTCCTGAGGCATTTGCTAGAGTCTCTCGAATGGAGAGGAGCTTGCCCCTTGCCTCGACTCATGATGGAATCCAATTTCCAATACGAAATTGTGGATGTGATTGTATTACTAGTACGGCGACTTAGTGGTATGGGTCATTTATGCCGTCTATGATTGATATTTATGATTGAAATCATTTTTGAAACATATATGCACTAGTAATATATCAAACACTTTTGTTTTATTCGTATGAAACATTTTTGGCCATTATAAGGTAAAACTTTATCCTCCGTCTTGCGTTTCATTGTGTGATGGGACCTGAGTCTTATAATGGCTTCATTTTTATAAAAAGCATTGCGATGATTCAATCATTTACTTTATTTCATGCACTAGCATTCATTGGAGTAAACCTGTTCCACGAAAGTGGCGTGGTCCTTTGATTTGCCTTATTATTGCTGTTTAATAAGTTAAATAGATTTCTCATACCAGTCCCATGACTGACTCGTAGTTTGTTTCACCTTGCAAAATCAGGTGCCCTTGTTTTCACAAGGGCAGCCTAGTTACAGGTAGCTAACATATTTTGGCTTGACACCGCAGTAGAGGTGCACTTTTGGCTCATGGCGAGGCTTGACTACACCGTGATGACTATGACTTTTTCCTCCATTATTTTATATGTATTAATATTCCGCCACAGGTGATGTAAACCGATGTTTAGTTTATGTACTCTCTATGTATGATTCCTTCTCAGGCGATGTTGACTGATTATGTATTATTATGCACTAAGTAGTATCCTGCACTGTGCTCTCTGATGTGGTGATATATATGATTCCGCTGTCATATTTGTGTAAATTATCCCTATTCTTTTATGCTATTATCTGTACTATGCTAATGATGATTAATGTGTTATATTCCAATGATTATCCTTAACACCGTAGCATGGGGTTTTGGGATCGTCACAGGTGGTATCAGAGCTTTGGTTAACCTTAGTTCTGGAATTTAACACATTAAACACTTCGTCCGAATAGAATCAGTAGTATTCTAAGGCGAGTAGCTCATTAGAGATAGGACTAGTAATGTCCTAGAATGAGGTAAGCAGGATAGCAAAAACAATTTGATCAGTACATTGTTATCTTTCCTTAAGTTCTTCTGCTTTACCATACAATAAAATTATCGTTTCTGTAGGCTGACTCTTTTCTTGCTTATACAGAACTTGAACAATGGCTACTCGAGCAGCCGCTGGTAGAGGAGGCCGAGCTGGCCGTGGCTGAGGACGAGGTGAAGTCCCAGCCGAAGATGGACCCTTAATACAACCCCGACCGCTCAACCATTCGAGCTTGACCACGTGGCAAAAAGGTACAAGAACCTAGGATGCAAAACCTTCTCTGGAACGGGCATTGTAATTGAGGCCTTGGCATGGCTGAAAACAAGCGAGAAGACATTAGGAGGCCTGAGGCTGGGTGATCAAGACAAGGCTTTCATGGTTGCTTGGCTTCTACAAGAGGAAGCCGAATTATGGTGGGAAGCTCTCACCGTAGGGAACAGAAATGATGGTAGGACTTGTGACGAGTTCAAAGAATTATTCAAAGAGAAGTATGTCCCAGAGCAAGCCTTTGAGCGCATGCAAGATGAATTAGCAAACCTCCAGCAGGGAGATCTCTCGGTGCAAGACTATCTGAACAAATTTACACAATTATCCCGCTATGCTCCCAAACTCATTGCCACCGCTAAGTCCAAGAATAAGAGGTTCATCCTCGGGCTAAAGCGCAAGTACCAAGACAGGGCAATGGCCCACATCAAGATGACGTTTAATGAAATAGCGGAGATGGCGTGCAATTATGAGGACCTAGATCAAAGGAACCTCGATCTGGATCGTGCTAAGAGCCAAGCCGGAAATAAAAGCAAGCCCGCTACAAACCAGCCAGAATCAAGCAACGCGGCATCCTCGAATCAGCAGACTAGCAGGCCGCCAAAAGGAAGCTGCTACAATTGTGGCAAGGTGGGTCACTACTCAAATGTTTGCACAGCCCCGAAACGGTAGAAGACCAATTCTCAAGGTTCAAGACAAAGCTCTCAGAACCCTCGCTCATGCTTTAACTGTCGCAAGACAGGACATCTTGTTAGAGACCGTCCCTTGCTTAATAAGGTCGAGGTTGCTCACGTATATGACGGGACAAACCCGCCAGTTGCTTCCGATGGAGCAGGTAAACCCGATGTTTTGGGAGGTACCCTTACAATTAAAAATATTCCTGTTTGTATATTATTTTACACGGGTGCATCACATAGTTTTACTGCTAGTAACACAGCTCACAAATTGAAGTTAAAACAGAAAAAGCTTATATAGTCGGTTAAAGTTCATAATCCGATAGGAGGATCTCTTATTCTCAGTTCATACTGTAGAGTGCCAGTCTCTTATTCTTTCTACAGGTTTCCTTTTAATCTAGTCGTTTTGGACTTTCCCGAATTTGATATCATTCTCGGGCTAGACTGGTTAACGAAATACAAGGCTGAAGTAAAATGTGCGGAAAGGATAGTAAAAATTAGAACGAAGCTTGGATATATTACTGTACCATGCCATTGTTCAAATCCAGATAGAGAGGAATTTTGGTCTACGTTAGATGTTATCCGCACTTCCTTAGAAAAGATTCATGTTGGTAGAAACTATGCGGATGTGTTTGAAGAAGTTGAAAACTTACCTCCGCAAAGAGAAATAGAATTCAGAATCGACCTAATTCCCAATGCCAGACCAGTAGTACATCCAATTAAAAGTATGACTCCAAAGGAAAAGGAAGAATTAGGCGATCAAACTCGCCAACTGCTATGGAAGGGTCTGATTAGACCTAGCTTTTCTAGTTGGGGTGCAGTTGTAGTGTTTGTCCCAAAGTCTGACGGTACTCTTCGATTGTGTGTTGATTACCGAGACCTCAACAAACAGACGCTCAAAAACAAATACCCATTACCCCGCATTGATAATCTGCGAGACCAATTAAACAGGGCAAGAGTATTTTCCAGAATGGACCTAGCTACAAGTTTCCATCAATTGAGAATTGCAGAAGAGTGTGTTCCTTTGATAGCTTTCAGAGGTCCAGACATATTTAATGAATGGTTAGTAATGTCGTTCGATCTATGCAACGCTCCAGCATACTTCGTCGATCTAATGAATAGAGTGTTCAGGGGAGTTCTGAATAAATTTGTCCTCGTATTCATCGATGATATTTTAATCTACTCCAAATCAAAACCTGAGCATGAAAGACATTTAGAACAAGTATTGGAGATTCTAAGAAAGAACGTCTTCAAAGCCAAATTCTCTAAATGTGTCTTCTGGCAAGAAGAAGTGAAGTTCCTTGGCCATGTCGTGTCAAAGGAAGGGATTTCTGTAGATCCGAGCAAAATTACAGCAATTCATGACTGGAAACAACCTACTACACCCACAGAGGTTAGAATTTTTATGGGGTTGGCTAGTTATTATCGAAAGTTTGTTAAGGATTTCTCAAAGATATCCGGTACATTAACGAAGCTTACGAAGAAACACGAGAAATTTAAGTGGACTTCCGACTGTGAGGAAGCTTTCCAGGAATTGAAATCGAAATTGACAACTGCTCCTGTGTTAACCATTATCGATGGCAATCGGGATTTGACGGTATGGACAGATGCTTCTATTAGAGGTCTTGGTGCAGTGTTAATACAAAGAGGCCAAGTAGTCGCTTATGCAAGCCGCCAGCTAAAACCGCATGAGAAAAATTATGTAACTCATGTTCTTGAGTTGTTAGCTATCGTTTTTGCTTTGAAAATCTGGAGGCATTACTTGATGGGTGAGAAATTTGAACTATTTACATATCATCAATCATTAAAGTATTTGTTCACCCAGAAAGATCTGAACTTGAGACAGCACCGTTGGCTAGAATTTCTTGCAGCGTACGAGCTAGATATCCTGTATACGCTGGGAAATGCTAATGTTGTAGCTGATGCACTCAGTAGAAAGAACGAAATCATCGCCAGTTTTTTCGTTACATCTTCGTTGAATGACAAGATCTCTGTTCTTCAGAAAAACGACAATTTTGTTAAAGAGATGATTAAAAGAATTCAAAGGGGTGAAAGCTCTAGTTTCCAAGTCGATAGTGAGGGAGTTCTGAGATTAAATGGAAGAATTTGTGTTCCCGACATCCCTGAGCTCAAAAGAGTGGTGCTCGATGAATGCCATAAATCCAAGCTTTGCATTCATCCTGGAGTAAGTAAAATATACAACGATATCAAATGCACTTTTTGGTGGAAGGCAATGAAGAGGGACATTTCTTTATATGTTAGCAGATGCCCTACTTGTCAATTAGTCAAGAGCGACCAACAAAAGCTAGCAGGATTGTTGCAACTGTTGGAAGTCCCAGGTTGGAAATGGAAACAGATTTCCATGGACTTCATAGATGGTTAGCCCTGAACCAAGAAAGGTAATGACAGTATTTGGGTGATCGTAGATCGCTTCACGAAGACCGCCCATTTCATACCTGTCAGATCCAATAGAACCGCTCAAAGTCTAGGACAGTTATATTTTAAAGAAATTGTTAAGCTACATGGAGTCCCCATCAGCATATTCAGTGATAGAGACCCAATTTTTGCTAGCAAATTCTGGGAGGCATTCTAGACAGAATTGGGAACAAAACTGAATATGAACACCGCTTATTACCCTCAGACAGATGGCCAAACTGAGCGAGTGAATAGAATTCTAGAAGATTTACTGCGAGCTTGTATTATTGATTTTGGTGGGTCATGGGAATATCACTTACATTTGGCAGAGTTTTCATATAACAATAGCTATCAAGCAACTTTGGAAATGTCGCCATTTGAAGCATTATACGGTAGACCGTCCAAATCCCCAGCATGTTGGGTAGAACCTGGCAACAGACTTGTGTTGGGTTGTGTTGGGACCCGATATGATTAGAGAAGTGTCTGATAAAGTCGATTTCATCGAGAAGCGATTGAAAACCGCGCAAAGCCGTCAGAAAAGTTATGCGGATTCTAGAAGAAGAGATTTGACATTTGCTGTTGGTGATCATGTTTATTTGAAAGTTTCTCCGATGAGAGGAGTGATTCGATTCGGTAAAACTGGGAAGTTAGCACCCAGATTTATTGGTCCCTTTCCTATACTTGAACGAATTGGAACTCTTGCTTATAGGGTTCAATTACCTGATTGGTTGCCTGGAGTGCATAATGTGTTTCACGTATCTCAACTTAGAAAACATGTGCATGATCCAGATCTTGTGGGGAAGAAGCAGCTCAACAAGACTTGGAAATTACTCCAGAATTAGAAGTCAGAAGAGAGCCGTTAAAAATTGTTGGCAAACAAACTAAAGAGCTAAGGAACAAGAAGGTTCATTTAGTTAAAGTGCAGTGGAGTAGTGATCCTAGAAATTGTACTTGGGAGACTGAGGAAAGCATTAAGCAAGCTTACCCCAAATGCAGATTTGACCTCTCTGACTAACTCCGGTGCAAGGTACCTTCACAATACTTTGCATTTACATTTTTGTTTCCTACTTTACTGTTGGTTCCTTTTCGGGGACGAAAAGTTTTAAGTGGGGGAGATTGTAACAACCCGGAAAATACGAGCCAATTTAAAATTTTTAAATTGGTTATTTTAAACAAATTTAAACAATTGAAATAGAAGATTTCAATAAAATAGTGAATTAGAAATAGTGTGGCAATTTGAAATTTTGAATTCAAACTTTGACTGACTGTACCAGGTGCAAAATATAACGGATTTTAGTGAAACCAAAAATATTTAAATCTGTTTAGGAGTATCTTTCTAACAAATCTGAAAAATCGAAGTTTCATAGTGGAAATCAAAAGTTATGGCCAAATGAATTTTCAGAAAGGTCGCTATAGAGAATATATAGCCCTTGAAAATAAACATTTTACAAACGACCTCGGAATTCGACGAAACCACTTTGGTTGGTTCCGGGATGTCAAATTAGTGCTAGGTTTTAAATTTCATAATTTTTGAAGCTAGTATGTGAGCGTGGCAAAAGAAAACGTGTTTGGTTAATTTTTGTTAAATTGGATCGACCAGAAAAGGGCCATTTTTCAAACGGTCTTAGAATTCGACGAAACTAGTTTTGATGGGACCGTATCGTCAAAACATAGCCAGATTTATTTTTCTGGAATTTTTTGAATCGGTTTTTGGCCCTGGCAAATTGAAATGTACGTTCAAATCGAATATTGAATGTTTTATATTTTAATTTGAAGAATAACTGACTATAACAGTCGAATGGGCCTTTGAAACATATCCCATTGTGTCCGGGATAGGGGTATTTAGCTAGTGGCGACAGTCGTTGGGTTTGAATTGGTGTCCGTGTGGAGAAACACTATTTTAAAATTTAATAAAACCATGGGCCAATCAAAATTCTCCATTCATTAAAATAAAATAAAATAAAAAATATCAGAAAACCCTCGTACCCCCCCCCCTCGACAGACGACGCACGTCGCTACCCATTTCCCGACCAAATCGCCGCCGCCTCAGCTACCTGACGCCTCCGCCACCACCCGATCTCGACAGCGCCGCCTCCCCTCTTCAAATCCGACCAAACCTCGACCCCCCTCGTCGCCCCATCGACGAGAATGAGCTCGCCAAAATCGGCGACTTTCCAGCGCCACCGAGCACGCCTCCGACAACCGATCCCGACGAAACCCCCCTGCTCCTGGAGCCCTTTCCACCCTCTTCGACGTCATACAACCTGATCGGAAAGAAGTTCTACGAATTTCACGAATTTTCAAAACCTAGTTTTGAATAACTTTGAAAGGTTGTGGCTTGGGTATATTTAAACTGAAATTAACACTTTTAAGTGTTGCAAACTTTGAAAATCGTATCTTTATGGTGTGTTAACGAAATTCGATGAAACATGAGATATCGTGACCGCAAGGAGGCTCTCTACCATTTAGAAGAGACCGCGGATTTTTCTGAGCTATCTATGATTTTTTGCACCTCGAAAACCAATGTGAGATTTCTAACTGAAATGTGAATTGAAATGTCATGTATAAATTATATAAGTGAAATATAAATTATGCACGTGTCGTATACCTTATTTGCATGCGTCGTGTAAGCTATATGAGCGAAGTATGAATTATATATGCATTGTATAAATGATATGTGTGTTGGAATGGTAATAATATATATATATATATATATATATATATATACTCCCCTCGTCCACAAACCATGGATGATATTTATTTTTTGTGAATTGGTGTGAAAAATTTGGCGAATAATGCAAATGGTTGATAGAATTGTTTGTGCTGATATTGTTTCATTGTGGTTGAAAAATACCCATTGGTGATTGAAACAAATTTGAAATAATTGTGGAAAAGAAAATCATACTCGCCTGCGTGCGAATTAGATGTATGAAATCCCCATTGTCAAAAACCGCGCGATTTTAAGGTAGAGCGAGGAGCCGTACTCGGGACGGTGCCGGTTTTAACTACCTGCTGTTATGCTGCCGAAATTTTGAATAATATTCATGTGTTAGAATTATTTTCATATGTTGAAACTATTTTCATGTGTTGAAACTATATCCATGTGTGGAAAATGCTCATGTGTTGGGAAGTGCGTGTGTTGAAAAGGTTCATGTGTTGAATAAAAAGATCGAACAATAAAAATTACATTTTATTGAAAATATGAAGTGTTAAAAATATTCCTGTGTTGAATAAATATTTTAGATGATAAAAATATCATTTTTATCATGTATGTGATTTGCTAAAAATACACGAGTGTTGAAATAAATATTTGTTTGCTATGAATATTATTTTTAACATGTATAGGAACTAAATAACATGGTCATGCGTTGAAATATGTTTTAGTTCGACAAAAACATCATTTTTGAAATGTGAAGTGTTAAAAATAACCACTTGTTCAAATAAATATGCATGAGTTGAAATATTCATTAATTAGCTAATGATATGATTTTTGCTTATGTATGCAACATTAGAATGAATGGTGACTTTAAATCATGTTGAATCAAATAAGAAGTTGAATGGAAAATGATAAGTGATAAGAATTGCACATAGGTACATGCATATTTATTGAACAGGTTATAGCAAAGAGGCTAGAGAAGAGGAATAAAATTGTGTGCCCGACAAATAGGTACATGTTTACTGTTTTGCTTGGGTGATGATTTTATGAGCCTATTGGCTAGCCGCTTGGCTTTTTCTTTTTCTTTTTGAGATTACAAGCCCGTGTGGCTATTTGGGAATTTTCCTAGGCCTTCCCGTACAAAGGAGGTTATGGCGAAATTTTCCAAAATTTAAAGGCGTTAGTGAAATATTTGAAGTGAAAACGATATTGAAATCGTCGAATGAACTATATTTATATGTATATATAAATATAAATAAAATTAAAACGAATCGTGGACGTGTAGTTCGTGTTTTGAAACTTTGATTTCAAACGATTAGTGCGGGAGATCCGACCATCGGATTTTCCCGAAACCGCAACCGTTGGGTTCTCCTTGGAAATATCTTTCCAACGACACCAACTTTGTAAAGATCCGACGGTTGGATTGTCTGGAATGTTTAATTCAAATTTGAAGAAAAATAGCGCCAGAATCGATCATATTTATATATAAATATAAATATAAATTAATTAAATCGAATAACTATGCTGCAGTTCATATTTTGAAATTGTAACTTCAAAAGACTAGTGCGGGAGATCCGACCGTCGGATTCTCCCAAAACTAAAACCGTTGGGTTCGTTTTGAAAAGATATTTCTAATGATATAAAATTTGTGAAGATCCAAGGGTTAGATTTTCAGATATGTGTAAAACAAATAAGAGAAAAACAGCGCCAATGCCTCGGCACGACCTTAAACGTCGTTTAATTAAATATGGGCGTTTTTAAATAAATAAAAATGGTGATATATCGTTATAAAATATTATAAACGATATAGAATGGAAAAAACCGATTTTGCTGGGTTTGCTTGATATGTGATGGTTGAATGTATTTAACATGAAAATTATACTAAGGAACTGAAATGTGAATATTGAATAATTTAACCATGTGAAGAATTGATTTGAAAATCTAAATATACGTGGATTATTTGAAAAGGACGAGTTAATTCTCATTTCAAATAATCGATCGACGGTGAGAAGTCGAAGAGATGAAGATGATTCAAGACCGACGATCTTCACATTGGATGGATGGGCATTACTAATGCTTGTGATTGGAGTAGCTATTTGGAAGGAGCTGATGTACTAGTTGTCTGGACGTATTGTTGATTGTGCGGATAAGCAAGGAATTTGGTGCCTCCAGCTTCATTCAAACCCAGAACGAACTTGTAAATGGACTGTGTGTCTGACATTGGATTTTGTTCTGTGATGATTGATCTCTATTAAATATATATCTGTTTGGCAGCGGAGAATTTATTCTCTTGCTTAATGCCCTTCTCTGAGACGTACGAGCTTAGAGGTTATATATCGATAGAAATCGGTAGCATGGAGTGGATTGCCTGTGTGGCACGCCTAAGTGGCATATGATCAAGGCTTCTATTGCAAAGCAAAGTCTTGTGGTTGATGATCAAAGCATGTCCTGTGTGGCGTAGGTTTGTGTATAGCGTGGATTCGCGAGCCTCGCACCCCGGTATGAGTCAAAAACGGGAGAAGGACCCAATGAGTACACGACGTTTCTTTCTAGCTACGGTGGTGTCAGTGACCTGCCAGCCTTGACATTTATATATACTTTTCACCTGTGTGGTTGTTGGAATGCGAGGCGCCTCGATTATAGATCTGTAAGGACCAGGAAACGTGTGTTCAGGAATTACTAATCCTCAAAAGTAAGAGAGGACCGACCATGGAGGATCCAGGGATTGCTGTGTGCGGTCCTGAGGCATTTGCTAGAGTGTCTCGAACGGAGAGGAGCTTGCCCCTTGCCTCGACTCATGATGGAATCCAATTTCCAATACGAAATTGCGGATGTGATTGTATTACTAGTACGACGACATAGTGGTATGGGTCATTTATGCCGTCTATGATTGGTATTTATGATTGAAATCATTTTTGAAACATCTATGCACTAGTAATAATATCAAATACTTTTGTTTTATTCGTATGAAGCATTTTTGGGCATTATAAGGTAAAACTCTATCCCCCGGCTTGCGTTGCATTGTGTGATGGGACCTGAGTCTTATAATGGCTTCATTTTTATAAAAAGCATTGCGATGATTTAATCATTTACTTTATTTCATGCACTAGCACTCATTAGAGTAAACCAGTTCCGCGAAAGTGGCATTGTCCTTTGATTTGCCTTGTTATTGTTGTTTAATAAGTTAAATAGATTTCTCATACCAGTCACATGGCTGACTCGTAGTTTGTTTCACCTTGCAAACTCGGGTGCCCTTATTTTCACATGGGCAGCCTAGTTACAGGTAGCTGACATATTTTGGCTTGGCACCGCTGTAGAGGTGCACTTTTTGCTCATGGCGAGGCTTGACTACACCGTGATGACTATGACTTTTTCCGCCATTATTGTATATGTATTCTGATTCCGCCACAGACGATGTAAACTGATGATTAGTTTATGTACTCTCTATGTATGATTCCGCCTCAGGCAATGTTGACTGATTATGTTTTATTATGCACTAAGTAGTATCCTGCACTCTGCTCTCTGATGTGGTGATATATATGATTCCACTATCATATTTGTGTAAATTATCCTAATTCTTGTTTATGCTATTATCTGTACTCTGCTAATGATGATTAATGTGTTATATTCCAATGATTATCCTTAACACCATTGGGGTTTTGGGATCGTCACAATCATGGGACTGATGTGAGTAAAAGAATTTAAAACTATTTGAGCAATTAAATGATATCTCATAAGACCACGCCGTATAACGGAACGCGTTTTTCCCTTATGAGAATCCATATCAATTTGATTTAACTTTCAAAAACCTTTTGAAAGAAACGATAAACTTTATATCAAAACTCTTTTCATATTATAATAATTTCTATCAACCACAACTAAATAATCATCTAGCAGAAACGCTTTCATCTCACGTTCTACATATACAGTATTCAGTCAAAACCGCTAGCACTTATTGAATAATGGATTACCAACTATGACAAGGTATGGAACCATCTTCTGATAATGTACCTCTAGAGAGGAATACAGTAGGTTTAACAAGAACATCTTGCAACCCGGCTACACATGACCGACCACTCATTTTGCTTGAGTGTATCAAATGTATATCACCAACGGTTGGGACCAGCAACCGTTTCCCGAATGAGACAACATTGAATAGATTAAAGAATAAATTGAATACCTCTAGATAGGTGATAATAAAACCTAATTGGTAGCCAACCACTTAGCCATGCTGCCTGCCCAATTTTTGTCATTTCCCGGTTGTGAGGCTAGCGACCACGATTATCTCTGACAGATCACACATTTATTTACTTTGAATGTCACATCGTCATACCCGCCAAATCACAAATTGATTTCCCCAGAAATACAATGGGTATGCAGCTACGAGAAATGAATTCCTCCACCACCAAACGTACGTACGTTTGAAGAGATCAACTTACGTAATCCGTTAAATATACTCTGTCAGATAATCTTCCATACAGGTCGTTTTGGGACTGGACAAACTGAAGGCACTATTCTCTAAACAGGACAGCCCTTGCATAACTCCGTCTTCAATTATCTTCATCATATTTGATCGTAGCGCTAATGCCTATACGAAGTGGTTTTCAGGTTATGAATCTGATAGGGTCTCTCCGTATTGACGGTGGAAAAATGGTCAAAAACTTCGATAGTCGGTGATTTAACTATCAAAGAAAAACATGTGTGCAAACAACAATATTATTCCCAGATGGAAATTATACCGATCAATCATCATTTAACATTATCTCTTTAGTTTATTTTTGATCTCCTGTTTCCATATATTCAACATTTCTTATTTTCTAAATTTAGAAAATATGAGTTATTAGTCATTGGAAAACATTTCCATCTTTTTTTCACATATCACTGTCATTCCAGTATTCTTTATCATCAAACATTTCATTTTCTATGATTAGAAAATATCTCTGATTATATTTGGAAAATGTTTCCAAAACTCATTCATTAGATTTAAATAGATGTTTAAATAAAACATCGCTATGCCACTCAAACCATTACCCTGATTAACTAATTTCACTTAACCAACCTTCATTATCGAACCTTAATCATTCCTTAGTTAAAAACGGAGTCAATCAAGTTGGGGTATAACTACCTCTCAGACCTTAACTGAACAACATTTCTAACTTCGAGATAGACAAAGTTCACCTTCTAAATCTTTAACCAACTTCCTGACGTAACTCTCGGATTCAATTTACGAATCCACTTCTTTTAAATAAATTATTTGATTATAACGATAATGTTATAATCCGATGCTTCCGAAATTTAATAACTTAATTATAACTTTTATTTATTAATTTGGATAAATAAACAAACAACTAATTTATTTGTAAATAAATAAATCTTTATTAAAAAGGGAAAGTGAATAGCACTTTCCCGAATTCGATATAATCGAATTCAACGTATAATTCCCTTTCGAATAATCCCTATTCGATAACAATTTTTCGAATAAACTATATTCGATTAACTCTCTTCGAATAACTAATATTCGATAATCTTCTTTCGAATAAACTTTACTCGATAATCTTCTTTCAAATAAATATATTTGACTAACTCCTTTCGAATAAATAATATTTGAAAATCTCTCTTTCGAATAAACTATATTCGATTAACTCCTTTCGAATAAACTATATTCGTTTATCTTTCTTCGAATAAACTATATTCGATAATCTTTCTTTTTTCTTAACTCTAACTCTAATCAATTAACTCTAATTCGATTAACTCTAATTCTAATCGATTAACTCTAATTCTATTAACTCTAATTCCAATCGATTAACTCTAACTATATTAACTCTAATTCTAATCGATTAACTCTAACTCTGTTAACTCTAATTCTAATCGATTAACTCTAATTCTATTAACTCTAATTCTAATCGAGTAACTCTATTCAATTAACTCTCTTCGAATAACTAATATTCGATAACTCCATTTTGAATAACCAATATTCGATAACTCCCTTCTTCGAATAATCTGTGTTCGATTAAACTATATTAGATAACTCCCTTCCTCGATTACAAATACTTCCTTTTCTATTTGTTTATACAAATATTTCCTTTTCTATTTGTTTTACAAATATTCCCTTTTCAATTTGTTTTACAAATATTCCCTTTTCTATTTGTTTACAAATATTCCCTTTTCTATTTGTTTATTCAACAAATAAATATTTCCTTCTCAATTCTATTTATTTAACAAATAAATATTTCCTTTCAATTCTATTTATTTTCTACATATTTCCTTTTCAATTCTATTTGTAAATGTTTTACAAATATTTCTCTTTCAATTTTATCTGTAAATGTTTTACAAATATTTCTCTTTCTACTTTATTTGTAAATGTTCTACAAATATTTCTCTTTCTATTTACATTTTAAAAATTCTCTTTTTACATTCCAGTATTTCTTATGGTAATTTACATACCCTATAACAACGATCAATATCGTCAAACACCCATAATCAACAATAGATTGTATATCACATCATATATTTCAATATATGAAAAACAGTAAAATAAATGTTGAGGAATCCAGTTGGATTCC
The DNA here is from genome assembly GCA_030737875.1 of Allium sativum. NCBI lineage: Eukaryota > Viridiplantae > Streptophyta > Magnoliopsida > Asparagales > Amaryllidaceae > Allium > Allium sativum. Next base: position 739,427,971 of record CM060909.1, on the reverse strand, counting down.
TCCGACCTGTTTCCCTGCATCCACAGATGTTAAACAACACAATTAAAATTAATTTCATTTCACTATGAAATATTTTGCTAACCAGAATCAATTTTTATATATATACATTTATATATATATATATATATATAACCAGATCTATAATTTCAACCAATTACTTAGCAGTTCAACCAAACAGTCAATACACAGAAATCAATCAATATTTATTAGTTCTAAATATACGTTATAAGAAATATGAACTGGTAGAGTGGGTGAGTTTTACTCACATGGGCGGTTTATCGTTAAATATCAATAACCGTTGTCGATTCAAATCGGACAATTTATTTTGCTTTAAATTGTAATGGACTCCAATTCACTCCCAGTCAGTTCCATTGCGTAGCCACTGTCCATACGATCCTAAAGGATATTGTTTCGTATTATTCTGATATAGTATGAGGTATTTATGATTTTTACAATATATTATACACATTATGGACATTAACTAAATAATTAACTATAAATGTTAAACTTAATTATCTATTCAAATTGATAATCACGATGACACGCCTGCTCATCATCTCCCACTAACAACCCGTCCAACTTCATAGCCATTATTGAAGATTTTGGCCAATCCTTTCTTCTTCGATATTCCACAATCAAAGAAATTGAAAACACCATTTTTTTCGTCATCCAAAACTCCTTCTTTCCATTATTATACCCTTCAACTTGCACCCAAGAAGAAAGCCGTGACTTCACTGCTACCTTAGCCATGTCTTCAACCTATCAGTAAAAACCCACATCACAAATTTCCACCGAACACTCCCTCTAGATGCCAACAAATCACACCAAAACCCCATCAACAAGCTTCTCTTTTCCAACCTTACAACTCTAACAAAAATCACAAGGACTGATCACTTCCATCAAATTCTCGTTCTCGGTGGCTCGTACGAACTCCAGTATTCCCATCGACAGTTTTAATTTCAGAAAATTGCCAAAAATTCCACACAAGTGCGATTTTACCTTCTCAATCCAAGTATGAATTCGAATCAAGCTATTACTTCTTCAATCGACCAAACGTGGAACCCTAGGATCACGTTGGAAAAAATCTCGAGCTTGGAAAATGCATTGAATTGTATAAAACTAGTACAAGTGTGTAGCCTCGGCCATCACGAATCCAATGAATTGTGTTTCGAGATTTTTAGAGGAACGTGTGATTTTTAAAAATTGTTTGAAGATCAAAAAAAGTTTACTGGAAGAAAAGAACTTGCGGCGCATTTATTCTGTTGACCAAGGAAATGAAATTAGGTCTTAAGGGATGATAAAAGTTAGTTATTTATAGGGGATCATTTTTAGATATTTTGTTTAGCTATTTTGGTTAGGATATTTTCATTTTTATATTCATTTTGCCTTCTAAAAATTTGTTTGATCACACACGATATCCAAAAATCATGAAAATGGGCATGCAGCTACAGTTCGACATTATGGACCCAACAAAATCGATTTCGTTGAATTCTGACTCCGTTTGCTCACACAGCGTATTTTTAAAATCGAATTATCGTTTGTTTTTCACATTAAAATCCCATACGACCACCTACTGACTTCAAAAATCACGAAAATTGAAATCTAACAATAAATTAATATTGCGGAACGAATAAATTAGTTTCGTCGAAAACGGAGGTCGTTTACAAAACTGGCTATTTTTAAAGCCCTAAATAACCCATTTAAATATTAATATATTTAAAAATAATTAGATTTAATATTTATAAATAAATATTCTCGTATATATTCACATAGAATATCATACAACTCCAAAATAAAATATATCTGACTATACCACTCGATATTTCAAAACCAAGCTATATCGATATTCGATTTATATAAAAAAAATCCTTTTATAATATAAATATATATTTATAAATTTCAAAGGAATTCCATAGCGACTTTTCTAAAATTTGATTCGGACATAAATCAAAATCTATACGACGAAATCCGGATTTTTCTCTTCCACTAGAAAAATATACTTCACCAGCTCCGAAAGTTTCTTGATTCACAGAAATCCAACTTAAAACGGTCCCTGTATATTTAGTTGAAGTCCAAATTGCCAAATAGCGAACTGCCGCGCCATTTCGAGCACGATTATAATCATAATATAATCATACGTTCAAACTTCGTTTATATCATATATTCCCGAATATAATTCAACTTTAAACTGAATTATATATTATAAACAATCCAATTCACATAATATTGTGAATTCTACAAATTCTGACTATTTCAGAATTAAATATATTATTCTATTATTTATATTAATTAAATATTCCATATTATTTAATTTAACGACCATATAATTCTCTGAATCACTATTTAAATAATTAAATAAATTAATTATAACATCGTAAAAATATGGGACATTACATTCTTTCCCCCTTAAAATAATTTCGTCCCCGAAATTGTTAAGGTAGAAAACAAACCCTATGAACTGGGTTAAAAATTATTCGTTTACTTTTAACTTCAGTTTCAACTAATGTGACGAAAAGTAATTTCGCTCGATCTGAATCAGTCGCTAAACCGATCTAGACCGTTCGAATCGCCTGATTGTTTTGTGAACACGACAAAATAGAACGCAGATGGAAGAACATTTCTATGTATATTACAACAATTCATCAGAATACAAGAATATACATAGTATAAACAAATAAATATTACACATTCGATAAGTATCAGAGATTACAATACATTACATAGCAGCGGAAAATAATACAATACACAACTGAAGGAGATATACGGATACAAAGCTTTCCGGATATCCTTCCAGCTGTAAACCAGGATCATGTGAATATAAATCTGCAAAACCAAAACTACTAGCTGCCCGTGCCAAAATAAAGGCACCCAGAGTTTAGGTTAAAACAATAAACTCCAGGTCAGTCATGGGACTGGTGTGAGAACTAAAACAGTTATTAATCTTTATTTTAAAGTTAGGTAAATCAAGGGACCACGCCGCTAACGCGGAACGGGTTTCCTCCCAAGAACACCAGTGCATAAAACAACAATGCAATGCTAAATAAAGAAAAATGAAGCTATTATAAGACCCAGTTCCCATCACACAATGCAACGCAAGCTGAAGGATAGGGTTTTTACCTTATAATAGCCAAGAATGCTTGATACGTTTAAAACAAATCATTTGATACTATTATAAGTGTATAGTGTATAAAACAAATTCAAATCATAAGTATCAATCATAGGCGGCATAAGCGCCCCATCCCACTATGTCGCCATATATAGGATTACAATCAAAATCAAACCGTCACGTATTGGAAATTGGATTTCCGTCATGAACCAAGTCAAAAGATAGTCCTTACCGAATTCGAGACTGCCTAGCCCGAGTCTCAGGATCATAACACATCGACCCTTGGAGTGACGGGGCCGGTCCACACGGAATGGATTAAAATGCCTGAACACTGCGTTTCGCTGTCCTTTGGGGCGTAAGCGAGCCAACTAATGACTCCATCGGACCCGGATCGTTCGATCTAACCGAGGCGCCTCGTAACAGCAACAACCACATAAGTCAAACTCGTCAGGGCGTGTAAAACCACTGACGCCACTTCCAGCTAGGAGGAAACGCAGGCCCTCCCTGAGGTCCTTTCTCCCGTTTCTGGTTCATACCGAGGTGTGAGGCTCGCGAATTCACGTTATACACAAAGCTACGCCACACAGGCGGTGCTTTGATCATCCCCACAAGACTTTGCTTTTCAACAGAAGCCCTGATCACTGCATCTTAGCATGCCACATAGGCAATTCACACCGTGCAACTGATAGCTATCAATCACACAGAATAAATTCCAATGTTAGACACACCATCCATTTGCAAGTCCGTTCTGGGTCTGAATGAAACCGGAGGCACTAAATACCTCGCATATTCATCAATTCCTACGTACATCTGGACGATCACCACTAATTATCCATATTTCGGGATGCCTCCAAATCAGGACCTCAACGACCATCCAAACGAGGTGAAAATCGGTCTTCAACCCTCGTCTTCATCTTCGATTTCTTATCGTCGATTCAGTTATTCAGAATGGGATAAACCTGGTCTTTCTGAGCAACTCGCGTATATAATTAACAAGTGTTACACAAACACGACATACGCCATATTCCAGTTCATTAGTCACTAACCATAAATCAGTAAGAGAACGATTTCCCAAATATTAACCCCGAAGGCCGAAACCAACATCAGATCAAAACCCAGGAAACCATTCGACTTCGCCAACCTTCAGTTAGTTTCTAAATTTCACATTCTTAGGGAAATATTCCCATTAATTTTATCAAAGATAATTTCCTTTAAATTTATTCTTTAATCATCCTTTGAAAATAAATTCAAACCAAATTTTGGTTTTTTTCCAAACTAGTCGGGATTAACGAACCTTACCGAAGTAATCGTTTGTTTTAATTTCCCAATCCCAACCTATTCATCCCATGAAGTAAAACGGGTCTTACTTCATATCTAACACCACGGTGTTATCGGTAAATTTAATTACCATTTCACGTTTAAATCTAATTAAAGATTTAACTATCGCCTAGAGCAAGACTGGTGATACTCCATTCTCGATCATTTCAATCTAGTTAAAGATTCATTAAAACTCCACTTAGTTTTAATCTTTGACTGGGTTAAAGAATCAGTGTCATTTAAAACACGGTTCACGATAAACCCCAAAATCACATTCTATTAATTATCGGGTTAAAGAACGAGTGTTATTTAAAACACCGTTCACGATAAACCCAAGAATCAATTCGAATTCAATTGCAATTAAATATTATTTAATTGGTACACTTCGTTAAATCTAAATAAAAGATTTAATCTTTTTCTCAACTGGGCTTAAGAACAGTGTTAATGAAGACACCATTCACGACAAACCCAAATCACATTTGATATTAAATACAAGGCTCTAAATAGAAATTATATCGGCTCATATTCAATATTAAACTCTACGACTAACAAATATCGTATTGGAAATAACGATATAAATATCTTTCAAATTCCCCTAACAATATCTGTATCATCACGAAATCCAACATCGAAATATTCCGAAGACAATTTCGATTCAAATCCATTCCAATATAACTATTGGAGTTTCTTGTTACTTTTAAAACCCTTTTCAAATCACATTTATTTATTTTAAAAATAAATAAATTACTATTCTAGTTCAAAACTAGTTCATTTCGATAAAAATCTGTTTTTATCTTTTCAAATATGGAGTTTTTCATCCCAAATCTTCACAAATCATTTCTTATGACTTTACATAAATTATTTCTATTTTTAATAATTTTATCAAGGCCCGTACAGTCGATTTCCATCAACGGCCATCGAACTGCACTTACAGCGACCTTTTCCAAATTTGATTTGGACATAATTCCAAATCCAACCGTTAGATTTCTAATTTCTAATATTCGTTAGAAAGCACTTTTCATTACGAACTCAACGGTTCTGGTTTTTGGAGAATCCGATGGTCGGATATCCCGTAATATCCGTTCGAAGTCAATGGTCGAAATTCGCGAACTGCCACGGCGTGGCGCGTTCTATTCAGGCCATTATATTATATATATAATATATATAATATATACTTCGTCGATTTTCTTTTAAAAACGTATTTTATAAATCGTTTTAAATTTGTTTTCAAAACGATTTCAACTTCCTTTTTCCAATTCAAATCAAAATTGAATTTTCCCTTACAAATTTGTTTTAAATTCATTTCAAATTGATTTCAATTCAAATCAATTTTGAATTCAATTTCAGTTCGTTTTCAATTCAGTTCAATTTCAATTCAATTTCAATTCGAATTCATTTATATTCAATTTCAATTCGAATTTCAATTCTTTTCAAAATATCAGATTTTGAAATCACTTTCGATATTCATTATAAAATGAATAAAATCGATATAAATATCGTTCACGTCGAAATGGCGTCAATCTAATCAACACGGCTTCATATATTTTTGTTTTCAAATATTCTATTTCAAATATTTCTATTTCAAATATTTCTTTTTCAAAACTTTCTTTTTTTTTCAAAACTGGAATGAGGCCCAATCAATTACCATATAATGTTAATTATATGGATTTTCTACAGCACATGTATACAATAACAACGATGAATAATCAACCATCATCCAAAGTGCATTCTACACTGTATAAGCATCGAATATAAATATTTAACGCTTATAACAGTCTGTCAATCAATCAATCGACATACAACTAACTATTGGGATTAGTGTATGTCATATATCACCCAAATACCCGTGTGGGGTTTTCAAACAATCAAACACAGATTTTATTTGTGCAGTTGGGCGATGTGTAAAATTTATCGTCCCAATCAATATCAGTCAAATGTGTGTATATAAACAAATCGTCCAATTTGTTTATTTTTATTTCATTTCATATACACGTTAAAAATTCTATTTTTAACTATAAAATATTTTTAACTATATAAATATTTTATTTCATTTCACATCACAACACACAACCAACTACACATCAAAATCAAACAAACAAGCATACAAGTCGTCCATGGTCTGTGGACGACGGGTGTCGGATGCTACTAAACACCGTCTGCATCCTAGTATATATTTATAACTAGAAAAATTAATTTGAAAGGTGAGAAGTTCTCACCGAATAGCTAATTCAATCCCACGACTCTTCTTATGTAGAAATCTTCGCCGTTCTCGCCTCTTGCCACTTTCTTTGGCCGTATTCTCTACATATGTAAAAATCACATTTTTACTTCGCTATTCCATATATAAAAATCGAATTTTTACTTCGCTATTCAATATATAAAAATCGAATTTTTACTTCGCTATTCAATATATAAAAATCGAATTTTTACTTTGCTATTCAATATATAAAAATCGAATTTTTACTTCGCTATTCAATATATAAAAATCGAATTTTTACTTCGCTATTCAATATATAAAAATCGAATTTTTACTTTGCTATTCAATATATAAAAATCGAATTTTTACTTTGCTATTCAATATATAAAAATTGAATTTTTACCTTCACTTCTCAAACGAAATAAAAATCGATTTTTTGTTATTTCTTCTCATATTGATTTAAAAAATATATATTCAGTATATAAAAACTGATTTAAAAGAATATATTTTTAACACATACAAACTCAGATTTTTAAAATTAAAACTAAGATTTACTTTCCAATGAGGAAGGGGCGTTTCTTGCTGTCGTCGGGAGTGGAGCAGTGGTCGTCCAAGGCGGTGGCGGGCCTGTGGTGGTCGAAGTCAGCAGCAGTGGGCGGTTTCAGGAGGTTTGTGGCGGCTACGGGATGAGCGCCGGCTAGAGGGGGTTCGGGAGGTGTCACATGTGGTTGCGGCGCATCGAGGGGTTTAAGGGGGGGCTCGGTCTTTGTCTTGGATCGGAGAGGGGGGGCGCTGCTGCATGGAGGAGGAGATGAAGGCGAGAGAGGAGGAGGGATTGGGGAAGAAGGCGGCGCGGTCGATGGCAGGGCGGCGGACGGTGCAGTCGTGCCCTAGCGCGGTGGATTTCTTTTTTTTTTTGCTGAATGAAATGGATCGGGTAAGGGAGGGGAGAGATAAAGGGGAATTTAATTATTTATTTAATTTAATTTTCTATATAAAGTTGACTTTTTATTCGAAATCGAAACGAGACCCAACGACTGTCATCCTTAGCGTTTTACCCCCATTCCGAACACAATGGGATATGTATCGGAAGCCAATTCGGTCGTTTCGATCATTTTTCGTCCAAATCAACATATAACTCTATATATTGAATTTGAACGTGCATTTCAATTTACCGGGGTCATATACTAACTCGAAAAGTCCTAGAAAAATATTTTCTAGCTTTGTATCGATGATACGGTACTAACAAAACTAATTTCGTCAAATTCTGAGACCGTTGGAAAAATGACCACTTTCCAGTCGATTAAAATCAACTAAAATTGGTCAAACGTGTTTTCCTTTGCCACACTCACATATTGATTCGAAAAATCATGAAAATTGGAATCTAGCAATAACTTGACATCTCGGGTTCAACAAAAGTGGTTTCGTCGAAATTCGAGGTCGTTTGCAAAATTTCCATTTTTAAGGGCCTGAATTCCATAGCGACTATTCAGAATTTTCAACTGGACATATCTTTTTATCCCCGCTATGAAATTTTGATTTTTCGGATTCGTTGGAAAGATATTCTCAATTAGATTCTATTATTTTTGGTCTCACTAAAATCAGGTTTATTTTGCACCCGGTACATTCATTTGAAGTTTGTAATCGAATTATCGAACTACCACGCCATTTTCAATTCCTTTTATAATTTAAAATAAATATTTATATTCTAATGACGGGCTATATAAATATATTCGTTCAAATTATATTCAAAATAAATTTCTCCTCGTTTTTATTTAAAATAATTCATTTTAAATATGCAAAATTCGCTAAAATTGCCAAAATAAAAATTTTAAACTGGCCCAGATTTTCGGGTTGTTACAATCTCCTCCACTTAAAACTTTTCGTCCCCGAAAAGGAACTAAACCGAAAGTTGTTTAACTAATCAACTCAACTTTCATTGTTTTCATTACGGCTTAAGTTCTTCAACTTTTCAGTTTCTAAGAACTAGCTAAATTTTTCAAAAATTTGGCTAACACCCTAAATTTTCGAAAAATTTCGCCATAACCTCCCCTGCACCGGGAGCACTGGGAAAATCCCGAAATTGCCATACAGGCCCTCTGATCTCAAAAAGAAAAAGAAAAAGCCAAGCGGCTAGCCAAGCGGCTAGCCAATCGGCTCATAAAATCATCATCACCCAAACAAAACAGTAAATTATGGTAAACATATACCTATTTGTCGGACAAACAATTTTATTCTTCTGCTCTAGCCTCTTTGCTAAGACCTGTTCAATGTAAGTACATGTATATGCAAGAAAATGCGACAAATTTTCAATACAATTCACTGTTTGATTCAATTAGGCGTAATGGTTCAAAACTTCAATTAATCAAACAACACAACTATCAATCAATTAGTTGATTATCGTTTCAAATTCATAACTTTGATATGTAGTCGAAAATCACATTTTTGATGCCAAATCACAACAATAGGCCCTATCTAGTTTTGGTTCTCACACCTGCCAATTGGAAATATATAGAAATCTCACTTTCGAAACTCGAAGATAAATACTAGCGATGGTGCCCCGTCTCCAGAATTATCCCCGGGCACTAGAGTGCGATTCTTTCCCCCTTAAAATAATTTCGTCCTTGAAATTGTTAAGGTAGAAAACAAACCCTATTAACTGGGTTAAAAATTATTCGTTTACTTTTAACTTCAGTTTCAACTAATTTGACGAAAAGGAATTTCGCTCGATCTGAATCAGTCGCTAAACCGATCTAGACCGTTCGAGACGCCTGATTGTGTTGAGAACACGACAAAATAGAACGCAGACGGAAGAACATTTCATTGTATATTACAACAATTCATCAGAATACAAGAATATACAGAATATAAACAAATAAATATTACACATTCAATAAATATCAGAGATTACAATACATTACATAGCAGCGGAAAGTAATACATTACACAACTGAAGGAGATATACGGATACAAAGCTTTCCGGATATCCTTCCAGCTATAAACCAGGATCCTGTGAATATAAATCTGCAAAACCAAAACTACTAGCTGCCCATGCCAAAATAAGGGCACTCAGAGTTTAGGTTAAAACAATAAACTCCAGGTCAGTCATGGGACCGGTGTGAGAACTAAAACAGTTATTAATCTTTATTTTAAAGTTAGGTAAATTAAGGGACCACGCCGCTAACGCGGAACGGGTTTCCTACCAAGAACACCAGTGCATAAAACAACAACGCAATGCTAAATAAAGAAAAATGAACCTATTATAAGACCCAGTTCCCATCACACAATGCAACGCAAGCCGGAGGATAGGGTTTTTACCTTATAATAGCCAAGAATGCTTGATACGTTTAAAAAAAAATCATTTGATACTATTATAAGTGTATAGTGTATAAAACAACTTCAAATCATAAGTATCAATCATAGGCGGCATAAGCGTCCCATCCCACTATGTCGCCATATATAGGATTACAATCAAAATCGAAACGTCACGTATTGGAAATTGGATTTCCGTCATGAACCAAGGAAAAAGATAGTCCTTACCGAATTCGAGACTGCCTAGCCTGAGTCTCAGGATCAGAACGCATCGACCCTTGGAGCAACAGGGCCGGTCCACACGGAGTGGATTAAAATGCCTGAACACTGCGTTTCGTCGCCCTTTGGGGCGTAAGCGAGCCAACGAATGACTCCATTGGACCCGGATCGTCCGATCTAACCGAGGCGCCTCACAACAGCAACAACCACATAAGTCAAACTCGTCAGGGCGTGTAAAACCACTAATTCCACTTCTAACTAGGAGGAAACGCAGGCCCTCCCTGAGGCCATTTCTCCCGTTTCTTGTTCATACCGGGGTGTGAGGCTCGCGAATTCACGTTATACACAAAGCTACGCCACACAGGCGGTGCTTTGGTCATCCCCACAAGGCTTTGCTTTTCAACAGAAGCCCTGATCACTGCATCTTCGCATGCCACATAGGCAATTCACACCGTGCAACTGATAGCTGTCAATCACACAGAATAAATTCCAATGTCAAACACACCATCCATTTGCAAGTCCGTTCCGGGTCTGAATGAAACCGGAGGCACTAAATACCTCACATATTCATCAATTCCCACGTACGCCTGGACGATCACCACTAATTATCCATATTTCGGGATGCCTCCCAATCAGGACCTCAACGACCATCCAAACGAGGTGAAAATCGGTCTTCAACCCCCGTCTTCATCTTCGATTTCTTATCGTCGATTCAGTTATTCAAAATGGGATAAACCCGTTCTTTCTGAGCAACTCGCGTATATAATTAACAAGTGTTACACAAACACGACATACGCCATATTTTAGTTCATTAGTCACTAACCGTAAATCAGTAAGAGAACGATTTCCCAAATATTAACCCCGAAGGCCGAAACCAACATCAGATCAAAACCCAGGAAACCATTCGACTTAGCCAACCTTCAGTTAGTTTCTAAATTTCACATTCTTAGGGAAAGATTCCCATTAATTTTATCAAAGATAATTTCCTTTAAATTTATTCTTTAATCATCCTTTGAAAATCAATTCAAACCAAATTTTGGTTTTTTTCCAAACTAGTCGGGATTAACGAACCTTACCGAAGTAATCGTTTGTTTTAATTTCCCAATCCCAACCTATTCATCCCATGAAGTAAAACTGGTCTTACTTCATATCTAACACCATGGTGTTATCGGTAAATTTAATTACCATTTCACGTTTAAATCTAATTAAATATTTGACTATCGCCTGGAGCAAGACTGGTGATACCCCATTCTCGATCATTTCAATCTAGTTAAAGATTCATTAAAACTCCACTTATTTTTAATCTTTGACTGGGTTAAAGAATCAGTGTCATTTAAAACACGGTTCACGATAAACCCCAAAATCACATTCTATTAATTGTCGGGTTAAAGAACGAGTGTTATTTAAAACACCATTCACGATAAACCCAAGAATCAATTCGAGTTCAATTCCAATTAAATATTATTTAATTGGTACACTTAGTTAAATCTAAATAAAAGATTTAATCTTTTTCTCAACTGGGCTTAAGAACAGTGTTAATGAAGACACCATTCACGACAAACCCAAATCACATTTGATATTAAATACAAGGCTCTGAATAGAAATTATATCGGCTCATATTCAATATAAAACTCTATGACTAACAAATATCGTATTGGAAATAACGATATAAATATCTTTCAAATTCCCATAACAATATCTGTATCATCACGAAATCCAACATCGAAATATTCCGAAGACAATTTCGATTCAAATAAATTCCAATATAACTATTGGAAATTCTGGCTACTTTTAAAACCCTTTTCAAATCCAATTTATTTATTTTAAAAATAAATAAATTACTATTCTAGTTCAAAACTTGTTCATTTCGATAAAAATCTATTTTTATCTTTTCAAATATGGAGTTTTTCATCCCAAATCTTCACAAATCATTTCTTATGATTTTACACAAATTATTTCTATTTTTAATAATTTTATGAAGGCCCGTACAGTCGATTTCCATCAACGGCCATCGAACTGCACTTACAACGACCTTTTCCAAATTTGATTTGGACATAATTCCAAATCCAACCGTTAGATTTCTAATTTCTAATATTCGTTAGAAAGCTCTTTTTGATACGAACCCAACTGTTCCGGTTTTAGGAGAATCCGATGGTCGGATCTACCATAATATCCGTTCGAAGTCAATGGTCGAAATTCGCGAACTGCCACGGCGTGGCGCGTTCTATTCAGGCCATTATATTATATATATAATATATACTTCGTCGATTTTCTTTTAAAAACGTATTTTATAAATCGTTTTAAATTTGTTTTCAAAACGATTTCAACTTCCTTTTTCCAATTCAAATCAAAATTGAATTTTCCCTTACAAATTTGTTTTAAATTCATTTCAAATTGATTTCAATTCAAATCGATTTCAATTCAATTTCAGTTCGTTTTCAATTCAATTCAATTTCAATTCAATTTCAATTCGAATTCATTTATATTCAATTTCAATTCGAATTTCAATTCTTTTCAAAATATCAGATTTTGAAATCACTTTCGATATTCATTATAAAATGAATAAAATCGATATAAATATCGTTTACGTCGAAATGGCGTCAATCTAATCAACACGGCTTCATATATTTTTGTTTTCAAATATTCTATTTCAAATATTTCTATTTCAAATATTTCTTTTTCAAAACTTTCTTTTTTTTTCAAAACTGGAATGAGGCCCAATCAATTACCATATAATGTTAATTATATGGATTTTCTACAACACATGTATACAATAACAACGATGAATAATCAACCATCATCCAAAGTGCATTCTACACTGTATAAGCATCGAATATAAATATTTAACGCTTATAACAGTCTGTCAATCAATCGATCGACATACAACTAACTATTGGGATTAGTCTATGTCATATATCACCCCAATACCCGTGTGGGGTTTTCAAACAATCAAACACAGATTTTATTTGTGCAGTTGGGTGATGTGTAAAATTTATCGTCCCAATCAATATCAGTCAAATGTGTGTATATAAACAAATCGACCGATTTGTTTATTTTTATTTCATTTCATATACACGTTAAAAATTCTATTTTTAACTATAAAATATTTTTAACTATATAAATATTTTATTTCATTTCACATCACAACACACAATCAACTACACATCAAAATCAAACAAACAAGCATACAAGCCGTCCATGGTCTGTGGACGACGGGTGTCGGGTGCTACTAAACACCGTATGCATCCTAGTATATATTTATAACTAGAAAAATTAATTTGAAAGGTGAGAAGTTCTCACCGAATAGCTAATTCAATCCCACGACTCTTCTTATGTAGAAATCTTCGCCGTTCTCGCCTCTTGCCACTTTCTTTGCCCGTATTCTCTACATATGTAAAAATCACATTTTTACTTCGCTATTCCATATATAAAAATCGAATTTTTACTTCGCTATTCAATATATAAAAATCGAATTTTTACTTCGTTATTCAATATATAAAAATCGAATTTTTACTTTGCTATTCAATATATAAAAATTGAATTTTTACTTCGCTATTCAATATATAAAAATCGAATTTTTACATCGCTATTCAATATATAAAAATCAAATTTTTACTTTGCTATTCAATATATAAAAATCGAATTTTTACTTTGCTATTCAATATATAAAAATCGAATTTTTACCTTCACTTCCCAAACGAAATAAAAATCGATTTTTTTTTCTTCTCATATTGATTTAAAAAAAATATATTCAATATATAAAAACTGATTTAAAAGAATATATTTTTAACACATACAAACTCAGATTTTTATAATTAAAAGTAAGATTTACCTTCCAATGAGGAAGGGGCGTTTCTTGCTGTCGTCGGGAGTGGAGCAGTGGTCGTCCGAGGCGGTGGCGGGCCTGTGGTGGTCGAAGTCAGTAGCAGTGGGCGGTTTCAGGAGGTTTGTGGCGGCTACGGGATGAGCGCCGGCTAGAGGGGGTTCGGGAGGTGTCACATTTGGTGGCGGCGCATCAAGGGGTTTAAGGGGGGGCTCGGTCTTCGTCTTGGATCGGACATGGGGGGGGGGGGGGGCGGGCGCTGCTGCGTGGAGGAGGAGATGAAGGCGAGAGAGGAGGAGGGATTGGGGAAGAAGGGGTCGCGGTCGATGGCAGGGCGGCGGACGGTGCAGTCGCTCCCTAGCGTGGTGGATTTCTTTTTTTTCTGCTGAATGAAATGGATCGGGTAAGGGAGGGCAGAGATAAAGGGGAATTTAGTTATTTATTTAATTTAATTCTCTATATAAAGTTGACTTTTTATTCAAAATCGAAACGAGACCCAACGACTATCATCCATAGCGTTTTACACCCATTCCGAACAAATGGGATATGTATCGCAAGCCAATTCGGGCGTTTCGATCAGTTTTCGTCAAAATCAACATATAACTCTATATATTGAATTTGAACGTGCATTTCAGTTTACCGGGGTCGCATACTAACTCGAAATGTCCTAGAAAAATATTTTCTAGCTTCGTATCGACGATACGGTCCTAACAAAACTAATTTCGTCAAATTCTGAGACCGTTGGTAAAATGACCACTTGACAGTCGATTAAAATCAACTGAAATTGGTCAAACATGTTTTCCTTTGCCACACTCACATATTGATTCGAAAAATCATGAAAATTGGAATCTAGCAATAACTTGACATCACGGATCCAACAAAAGTGGTTTCGTCGAAATCCGAGGTCGTTTGCAAAATTTCCATTTTAAGGGCCTGAATTCCATAGCGACTATTCAGAATTTTCAACTGGACATATCTTTTTATCCCCGCTATGAAATTTTGATTTTTCAGATTCATTGGAAAGATATTCTCAATTAGATTCTATTATTTTTGGTTTCACTAAAATCCTTTTTATTTTGCATCCGGTACATTCATTTGAAGTTTGAAATCGAATTATCGAACTACCACGCCATTTTCAATTCCTTTTATAATTTAAAATAAATATTTATATTCTAACGACGAGCTATATAAATATATTCGTTCAAATTATATTCAAAATTAATTTCTCGTCGTTTTTATTTAAAATAATTCATTTTAAATATGCAAAATTCGCTAAAATTGCCAAAATAAAAAATTTAAACTGGCCTAGATTTTCGGGTTGTTACAACTAAACCACTTAATTCCAAGTAAAATATTAATTTATTCCGAACAACCAAAATTTTCAAAAATCTTGAAAATTTTCGAACACCTTAAATTTTCGAAAAATTTCGCCAGCACCTCCTTTGCATGGCTCAATCGGTACGACTACAACTCGCCTCTCTAGGCCTTCTTCAACCCAAAAAAATCAAACAGCCAAGCGGCTTGCCAATTCGGCTCATCAAAATCTCAAACCCATATAAATATAAACTGGTACCTTTTTGTCGGGTATATCATTATATCATTTCCATTGGCTACTAATTCTGCATATACCAATGTTTCCCCAATCATTCGGTTATACCCAAGCCAAATTCTGTTCTTAACTCAGATTCCATTTTCAATTTCAACTCTTAACTTACCAGTCAAATTCCATTTCGGGTTATCTCTAATCCAATCTAATTCGATACTTTCTATCTCAATTCATTTTCCACTTAACTTGTTTCAATTAAATTTCAATTTCTATTTGCTTTACAAATTCACATTTAATTTGTTTTAATTCAAACAATATGTTTCCGGGAGTTTTTAAACAGCTTAGCCTTCTCCAAAAATCAAAATATTCATTTGGAATATCAAAACAACTTGTTTTCTCAAAATAATTCAAAAACAAAAACTTTGGTAGTACTGTATCACTTACAACTCAAAAATGAACACCGATGATGTCCGGATCATCATCAGAATTATTTTCCAGCGACCGTAGTGAGTTCAATACTATATCACTTTTCAAAACCATTTCTAAACACTTCTACTTTGAAATACATTCGAAAATGTCATTCTCAATGCTGTAAACAATTTAAAATCTCCCAAGATTTTAAAATTCTCACATATTTAATCCAAATCCATTTACACACTTATTAAACCTCCCAGAGTTTTTAATTTCAATTCTGATTTAAGTTTTGATTTAATTCTTTTCATAACACTTATACGAATTCTGAATGGGTATTTACATAACCATTTCACATTTTAGAATCTTATTCGATTATAACAGTGACCAACACATCCAATATATTATAATCATTTCAATATAAATCCTTTATATCAAAATATAATTTGGATAAAATTATTTCATTTACCCTCTTTTCAAAACATAAAGTGTCGGTTCATCGTATTCGAGTGTTTATAAATCCCTACCGATACAGTGGATCAAACTGATTGACCAGAACTCATAAACAACTCAACCAACAAAGCTCCACAATATAAAATCATTTTATATTGAATAACAAATACGATCACTCGTATATATACACTCAACTCAATCTAGGGTATTACTAACCCCATCTCTACCGAGTCACGCCATAGAGCCAAGGTAAATACTTAACCTTAAGCTCTGATACCACTGGAACGACCCGGGTAATTTGCGATCCTGGATATCGGCATACAACACTATGTCGACTATTCAAGCATCGGAAACACCGGATAGTCCATGAAAGAAATTAGAGGGTGAGAATAGATAAGATAGAAACTTAGAATAGAAGAAGGAGGAGAGCATACAACATCGGAGTAAACACGAATCTCACAGCGGAAAAATAAATATATTTCATAACATAACTTTGAAATAAACAGTATCTGTATACAATACCATTATTAGAGTATAACACTTACAACACAACGGAAATAACAATCTATATAAATCCTGAAGCCTCCTGCTCCAGCTCTTCAAGTATCTGTAAATCCTGACGAATTAACTGCCCGTACAAAATTAGGCACCCAAGAGTTTAGGGAAAACAAAACAAAATAAACCCTGGGTTAGTCATGGGACTGGTGTGAGTAAAACAATTTAAAACAGTTTGAGCAATTAAATGATATCTCATAAGACCACGCCGTATAACGGAACGGGTTTTTCCCTTATGAGAATCCAAATCAATTTGATTTAACTTTCAAAATCCTTTTGAAAGAAATGATAAACTTTATATCAAAACTCTTTTGATATTATAATAATGTCTATAAACCACAACTAAATAATCATCTAGTAGAAACGCTTTCATCTCACGTTCTACATATACAGTATACGGTTAAAACCGCGAGAACTTATTGGATAATGGATTACCAACTATGACAAGGTATGGAACCACCTTCCGATAGTGTACCTCCAGAGAGGAATACACAGGGTTCAAAAAGAACATCTTGCAACCCGGTCACGCATGACCGACCACTCATTTCTCCTGAGTGTATCGAATGTACATCACCAACGGTTGGGCTCAACAAACGTTTCCCGAATGGGACAACATCGAATATATTAAAGAATGAAATAAATATCTCTAGATAGGTGATAATACACCCTAATTGGCGGCCAACCACTTAGCCATGCTGCCTGCCCGATTTTTGTCATTTCCTGGTTGTGATGCTAGAGGCCACGCTTTTCTATGATAGATCACACATTTATTTACTTTAAATGTCACATCGTCATACCCGCTAAATCACAAATTGATTTCCCAAAAAATACACTGGGTATACAGCTAAGAGAAACGAATTTCTCCGCCACCAAACGTACATACGTTTGAAGAGATCAACTTACGTGATCTGTTAAATATACTCTGACAAACATTCTTCCATACAGGTCGTCCTGGGACTGGACAAACCGAAGGAACTATTCTGTAAACAGGACATCCCTTGCATAACTCCATCTTCAATTATCTTCATCATATTTGATCGCAACGCTAATGCCCATACGGAGTGGTTTTCAGGTCATGAATATGATCCCGGTCTATCCGTATTGACGACGTAAAAATGATCAAAAACTTCGATAGTCGGTGATTTAACTATCAAAGAAAAACATGTGTGCAAACATTGATATTATTTCCAAACGGAAATTATATCGATCAATAATCATTCAACATTATCTCTTTAGTTCATTTTTCATCTCCTGTTTCCATATATTCAACATTTCTTATTTTCTAAATTTAGAAAATATAAGTTATTAATCATTGGAAAACATATCCATCTTTTTTTCACGTATCAATGTCATTCCAGTGTTCTTTATCATCAAACATTTCATTTTCTATGATTAGAAACTATCTAATTATATTTGTAAAATGTTTCCAAAACTCATTCATTGGATTTAAACAGATGTTTAAATAAAACATCGTTATGCCACTCAAACCATTACCCTGATTAACTAATTTCACTTAACCAACCTTCACTATCGAACCTTAATCATCCCTTAGTTAAAAATGGAGTCAATCAAGTTGGGGTATAACTACCTCTGAGACCTTAACTGAACAACATTTCTAACTTCGAGATAGACAAAGTTCACCTTTTAAGTCTTTAACAGACTTCCTTATGTAACTCTCGGATTCTATTTACGAATCCACTTCTTTTACAGAAATTATTTGATTATAACAATAGTGTTATAATCTGATGCTTCCGAAATATAATAACTTAAGTATAACTTTTATTTATTAATTTGGATAAATAAACAAACAACTAATTTTTTTATAAATAAATAAATCTTGATTAAAAACGGAAAGTGAATATCACTTTCCCGAATTCGATATAATCGAATTCAACGTATAATTCCCTTTCGAATAATCCCTATTCGATAACATCTTTTCAAATAAACTATATTCGATTAACTCTCTTCGAATAACTAATATTCGATAATCTTCTTTCGAATAAACTTTATTCGATAATCTTCTTTCGAATAACTATATTCGACTAACTCCATTCGAATAACTAATATTTGAAAGTCTCTCTTTCAAATAAACTATATTCGATTAACTCCTTTCGAATAAACTATATTCGATTATCTTTCTTCGAATAAACTATATTCGATAATCTTTCTTTTTGATTAACTCTAACTCTAATCAATTAACTCTAACTCGATTAACTCTAATTATAATCGATTAACTCTAATTCTATTAACTCTAATTGTAATTGATTAACTCTAAATCTATTAACTCTAATTCTAATCGATTAACTCTAACTCTATTAACTCTAATTCTAGTCGATAAACTCTAATTATATTAACTCTAATTCTAATCAAGTAATTCTATTCAGTTTACTCTAATTCGATTAACTCTCTTCGAATAACTAATATTCGATAACTCCTTTTCGAATAACCAATATTCAATAACTCCCTTCTTCGAATAAACTATATTCGATAAATCCCTTCCTCGATTACAAATACTTCATTTTCTATTTGTTTATACAAATATTTCCTTTTCTATTTTTTTTACAAATATTCCCTTTTCTATTTGTTTTACAAATATTCCCTTTTCTATTTGTTTACAAATATTCCATTTTCTATTTGTTTACAAATATTCCCTTTTCTCTTTGTTTATTCAACAAATAAATATTTCCTTTTAAATTTTATTTATTTAAAAAATAAATATTTCCTTTTCAATTCTATTTATTTTCTATATATTTACTTTTCAATTCTATTTGTAATTGTTTTACAAATATTTCTCTTTCTATTTTATTTGTAAATGTTTTACAAATATTTCTCTTTCTATTTTATTTGTAAAATGTTTTACAAATATTTCTCTTTCTATTTTATTTGTAAATGTTTTACAAATATTTCTCTCTCAATTTTATTTGTAAATGTTTTACAAATTTTTCTCTTTCTATTTACACTTTAAAATTTATCTTTTTACATTCCAGTATTTCTTATGGTAATTTACATACCCTATAACAATGGTCAATATCATCAAACACACATAATCAACAACAGATTATATATCCCATCATATATTTCAATATATGAAAAATAGTTAAACAAATGTTAAGGAATCCAGTTGGATTCCTCCGACCTGTTTCCCTGCATCCACAGATGTTAAATAATACAATTAACATCAATTTCATTTCACTATGAAATATTCTACTAAACAAAATCATTTTATATATATACATTTATATATATAACCAGATCTATAATTTCAACCCATTACTTAGCAGTTCAGCCAAACAGTCAATACACAGAAATCAATCAATATTTATCAGTTCTAAATATACATTATAAAAATATGAACTGGTAGAGTTCGTGAGTTTTACTCACATTGGCGGTTTATCGTTAAATATCGATAACCGTTGTAGATTCAGATCGGACAATTTATTTTGTTATAAATTATAACGGACTCCAATTCACTCCCAGCCATTTCCATTGCGTAGCCACCGTCTATACGATTCTAACGGATTTTGTTTCGTCTGATTCTGATATCATATGAGGTAGTTATGATTTTTACAATATATTATACACATTATGGACATTAACTAAATAATTAATTATAAATGTTAACCTTAATTATCTATTCAAATCGTTAATCACGATGGCACGCCTGCTCATCATCTCCTACTGACAACCCTTCCTACTTCACAGCCATTACTGAAGACTTTGGCCAATCCTTTCTTCTTCGATATTCCACAATCAAAGAAATTGAAAGCACCATTTTCTTCTTCATCCAAAACTCCTTCTATCCATTATTATACCCTTCAACTCGCACCCAAGAAGAAAGTCGTGACTTCACTGCTACCTCAGCCATGTCTTCAAGCTATCAGTAAAAACCCACATCACCAATTTCCACCGAACACTCCCTCTAGACGCCACCGAATCACACCAATACCGCATCAACAAGCTTCTCTTTTCCAACCTTACTAGTCCAACAAAAATCACATGGACCGATCACTTCCATCAAATTCCCGTTTTCGGTGGCTCGCACGAACTCCAATATTCCCATCGACAGCTTTAACTTCAGAAAATCCCCAAAAATTCCATGCAAGTGCGGTTTTACCTTCTCAATCCAAGTATGAATTCGAATCAAGCTATTACTTCTTCAATCGAACCAAACGTGGAGCCCTAGGTTCACGCTCGTAAAAATCTCGAGCTCGGAAAATGCATCGAGTTGTATAAAACTGGTACGAGTGTGTAGCCTTGGCCATCACGAATCCAATGAATTGTGTTTTGAGATTTTTAGAGGATCGGGTGATTTTTAAAAATTGTTTGAAGATCAAAAAAAGTTTACTGGATGAAAAGAACTTGCGGTGCATTTATTCTGTTGACCAAGGAAATGAAATTAGGTCTTAAGGGATGATAAAAGTTAGATATTTATAGGGGATTATTTTTAGAATTATTTTTAGATATTTTGGTTAGGATATTTTCATTTTTATATTCATTTTGCCTTCTAAAAATTCGTATGATCACACACGATTTCCGAAAATCATGAAAATGGGCATGTAGCTACAGTTCGACGTTACAGACCCAACTAAACTGGTTTCGTCGAATTCCAACTCCGTTTGCTCACAGAGCGTATTTTTAAATTCGAATTATCGTTTGTTTTTCACATTAAAATCCCGTACGACCACCTACTGACTTCAAAAATCAAGAAAATTGAAATATAACAATAATTTAATATTGCAGATCCAACAAAATTAGTTTCATCGAAAACGGAGGTCGTTTACAAAACTGACTATTTTTAAAGCCCTAAATAACTCATTTAAATATTAATATATTTAAACTAATTAAATTTAATATTTATAAATAAATATTCTCGTATATATTCACACAGAATATCATACAGCTCCAAAATAAAATATATCTGACTTTACAACTCGATATTTCATAGCCAAGCTATATCGATATTCGATTTATATAAAAAATCCTTTTATAATATAAATATATGTTTATAAATTTCAATGGAATTCCATAGTGACTTTTCTAAAATTTTATTCGGACATAAATCAAAATATACACGACGAAATCCCGATTTTTCTCTTCCACAAGAAAAATATACTTCACCAGCTTCGAACATTTCTTGTTTCACAGAAATCCGACTTAAAACGGACCCTGTATATTCAGTTGGAGTCCAAAATCGCCAAATATTGAACTGTCGCGCCATTTCGAGCTGAATTATAATTATAATATAACTATACATTCAAACTTCGTTTATATAATATATACACAAATATAATTCAACTCTAAACTGAATTATATATTATAAACAATCTAATTCACACAATATTGTGAATTCTACAAATTATGACTATTTCAGAATTAAATATATTATTCTATTATTTATATTAATTAAATATTCCATATTATTTAATATAATGACCATATAATTCTTTGAATCACTATTTAAATAATTAAATAAATTAATTATAATATCGTAAAAATACGGGACATTACAGACGACTTGATTGTTTTGTGGTATGTAATTGATTGATTTTTGGGTGTTTGATTGTGGTTGAAAAATGAAATTGATTGATACTGTGTCATTAGACTGCCTAGAAAAATGTATTAGGAAATTAAACCCCTTGTAAACGCCGCGAGGCCTAAGGTAGTGCGAGGAGCCGTACATCGGGACAGTGCCGGTTTTAATTACCCTGTCGTTATGCTGCCAAAATTTTCTGAAATATTTTTGTGATATGAAATATTCATGTTATTTTATACTAATTCTTTGAATTATATGAAAATTAAATTTTTAATATATATGTATGAATATGAAAATACTCATTATTTATCCACATAAAATCTATATTTTGTTGTTAATAAAAATGGTCATTTGTTTCATAAAAATGAATTTACATTTGATTTACATTTTAAATGTAAATGTGACATTAAAATAATCATTTAGAGAAAAATGAATTTACATGTGATCGTAGATTTTTAATGTAAATAAAACATTAAAATAAACATTTTAATATAAAGTGTATTTGCATTGCATTTTACGCTTTTATGTAATGCTACTTTAAAATAGACATTTGGATATAATAATGTTTTGACATTTGATTTCACATTTAAATGTAAATAATACATTAAAAGTAAAACATTATGAAATAAAAATGTGTCTACATTAGATTTACATTTCAATGTAGAGGAAAGCATTAAAATAAAAATTTTGATGTACAAATATATTTACATTAAAAGATTTAATTTCAATGTATATAAAAACATTAAAACCTCACATTTCTATATGAAATGTATTTACACTAGAATTTACATTTTCAATGTTTTACATTAAAATGGACATTGTTGTATGAAATTTTCTTTACTTTAAAATATATAATTTTAATGTAACCCAAAAAAAAGTCATTTGTTAAATAGAAATGCATTTATATTAAAATATACATTTTTGTGTAATGCAAGATTAAAAATAGACATTGTTAAAACAGAAATGTGTTTAGATTTAAATATGCACTTAGAATGTAATATAGAATTAAAAATTAGCCATTGGTCATATAGGAATGTATTAACATTTAATTACACATATACTGAAATGATGAAAATTACATTTTTCAATGTAATCACATATTGAAATGAAAATTTTCACTTTTTTTATAATGTAATCAGACATTGAAATGAAAAAATATTTTTTTTTCAATGTGATCATATTATGAAATCAAAAGTTACATTTTTATATGTAATTAAAGTAAAGAATCAAAAGTTACATTCTTTATATGTAATTAAAGTAAAGAATGAAAGTTACATTCTCATATGTAATTGAACTAAAGAATGAAAGTTACATATTCATATGTAATTAAAGTAAAGAATGAAATTACATTTTGTTTATAATCAAAGAAAGTACAGAAACTTACATTTTTCAATGTAAATAAGATATGGTTAGAAATTTACATTTTTCAATTAAATAAAGAATGAGATAGAAATTTGCATTTTTAATGAAATAAAATATTTCATTAGAAACATTACACTTTTATATGTAAATAAAGGATGAAGTTAGAATTTACATTTTCAATGTAAATATAGAATGAAATGAAAAATTAATTTTTTCAACGTAATCATATATTGAAATAAAAAGTTACATTTTTTTCAATGTAATAATATCTAGGATAAAATGATTACATTTTTAATGTAATCAAAGAAAAGAATAAAAATTACATTTTTAATGTAATCAAAAGAATTGAAATAAAAGATTTCAATTTGAAATGTTAAAATACCTTGAAATAAAATATTTCATTTTCAAATGTTAATATACACTGAAATAAAAGATTTCATTTTGCAATGTAATAATGCATTGAAGTAAAAGATTGGCATTTTCCAATTTAATGATAGGTTGAAATAAAATTTCACATTTTTATATAAGCGTGAAATCATATGAAAGATTCAAGATTTGATAAGATTTGTTTTAACATTAAAAATTTCATTTTTAATGTAATATATGATTTCACATATAAAAGAAATCAATGTTGAATTGAAAATGGTTTGAAATCGACGAATGATTTATATTTATATATAAATATAATTTAAAATAAAATGAATCACACTACTGCAGTTTGCATTTTGAAATCGTAACTTCAAACGATTATACCGAAAGATACGACCATCGGATTTTCCCAAAACTGGAACTGTAACACCCCACGTCCATTAATGTCACTCACAAAGGGAATGCATTAACTTCTATGGAGGTTTTAGGTGAATATAGGACAGCAAAATTTCAACAAGACAGATATAAAATAGTACTTGAAAATTTAAAAACTTTATTTCAATTGCAGCAGAAGTCAAAACATGTTTGGTTACATCATAACACCATAATCAAAGTCAAGTACAATATCTATCTTGATAAAACAAGTACATAATCCCATTACATAAATAGCCATTAAAAAGAAAGATAACAAGCTGGACTTTACTTCAGCAGTCCAAGCTTTCCAAGAGATAAGCAATCCAATCAGACTCCACTGGAACTTGGCCCAACCTGAGGACCTGAAGGGAGAAAAGGAGGAAAAAGAGGGGGGGTCAGACATAAAGTCCGGCGAGTATGATAATTCTACAATACTATTATCAAAATAACCGGACTAAGTCATAAGCTGGAAAACAAGGAAATGTCTATGAAAGAGCAGATTAAGGACATAGACAATCGCTAAAGGAAACGTTATTGGCGCTCCTAAATACTAAGGATAAACAATATACTGCACCACACCAGTCACCCTAAAGATTGATCCCACTTAGCTTCACTTAGAAACATTCTTGATGGCTTTACGTACTCCTAGCTGACTACATAGGTGACGCCTGCCCCTATCTCCACTAGGTGTACCCCACTTTCTATTTTTTGATCGGCTCCCTACTCGTAGATACCCGTGTTGGCCCCACAATAGGGTGTATCATTCCCCTAAGGTGGCAACCCGATATAACGGAGATGCACGGCTTATGCCTACACGATGCAACAACGTCTTACCTACCAACCCGGGTCCACACACGCATATGAAACCCGTTGGACTTGCGTTGCCACCGCTCCCTGTTTTGGCCTCTTATAGTCAAACCCAGTACGCGTGTCCTGTCCTCGACTTGGGTCGAGCCCACAAAGATACGTTTTGGGATACTGGTTGAAATGGCCCCCATTATCTCCCACAAGCATTCCACCTAAGCTTGTCCCCTTAGTCAATCCCACTTAACCCATTATTCATGTTCGTTACATGTGTGTTTGGTTAAGTCTAATCGTATTTCAAATGCCTCTAAAGGCAACCACTAGATTCTTCATGCCACCCAAGGCACCTACTTAACCCCCATGTCCCACCTTACATGATTATCTGGTTAAGTATTTCTTAATTCATTAAGACCATAACCTCATAAAGACCTCTCACATTAGACTGGCATTTATGGCAGCTGGATTTGCCGGGCGGGTCCGGGCAGTCTTACACCATAAAAGAGTCTAACCTCGTGTCTTTACAACTGTTATGCTTTAGTTTGGGCCTAGGACCTCTCACATTGGGCCGACATTTGTGACTACTGGATTTGCCGGGCGAGTCCGGGCAGGTTTACGTCAAAAACGGGTCCAACCTCGTGTCCTAAGCATTGATTATTATTAATAATCCACTTTCCCCAATTTTAATAATTCCCTACTTGAATTATTAATTAATTCCAAATTTAACAATGTCCATAATTGACTCAATTATGGACATCCATTTAAGGCATGCAAAATCATATCAATTGCACCCCAATTTATTAATTTCCTAATATTACCCCTACCCCACGTTTGAACGTTTATTCGCAAAATGTATGCTAGACCCGATTAGTCTAACTCATAGCATAAAAGAAAATATTCACAACAACAACATATATATGTGACTAAATGAATCCTAACAAGGGGTGAAACTTGCATATATCAAAATTACAACTTGCATAAGGTTATACATGTCATGGATCTAAGGGTGTCAACTTATTCATAATTCACATAATATGATTTTGATCAAATTTCATGTGTGAATCAACATCATTAACAATATGGTTTTATATGGGTACACCTAACTCAATAGGCAAATTCCCAAAAAAAATCAAAATTCATTTAATCATAGATTCATGTATATGGGTACACCTAACTTAATAGGCAAATTCCCATATTCAAGATCCAATTAATTTGTAGATTCATGTATATGGGTACACCTAACTCAATAGGAAAATTCCCATAATCAAGATCTATTATAAAAAAAACATAAACTTTAAACATGATCCAATTCTCATAAATGATAACATCATGATTTTACAACTTGCATGATTCAACACAACTTAACATGACATCATTATCATATAACATAAGTATTTCAACATATATGATAATATGAGATCTACAACACATGTAAGATTTACAACATAGCATATCATAATTTGCAACATAACTTGATATGATTTACAACATAGCATAACATGACTTACAACATGGCATAACATGATTTATAACATAGCATAGCATGATTAATCACATATGACATAGCATAGGATTATTTACAACATAATCACTACAACATAACAATATATATATGATAACATAATAGCATAAGAGATCCATAACAAAATTTACAAATACATAACAATTCATATGACTTTCTTGTGATCCAATTCATAACTTAATCGAATTATTTTATAATAACATTGTGAGAATCAGCATACTCACAATTTTAAAGAAGAGAAATAGAGAGAGAGAGCTTTTGATTTGATTTGAGTAGATTTAGTTTATAGATTAGGCCTTCTTCTTCTTCTTCTTTAGTTTGTGACGGCTACGCTGGACTCCATGGCAACGGCATGTCGGTAGCTCTCCAATTTTTCATATGAATTAGAATGAGAGACTACCCACTTATTTATAGAATTTAGGATTCATTTAGGCCATTAGATTTAACCAAGAAATAACCGCAGCCGTTCAAACAAGATGGGGTTTATCATATTGACTCAGCAATGAGTCAGAAGTGACTCAGCAAACACTCAACAAATTAATAAACTTCTATTCATGTTTACATTAACTGCCCATATATATATAAAAATATATATATATACACACGCACCTATTCATGAATTCAAATTAATCCATATTTAACTTATGACCATTTCTACACATTAATTTTCCAATTAATGTCTTAATTCCATTTTTCGCCTTTTAAGGCAATTCACATATCTCAAATTTGTTATATGCCTTTTTAAGGCTATTTCGTGCAAATTCTCAATATTAATTCTTTTAATTTGTGAATATTAGTATTAACTGATTTACGGGGTGTTACATTCTCCCCTCCTTAAAGGATTTCGACCCCGAAATCTTCAAACCAAGGAGAATGTTTAACCTAACATCCAATCAACCATCTACTCAATCATCAAACACTGGCATCCACTGTCCTTATAGACTTCTAATGCTTTTATGTTTAAATGCATAGTGTGTGTATATGTCTGTATCTAATGCAAAATTAGGCGGTCCACTGATTCAATTGACCTCCTTGATGCAATTCATGATAGTGCCATGCATCCATTATGTATGCAAAAGATCCTAATTGCTTACATACTACTTCTATATGCGTGCACATCCATTCAACCGAATGCAACATCTATATGATGGTACAACCATTATACATCCATTATACTAAATACATTCATTTATGCAATATGCAATATGTAGTGACTGAGCCGATCTAGTGCCTAAAGTGTGTGTATATATGCATCCACGAGCAACCACTTGCATCCATTTTGCATCCATCATACATAACATGTCTCAAACACATGTTTCAACCATAGGATTATCCTAACTAAAGGTCAAAGATACTAATGAGAGGACATACTAAAGATAAGATAAGATAAGATAAGTGATGAAGGAGAAATTAAAAGACATACCCTCAAAAAGAAAAGGGTGCAACGAACGCATCTTCTCTTCTGTCTCCCAAGTAGCGTTGCTTTCATCATCTCCCCATTGCACCTTAACTAGTCTGACCTCTCGATTCCTCAACTTTTTGATCTTCGACCCAAGAATGCATGTAGGAGCTCGTCTAATTGTTGCATCACGCTCTATTTCCACCTCTTTAAGCAAGCTCCGCTCTACCACCTTCGCGGTCTTGTGCAAACACTTCCTCAAATGTGATACATGGAATACGTCGTGTACTCCACTAAGTTTCTCAGGAACCTCCACCCTATACGCCATCTTCCCAATCCTGTCTTTTATAGGAACCGGCCCTACAAACCTTGGCGCTAATTTCCCAACGGACCCAAAGCGAACAACATTCCGTAACGGAGATAGTTTGATAAAAACCATGTCCCCAATGTCAAACTCAAGATCTGTCCTCCTCTTATCAACTTACGATTTCTGCCTATCTTGTGCTGCTTTCATCCTCCTTCGAATCAAATCAATCTTCTCTAAGGTTTCCCTAACCATATCGGGCCCAAGTAGGATTTTATCGGTAGATTCCCACCAACATATAGGCGAACGGCAAGGCCTTCCATAAAGAGCTTCGAAAGGTGCCATGCCAATACTAGACTGAAAGCTATTATTATATGTGAATTCTACCAACGGAAGGTGCTCTTCCCATGTACCCCCAAAGTCTAGGATACAAAGCCTTAAAAGATCCTCTAGAATACGATTCACCCTCTCGGTCTGGCCATCCGTCTGAGGATGATATGCGGTGCTCAAACATAGCTGAGTCCCTACCGCCTCTTGTAAACTCTTCCAAAATTCGCTAGTGAAGATGGGATCACGGTCGCTTACTATACTAGAAGGAATACCGTGCAAACGAACTATCTCTTTAATGTATACCGAAGCCAACCACGGAGCAGTCCTCTTACTTTTCACGGGAATAAAATGGGCGCTCTTAGTAAGTCTATCTACTATAACCCAAATCCCCGTATTACCCTTCCTTGATCTGGGTAATCCATCCACAAAATCCATTGAGACGCTTTCCCATTTCCATAGTGGAACTTCCAATGGGTGAAGCAACCCACCGGGTTTCCTTTGTTCCGCTTTTACTCGTTGGCACACCAAGCATCTAGCGACGTACTCGGCCACATCCTTCTTCATACTGGCCCAAAAGAAAACTCGCTTCATATCTTTGTACATCTTGTCTCTGCCGGGATGAATGGTCATCTTTGAGCGATGAGCATCATCAAGAATGGCCTTCCTTAAGTCTTCGTCTTATGGTACACAAAGTCTATTATCCCTTCGTAACCAACCCTTATCGTCTAGGGTATACCTACGAAGATGGCTAGACGACTCCCCTCCTTTGAGCTTTTCTATTATCTCAACCAACTGGGGGTCGTCTTGCTGTGCCTCACCAACTCGTCCTAGAAGTGTAGGTCTAACCTCCAAGGATGCTAACAAACGAGGTACTCAGTCAACGGAGGGTCTAAAGTCAAACATGGAGATGAATTCTAAGCTTCGTCGTTCAACAAACAACGGACTCATGGACAACCTTTACCTACTTAAGGCATCTGCTACCACGTTACCCTTGCCCGGGGTATATGCTATTTCAAAATCGTAGGAGGCTAAGAATTCCATCCACCGTTGCTGCCTTAAATTCAAATCCTTCTTAGAGAATAAGTATTTTAATGATTTGTGGTCAGTGAACAGTTCGAATTTCTCACCAAGAAGATAGTGACGCCAGGACTTAAGCGCGAAAACAATTGCGGCTAACTCAAGGTCATGCGTAGGGTAATTCTTTTCATGAACCCTCAACTGCCTTCCACCATAGGCTATTACTCTTCCCTCTTGCATGAGGACCGCGCCAAGTCCCGTCCCACAAGCATCAGTATATACGGTAAACGGTTTATTCCCGTCTGGCAGCACTAAGACTGGGGCTGAAGTTAAGGCTCTCTTTAAACGTTGGAACGCATCATCACAATCTTCGTCCCATGTAAAGACCAGGTTCTTCTTCGTTAACCGTGTTAATGGAGCTGATATTTTTGCGAAGTCTTTGATAAACTTCCTATAATAGCCAGCCAACCCCAAGAAACTTCTTACTTCGGTTACATTTTTAGGGACCTTCCAATCTTGGATGGCCACCACCCTTGCGGGATCCACTGCTATCCCTTCCTTGGAAACACGTTCCCTAAGAACCGTACTTCTTTCCTCCAGAAGTGACACTTAGAAAATTTTGCCTTAAGGTTATGCGCTCGAAGGGTTTCCAACACTTCCCTAAGATGTACGGCATGCTCTTCTTCATTCTTAGAAAAGACTAAGATGTCATCCACAAAGACTACCACGAATTTGTTAAGGTACTCCCTAAACACCCTACTCATCAAATCAACAAAATATGCGGGGGCGTTTGTCAAACCAAAGGGCATCACAAGCCATTCATAGAATCCGTCAGGAGTCCTAAAAGCAGTCTTATCTATACTATCCTCAGCCACTCTCAGTTGATGAAAGCCAGTGGCTAAGTCCAACTGCGAAAACACTGAGGCGCCAACTAACTGATCAAAGAGATCGTCAATCCTCGACAGTGGGTGTCGGTTCTTTTTAGTAAGCTTGTTTAGTTCTCTATAGTCCACACAAAGTCTAAGGGACCCATCCGCCTTTGTAGCAAATACTACTGGAGCACCCCACTCCGATATACTACGTCTTATGAACCCCTTCTCAAGCAACTCCTTCACTTTCTTATTGAGTTCCCTCCTTTCACGAGGAGCCATGTGGCGCACTGGCAAAGATACGGGTTTAGCATTATCCACAAGATAAATTCGAAAGTCTATCTCCCGCTTTGGAGGTAAGCCCTTCACCTCCTCAAACACATTCGGATATTCCCGGACCACCTCTACCGATCGCAGATTCTCTATAGACGCATCAAGCGATTTAAGATAACTTAGCATAACGGAATTTATGGATTACAAAAGATGTCAAGAGCATTACCAAGGCGAGTCACAAGCCTAACTACTCTCCTTTCACAATCAAGAATGGCCCCATTTCTAGATAACCAATCCATTCCTAAAATTAGCCCATAGCCCGTGAAGCCCAATACATAAGCATCACATCTAAATTCAACGCTAAGTATAGAGATTTTCAAATCCAAACATATCATGGTCAAATGAGCCGAACCCCCAATTGGATTTGAAACAACCAAGGGATCCTCTACTAAACTGGTGTTCAAGTGCAGTAATTCAACTAATGATGCAGAGATAAACGAATGAGATGCGCCAGAATCGAATAAGGTACGGACAGGATGATCAAACAGAAAAACTAAGCTTTCAACAGAAATTGTTCTACCTCTTTCTTGCAGCGGTGGGGCCGCAATAGCCTGAACTTGCCCCCTTGCCTGCCCTGGTGCCATAAGAGCCTGCACCTGTCCTCCCGAGGTAGACCCTGCCCTCTGCCCCTTCTTTGGGCAGTCCTTCACCAAATGTCCCGCATCTCCACAATGAAAACAACCAGTCTTCTTTTTCTTTCTACAATCTTTGCTGAGATGGCCAGGCGTCCCACAATTGAAGCATCTCTTCTTCCCTTTGCCATTATTGTTTTTACCACCCTTCTTATTTTGCTGTTGGGGTTTCTTCTGATCCCCTTTCTTTTCAACTGCCTTATCCTCATGCATAAGTGCCATTTCTACTAGCCTTTCAAAGGTGGCTCCCATAGGGATGTGGGTCATAGCCAACCCTTGCAACGGTTCATTCAAGCCTCTAACGAACCTCAAAGCTTTCTTCTCTGGCGTGTTCACCAACTCTGTAACACCCCACCTCCGCCAGTGTCACTCTTGCAAGGGCACTGACTTTGGAGGGGCGTTTATACAAGGTAAACATGCATGCAGATATCACAAGACAGAACATATAAGAAAGAAAAAAAACCAGAGGAAATATAGCAGCGGATAAAAACTAGCATATCAAAACCATAAGTTAAGTTACAACACAGTACTTGATCATTATTTTCCATAAACAAAGTCTAGAAACATAAAACTGGAAACTGGAAAGGAAAACATAAAGTAGCTATCCCCAAGGTAGAAAACCATAGCGAGCTCAAGTCCAAAGCATACATGAGCTATCCAAGAAAAGCAGCTAAGATCCAAGCTAAGTACTGGTATTCCCGCCCTGTAAACCTGGAGGGGGGGAAACGAAAGAAAAGAGGCGAAAGAAAATGGGTCAGTCAAAAGACTGGTAAGTCCTACCTACTATTGTACAACAACTAATAAAGTTAACTGTATATGTAAACAAGGATGAGTCATAGGATGATAACTAGCATGGTAAAAAAAAAGTCAACAAGATAGATCAAGTGTGGCCCCGCATATACAAGGTTGAGGTTTGCACCAAGTGTACTAGTTTCACAAGTCATGTCAAGTGTAAACAAGAAGTGATCCCCAGGCCCAAGTTTGGCCCAACATCATGAATGACATAAACCAAGGTCCAACTAGCACGGTCTAGTCGATCGGCTCTCCTAAAGCCTAACTCGTCAAGTGTCGGTGTCATACGGCCCAACTACGAAGTGTAGCTAAACTGTGCTAGGTCCACCCTAGGGTGTATCAAGTCCTAGGGTGTCAACCACTGACACAAACCAAGCACGCACAGTTTAAACCTACTGGTGCCTGTGCCTGCTTTTTCAACTCCGGACCATGTGCACGACCATGGCCCGCCTGAACCTACACCGGCGCACCTACACAGCCGTCGTTTTGGTCGCTTACATGTCATCCCAGTAATCGTGCCCCACCCTAGCCTAGTCCCTAAGGTATCATGATACAACCAAGAGGGTTACTGGTGCAAAGGACCACGTAACTATGGTTTCCTTAATGGGTTAAACGTGGTTAACCCAACTCATCCAAGTACCAAGTTGGTTAAGTGTACCCAAGGTTCATGACTTAACCCTACCAACCCAACGTGTTTAATTGGTTAAGTATTCAAGCGGTCCATGACTTAACCCTACCATGTGGCATTAATTAATTTAGTGCATCCAACCTCTCACATTAGACCTTGCTGTGGTTACTAGTTAGGCCGGGCGGGTCCGGGTAGGTTTACACCACAACTTAGTCTAACCTCGGGTTTCACGTGCAACATGACCAACTACTCACATTGGGTCCTATTGCTTGTAGCCACTAGTTAAGCCGGTCGGTTCAGGGTAGGTTTATGCTACAAGCTCAACCCAACCTCGAGTTGGCCATCCTCATGTTGTCTAAGTGTCATGTCCATCATGTTTTCAAAACACATTACAAATTTTCAAGCAATTGGGTAGACCTAACTTAATAGGTAAATTCCCAATGGGTAGACCTAACTTAATAGGTAAATTCCCAAGCTTATGTTTTTATGTCTTTTAAGTTTACCCAACCCCAAACGCAATCCCCTCGCTTTACATATCGCAATAGCGCATAAAGGATAGAAAGAGGGAACTTGGCAAAATCATGACATAAAGGTGTTGGAGCCACAAGTTAAACATGGTGGCATATGAGACAAAGATGTGATCATAAACTTGCATATCATGTTATCAACTTGCAAGATATTCATAAGCATGCATAACATCATTTTAACTTGCATAGTGTTCATATGCATGCATAACATCATTTTAACTTGCATAGTGTTCATATGCATGCATAACATGGTTTCAACTTGCATAAGGTTCATATGCATGCATAACATGGTTTCAACTTGCATAAGGTTCATATGCATGCATAACATCAAACTTGGCAAATAGGCGGAACATGGCCATAGATAGCATGAGATAAGAACTAGTAACATGCATATAACATTATATGCATGTTAATACAAGGTTTATGAGAGTTTCAAAGTTGCATCATCCAACCTTTCCAACCAAAGATCATATCTTTCTATGCATAAAGCCAAGGTAATGACTTTACTAACATGCATAGAGTAAGCTTATGCATAAAATCATAAGATCAAAGCACATATCATGATTAACCCCAAACTCAACTTACAACATAACATATTAACTTCATAGTTAAAATAAAAGAGTAGAAATAGGCTTACAATGCTATGACGACTCAAATGAGTATAGCAAATGTAAGAAACCCCCTTATGCAACTAATTAAAACCCCAAAATGCAAGCAAACTTGATCAAGACTCCTCCTTTATGATGCCAATAGAGAAACAAGACTTTAATGCAAGCTAAAGAGGATCATACAAGCCTAAATACACTTGTATGCATGGAAATTTCTTGAAAATTGATTTAGGAATTTATGAAGAGAGTGGAGGCCATGAGAGGATTGATTTTGCCATAGTTTAGTTGTAGGTTAGATTAATGATGATTTAGGGTAGGTTAGGGTCTTATTTATAGATTAGGCTAGTGATTTAGACCATAGGATTAAACCCTAGTTCTCATCTCAACCCTCCAAATCGAATCTGGCCCCCAAGCTCAACACAAACCCCAAAATGGTGCACCAGGCAGAACTGGGCGTCTGAGCCAAGTCGACAGCCAAGTCGACAGGGCTGTCGACCTGGTCAGACCCAGTCGACTCCCAAGTCGACAG
Source organism: Allium sativum (assembly GCA_030737875.1). NCBI lineage: Eukaryota > Viridiplantae > Streptophyta > Magnoliopsida > Asparagales > Amaryllidaceae > Allium > Allium sativum. Next base: position 739,393,063 of record CM060909.1, on the reverse strand, counting down.
GGCTGTCGACTTGGGTACTGTTGCGGGAATTTTCCCGCCTTGGCCCAACTGCCCCAATTTCCAAGCTTAGACTTGAATTTGAAAAATCTGTTTTTATTTAGAAATTTTCTGAAAACTTTGTTGGGCCTTAATCGGGTCATACGGACTCCGATTTTCAAAAACTCAGACTCTATTTCGCGTATTTTTCCGAGACGAACGCAATGGCATAGCCCGTTTCCCTTGATTCAGATTTTACAGTTTAATTCTGCCTCCATTTATGTTATAACATGTTATTCAAAAATACGGGTTGTTACATTCTCCCCTCCTTAAAGGATTTCGTCCCCGAAATATCCAAGTTAGGAAGAACGTATCCTACCATCCATCATCCATCTACTCAAAACATCATCCACGAGCAATCATTGTCCTTAAAAGGTTCTAAATGCTGTATGATCATATGCAAAGGTGTGTGTATATGTACTTATCTAATGCAAATATCATCAATGCAGATTATGTTAGTGAAATGAATCCATATGTATGCAATTCCTAACATAATGTATAACATCTATATGTGTGCACATCACATACATCCATATGCAACATCCATGTGATAACACAAAAATTTTCATCCATGAATAAGCATAAACACTCATGCATATGCAATATGAGAGTGTGTGAGCCGATCTTAGTGCCTAATGTGTATCATGCATCCACGAGTATCCACTTGCAACCACTTGCAACCATCAAGCATAACATGTTTCAAATATATGTTTCATCCAAAGGGTTTCTACCTAAGGTTCTCATGACAAGGTTAGCACGATAACTAGATAAACATGGATAGCAAAGAGAAAGATATGCTAACAAAGAAAAGAGATTGAGAGTGTACCCTCAAAAAGGAATGGATAAAGCCCACGCATCTTCTCCTCGGTTTCCCAAGTTGCGTCTTCTTCGGCTTCACCCCATTGAACCTTCACCAACTTGACCTCTCGATTCCTTAGCTTCTTGGTCTCCGTCCCCAAGATACGAATCGGAGCTCTCCTCAAAGTAGCTTCTTTCTCCACTTCCACATCTTCCAGAACACTTGGCTCAACAACCTCTGCTGACTCATGTAAACACTTCCGGAGATGCGAGACATGAAAAACATTGTGTACTCCGGCAAGCTTCTCGGGCAATTTCACTCTATAAGCCATCTGCCCGATCCTCTCTATAATAGGGAAGGGTCCAACAAATCTCGGTGCTAACTTCCCAACGACTCCAAATCGGACCACATTCCGCAAAGGAGAAACCTTCACGAAAACCATATCTCCAACATCAAACTCCAAATCAGATCTTCGCTTATCAGCATAGGATTTCTGTCGGTCTTGGGCCGCTTTCATCCGTCTTCGAATCAACTCGATCTTCTCGGATGCATCTCTGATCATATCAGGCCCAAGTATAAGCTTATCTGTAGTCTCCCACCAACATGTAGGCGACTTGCACGGCCTCCCATATAAAGCTTCAAATGGTGCCATCCCTATGCTTGCTTGATAACTGTTATTATATACAAACTCAACAAGAGGAAGATGGTCTTCCCAAGTACCACCAAAATCCGGAATACAAAGCCTTAACAGATCCTCGAGTACCCTATTCACCCTTTCGGTTTGACCGTCCGTCTGTGGGTGATAAGCAGTACTTAGATTCAACCTCGTGCCCATGGCTTCTTGCAAGCTATTCCAGAACTGACTTGTAAAGATTGGGTCACGGTCACTGACAATACTAGAAGGGACTCCATGAAGTCTCACAATCTCGCGAAGATATACAGACGCTAGCCAAGATGCGGTCCTCTTGCTCTTTACCGGAATGAAATGAGCACTCTTCGTAAGTCTGTCCACAATGACCCAAATGCTCGTATTCCCTTTCCTTGACCTTGGTAGCCCATCAATAAAATCCATGGAAATACTCTCCCACTTCCAAAGTGGAACGTCTAGCGGATGCAATAGCCCACCGGGCTTCTTCGACTCGGCCTTAACTTGCTGGCAAATGATACATCTAGAAACAAACTCTGCCACATCCTTCTTCATCCCAGGCCAAAAGAAAATACGCTTCATATCTTTATACATCTTATCTCCGCCTGGATGTATAGTCAACTTAGAGCGTTGCGCTTCTTCAAGAACTTTTCTTACTAGATCTTCTACCACTGGTACGCATAACCTTCCATCTCTCCTCAGCCAACCCTTGTCATCAATAGAATATCGAGCGAGATGACTAGATGTCTCTCCTCGAATTAGCTTATCCATAATCTCAACTATCTGAGGATCTTCTTTCTGCGAAGCCCCAACTTGATCAAGAAGGGTAGGTCTGAGTTCCAGAGATGCTAAAGAACCGGTCATCGACTCAATTACCAAAGAGAAATCAAAGGTTGCCACATACTCTAAATTCTTCATCTCAACGAATAGAGGACTTAGGGTCAACCTCTTTCTGCTTAGTGCATCAGCCACAACATTACCCTTGCCAGGGGTATAAGCTATCTCGAAGTCATACGATGCCAAGAATTCCATCCACCTTTGCTGCCTAAGATTCAGATCTTTCTGCGAGAAGAGATACTTGAGTGATTTGTGATCAGTATACAACTCAAACCTTTCACCTAAAAGATAGTGGCGCCAGGACTTGAGAGCAAAGACAATCGCCGCCAACTCCAAGTCATGAGTGGGGTAGTTCTTCTCATGAACTTTAAGTTGCCTACCCCCATAACATATCACTCTTCTCTCCTGCATCAGAACAGCGCCTAACCCCGTGCCACATGCATCGGTATACACGGTAAACATTTTACCGCCATCGGGTAATGCCAAAACTGGAGCTGTGGTAAGGGCCCTTTTGAGCCTTTGAAAAGCAAGCTCACACTCTAAGTCCCATGCAAAGACTAAGTTCTTCTTCGTCAATGTAGTGAGAGGGGCCGAAATCTTAGCGAAGTCTCTAATGAACTTCCTATAATAGCCTGCCAGACCGAGAAAGCTTCGCACTTCGGTTGCATTCTTAGGAGTCTTCCAGTCTTGAACTGCAACCACTTTCCCGGGATCCACAGCTATACCCTGCTTAGAAACTATATGTCCAAGAAACCGGACTTCCTTTCTCCAAAAGTGACATTTGGAGAACTTGGCTTTCAACTGATGGGCTCTAAGCGTATCCATCACTTCCCTGAGATGTCTAGCATGCTCTTCCTCGTCTTTTGAGAAGATTAGAATGTCATCTACGAAGACCACGACAAACTTGTTCAAGAACTCCCTGAACACCCTACTCATTAAGTCTACGAAATATGCGGGTGCATTAGTCAAGCCGAACGGCATGACAAGCCATTCGAAAAATCTATCTGGAGTCCTGAACGTAGTCTTGTCTATACTGTCTTCAGCTACCCTGAGCTGATGGAATCCAGTAGCAAGGTCAAGCTGAGAGAAAACAGAAGCACCAACAAGCTGGTCGAAGAGGTCATCTATCCTCGGTAATGGATGCCTATTCTTCTTGGTCAGCTTGTTCAACTCTCGATAATCAACACATAGACGAAGCGAGCCGTCCGCCTTAGTAGCGAACACCACAGGAGCACCCCATTCGGAAATGCTTCGCCTAATAAAATTCTTCTCAAGTAGCTCCTTGATTTGCTTACTGAGCTCTCTCCTTTCACGCGGGGCCATGTGCCTAACTGGTAAGGAGACTGGCTTAGCATTATCAACCAGATAAATGCGGAAATCTATCTCTCGCTTAGGGGGTAACCCCTTAACTTCTTCAAAGACATCAGGGTATTCTCAAACCACCCTTACAGATTGCAGATCATCGATGGACGAGTCAAGAGATTCAAGATAACATAGCATGATGGGATCTAGCGGGTTGCAAGAAATCTCTAGGGTATTACCCAGGTGAGTCATGAGTCTCACCACCCTATGCTCACAATCGAGAATGGCTCCATAGCGGGACAACCAATCCATGCCCAAGATCAACCCGTATCCCGTGAACCCGAGAACATAAGCATCACACGAGAATTCTATGGTCAAGATAGAAATCCTCAAATCCATACAGATCATAGATAAATGGGCTGAACCCCCAATCGGATTCGAAACACAAACGGGATCCTCAACTAAGCTAGTACTTAGGTGCAAAATTTCAACAATGTCAGAAGAAATAAAACTATGCGATGCGCCAGAATCAAATAAGGTGCGAACAGGATAATCAGAAATATAAACAAGACTTTCTACAGAAATGCTACCTCGATCCTGAACTGGAGCGGCGTTGAGAGCATGCACTTGCCCTCTGGATGAACCTGCACGTTGAGTCTGTCCATGCCCCTGCTTCTTAGGGCAATCCTTGCTAAAATGTCCTGTCTCTCCACAGTGAAAGCACCCACCCAATTTCATTCTCTTCTTCCTACAGTCCTTGGCTATGTGCCCAACAATCCCACAGAAGTGGCACTTTCTTGTGTCCTTTGCCTTGTTCTTGTTGCCCTTGTTGTTCTTGTTGTTCTGATTACTCTGATTCCCTCCCCACTTGGAGTCTGCCTTCTTAGGCTGAGTCTCATTGGGCTTGACTTCTTTCTTCCCATTCTTATCCTCTCCCTGCAGCAGTGTCATGTCTACTAGGCTCTCGAAAGTGGCCCCCATGGGTATGTGTGACATGGCTAGACCTTGTAATGGCTCATTTAACCCTCGTGCAAAACGTAGAGCCTTCTTCTCGGGAGTATTGACCATGTCCAACCCGAATCGGGCAAGCTGGTTGAACTTATTCACATACTCTCTCACTGTCATGTCTCCTTGCTTCAAGGCTATGAACTTTTCTAGTTGCAAATTTGCCTCTGCAGACGATAGAAACTTAAGCCCAAACCTTGCCCTAAAGTCGGCCCAGGTTTCTACGGGCCTAGTAGCATTGGTGACCTCCCAACAATAAGAAGCTTCCTCCTTTAGTAGCCAAACCGCCAACAGAACCTTTCTATGGTCCTCTATATCAAAGATGGCAAAGAGATCTTCGGTCTCCTTCAACCAATTTCTTGCCTCTACAAAAGTCTCGGTCCCAACAAAATTCTTGCCACCCATTGCCTTGAAGTCCTTGCAAACCTTGGCGAAATCGGCTTGCGGTTGCTGAGGAGGAGGAGGAGGGGGTGGAACCTCAGTGATAGTGGGAGTGGTTGCTGGACCTGCATTGTTGGCCCTAGCTTCCAAGTACCTCCGGAACAATCCGGGAATGGTGACTCCCTCAGGAAGATTGAGATCGGCCATGCTGAAAAAGGGAAAAGATAGATTTAGAACGAGGAAACGAAGGATAGTGCTTATGGCTCTTGGGGGATAGCCTTTCAAAATAAACTAGACTTTTCTTTGGAAAATACTTAATTGGTTTTGAAAATAGCTTTTAAAAGTAACTTTAAAACCCTTTTTGCTCCAATCTCGTAAACCTTAGGCTCTGATACCAAATGTAACACCCCACCTCCGCCAGTGACACTCTTGCAAGGGCACTGACTTTGGAGGGGCGTTTATACAAGGAAAACATGCATGCAGATATCACAAGACAGAACATATAAGAAAAAAAAAACCCAGAGGAAATATAGCAGCGGATAAAAACTAGCATATCAAAACCATAAGTTAAGTTACAACACAGTACTTGATCATTATTTTCCATAAACAAAGTCTAGAAACATAAAACTGGAAACTGGAAAGGAAAACATAAAGTAGCTATCCCCAAGGTAGAAAACCATAGCGAGCTCAAGTCCAAAGCATACATGAGCTATCCAAGAAAAGCAGCTAAGATCCAAGCTAAGTACTGGTATTCCCGCCCTGTAAACCTGGAGGGGGGGGGGAAACGAAAGAAAAGAGGCGAAAGAAAATGGGTCAGTCAAAAGACTGGTAAGTCCTACCTACTATTGTACAACAACTAATAAAGTTAACTGTATATGTAAACAAGGATGAGTCATAGGATGATAACTAGCATGGTAAAAAAAAATTCAACAAGATAGATCAAGTGTGGCCCCGCATATACAAGGTTGAGGTTTACACCAAGTGTACTAGTTTCACAAGTCATGTCAATTGTAAACAAGAAGTGATCCCCAGGCCCAAGTTTGGCCCAACATCATGAATGACCTAAACCAAGGTCCAACTAGCACGGTCTATTCGATCAGCTCTCCTAAAGCCTAACTCGTCAAGTGTCGGTGTCATACGGCCCAACTACGAAGTGTAGCTAAACTGTGCTAGGTCCACCCTAGGGTGTATCAAGTCCTAGGGTGTCAACCACTGACACAAACCAAGCACGCACAGATTAAACCTACTGGTGCCCGTGCCTGCTTTTTCAACTCCGGACCATGTGCACGACCATGGCCCGCCTGAACCTACACCGGCGCACCTACACAGCCGTCGTTTTGGTCGCTTACATGTCATCCCAGTAATCGTGCCCCACCCTAGCCTAGTCCCTAGGGTATCATGATACAACCAAGAGGGTTACTGGTGCAAAGGACCACGTAACTAGGGTTTCCTTAATGGGTTAAACGTGGTTAACCCAACTCATCCAAGTACCAAGTTGGTTAAGTGTACCCAAGGTTCATGACTTAACCCTACCAACCCATCGTGTTTAATTGGTTAAGTATTCAAGCGGTCCATGACTTAACCCTACCATGTGGCATTAATTAATTTAATGCATCCAACCTCTCACATTAGACCTTGCTGTGGTTACTAGTTAGGCCGGGCGGGTCCGGGTAGGTTTACACCACAACTTAGTCTAACCTCGGGTTTCACGTGCAACATGACCAACTACTCACATTGGGTCCTATTGCTTGTAGTCACTAGTTAAGCCGGTCGGTTCCGGGTAGGTTTATGCTACAAGCTCAACCCAACCTCGAGTTGGCCATCCTCATGTTGTCTAAGTGTCATGTCCATCATGTTTTCAAAACACATTACAAATTTTCAAGCAATTGGGTAGACCTAACTTAATAGGTAAATTCCCAATGGGTAGACCTAACTTAATAGGTAAATTCCCAAGCTTATGTTTTTATGTCTTTTAAGTTTACCCAACCCCAAACGCAATCCCCTAGCTTTACATATCGCAATAGCGCATAAAGGATAGAAAGAGGGAACTTGGCAAAATCATGACATAAAGGTGTTGGAGCCACAAGTTAAACATGGTGGCATATGAGACAAAGATGTGATCATAAACTTGCATATCATGTTATCAACTTGCAAGATATTCATAAGCATGCATAACATCATTTTAACTTGCATAGTGTTCATATGCATGCATAACATCATTTTAACTTGCATAGTGTTCATATGCATGCATAACATGGTTTCAACTTGCATAAGGTTCATATGCATGCATAACATGGTTTCAACTTGCATAAGGTTCATATGCATGCATAACATCAAACTTGGCAAATAGGCGGAACATGGCCATAGATAGCATGAGATAAGAACTAGTAACATGCATATAACATTATATGCATGTTAATACAAGGTTTATGAGATTTTCAAAGTTGCATCATGCAACCTTTCCAACCAAAGATCATATCTTTCTATGCATAAAGCCAAGGTAATGACTTTACTAACATGCATAAAGTAAGCTTATGCATAAAATCATAAGATCAAAGCACATATCATGATTAACCCCAAACTCAACTTGCAACATAACATATTAACTTCATAGTTAAAATACAAGAGTAGAAATAGGCTTACAATGCTATGACGACTCAAATGAGTATAGCAAATGTAAGAAACCCCCTTATGCAACTAAATAAAACCCCAAAATGCAAGCAAACTTGATCAAGACTCCTCCTTTATGATGCCAATAGAGAAACAAGACTTTAATGCAAGCTAAAGAGGATCATACAAGCCTAAATACACTTGTATGCATGGAAATTTCTTGAAAATTGATTTAGGAATTTATGAAGAGAGTGGAGGCCATGAGAGGATTGATTTTGCCATAGTTTAGTTGTAGGTTAGATTAATGATGATTTAGGGTAGGTTAGGGTCTTATTTATAGATTAGGCTAGTGATTTAGACCATAGGATTAAACCCTAGTTCTCATCTCAACCCTCCAAATCGAATCTGGCCCCCAAGCTCAACACAAACCCCAAAATGGTGCACCAGGCAGAACTGGGCGTCTGAGCCAAGTCGACAGCCAAGTCGACAGGGCTGTCGACCTGGTCAGACCCAGTCGACTCCCAAGTCGATAGGGCTGTCGACTTGGGTACTGTGGCGGGAATTTTCCCGCCTTGGCCCAACTGCCCCAATTTCCAAGCTTAGATTTGAATTTGAAAAATCTGTTTTTATTTAGAAATTTTCTGAAAACTTTGTTGGGCCTTAATCGGGTCATACGGACTCCGATTTTCGAAAACTCGGACTCTATTTCGCATATTTTTCCGAGACGAACGCAATGGCATAGCCCGTTTCCCTTGATTCAGATTTTACAGTTTAATTCTGCCTCCATTTATGTTATAACATGTTATTCAAAAATACGGGTTGTTACAAACTCCAAGCCAAACCTTGCTAACTGATTAAATTTATTGACATACTCCTTCACTGATAAGCTCCCTTGCTTTAATGTCAGGAATTTTTCCATATTTAAATTCTCCTCTGCCCTTGAAAGAAACTTTTCCTCAAACCTTCGTCTGAAATCCGCCCATGAATCAACTGGACGTTCCCCGTTAGTGACCTCCCACCAAAACGAGGCCTCTCCCTTCATTAACCAAGCAGCTAAACGGACTTTCCTCCCATCTTCCACTTCAAAGATATCCAACAATTCCTCAGTCTCCTTAAGCCAGTCTCTGGCCTCCACAAACGTCTCAGTCCCTTGAAAAGTTTTTCCTCCCATAGCCTTAAATTCCTTGCACGTCTTTGCAAACGTGTCAACACGAGGAGGAGGAGGAGGAATGGGTGCAACTGGGGGTGGAGGAACATCTGCTGGGCCGGCAGTGGTGGCCCTAGCCTCCAAATATCTCCTAAACCACCCTGGAATCGTCACACCTTCTGGGAGACTAAGATCTTCAGCCATGCTGAAACGAAAAAGGAAAGATTCAAAATGGAGAATTCGAAAGATAAAGATAAGGATATGGCTATTTGGGATTATGTTTTTCATAAAAACCTTCTCTAAATAACATGTTTTCGAAAGCTCTTCTTCCAAAAAATACTTTAGAAAAATATTTTTCTAAAAATTTTATCTGTTCTAGTAACCTTATGCTCCGATACCACGTGTAACACCCCACGTCCATTAATGTCACTCACAAAGGGAATGCATTAACTTCTATGGAGGTTTTAGGTGAATATAGAACAGTAAAATTTCAACAAGACAGATATAAAATAGTACTTGGAAATTTAAAAACTTTATTTCAATTGCAGCAGAAGTCAAAACATGTTTGGTTACATCATAACACCATAATCAAAGTCAAGTACAATATCTATCTTGATAAAACAAGTACATAATCCCATTACATAAATAGCCATTAAAAAGAAAGATAACAAGCTGGACTTTACTTCAGCAGTCCAAGCTTTCCAAGAGATAAGCAATCCAATCAGACTCCATTGGAACTTGGCCCAACCTGAGGACCTGAAGGGAGAAAAGGATGAAAAAGAGGGGGGGTCATACATAAAGTCTGGCGAGTATGATAATTCTAAAATACTATTATCAAAATAACTGGACTAAGGCATAAGCTGGAAAACAAGGAAATGTCTATGAAAGAGCAGATTAAGGACATAGACAATCGCTAAAGGAAACGTTATAGGCGCTCCTAAATACTAAGGATAAACACTATACTGCACCACACCAGTCACCCTAAAGATTGATCCCACTTAGCTTCAATTAGAAACATTCTTGATGGCTTTACGTACTCCTAGCTGACTACATAGGTGCCGCCTGCCCCTATCTCCACTAGGTGTACCCCACTTTCTATTTTTCGATCGGCTCCCTACTCGTAGATCCCCGTGCTGGCCCCATAGTGGGGTGTATCATTCCCCTAAAGTGGCAACCCGATATAACGGAGATGCACTACTTATACCTACACGATGCAACAACGTCTTACCTACCAGCCCGGGTCCACACACGCATATGAAACCCGTTGGACTTGCGTTGCCACCGCTCCCTGTTTTGGCCTCTTATAGTCAAACCCAGTATGCGTGTCCCGTCCTCGACTTGGGTCGAGCCCACAAAGATACGTTTTGGGATACTAGTTGAAATGGGCCCCTATTATCTCCCACAAGCATTCCACCTAAGCTTGTCCCCTTAGTCAATCCCACTTAACCCACTATTCATGTTCATTACATGTGTGTTTGGTTAAGTCTAATCGTATTTCAAATGCCCTCAAAGGCAACCACTAGATTCCTCATGTCACCTAAGGCACCTACTTAACCCCCATGTCCCACCTTACATGATTATCTGGTTAAGTATTTCTTAATTCATTAAGACCATAACCTCATAAAGACCTCTCACATTAGACTAGCATTTATGGCAGCTGGATTTGCCGGGCTGGTCCGGGCAGTCTTACACCATAAAAGAGTCTAACCTCGTGTCTTTACAACTGTTATGCTTTAGTTTGGGCCTAGGACCTCTCACATTGGGCCGACATTTGTGACTACTGGATTTGCCGGGCGGGTCCGGGCAGGTTTACGTCACAAACGGGTCCAATCTCGTGTCCTAAGCATTGATTATTATTAATAATCCACTTTCCCCAATTTTAATAATTCCCTACTTGAATTATTAATTAATTCCAAATTTAACATTGTCCATAATTGACTCAATTATGGACATCCATTTAAGGCAAGCAAAATCATATCAATTGCACCCCAATTTATTAATTTCCTAATATTACCCCTACCCCACGTTTGAACGTTTATTCGCAAAATGTATGCTAGACCCGATTAGTCTAACTCATAGCATAAAAGAAAATATTCACAACAACAACATATATATGTGACTAAATGAATCCTAACAAGGGGTGAAACTTGCATATATCAAAATTACAACTTGCATAAGGTTATACATGTCATGGATCTAAGGGTGTCAACTTATTCATAATTCACATAGTATGATTTTGATCAAATTTCATGTGTGAATCAACATCATTAACAATATGATTTTATATGGGTACACCTAACTCAATAGGCAAATTCCCAAAAAAAATCAAAATTCATTTAATCATAGATTCATGTATATGGGTACACCTAACTTAATAGGCAAATTCCTATATTCAAGATCCAATTAATTTGTAGATTCATGTATATTGGTACACCTAACTCAATAGGCAAATTCCCATAATCAAGATCTATTATAAAAAAACATAAACTTTAAACATGATCCAATTCGCATAAATGATAACATCATGATTTTACAACTTGCATGATTCAACACAACTTAACATGACATCATTATCATATACCATAAGTATTTCAACATATATGATAATATGAGATCTACAACACATGTAAGATTTACAACATAGCATATCATAATTTGCAACATAACTTGATATGATTTACAACATAGCATAACATGACTTACAACATGGCATAACATGATTTATAACATAGCATAGCATGATTAATCACATATGACATAGCATAGGATTATCTACAACATAATCACTACAACATAACAATATATATATATATATATATATATGATAACATAATAGCATAAGAGATCCACAACAAAATTTACAAATACATAACAATTCATATCACTTTCTTGTGATCCAATTCATAACTTAATCGAATTATTTTATAATAACATTGTGAGAATCAGCATACTCACAATTTTAAAGAAGAGAAATATAGAGAGAGAGCTTTTGATTTGATTTGAGTAGATTTAGTTTGTAGATTAGGCCTTCTTCTTCTTCTTTAGTTTGTGACGGTTACGCTGGACTCCCTGGCAACGGCATTTCGGTAGCTCTCCAATTTTTCATATGAATTAGAATGAGAGACTACCCACTTATTTATAGAATTTAGGATTCATTTTGGCCATTAGATTTAACCTATAAATAACCGCAGCCGTTCAAACAAGATAGGGTTTATCTTATTAACTCAGCAATGAGTCAGAAGTGACTCAGCAAACACTGCGCAAATTAATAAACTTCTATTCATGTTTACATTAACTGCCCATATATATATAAATATATATATATATATATACACACGCAGCTATTCATGAATTCAAATTAATCCATAATTAACTTATGACCATTTCTACAAATTAATTTTCCAATTAATGTCTTAATTCCATTTTTCGCCTTTTAAGGCAATTCACATTTCTCAAATTTGTTATATGCCTTTTTAAGGCTATTTCGTGCAAATTCTCAATATTAATTCTTTTAATTTGTGAATACTAGTATTAACTAATTTACGGGGTGTTACAGGAACCATTGGGTTCGTTTTGGAAAAATCTTTCCAACGATATAAAATTTTCTAAGATCCAACGGTTAGATTTTGAGAAATGTGTAAATCAAATTTCGATGTAAACAGCGCCATGGCCATGTAATGATCTGAAGCGTCGTTTAATTAAAAATGGATATTTTTAAATAAATAAGAATAGCGATAAATCGTTATAAAATATTATTAACGATATGGAATGAAAAGAATTGATTTAAATTATATATATTCAAGAAATTATTTGAAAAATCCGAGTTAACTCTCATTTCAAATAATTATACGACGATTGGAAATCAAAGATTTGAAGACGGTGATTAAAGACCGGCGATCTTCACATCGAATGGATAACTACTGATGCCCGACATTGGTTAGCTCCCAGTTGTAACAACCTGGAAAATCTGAACCAATTTAAAAATTTTAAATTGGCTATTTTAGTGGATTTTAAAATATTCTAAATAAATATTTTAAATCATAACGATGAAAAGTAAGTTTGAATTGACATTTGAAAATGAATATAATTAATTCTAATTATAAACAAGGCCTGAAATGGCGCGACAGTTTCAAAATTTGAATTCAAATTTGACTGACTGTACCGGGTGCAAAACAAAACGGATTTGAGTGAAAACCAAAATATTTAAATCTGTTAGTGAATATCTTTCTAACGAATCTGAAAAATCGAAGTTTCATAGCGGGAAGCAAAAGTTATGGCCAAATGAATTTTCAGAAAGGTCGCTATAGAGTTTATATAGCCCGTGAAAATGGCCATTTTGCAAAAAACCTCAGAATTCGACGAAACCACTTTTTTTGGATCTGGGATATTAAACTATTGCTAAGTTTCAAATTTCATAATTTTTGAAGCTAGTATGTGAGTGTGGCAAAGGAAAATGTGTTTGGTCGATTTCTATTAAATTGGGTCGACCAGAAAATGACCATTTTGCAAACGACCTCAGAATTCGACGAAACCACTTTTGTTGGATCCGGGATGTCAAATTATTGCTAGATTTCAAATTTCATAATTTTTGAAGTTAATATGTGAGATTGGCAAAGGAAAACGTGTTTTACTCAATTACAGTTAAATTGGATCGACCAGAAATGGGCCACTTTTCAAACGGTCTCAGAATTTGAGGAAACTAGTTTTGTTGGGACCGTATCATCAAAACATAGCTAGATTTATTTTTCTGGAATTTTTGGAATCAGTTTGTGGCCCTGGCAAATTGAAATGTACGTTCAAATCGAATATTGAATGTTTTATATTTTAATTTGAAGGAAAACTGACTGAAACAGTCGAATGGGCCTACGAAACATATCCCATTGTGTTCGGAATGGGGGTAAAACGCTAGGGACGATAGTCGTTGTGGTAGGATTGGAGTTAGTATGTGACAAGGGGTATTTTGGAAATTTAAAAATAAATAAATAAATAAAAATATCTCATTGGGCCACATAATCATCTCTCTCCTCGATTGAACACGACGAACGACGGAAAACCTTTCTTTCCTTCTCTCCTCGATTTCTTCGAATCCGCTCAATAAAAACCCATGCCTCTTTGGAGAAATTTGTAGTGCTCATCACGATCTCCACATCCATATAAAGATTGGATTTTTTTCGTGACCTGTGGAGCTCGAATCAGGCTCGGGAAACTGCGACCTTTCAATCGCCGCCGCGACGTACAGGCGCCATCGAACCCCACGCCACCACCACCGATCTGCACGGCCTTCCTCCCTCCTCGGCGTGGTGCAACTGGATTTTGTCCTCGTGCCTTGGATTTCGTGAAAAACGGAACCTTAGTTTCAAACCCCATCAGAAAGGTATGGCTGGAAATTTATATAAACTATATTATAGCAGTTTAAAGCGCTACGGTTTTTGATTTCACTGTAAAAATCATATATTTTTCGTTTTTTGACGAAATTCAATGAAACAAGAGACAGTGGACTCGTGTGGACGTCTTCTACATTCTCGAAGAGACCGCATATTTTTCTGAGCCTTTTGCTATTTTTGGTGGAGTGGAACCCAATGTGAGATTTCTAAATTATAAACGATATGGAAAACGACGATGTATAAATAAAAGTGAAATGCTTATACAAATTATATATGTGTTCGATATATAAGTTATATACGCGTTGTAAAAATTATATATGTGTTGAAATAGAAGTGAAATGCTAATACAAATATGTATATATATATACGCCCCTCGTTTACAAACCATTGACGGTATTTATTGGTTGTGATTGGTGTGAAAATTGGTTGATTACGAATGGTTTATTAGAATTGTTTGTGGTTGAAATTGATTGATTGTGGTTGAAAAATACCCGTTTGTAGTTGAGAATTATTTGGTTGAAACCCACATAGGATTAGTTTGTGGAAATGGGAAAAAAATATATATACATGCCGCCTGCGTGTGAACTAGATGCATGAAATCCCCATTGTAAAAAGCTGCAAGGCTTTAAGGTAGAGCGAGGAGCCGTACTAGGGACGGCCCCGGTTTTAACTACCCTGCCGTTATGATCCCAAATTTTGAATAATATTCATGTGTTGGAATTATTTTCATGTGTTGAAACTATATTCGTGTGTTGAATAAAAATTCATGTATTGAACGACATTCATGTTTTGAAAGAAATTGTTTTATAATAAAAATCATATTTTTATCATCTATATCAACTATATAAAATAGTCGTGTTTTGAAATAAATTGTTTTCAATATAGAAACCACCTTTTTATTTATATATATATAAACTATAGAAAACCTTCATGTGTTGAATAGAAATTCATTCGTTGAATGGAAATTCATGTGTTGAATGGTATTCGTGTTTTAAATAAACTGTTTTCAATATAGAAATCACTTATTTATATATATATAAACTATAGAAAACATTCATGTGTTGAATAGAAATTCATTCGTTGAATAGAAATTCATGCGTTGAATGGTATTCGTGTTTTAAATAAACTGTTTTCAATATATAAATCACCTTATATATATATATATATATAAACTATAGAAAACCTTCATGTGTCGAATAGAAATTCATTCGTTGAATGGAAATTCATGTGTTGAATGATATTCGTGTTTTGAAATAAATTGTTTATAATAAAAACCAAATTTTTATCATTTATATGAACTATATAAAATAGTCATGTTTTGAATTAAATTTTTTTACAATAAAAATCACATTTATCAATGAATTGTTAAAAATAGTGAAGTGTTGAAATAGATGTTAGTTGGATAAAAATATCATTTTTATCAAATGTATGAAAAGGAAATGGTTTTGAAATCGATGATTAGATTATATATATATATATATAATTAAAATAAATCGAATAACGACGTTGCAGTTCATATTTTGAAATTGAAACTTCAAACGATTAGTGCAGGAGATCCGACCATCGGATTTTCCCGAAACCGAAACCGTTGGGTTCGCTTTGGAAATATCTTTCCAACGACACCAGCTTTGTAAAAATCCAACGGTTGGATTGTCTGGAATGTTTATTTCAAATCTGAAGAAAAACAGCACCAGAATCAATTATATATATATATATATATATATATATATATAATTAAATTAAATCGAATAACGACGCTGCAGTTCGTATTTTGTCGAAACTTCAAACGATTGTACCGGGAGATCCGACCGTCGGATTTTCCCGAAACTGGAACCATTGGATTCGTTTTGTAAAGATTTTTCAAATGATATAAATTTTGTGATGATCCAATGGTTAGATTTTCAGATATGTGTAAATCAAATCTGAAGAAAAACAGCGCCACGGCCGCGTTATGGCCTGAAGCGTCGTTTAAATAAATTAGCTATTTATAAATAAATAAAAATAGCGATAAATCGTTATTAAATATTATGAACAATATGGAATATGAAATTTAGAAACTAACTGAATGTTGGCTAAGTCGAATGGTTTCCTGGGTTTTGATCTGATGTTGGTTTCGGCCTTCAGGGTTAATATTTGGGAAATCGTTCTCTAACTGATTGACGGTTAGTGACTCATGAATTGGAATAAAGTGTATGTCATTTTTATGTAGCACTTGTTTATTATATACGCGAGTTGTTCAGAAAGACCGGGTTTATCCCATTGTGAATAACTGAATCGACGATAAGAAGTCGAAAATGAAGATGGTGGTCAAAGACCGGAGATCTTCATCTCGTTTGGATGGTAACTGATGTCCTGATTGGGAGGCATCCCAAAATATGGATAATGAGTGGTGATCGTCTAGACGTACGTGGAGATTGATGGGTATGCGAGGTATATAGTGCCTCTGGTTTCGTTCAGACCCAGAACGGACTTGTAGATGGACTGTGTGTCTGACATTGGAATTCATTCTGTGTGATTGATAACCATTAGTTACATGGTGTGGGTTGCCTGTGTGGCATGCTAAGATGCAGTGAACAGGGCTTCTGTTGAAAAGCAAAGTCTTGTTGTAGATGATCAAAGCACCGCCTGTGTGGTGTAGCTTTGTGTATAACGTGAATTCGCGAACCTCACATCCCGGTATGAACCAGAAACGGGAGAGGACCTTAGGGAGGGCATGCGTTTCCTTCTAGCTAGAGGTGGTGTCAACGCTTAAACTGGCTGACATTTGAATTTATTTTCACCTATGTAGTTGTTGCTGTTGCGAGGCGCCTCGGATATATCGGTGACTATGTGAAGCCGATGGAGCCATTCGTTGGGGCATTGACGCCCCAAAAGGCAGGGAAACGCAGTGTTCTGGAATTTTAATCCACATCGGTGGACCGGCCCTGTCGCTCCTAGGGTCACTCGAGCTCTGATCCTGAGACACGGGCTAGAGTGTCTCGAAGTCGGTATGGACAATCTTTTGCCTTGGTTCATGACGGAAATCCAATTTCCAAATTCGTGACTTTGCGGTTTTGATTGTATACCTATATATGGCGACATGATATATGGTACCCATGCTGTTTAAGATTGATATTTATGATTGTGTATGAAATTAGAAACTAACTTGAAACGAGCTAAGATGGGTGGTTTCCTGGGTATTGGTCTGATGTTGGTTTCGGCCTTCGGGGTTAATACTTAGGGGGCCGTCCTCTTGCTAATTTACACTTGGAGTCTGATTAAGAATTAAACGATAAAGTTTACATTTTAAATGATTTGTTTTTCTCGTATCAAGCATATTTTGGTCGATATAAGGTAAAACTCTATCCTCCGGTTTGCGTTGCATTGTGTGATGGGACTTGAGTCTTATATCGGCTTCATTTTTATAAAAAGCATTGCGATGTTTAAAAGGTTTAATTGTTTTAAAGCACTGGCAATCCAATGGAGTAAACCCATTCCGCAAAAGTGGCGTGATCCTGTGATTAGCCATATTATAAATGTGTAAATAGATTTCTCATACCAGTCCCATGACTGACTCGCAGTTTGTTTCACTTGCAAACTCGGGTGCCCCTTTTTCTACACGGGTAGCCTTGTTTTCAAGTTTTAGCTGGCTCTTTCTGGATAGCTAGAGCGGAAGATGGATTCTATTATTTATCTCATTTTATGTTGTTCAGCTCCTATTGTACATATTATGTTTGTTTCCCGCTGTAGACATTTATGTATAGCTGAACTGTATTTGTACTAAGTATGATCCTGTATACTGTGTAACTCTGATGATTTCGTTTATCCAGTGTATTATTTGTTCATTATCTGGTGTATTTATTTAATTCTATTCTGCTATTATCTGTTTATGTGTTATATTCCAAAGATTACCCTTGACACCGTCGTACGGGGTTTTGGGGTCGTCACAACGTGGTATCAGAGCTTTGGTTAAGCTTAGTGCTGGAATATAACATATTAACGAACTCGTCAGAAATAGAACCAGTAGTGTTCTAGGACGGATAACTCATTACATATAGGATCAGTAATATCCTAGTATGAGTAAAGCAAAATGAAATACACCCTGATAGACACATTTACATTTGAAGTGTTTGTCTCTATGTTTTGAAATATCTTTTCTGTGACTTGACACTTGATCTGCTATTTGCAGAAGTACTAGAAAATGAGTGTCAAAAACAGAAGAAATGCAGAACTAGATCTAGAGGCTCTATTAAAGAGATATCGAAATCTGGGCGGAGCACAATTCTCGGGTAGTGAATCTATAATTCAAACTCAAGCTTGGATGAGTTCTGTAGAAAGAATTTTTGAACGTATCCAGTTGAGAGATGATCAGAAAAGATTAGTGGCATCTTGGGCTCTCAAAGAAGAAGCTCTAATGTGACGATCCCAAAATCCGAGGGGCGGTATTAAGGATAATCATTGGGAAATAACACATTAATCATCATAGCAGAGTACAGATAATAGCAGAAACAATAAATAGAATAATTTTACATGGATATGACAGCGGAATCACAACATGTAATAACATCAGCATAGCATAGCGTGGGATATAACTTAGTAAATAAAAGGAAAGTGATCAGTCATCATCACCAGAGGCGGAATACATACATGCAGTGAGACATAATAAGGGTATCAGTCTACATCGCTGAAGGCGGAACATATACATAATATAAGAAATACGGAAAGTAAATCAGTCTGCATCGCCCGTGGCGGAATCATAATATAAGTACAGTAATGGAGGAAAAAGTCAAAGTCGTCTCTGTGAAGTCAGCCTTGCCAAGAGCCAAAAATGCACCCTATGCAGCAGTGCAGAGCCAAAAACATCCTGTCACCTGTGTACTAGGCTGCCCGTGTGAAAATAAGGGCACCCGCGTTTGCAAAGTGAAACAAACAACGAGTCAGTCATGGGGACTGGTATGAGGAATCTATTTAAAAGTTAAACAACAGTAATAGCAAATCATAGGACCACGCCACTTTCGCGGAACGGGTTTACTCCAGTGATTGCTAGTGCATTTAAAATAAAGTAAATTCTTTTAAAACAACGCAATGCTTTTTGAAAGAATGAAGCCATTATAAGACTCAGGTCCCATCACACAATGCAACGCAAGCCGGAGGATAGAGTTTTACCTTATAATAGCCAAATATGCTTGATACGTATAAAGCAAAATCATTTGATATTATTACTAGTGCATATATGTTTCAAAAACGAATAACATCATAAATATCAATCATAGACGACATAAGTGCCCCATACCACTATGTCGCCATACTAGTTCTACAATCAAGTCCGTTATTTCGTATTGGAAATTGGATTTCCGTCATGATTCGAGGCAAGGGGCAAGCTCCTCTCCGCTTCGAGACACTCTAGCAAATGCCTCGGGACTACACACTCTGGGTAACCCCTGGATCGGCTGGGCCGGTCCTCTCTTACGTTTGAGGATTGGCAATTCCTGAACACATGTTTCCCGGTCCTTACAGGCCTATAATCGAGGCGCCTCGCATTCCAACAACCACATAGGTGAAAAATAGATATATATGTCAGGGCTGGTAAGTCACTGACACCACCATAGCTAGAAAGAAACGTCGTGCTCTCCCAGCGGCCCGTATCCCGTTTTTAACTCATACCGAGGTGTGAGGCTCGCGAATCTACGAAATACACAAAGCCAGGCCACGTAGACCTTGCTTTGATCATCATCCACAAGACTTTGCTTTGCAACAGAAGCTTTGATCACAGCATCTTGGCATGCCACATAGGCAGTCCACTCCATACGATTGATTTCCATCGATATATAACCTCTGAGCTCGTACGTCTCAGAGAAGGGCGTTAAGCAAAAGAATAAATTCTCCGCCTCCAAGCAGATATATATTTAACAGAGATCAATCAGTATAGAACAAAATCCAATGTCAGACACACAGTCCATTTACAAGTCCGTTTTGGGTCTGAACAAAAACCGGAGGCGTCAATTCCTCGCAAAGCCGTACAATCAACACATACGTTCAGACGGCTACTACTTCCGTCCCCTTCCGGTAGCTACTCCGGTCAGGAACCTCAGTAGCGCCCATCCAACCGATACGAAGATCGTCGGTCTTGAATCGTCTTTGCATTTTCCAATTCGAATCGCTCGATAAATTATTTGAAATGAGGGTTAGCTCGGCCTTTTCAAATAATTCACGTCATTAGAATTTAAATCGATTCTTTCTATGGTTACATTATTCGACATCCATCTTTCAGTTATTTAGTGTTATTTTCGTGTCAAACACATACAACCATCAAATATCAAACAATTCAAGCCCAATTGGTTTATTTGCAATCTATGTTGCTTATAATATTTTATAACAATTTTTCGCCATTTTTATTTATTTAAAAATGGCCATATTTAATTAAACGATGTTTCAAGTCGTGCCGTGGCACTGGCGCTGTTTTTCCCTTAATTTGTTTTACACATATCGGAAAATCTAACCGCTGGATTTTTACAAAGTCTACATCAGTGGGAAGAAATTCCCAAAGCGAACCCAACGGTTCCAGTTTCGTGAGAATCCGACGGTCGGATCTTCCACACTAGTCGTTTGAAGTTACGGTTTCAAAATTCGAACTGCAGCGTCGTTATTCGATTTAATTTAATTATATTTATATATAAATATAAACGATTCTGGCGCTGTTTTTCATCAGATTTGAATTAAACATTCCAGACAATCCAACCGTTGGATTTTTACAAGGTTGGTGCCGTTGGAAAGATATTCCCAAGGCGAACCCAGCAGTTGCGGTTTCGGGAAAATCCGATGGTCGGATTTCTCGCACTAATCGTTTCAAATTACGATTCCGAAACACGAACTGCACGGCCTATATTCCTTTTAATTATATTTATATATATATATATAAACATAGTTCATTCTATAATTTCAACTATAGTTCATTCTATATTTTCAACTTCGTTTTCACTTCAAATATTTCACTAATGCCTTGATATTTCGAAAAAAATCGCCATAACCTCCTTTGTACGGGGAGGGGTTTGGAAATTTATTGGGCCGTATTAGGTACCCAATAAATCCTAAAAAGCATTCACATATTTATAGTGATATATTCTGGTGTTTACGGGGGAGCATGTACTGATAATCACTCCAGAGAATAAATTCCCGTCACCCCGTTTCCGTGTGGAAATAAATAGTCCATATGCCGTATCTAATAACTAGAGCGACGTGATTATTGTCAACTCCAGACCCGTGTGGGGTTTTTATTAATCTGGCAATTTATCGTTATAATTTATATAGTCTATATCAGTCATCAGTTCAACCTGTAGTACATAGTCATCGCCAAACAAGCCTCTTGCTTGTATGGTAAATCTTCCACCTCGTCACACAAGCTCCAATTGCTTATGTGGAATATGATGAAGTATGCCTATCGTCAAGAAGTATGCCATGTAGTGTAGTTCAAAATTAATTGTTACTATCCTATGGCGTTATTTATTATTTCACACAGAATAACCAGCACTCCGCATCCAATGGCATTCATAGGAGTTGATATATAAATAAAATTGCGCAGCCAACTCATCAAGGTTTACCTATTTGTCGGGCACGCAAATAATTTCTTTACTCTACAGCTAATCCATTTTTCCTGTTCAACACATGTATATATATGCAGAACAACGCTAATAATAATATTTCTAGCAACCTATTATTTATTTCAGCACGTGTGTATTTTTAACTAAGCGTATACATGAAAAAAGAAATATTTTTATCATCAAAAATATTTGTTCGACACGTGTGTATTTTTAGCACTTCATGTTCACAATAAAGGTGTAGTTTTTATTGTCGATTCATTTTATTTTTAAAAGATGATAACATTCAACACATGAATTTCAACTCGTCGAACAAATTGCAATTCAACACATGAATATTCTATATAGTTTGTATATATAAAAATGTGATTTTTATCGCTAAAGCCATTTGTTTAAATTCAAATAATATTCAACACATGAATTTCAACTCAACGAATGAATTGCAACTCAACACATGAATATTCTATATAGTTTGTATATATTATTAAAATGTGATTTTTATCGCTAAAGCCATTTGTTTAAATTCAAATATATTCAACACATGAATTTCAACCCAACGAATGAATTGCAACTCAACACATAAATATTCTATATAGTTTGTATATATTATTAAAATGTGATTTTTATCGCTAAACCCATTTGTTTAAATTCAAATATATTCAACACATGAATTTCAACCCAACGAATGAATTGCAACTCAACACATGAATATTCGATATAGTTTGTATATATAAAAATGTGATTTTTATTGCTAAAGCCATTTGTTTAAATTCAAATAATATTCAACACATGAATTTCAACCCAACGAATGAATTGCAACTCAACACATGAATATTCGATATAGTTTGTATATATAAAAATGTGATTTTTATCGCTAAAGCCATTTGTTTAAATTCAAATAATATTCAACGCATGAATTTCAACCCAACGAATGAATTGCAACTCAACACATGAATATTCGATATAGTTCGTATATATATAAAAATGTGATTTTTATCGCTAAAGCCATTTGTTTAAATTCAAATAATATTCAACACATGAATTTCAACCCAACGAATGAATTGCAACTCAACACATGAATATTCGATATAGTTTGTATAATTTACTTCAACGAATGAAAATTATTCTAACACATAGATATTTCAGAAAATTTCAGCAGCATAACGGCAGGGTAGTTAAAACCGGGACCGTCCCTAGTACGGCTCCTCGCTCTACCTTAAAACCTCGCGGTTTTTGACAATGGGGATCATGCATCTAGTTCGCATGCAGGCGGCATGTTTTATTTTCAATTCACAATCCTATTCTAATTTGTTTCAACCACAAGAGGGTATTTTTCAACCATAAAGGTATTTTTCAACCATAATATCAACCACAAACAATTACCAACCATTCGTCATACCATATAATATCACGTCAATCACAAGCAATAAATATCGTCCATGGTCTGTGGACGAGGGGAGTTTATATATATATATATATATATATATATATATATATATATATATAATAATTCACTTGCATTTCATCACAATTCAAAGCGTATATGGTTCATTCAACGCTTGTATAATTTATACATCGCTAATATAACTTATACAACACATGTACATGAGGTATACAATGCGTATATAATTTACACTTCGCTTATATAATTTATACAACACGATTTCAATCACACAATTAGTTTAGATTCCTCACATTGGTTATGGCAGTGATAAAAATCGTAGGAAGGTCAGAAAAATCCGCGGCTTCTTCTAGAATGTAAAGAGCCTCCTTGCGGTCACGGTTTCTCCTGTTTCATCGAATTTCGTTAAAGAACGAAAAAGATATTATTTTTCAAAGTTTTGCAACGCTTTATAGTGTTATTTTCAATTCTGAATAATAAAGGTCGTACCTTTATTTTTGCTTCGAAACTAGGTTTGGGATTTTTGCAAAATCCGCGAAGTATGGGGATGATCGGCGGTGCTGACGTGGAAGGGGGCGGCGAGGGCTTCACGGCGCTGGTGGTTTGAGGGGGT
Organism: Allium sativum; assembly: GCA_030737875.1. NCBI lineage: Eukaryota > Viridiplantae > Streptophyta > Magnoliopsida > Asparagales > Amaryllidaceae > Allium > Allium sativum. The sequence goes on along the minus strand of CM060909.1, from coordinate 739,369,327 downwards.
GCGATGGCGAATCGAGGCGGCGGCGGCACAGGGAAGTCGTCGACTTCCTCGACGTCGTTCAGGCGGAGGAACTGATGATAGGGGCGGCGCTTGGTCGGATGTGGAGAGGAGGCGAAGGGCCGTCGACTGGTGGTGGTGGCGCGGCCTAGCGTCGCCTGTGGCGATCGGAAAAGGGAGGAGAAGCATGGAGCAACGAGGATCTTCGGTTTCGTCTCTAGCGGCTAGGGTTTTGAGATTTTTTTTTAAAGGAAAATTCCTATTGGTCCAAGCTTTATAGAGAATTTTAAATAGTGTTTTCACAAACGGACTCGAAATCTAACCAAACGACTGTCGCCCCTAGCTAAATACCCCCATTCCGGACACAATGGGATATGTTTCGTGGGCCAATTCGACTGTTACAGTCAGTTATTTTTCAATTTAAAATATAAAACATTCGATATTTAATTTAAACGTACATTTCAATTTGCCAGGGCCTAAAACTGAATCGAAAAATTCCAGAAAAATAAATCTAGCTTTGTTTTGACGATACGGTCCTAACAAAAGCAGTTTCGTCAAATTCTGAGCTCGTTTGAAAAACGGCCATATTTTTAGGTCGACCCATTTTAACAGAATTTGACCAATCACATTTTCTTTTTGCCCCGCTCACATACTAGCTTCAAAAATTATGAAATTTGAAACTTAGCAATAATTTGACATCCCGGACCTAACAAAAGTGGTTTTGTCAAATTCCGAGGTCGTATGCAAAATATCAATTTTCAAGGGCTATATATGTTATATAGCGACCTTTCTGAAAATTCATTTGGCCATAACTTTTGATTTCCGTTATGAAACTTTGATTTTTCGGATTCGTTAGAAAGGTATTGATAAACGGATTTAAATATTTTCAGTTTCGTTAAAATCCGTTATATTTTCCACCCGGTACAGTCAGACAAAGTTTATATTCAAAATTCCAAACTGCCATACTATACCCAATTCTATAATTTATTGGAATATTCTATTTCAATTATTCAATTTCTTTGGTAATAACCAGATTTAAAAATTTTTAAATTGGTTCACATTTTCCGGGTTATTACACCTAATCTGGTGGGAAACAATCATCAAAGATAATCCAGAAGGTGATATCACCTGAAATATATTCAAAGAGATTTTCCTAGAAAGATTTACTCCTCCTAAAGAGACTGAGCGATTATGTGATGAATTCTCTTATCTGATACAAGGAGATATGACTATTCCAGAATATCATAAGAAATCCAACGAACTTTCTCACTTTGCCCCTCATCTAATTCAAAATCCGAAGAGAAAGAATCTGAGGTTTATTCATGGCCTGCAAAGAAAATACCAGAATAAGGTAATGGGGCATGTGAAGCTTCCTTTTTCATAAATGATATACATGGCTTATCAGTATGAAGATCTCCATAAGAAAGGTATGTTGCGCGACAAAGAGGAAGTCAGTCCGAGTAACAAAGTGGAGTCTGAGACAGATAGTCCTAAGGCCAGTACGATGTCGGAGGCCAGTAAGAAGCCCAAAGCCAAGAGGAAACAGGTTAAATCTGAGAAAGGACAAGTAACGACCGCCATATGCAGTAACTGCAAGAAGCCGGGGCATTTGGCGATAAACCGCGGACCCTTAAAGAAGCGATTAAAAGGTAGGCTTCAATCCAAGAAGGGATTTCAAGAGAATAGAAAGTGAAGTCAATGCCATCAGTTGGGTCATCTTTCAAAGGCCTTCCCACTATTCAAGAAATCTGAAGCAGTACATATAAATGAAGTGGCAGAAGTGCCTGCATCTTCGTCTGCTCAAGAAATGTCTGATGTTTTAGAAGGCACGCTCAATGTCAAAAGCATTCTAGTTAAAGTACTGTTTGGTACAGGCGCATCGCGAAGCTTTATTGCAAAGAACGCAGTTAAGAAGCTGAATTTGAATTTGAAAAGGCTCAAAGAACCCATCACTGTCCATAATCCGGTTGGAATTTCTCTCGATCTTAGCTGGATTTGTGCGGTGCCTGTCTCTTTTTCCTGTCATAATTTCCCTACTATCTCGATCGTCATGAATTTTAATGAATTCTATCTTATTTTGGGATTGGATTGGTTAACCAAATATAAGGCTGAGGTTAGATGCGCCGAGAGAGTTGTTAAGGCAAAGGCCCAATCAGGGAACTATATAACCATACCATGTGAAGGCCCGAAATCAAATAGAAAAGACTTCTTGGCAGCTCTCGATGTTTCTCCTGCTCAAATAGAAGATATCCCGGTAGTCACAGAGAATATTCCGGACCTTATCAAAGATATTCCGGTCGTCAAGAATTATGCGGATGTGTTCGAAGAAGTTATCCGCTTACCTCCACCGAGGGAAATTGATTTCAAGATCGCTTTAATTCCGAATTCAAGGCCAGTAGTGCACGCTATTCGGAGGATGACCCTAAAGTAGAAAGAAGAACTAGAAAATCAAACACGACAGCTTGTATGGAAGGGTCTGATCAGGCCTAGTTTCTCTGATTGGGGAGCAGCAGTGGTGTTTGTCCCAAAGTCTGACGGTACTTTGTGACTATGTGTGGATTATCGTGATTTGAACAAGCAGACAATAAAGAATAAATATCCATTGTCGTGAAGCGATGATTTATTGGATCGTCTGAATGGTGCACAAGTATTTTCAAGGATGGACCTAGCTACAGGCTTCCATCAGCTTCGTATTGCCGAAGAGTGTGTTGCTATGACATTCAGAGGTCCAGACTTATTCTATGAGTGGTTAGTAATGCCGTTCGGCTTATGTAACGCTCCAGCATACTTTGTTGATTTGATGAATCGAGTGTTCTAAGGAGTCCCTAATAAGTTTTTTCTAGTTTTTATCGATGATATTCTAATCTTCTCTAAGTCAAAAGCCGAACATGAAAAACATTTGGATCAGGTTCTAGAAATTCTGAGAAGGAATGTATTGAAAGCCAAACTGTCCAAATGTATATTCTGGAAAGATGAAGGGAAATTTCTCGGCCACATCGTATCGAATGAAGGAATTTTTGTGGATCCAAGTAAAATCACAGCTATTCAAAAATGGAAACAGCCCAGTACTCCCACAGAAGTCCGAAGTTTTCTTGGGTTGGCTAGTTATTACCGGAAGTTCGTTAAAGATTTTTCGAAGATATATAGTCACTTAACAAAGCTTACAAAGAAGCACTCAGAATTCAAGTGGACTCCAGAATGTGAGGAGGTTTTTGAGGAGCTAAATTTAAGATTAACAACGGCTCCAGTGTTAACGATAATCGACAGCAATCAGGATTTAAAAGTCTGGACAGATGCCTCTAGAGAAGGCCTTGGTGCAGTATTAATGCAAAGAGGTCAAGTGGTTGCTTATGCTAGCCGCCAGCTGAAGCCACATGAAAAGAACTACGTCACTCATGATCTTGAATTGTTGGCTATAGTATTTGCTTTGAAAATCTGGAGACACTATCTGCTGGGTGAGAAATTCGAACTGTTTACAGACCATTAGTCGTTAAAGTATCTGTTCACCCAGAAAGACTTGAATCTGAGGCAGTAACGTTGGCTAGAATTCCTTGCAGCATACGATTTTGAGATTCTATACACTCCAGGGAAAGCCAATGTCGTGGTCATGCGCTAAGCCGAAAGAATGTAATGATCGCCAATTTTATTATTACGACTTCATTGATAGATAAAATATCTGCTCTTCATAAAGATGATCACTTCATTCAAAAGATCAGAGAGATAATTCAGAAGGGCGAGCCCTCGAGTTTTCAGGTAGATAATGATGGGATTCTAAGGCTAAAAGGTCGAATCTGTGTTCCTAACATTCCTGAGCTCCGAAAGGAAGTGCTGGATGAATGCCACAAGTCAAAACTTAGTATCCATCTAGGAGTAAGCAAAATGTATAATGACATCAAACGCACTTTCTGGTGGAAGTCGATGAAGAGAGACATTTCTTTATATGTTAGATGATGCCCTACTTGCCAACTAGTCAAAAGCGATCAACAGAAACTGGTTGGATTGTAGCAACCGCTGGACGTTCCAGGTTGGAAGTGGGAACATATTTCCATGGACTTTATGGATGGTTTGCCCAGAACCAGAAAAGGAAATGACAGTATTTGTGTGATTGTAGATGGCTTCACGAAGACCGCCCATTTCATACCTGTCGGATCAAACATAACTGCTCAGAGTCTGGCGTAGATATATTTCAAGGAAATTGTTAGACTACACGGAGTGCCGATCAGTATAATTAGTGATAGAGATCCAATATTCACTAGCAAATTTTGGGAGGCATTTCAAGTAGAACTGGGAACCAAGCTGAATCTAAGCACCGCCTATCATCCATAGACAGATGGTCAGACTGAGAGGGTGAATCGTATACTAGAAGATCTATTACGGGCTTGTGTTCTTGACTTTGGTGGATCATGGAAAGACCATTTACATTTGGTGGAATTCTCATATAACAACAGCTACCAGGCGAGCCTGACAATGTCACCATTCGAAGCGTTATATGGTAGACCGTGCCGATCTCCTGCTTGTTGGGTCGAACCCGTTAATAGACTAGTATTGGGCCCTGATATGATCCGAGAGGCTGCCGACAAAGTCGATTTCATTAAGAAACGATTACTCGCCACTCAAAGCCGACATAAGAGCTATGTTGATAAGAGAAGAAGAGACATATCGTTTGCTGTAGGCGACTATGTATATTTGAAAGTATCGCCGATGAGAGGAGTTATCCGGTTCCGTAAAACTGGGAAGTTGGCGCCCAAATTCATTGGTCTGTTTCTGTTCTTGAACGGATTGGAACTCTCGCTTATTGGGTTCCATTGCCTGATTGGTTGCCTGGAGTACATGATGTATTTCACATATCTCAACTTCGAAAGCACGTTCCTGATCCAGACTTGATCGTGGAAGAAGCAGCGCAACAGGATATTGAAATTACTCCAGAACTAGCTGTGAGAAGAGAGCCGCTCAAGATTATTGGCAAAGAAACCAAAGAGCTGAGGAACAAGAAGGTTTACTTATTCAAAGTGCAATGGAGTGGAGATCCGCGAGATTGTACTTGGGAAACTGAGGAGAGCATTCAGAAAGCCTATCCTAAGTGTCGAGTGGATATCTCTGATTGACTCCGGTGCAAGGTACATTTACCATGCTTTGCATTACCATTTAGTCTCTACTTTGTTGTTATTTTCTTTCCATGGATGTGCACTTTTAATTCTATAGTCCGATTAATTTAAAAAGAGTGTATGAGTTAATTTGAATGATCTTGATAAGTTAAAAACAAATTGATTGTTGTTTGTGATGTGTGATAGTGGATTTGATTGATTAAATTATTAGAACGATAGTTAATTTAATGAATAAGAGGATGAATAGTAGAATTTATTCGATTATATCACATATTGAACTGATTTAAAAATAGATAGAAATATATACATGTGCATTATATGTGCTTGAACAGGTAAATGGATTAGCTGTTGAGTAAAGAATTTATTTGCATGCCCGACAAATAGGTAAACCTTAATGAGTTGGATGCGCAATTTTATTATTATATCAACTCATGTGAATGCCATTGGATGCGGAGTGCTGGTTGTTCTGTGTGTAATAATAATTGTCGCCATAGGATAGTAACAATTTATTTTGAATTACACTACATGGTATACTTCTTGAAGATAGGCATACTTCATCATATACCACATAAGCATTTGGAGATTGTGTGACGAGGTTGAAGATTTACCATACGAGCGAGAGGCTTGTATGGCGATGACTATTTATTACAGGTTGAACTGATGACTGATATGGACCATATAAAAATTGTAACGATTAATTGCCAGATTAATAAAAACCTCACACGGGTCTGGAGTTGACAATAATCACGTCTCTCTAGTCGTTAGATACGGCACCTGGATTTATGTCCCACACAGGACAAGGTGACGAGAATTTATTCTCTAGAGCAATTAAAATACACACTCCCTCAGGCTTTGACAGGGTGACGAGAATTTATTCTCTGGAGTTATTATCTATACACGCTCCCCTGTAAACACCAGAATATATCACTATAAATATGTGTATGCTTTAAAGGATTTATTGGGTACCTAATACGGCCCAATAAATTTCCAACCCCCCCTCCGGTACAAAGGAGGTAATGGCGAAAATTTTCGAAAATTCCGGGTGTTAGCCAAATTTTTGAAGAATTTGAAAATTCTCAGAAATTGAAAAGTTGGAGAATGGAAGCCAAATTGAACGTAGTGTTGATTAATCAAACCACTTTCGACTTTGTTCCTTTTCGGAGATGAAAAGTTTTAAGTGGGGGAGATTGCAACAACCCGGAAAATCTGAACCAATTTAAAATTTTTAAATTGGCTATTTTAGGGGATTTTAAAATATTCAAAATAAATATTTTAAATAATAACGATGAAAAGTAAGTTTGAATCGACATTTGAAAATGAATATAATTAATTCTAAATATAAACAAGGCCTGAAATGGCGCGGCAGTTTCAAAATTTGAATTCAAACTTTGACTGACTGTACCGGGTGCAAAACAAAAAGGATTTGAGTGAAACCAAAAATATTTAAATCTTTTAGTGAATATCTTTCTAACAAATCTGAAAAATCGAAGTTTCATAGCGGGAAGCAAAAGTTATGGCCAAATGAATTTTCAGAAAGGTCGCTATAGAGTTTATATAGCCCGTGAAAATGGCCATTCTGCAAACGACCTCGGAATTCGCCGAAACCACTTTTGTTGGATCCGGGATGTTAAACTATTGCTAAGTTTCAAATTTCATAAATTTTGAAGGTAGTATGTGAGCGTGGCAAAGGAAAATGTGTTTGGTCGATTTCTATTAAATTGGGTCGACTAGAAAATGACCATTTTGCAAACGACCTCAGAATTCGACGAAACCACTTTTGTTGGATCCGGGATGTCAAATTATTGCTAGGTTTCAAATTTCATAATTTTTGAAGTTAATATGTGAGCGTGGCAAAGGAAAACGTGTTTTGGTCAATTATAGTTAAATTGGATCGACCAGAAATTGGCCATTTTTCAAACGGTCTTAGAATTCAATGAAACTAGTTTTGTTGGGACCGTATCGTCAAAATATAGCAAGATTTATTTTTCTAGAATTTTTCGAATTAGTTTGTGGCCCTGGCAAATTGAAATGTACGCTCAAATCAAATATTGAATGTTTTATATTTTAATTTGAGGGAAAACTGACTGAAATAGTCGAATGGGCCTACGAAACATATCCCATTGTGTTCGGAATGGGGGTAAAACGCTAGGGACGACAGTCGTTGGGGTTGGATTGGAGTTAGTATGTGACAAGGGGTATTTTGGAAATTTAAAAATAAATAAATAAAAATATCTCATTGGGCCACATAATCATTTCTCTCCCGGAATGAACACGCGAACGACGAAAAACCATTCTTTCCTTCTCTACTCGATTTCTTCTAATCCGCTCAATAAAAACCCATGCTCCTTTGGAGGATTTTGTAGTGCTCCTCACGATCTTCACATCCATATAAAGATTGGATTTTTTCGTGACCTGTGGAGCTCGAATCGTGCTAGGGAAAGTGCGACATTTCAATCGTCGCCGCGACCTATAGACGCCGTCGAACCCCACGCCACCACCACCGATCTGCGCCGCCTTCCTCCCTCCTCGGCGTGGTGCAACTGGATTTTGTCCTCGTGCCTTGGATTTCGCGAAAAACGGAATCCTAGTTTCGAACCCCATCAGAAAGATGCGGCCGAAAATTTATATAAACTATATTATAGCTGTTTAAATCGCTACGGTTTTTGATTTCACTGTAAAAATCATATCTTTTTCGTTTTTGACGAAATTCAGTGAAACAAGAGACCGTGGACTCGTGTGGACGTCTTCTACATTCTAGAAGAGACCGCATATTTTTCTGAGCCTTCTGCTATTTTTGGTGGAGTGGAACCCAATGTGAGATTTCTAAATTATAAAAAATATGGAAAACGACGATGTATAAATTATATAGTCGATGTATGAGTTATATAAGCGTTGTACACCTCATGTATAAGCATTGTATAAGTTGTACTTTCGATATATAAGTTATATACGTGTTATAAAAATTATATATGTGTTGAAATAGAAGTGAAATGCTTATATAAATATATAAATATATATATATATATATATATTTATATACACGCCCCTCGTCCACAAACCATGGACGATATTTATTGGTTGTGATTGGTGTGAAAATTGGTTGATTACGAATGGTTGATTAGAATTGTTTGTGGTTGAAATTGATTGATTGTGGTTGAAAAATACCCGTTTGTGGTTGAGAATTATTTGGTTGAAACCCACATAGGATTAGTTTGTGGAAATGGGAAAAAAATATATACATGCCGCCTGCGTGCGAACTAGATGCATGAAATCCCCATTGTCAAAAGCTGCGAGGCATTAAGGTAGAGCGAGGAGCCGTACTAGGAATGGCCTCGGTTTTAACTACCCTATCGTTATGCTGCCGAAATTTTGAATAATATTCATGTGTTGGAATTATTTTCATGTGTTGAAACTATATTCGTGTGTTGAATAGAAATTCATGTATTGAACGACATTCGTGTTTTGAAAGAAATTGTTTTATAATAAAAATCGTATTTTTATCATCTATATCAACTATATAAAATAGTCGTGTTTTGAAATAAATTGTTTTCAATATAGAAATCACCTTTTTATTTATATATATATAAACTATAGAAAACCTTCATGTGTTGAATAGAAATTCATTCGTTGAATGGAAATTCATGTGTTGAATGGAATTCGTGTTTTAAATAAACTGTTTTCAATATAGAAATCACATTTTTATTTATATATATATAAACTATAGAAAACATTCATGTGTTGAATAAAAATTCATTCGTTAAATAGAAATTCATGTGTTGAATGGTATTCGTGTTTTAAACAAACTGTTTTCAATATAGAAATCACCATTTTTATTTATATATACATAAACTATAGAAAACCTTCATGTGTTGAATAGAAATTCATTCGTTGAATGGAAATTCATGTGTTGAATGGTATTCGTGTTTTGAAATAAATTGTTTATAATAAAAACTGTATTTTTATCATCTATATGAACTATATAAAATAGTCGTATTTTGAAATAAATTGTTTTACAATAAAAATCACATTTTTATTATGTCAATGAATTGTTAAAAATAGTGAAGTGTTGAAATAGAAGTCAGTTGGATAAAAATATCATTTTTATCAAATGTATGAAAAGGAAATGGTTTTGAAATCGAAGATTAGATTATATATATATATATATATATATATATATTATTAAAATAAATCGAATAACGACGCTGTAGTTCATATTTTAAAATCGAAACTTCAAACGATTAGTGCGGGAGATCCGACCATCAGATTTTCCCGAAACCGAAACCGTTGGGTTCGCTTTGGAAATATCTTTCCAACGATACCAGCTTTGTAAAAATCCAACGGTTGGATTGTCTGGAATGTTTAATTCAAATCTGAAGAAAAACAGCGCCAGAATCGATTATATATATATATATATATAATTAAATTAAATCGAATAACGACGCTGTAGTTCGTATTTTGAAATCGAAACTTCAAACGATTGTACCAGGAGATCCGACCGTCGGATTTTCCTGATACTGGAACCTTTGGATTCGTTTTGAAAAGATCTTTCTAATGATATAAATTTTGTGATGATCCAACGGTTAGATTTTCATATATATGTAAATCAAATCTGAAGAAAAACAGCGCCACGGCCGCGTTATGGCCTGAAGCGTCGTTTAAATAAATTGGCTATTTTTAAATAAATAAAAATAGCGATAAATCGTTATAAAATATTATGAATGATATGGAATATGAAATTTAGAAACTAACTGAAGGTTGGCTAAGTTGAATGGTTTCCTGGGTTTTGATATGATGTTAGTTTCGGCCTTCGGGGTTAATATTTGGGAAATCGTTCTCTTACTGATTGACGGTTAGTGACTAATGAATTGGAATAAAGCGTATGTCGTGTTTATGTAGAACTTGTTTATTATATACGCGAGTTGTTCAGAAAGACTGGGTTTATCCCATTCTGAATAACTGAATCGATGATAAGAAGTCGAAGATGAAGACGGTGGTCGAAGACCGGAGATCTTCATCTCGTTTGGATGGTAATTGATGTCCTGATTGGGAGGCATCCCGAAATATGGATAATGAGTGGTGATCGTCTAGACGTACGTGGAGATTGATGGGTATGCGAGGTATATAGTGCCTCCGGTTTCGTTTAGACCCAGAACGGACTGGTAGATGGACTGTGTGTGTGACATTGGAATTCATTCTGTGTGATTGATAACCATCAGTTACATGGTGTGGATTGCCTGTGTTGCATGCATAGATGCAGTGATCAGGGCTTCTGTTGAAAAGCAAAGTCTTGTGGTAGATGATCAAAGCACTGCCTGTGTGGCATAGCTTTGTGTATAACGTGAATTTGCGAACCTCACACCCCGGTATGAACCAGAAACGGGAGAGGACCTCAGGGAGGGCATGCGTTTCCTTCTAGCTAGAGGTGGTGTCATTGCTTAAACTGGCTGACATTTGTATTTATTTTCACCTATGTGGTTGTTGCTGTTGCGAGGCGCCTCAGATATATCGGTGACTTTGTGAAGCTGATGGAGCCATTCGTTGGCTCATTGACGCCCCAAAGGGCAGGGAAACGCAGTGTTCTGGAATTTTAATCCACATCGGTGGACCGGCCCTGTCGCTCCTAGGGTCACTCGAGCTCTGATCCTGAGACACGGGCTAGAGCGTCTCGAAGTCGGTATGGACAATCTTTTGCCTTGGTTCATGACGGAAATCCAATTTCCAAATTCGTGACTTTGCGGTTTTGATTGTATACCTATATATGGCGACATGATATATGGTACCCATGCCGTCTATGATTGATATTTATGATTGTGTATGAAATTAGAAACTAACTGGAAATGAGCTAAGATGGGTGGTTTCCTGGGTATTGGTCTGATGTTGGTTTCGGCCTTCGGGGTTAATACTTAGGGGGTCGTCCTCTTGCTAATTTACAGTTGGAGTCTGATTAAGAATTAAACGATAAAGTTTACATTTTAAATGATTTGTTTTGCTCGTATCAAGCATATTTTGGTTGATATAAGGTAAAACTCTATCCTTCGGTTTGCGTTGCATTGTATGATGGGACTTGAGTCTTATATCGGCTTCATTTTTATAAAAAGCATTGCGATGTTTAAAAGGTTTAATTGTTTTAAAGCACTGGCAATCCAATGGAGTAAACCCATTCCGCGAAAGTGGCGTGGTCCTGTGATTAGCCATATTATAAATGTGTAAATAGATTTCTCATACCAGTCCCATGACTGACTTGTAGTTTGTTTTACTTGCAAACTCGGGTGCCCCTTTTTCTACATGGGCAGCCTTGTTTTTAGGATTTAGCTGGCTCTTTCTGGATAGCTGGAGCTGAAGATGGATTCTATTATTTATCTCTTTTTATGCTGTTCAGCTCCTATTGTACATATTATGTTTGTTTTCCGCTGTAGACATTTATGTATAGCTGAACTGTATTTGTACTAAGTATGATCCTGTATACTGTGTAACTCTGATGATTTCGGTTGTCCAGTGTATTATTTGTTCATTATCTGGTGTATTTATTTAATTCTGTTCTGCTATTATCTGTTTATGTGTTATATTGCAAATATTACCATTGACACCGTCGTACAGGGTTTTGGGGTCGTCACACCAGTAAAGGGTTAAAGTGGTAATTGTCCAAATGTACTTGTTGATTGTCTGGATTAGCGAGCACCTATCTTCCGTATTGGACATACGGGACGAGGAATAAGGTGTCTCCGGTTTCGTTCAGCCCCAGAACGGACTTGTAAATGGATTTTTGTCTGACATTGGATTTCATTCCATGTAAATTGATTTTTATTTAATATATATCTGATTGGTGGCGGAGAATTTATTCTCTTGCTTAACACCCTTCTCTGAGACACACGAGCTTAGAGGTTATATATTAACAGTTATCGATCGCATGACATGAATTGTCAGTGTGGCATGCTAAGATGCAAATGATCAAGGCTTATTGTTGAAAAGTAGAGCCTTATGGCTGATGACCAAAGCACAACTTTATTGAAGCATAGCTTTGTGTATAGCGTTACTTCGCGAGCCTCACACCCTGGTATGAATCAGAAATGGGAGAAGGACCCCAGGGAGAACATGCGTTTCTTTCTAACTAGAAGTGGTGTTTGGGTTTTACAAGCCCAGATATTTTTACTTATTTGGATTATGGAAAGCGAGGTACCTCGGATTTGAGTCCCTAGTGGCTCTATTTACGCCCCATAGGGCGGGAAGACGTATTGTTCATGCATAACTAATCCACTAACATATGTGTGGACCGGCCCTGGCAATCCTAAGGGCTTGACTGAGTACTTGTCCTGAGACATGGGCAAGAGTCTCGAATTCGGTATGGACGATCCCTTGCCTTGGTTCAGGATGGAAATACAACTTCCAATACGACACCAAACGTGTAACAACCCGGAATTTTGGGGCCAATTTAAAATTTTTATTTTTAGAAATTTTAATGAATTTAGAATATTTAAAATAGTTTATTTTAAATAATAACGACTAAAAATTTATTTTAATTGATGTTAAATCGAAATTTTTTAATTTAAATATAAAAGGAGTTAGAAATAACGCTACAGTTTGGAATTTTGAACTTTAACTGAATGTACAGGATTCAAAATATATCAGAATTTAGCGAAACCAGAAATATGTAAATCTGTTTAATCATATCTTTCTAACGAATCTAAAAAGTTGAAATTTCACTTTATATATTGAAAGTTATGTCCGGTTTGAAATTTAGAAAGTCGCTGTAGAATTTATATATATTTTAATATAATATATTGGCCTTAAAAATAGTCATTTTACAAACGACCTCTGTTTTCGACGAAACCGCTTTGTTGGAACCGGAATGTCAAATTATTGTTAAGTTTAATTTTCCAGAATTTTTCGAATTAATATGTGAACGTGGTAAAGGAAAATGTGTTTTGTCAGTTTCAGTCGAATCGGATTGACCAGAAAATGGCCATTTTTCAAACGGTCTCAGAATTCGATGAAATTAGCCTTCTTAGAACCTTATCGTCATAATAAAGCCAAATATATTTTTTCTAGAATTTGCTGAGTCCGTATGTGGCCCCATTGAATTTATATATGCTATTAAATTAAATAAATAAAAGATTTAAATATTAATTTAAATAAAACAAGGCTCAGACGATCAAACTGGCAGACGGGACATAGCCCATCGCGTCTGGAGCGTGGGTATTTGCTTAGGAACAAAGTTCGTTTGGCCTGAATTGGAGTTGTCAAGGATAATGGGCTTAAACTGAAAATTAGGGAATTAAATAATATAAAATACACTAAAATACGGTACAAATACCCTCAGAAATAAGAAACCCTATTCCTAAACTATAGCAGCCACCCTCTCTTTGAATGGCCAGAAACTCACCCATCTTCTCCCTTGAATATCTCAATAACAACTCAACATCTTTCAGTACTCTTTATTACCAAATTGAACACCTAAGCGAGCTCTTCTGATCTGACGGAGGTGATCGGATATGAATCAATAGGGAGGCAGAATTTGCAGCTCAAAGTACCAACGTTTGGAGTGTATTCCTGATCGACAGGGAGGAGCGAGTTGTATGGGGTTTGGGGCGTTGGTGGCCCTCACGATCGGCGTCAAGGTGGCGAGTTCTGATTGGTGGTGGCGGTCTCTGACAGGCATGCGTGTGGTGGATGAAGAAGGGAGCGATGGGTTTCTTAAACCCAGGAAGAAGACGATGGAATAAAAGAAGGTTAAAGGAATATTTAAATTAATTAGTTAATTCATAAATGTAATTAACCTATGAATGCCTATATCTTTTGCAAACTGAATCAGAATCGAACGACACTGAAAACGTTGCGATCGTATTCAAGAACACTACCTCATAGGATGGATCGGATCTGAAACAGAGCAGATCTGTAACAACCCGGAAAATCTAGGCCAGTTTAAAATTTTTATTTTGGCAAATTTGGCGAATTTTGATTATTTAAAATGAATTATTTTAAATAATATCGACGAGAAATTTATTTTGAATAGAATTCGACGTATATATTATATACGTCGTCGTTAGAATATATAATAATTATATATAATTATAAAAAGGAATTGAAAATGGCGCGGTAGTTCGATAATTCGATTTCAAACTTCAATTGAATGTACCGGGTGCAAAACAATCCGGATTTTTGTGAAACCAAAAACATTAGGATCTAATTGATGATATCTTTCCAACGAAGTTGAGAAACTGAGATTTCACTTTATAAATGATAAGATATGTCCAGTTGAAAATTCTGAACAGTCGCTATGGAATTCAGGCCCTTAAAAATGGACATTTTGCAAATGACCTCGGATTTCGACGAAACCAGTTTTGTTGAATCCGCAGTGTCAAGTTATTGCTAGATTCCAAATTTCATAATTTTTCGAATCAATATGTGAGCGTGGCAAAGGAAAACGCGTTTGACCAGTTTTAGTTGATTTTAATCGACTGGAAAATGGCCATTTTTCCAACGGTCTCAGAATTCGACGAAACTAGTTTTGTTAGGACCGTATCGTCAATACGAAGCTAGAAAATATTTTTATGGGATTTATAGAGTTAGTATGTGACCCCGGTAATTTGAAATGTACGTTTAAAATTCAATATAGCGATTTAAATGTAAATTCAACAGAAACTGATTCAAACAGTCAAATTGACTTACGAAGCATACCCCATTGCGTTCGGAATGGGGGTATTTGGCTGGGGGCAACAGTTGTTGGGTTCGATTTCGAGTTCGTATCAACACAAGGGTATTTTCGAGATTAAATAAAAATAAATAAATTTATTTACAAAGCCCCCTCTCTTTTCTCCTATACGGTCAACCCCCACTCCCATTTCTCTGGTTCGTTCAAAACAGATCTAAAAAAAAAAAAAAACAATGACGAACGGAGGCCGTCGCCCCTCACCAGCGAACGCCGCCCCACTTGCGCGCCTCCCCAGATGGCGACGCACCACCTCAGGCGACTCCCTCCCACCGCGACCTCCCTCTCCTCTTCCACCTTCAAATAAAATCCGCACAACCCCCAAATCGAGGCGTCTAATGACCTTCGAGTTCCTCGTTGCTATCGGCGGAGGCAGCTCAGACCAAGGCGCAGCGGAAGCGTGGTGGGCCCATAACCCACAGGTCCCAGGATCGAAACCTGGCTCTGATACCACCTGTAAAGACCCGCAACTTCCCCGTAAAGGAAAGCGTCGGATAGTTCGAGAACAAACCACAAACAGAACACATATAGAAGAACATTTCATTGTATATCACAACAATGCATCAGAATACACGAATATACAGAGTATAAATGAATATTACCCAGAAATATCAGAGATTCAAATTACATTGAAATACATAGCAGCGGAAAATAATACAATACACAACTAGAAGTAGATATACGGATACAAAGCTTTCCGGATATCGTTCCAGCTGTAAACCAGGATCCTGTGAATATAAATCTGCAAAACCAAAACTACTAGCTGCCCGTGTCAAAATAGAGGCACCCAGAGTTTAGGTTAAAACAATAAACTCCAGGTCAGTCATGTGACTGGTGTGAGAACTAAAACAGTTATTAATCTTTATTTTAAATCATTAGGTAAATCAAGGGACCACGCCGTATAACACGGAACGGGTTTCCTCCCAAGAATACCAGTGCATAAAACAACAGCGCAATGCTAAATAAAGAAAAATGAAGCTGTTATAAGACCCAGGTCCTATCACACAATGCAACGCAAGCCGGGGGATAGGGTTTTCCCTTATAACAGCCAAAGAATGCTTGATACGTTTGAAACAAATCATTTGATACTATAATAAGTGCATAGTGTATAAAACAGCTTCAAATCATAAGTATCAATCATAGGCGGCATGGGTACCATATATCATGTCGCCATATATAGGTTTACAAATAAAACCGCAAATGTCGCGTATTTGGAAATTGGATTTCCATCTATGAACCGAGGCAAAAGATAGTCCTCAACCGATTCGTGACTCTCTAGCCCGAGCCACAGGCAAGCGCGCAGGCAAGCCTTTAGATCGTCAGGGCTGGTCCACACGGAGTGGATTATTATGCCTGAACAATACGTCTCCCCACCCTATGGGGTGTAAGTCTGGTCCGTCAGCCGACCAGAAGCATCGGCCGAAACCGATATAACCGAGGCGCCTCGCAACCGCAACAACCACATAAGTCAAACTCGTCAGGGCGTGTAAAACCACTGACGCCACTTCTAGCTAGAAAGAAATGCAAGTCCTCCCTGAGGTCCGTCTCCCGTTTTTGGTTCATACCGGGTGTGAAACACGCGAGGTAAACGTTACACAAAGCTACGCCACAAAGGCCTTGCTTTGATCATCACCACAAGACTTTGCTTTTCAACAGAAGCCTTGATCATTTGCATCTTAGCATGCCACACAGGCAAACCATCCTATGCAACCGATATCAGTCACAGAGAATGAAATCCGATGTCAGACACACAGTCCATTTACAAGTCCGTCCTGGGTCTGAACGAAACCGGAGGCACCTAGTACCCCGCATATCCATCGATCTCCAAGTACGTCTGGACGATCACCAACTGTTTCCATCTTCTTGGGTGTACAGCCCAATCAAGATCATCAGTTCTCACCCAAACGACGTGAAGACCTCCGGTCTTCGACCATCGTCTTCATCTTCGACTTATCGTCGTATCAGTTATTCAGAATGGGATGAACCCGGTCTTTCCGAATAACTCGCGTATATTTTAAATAAGTGTTACACAAACACAACATACGCCTCATTCCAATTCATTAGTCACTAACCGTAAATTGATCAAGAGAATAATTCCCCAAATATTAACCCCGAAGGCCGAAACCAACATCAGATCAATATCCAGAAAACCATTCTGCTTGGCTAACCGACAGTTAGTTTCTAAATTTCACGTTCAAATCTAATTAAAGATTTAACTATCGCCTGGAGCAAAACTGGTGATACTCCATTCTCGATCTTTTCAATCTAATTAAAGATTCATTAAAACTCCACTTAGTTTTAATCATTATCTGGGTTAAAGAATCAGTGTCATTTAAAACACAGTTCACGATAAACCCAAAATCTCATTCCATTAATTATCGAGTTAAAGAACGAGTGTTATTTAAAACACTGTTCACGATAAACCCAAAAATCAATATCAATTCAATTCCAATTAAATATTATTTAATTGGTACACTTCATTAAATCTAAATAAAAAGATTTAATCATTTCTCAACTGGGTTCAAGAACAGTGTTAATGAAGACACCATTCACGACAAACCCAAATCACATTCATTAATTATCGGGTTAAAGAACAAGTGTTATTTAAAACACTGTTCACGATAAACCCAAAAATCAATATCAATTCAATTCCAATTAAATATTATTTAATTGGTACACTTCATTAAATCTAAATAAAAAGATTTAATCATTTCTCAACTGGGTTCAAGAACAGTGTTAATGAAGACACCATTCACGACAAACCCAAATCACATTCATTAATTATCGGGTTAAAGAACAAGTGTTATTTAAAACACTGTTCACGATAAACCCAAAAATCAATATCAATTCAATTCCAATTAAATATTATTTAATTGGTACACTTCATTAAATCTAAATAAAAAGATTTAATCATTTCTCAACTGGGTTCAAGAACAGTGTTAATGAAGACACCATTCACGACAAACCCAAAATCTCATTTGATATTCAATATAAGGCTCTGAATAGAAAATATATCGGCTTATATTCAATATCAAATTCTACGATTAACAAATGTCGTATTGGAAATAACGATATAAATACATATCTTTCAAATTTCCGTAACAACATCCGTATAATCACAAATTCCAACATCGAAATATTCCGAAGACAATTTCGATTCAAATCCACTCCAATGCAATCATTGGATATTCTGGTTATTTTTAAAACCCCTTTCGAATTCAATTTATTTATTTAAAAATAAATAGAATTATAATTCTAGTTCAAAACTAGTTCAATTCGATAAAAATCTATTTTTATCTTTTCAAATATGGAGTTTTTCATCCCAATTCTTTCTAAATCATTTCTTATGATTTTACACAAATTATTACTATTTTTAATAATTTTATCAAGGCCTGTACAGTCGATTTCCATCAACGGCCATCGAACTGCACTTACAGCGACCCTTTTTCGAATTTGATTTGGACATAACTCCAAATCCAACCGTTAGATTTCAAATTTCTAATATTCGTTAGAAAGCTCTTTTCGATACGAACCCAACGGTTCCGGTTTTAGGAGAATCCGACGGTCGGATCTCCCGTAATGTCCGTTTGAAATAAATGGTCGAAATTTACGAACTGCCGCGGCGCGGCGCGTTCTATTCAGGCCATTATATTATATATATAATATATATAATATATATTTCGTCGATTCCTATTTAAAACGGATTATATAAATAGTTTTAAATTCGTTTCAAATTCTATTTCAACTTCTATTTCAATTCAAAGCCAAAATTGAATTCTTCTTCATAAATTCGTTTTAAAATTCATTTCTATTCAATTCGAATTTCAATTCAATTTGAATTCATTTCAATTCGCTTTCAATTCCATTTGAATTCGTTTTCAATTCAATTCATTTCGAAATCGTTTTCAATTCAATTCATTTCGAAATCGTTTTCAATTCATTTTGAATTCGTTTTCAATTCAATTCATTTCGAAATCGTTTTTAAAATCGATATAAATATCGTTCACGTCAAAATGGCGTCAATCTAATCAACACGGCTTCATATATTCCTTTATTTTCAAATATTCTATTTCAAATATTTCTTTTTCAAATATTTCTTTTTCAAAACTGGAATGAGGCCCAATCAATTACCATATAAAATTAATTATATGGATTTTCATACAACACATGTATATAATAGCATTGAAAATAATCAACCATCACCCAAAGTGCACTACACTGTATAAGCATCAAATATAGATATTCAACGCTTATAACAGCCTGTCAATCAATCGATCGACATATTTAATCAATCAGGATGAGTGAACTTCAAATTTCATCCTAACACCCGTGTGGGGTTTCAAACAATCAAACACATATTTTATTTGTGCAGTTAGGCGATGTGTAAAATTTATCGACCCAATCAACGTCATTCAAATAGGTGTACATAAACAAACCGTCTGGTTTGTAAATGAATATTTATTTATTCACATTCACGTTAAAAATTATATTTTTAACGATAACACATTTTATTTTAACATATGAATTTCTATTCAGTTCATTCTTTAAATAAAATGCTATTTTTATTTTTCTAACTTATTTTAGAAAATTTCGGCGGCATAACGGCACGATACTAGAAACGGGACAAGGCCTAGCCTTATCCCCGGTCTAGTGAAGGCCCACGCCATTCACACATCAATCAAATCAATTCCATCTCACCAAACAATTCAATTCATTTCAAACAAATAATTCAACTAATCTATGCAACCAAACAAACAAGTCCATGGTCTGTGGACGATTGTGTCGGGTGCTACTAAGCACCGTCTGCATCCTAGTATATATATATAATTAGAAAAGAAATTGAAAGGTGAGAAATTCTCACTGATAGCTATCCTAGCTCCACGGCACTTCGTTGATAGAAATCTTCCTCGTCATCGCATCTTCGTTGTTGTAGCCACTACATATGTAAAAATCGAATTTTTAGTTCAAAGTTCAATATATAAAAATCGAATTTTTAGTTCAAAGTTTAATATATAAAAAATCCTATTTTCCTTTCGAAGTTCAGAATATAAAAATTCTATTTTTACCTTATATCATTTCTATAAAAATTATATTTTTATATCGCCTTCTTTATAATAAAGATCTTATTTTTAAGTTGCTACTTCATACATAAAGTTCATATTTTTATTCTTTATCCCTACAAAGAAAAATCATATTTTTCTTCATATAAAAATCAAAGCTTTACAGTGTTAAAAATCAAACCTTTACAGTGTTAAAAAATCAAACCTTTTTATTTAACACTTAAAGATTATAACTTTATAAGAATAAAAACCAAGTTCTAGTTTATATTTTCCTTATGCTATAAATATTTATAAAAACAATTTCATATATATATATATATATATGTTGTATATATACAAATCTTATTTTTGTATTGCAAATTTTATTTTATTTTAAAAATAAATGATATTTATATTTTCTTCATATCTTTAAAATAAAATAAAATTTGCAATACAAAAATAAGATTTGTATATATACAACATATATATATATATATATGAAATTGTTTTTATAAATATTTATAGCATAAGGAAAATATAAACTAGAACTTGGTTTTTATTCTTATAAAGTTATAATCTTTAAGTGTTAAATAAAAAGGTTTGATTTTTTAACACTGTAAAGGTTTGATTTTTAACACTGTAAAGCTTTGATTTTTATATGAAGAAAAATATGATTTTTCTTTGTAGGGATAAAGAATAAAAATATGAACTTTATGTATGAAGTAGCAACTTAAAAATAAGATCTTTATTATAAAGAAGGCGATATAAAAATATAATTTTTATAGAAATGATATAAGGTAAAAATAGAATTTTTATATTCTGAACTTCGAAAGGAAAATAGGATTTTTTATATATTGAACTTTGAACTAAAAATTCGATTTTTATATATTGAACTTTGAACTAAAAATTCGATTTTTACATATGTAGTGGCTACAACAACGAAGATGCGATGACGAGGAAGATTTCTATCAACGAAGTGCCGTGGAGCTAGGATAGCTATCAGTGAGAATTTCTCACCTTTCAATTTCTTTTCTAATTATATATATATATACTAGGATGCAGACGGTGCTTAGTAGCACCCGACACAATCGTCCACAGACCATGGACTTGTTTGTTTGGTTGCATAGATTAGTTGAATTATTTGTTTGAAATGAATTGAATTGTTTGGTGAGATGGAATTGATTTGATTGATGTGTGAATGGCGTGGGCCTTCACTAGACCGGGGATAAGGCTAGGCCTTGTCCCGTTTCTAGTATCGTGCCGTTATGCCGCCGAAATTTTCTAAAATAAGTTAGAAAAATAAAAATAGCATTTTATTTAAAGAATGAACTGAATAGAAATTCATATGTTAAAATAAAATGTGTTATCGTTAAAAATATAATTTTTAACGTGAATGTGAATAAATAAATATTCATTTACAAACCAGACGGTTTGTTTATGTACACCTATTTGAATGACGTTGATTGGGTCGATAAATTTTACACATCGCCTAACTGCACAAATAAAATATGTGTTTGATTGTTTGAAACCCCACACGGGTGTTAGGATGAAATTTGAAGTTCACTCATCCTGATTGATTAAATATGTCGATCGATTGATTGACAGGCTGTTATAAGCGTTGAATATCTATATTTGATGCTTATACAGTGTAGTGCACTTTGGGTGATGGTTGATTATTTTCAATGCTATTATATACATGTGTTGTATGAAAATCCATATAATTAATTTTATATGGTAATTGATTGGGCCTCATTCCAGTTTTGAAAAAGAAATATTTGAAAAAGAAATATTTGAAATAGAATATTTGAAAATAAAGGAATATATGAAGCCGTGTTGATTAGATTGACGCCATTTTGACGTGAACGATATTTATATCGATTTTAAAAACGATTTCGAAATGAATTGAATTGAAAACGAATTCAAAATGAATTGAAAACGATTTCGAAATGAATTGAATTGAAAACGATTTCGAAATGAATTGAATTGAAAACGAATTCAAATGGAATTGAAAGCGAATTGAAATGAATTCAAATTGAATTGAAATTCGAATTGAATAGAAATGAATTTTAAAACGAATTTATGAAGAAGAATTCAATTTTGGCTTTGAATTGAAATAGAAGTTGAAATAGAATTTGAAACGAATTTAAAACTATTTATATAATCCGTTTTAAATAGGAATCGACGAAATATATATTATATATATTACATATATAATATAATGGCCTGAATAGAACGCGCCGCGCCGCGGCAGTTCGTAAATTTCGACCATTTATTTCAAACGGACATTACGGGAGATCCGACCGTCGGATTCTCCTAAAACCGGAACCGTTGGGTTCGTATCGAAAAGAGCTTTCTAACGAATATTAGAAATTTGAAATCTAACGGTTGGATTTGGAGTTATGTCCAAATCAAATTCGAAAAAGGGTCGCTGTAAGTGCAGTTCGATGGCCGTTGATGGAAATCGACTTTACAGGCCTTGATAAAATTATTAAAAATAGTAATAATTTGTGTAAAATCATAAGAAATGATTTAGAAAGAATTGGGATGAAAAACTCCATATTTGAAAAGATAACAATAGATTTTTATCGAATTGAACTAGTTTTGAACTAGAATTATAATTCTATTTATTTTTAAATAAATAAATTGAATTCGAAAGGGGTTTTAAAAATAACCAGAATATCCAATGATTGCATTGGAGTGGATTTGAATCGAAATTGTCTTCGGAATATTTCGATGTTGGAATTTGTGATTATACGGATGTTGTTACGGAAATTTGAAAGATATGTATTTATATCGTTATTTCCAATACGACATTTGTTAATCGTAGAATTTGATATTGAATATAAGCCGATATATTTTCTATTCAGAGCCTTATATTGAATATCAAATGAGATTTTGGGTTTGTCGTGAATGGTGTCTTCATTAACACTGTTCTTGAACCCAGTTGAGAAATGATTAAATCTTTTTATTTAGATTTAATGAAGTGTACCAATTAAATAATATTTAATTGGAATTGAATTGATATTGATTTTTGGGTTTATCGTGAACAGTGTTTTAAATAACACTTGTTCTTTAACCCGATAATTAATGAATGTGATTTGGGTTTGTCGTGAATGGTGTCTTCATTAACACTGTTCTTGAACCCAGTTGAGAAATGATTAAATCTTTTTATTTAGATTTAATGAAGTGTACCAATTAAATAATATTTAATTGGAATTGAATTGATATTGATTTTTGGGTTTATCGTGAACAGTGTTTTAAATAACACTTGTTCTTTAACCCGATAATTAATGAATGTGATTTGGGTTTGTCGTGAATGGTGTCTTCATTAACACTGTTCTTGAACCCAGTTGAGAAATGATTAAATCTTTTTATTTAGATTTAATGAAGTGTACCAATTAAATAATATTTAATTGGAATTGAATTGATATTGATTTTTGGGTTTATCGTGAACAGTGTTTTAAATAACACTCGTTCTTTAACTCGATAATTAATGGAATGAGATTTTGGGTTTATCGTGAACTGTGTTTTAAATGACACTGATTCTTTAACCCAGATAATGATTAAAACTAAGTGGAGTTTTAATGAATCTTTAATTAGATTGAAAAGATCGAGAATGGAGTATCACCAGTTTTGCTCCAGGCGATAGTTAAATCTTTAATTAGATTTGAACGTGAAATTTAGAAACTAACTGTCGGTTAGCCAAGCAGAATGGTTTTCTGGATATTGATCTGATGTTGGTTTCGGCCTTCGGGGTTAATATTTGGGGAATTATTCTCTTGATCAATTTACGGTTAGTGACTAATGAATTGGAATGAGGCGTATGTTGTGTTTGTGTAACACTTATTTAAAATATACGCGAGTTATTCGGAAAGACCGGGTTCATCCCATTCTGAATAACTGATACGACGATAAGTCGAAGATGAAGACGATGGTCGAAGACCGGAGGTCTTCACGTCGTTTGGGTGAGAACTGATGATCTTGATTGGGCTGTACACCCAAGAAGATGGAAACAGTTGGTGATCGTCCAGACGTACTTGGAGATCGATGGATATGCGGGGTACTAGGTGCCTCCGGTTTCGTTCAGACCCAGGACGGACTTGTAAATGGACTGTGTGTCTGACATCGGATTTCATTCTGTGTGACTGATATCGGTTGCATAGGATGGTTTGCCTGTGTGGCATGCTAAGATGCAAATGATCAAGGCTTCTGTTGAAAAGCAAAGTCTTGTGGTGATGATCAAAGCAAGGCCTTTGTGGCGTAGCTTTGTGTAACGTTTACCTCGCGTGTTTCACACCCGGTATGAACCAAAAACGGGAGACGGACCTCAGGGAGGACTTGCGTTTCTTTCTAGCTAGAAGTGGCGTCAGTGGTTTTACACGCCCTGACGAGTTTGACTTATGTGGTTGTTGCGGTTGCGAGGCGCCTCGGTTATATCGGTTTCGGCCGATGCTTCTGGTCGGCTGACGGACCAGACTTACACCCCATAGGGTGGGGAGACGTATTGTTCAGGCATAATAATCCACTCCGTGTGGACCGGCCCTGACGATCTAAAGGCTTGCCTGCGCGCTTGCCTGTGGCTCGGGCTAGAGAGTCACGAATCGGTTGAGGACTATCTTTTGCCTCGGTTCATAGATGGAAATCCAATTTCCAAATACGCGACATTTGCGGTTTTATTTGTAAACCTATATATGGCGACATGATATATGGTACCCATGCCGCCTATGATTGATACTTATGATTTGAAGCTGTTTTATACACTATGCACTTATTATAGTATCAAATGATTTGTTTCAAACGTATCAAGCATTCTTTGGCTGTTATAAGGGAAAACCCTATCCCCCGGCTTGCGTTGCATTGTGTGATAGGACCTGGGTCTTATAACAGCTTCATTTTTCTTTATTTAGCATTGCGCTGTTGTTTTATGCACTGGTATTCTTGGGAGGAAACCCGTTCCGTGTTATACGGCGTGGTCCCTTGATTTACCTAATGATTTAAAATAAAGATTAATAACTGTTTTAGTTCTCACACCAGTCACATG
Source organism: Allium sativum (assembly GCA_030737875.1). Classification (NCBI taxonomy): domain Eukaryota; kingdom Viridiplantae; phylum Streptophyta; class Magnoliopsida; order Asparagales; family Amaryllidaceae; genus Allium; species Allium sativum. The sequence continues at coordinate 739,344,439 of CM060909.1, read as the reverse complement.
ACTGACCTGGAGTTTATTGTTTTAACCTAAACTCTGGGTGCCTCTATTTTGACACGGGCAGCTAGTAGTTTTGGTTTTGCAGATTTATATTCACAGGATCCTGGTTTACAGCTGGAACGATATCCGGAAAGCTTTGTATCCGTATATCTACTTCTAGTTGTGTATTGTATTATTTTCCGCTGCTATGTATTTCAATGTAATTTGAATCTCTGATATTTCTGTGTAATATTCATTTATACTCTGTATATTCGTGTATTCTGATGCATTGTTGTGATATACAATGAAATGTTCTTCTATATGTGTTCTGTTTGTGGTTTGTTCTCGAACTATCCGACGCTTTCCTTTACGGGGAAGTTGCGGGTCTTTACAAGATCACATTGTGGAAAAAAAATCAAATATGAACTGATCCGAATTTAAACCATCGATGAGAAATCCTCTCCCTTTTTATTTAATTTTATATAATAAAAATTACTGAATTATAATGTGTGGTCTGTGCTAGAATTTGTGTTGTGAAATTTATGCTGCTAAATTCTATTCTGCGTGATTTGATCTATGACTGTGTTGTTATGAAAATCGATAAATTTGAGTTGATGAATACTATTAAGATGATCTGTTGATTGAACGAATTATTTTGGTTGAAACCAAAATACCATGTTTGGTTGAATAGAAACAAGTCAAACAAAAATATCCTTTTTGGTTGAATAGGATTAGTTGAAACATATGGCATCATTTCTGTTGAAATAAAATAATTTAAACAAAATTAACATTTGTTTTTGTTAATAAGAATATGTTAGACAAAATTAACATTTCTTGTTAATTAGATTTTAGTTAAACAAAAATTAACATTTTTGGTAATTAGAATATGTTAGTGAAATAGAAAATGAACCTTTGTACACGTTGAAAAGGATTAGTTAAAAATAGACAAGATAATCATTTTTGTTTACATTAAAAGAATTAAACAAAAATGTACATTTTGTCCATTTAAAAAGGATGTAATAAGAATGTACATTTTTGTGTTAAAACCTGTTAGTGAAGAAAAACAACATTTTTTGTTAAAAACTGCTAGGGGAATAAAGATAACATTTTTAGTCATTGAAAAGAATTAGATCAAAATTATCATTTTGTTTGGAAATGTTAAATAGGTTAAAAGGTACATTTTCGTTTAGAATTGTTTAATTAGAATAAAACACCATTTTGATTGGAGTGTATAATTAGAATGTTTAAGTTAGACCTGGCAAATTAAGAAGAAAAAAAACATCATTCATGTTAAAATTTTCATATTTTGTTAATTTAGAATTGACAAACCAAATTGTCCTATTGGAATAGAAAAATATCTTTTATGATTAAGTTGTCATATTAGAATAGAAAAATATCTTTTATGTGAAATGTGATAATAGACAATAAAAATCAGATTTTTATTTGTGACATGAAACATTAGCAAAGTATGAAAACAAAATTCCATTTTGTTAATTAGAAAAGTGTGAAGATGAAAATATCATTCTAGTAGTAGAGTCATGTTAATGAAAAACATCGTTATGTTAGAAATTGACATGTTAGACGAAAATACCATCTTTTTTGTTTATATATGTCATGTAGGTTGATTTAAAATTGACAAATTGCACATGTCATGTATGTTCTATTTAAATTGATAAATTATATATATCTTGTATGTTCGATGAGTATTGATAAATTATAATTGTTATGTATGTTTAATTAGAATTATTAAATTATAAATATCGATTTTGTAATTAGAAATTGTTAACAAATAAAATATCCTTTTATTTGTTACAAGAAAAAATAGTAAATTGTTAACAAATAAAAAGTCTTTTATTTGTATATGGAATGCATAGGAAATGTAAACATATAAAAGATACTTTTATATGTCATTAGAATTCATGGGAAAAATGTTAAGATAAAAGAAAAATAACATTTTGTGTATAAAATGATAAGATAAAGAAAAATAACATTCTAATTATAAAATGTTAAAGAGAAGAGAAAAATAACATTTTAATTATAAAATGTTAAAGAGAAAAATAAGATTTTAGTTATAAAATGTTAAAGAGAAGAATAACATTTTAGTTATAGAATGTTAAAGTGAATAAGAATAACATTTTAGTTATAAAATGTTAAGATGATTACATTTTAGGTATAAAATGTTAATGGACTAAAACAACATCTTAAGTATAAAATGTTAAGGTGAAGAAAAATAACAATTTAGTTATAAAAGGTTAAAATAAAGGAAAATAACATTTTAGTTATAAAATGTTGAGTCAATAACAATATCACTTTTTATTTGTTTTGTTGAGTTAGAATTGACAACAAAACAAATATATCACTTTCATTTGTGTTTTGTGAATTAGAATTTGTCGACAAACGAATATCTCACTTTTATTTGTTTTGTTGAAAATATTAGAATTGATTTAATATAAAATATCCTTTTTATGTTATATGAAAGGTCAGAAATGTGTTAACATAGAAAATATTATTTATGTGATAATAGAATGAATAGAAATTTGTGAACATATGTAATATTCTTTTATATGATATTGGAACACATAAAAAGGGTAAACAAATAAATTATACTTTATTTGTCACTAGAGTATATAAGAAAAAGGTAGGGAAATAAAGGTGTTATGTTAGTTGAAAACTAAATATAAAAGAATGATAAAAACATTTATTTTTATGATTTAAATAGAATGAGACAGAAATATATATTTCTGTTAGTTAAAAAGAGTTAAACCAAAATACACATTTTTGTTAGTTAAAAAGAGTATAAAAACAAAAACTATGTTTTCGTTAGATAAAGGAATTAAAAACAATTTTGTCAAATTGGAATTGTTGAAACCAAAACGAACATTTTGACAAATTAGAATAGTTGAATTAGAAAAGTGCATTTTATTCACATTTTAGATGTGAATAAAACATGAATTTTAAAAGTACATTTTTATTTACACTTTAGATGTAAATAAAAACCTAGAAATAAAAGCGACATTTTAAATTTACACTTTAGATGTGGTCAAGAAAATAGAATTTAATGTTATATTTTTATTGTCAAAATTGAGACAATAAAAAGATTAGAATCAAAGATTTCATTTTTATTTACAATTTTGATGTAAATAAAAAGCTTAGAATTAAAAGAAGTATTTTTAATGTCATTCTTGGGACAATAAAAAGAGTAGAAGTAAAAGTTGTATTTTTATCGTCATTTTAGATGCGATAAAAAGAATGGATTTTAATAGTTGAAATCACTAAAGGAATTATATTTATATTTATATAAATATAAATTAAAATAAAACGAATCACGCTGCTGCAGTTCGCGATTTGAAATCGTAACTTTAAACGATTATACCGAAAGATCTGACCGTTGGATTTTCCCAAAACTGGAACCTTAGGAGCGCTTTGGGAAGATATTTCCAACGATATAAATTTTGTTAAAATCCAACGGTTAGATTTCGAGATAAGTGTAAATCAAATTTCAATGAAAAGAGCGCCAAGACCGCCGATCGACCCGATGCGTCGTTAAATTAATTGAGTTATTTCTACATATATAAAAATAGCGATAAATCGTGGTTAAATACTTATAACGATATGAAATGATTTCAAAATATATATGTGAGTATCATTTGAAAAGTCCGAGTTCAATCTCATTTCAAATGATTATACGACGATCTAAGTCGAAGAGTTGAAGACGGTGATTGAAGACCGGCGATCTTCACATCGAATGTATGTGTTGCTACTGAGACCGATGATTGGAGTAGCTACCTTGAAGGGGCTTTAGTGGTAGCCTTTCAGCCATACTTATTGATTGTCGGATATGTAAGCGGGGGCGGAATAAGGTGACTCTCAGACCCTGAACGGACTTGTAAATGGATCGTATGTCTGACGTTGTATTCCTTTATACTGTATTCATTGATCTCTGCTAAATATATATCTATTTGGTGGTTAACACCCTTCTCTGAGATTTACGAGCTTAGAGGTTATATATTGGCGGAAATAAATGGTATGGATTGACAATGTGGCATGCCAAGATGCATGGATTAAGGCTTTTGTTGAAAAGCAGGGCCTAGTGGGATGATAAAAGCATAGCATGTATAGGCGTAGCTTTGTGTATAGCGTTACTTCACGAGCCTCACACCCCGGTATGAGTCAAAAACGGGAGAAGGGAACGTAGGGAGTGCACACGTTTCTTTCTAGCTAGAGTGTGTCAGTGCTTAAACTGGCTGGAATTTTACTTATGTGGATGATGGATTATGAGGTACCTCGGATTTATAGGTTGTTAGTGGCCATATGGAGGTCCAAAGGGACCGGGAAACATGTGTTCAGGAATTGCCAATCCACTACCGTTAGGTAGGTATCGGCCTTGCAGGATCCAAGGGTTGGCCATAGGTGTGATCCTGAGGCATTTGCTAGAGTGTCCTCGAACTGGTAAGGAGCTCCTCCCTAGCCTTGACTCTTGATGGAAACCAAATCTCCAATACGAAATTTTGGTCTTGATTGTAAACTTATATATGGCGACATAGTTTATGGTACCTATGCCGTCTAGGATTGATACATTTACATTGAAGTATTTTAAACTGCTTAGACACTAATAATAATATTAAAAATATTATTTTATACATATCAAGTCATGTTTGATCATTATAAGGAAATACTCTATCCTCCGGTTTGCGTTGCATTGTGTGATGCGACTTGAGTCTTATAATGGTTTCATTTTTCTAAAAAGCATTGCGTTGTTTAACGATTTACCTTATTTTATGCACTGGCAGTCTAATGGACTGAACCCGTTCCGCGTTAGCGGCATGGTCCTGTGATTGACCTTATTAGATAAGTTATGTTATATTTCTCATACCAGTCCCATGACTGGCCTGTAATTTGTTTCACTGGCAAACTCGGGTGCCCTCTTTTCCACACGGGCAGTCGAGTAGCTTGTTTTGTAGATATCTACCCCTTTAGCAGGATCCTGGATCGAAGCTTAAAGCTGTGTCCAGAGCTTAGAAAAGTCTTCCGCTGCAATGTATTGAGTTCTTTATAATTTATCTTCTGCAGTATTTCTATTCGATGTACTCTGATATTCTGTACTCTAATGCTATATCATCATGATGTAATAAAAGTCTGCTGTTATTGTTTTAATGTATTGTATTCCCAAAGTTAAAGTATTCGAGGATATTCAACCTTTGAATCAGACCTGTGTGGTTTATGGTCAATTCAAAGGGCGGGAAAACCCGTGTCGTTACAGTTGGTATCAGAGCTCTGGTTAGCTCAAATCCTTGGGGCACAACTCGTTAGAACTGAACAAAAGACTCATCAGAGATTGGATTAGTAATATCCAATAAGAATACTCATTAGAGATAGGATCAGCAGTATCCTAGAATGAGAGAACTCATTAGAGATGGGGTTAGTAATGCCCTAGAATGAGTTCAGAGTAAAAAGTTTATAATTAACGTATTTGTGATTATATATATAATCTGTCCATTGAAAAGATGACTTTTGGATATTTAAAAGTTATATGTTTTAAAAATTTAATCAACTAATAAAATTATTGAAAATAATAAAAAGAATGAAAATTTAGTTGGTTAATTTAACAACTTTTAGCTTCGTTCCTTTTCGAGGACGAAAAAATTTTAAGTGGGGGAGATTGTAACAACCCGGAATTTTGGGGCCAATTTAAATTTTTTATTTTTAGAAATTTTAATGAATTTAGAATATTTAAAATAGTTTATTTTAAATAATAACGACTAAAAATTTATTTTAATTGAAGTTAAAACGAATATATTTAATTTAAATATAAAAGGAGTTAGAAATAACGTTGTAGTTTGGAATTTTGATTTTGAACTTTAACTGAATGTACAGGATTCAAAATATATCAAAATTTAGCGAAATCAGAAATATTTAAATCTGTTTAATCATATCTTTCTAACGAATCTAAAAAGTTGAAATTTCACTTTATATATTGAAAGTTATGCCCGGTTTAAAATTTAGAAAGTCGCTGTAGAATTTATATATTTTTTAATATAATATATTGGCCTTAAAAATAGTCATTTTGCAAACGACCTCTGTTTTCGACGAAACCACTTTTGTTGGAACCAGAATGTCAAATTATTGTTAATTTTAATTTTCCCTAATTTTTCGAATTAATATGTGAGCGTGGCAAAGGAAAATGTGTTCTGTCAGTTTAAGTCGAATCGGATCGACTAGAAAATGGCCATTTTTCAAACGGTCTCAGAATTCAACAAAATTAGTCTTCTTAGAACCGTATCGTCATAACAAAGCCAAATATATTTTTCTGGAATTTTCTGAGTCCGTATGTGGCCCTGGTGAATTTATATATGATGTTAAATTAAATAAATAAAAGATTTAAATATTAATTTGAATAAAACAGGGCTTAGACGATCAAACTGGCAGACGGGACCTAGCCCATCGCGTCCGGAGCGTGGGTAGTTGCTTAGGAAGAAAGTTCGTTGGGCCTGAATGTGAGTTGTTAAGGATAATGGGCTTAAACTGAAAATTAGGGAATTAAATAATATAAAATACACTAAAATACGGTACAAATACCCTCAGAAATACAAAACCCTATTCCTAAACTATAGCCGCCACCCTCTCTTTGAATGGCCAGAAACGCACCCATCTTCTCCCTCGAATATCTCAATAACAACTCAACATCTTTCAGTACTCTTTAGTACCAAATTGAACACCTAAGCGAGCTCTTCTGATCTGATGGAGGTGATCAGATATGAATCAATAGGGAGGCGGAATTTGCAGCTCAAAGTACCAACGTTTGGAGCGTTTTCCTGATCGATAGGGAGGGGTGAGTTGTATGGGGTTTGGGGCGTTGGTGGCCCTCACGATCGGCGTCAAGGTGGCGCGTTCTGATTGGTGGTGGCGGTCTCTAACAGGCGTGCATGTGGAGGATGAAGAAGGGAGCGATGGGTTTCTTAAACCCAGGAAGAAGATGATGGAATAAAAGAAGGTTAAAGGAATATTTAAATTAATTAATTAATTAATTAATTCATAAATGTAATTAACCAATGAATGCCTATATATTTTGCAAACTGAATCAGAATCGAACGAAACTGAAAGCATTGCGATCGTATTCAAGAAAACTACCTCATGGGATGGATCGGATCTGAAACAGAGCAGATCACATTTTGGAAAAAAACTCAGATCTGAAATGATCCGAATTCAAACCATCGGTGAGAAATCCTCTCCCTTTTTACTTTATTTTATATAATAAAAATTACTGAATTATAATGTGTGCTCTGTGCTAGAATTTGTGTTGTGAAATTTATGCTGCTAAATTCTATTCTGCGTGATTTGATCTATGACTGTGTTGTTATGAAAATCGATAAATTTGAGTTGATGAATGCTGTTAAGATGATCTGTTGATTGAACGAATTATTTTTTTTGAAACCAAAATATCGTGTTTGGTTGAATAGAAACAAGTCAAACGAAAATATCCTTTTTGGTTGAATAGGATTAGTTGAAACAGATAGGATCATATCTGTTGAAATAAAATAATTTAAACAAAATTAACATTTGTTTTTGTTAATAAGAATATGTTAGACAAAATTAACATTTCTTGTTAATTAGATTTTAGTTAAACAAAAATTAACATTTTTGGTAATTAGAATATGTTAGTGAAATAGAAAATGACCCTTTATACACATTGAAAAGGATTAGTTAAAATAGACAAGATAATCATTTTTATTTACATTAAAAGAATTAAACAAAAATGTACATTTTGTCCATTTAAAAAGGATGTAATAAGAATATACATTTTTGTGTTAAAACCTGTTAGTGAAGAAAAACAACATTTTTGTGTTAAAACCTGTTAGGGGAATAAAGATAACATTTTTAGTCGTTGAAAAGAATTAGATCAAAATTATCATTTTGTATAGAAATGTTAAATAGGTTAAAAGGTACATTTTTGTTTAAAATTGTTTAATTAGAATAAAACATCATTTTGATTGGAGTGTTTAATTAGAATAGAAACACCGTTTAAGTTAGAACTGGCTAATTAGAGAAAAAAAACATCATTCATGTTAAATTTTTTATAGTTTGTTAATTTAGAATTGACAAACCAAATTGTCCTATTGGAATAGAAAAATATCTTTTATGATTAAGTTGTCATATTAGAATAGAAAAATATCTTTTATGTGAAATGTGATAATAGACAATAAAAATCACATTTTTATTTGTGACATGAAACAATAGAAAAGTATGAAAACAAAATATCCATTTTGTTAATTAGAAAAGTGTGAAGATGAAAATGTCATTCTAGTAGTAGAGTCATGTTAATGTAAAACATCGTTATTTTAGAAATTGACATGTTAGACGAAAATACCATCTTTGTTTGTTTATATATGTCATGTAGGTTGATTTAAAATTGAAAATTACACATGTCATGTATGTTCTATTTGAATTGATAAATTATATATGTCTTGTATGTTCGATGACAATTGATAAATTATAATTGTCATGTATGTTTAATTAGAATTGTTAAATTATAAATATTGATTTTGTAATTAGAAATTGTTAACAAATAAAATATCCTTTTATTTGTTACTAAAAAACATAGTAAATTGTTAACAAATAAAAAGTCTTTTATTTGTATATGGAATGCATAGGAAATGTAAACATATAAAAGATACTTTTATATGTCATTAGAATTCATGGGAAAAATGTTAAGATAAAAGAAAAATAACATTTTGAGTATAAAATGATAAGATAAAGAAAAATAACATTTTAATTATAAAATGTTAAAGAGAAGAGAAAAATAACATTTTAATTATAAAATGTTAAAGAGAAAAATAACATTTTAGTTATAAAATGTTAAAGAGAAGATAAGAATAACATTTTAGTTATAGAATGTTAAAGTGAATAAGAATAACATTTTATTTATAAAATGTTAAGATGATAACATTTTAGGTATAAAATGTTAATGGACTAAAACAACATCTTAAGTATAAAATGTTAAGGTGAAGAAAAATAACAATTTAGTTATAAATGGTTAAAATAAAGGAAAATAACATTTTAGTTATAAAATGTTGAGTCAATAACAATATCACTTTTTATTTGTTTTGTTGAGTTAGAATTGACAACAAAACAAATATATCACTTTCATTTGTGTTTTGTGAATTAGAATTTGTCGACAAACGAATATCTCACTTTTATTTGTTTTGTTGAAAATATTAGAATTGATTTAATATAAAATATCCTTTTTATGTTATATGAAAGATCAGAAATGTGTTAACATAGAAAATATTATTTATGTGATAATAGTATGCATAGAAATTTGTGAACATATAAAATATTCTTTTATATGATATTGGAACACATTAAAAGGGTAAACAAATAAATTATACTTTATTTGTCACTAGAGTATCTAAGAAAAAGGTAGGGAAATAAAGGTGTTATGTTAGTTGAAAACTAAATGTAAAAGAATGATATAAGCATTTATTTTTATCATTTAAATAGAATGAGACAGAAATATACATTTCTGTTAGTTAAAAAGAGTTAAACCAAAATACACATTTTTGTTAGTTAAAAAGAGTATAAAAACAAAAACTACGTTTTTGTAAGATAAAGGAATTAAAAATAATTTTGTCAAATTGGAATTGTTGAAACCAAAACGAACATTTTGACAAATTAGAATAGTTGAATTAGAAAAGTATATTTTATTCACATTTTAGATGTGAATAAAACATGAATTTTAAAAGTACATTTTTATTTACACTTTAGATGTAAATAAAAACCTAGAAATAAAAGCGACATTTTAAATTTACACTTTAGATGTGATCAAGAAGATAAAATTTAATGTTATATTTTTATAGTCAAAATTTATACAATAAAAAGATTAGAATCAAAGATTTCATTTTTATTTACAATTTAGAAGTAAATAAAAAGCTTAGAATTAAAAGAAGTATTTTTATTTTCATTCTAAGGACAATAAAAAGAGTAGAAGTAAAAGTGGTATTTTTATCGTCATTTTAGATGCGATAAAAAGAATGGATTTTAATAGTTGAAATCGCTAAAGGAATTATATTTATATTTATATAAATGTAAATTAAAATAAAACGAATCACGCTGCTACAGTTCGCGATTTGAAATCGTAACTTCAAACAATTATACCGAAAGATCCGACCATCGGATTTTCCCAAAACTGGAACCGTTAGGACCACTTTGGGAAGATCTTTCCAACGATATAAATTTTGTTAAAATCCAACGGTTAGATTTCGAGATAAGTGTAAATCAAATTTCGATAAAAACAGCGCTAGGACCGCCGATCGACCCGAAGAGTCGTTAAATTAATTGAGTTATTTCTATATATAAAAAATAGCGATAAATCGTGGTTAAATACGTATAACGATATGAAATGATTTCAATATATATATATATATATATATATATATATATATATATATATATATATGCGAGGATCATTTGAAAAGTCCGAGTTCAATTTCATTTCAAATGATTATACGACGATCTAAGTCGAAGAGTTGAAGACGGTGATTGAAGACCGGCGATCTTCACATTGAATGGATGTGTTGCTACTAAGACCCATGATGGGAGTTGCTACCTTGAAGGGGCTTCAGTGGTAGCCTTTCAGCCGTACTTGTTGATTGTCGGATATGCAAGCGGGGGCGGAATAAGGTGACTCTCAGACCCAGATCGGACTTGTAAATGGATTGTATGTCTGACGTTGTATTCCTTTATACTGTATTCGTTGATTTCTGCTAAATATATATCTGTTTGGTGGTTAACACCCTACTCTAAGACATACGAGCTTAGAGGTTATATATTGGCAGAAATAAATGGTATGGTATGGACTGACAATGTGGCATGCCAAGATGCATGGATCAAGGCTTTTGTTGAAAAGCAGGGCCTTGTGGGATGATCAAATCATAGCCTGTATAGGCGTAGCTTTGTGTATAGCATTACTTCACGAGCCTCACACCCTGGTATGAGTCAAAAACAGGAGAAGGGAACGCAAGGAGTGCACACGTTCATTTCTAGCTAGAGTATGTCAGTGCTTAAACTGGCTGGCATTTTACTTATGTGGATGATGGATTATGAGGTACCTCAGATTTATAGGTTGTTAGTGGCCATATGGAGGTCCAAAGGGACAGAGAAACGTATGTTCAGGAATTGCCAATCCACTACCGTTAGGTAGGGACCAACCCTGCAAGATCCAAGGGTTGGCCATAGCTGTGATCCTGAGGCATTTGCTAGAGTGTCCTCGAATCGATAAGGAGCTCCTCCCTAGCCTTGACTCTTGATGGAAACCAAATCTCCAATACGACATTTCGGTCTTGATTGTAAACTTATATATGGCGACATAGTATATGGTACCTATGCCATCTAGGATTGATACATTTACATTGAAGTATTTTAAACTGCTTAGACACTAATAATAATATTAAAAATATTATTTTATACATATCAAGTCATGTTTGATCATTATACGGAAAAACTCTATCCTCCGGTTTGCGTTGCATTGTGTGATGGGACTTGAGTCTTATAATGGTTTCATTTTTCTAAAAAGCATTGCGTTGTTTAACGATTTACCTTATTTTATGCACTAGCAGTCCAATGGAGTAAAATCGTTCCGCATTAGCGGCGTGGTCCTGTGATTGACCTTATTAGATAAGTTATGTTAGATTTCTCATACCAGTCCCATGACTGACCTGTAATTTGTTGCACTGGCAAACTCGGGTGCCCTCTTTTCCACATGGGCAGTCGAGTAGCTTGTTTTGTAGATATCTATCTCTTTAGCAGGATCCTGGATCGAATCTTAAAGCTGTGTCCAGAGCTTAGAAAAGCCTTCCGCTGCAATGTATTGAGTTCTTTGTAATTTATCTTCCATTGTAATTCTATTCGATGTACTATGATATTCTGTACTATGATGCTATATCATCATGATGTAATAAAAGTCTGCTGTTATTGTTTTAATTTATTGTATTCCCAAAGTTAAAGTATTCAAGGATTTTCAATCTTTGAATCAGACCTGTGTGGTTTATGGTCGATTCAAATGGAGGGAAAATCTGTGTCGTTACAATACGGTTTTGATTGTATTATTAGTATGGCGACATAGTATATGGTAGTTATGCCGTCTATGATTGATATATTATGATTGAAATGTTTCTGAAAACATATATGCACTGATAATAATACCAATCTGTTTTTATCGTATCAAGCATTTTTGACCATTATAAGTTAAAACTCTATCCTCCGGTTTGCGTTGCATTGTGTGATGGGACTTGAGTCTTATAATGGTTTCATTTTTTTAAATAGCATTGCGTTGTTTAACTATTTACTTTATGTATGCATTGGCAATCCAATGGAGTAAACCCGTTCCGCGTTAGCGGTGTGGTCCTGTGATTAGCCTTATTATTAAATGGGTTAAATAAGATTTCTCATACCAGTCCTATGACTGACTCGTAGTTTGTTTCACTTTGCAAACTCGGGTGCCCTCTTTTCCACATGGGCAGCCTTATATACAGGTTTTAGCAGACTCATTCTGGATAGCTATAGAGCTAAAGATGGATCCCATTATTTCTACTATGCTTTTCAGACTTCATTTATTATATTATGTTTGATTCCGCTGTAGACATTTTATATTAAGTTGAAAACTGTATTATGTACTAAGTATGATCCCATTACGCTGTGTAACTCTGATGATATATTATTCCCAGTATAATTTGAGATACTTTATCTGTTGTAATCCTATGTTTCCGTTCTGCTGTTATTGTTTATGTGTTATATTCCAATGATTATCCTTTCTTTCGTACAACAGGAGTTTAGGGTTATCACAATAGCTACCCACATAGACAAAATATTGGTGAATAATATATGCATGCATCAATTTCTTAATATAAAGGCTCTCTCATTTCCTCAGAAATCAAGTGATCATAATCCCATTTTGTTAGATGTTATTCCCGCTCCAGAAATTAAAGGATACCCATTTAGATATCAAAATGATTGGTTAAGCCATTTAGGTTATCAAGAACAGTTCATAAAGGTTTGAATGCAAGTGTTTGGGGTTTCCAAAGTTATCAATTTTTGCAAAAGCTTAGTAACTGTAAAAGAGAGCTTAAAATTTGGAATAAAGTAAGGAGTAAAAATGCTTCTAAACTTGAACAAGTAGAACAAATAGTTACACAATTGGAGGCAGCAGTAGATCTTAATCCAGAAGATATCCAGATTTATGATGATTACCTGCAAGCCAGAAGAAATTTTCATAGTCTGCAACTATCATATTTCAGTGGATTGAAACAACAAGCTAAAGTCTCTTAGCTTCAGCAAAGTGATACTAATTCTAAATTCTTCTATTCTCGTATGTCAAATAGAAAATATTTTAATCACATTAGTGCTCTCATTAATCGTAGTGGAAACTTGTTTAAATCTACTAGGATAGAAGTAGAAGTTATTAACTACTTTACCTCCTTGTTTAATGGGCCATGTTCAACTGAATTTCCTAGATTTAAACCAATATCAACAATCAATGATCAAGGTCATAGATTTTTACTAAGGAAAAATTGAATTATCTGAAATTAGAGAAGCATCTTTTTCTATTCATGATGATTCAAGCCAGGGCCTGATGGTATGAGTGCAATTTTTTTTTATAATTCATTAGGATATTTTAAAAGATGATTTATTAGCTGCTATTTCTGATATATTCCAATCTGGAAAACTTCCCAAAGCATTAAAACACACTTGTATCACTTTAATCCCAAAGAATGACAGACCACCAGAGGTAGCACATTATAAACCAATTTCATGTTGTAATGTCTATTATAGAAAAATCTGAATTGTTTTATGTAATAGACTAAAGCCTTTTCTTCCCTTTATGTAATAGACTAAACGCTCATATATTGATCCCAAAAATTATGAATTTTGGAATCTGGTAATAACTTGACATTCTGGATTCATAAAGGGACTGATGAATTGGCAAACCAATTCATCAGAAAAATCTGGTAATAACTTGACATTCCCCTCGATTACTTCAAATCTGCTCAACAAAATCGTTTGGACCTTTGGAACTTTTTGTAGATCTCGTCAAGAGATTCAAATCCGTAGGGTGCACCCCCTGTCGTCTCGCCACCAACGAGATTCGCACCTCCGAAGTGGAGGACTTTGAAACGCTGTCGTCGACGCCATAGGCCGCCGAAGTAGGCCCCACTTCAGGTGCACGTGCGTCCCTCCTTCCTCTTCGACATGGCGCCGGCTGATTGACCTCTCGTGCAACGATTCGCGTGCAAATCTAAAACCTAGTTTTGAACACTTCAGCTGAGGTAACAGCCTTATTTATTTAAATTGTTTTATAGCACTTTAAAGCGCTATGAATCGTGATTTCACTATAAAAATCATATCTTTTTGCTATTTTGTCGAAATCCAGTGAAACAAGAGACATTGGACTCGTGGCGACGTTCTCTACATTCTAGAAGAGACCGGAGAATTTTTGGAGCTTCCTACAATTTTTGGAGGAGTGGAACCCAAGTGAAATTTCTAAATCCAAATTTGAATGAAATAGCGATGTATAAATGATATGTAAGATATATAAGTTATATACACGTTGTATAAAGCATACGTTGTAGCGAAAGAAAATTCGATCTTTATATAAGAAGTAGAGATATAAAAATATAATTTTTATATAGAAAGAAGCATTGTAAAAATATATGGCTTTTATATATGAAGTACCATTATAAAAATGTGATTTTTAAAATAAACATCATATTAAAAATGCGATTTTTGCTATGAACAGCGGGAAAAGATCGCATTGGAATTTCGCGCAAATCCGAATGGTTCAGAAATTCAGAAATGAAACAGTGGAGTGGAACCCAAAGGTGAGAACTCCTCACTGTAATTTTTTTTTGAAAATTGGTTCACTTTATTGCTAAAAACCAATAAAAGCCTCCTCTATGAGCCTCGTTAAAACCCCGCAATCCCCCTAACCTAAATGATTGCCTTACGGGGAAAAAGAGTACTCATAAAATTGGCATACAAACAGAAATCAAACTTTAAATACAACAATAAAAGACTTAAAATAAAAGCAGAAATAAAAATTAAACAGGCATCAGGCTTCTCGGCCCAGAAATGGCCCATCCCCACTTCACTTAAACCGTTGAAAATTCAATAGCCACTTCAAAAGTCAGCCCGTGTCCACTAGTTCAATCCCCCACCTACTAAGAAGTTGCACGTGTCTCTCCGTACGAGTTGTTCTACTTCCATTTTTGTTCACAAGAAATTGGATTTCTTTCTCAATCTTTAACACACAAATTGATGGATTCATCTTCTTATCATGAAAAATCCTCAAATTTCTCTCCTTCCAAATATAGTAAATTGCGGTAGTATAAGCAGCACAAGCTAGGTCTCTTAGTTGATCTTTCCTCTTCATATTATCATGAATAATCAAAGCTTCTTCCTTTAGATCTGTGAATGAATTCAGGGGAAGTTCCAACTTTTGTTTCAAAGAAAGCCATATAAAAGCTGAATAGTCACATGAAAAGAAAAGATGCTGTATGGATTCGGGTGATTAGAACAAAGAGGACAATTTGGATCTGAAATATTACTGACTCGCTGGAGTCTGTCCTTTGTGTTTAATCTTCCAATAAAGGCAAGGTAAGCTATAAAAGACATTCTTTTGCAATTTTGACATGCCAAATTACTGAAAAAACTTTATCAGATATTTCATGATTTCTCAAAAATTCTCAAGCTTTATGAAATTCAAACGTACCACCTTCACACCATTCATATGCATCTCGACTTTGATTTGGATGTGTAGAAATTGTGTTAATTTCTTCAAGTAACTCTCTTGTAGCAGGGTGGATTTCAGGAGCAAACTTTTCATTTCTGATGATACAGCTAACTTTCTGATCAGAAGAACCCAGAATATTCATTCTATCGTATCCAAGAAGGTCAACTAAGCATCTGCAATTAATCCATGGCTCATGCCATAAGAAGGTATCCTCTCCATTAGCAATTACTTTAGTGGAAAGTTGTTTAGATCTTTTTCTTAGTCTTAACATTGCTTTCCATGTAGAGGATGCATTATTATCCAAAGCCATCGACCAAAAAAACTCATTTTTACAATACTTATTATGCAACCATTTACTCCATAAAGTTGTGTGAACAAAAATTTCCATAGTAGTTTCACACAAGCCACTCTTTTAAGATCTGAAAAAAAAATTAGACCAATGCCACCTTCAGATTTAGGCCTACACAACTTATTCCATGAAACTTTGTGTGATGTACCTCCCAAAAAAAAATCTGCACAAATAGAATTAATCTTGTCTATGGTGAACTCTGGAATTTGGTAAATGAGTAGCCAGTACAGAATAATAGGGGTAATCACTGTGTTATTTAGCTCAGCCCTCCCTGCAAAACTTAGCAATTTAGTATCCTATCCATTAATTTTGCTCTGAACTCTACGAATAAGAGAATTACACTCTCAATACTTCAAGTAATTAGAGGACAGAGGCACCCCCAGATATTTAATAGGCAGAAATCCTTGCTCAAAACCCAAAACTTCTTTATCTCACTAGAATTAATGACAGAGGAACTAAAGAAAATCTTTGTCTTTGTGACATTTACATCCAAACCAACATGTATACTTAATTTCTGAAAAATCTTCTTCAAAGAATTGGCATTAGACATAGATGATTTTCCAAAAATCATGAGATCATCAGCATATAGCAAATGTGATATAATGGACTGAATTGTAGAACTGTAATTTTCTTTGTACAGATATTTATTTTATAACTGCATATATGAACTGCTCCCCATCGTCCACAGATCATGGACGACTTGTTTGATAATTTGGTTTGGTTGATTGATGTGTTTGAATTGTTTGTGATGTGAAATGAAATGAATAAAATATTCATGTGTTGAAATAAATATTTTATAGTTAAAAATATAATTTTTAACGTGTATATGAATAAAATAAATATTCATAAACAAATCGGATGATTTGTTTATGCACACACATTTGACTGTTATTGATTGGGACGATAAATTTTACACATCGCCCAACTACACAAATAAAAATCAGTGTTTGTTGATTGAAACCCCACACGGGTACTGGGATGATATTTGACATACACTAATCCCAATATTTAGTTGTATGTCAATCGATTTGTTGACAGACTGTTATAAGCATTAAATATTTATATTTAATGCTTATGTAGTGTAGAATGCACTCTAGATGATGGTTGACTGTGTTTGCTTATTGTTGTATACATGTGTGTATAAAATCCATATGATAACATTATATGGTAATTGACTGTGTCTGATTCCAGTTCAGAAATAATGAAATCGAATATTTTAAAATAGTGAATATTTTAAAATAATATTTAGAAAAGATTTAAACTTGATTTTGATGTCCGATTTGGGATGGACACGAATATATTTAAATATATAAAGCCGTATTGATTAGTTATACGCCATTTGGACGTGAACGATATTTATATCAATTTTATTCATTTTTATAATGAATATCGAAAAGGAAGTGATTTCAAAATCTAATTTTTTGAAAATATTATCATTTATATATATATATATATATCGATGATATGGAATATTCAATTTTGATTTGAAATTGAATATGAAGTTGAAATCGTTTTGAAAACAAATTTAAAATGATTTACAAAATACGTTTTAAATGGAAATCGACGAAATAAATATAATATATATTTTATATATAATGGCCTGAATAGAATGCGTCGCGCCATAGTAGTTCGCGAATTTTGACCATCGACTTCGAGCGTACATAATGGAAGATCTGACCGTTGGATTCTCCTAAAACCAGAACCGTTGGGTTCTTATTGAAAAGAGCTTTCCAACGAATACAAGAGATTTGAAATCTAACAGTTGGATTTGGAATCATGTCCAAATCAAATTTGGAAAAGGTCGAAGTAAGTGACTTGGATGACCGTTTATGGAAATCGACTGTACGGGCTTTGATAAAATTATTAAAAATAATAATAATTTGCGTAAAATCATAATAAATGATTTGGAAAGAATTGGGATGAAAAATTCCATACTTGAAAGGATAAAAATATATTTTTATCAAAATGAACTAGTTATGAACTAGAATTAAAAAATTCAATATTTTTAAATAAATAAATTGGATTTGAAATGGTTTTAAAAATAACCAAAACTTCCAATATATGAATTGGAATGGATTTGAATTGAAATTATCTTTGGAATATTTCGATATTGGATTTTGTGATTATACGGATATTGTGGAGGAATTTGGAAGATATATATATATATATATCATTATTCCAATATGATATTTGTTGATTTCAGAATTTGATATTGAATATAAGTCGATATATTTTCTATTCAGAGCCTTGTATTTAATATCAAATTGGTTTTTGGGTTTGTCATGACTGGTGTCTTAAATAACACTGTTCTTGAACCCCGTGTGAAAAGAATAAATCATTTAATTAAGATTATTAGTGTTTCCAATTAGTTAACATTTAATTGGAACTGAAAATGGAATGTGAATTCGGTTTATTGTGAACTGTGTTTTTAAAGACATTCGTTATTTAACCCGATTTACAGTGAAATGTGATTTGGAATTTATAAATCTTTTTATTAAGATTTAACGGGAATTTTCCAAAGTAAAGTTTTCCAATTTAATATATTAAATTGGAATTGAATGGAATTCGATAGATAATAATCGAAGTAAACTTATGTGGAGGAAGACTGTTAATACATATGGAATTTAAAAGGCTTTGTCGTTGTTCCATTTATATTAATGGCCGGATACAGGAATTGATATCGATTATATATTGATTTGTTTTCCATGAAGATTCCATAATTAATGGAATGTGATTTGGGTTTATCGTGAACTGTGTTTTAAATGACATTAGTTCTTTAACCCAATTAAAGGCAGCATTACATGTCTGTCATTGTATTTTGAACTGTATGGTTGATCTCTACTAAATATATATCTGTTTGGTGGCGGAGAATTTATTCCCTTGCTTAACACCCTTCTCTCAGACGTACGAGCTTAGACGTTATATATCGACAGAAATCAATAGTGCAGTGTAGATTATCGATGCAGCATGTTTGATTTTCCAAAGTTAAATATCATTAATATTGATTTTAGGGAAGATTAAAACGAACTAGAGTTTTCATGAATCTTTAATTAGATTGAAATGGGAAATGATAATTTAAATTATCAAATTCGGGAAAATGATCGAGAATGGAGTATCGCCAGTTTTGCTCCTAGCAATAGTTAAATCTTTAATTAGATTTGAATGGGATATGGTAATTAAATTTTCCGATAACACCATGGTGTTAGATATGGAGTATGATCTGTTTTGCTCTATGGGATGAATAGGTTGGGATTGGGAAATTAAACAAATGATTACTTCGGTTCGATGCGCTAATCCCGTCTAGTTTGGAATACCGTAACATGGTTTGAATTGACATCCAAAGGAAGATTAAGAATAAATTTAAAGAATTTATCTTTGATAAAATTAATGGGAACCTTTCCCAAAGTATATGAATATTTGAATAAAAGAATATTCATAATTGGAATGAGGCGTATGTTGTGTTTTTATAGCACTTGTTTATTATATATGCGAGTTATTCAGAAAGGCCGGGTTTATACCCATTCTGAATAACTGATTCGACGATAAGTCGACGATGAAGACAGTGGTTGAAGATCAGAGGTCTTCACATCGTTTGGATGATTACTGATGTCTTGATTGGGCTGCATACCCAAGACAAGGTAATAAGAGGTAATCGTCCAGACGTACTTGGAGATTGACCGGATGTGCGAGGACCTCTCTCCTGTATTGGACATAAGGGACGAGGAATAAGGTACCTCGGTTTCATTCAGACCCAAAACGAACTGGTAAATGGATTGTGTGTCTGCCATTAGATTTTATTCTATGTTGATTGATTTCTATTAAATATATATCTATTTGGCGGTGGAGAATTTATTCTCTTGCTTAACGCCATTCTCTGAGACGTACGAGCTCAGAGGTTATAAATATCAGTCGCATTGTATGAATTGCCCGTGTGGCATGCTAAGATGTAAATGATCAAGGCTTCTGTTGAAAAGTAGAGTCTTGTGGTTGATGATAAAAGCACAGCTTTAATATAGCGCCCCTTTGTGTATATCGTTAATTCGTGAGCCTCACACCTCGGTATGAGTTAAAAACGGAATAAGGGACCCAAGGAGAACATGACGTTTCTTTCTGGCTATGGGTGGTGTCAGCGTTTTACTAGCCCTGACATCGTTGTTATTTTCCCTATGTGATTGTTGGATTGCGAGGCGCCCCAGACAAATCGGTTACTGCGGGAGCCAATGGATATAGGTCTTATAGGACCGGGAAACGTGTGTTCAGGAATTGCCAATCCTCAAACGTAAGAGAGGACCGGCCTTGGAGGATCCAAGGGTCTACTGCAGGAGATCCCGAGGCATTTGTTAGAGTGTCTCGAATCGGTGCGGAATACATCCCTTGCCTCGACTCATGATGGAAATCCAATTTCCAATACGACATTGTTCGGTTTTAGTTGTAATCCTATATATGGCGACATAGTGGGATAGGGCGCTCATGCCGCCTATGATTGATACATTTATATTTGAAGTTGATTTCTTCACTTATAGTAATAATAAAATATTAAATTTCACGTATCAAGCATTATTTGGCAATTATAAGGTAAAACCCTATCCTCCTTCTTGCGTTGCATTGTGTAATGGGACCTGGGTCTTTTAATAGCTTCATTGTTCTTTATTTAGCATTGCACTGTTTATTTTATACACTGGTATTCTTGGGGTTAAAACCCGTTCCGTGTTATATGGAATGGTCCCTTGATTCACCTAACTTTAAAATAAAGATTAATAACTGTTTTAGTTCTCACATCAGTCACATGACTGACCTGGAGTTTATAATTTTAACCCAAACTCTATGCGCCCTTATTTTCCACATGAGTAGCTAGTAGTTGGGTTTTGCAGATATTATATTCACAGGATCCTGATTTACAGCTGAAGCGATATTCGAATGCTCTGTATCTGTATATTACTTTCAATTGTGTTTTGTATTATATTTCCGCTGCTATGTATTATATTTTAATCTCTGATATTTAACAAATGTATATTATTAATTCATACTTTGTTATATTCTTGTATTCTGATTGAATTGTTGTAATAAGCAATGAAATGTTCTTCTGTTTGTGTTCTGATTCATCTTGTCCTCAAAGCAATACAGGCTTTCCTTTATCGGGGAAGTTGTGGTCGTTACATTGCTACTGCTACTTTTTCTGTAATTATTCGGGGTATTCCTAAAGGTTTTATATCATCGACAAGGGTTTTGAGGTAGGGAGATCCTTTATCTCCATATTTGTTTGCTACATCAATGTAGTTTTTTACATACATGATGGATGAAGCAACCTTGTCGAATGCATTTCAACCAAGCAGCCAAGTTAAGCCTATTATTTCTCATCTTTTATATGCAGATGATTTAACGATTTTTGGCAAGTCCTCTATTCAAAATGCAAATGCCCTCAAATCTATCTTTCAGAGTTTAAGTTTGCATGCAGATTTGAATGTAAATGCATCCAAAACCAAGATTTTCTTCAGTAATTCAGTGAATAATGCATCAGAGATTCTAAATATTTTGAGATATGAGCAGGGTTCTTTGCCTATTAAATATCTTGGAGTACCACTATCATCAAATTATTTGCATTATTCAAAATGTAATTCATTGATACACAGAGTTCAAAGCAAGATTCAAGGGTGGGAAACAAAGCTGCTCAGTTTTGTTGGTCGTGCAGAATTGATTAATTTAGTTATAACCCTTATTGTTCTTTATTGGCTCTTTATTTATCAAATCCCAGAATTTACACTAAACAAATTGCAGACTTTATGTCCTGATATTATTATTTTTGGGAGGAACAGCTCATAAAGTTGCATGGGACACTCTGTGTAAATCTAAGGGAGAAGGAGGCATTGGATTAAAGAAATTTTCTAAACTTAAGAAGGTAGTTTTCATTAAATTGTTATGGAATTTCTAATCTAATTCATCACTTTGGATTAAATGGGTTCAAAATCGATATTGTATGAAGAAATTTTTCTGGTCAATGACAATAGATATAAATTCTTCAAGTACTTGGAAATCCATTCTAAGACTTAGATCAAGCTCAAAACAATTGTTTAATATGATAATATCAAGAGGGCATAATACTTTTCTTTGGTTTGAGATTTGGATAAACTGCAAATGCATGGTTGATTTGCTTGGATTTGATAGACTGCATTTAATTGGTCAACCAAAGCAAAGATTATCTGAAATCATAAGAAGTGAAGTCTTTCATCCAGAAATCCATCCTGCAACAAGAGAGCTTTTAGATGAAATTAGCTCAATTAAAATTCACCTTATTTATATCAAGATAGATATGAATGGTGTGAAGGGGGTGTGTTTTCATTTCATAAAGTCTGGGAGTACATTCGAGCACATGAAGTACCAGATCCAGTTTATTCAGTAATATGGCATAAGAAAAATGGTAGAAGGATGTCCTTTATTTCATACCTTGCTGTTTTGGGGAGGATGAACAATAAAGATAGAATCTTGCGCTATAGCAATGTAGCAAATATACTATGCCCTCTATGTGAGAATCATCCAGAAACAATACAATATCTTTTGTTTCAGTGTGATTTTGCTGCTTTTATTTGGCTATCTTTGAAGCGAAAGCTGGAGCTTTCATTAAATATCCCTTCGGATCTAAAAGAAGAAGCAAAATTGTTATTTATGAACTTCACTTCTAAAGATCAATTATGGGATTTGGCCTTTGGATCTTTCACAACATCTATCTACTTTATCTAGAGAGAAAGAAATTTGAGGATCTTTCAGGGTAGAAGAAATCACTCAACTGTTACTCTCATAAAAACTGAATGAGAAATTATATCATTGATCCAAAATAATGGTTCCAAATCAGTTCGTACTATGAGGAGTGAACAATTATTGTTGAGGTGGGGTACTGAGTTGAACGATGTAGGTTAAAGATGAAGTGTTGAGTTTTGAAATGGAAGTGGGGATGGGCCTTTTTGTGGGTTGTGTTGTTGGACCAGATTTTCTTCTTTATTTTGTTGATATTTATTGTATTTTCTTCGACTATGAGTTTGGTCATTTCTATGTTGTATACCAAATTTATAAGTACTCTTTTTCCCTATAAGGTACCCACTATGGGGATTATGGGGTTTTAACGAGGCTTATAAAGGCGGTTTTTATTTGGTTTTAGCAATAAAGTGCACCAAATTTCAAAAAAAAAAAAATTATTGACTCATTTTATTTTTATATTTCACATTGATATGAAATTGGAGCTATTTACGTTGATTAACATCTGTGGATGCAGGTAATAGGATGGAGGGATCCAACTGGATTCCACAATAATTTTATTATTGTTTTTCATATATTGCATTATATGATGTGACATATAAACTGTGGTTGATTATTGTGTGTTTGGGATAGTTGAACAACATTGACCTAAAATGATTGGTATCAAAATACCGTAAAAATATATGGAAAAGAACCCTAGTTTAAAAAGGGAAAATTTATTATTTTTAAATAATAGAAATTGAATATTGATTTTACTAGCTAGAATATAATAACTTGTTTAATTATATGAACAAGTAGTTTGGTTTTTAAACAATATTTATAATAAATGGGATGAAATAATTATTATTAAATAAATTGGAAATATTAATTCAAGAATGAAATTTAAAAGGAAATTGGGAATTGTTTCAAAAAGGGCACGACGGAATTTATATAGAGTTCGAAATGTAAAATTAGAATTCGACTTTGTCAAATATTTTAAATATAAATTATTTTTAGAAATTATATTTTTATAATTTATTATTCAAAAAGATAGTATAATATTTGTTTTGGAATCAATAATTTAAAATCTATTATGTAAGCTAGATTAAGTATATACTTGATAAAAAATTAACAATAAGTTTACTTGTAAATGAAGAGTATGAAGTGAAATATGATTATGAATTTATAAAATAATCTATAAATAGAACTGAACCTATAGTGGCATTTATAAATAGGAATCAAGATTTAGATTGATATATCGTGCCCAGATTTCTATAAAGAATTAACATTCATGTTCTAAAGTGAAAAAAAATTATTTAAAAGGTAAACGTTTTGCAAATTGAAATGTTGATAAAAGGGAATTGATAAATGTTTGGATAGGATAAATTCATAAATGAATTTAGAAATGCAAGTTGACCAGAAATGGTAAATTATTCAGATGTTTGGAATGGTAATTGAATAAGGATTACCTGAAAGGGAGTTATATGTTGGAATTCAATTCTATCAAATTCCGAAAAGTACTATTTACTTCCTGTTTCTAATCAAGATTTATTTATTTAATTTATTAATTATTTTATTTATTTATTTAAATTAAAGTTATAATTTGAAATTATTATTACAAAGGCAAAGATTATGACATTATCGTTATAATCAAAGATTTCCATAAAGAAGTGGATTCGTAAACTAAATACGAGAGTGCTGTAAACATATTCTTAAAAAGAAATTAAGAATTGGTGTTTAGGAAATTAGAAATTGACTGAAAATTTGTTAAGTTGAATAGCTGTCTGAGTATCAATCTGATGTTGGTTTCGGCCTTCGGGGAGGATACTTGGGGATTTATTCTCTTACTAGTTTACGGTTAGAGATTAATGGATGTGGAAGGTTAATGATACGTGAAAAAGATGTAGAAAAGATTTTTAGTGATAACATATATTTTCTAAGTATGGAAAATAAGAAGGTGTGGAAATATGGAAATATTTTTCGAGAACCGTGAAAGGACTGAACGGGGTTTGAGAAGTAATCGGGTAGAGACATTTAAAGGAAATTGAGAAGTAAATATGACAGAACCCGTAACTTCCCCGTGAAGGAAAGCGCGAATACTTTGAGAACAAGACACAAAAGGACGCAAATGGAAGAACATTTCATTGTTATTACAACAATTCTATCAGATACAAGAATATACAGAGTATAAATGATTAAATTACATTCGACAAATATCAGAGATTACAATAAATTACATAGCAGCGGAAAAATATACAAAACACAACTAGAAGTGATACACGGATACAGAGCTTTCCGAGCATCGTTCCAGCTGTAAATCAGGACCCTGTGAATATAAATCTGCAAAACCAAAACTACTAGCTGCCCGTGTGGAAAATAGGGGCATCCAGAGTTTAGGTTAAAACAATAAACTCCAGGTCAGTCATGTGACTGGTGTGAGAACTAAAACAGTTATAATTCTTTATTTTAAAGTTCGGTAAATCCAGGGACCACGCCGTATAACACGGAACGGGTTTCCTCCCAAGAATACTAGTGCATAAAACAAAACAACGCAATGCTAAATAAAGAAAAATGAAGCTGTTATAAGACCCAGGTCCCATCACACAATGCAACGCAAGCCGGAGGATAGGGTTTTTACCTTATAACAGCCAAAGCATGCTTGATACGTTTAAAACACATTATTTGATGCTATTATAGGTGTATAGTGTCAAAACAATTTCAATCATAAATATCAATCATAGGCGGCATTAATGACCCATACCACTATGTCGCCATACTAGGTTCTACAAATAAAACCGCACTATCACGTATTGGAAATTGGATTTCCGTCATGAGCCGAGGCAAGGGGCAAGCTCCTCTCCGCGTTCGAGACACTCTAGCAAATGCCTCAGGACCACACTATGATCCTTTGGAACCTCCAAGGCCGGTCCTCTCTTACTTTTGAGGATTAGTTATTCCTGAACACACGTTTCCCGGTCCTTACAGACCTATATCCAAGGCGCCTCGTATCCAACAACCACACAGGTGAAAAGTATATAAATGTCAGGGCTGGTAGGTCACTGACACCACCCTAGCTAGAAAGAAACGTCGTGCACTCCTTGGGTCTGTATCCCGTTTTTGACTCATACCGAGGTGTGAGGCTCGCGAATTCACGTTATACACAAAGCTATGCCACACAGGCCGTGCTTTGATCATCAACCACAAGACTTTGCTTTTCAACAGAAGCCTTGATCAATTGCCACTTACGCATGCCACATTGGCAATTCACTCCATGCGACTGATGTCCATCGATATACAACCTCTGAGCTCATACGTCTCAGAGAAGGGCGTTAAGCAAGAGAATAAATTCTCCGCCGCCAAACAGATGTATATTTAATAGAGATCAATCAACACAGAATAAAATCCAATGTCAGACACACAATCCATTTACAAGTTCGTTCTGGGTCTGAACGAAACCGGAGGCACTTTCCTCGCATATCCATCCATCTCCAAGTACGTCTGGACGATCACCAACTGTTTCCCTCATCTTGGGTGTACAGCCCAATCAAGATCATCAGTAATCACCCAAACGATGTGAAGACTTCCGGTCTTCAACCACCGTCTTCATCTTCGACATCTCGTCGAATCGGTTATTCAGAATGGGTATAAACCCGGCCTTTCTGAATAACCTACGTATATGATTAACAAATGTTACACAAACACAACGAACGCCTCATTCCAATTCAGAATATTCTTTTATTCACAAAATCACATTCTTAGGGAAAGGTTCCCATTAATTTTATCAAAGATAAATTCTTCTAAATTTATTCTTTAATCTTCCTTTGGATATCATTTCAAACTAGTCGGGATTAGCGAACCACACCGAAGTAATTATTTGTTTTATTTCCCAATCCCAACCTATATATCCCATGGAGCAAAACTGGTGATACTCCATATCTGACACCACGGTGTTATCGGTAAAATTAATTACCATTTCACGTTCAAATCTAATTAAAGATTTAACTATCGCTTTGGAGCAAAACTGGTGATACTCCACTCTCGATCACCTTTCAAATTTGATAATTTAAATTATCAATTCACATTTTTAATCTAATTAAAGATTCATTAAAACTCCACTTAGCTTTAATCTCTTTCAAAAATCAATATCCTGTCTTTAACTGGGTTAAAGAACCAATGTCATCTAAAACACGATTCACGATAAACCCAAATCACATTTGATATTAAATACAAGGCTCTGAATAGAAAATATATCGGCTTATATCCAATACCAAATTCTGAAACCAACAAATATCGTATTGGAAATAACGATATAAAATATATCTTTCAAATTCCCATAATAATATCTGTATAGTCACGAAATCCAACATCGAAATATTTCGAAGATAATTTCGATCCAACTCCAGTCCAATCCACATATTGGGAATATTGGTTATTTTTAAAATCACTTTCAAATTCAATTTATTTATTTCAAAAATAAATTGATTTTAATTCTAGTTCAAAACTAGTTCATTTCGATAAAAATCTATTTTTATCATTTCAAATGTGGAGTTTTCCAGCCCAATTCTTTCCAATTCACATATTATAATTTTACACAAATTATAGATATTTTTGATAATTTTATCAAAGCCCGTACAGTCGATTTCCATCAACGGCCATCGAACTGCACTTACAGCGACCTTTTTCAAATTTGATTTGGACATAATTCCAAATCCAACCGTTAGATTTCAAATTTCTAATATTCATTGGAAAGCTCTTTTCGATACGAACCCAACGGTTCTGGTTTTAGGAGAATCCGACGGTCGGATCTCCCGCAATGCTCGTTTGAAATAAATGGTCGAAATTCACGAACTGCCGCGGCGCGGCGCGTTCTATTCAGGCCATTATATTATATATATAATATATATAATATATATTTCGTCGATTTCTATTTAAAACGAATTTTATAAATCGTTTTAAAATCGTTTCAAAAGCAATTTCAACTTTCTTTTCAATTCAAATCAAAATTGAATTCTTCTTTATAAATTCGTTTTAAAATTCATTTCTATTCAATTCAAATTTTAATTCAATTTGAATTCATTTCAATTCACTTTCAATTCAATTTGAATTCGTTTTCAATTCAATTCATTTCTATTTTATTCGAATTAAAATTCACTTTCTATTCAATTCGAATCGAATTCCTTTTCTATTCAATTCGAATCGAATTCATTTTCTATTCGATTCGAATTCATTTCAAATTGATTCAATAAAATTTCCATTTGAATTTTAATCTAATTCAATTTGAATTTCCTTTCAAAATATTAAATTTTGAAATCACTTTTCAATATTCATTATAAAACGAATAAAATCGATATAAACATCGTTCGCGTCAAAATAACGCATCTCTAATCAACACGGCTTTATATTTCAATAATTCGTTATACTATTCAACAAATGAATATTTGTTCTATTCAACACATGAATCTATATTTCTTTCAACACACGACTAATCTCAACACATGAGTACTGTCAACACATCACTATTTTTGTTATGTAAAATATTTTATAAAACTATGGTATCTATCGTTTGATTTTCAATTAGACTTCTACTGGGAAGTAGTTCTAATTTTAAATATGATAAAGATGTAAATTTTATTATATAAAATATTTCACTCAACACATGAACATCGTCAGCACATGACTATTTTTATATTCAACACATGAATTTTCTTTTATAATCTTCATTATTTTCCCGATTGGAATGAGGCCCAATCAATCACCATATAATGTTAATTATATGGATTCCATACAACACATGTATATAATAGCATTGAAAAATAATCAACCATCAACCAAAGTGCACTACACTGTATAAGCATCAAATATAAATAATCGATGCTTACACAGTCTGTCGACCAATCGATCGACATATTTAATCAATCAGGATGAGTGAACTTCAAATTTCATCCCAACACCCGTGTGGGGTTTCAAACAATCAAACACAGATTTTATTTGTGCAGTTGGGCGATGTGTAAAATTTATCGTCCCAATCAATGTCCTTCAAATAGGTGTACATAAACAAACCGTCCGGTTTGTAAATGAATATTTTATTTTATTCACTTCCACGTTAAAATTATATTTTTAACGATAAAATATTCTATTTCAACACATGAATTTCTATTCATTTCATTTACACAATAAAAATGATATTTTTATTTTTCTAACATATTTTAGAAAATTTCGGCGGCATAACGGCACGATACTAGAAACGGGACGAGGCCTAGCCTTATCCCCGGTCTAGTGAAGGCCCACGCCATTCACACATCAATCAAATTCATTCAATTCACCCAAACAACTCAATTTCAATTCAAATATCCAACTAATCTATGCAACCAAACAAACAAGTCCATGGTCTGTGGACGATTGTGTCGGGTGCTACTAAGCACCGTCTGCATCCTAGTATATATATATATATAACTAGAAAAGAAATTGAAAGGTGAGAAATTCTCACTAATAGCTATCCTAGCTCCACGGCACTTCATTGATAGAAATCTTCATCGCTATCGCATCTTCGTCATCTTCGTTTCTCGTATTCACTACATATGTAAAAATCGAATTTTTACTTTGCTATTCAATATATAAAAATCGAATTTTTAGTTCGCTATTCAATATATAAAAATCGAATTTTTAGTTCGCTATTCAATATATAAAAATCGAATTTTTAGTTCGCTATTCAATATATAAAAATCGAATTTTTAGTTAGCTATTCAATATATAAAAATCGAATTTTTAGTTCGCTATTCAATATATAAAAATCGAATTTTTAGTTCGCTATTCAATATATAAAAATCGAATTTTTACTACAATGTTATATAGATAAAAATTATATTTTTATCACACTATTTTCCATATAAAGATTTCGCCTTTTCTAAAATAAAGATTTCGCCTTTATAAAAACATAGACTTCACCTTTTCAAATTTAAAGATTTCATCTTTATAAAAATCTCATTTTTATTTTTCTATACATATAAAGATGATATTTTTAATGTTCCTATCATGTAAAAATTATATTTTGAGTTCTCTATCTAAACAAAAATCATATTTCTACCACTTCTATATAGTAAAGATTATATTTTTAGTACTTTAAATATATAAAAATCATATTTTTAATCCTTTAAAAATATAAAAATCATGTTTTTATTAGTTCAAAAATCAAATCTTTACATGTTAAAAACTCTAATCCTTTATGTAAATAAAATCTATAACTTTATATTCAATTAAAATCGTATTTTCTTTCTAATCTAAATTTATAAAAATCAGTTTTAAAAATCCAAAAAAAATCAGTTTTAAAAATCCAAAAAAAATCACTTTTCTTTTCTGTTTATATAAAATAAAAAATAAAATAAAATAAATAAATTAAAAAAAAAACTTACAGAGGGGGGCCTGTCAGGCCGGCGGCCGCTGCTGCGAGGGGGGCTCGGGGTTAGGGTTTTCGCGCTCAGCGCGAGGGGGGGGGGTTTGCAGCAGGTGAAAACGACGGGGGGGGAGGGGGGGGGGCTCCAACTTCGCGGTTTGCCAAAGGAGGGGAGAGGGACTGGGGCGGCGCCGCCTTCGCTGGGGGGGGGGGGGGGGAAGAGAGGCGATCGATCGCCAGTGGAAGGGGGGGGCGCCTGCTCCTCCTTCGTTCTTCGTTTTTTTTTTTTTTTTTTGATTCTGAAATGAAACGAACGGGGGGGGGGGGGCAGAAAGATAAAGGGAGGAGGGAGAAGAATTTTTTTTTTAATTATTTAATTTTCAAAAAGGTACTTTTACATACGACCTCGAAACGAGGTCCACCGCCTGTCGTCCATAGCGTATTACCCCCATTCCGAACACAATGGGATATGTATCGTAAGCTGATTCGACTGTTTCGATCAGTTTCCTTTGAATTAACATTTAAATCACTATATTGAATTTTAAACGTACATTTCAAATTACCGGGGTCACATACTAACTAGAAAAATTCCAGAAAAATATTTTCTAGCTTCGTATTGACGATACGGTCCTAACAAAACTAGTTTCGACGAATTCTGAGATCGTTAGAAAAATGGCCATTTTCCAGTCGATTAAAATCAACTGAAACTGGTCAAACGCGTTTTCCTTTGCCGCGCTCACATATTGATTCTAAAAATTATGAAATTTGAAACCTAGCAATAACTTTACACCACGGACCCAACAAAACTGGTTTCGTCGAAATCCGAGGTCATTTGCAAAATGCCCATTTTTAAGGGCCTGAATTCCATAGCGACTATTCAGAATTTTCAACTGGACATATCTTTTGATTCCCGCTATGAAATCTTGATCTTTCAGATTCGTTGGAAAGATATTATCAATTAGATCCTAATGTTTTTGGTTTCACTAAAATCCGGATTGGTTTGCACCCGGTACATTCAATTGAAGTTTGAAATCGAATTATCGAACTACCGCGCCATTTTCAATTCTATTTATAATTATATATAAATATTTATATTCTAACGACGACGCGTATAAATATATACGTTATATTATATTCAAAATAAATTTCTCGTCGATATTATTTAAAATAATTCATTTTAAATATCAAAATCCGCCAAAATTGCCAAATTAAAAATTTCAAACTGGCTCGCATTTTACGGGTTATTACAATCTCCCCCACTTAAAACTTTTCGTCCCCGAAAAGGAACAAAGTCGAAAGTTGTTTAACAATTCAACTCAACTTCCATTGTTTTGATTACGGCTTAAGTTCTTCAACTTTTCAGTTTCTAAGAACTTTTCAAAAATTTCAAAAATTTGGCTGACACCCTAAATTTTCGAAAAATTTCGCCATAACCTCCCCTGCAATGGGAGCATCGGGGAATTTCAAATAGCTTCCCTGGTCCTTCAGATCTCAAAAAGAAAAAGAAAAAGCCAAGCGGCTAGCCAATAGGCTCACAAAATCATCATCACCCAAACAAAACAGGAAATTATGTAGTAAACATGTACCTATTTGTCGGGCAAACAAATTTTCTTCTCTGCTCTAGCCTCCTTGCTATGACCTGTTCCATGTATGTATATGTATATGCAAGCAAATGCGACCAAATTTCAATACAATTCAATATTTGATCAAATTAGGCAAAATGGTTGAAAATTAGCAAACAAATGAACAAACAACACAAACATCAATCAATTAGTGGATTAGAGTTTCAAATTCATAATTTTGATATATATATACAAAAAATCATGTTTTTGATGCCAATTCACAACAATGTGTTCTAACTATATAAGTTTGGTTCTCACACCAGTCTAATGGAAATATATAGAAATCACACCTTCGAAACATGAACATAAATACTGATAATGCGGCTGCATTACCAGAATTATCTCCGGCCAACTAGAATGTGATTCTATATCTATCTAATATATTAAAACTTCGAATATACGTTCATGACGCGTATATGCAAAATCTTTATATATTGGATTGTCCATATTCAAAATAAATAAATATTCAATTACGTATAAAGCGATTTAAATTTTTAAAACAAAATTGTTTTCGTTTGAAAAAAATATACTCTTCACACTCGTTCTAGGATACTACTGATCCTATCTCTAACGAGTCATTCTAATTGGATATTACTAATCCAATATCTGATGAATTCTTTCGTATGGTTCTAATGTGCCTTGTTCTCGAGCTCTGTAAACCAAAGCTCTGATACCAACTGACAGAACCCGTAACTTCCCCGTGAAGGAAAGCGCGAATACTTTGAGAACAAGACACAAAAGGACGCAAACGGAAGAACATTTCATTGTTATTACAACAATTCCATCAGATACAAGAATATACAGAGTATAAATGATTAAATTACATTCGACAAATATCAGAGATTACAATAAATTACTGTTGGATCTAGATTAACCCTAGAGGGGGGGTGAATAGGTTTATCACAGTTTTAAACTGAATTGAAAAATTGACAGGATATTAAAATAAAAACAGATCACAGAATGCAGCAGAAATAAAAGTGCAGAAAACAAATCACACACAGATATACCCAGCTTCGGCAAAACCCTACCTACTGCTGCATTCCTAAGGTTTCTACTAGATGATAGAACAGATCCCGCATACACGACCTTGTACACTCGCGACTCTCGCTCCTATTCTAACTCTACGCTCAAAACCCTAGACTGGACGATATCCCCTCGACCAGATTTACCCGTATTACAATCCCGTAACACGTAACACAGATTTTACAGACTCTGATACTGACAGTCAGCACCCTGACTGGATTCCTAGACTTTACAGATCTAGACACTGTTTGAATTTGGTTTACAAAACAAAAACAAAACACAATAAAAAATTAAAAAACAAAAACAAATTAAACCCTAGGATTTAAAGATATAAGGGTCATCCCCTTTGTAAATTATGGCCGGCCCACTTCATTTGTTTTTTTTGCCCGATTGCTTTGTCCTCTGAAAAAAAATGGCGGCTGATTAATTCTAGGGTTTCTGAATCTTCCCCCAAATCGACTCGATGGCTTCTGGAATTGATGAAACTGAGGCTCTCTTCTTTGTGGCTATGTGATTCTTCACGTTGGCTTTCTCTGATTTGGGAGTTAGGGTTTTCTACACTCCAAATCTCGAACGTATGCTTCTAGAACTAAATCTCTGCTGCTTCGAAACTATGCATGGATTTTGTACTTCGATTTGGATGTGGTTATGATCGAAAACTTGGTGAGTGATTTCTGAATTGATTTTTCCTCTTCGATTTATGCTCTGAAATTTTTTTTTTTGATGCTTGGATTTTCAATTCTCTCTGTTTTGTGGTTTCGATCTGTTGATAGCCGATGATGATGAGGGTGTTTAAATAGGGATAACCAAACCCTACATAAACTCTGATTTCACCAAAGAATGGCTTGATCTGATTAGGGTTTCCCCTTTTGTCTGTCTTCAATTTGAATTGTTGCTTCCCGACTTTGAAATATAATCTGATTGCTGAAACGTCTCTGTAAAAAATTGGAAACAAAATAAATGATTTCCATTGTTGATTAATTCGGTTTTAAAAAATAATTCTGAAAAGAAAAAAAAAACTTCCCTTTTTGCTATCCCTTGATAAAGTCGGCTTGACTGATTTGCTGTTAATTGCTCTGATGGATTCAGACATGATTTCTGGAATAAAAAGATTTGGCCTGATTTACATGTTTCCTCTTTTGATTTGGCTGATTGATATAAATTTGGACCCGAAACAAAATTCATATTTCTGGAATAAATTCAAAACTGTGGTCCCTTGAGTATTGTTACTGGAAATATCTTGCTGTTTTTGATTGAAAATGATTCCTTGGCTTTAACAGCTTGTGTGATTCTTTGATGAATTCTGGAAATATGAATATGCCCCTTTTACATGATATATTCCACAAATCACAGTGTTGCTATAATTTGGTCCTCTGATTTTTATAACTGGAAAATTTTCTTGCCGAGAATGAGTTGCCTTGATTTCTCTGAATTTATAACAGACATTGTAACATGCCATATATGTTTTATCAAAACACTGATAGATTTAAATCAGCATGCCAAAAAAGTCTTGAGCAATCCCTTTGCTGATTGATTGCTCGGCTATTTTCATTTTGATTTGTTTCCTTGATTGCCTCTTCTGGTTTACATTTCTTGAATGTATTTGTTTGCCACGGTTTCCTCTTTTAGATGCGTGGACTTGTGCAAAAACTGGAAACACATTTTGCTTGAAAAATTGTATGCTTTGTGAAATGATATTCTTGTGTCCCTTGCCAAAAATGATTCACTATCTTTTCCCTGATTTGTTGCATTTCACATGTGATTGAATGCCCTGAGAAAACTTGTCTGGCAAATTATAAAAACTGGAAAGTTTTTACCATTTTTGAAATGATTCTTTCCTTAAAACAAATGTCAAATAAAACTGATTTGTTTTCCTCTGCTTTCATGCTTTGCATGTTGGTCTGACCATCATGTTGTATAGCCGTACCATTTGTGTACACACACTTGCAGATCAGCATGATTTTGTTGCCGTCTATACTTTGTTGCATTTGTGCTTTGCCATTTTGACGTAAGCTTTGAGTTAAATGCATTGTCTACTTTAACTTGTTTGCACCTGAAACAATTCTGCACCATATATATACTTGAAAATTTTGAATCTCTGACTTGAACTCGGCTTCATTAGTCTGGACACTTGAAAAAAACTTGACAATATACATGTGCACTTGCTGATCATTTTCACTTGTGACTACTTGTTCATGAAACACATAGTTGTGTCACTGCACCATACTTGACATGTATACTCGCACTTGGCTTTGAGTTGTGCACAACCACTTTCTTTGCATATTCATTGCCTTGCCTTGTATGAACTGTGCTGTTTTGATTTTGATTGACTTGCTCATTTGACTTTTTGAATTTTTGGCTCCATGTCTATGTTGCACTGTCCCTTGCTTGTGCACTGAGTCGAGCAGGTCCACGTGGCTACTCCTCAGCTGCACACTGATTGGCGAGGCAGTGCACACGTGTATTTATACACGTGTGTATATGCAGCCATCAGACAAATTTTTCTGTCCCTGCACTTTATATACATACTGTCTACCTTGTGGTATTTATAGTGTATCACTGTGAATATCACAAGCTGTCTAGACACAGATTGATGGTTTTATAATTCAGATCAAGTCAAGAAAAATGATGAGAAACACACCAGAAAACTGAGGCAAATAAAATTTTTAAAAATAAAATTTATATTTGCATATATTCTTTTTTATTTCTATTGCAGTGTACTGTGTGTGTGTTTCACATGTGACAGGTAAGTAGGAATGACTGTGATGCAGTGAAGACTGAAGATGAGGACAGAAGACTAACAGATAGTGTTAGTGTATCAATGTGTTTGTAGATTGAAATGTAAATTGTATAGACAGAGTGTTACAGTGAGGAGCTGTGTAACAACAAAATTGTACTGATGTTTGTATTAAACAAGTTTGCATAAAATAAAATATTATTTTATTGTGTTCAACCAAACTTGTCTATTATATACAGTTTATTTTCAAGTACAATATTCAGTGAATGTTTAAATAGTGGAGTCATATAATTTGTACTGTTAGAATGTTGAAATATTATATTTATATTTAAATAAAATACTGTGTGAATATATGAAATTCTGTACAGTCGTATTCTATTTAAATATAAATATTATATTCCTATCTGTGATGTTATATAACAGTACAATAACAAACACATTTAAAAGAATATATATGTATTTGGTTGTTATCATCAAACAAAAAACATATAATTGTGTATACAACACCGTTATATACAACAATCTCCCCCTTTTGATGATGACAAACAAATATGAAGATTTTGAATATAATAAATGTGTTTGACAGTGACTATTGTACTCCCCCTATTTGTTTGCTCCCCCTAAAACAGAAACTCCCCCTATAACTGTGCATGAGTGAAGAAACATGAAATTTTCAAAAATTAAAAATATCTATACAATATTCACTCATAAATCAAAATCTCAACCCATTCTCCCCCTTTTGTTATCATCAAAAGGATATAGAATTTAAAATATAGATGGATAGTGACTAACAAATATTAAATCAGCTTTAGAGGAAGAACGATTATCATAAATCTCAATCAGTCAAACAAAAATCATAATATTCTGAGAACAGGTGGCATATTTCACATTGTAGAGAATGACGGATTTACGATGAATTTTATATAAAATGGGAAGAGTTAAAAAATGAGTTCCAATTATTTTCCAAAGAATTTCAAAAATAAAGCACAAAAACAGTGATGGATTTGGACTATAGTTAATAATTCAATTTAAGTGACAAGATCGAATAACCTCAAATCCCAGTAGCTATCAATCAACAAATCATAATACTTCATAAGATATTAGCACATTTCACAGATTAGAACATGGATTGATAGACTGGTTTTTATACACTGAGGAGAATTTCAAAATTATTTCTATTTTTAGCACTTTATTTCCTTTTCTTTTATCTTTTTTTTAAGAGCACACTGACCACGCATAACCAGAGCTTGGATTTTTAAATGAGGTCAGTCGCAACTTAAATTATAAGTTTTCTCTTAACCATGCATGACCAGAGCTTGGATTTTTAAATGGGATTAAAGACACACTTATATATATGTTTATTATTTCAGTTTTTTTTTAAAAAAAGGAACACTCCTCGGTATAAAACCAATATATGGATGATAGAAAAATGTGATAGGTACAGAAATGGACTGTGAAATAAATTTCTAAATTAATTATATTATGAGATATGCATGAACTGTACCGGGATTCTTGAAAATTTTCAATTGTCACTAATTCAAAAAAAAATAATGCAGTCACATTTCCATCACAACTATTTTCACTGTTTTAAGATTATTTTAAAAATATAAACTCTCCACACTAATATAAACTCATAATGGATGATAGAATGATGAGAGGCATAGAAGATGTTCGTGAAATAATTCCCAGTTCAAAGATATTATAATAAATATTCAGCCGTCATGAAAATCTAAATAAAATCTCCTCTTGTTGTGAAATATATTGTAGTCATAATTCATCACAATTTCAAATTCTGATATATTTTGATGAATTATAAATACAGAACAATATGGATATTGATTTCAATTTGTGAATGAATAAAAAATAAATAGTTTTAAAATTGAAAATCAATTACCGGAGGAATATGAAGAGCTATACAAAGTACAAGAGGGAATATATATATATATACAGCAAAAAGATATGCAGCACTTTTAGACTGATACCACATGGTGTCTCTACAAAGTGAAAATTCAGAACAGAAAAAGCTGATACCAATTGTAGTCTCCCTTATCGAGGAATTTAATTACACCCTGATGGACTATCATGGACATCTCAGACCAAAGAAACAAACCCAGCCAGAAAAATTTAGCACATTAAAAAATGTGTGGATCTATACAAGGTAAAAAAAATTTGAATCTCAGTACAGATGGGTGAAACAAATATAAGCACTTCTGATACCACTTGTTCTCGCTTTCTCGAGGATTTTACCAAGACAATGGAGACAAACTATGATATCACAGACAACAGAAATTTAAAGCCCAAGCAGACAAATCAAACAATAAGCAATTATCTAAGAACAGTATTAGAGCAGTGCAGAATACAATATCACATCAGACTTGTCTGGGGATGGTCACATAAGAACTTTCATGATCCAAGATTTGAACTACCGTTTAAACAAACAATCATTCAAATCAAATAACCATGAAATAGTAGAGAGATTTAACACCAATTTTTCAAAGAATTTTTCACAAGAATTTCAGACAAGTCCAAAGAAAATCAGATCATCTACATCAATTTTGTGAGATATTCATGATCCAAAGAATAAAAATAATTTATTTGAAATCATTTGAATCAATGTCAAATTTTGAGATATAATGAATCAGTCACACAAGGTTAATAATTTCAGATTTAAGTGGTGTGTGAAATTCAAAATATCATGAATTTCAGTTGATTTCAAACAAACAAATTCCAAGTAAACTGATCATGAATATAAG
Organism: Allium sativum; assembly: GCA_030737875.1. Lineage (NCBI taxonomy): Eukaryota > Viridiplantae > Streptophyta > Magnoliopsida > Asparagales > Amaryllidaceae > Allium > Allium sativum. The sequence goes on along the minus strand of CM060909.1, from coordinate 739,306,082 downwards.
ATGAATTCCAAGATGTATCACAGATTCAATACAATTCAAAATATCCAAGCCAATCTGAAAAATAATGAAATTATCACAACTGATAAATATTGGTGTGCTGTAATATTTCAAGCTTTCCTAAAATGAATTAGAAGAAACTCAAAACAGCAGTGGTGTGTGAAACTTCATCAAATTTTCAGATCTTCAAAATTTAGAATTCTAATTAACAGTGTTCAAGATTTGACAAGAATACATCAACACTGTTATGAATTCATAAATCAGAAAAAAACTTCAAAACAATTGCAGATATTTACACAAATAAATTCAAGATCTGGAAATGATTACAAACACGAGAGTTTTCTACAAATAAAATGAATTTCCAGACAAATATGAGTTTTGCAATTGGAAGTTAATGGAGCACAGAATAAACAAAGATATGGCAGTGACAAATCAAATAAAGACAAATAGAAGAAAATAAAATAGAAAGGGGTAGAAGAAGTAGGAAAAAAAAATATTTACAAGGTTGAGGTCAGAGATCATACCTGATTCACAGAAAAACGTTGTGGATCTCTAACTCGTCAGACTTTGCTAAGGAACAGTAGATGATTCAATGATGTGAAGCAGTTTGAATCAGTTTCTCTTTTCAGCACAGTTGTTCCTCAGCCTCTTTTGGTACCTATCGATTGAGATGATCAAGTGGTCGAACAAAATTAGTAAAACCACTCACAGTTGTATTTATTTGTTTTGGTACCCAAACTCGTTTATATAACAAACCATTCGAATTTACCTTTGTACCTTTCGGGACCCAAATCTGTTTGAATTTAGTCGAAGCCGTTTTATTTTTATTTGGGGTCCAAGATTGTTTAAATGATTTGTTATCAATCAAAATCACATCACGTTTTTGATTTAAGAATCCTTTGAGAATGTTAGAGTTCAAATTTTCAAAACAAACATTTCCAAAATGATTTGAAGGATTTTTAAAACCAATTGAATTCCGTTTTTCAAACTCATTTGTTTTTCCAAGAACATCATTTTTTCCGAAGCCAAGACCCGATTTATTTCCAATAGAAACTTGGTTTTGTAACAACATATTAAATGATTTTTCCCCATTAGAAAATTTATTCAAAGTGGATTCTAATCGTTGAATTTTGGATTTTAGATCGCCATTTTCTTTTAATAAATTTGAGCAATTATTTATAGCGATCATCTGTTCAGCATTGGTCTGTTTTAAAACCAGATTCTCATTTTCAAGCAATCTAATTTTGGCTTGAGATTCTGAGATTTCAAATTCAAATCGTTTTTGTTTTTCAGACTCAAAAATCTTGGATTTTTCAATCTCATTTTCAAGTTCTTTCAAAATCAAATCACTTCTCACCAAATTTTCAGCAATCTCAAATTTGGAACTTATATCAGTCTTAAAAACTTCAAATTCCTTTTGTAGAAGATTGTTCAAATTTGATAACTCAATCTTGTTTTCTTTTAAGATCAGAATTTCCTTTTCAAACTTTTGAATATTTTTATTGAGATGAACAAGATTGGTTTTCAATTTTAAACAATTTTTGCAATTAGAATTTGAAGAATTCTTAATGTTTTTGAGTTTTGATTCCAAAACATTATTTTTGCAGATCAACTCAAGCTTCTCAGATTTCAGAAGTTTATTTTTAGATTTTAACTTCTCAACAGATTCAGTTAAACCATTTAAACGGTGAATCAAAGAAATATTTCCTGTTGAGTCTCCATCTGGATTTCCATCTGTACAACCTGTCAAGCACAAATCTGAAGCTGAGTTATCTTTCTGGGATTTTGAGCATTTGTCAATTTTTCCATATAGCGCGTTGAGAGTCTGCCAGATTTCCTGCGCAGTCAAACAATGGGAAATAAGGCTATATTGAATATCATCAATATAAGAATATAAAATATGAGTAGCATGTAAATTAAATTCAATATCAACCCTACTTACAATATCATACCCATTTTTAATACTATTCCAACATTTAATATCAACAGATTTTAAATAAGATTTCATTTCTGATTTCCAATTTAAAAAATCTGTACCATTGAAAATAGATGGAAAATGACTGGACTGACTCTCTATGGACTGACAACTAGGATTCACCATTTCTCTAGAGTTAACCGAATACCTGGCTCTGATACCAATTGTTGGATCTAGATTAACCCTAGAGGGGGGGTGAATAGGGTTTATCACAGTTTTAAACTGAATTGAAAAATTGACAGGATATTAAAATAAAAACAGATCACAGAATGCAGCAGAAATAAAAGTGCAGAAAATAAATCACACACAGATATACCCAGCTTCGGCAAAACCCTGCCTACTGCTGCATTCCTAAGGTTTCTACTAGATGATAGAACAGATCCCGCATACACGACCTTGTACACTCGCGACTCTCGCTCCTATTCTAACTCTACGCTCAAAACCCTAGACTGGACGATATCCCCTCGACCAGATTTACCCGTATTACAATCCCGTAACACGTAACACAGATTTTACAGACTCTGATACTGACAGTCAGCACCCTGACTGGATTCCTAGACTTTACAGATCTAGACACTGTTTGAATTTGGTTTACAAAAAAAAAACAAAACACAATAAAAAATTAAAAAACAAAAACAAATTAAACCCTAGGATTTAAAGATATAAGGGTCATCCCCTTTGTAAATTATGGCCGGCCCACTTCATTTGTTTTTTTTGCCCGATTGCTTTGTCCTCTGAAAAAAAATGGCGGCTGATTAATTCTAGGGTTTCTGAATCTTCCCCCAAATCGACTCGATGGCTTCTGGAATTGATGAAACTGAGGCTCTCTTCTTTGTGGCTATGTGATTCTTCACGTTGGCTTTCTCTGATTTGGGAGTTAGGGTTTTCTACACTCCAAATCTCGAACGTATGCTTCTGGAACTAAATCTCTGCTGCTTCGAAACTATGCATGGATTTTGTACTTCGATTTGGATGTGGTTATGATCGAAAACTTGGTGAGTGATTTCTGAATTGATTTTTCCTCTTCGATTTATGCTCTGAAATTTTTTTTTGATGCTTGGATTTTCAATTCTCTCTGTTTTGTGGTTTCGATCTGTTGATAGCCGATGATGATGAGGGTGTTTAAATAGGGATAAACAAACCCTACATAAACTCTGATTTCACCAAAGAATGGCTCGATCTGATTAGGGTTTCCCCTTTTGTCTGTCTTCAATTTGAATTGTTGCTTCCCGACTTTGAAATATACTCTGATTGCTGAAACGTCTCTGTAAAAAATTGGAAACAAAATAAATGATTTCCATTGTTGATTAATTAGGTTTTAAAAAATAATTCTGAAAAGAAAAAAAAACTTCCCTTTTTGCTATCCGTTGATAAAGTCGGCTTGACTGATTTGCTGTTAATTGCTCTGATGGATTCAGACATGATTTCTGGAATAAAAAGATTTGGCCTGATTTACATGTTTCCTCTTTTGATTTGGCTGATTGATATAAATTTGGACCCGAAACAAAATTCATATTTCTGGAATAAATTCAAAACTGTGGTCCCTTGAGTATTGTTACTGGAAATATCTTGCTGTCTTTGATTGAAAATGATTCCTTGGCTTTAACAGCTTGTGTGATTCTTTGATGAATTCTGGAAATATGAATATGCCCCGTTTACATGATATATTCCACAAATCACAGTGTTGCTATAATTTGGTCCTCTGATTTTTATAACTGGAAAATTTTCTTGCCGAGAATGAGTTGCCTTGATTTCTCTGAATTTATAACAGACATTGTAACATGCCATATATGTTTTATCAAAACACTGATAGATTTAAATCAGCATGCCAAAAAAGTCTTGAGCAATCCCTTTGCTGATTGATTGCTCGGCTATTTTCATTTTGATTTGTTTCCTTGATTGCCTCTTCTGGTTTACATTTCTTGAATGTATTTGTTTGCCATGGTTTCCTCTTTTAGATGCGTGGACTTGTGCAAAAAGTGGAAACACATTTTGCTTGAAAAATTTTATGCTTTGTGAAATGATATTCTTGTGTCCCTTGCCAAAAATGATTCACTATCTTTTCCCTGATTTGTTGCATTTCACATGTGATTGAATGCCCTGAGAAAACTTGTCTGGCAAATTATAAAAACTGGAAAGTTTTTACCATTTTTGAAATGATTCTTGCCTTAAAACAAATGTCAAATAAAACTGATTTGTTTTCCTCTGCTTTCATGCTTTGCATGTTGGTCTGACCATCATGTTGTATAGCCGTACCATTTGTGTACACACACTTGCAGATCAGCATGATTTTGTTGCCGTCTATACTTTGTTGCATTTGTGCTTTTGCCATTTTGAAGTAAGCTTTGAGTTAAATGCATTGTCTACTTTAACTTGTTTGCACCTGAAACAATTCTGCACCATATATATACTTGAAAATTTTGAATCTCTGACTTGAACTCGGCTTCATTAGTCTGGACACTTGAAAAAAACTTGACAATATACATGTGCACTTGCTGATCATTTTCACTTGTGACTACTTGTTCATGAAACACATAGTTGTGTCACTGCACCATACTTGACATGTATACTCGCACTTGGCTTTGAGTTGTGCACAACCACTTTCTTTGCATATTCATTGCCTTGCCTTGTATGAACTGTGCTGTTTTGATTTTGATTGACTTGCTCATTTGACTTTTTGAATTTTTGGCTCCATGTCTATGTTGCACTGTCCCTTGCTTGTGCACTGAGTCGAGCAGGTCCACGTGGCTACTACTCAGCTGCACACTGATTGGTGAGGCAGTGCACACGTGTATTTATACACGTGTGTATATGCAGCCATCAGACAAATTTTTCTGTCCCTGCACTTTATATACGTACTGTCTACCTTGTGGTATTTACAGTGTATCACTGTGAATATCACAAGCTGTCTAGACACAGATTGATGGTTTTATAATTCAGATCAAGTCAAGAAAAATGATGAGAAACACACCAGAAAACTGAGGCAAATAAAATTTTTAAAAATAAAATTTATATTTGCATATATTCTGTTTTATTTCTATTGCAGTGTACTGTGTGTGTGTTTCACATGTGACAGGTAAGCAGGAATGACTGTGATGCAGTGAAGACTGAAGATGAGGACAGAAGACTAACAGATAGTGTTAGTGTATCAGTGTATCAATGTGTTTGTAAATTGAAATGTAAATTGTATAGACAGAGTGTTACAGTGAGGAGCTGTGTAACAACAAAATTGTACTGATGTTTGTATTAAACAAGTTTGCATAAAATAAAATATTATTTTATTGTGTTCAACCAAACTTGTCTATTATATACAGTTTATTTTCAAGTACAATATTCAGTGAATGTTTAAATAGTGGAGTCATATAATTTGTACTGTTAGAATGTTGAAATATTATATTTATATTTAAATAAAATACTATGTGAATATATGAAATTCTGTACAGTCGTATTCTATTTAAATATAAATATTATATTCCTATCTGTGATGTTATATAACAGTACAATAACAAACACATTTAAAAGAATATATATGTATTTGGTTGTTATCATCAAACAAAAAACATATAATTGTGTATACAACATCGTTATATACAACAATTACATAGCAGCGGAAAAATATACAAAACACAACTAGAAGTGATACACGGATACAGAGCTTTCCGAGCATCGTTCCAGCTGTAAATCAGGACCCTGTGAATATAAATCTGCAAAACCAAAACTACTAGCTGCCCGTGTGGAAAATAGGGGCACCCAGAGTTTAGGTTAAAACAATAAACTCCAGGTCAGTCATGTGACTGGTGTGAGAACTAAAACAGTTATAATTCTTTATTTTAAAGTTCGGTAAATCAAGGGACCACGCCGTATAACACGGAACGGGTTTCCTCCCAAGAATACCAGTGCATAAAACAAAACAACGCAATGCTAAATAAAGAAAAATGAAGCTGTTATAAGACCCAGGTCCCATCACACAATGCAACGCAAGCCGGAGGATAGGGTTTTTACCTTATAACAGCCAAAGCATGCTTGATACGTTTAAAACACATTATTTGATACTATTATAGGTGTATAGTGTCAAAACAATTTCAATCATAAATATCAATCATAGGCGGCATTAATGACCCATACCACTATGTCGCCATACTAGGTTCTACAAATAAAACCGCACTATCACGTATTGGAAATTGGATTTCCGTCATGAGCCGAGGCAAGGGGCAAGCTCCTCTCCGCGTTCGAGACACTCTAGCAAATGCCTCAGGACCCCACTATGATCCTTTGGAACCTCCAAGGCCGGTCCTCTCTTACTTTTGAGGATTAGTTATTCCTAAACACACGTTTCCCGGTCCTTACAGACCTATATCCGAGGCGCCTCATATCCAACAACCACACAGGTGAAAAGTATATAAATGTCAGGGCTGGTAGGTCACTGACACCACCCTAGCTAGAAAGAAACGTCGTGCACTCCTTGGGTCCGTATCCCGTTTTTGACTCATACCGAGGTGTGAGGCTCGCGAATTCACGTTATACACAAAGCTATGCCACACAGGCCGTGCTTTGATCATCAACCACAAGACTTTGCTTTTCAACAGAAGCCTTGATCAATTGCCACTTACGCATGCCACATTGGCAATTCACTCCATGCGACTGATGTCCATCGATATACAACCTCTGAGCTCATACGTCTCAGAGAAGGGCGTTAAGCAAGAGAATAAATTCTCCGCCGCCAAACAGATGTATATTTAATAGAGATCAATCAACACAGAATAAAATCCAATGTCAGACACACAATCCATTTACAAGTTCATTCTGGGTCTGAACGAAACCGGAGGCACTTTCCTCGAATATCCATCCATCTCCAAGTACGTCTGGACGATCACCAACTGTTTCCCTCATCTTGGGTGTACAGCCCAATCAAGATCATCAGTAATCACCCAAACGATGTGAAGACTTCCGGTCTTCAACCACCGTCTTCATCTTCGACATCTCGTCGAATCGGTTATTCAGAATGGGTATAAACCCGGCCTTTCTGAATAACCCACGTATATGATTAACAAATGTTACACAAACACAACGAACGCCTCATTCCAATTCAGAATATTCTTTTATTCACAAAATCACATTCTTAGGGAAAGGTTCCCATTAATTTTATCAAAGATAAATTCTTCTAAATTTATTCTTTAATCTTCCTTTGGATATCATTTCAAACTAGTCGGGATTAGCGAACCACACCGAAGTAATTATTTGTTTTATTTCCCAATCCCAACCTATATATCCCATGGAGTAAAACTGGTGATACTCCATATCTAACACCACGGTGTTACCGGTAAAATTAATTACCATTTCACGTTCAAATCTAATTAAAGATTTAACTATCGCTTTGGAGCAAAACTGGTGATACTCCACTCTCGATCACCTTTCAAATTTGATAATTTAAATTATCAATTCACATTTTTAATCTAATTAAAGATTCATTAAAACTCCACTTAGCTTTAATCTCTTTCAAAAATCAATATCCTGTCTTTAACTGGGTTAAAGAACCAATGTCATCTAAAACACGATTCACGATAAACCCAAATCATATTTGATATTAAATACAAGGCTCTGAATATAAAATATATCGGCTTATATTCAATACCAAATTCTGAAACCAACAAATATCGTATTGGAAATAACGATATAAAATATATCTTTCAAATTCCCATAACAATATCTGTATAGTCACGAAATCCAACATCGAAATATTTCGAAGATAATTTCGATCCAACTCCAGTCCAATCCACATATTGGGAATATTGGTTATTTTTAAAATCACTTTCAAATTCAATTTATTTATTTCAAAAATAAATTGATTTTAATTCTAGTTCAAAACTAGTTCATTTCGATAAAAATCTATTTTTATCATTTCAAATGTGGAGTTTTCCAGCCCAATTCTTTCCAATTCACATATTATAATTTTACACAAATTATAGATATTTTTGATAATTTTATCAAAGCCCGTACAGTCGATTTCCATCAACGGCCATCGAACTGCACTTACAGCGACCTTTTTCAAATTTGATTTGGACATAATTCCAAATCCAACCGTTAGATTTCAAATTTCTAATATTCATTGGAAAGCTCTTTTCGATACGAACCCAATGGTTCCGGTTTTAGGAGAATCCGACGGTCGGATCTCCCGCAATGCTCGTTTGAAATAAATGGTCGAAATTCACGAACTGCCGCGGCGCGGCGCGTTCTATTCAGGCCATTATATTATATATATAATATATATAATATATATTTCGTCGATTTCTATTTAAAACGAATTTTATAAATCGTTTTAAAATCGTTTCAAAAGCAATTTCAACTTTCTTTTCAATTCAAATCAAAATTGAATTCTTCTTTATAAATTCGTTTTAAAATTCATTTCTATTCAATTCAAATTTTAATTCAATTTGAATTCATTTCAATTCACTTTCAATTCAATTTGAATTCGTTTTCAATTCAATTCATTTCTATTTTATTCGAATTCAAATTCACTTTCTATTCAATTCGAATCGAATTCATTTTCTATTCAATTCGAATCGAATTCATTTTCTATTCGATTCGAATTCATTTCAAATTGATTCAATAAAATTTCCATTTGAATTTTAATCTAATTCAATTTGAATTTCCTCTCAAAATATTAAATTTTGAAATCACTTTTCAATATTCGTTATAGAACGAATAAAATCGATATAAACATCGTTCGCGTCAAAATAACGCATCTCTAATCAACACGGCTTTATATTTCAATAATTCGTTATACTATTCAACAAATAAATATTTGTTCTATTCAACACATGAATCTATATTTCTTTCAACACACGACTAATCTCAACACATGAGTACTGTCAACACATCACTATTTTTATTATGTAAAATATTTTATAAAACTATGGTATCTATCGTTTGATTTTCAATTAGACTTCTACTGGGAAGTAGTTCTAATTTTAAATATGATAAAGATGTAAATTTTATTATATAAAATATTTCACTCAACACATGAACATCGTCAACACATGACTATTTTTATATTCAACACATGAATTTTCTTTTATAATCTTCATTATTTTCCCGATTGGAATGAGGCCCAATCAATCACCATATAATGTTAATTATATGGATTCCATACAACACATGTATATAATAGCATTGAAAAATAATCAACCATCAACCAAAGTGCACTACACTGTATAAGCATCAAATATAAATAATCGATGCTTACACAGTCTGTCGACCAATCGATCGACATATTTAATCAATCAGGATGAGTGAACTTCAAATTTCATCCCAACACCCGTGTGGGGTTTCAAACAATCAAACACAGATTTTATTTGTGCAGTTGGGCGATGTGTAAAATTTATCGTCCCAATCAATGTCCTTCAAATAGGTGTACATAAACAAACCGTCCGGTTTGTAAATGAATATTTTATTTTATTCACTTCCACGTTAAAATTATATTTTTAACGATAAAATATTCTATTTCAACACATGAATTTCTATTCATTTCATTTACACAATAAAAATGATATTTTTATTTTTCTAACATATTTTAGAAAATTTCGGCGGCATAACGGCACGATACTAGAAACGGGACGAGGCCTAGCCTTATCCCCGGTCTAGTGAAGGCCCACGCCATTCACACATCAATCAAATTCATTCAATTCACCCAAACAACTCAATTTCAATTCAAATATCCAACTAATCTATGCAACCAAACAAACAAGTCCATTGTCTATGGACGATTGTGTCGGGTGCTACTAAGCACCGTCTGCATCCTAGTATATATATATAACTAGAAAAGAAATTGAAAGGTGAGAAATTCTCACTGATAGCTATCCTAGCTCCACGGCACTTCATTGATAGAAATCTTCATCGCTATCGCATCTTCGTCATCTTCGTTGCCCGTATTCACTACATATGTAAAAATCGAATTTTTACTTTGCTATTCAATATATAAAAATCGAATTTTTAGTTCGCTATTCAATATATAAAAATCGAATTTTTAGTTCGCTATTCAATATATAAAAATCGAATTTTTAGTTCGCTATTCAATATATAAAAATCGAATTTTTAGTTCGCTATTCAATATATAAAAATCGAATTTTTAGTTTGCTATTCAATATATAAAAATCGAATTTTTAGTTCGCTATTCAATATATAAAAATCGAATTTTTAGTTCGCTATTCAATATATAAAAATCGAATTTTTAGTTCGCTATTCAATATATAAAAATCGAATTTTTAGTTCGCTATTCAATATATAAAAATCGAATTTTTAGTTCGCTATTCAATATACAAAAATCGAATTTTTAGTTCGCTATTCAATATATAAAAATCGAATTTTTAGTTCGCTATTCAATATATAAAAATCGAATTTTTACTACTATGTTATATAGATAAAAATTATATTTTTATCACGCTATTTTCCATATAAAGATTTCGCCTTTTCTAAAATAAAGATTTCGCCTTTATAAAAACATAGACTTCACCTTTTCAAATTTAAAGATTTCATCTTTATAAAAATCTCATTTTTATTTTTCTACACATTTAAAGATGATATTTTTAATGTTCCTATCATGTAAAAATTATATTTTGAGTTCTCTACCTAAACAAAAATCATATTTCTACCACTTCTATATAGTAAAGATTATATTTTTAGTACTTTAAAAATATAAAAATCATATTTTTAATCCTTTAAAAATATAAAAATCATGTTTTTATTTGTTCAAAAATCAAATCTTTACATGTTAAAAACTCTAATCCTTTATGTAAATAAAATCTATAACTTTATATTCAATTAAAATCGTATTTTCTTTCTAATCTAAATTTATAAAAATCAGTTTTAAAAATCCAAAAAAAATCAGTTTTAAAAATCCAAAAAAAATCAGTTTTCTTTTCTGTTTATATAAAATAAAAAATGAAATAAAATAAATAAATTAAAAAAAAATAAAAACTTACAGAGGGGGGCCTGTCAGGCCGGCGGCCGCTGCTGCGAGGGGGGCTCGGGGTTAGGGTTTTCGCGCTCAGCGCGGGGGGGGGGGGGGGTTTGCAGCAGGTGAAAACGACGGGGGGGGGGCTCCAACTTCGCGGTTTGCCAGAGGAGGGGAGAGGGACTGGGGCGGCGCCGCCTTCGCTGGGGGGGGGGGGAAGAGAGGCGATCGATCGCCAGTGGAAGGGGGGGCGCCTGCTCCTCCTTCGTTCTTCGTTTTTTTTTTTATTTTGATTCTGAAATGAAACGAACGGGGGGGGGGGGGGGGGGGCCAGAAAGATAAAGGGAGGAGGGAGAAGATTTTTTTTTTAATTATTTAATTATTTAATTTTCAAAAAGGTACTTTTACATACGACCTCGAAACGAGGTCCACCGCCTGTCGTCCATAGCGTATTACCCCCATTCCGAACACAATGGGATATGTATCGTAAGCTGATTCGACTGTTTCGATCAGTTTCCTTTGAATTTACATTTAAATCACTATATTGAATTTTAAACGTACATTTCAAATTACCGGGGTCACATACTAACTAGAAAAATTCCAGAAAAATATTTTCTAGCTTCGTATTGACGATACGGTCCTAACAAAACTAGTTTCGACGAATTCTGAGATCGTTAGAAAAATGGCCATTTTCCAGTCGATTAAAATCAACTGAAACTGGTCAAACGCGTTTTCCTTTGCCGTGCTCACATATTGATTCGAAAAATTATGAAATTTGAAACCTAGCAATAACTTTACACCATGGACCCAACAAAACTGGTTTCGTCGAAATCCGAGGTCATTTGCAAAATGCCCATTTTTAAGGGCCTGAATTCCATAGCGACTATTCAGAATTTTCAACTGGACATATCTTTTGATTCCCGCTATGAAATCTTGATCTTTCGGATTCGTTGGAAAGATATTATCAGTTAGATCCTAATGTTTTTGGTTTCACTAAAATCCGGATTGGTTTGCACCCGGTACATTCAATTGAAGTTTGAAATCGAATTATCGAACTACCGCGCCATTTTCAATTCTATTTATAATTATATATAAATATTTATATTCTAACGACGACGCGTATAAATATATACGTTCTATTATATTCAAAATAAATTTCTCGTCGATATTATTTAAAATAATTCATTTTAAATATCAAAATCCGCCAAAATTGCCAAATTAAAATTTTCAAACTGGCTCGCATTTTACGGGTTATTACAAAATATATTATAATAAATTAATTAAAAAGGGGCTCAATGTTGATTAATGGTTGATCGATAGAATTTCCATTTGGAGATAAGATAGTTGTTTGTATGTATGTTTTCCATTGATAGTTAAATAACCGACTATCAAAGTGTTTGACCATCTTTCACTTGTCAATACGGAGAGACTGGTATCTGATTTATTATCGGTAAACCACCCCATATGGGAATTAGCATTGCGAATCGAATAAAATGAAGAAAATAGAAGATGGAGTTTATGCAAGGGCTGTTCTGGCGATCCTAGTTGGAAATTGCCTAATATGGATTTATAGAATAGTGCCTTCGGTGTGTCTAGTCCTAGGACAACTTTTATGGACAAATGTCTAGTAGAGTATACCTAATAGATCGCGTAAGTTGATCTCTTCAAACGTATTTACGTTGGTGGTGGAGGACTTTATTTCTCTTAGCTTTATACACGTGGTATTTTTGGAGAAATCAATTTTTGATTTGGCAGATATGACAATGTGGCATTCAAAGTAAATAAAGATGTGATCTGTCAAGATACGTTATGACCTCAAGCCTCATCAAGCGGGAAATGAAAAAAATCGGGCATGCAACATGGTTAAGTTGGTCGCACCAAATTAGTGTATATTGTCACCATCTAGAGAATATTCATATTTGTTACTTCTTTCAATTCTGTATCTCCTGGGAACGTTTATGTTGGCATAACAACCTTTAGGTGACAATATATTCGTAACATTCAAGCGAGATGAATGGCCGGTCATGTGTGGCTGAGTTACAAGATGTTCTTGTTGAACTCCAGTGTATCCCCTCTAGAGTACACTGATCGGAAGGTGATTCCATGCCTTGTCATAGTTGGAAATCCATTCACCAATTAGAGGCCGCCGTTTTGATTATATATTATATATGTAGAGCATGAGATGCAAGCATTCTGCTAGATTGTTATTTACTTGTATTAGATATTATTATAATATCCGAATAAATATTGATTTCGAAATGTTTTGGGTTATCCTAAGGTAAAATCCATCCGTGTTTATGTGTGGATCGGTCTTACGATTATCCTTTCTTTTGAAAAGGATTTTGAAAAGTTAAATCGAATGTTTGGAGTTTACTCTCGCCAGTCACATGGCCGACCCAGAGTTTATTTTGTTTTTGTTTACCCTAAACTCTTGGGTGCGCAAATTTGCACGGGCAGTCAAGTAATCAGGATTTTATAAATATACTTGGAGAAGCTTGGAGCAAAAGGCTTCAACATTAAATATACATAGAGTTTATTTCTGCTTTAAATTATGTGTTGTACTCTGAAAGGGTATGCATATACCGTTTAAGTTTATATTTCAAAAGTAGTGTTATATAATATATTTTATTCCTTCCGCTGTGAGATTCGTATTTACTCTTATTTTGTTCTGTTGCGTTCTTCTTCTTCTTCTATTCAAAATTTCTTTCTATTTCTCACTCTCTAACTTCTTTCTATCAATGATCTGGTAATTCTGATGCTTGAATAATCAACATGGTGTTTGTGTTGATTTTCGAGGTCGAAAATCCCTATTTGTTACATTTACCACAAGTTGACTTAACCTCGTGTCTTAGTACCGTTACATGCCTATCTACGCACTAGACCCCTCTCATTAAATTATCAACTTGTGGACGCTGGATTTGTTGGGCCGTTCTGGGCATACTACTACCACAAGTTGAATTTAACCTCGTGTCTAAGGGAGGTTAAAGTTTTCAACTTACTGTAAATTTAGGCATATCCATTCTTACCAAATTTTCTGTAATCTATTTTTACATGTCATACTTAATATCATATTAAGTCCATTATCTGATTATCATGTCGCATGTACTTCCTAACATGTAATCATCGAATCATGTAATTTTATCATTCTAACAAATTAACTTGTAATTATCCTAATTCTTACAGTTAAGGGTTCAAGTACATGATATGCCACAGATTAACATGTAATTAGAACATGTATGTATACAATAGTAATTGTTTCCGCATATTTTAACAGGTTTATACATTCAACAGGTTTACATTCCATATTAATGGCGAATGTCAAACGATAAATATACCATTGTCAAAAAGGTATAACTTAAATCCACTCACCTAATTTCTTTCCAATTCCTAAATCTAGTCCAGATCTAGCATTCAATTGTTTCCCTTACTGGATTTAGACCCTAAATGACCATGGATCCACAATTCATAACTAAAAGAAGAAGGGAAGAAAGAGGAGAAATTCAAATAGATCGGATCCAAGAATTTACTTTACTTCGATGTGAATTATGAACATTTGTTTGTAGCTATATATTCTCTTCCTTCAGATCTTGAATCAGAATTTCCTAAGACTAGTTATTCTACTTTCTGAATAGATTTGAGGAGGAAGAAAAATGGCAAAGTCTAGATAACCCCTCTGATGATATGGAATTTAGGCTAGGCTCTACAAGCTTATTTCTAGGTGTTCAACAACGAATTTGGTCCAGAAAGCAGTCCATGTTCGTATAAAGGAATCTGCCCTAGATAGGGGAGAGAGGGTCGACCTTTGGGGTCGACCCTAAGGTTGACACCCAAGAGCAGGGGTCGACCCCTAATGGGACTCTTTCCCGCCCAATGTTTCTGTGTTATTATTTGATTTTTCTTAAGCATATTTATTTATCTGATTAAACATAACAGACCTTGTGTATACAAACTTCCAAAGCTCATAACTTCTTTATACATTGTCCTTTTTATGCAAACTCGGTGTCTATCTGAACCAGAATTCCGAGACAAACGCAATGGTATAGTCTGGTTTTCTTAATTCTGAATATTTCATTAAGTTATTGTAACAACCCGAAAATCTGGGCCAGTTTAAAATTTCTTATTTTGGCAATTTTAGCGAATTTTGAATATTTAAAATAGATTATTTTAAATAAAAACGTCGAGAAAATTTCTTTTGAATAAAATTCAATCGTATATAGTTATATAGATCGACAATAGAGTATAAATAATTTTATATAATTATAAAAGGAATTGAAAATGGCGCGGTAGTTCGATAATTCGACTTCAAACTTCAATTAAACATACCGGGTGCAAAATAAACCGGATTTTAGTGAAACCAAAAATAATAGGATCTAATTGTGACTATCTTTCCAACGAATCCAAAAAATTGAAATTTCATAATGGGGATCAAAAGATATGTCCAGTTGAAAATTCTGAATAGTCGCTATGGAATTCAGGCCCTTAAAAATAGCCATTTTGCAAACGACCTCGGATTTCGACGAAACCACTTTTGTTGGGTCCGTGATGTCAAGTGATTGCTAGATTCCAAATTTCATAATTTTATGAATCAATATGTGAGCGTGGCACAGTTAAACGTGTTTTAATAGTTTTAGTCAATTTAGGTCGACCAGAAATTGACCATTTTTCAAACGGTCTCAGAATTTGACGAAATTAGTTTTTTTAAGACCGTATCGTCAATACGAAGCTAGAAATTATTTTTATATAATTTTTCGAGTTAGTATGTGGCCCTGGTAAATTAAAATGTGCATTCAAATTGAATATATAAAGATTTATATTTTAAATTCAAGGGAAACTGATCGAATCGGCCGAATTGGCTAACGCAGCATATCCCATTATGTTCGGAATGGGGGTAATACGCTATGGACGACAGTCGTTGGGCTCGAATCGGGGTTGGGATGAAAAGTCAACGCTTGGTGGAAATTAAATTAATAATTAAATAAACTAAAACCTAACCTCACCCATATACTCTCTCTCTCCCCTCAATTTTCAAACCCGCCGACCTTAGTGTATATATATATATATATATATATATATATATATATATATATATATACAAAAGGGGAAATCGCGATCCTCCCTCGCGCCGCCACCGGAGAGCGCGCTACCTCCGCCGCCGATGACCGATCTTCTCCCTCCCTCTTCTTCCCTCTGCCTGTTCCCTCATCGAAGACGCGAGCCCCTTTCAGTCGCGTGGACGCCCCCCCTCCCCCCCCCCCCCCGAATCGCGCTGGCCACCAGTGGCCTCCACCTCGCCTGTGCTACCTTCCCCTTCCTTTACCGCCCCTCTCTTCCTCCTCCCATTCGAAAAACCACAACCCTAACCCTAATACACCCAAACCAGCCATCCAACCACTAGAGGGACGTTACCTCCATCCAAATGCGACTGCCACAGTCGCTGTTCCCACCCCCAGTTGCATAGGAAGCCCCCCCTTCGCTTGTAGTTGTAAGTTTGTTCCTTTTTATTATTATTTTCTTTGTTAAAAACTGATGATTTTTCTTTGTTAAAAACTGAAAATTTTAGTTATTTTAAAACTGAAACTGGTAAATTTTAAAACTGAAAAGACTTGAACTTTAGAAATAAAAAGATATGATTTTTATGTAGGCAATATGAAATAAAAATATGATTTTTATACTTATAGCATAATAAAAATATAATTTTTATAGAGCAGAAAATATAATTTTTATATTGCAGAGAATAAAAAAATTCGATTTTTATATATTGAATAGCGAAATAAAAATATGATTTTTATATATTGAACAGCGAAGTAAAAATATGATTTTTATATATTGAATAGCGAAGTAAAAATTTGATTTTTACATATGTAGAGAATAAGGGCAAAGAAAGTGACAAGAGGCAAGAACGGCGAAGATTTCTACCTAAGAAGAGTCGTGGCGTTGTATTAGCAAATCTGTGAGAACTTATCACCTTTCAATTTAATCTTTCTAGTTATAAATATATACTAGGATGCAGACGGTGTTTAGTAGCACCCGACACCCGTCGTCCACAGACCATGGACGGCTTCTATGCTTGGTTGTTTAATTTTGATGTGTAGTTGATTATGTGATGTGATGAGAAATGAAATAAAATATTTATATAGTTAAAAATATTTTATAGTTAAAAATAGAAATTTTAACGTGCATATGAAATGAAATAAAAATAAACAAATCGGATGATTTGTTTATATACACACATTTGACTGATATTGATTGGGACGATAAATTTTACACATCGCCCAACTGCACAAATAAAATCTGTGTTTGATTGTTTGAAACCCCATACGGGTATTGGGATGATATTTGACGTACACTAATCCCGATAGTTTAGTTGTATGTTGATCGATTGATTGTCAGGCTGTTATAAGCGTTGAATATTTCTATTCGATGCTTATACAGTGTAGAATGCACTTTGGATGCTGGTTGATTATTCGTCGTTGTTATTGTATACATGTGTTGTAGAAAATCCATATAATTAACATTATATGGTAATTGATTGGGCCTCATTCCAGTTTTTGAAAAAGAAATATTTGAATAGAAATATTTGAAAAAGAAATGTTTGAAATAGAATATATGAAGCCTGTTGATTAGATTGACGACATTTTGACGTGAACGATATTTATATCGATTTTATTCATTTTATAATGAATATTGAAAGTGATTTCAAAATCTGATATTTTGAAAAGAATTGAAGTTCGAATTAAATTGAATATAAATGAATTCGAATTGAAATTGAATATAAATGAATTCGAATTGAAATTGAATTGAAAACGAACTGAAATTGAATTAGAAATCAATTTGAATTGAAATCGATTTGAAAATGAATTTAAAACGAATTTATATTGGAATATTCAATTTTGATTTGAAATTGAATATGAAGTTGAAACCGTTTTGAAAACGAATTTAAAACGATTTATAAAGCACGTTTTGAATTGAAATCGACGAAGTATATATTATATATATTATATATATAATATAATGGCCTGAATAGAATGCGCCGCGCCGCGGCGGTTCATGAATTTCGACCATTGACTTCGAACGGATATTACGGGAGATCCGACCGTCGGATTCTCCTAAAACCGGAACCGTTGGGTTCGTATCGAAAAGAGCTTTCTAATGAATATTAGAAACTTGAAATCTAACGGTTGGATTTGGAAAAATGTCCAGATCAAAATTGGAAAAGGTCGCTGTAAGTGCAGTTCGATAGCCATTGATGGAATTCAACTGTACGGGCCTTGATAAAATTATTAAAAATAGTAATAATTTGTGTAAAATCATAAGAAATGATTTGTGAAGAATTGGGATGAAAAACTCCATATTTGAAAAGATAAAAATAGATTTTTATCGAAATGAACTAGTTTTGAACTAGAATTATAATTCTATTTATTTTTAAATAAATAAATTGAATATGAAATGGTTTTGAAAATAACCAGGATTTCCAATAATTATATTGGAATGGATTTGAATCGAAATTGTCTATGGATTATTTCGATGTTGGATTTCTGATGATACAGATATTGTTATGGGAATTTGAAAGATATATATATATCGTTATTTCCAATACGATATCTGTTGGTCGTAGAATTTGATATTGAATATAAGCCGATATATTTTCTATTCAGAGCCTTGTGTTTAATATCAAATGTGATTTGGGTTTGTCGTGAATGGTGTCTTCATTAACACTGTTCTTGAACCCAGTTGAGAAAAGATTAAATCTTTTTATTTAGATTCAATGAAGTGTACCAATTAAATAATATTTAATTGGAATTGAATTGATATTGATTTTTGGGTTTATCGTGAACAGTGTTTTAAATAACACTTGTTCTTTAACCCGATAATTAATGAAGGTGATTTTGGGTTTACCGTGAACCGTGTTTTAAATGACACTGATTCTTTAACCCAGTCAAAGATTAAAACTAAGTGGAGTTTTAATAAATCTTTAATTAGATTGAAATAATCGAAATGGAGTATCACCAGTTTTGCTCCAGGCGTTAGTTAAATCTTTAATTAGATTTGAACGTGAAATGGTAATTGAATTTACCGATAACACCGTGGTGTTAGATATGAAGTATAACTAGTTTTACTTCATGGGGTGAATAGGTTGGGATTGGGAAATTAAAACAAAGGATTACTTCGGTAAGGTTCGTTAATCTCGACTAGTTAAATCGAAATTCAAAAGATGATTAAAGAATGAATTCAAGGAATTTACCTTGGATAAAATAATGGGAACCTTTCCCTATGAATGTGAAATTTAGAAACTAACTGTCGGTTAGCCAAGCAGAATGGTTTTCTGGATATTGATCTGATGTTGGTTTCGGCCTTCGGGGTTAATATTTGGGGAATTATTCTCTTGATTAATTTACGGTTAGTGACTGATGAATTGGAATGAGGCGTATGTTGTGTTTGTGTAACACTTGTTTATAATATACGCGAGTTATTCGGAAAGACCGGGTTTATCCCATTCTGAATAACTGATACGACGATAAGTCGAAGATGAAGACGGTGGTCGAAGACCAGAAGTCTTCACTTCGTTTGGGTGATTACTGATGATCTTGATTGGGCTGTACACCTAAGAAGATGGAAACAGTTGGTGATCGTCCAGAAGTACTTGGAGATCGATGGATATGCGGGGTACTAGGTGCCTCCGGTTTCGTTCAGACCCATAACGGACTTGTAAATGAAATATGTGTCTGACATTGGATTTTAGTCTGTGTGATTGATCTCTATTAAATATATATCTGTTTGGCGGTGGAGAATTTATTCTCTTGCTTAACGCCCTTCTCTGAGACGTACGAGCTCAGGGGTTATATACTGATGGATATCAAACACATGGAGTGAATTGCCTGTGTGGCATGCTAAGATGCAATTGATCGAGGCTTCTGTTGAAAAGTAAAGTCTTGTGGTGATGATCAAAGCACAGCCTGTGTGGCATAGCTTTGTGTAACGTTGATTCGCGAGCCTCACACCCCGGTATGAACCAAAAACGGGAGAAGCAACTCAGGGACGGCATGCGTTTCTTTCTAGTTAGAAGTGGCGTCAGTGGTTTTACACGCCCTGACGAGTTTGACTTATGTGGTTGTTGCTGTTGCGAGGCGCCTCGGTTTGATCGGACGATCCGGGTCCGATGGAGTCATTTAGTTGGCTCACCTACGCCCTAAAGGGCGGGGAAACGTAGTGTTCAGGCATAATAATCCACATCGGTGGATCGGCCCTGACGATCCAAGGCTTGCCTGCGCGCTTGCCTGAGACTCGGGCTAGACAGTCTCGAATCGGTAGAGGACGATCCCTGGCCTCGGTTCATAGATGGAAATCCAATTTCCAAATACGTGCCATTTGCGGTTTTATTTGTAAACCTATATATGGTGACATAGTGGCATGGGACACTCATGTCGCCTATGATTGATACTTATGATTTGAAGTTGTTTTATACACTATACACTTATTATAGTACTATCAAAATGATTTGTTTTAAACGTATCAAGCATTCTTGGCTATTATAAGGTAAAAACCCTATCCTCCGGCTTGCATTGCATTGTGTGATGGGAACTGGGTCTTATAATCGCTTCATTTTTCTTCATTTAGCTTTGCGCTATTGTTTTATTCACTTGTGTTCTTGGGAGGAAACCCGTTCCGTGTTATACGGCGTGGTCCCTTGATTTACCTAACTTTAAAATAAAGATTAATAACTGTTTTATTTCTCACGCCAGTCACATGACTGACCTGGAGTTTATTGTTTTAACCTAAACTATAGGTGCCCCTATTTTGACACGGGCAGCTAGTAGTTTTGGTTTTGCAGATTTATATTCATAGGATCCTGGTTTACAGCTGGAACGATATCCGGAAAGCTTTGTATCCGTATATCTCTTCTAGTTGTGTATTGTATTATTTTCCGCTGCGATGTATTTAAATGTAATTTAAATCTCTGATATTTCTGTGTAATATTTATTCATACTCTGTATATTCTTGTAATCTGATGCATTGTTGTAATATACAATGAAATGTTCTTCCGTCTGCGTTCTATTTTGTGGCTTGTTCTCGAACTATCCGCTCTTTCCTTCACGGGGAAGTTACGGGTTTTCACAGTTGGTATCAGAGCTTTGGTTTACAAAGCTTAGAGTACAAGGCACATTGGAACCATACGAAAGAATTCATCAGATATTGGATTAGTAATATCCAATGGGATGACTCGTTAGAGATGGGATCAGTAGTATCCTAGAACGAGTGTGAAGAGTATATTTTTCAAATGAAAACAATTCTGTTTTGAAATTTAAATCGTTTTACACGTATTTGAATAGTTTATTTATATTGATTTTGGACAATTCAGTATATAAAGAATTTGCATATACGCCTTGCAAATGTATATTCAAAGTTTTAATATATTGGATAGATATAGCATCACACTCTAGTCGCCCGGAAATGATATTGATGATAGCGATCGCATCATCAACATTTATGTTCGAGTTTCGAATGTGGGATTTCTATGTATTTCCATTAGACTGGTGTGAGAATCAAAACTAGATAGTGCTTATTGTTGTGATTTGGCATCAAAAATCTGATTTTTGACTATGTATCAAAGTTATGAATCGGAAAAGCTAATCAACTAATGGATTGATGTTTGTGTTGTTTGTTTATTTGTTTGATAATTTTGAACCATTACGCCTAATTGTATCAAATATTGAATTATATTGAAATTTGGTCGCATTTTCTTGCATATACTTGTACTTACATTGAACAGGTCATAGCAAAGAGGCTAGAGCAGAGAATAAAATTTGTTTGCCCGACTAATAGGTACATGTTTACTATAATTTACTATTTTGTTTGGGTGATGATGATTTTATGAGCCGATTGGCTAGCCGCTTGGCGTTTTCTTTTTCTTTTTGAGATCAGAAGGCCTGTATGGCAATTTCAGGATTTTCCCGTGGCTCCCGGTGCACGGGAGGTTATGGCGAAATTTTTCGAAAATTTAGGGTGTTAGCCAAATTTTTGAAGAATTTGAAAATTCTCAGAAACTGAAAAGTTGGAGAATGGAAGCCAGATCGAACGTAGAGTTGATTGATCAAACCACTTTCGACTTTGTTCCTTTTCGGGGATGAAAAGTTTTAAGTGGGGGAGATTGTAACAACACGAAAATCTGGGCCAGTTTAAAATTTCTTATTTTGGCAATTTTAGCGAATTTTGAATATTTAAAATAGATTATTTTAAATAAAAACGACGAGAAAAATTCTTTTGAATAAAATTAAATCGTATATAGTTATATAGATCGACAATAGAGTATAAATAATTATATATAATTATAAAAGGAATTGAAAATGGCGTGGTAGTTCGATAATTCGACTTCAAACTTCAATTGAACATACCGGGTGCAAAATAAACCGGATTTTAGTGAAACCAAAAATAATAGGATCTAATTGTGACTATCTTTCCAACGAATCCGAAAAATTGAAATTTCATAACGGTGATCAAAAGATATGTCCAGGTGAAAATTCTGAATAGTTGCTATGGAATTCAGGCCTTTAAAAATAGCCATTTTGCAAACGACCTCGGATTTCGACGAAACCACTTTTGTTGGGTCCGTGATGTCAAGTGATAGCTAGATTCCAAATTTCATAATTTTCTGAATCAATATGTGAGCGTGGCACAGTTAAACGTGTTTTAACAGTTTCAGTCAATTCAGGTCGACCAGAAATTGACCATTTTTCAAACGGTCTCAGAATTTGATGAAATTAGTTTTGTTAAGACCGTATCGTCAATACGAAGCTAGAAATTATTTTTCTGGAAATTTTCGAGTTAGTATGTGGCCCCGGTAAATTAAAATGTGCGTTCAAATTGAATATATAAAGATTTATATTTTAAATTCAAGGGAAACTGATCGAATCGGCCGAATTGGCTAACGCAACATATCCCATTGTGTTCGGAATGGGGGTAATACGCTGGGGACTACAGTCGTTGGGCTCGAATCGGGGTTGGGATGAAAAGTCAACGCTTGGTGGAAATTAAATTAATAATTAAATAAACTAAAACCTAACCTCACCCTTAAACTCTCTCTCTCCCCTCAATTTTCAAACCCGCCGACCTCAGTAAAAAAAAATATATACAAAAGGGGAAATCGCGATCCTCCCTCGCGCCGCCACCGGAGAGCACGCTACCTCCGCCGCCGATGACCGATCTTCTCCCCCCCTTCTTCCCTCCGTCTGCTCCCTCATCGAAGACGTGAGCCCCTTTCAGTCGTGTGGACCACCCCCCCCCCTTCCCCCCCCCCCGAATCGCGCTGGCCACCAGTGGCCTCCACCTCGCCTGCGCCACCTCCCCCTTCCTTCACCGCCCCTCTCTTCCTCCTCCCATTCGAAAAACCACAACCCTAACCCTAATACACCCAAACCCGCCATCCAACCACTTGAGGGACGTCACCTCCGTCCAAATGCTACTGCCATAGTCGCTGTTCCCACCCCCTTCGCTTGTAGTTGTAAGTTTGTTCCTTTTTATTATTATTTTCTTTGTTAAAAACTGATGATTTTTCTTTGTTAAAAACTGAAAATTTTAGTTATTTTAAAACTGAAACTGGTTAATTTTAAAACTGAAAAGATTTGAACTTTAGAAATAAAAAGATATGATTTTTATGTAGGCAATACGAAATAAAAATATTATTTTTATACTTATAGCATAATAAAAATATAATTTTTATAGAGCAGAAAATATAATTTTTATATAGCAGAGAATATAAAAATTCGATTTTTATATATTGAATAGCGAAATAAAAATATGATTTTTATATATTGAATAGCGAAGTAAAAATATGATTTTTATATATTGAATAGAGAAGTAAAAATTCGATTTTTACATATGTAGAGAATACGGGCAAAGAAAGTGACAAGAGGCAAGAACGGCGAAGATTTCTACCTAAGAAGAGTCGTGGCGTTGGATTAGCAATTCTGTGAGAACTTCTCACCTTTCAATTTAATCTTTCTAGTTATAAATATATACTAGGATGCAGACGGTGTTTAGTAGCACCCGACACCCGTCGTCCACAGAACATGGACGGCTTCTATGCTTGGTTGTTTAATTTTGATGTGTAGTTGATTGTGTGATGTGATGAGAAATGAAATAAAATATTTATATAGTTAAAACTATTTTATAGTTAAAAATAGAAATTTTAACGTGCATATGAAATGAAATAAAAATAAACAAATCGGACGATTTGTTTATATACACACATTTGACTGATATTGATTGGGACGATAAATTTTACACATCGCCCAACTACACAAATAAAATCTGTGTTTGATTGTTTGAAGCCCCACACGGGTATTGGGATGATATTTGACGTACACTAATCCCAATTGTTTAGTTGTATGTTGATCGATTGATTGACAGGCTGTTATAAGCGTTGAATATTTCTATTCGATGCTTATACAGTGTAGAATGCACTTTGGATGCTGGTTGATTATTCATCAATGTTTTGTACACATGTGTTGTAGAAAATCTATATAATTATCATTATATGGTAATTTATTGGGCCTCATTCCAGTTTTTGAAAAACTAATATTTGAATAGAAATATTTGAAAAAGAAATGTTTGAAATAGAATATATGAAGCCGTGTTGATTAGATTGACGCCATTTTGACGTGAACGATATTTATATCGATTTTATTCATTTTATAATGAATATCGAAAGTGATTTCAAAATCTGATATTTTGAAAAGAATTGAAGTTCGAATTAAATTGAATATAAATGAATTCGAATTGAAATTGAATATAAATGAATTCGAATTGAAATTGAATTGAAAACGAACTGAAATTGAATTAGAAATCAATTTGAATTGAAATCGATTTGAAAATGAATTTAAAACGAATTTATATTGGAATATTCAATTTTTATTTGAAATTGAATATGAAGTTGAAACCATTTTGAAAACGAATTTAAAACGATTTATAAAGCACGTTTTGAATTAAAATCGACGAAGTATATATTATATATATAATATAATGGCCTGAATAGAACGGGCCGCGCCGTGGCGGTTCGTGAATTTCGACCATTGACTTCGAACGGATATTACGGGAGATCCGACTGTCGGATTCTCCTAGAACCAGAACCGTTGGGTTCGTATCGAAAAGAGCTTTCTAACGAATATTAGAAATTTGAAATCTAACGGTTGGATTTGGAATTATGTCCAGATCAAATTTGGAAAAGGTCGATGTAAGTGCAGTTCGATGGCCATTAATGGAAATCGACTGTACGGGCCTTGATAAAATTATTAAAAATAGTAATAATTTGTGTAAGATCATAAGAAATGATTTGTGAAGAATTGGGATGAAAAACTCCATATTTGAAACGATAAAAATAGATTTTTATCGAAATGAACTAGTTTTGAACTAGAATTATAATTCTATTTATTTTTAAATAAATAAATTGAATTTGAAATGGTTTGGAAAATAACCAGGATTTCCAATAATTATACTGGAATGGATTTGAATCGAAATTGTCTGTGGATTATTTCGATGTTGGATTTCTGATGATACAGATATTGTTATGGGAATTTGAAAGATATATATATCGTTATTTCCAATACGATATCTGTTGTCGTAGAATTTGATATTGAATATAAGCCGATATATTTTCTATTCAGAGCCTTGTGTTTAATATCAAATGTGATTTGGGTTTGTCGTGAATGGTGTCTTCATTAACACTTTTCTTGAACCCAGTTGAGAAAAGATTAAATCTTTTTATTTAGATTCAATGAAGTGTACCAATTAAATAATATTTAATTGGAATTGAATTGATATTGATTTTTGGGTTTATCGTGAACAGTGTTTTAAAAAACACTTGTTCTTTAACCTGATAATTAATGAAGGTGATTTTGGGTTTACCGTGAACCGTGTTTTAAATGACACTGATTCATTAACCCAATCAAAGATTAAAACTAAGTGGAGTTTTAATAAATCTTTAATTATATTGAAATAATCGAAATGGAGTATCACCAGTTTTGCTCCAGGCGTTAGTTAAATCTTTAATTAGATTTGAGCGTGAAATGGTAATTGAATTTACCAATAACACCGTGGTGTTAGATATGAAGTATAACCAGTTTTACTTCATGGGGTGAATAGGTTGGGATTGGGAAATTAAAAAAAAGGATTACTTCGGTAAGGTTCGTTAATCCCGACTAGTTAAATCGAAATTCAAAAGATGATTAAAGAATGAATTCAAGGAATTTACCTTGGATAAAACTAATGGGAACCTTTCCCTATGAATGTGAAATTTAGAAACTTACTGTCGGTTAGCCAAGCAGAATGGTTTTCTGGATATTGATCTGATGTTGGTTTCGGCCTTCGGGGTTAATATTTGGGGAATTATTCTCTTGATTAATTTACAGTTAGTGACTGATGAATTGGAATGAGGCGTATGTTGTGTTTGTGTAACACTCGTTTGTAATATACGCGAGTTATTCGGAAAGACCGGGTTTATCCCATTTTGAATAACTAATACGACGATAAGTCGAAGATGAAGACGGTGGTCGAAGACCAGAAGTCTTCACGTCGTTTGAGTGATTACTGATGATCTTGATTGGGCTGTACACCCAAGAAGATGGAAACAGTTGGTGATCGTCCAGACGTACTTGGAGATCGATGGATATGCGGGGTACTAGGTGCCTCCGGTTTCGTTCAGACCCAGAACGGACTTGTAAATGGACTGTGTGTCTGACATTGGATTTTAGTCTGTGTGATTGATCTCTATTAAATATATATCTGTTTGGCGGCGAAGAATTTATTCTCTTGCTTAACGCCCTTCTCTGAGACGTACGAGCTCAGGGGTTATATACTGATGGATATCAAACGCATGAAGTGAATTGCCTGTGTGGCATGCTAAGATGCAATTGATCGAGGCTTCTGTTGAAAAGCAAAGTCTTGTGGTGATGATCAAAGCACAGCCTGTGTGGCATAGCTTTGTGTAACGTTGATTCGCGAGCCTCACACCCCGGTATGAAC
Source organism: Allium sativum (assembly GCA_030737875.1). Classification (NCBI taxonomy): domain Eukaryota; kingdom Viridiplantae; phylum Streptophyta; class Magnoliopsida; order Asparagales; family Amaryllidaceae; genus Allium; species Allium sativum. The sequence continues at coordinate 739,279,146 of CM060909.1, read as the reverse complement.
CAAAAACGGGAGAAGGACCTCAGGGAGGGCATGCGTTTCTTTCTAGTTAGAAGTGGCGTCAGTGGTTTTACACTCCCTGATGAGTTTGACTTATGTGGTTGTTGCTGTTGCGAGGCGCCTCGGTTTGATCGGACGATCCGGGTCCGATGGTGTCATTTAGTTGGCTCACCTATGCCCCAAAGGGCGGGGAAACGTAGTGTTCAGGCATAATAATCCACATCGGTGGACCGGCCCTGACGTTCCAAGGCTTGCCTGCGCGCTTGCCTGAGACTCGGGCTAGACAGTCTCGAATCGGTAGAGGACGATCCCTAGCCTCGGTTCCTAGATGGAAATCCAATTTCCAAATACGTGCAATTTGCGGTTTTATTTGTAAACCTATATATGGCGACATAGTGGCATGGGACGCTCATGTTGCCTATGATTGATACTTACGATTTGAAGTTGTTTTATACACTATGCACTTATTATAGTACTATCAACATGATTTGTTTTAAACGTATCAAGCATTCTTGGCTATTATAAGGTAAAAACTCTATCCTCCGGCTTGAGTTGCATTGTGTGATGGGAACTGGGTCTTATAATAGCTTCATTTTTCTTTCTTTAGCATTGCGCTTTTGTTTATGCACTGGTGTTCTTGGGAGGAAACCCGTTCCGTGTTATACAGCGTGGTCCCTTGATTTACCTAACTTTAAAATAAAGATTAATAACTGTTTTAGTTCTCACTCCAGTCACATGACTGACCTGGAGTTTATTGTTTTAACCTAAACTCTGGGTGCCCCTATTTTGACATGGGCAACTAGTAGTTTTGGTTTTGTAGATTTATATTCATAGGATCCTGGTTTACAGCTAGTACGATATCCGGAAAGCTTTGTATCCGTATATCTCTTCTAGTTGTGTATTGTATTATTTTCCGCTGCGATGTATTTAAATGTAATTTAAATCTCTGATATTTCTGTGTAATATTTATTCATACTCTGTATATTCTTGTAATCTGATGCATTGTTGTAATATACAATGAAATGTTCTTCCGTCTGCGTTCTATTTTGTGGCTTGTTCTCGAACTATCCGCTCTTTCCTTCACGGGGAAGTTACGGGTTTTCACAGTTATTCTCATTTATCATTTTTAATTAAAAATGCGGGTTGTTACACAGTGCCTAACACCCAATGTGTCACTTCCCTCCCCACCATATACCTTTACATTCACCACTGTAAACCCCTTTGCGTGCAACCTCCCATAACCTTGACAGATAGAACTACACCGGACCACCCAACTCGTGACGGCCAGCTTCCACCGGTGAACCCGACCTCATCTACGTGGGTACACCACCTCACATAAGCATCACCATCATCCCGTCTTTCCGACCACCTGAGTCCTGAGCCCACTGTTACCGTTTATGTTTCTGCTAACCACATCGGCTAATTGAAAGGTGGTGGAGGAGTTTTTATATGGTGAAGATAAGAACAGTTTTGATTTTCTTTTCGTGTAGAGGGGTTTGGCTTTAACAATGAATGAAGCTTTTGATATTATTCCATGGGAGGGGTTCAGTTTTACGTCTAAGTTGGAGTTTCATTCTTGTTTCATGGAAGGAATTCCTTCTTGTTTGTCGAAGAGAGGAAAGAAAAAAGGAATACAACTATATATTTATACAGGAATGAAGACGTATTGGCCATGTTTATGTATATTTTTTTTAAATGTATAGTCTGCGCGTAGGTCGGTGAGAAAAATAGGGTAGCATGTGTTTAGAGGACAACGCGCTTCTATAATTATATATTTATATGTACATGTTGGTACATTTTTGTTTAGACTAATCTTTCTTCTACCTGTAGCATATGCAAATATTAGTTTTAGGGTAGCTAGGGGTAGGTGTGTAGAGTAACTAGGGTAGCTGTATATGTATGGTGAGGATTTCAAAAACGTGGATGACACAATATTTAGGTGGATTAGTAATGAAGTAACATAGATGGTTTGGGCGCATGAAAAAATCAGTGGGGAAGATTTTACCAGATTAAGTGTGTGTGTGTATATATATATATATATATATTATCCCTAATCACGCGATCGACATTTAATTTCTGTATGTCCACGCATGAATTCCAAAAATAAGGAAAATATATACACTAGTAACACTACTATGTCTTGGCGTTCAGGATCCAATGGAATTAATTTCATTGAATTCCGACTTCATTTGTATAATGACATTATTTTAATTTCAATTTATTTATCGGTTCACAATTTGAAATATCGCATACTGACAAAACAACTCCAATTGGCTCCAAACTGGAAATCTAGCAATAATTAGCTATACGTATTCCAATAAAATTTGTTTGTCGGAAACGGAAGTCCTTTGAAAAGCGGTTGTTCTTACGCTTATATAATAACGATTAGAATGTTAAATTAATTCTAAAACGTTAAATTTAATAATAATAAATTTTTGTTATAATATATATCTGAATGGAATAATATATCACTTCAAATTCAACCAATATGAATTTACAACTCAACATTAATATTTTTGAGTTAAATGTTATTTGAATTATATAAAAATTCAATTTTATTATATTAAATAAACATCTGTATTTTATAAATGATTCCATAACGACTATTTTAAAATTTGATTTAGCCATAACTAACAATCCATAAAATAAAATCTCAAATTTTCTCTTTTGTTAGAAATTATAATCAACTAGATTAAAATGTTTCACAGAATTCGACATATACCGGATTCTATATATTCAATAGAAGTTCAAAACTCAATATTACGAACTATCACGACGTTACGAGTTCGTTTCATATTAAATATAAAATTAAACGTTCAATCGTCATTTAATAAACGAATTCAATATTAAAATCCATAAATATTCTAATTATAATATTTAAAACAAGTTTAAATATACAAATTCAAATGACCAAAAATCTGGGTCATTATGCTATTTTCAGATTTAATTTTATAATTAAGTTTCTGTTTAATAAACCTCTAATATCCTTTCTATAAACAAATTATTTTTATTAATTCGACATTGTCGAATTCTAATCATAAATCCATATGGATTTGTTTCAATTCAGTTTATATTCTGAATATCGAAATAAATTTCAATAATTACATTTCAAAATGATTCCCAATGATCTTTTTAAAATTCATACTTGAATTTAAACTTCAAATTATCCACTAATAATTTTTCATTTTCATTATAAACATTGTTTATAATTATACTACTTGTTTATGTATTTAAATAAGTTTCAACTTCCAATCCATTTGAAATTAAATTTCTACTTTGAGAAAATAGCTTCCCCTTTTATTTTGACACTTGAATTTACATCCCCAAAAGATCCAGTGATAATTATTTCTTTTATATATAAATATATTTATAAATTCACTGCTTGTTTTAATTATTAAAATAAGTTAATAATCTCTAACCCATTCGAAAGTTCGAGTTCTATTTCGAAAAAAAAATAGATTTTCCTTTTCAAACCTAATTTCTTTTACTTTTGCTCATATATATTTTTATTGTATTTAAATACCAAATATTTTAGGCTGAGTCCTATTCAACCATCTAACACACAATAGTAATGTGACGACCGCCCATAGCCCCTGCACTAAACAAGAGGTAAAATGCACTAAAAGGGGTGCCAGGCAGCTATGGACGATCATAAAGGTAAGGTGACAATAGTGGAACCTGTCATAAAATCACAACGCAAGGATAAAATATAATAGAACCTATACAACAGATTATGATGGTGAAGCAGGAAAACTGAACTTTCATGAAAACTAGAAAGTAATTCCCATACTAGTGGATAACAACAATAGTGTTTGTACAATTGGCCTCACTACAACACTCAGAGAAATAGCCAACAGCAGAAAAACAAAGGTACTAGATAGAAGTAAAACATTACGCCAGCCTCCTGCTCGCAACCAAACAACAACCTCGCCCTCACTAAGTAATCACCTGTCACCTGCCACCAAGTCAGCCCATCCAAATAACCGGATGAACAGCCCAAGGTAATAAGAGGAAACATAAAACCTTGAGTCAGACAACAATCTTAATGAGCGATAAAGTAACTAACAGAATTCATCAATAAAGTATATGAGAATGGGTAAATAAACAACTAATCTACCCAGCTCCAAAGAAGAACTCACAACTGCCTTCCCCACATCCGCAGCAATAGCCTTTACGATCCACACATCCAAAGGAAACAACAATCTAGTCATGGAAATCATGACAAACCATTCATACATGGCAAAAGCAACTCAACCACCATCACAACAAAGCATTCAAATATCCATGACTGACTTCGGCTATCACCGCCAACCTTGCTTTGAAACCATCGTTATCATACGACAAGCTAACAACTCGCCATCAACTGTTAAGGACGATACTCGATGCCCCGGTTCTAACAAAACCCCCACACGCTATACTCAACACTTGTTACACGCTATACTCAACACGTGTCTAGGCCATACACGATGCCTAGGGCACTCAACATAAAATTGGTTTTCAACTGTAGCCCTTCTTCGAGATTGCTAGAACCTATGACAAGGATAATTTCTAGGCTTTCATATCTCTAGTCATTATTAATTACGACTATTCATAAGCCCAGAGCACTTTAGAGCTATCACTTCACACGAACTCAATACATCCTTGGTCGCCTCCTCATTCATCACATTCGACGAACAAATCACTTCACTTCGTCATTCCCCATGGAATTCACTTCGAAGTTATCACCACTTCCGAACCAAAGAAAACATCAATCATGAGGTTAAAAACTGTAATAACCCGGAAATCCGAGCCAATTTAAAATTTTTATTTTGGCGATTTTAGTGAATTTTGGTTATTTAAAATGAATTATTTTAAATAATAACGACGAGAAATTTATTTTGAATAGAATTCGAACGTATATATTTATATAGATTGTCGTTAGAATATAAATATTTTCTTTTAATTATAAAAGGAATTAAAAATGGCGCGGTAGTTCGAAAATTCGATTTCAAAGTTCAAATGAATGTACAAGATTCAAGATAAACCGGATTTTAGCAAAACCAAAAATATTAGAATCTATTTGAGAATATCTTTCCAAAGAATCCGAAAAATCTAAATTTCATAATGGAAATCAAAAGTTATGTCCAGTTGAAAATTCAGAATAGTCATTATGGAATTCTGGCCCTTAAAAATGGAAATTTTGCAAACGACCTCGGTTTTGGACGAAACCACTTTTGTTGGATCCGGGATGTCAAGTTATTGCTAGATTCCAAAATTCGTAATTTTTCGAATCAATATGTTAGCGTGGCAAAGGAAAACGTGTTTGACCAGTTTCGGTTGATTTTAATCGACTGGAAAATGGCCTTTTTTCAAATGGTCTCAGAATTCGATGAAATTAGTTTTGTTAGGACCATATCATCGATACGAAGCTAGAAAATATTTTTTGGGAATTTTTAGGGTTAGTATATGGCCCCGGTAAATTGAAATGTGCGTTCAAATTCAATATATAGAGTTATATTTTGATTTTGACGAAAACGGATCGAAACGATCGAGTCAGCTCATGATACATATCCTATTGTGTTCGGAATGGGGGTAATTAGCTATGGACGACAAGCGGTGGGTCTCGTTTTGAGGTCAAAATAAAAAGTACCTTTTTGAAATTAAATAAATAAATACATAAAAACCTCTCTCTATACCCTCAGCCCCCCTCTTTTAGTTCTAATCGATTCAGTTTATCAAAAAAAAAAAAAAAGGAAAAAAAAAAGAAAAAAAAGGGGGCTCGACGATGAAACGCCCGCCGCCCCCTATATCGCCGCCGCCCTCTCTTATCAGCGCCGGACCCCCCTCTCTCCGCCCTCCCCCTCAGCTAAACCCGAAGCCCATAAGAGCGCGCCTCCCCAAACCCTAACCACCCCAAAACCCGCCTCCGCTTGAAGCCCCCTTCTGACGCCTCTCTCTTCCGCTGATCCGACCGCGCTCCCCTTCTCTTTTTGGATTTCAATAGTAAGAGCTTTGCTATTATTTATTTTTCTTTTTGTTTAGTCTTTACTAGTTTAGATATATAGGAATGCAAATTTTATTATATGAAACATGATTTTAAATTTCAGTTTTTACTTTACTTGTTGTATGCAATAAAAATTTGATTTTTATTTATAAATTAGCAGTAATTCGTTTTTAAAATAATATATAAAAAATATATAAAGAGGTTAGATTTTTATATGTAAGAAAGGTAAAAAATTTATTGAAAGAAACGATTTTTATTATGAAGTTAGAGAAGTAAAGTTTGAATTATTTTTATATAGATGTAAAGTTTGAATTTTTATATAGAACTAAAGTTTGAATTATTTTTATATAGAAGTAAAGTTTGAGTTTTTATATAGAAGTAAAGTTTGAATTATTTTTATATAGAAGTAAAGTTTGAATTTTTATATAGAAGTAAAGTTTGAATTTTTATATAGAATTAAAGTTTGAATTTTTATATAGAAGTAAAGATTTGGTTTTTAACGATATAAAAATGTAATTTTTGGCGTCATAAATATATAATTTTTATGTGATGTAAAGATTAAGAATATAATTTTTATATGTATGTAGAAAGGATAAAAATTCAATATTTATGTATGTATGATAATTAAAATATGATATTTATATAGTAGAGATTATAAAAATATAAATTTTTATAGGGTAGAGAATATAAAAATTCGATCTTTATATATGAAGTAGAAATATAAAAATATAATTTTTATATAGAAAGAAGCGGTGTAAAAATATAATTTTTATCTATATAGTAGCAGTGTAAAAATGTGATTTTTATATACATAGCAACAATATAAAAATGTGATTTTTATATATGTAGTGGCTACGGACAACGAAAGTGACAAAAGGCGAGCGCAACAAAGATTTTCTTCATATGAAGAGTCGTGGTGTTTGGTTTAGCTTTTCGGTGAGAACTCCTCACCTTTTATTTGTTTTTTAGTTGAAATATATATTAGGATGCAGACGGTGCTTAGCAGCACCCGACACCCGTCGCCCACAGACCATGGACGATTTGTATGCTTGTTTGATGTGTTGTGAATTTTGTTTATGATGTTGATGTGAAATGGATAATTAAAACATTCATGTGTTGAAATAAATTAATTATTGTTAAAAATATAATTTTTAATGTGAATGTGAATAAATAAATATTTATTTACAAACCAGACAGTTTGTTATGTACACCTATTTGAAGGATATTGATTGGGACGATAAATTTTACACGTCGCCCAACAACACAAATAATATTAAGTGTTTGTGGATTGAAACCCCACACGGGTGTTTGGATGATATTTGATGTACACTAATCCCAATTATTTACTTGTATGTCGATCGATTGGTCGACAGACTGTGTAAGCGTTAATTATTTATATTTAATGCTTATGCAGTTGTGTGGTGCACTCTCGATGATGGTTGATTATTTATCGTTGCTATTACATACATGTGTTGTAGAAAATCCATATAATTAACATTATATGGTAATTGATTGGGCCTCATTCTAATTTAGAAAATAAATTCATGTGTTGAATTGAAAATATATTCATGTGTTGAATAGAAAATAAATTCATGTGTTGAATTCAAAATATATTCATGTGTTGAATAGAAAATAAATTCATGTGTTGAATAGAATAAATATTCATGTGTTGAACAAAAGCCGTGTTGATTAGATTGACGGCATTTTGACGTGAACGAAATTTATATCGATTTATTCATTTTTATAATGAATATAGAAAAGAAAGTGATTTCAAAATATAACGTTTTGAAAATATTATCATTTGTATATCGATGATGTGGAATATTCAATTTTGATTTGAAATTGAATATGAAGTTGAAATCGTTTTGAAAACGAATTCAAAACGATTTATAAAATACGTTTTAAAAGGAAATCAACGAAATATATAATATATATATATTATATATATAATGGCCTGAATAGAACGCGCCGCGCCGCGGCATTTCGCGAATTTCGACCATTGACTTTGAATTGACGTTCCGGGAGATCCGACCGTTGGAGTCTCCTGAAACCAGAACCGTTGGGTTCATATCGGAAAGAGCTTTCTAAAGAATAATAAAAATTTGAAATTTAACGGTTGGATTTGGAATTATGTCCAAATCAAATTTGGAAAAGGTCGCTGTAAGTGTAGTTCGGTAACCGTTATTGAAAACCGACTGTACGGGCCTTGATAAAATTATTAAAAATAATAATAATTTGTGTAAAATCATAAGAAATGATGTGTGAAGAATTTGGATGAAAAACTCCAAATTTGAAAAGATAAAAGTATATTTTTATCGAATTGAACTTGTTTTGAACCAGAATAATAATTTATTTATTTTTAAATAAATAAATTGGATTTGTAATGGTTTTAAAAGTAACCAGAATTTCCAATAATTGAATTGGAATGGATTTGAATCGAAATTATCTTTGGAATATTTCGATGTTGGATTTCGTGATTATACAGATATTGTTATGGAAATTTGAAAGATATATTTATATCGTTATTTCCAATACGATATTTGTTGGTTGTAGAATTTGATATTGAATATAAGTCGATATATTTTCAATTCAGAGCCTTGTGTACATTATCAAATGTGATTTGGGTTTGTCGTGAATGGTGTCTTCATTAACACTGCTCTTAAACCCAGTTCAGAAAAAGATTAAATCTTTTTATTTAGATTTAATGAAGTATACCAATTAAATGGTATTTAATTGGAATTGAATTGAATTGATTTTTAGGTTTATCGTGAATATTGTTTTAAATAACACTTGTTCTTTAACCCGATAATTAATGAATGTGATTTTGGATTTTTAGTGAACCGTGTTTTAGATGACATTGGTTCTTTAACCCAGTTAAAGATAGAATATTGATTTCTGTGAAGATTAAAACTAAGTGGGGTTTTAATGAATCTTTAATTAGATTGAAATAATCGAGAATGGAGTATCACCAGTTTTACTCCACGCGATAGTTAAATCTTTAATTAGATTTGAACGAGGAATGGTAATTAAATTTACCGATAACACCGTGGTGTTAGATATGAAGTATGACTAGTTTTACTTCATGGGATGAATAGGTTGGGATTGGGAAATAAAATAAGTGATTACTTCGGTGTGGTTCGCTAATCCCGACTAGTTTGAATTGATATTCAAAAGAAGATTAAAGAATAAATTTAAAGAGTTTATCTTTGATAAAATTAATGGGAACCTTTCCCAAAGTATAAGATTATCTGAATAAAAGAATATTCTGAATTGGAATGAGGTGTATGTTGTGTTTGTGTAACACTTGTTTATTATATACGCGAGTTATTCAGAAAGACCGGGTTTCTCCCATTCTGAATAACTGATTCGACGTGGTGTCGAGGATGAAGACGGTGGTCGAAGACCGGAGGTCTTCACATCGTTTGGGTGATTATTGATGATCTTGATTGGGTTGTACAACCAAGAGGAGGGAATCAGTTGGTGATCGTCCAGACGTACTTGGAGATCGATGGATATGCGAGGTACAAGGTGCCTCCGGTTTTGTTCAGACCCAGAACAAACTTTTAAATGGACCGTGTGTCTGACATTGGATTTTAGTCTGTTTGATTGATTTCTATTAAATATATATCTGTTTGGCGGCGGAGAATTTATTCTCTTGCTTAACGCCCTTCTCTGAGACGTACGAGCTCAAGGGTCATATATTGATGGATATCAATCGCATGGAGTGAATTTCTTGTATGGCATGCCTAAGTGGCAAATGATCAAGGCTTTTGTTGAAAAAGCAGAGTCTTGTGGTTGATGATCAAAGCACGGCTTGTGTGGCATAGCTTTGTGTAGCATTGATTCGCGAGCCTCACACCCCGGTTGTGAACCAGAAACGGGAGAAGGATCCAGGGAGGGCATGCGTTTCTTTTTAGCTAGTGGTGGTGTCAGTGCTTAAACTGGCTGACATTTATATACTTTTCACCTGTGTGGTTGTTGTTGTTGCGAGGCACCTCGGATATATCGGTGACTGTGTGGAGCCGATGGAGTCATTTGGCTCATTTACACCCCAAAAGGCGGGGAAACGCAGTGTTCAGGTATTTTAATCCACATCAGTGGACCGGCCCTATGGCTCCAAGGTGCAGTTGCGGCTATAGCCTGAGACATGGGCCAGATTGTCTCAAATCGGTAGAGGACTATCTTTTGCCTCTGTTCACAGATGGAAATCCAACTTCTAATACGTGACTTTGCGGTTTTTAATGTAGAGCCTAGTATAGCGACATGATATATGGTACCCATGTCGTCTATGATTGATATTTATGATTGAAATTGTTTTGACACTATACACTTATAGTAATAATAAAACATGAAATTTAGCGTATCAAGCATTCTTTGGCTATTATAAGGTAAAACCCTATCCTCCGGCTTGTGTTGCATTGTGTGATGGGACCTGTGTCTTATAATAGCTTCATTTTTCCAAAAAGCATTGCGCTGTTTTGTTATATGCACTGGTATTCTTGGGAGGAAACCCATTCCGTGTTATACGGCGTGGTCCCTTGATATATCTGATTTAAAGTAAAGTTTTAAATAACTTTTTTAGTTCTCACACCAGTCACATGACTGACCTGGAGTTTATTGTTTTAACCTAAACTCTGGGTGCCCTTATTTTTGATATAGGCAGCTAGTAGTTTTGGTTTTGCAGATTTATATACACAGGATCCTGATTTACAACTGGAACGATACTCGGAAAGCTCTATATCCGTGTATTACTTCTAGTTGTGTTTTTGTATTATTTTCCACTGCGATGTATTGAAATGTAATTTAAATCTCTGGTATTTATTTGTGTTATAATATTTATTCATACTCTGTATATTCTTGTATTCTGATGGAATTGTTGTAATAAACAATGAAATGTTCTTCTGTTTGCGTCCCGGTGTGGCTTGTTCTCAACTCAATCCATGATTTCCCGTAAGGGGGATTTCGGGTTGTTTCATTCTGGTATCAGAGCTTTGGCTTGCAAACTCGAGAACAGGACACGTTAGAACCAAACGAAAGAATTCATCAGAAATTGGATTAGTAATATCCAACGGGAATGACTCGTTAGAGATGGGATAAGTAATATCCTAGAACGAGTGTGAAGAGTAGTGTTTTTAAAATAAAAGTGACAACAAGTTTTGTTTTGAAAATTTTAATCAATTATTCGTATTTGAATATTTATTTGTATTGATTTGGACAATCCAGTATATAATGATTTTGCATATACATCTGATCCTCGGGTATTCGAAGTTTTAATATGCTGAATAGATATAGAATCACACTGTAGTCGCCCGGAGATGACACTGATGATAGCAGCTGCATCATCAGTGGATATATTTTCGAGTTTCGAAGGTGGGATTTCTATATAATTCCAATTGACTGGTGTGAGAACCAAAACTATATAGGGCTTATTGTTGTGATTTGGCATCAAAAATGTGATTTTTTGACTATGTATCAAAATTATGAATTTGAAATGATAATCAACAAATTGATTGCTGGTTGTGTTTTTTGATTATTGTTTGATTAATTAAATGTTGAACCTTTAGCCAAATTGTATCAAATAGTGAGTGTATTGAAAATTTGTCGCATATGCATGCATGTACATGTACTTACATTGAACAGGTCATAGCAAGGAGGCTAGAGGAGAAGAATAAAATTGTTTGCCCGACAAATAGGTACATGTTTACAAATTTATTGGGTTTGGATGATTTTATGAGCCGATTGTCTAGCCGCTTAGCTATTTCTTTTTCTTTTTGGATTGATGAGGTCCATGGGAGGCTATTTGAAATATCCCGCAGTCCCCGGTGCAAGGTAGGTTAAGGCGAAATTTTTCGAAAATTTAGGGTGTTAGCCAATTTTTTGAAAAATTTGAAAAGTTCTTAGAAACTGAAAAGTTGAAGAACTTAAGCCGTAAAGAAAATAATGGAAGTTGAGGTGATTAGTTAAACAACTTTCAGCTTCATTCCTTTTCAGGGACGAAAAATTTTAAGTGGGGGAGATTGTAATAACTCGGAAATCCGAGCTAATTTAAAATTTTTATTTTGGTGATTTTAGTGTATTTTGATTATTTAAAATGAATTATTTTAAATAATAACGACGAGAAATTTAATTTGAATAGAATTCAAACGTATATATTTATATAGATCGTCGTTAGAATATAAATATTTTCTTTTAATTATAAAAGGAATTGAAAATGGCGCGGTAGTTCGAAAATTTGACTTCAAAGTTCAAATGAATGTACAGGATTCAAGATAAACCAGATTTTAGTGAAACCAAAAATATTAGAATCTTTTTGAGAATATCTTTCCAATGAATCCGAAAAATCAAAATTTCATAGCGGAAATCAAAAGTTATGTCCAGTTGAAAATTCAGAATAGTCGCTATGGAATTCTGGCCCTTAAAAATGGAAATTTTGCAAACGACCTCGGTTTTGTACAAAAGCACTTTTGTTGGTTCCAGGATGTCAAGTTACTGCTAGATTCCAAAATTCGTAATTTTTCGAATCAATATGTGAGCGTGGCAAAGGAAAACCCGTTTGACTAGTTTCGGTTGATTTTAATCGATTGGAAAATGGCCATTTTTCAAACGGTCTCAGAATTATAAGAAATCAGTTTTGTTAGGACCATATCGTCAACACGAAGCTAGAAAATATTTTTTGGGAATTTTTAGGGTTAGTATGCGGCCCCAGTAAATTGAAATGTGCATTCAAATTCAATATATAGAGTTATATTTTGATTTTGACGAAAACGGATCGAAACGATTGAATCAGCTCATGATACATATCCCATTGTGTTCGGAATGTGGGTAATTAGCTATGGACGACAGGCGGTGGGTCTCGTTTCGAGGTCGAAATAAAAAGTACCTTTTTGAAGTTAAAATAAATAAATAAATAAATAAATAAAAACCTCTCTCTATACCCTCAGCCCCCCTTTTAGATCTAATCGATTCAGTTTATCAAAAAAAAAGGAAAAAAATAAAAAAAAAAGGGCTTGACGATGAACCACCCGCCGCCCCCTATATCGCCGTCGCCCTCTTCTATCAGCGCCGGACCCCCCCTCTCTCCGCCCTCCCCCTCAGCTAAACCCAAAGCCCATAAGAACGCGCCTCCCCAAACCCTAACCACCCCCAAAACCCACCTCCGCCTGAAGCCCCCCTTCCGATGCCTCTCTCTTCCGTAGATCTGATCGCGCTCCCCTTCTCTTTTCGGATTTCAACGGTAAGAGCTTTACTATTATTTATTTTTCTTTTTGTTTGGTCTTTACTAGTTTAGATAGATAGGAATGCAAATTTTATTATATGAAACATGATTTTAAATTTTAATTTTTATTTTATTTGTTGTATGTAATAAAAATTTGATTTTTATTTATAAATTAGCAGTAATTCGTTTTTAAAATAATATATAAAATATATGTAAAGAGGGTAGATTTTTATATGCAAGAAAGGTAAATTTTTTATAGAAAGTAATGATTTTTATTATGAAGTTAGAGAAGTAAAGTTCGAATTATTTTTATATAGAAGTAAAGTTTGAATTTTTATATAGAAGTAAAGTTTGAATTATTTTTATATAGAAGTAAAGTTTGAATTTTTATATAGAAGTAAAGTTTGAATTATTTTTATATAGAAGTAAAGTTTGAATTTTTATATCGAAGTAAAGTTTGAATTTTTATATAGAATTAAAGATTTGGTTTTTAACGATATAAAAATATAATTTTTAGCGTCATAAAAATATAATTTTTATGTGATGTAAAGAATAAGAATATAATTTTTATGTGTATGTAGAAAGGATAAAAATTTAATTTTTATGTATGTATGATAATTAAAATATGATTTTTATATAGTAGAGATTATAAAAATATAAATTTTATAGGGTAGAGAATATAAAAATTCGATCTTTATATATGAAGTAGAAATATAAAAATATAATTTTTATATAGAAAGAAGCGGTGTAAAAATAGAATTTTTATCTATATAGTAGCAGTGTAAAAATGTGATTTTTATATACATAGCAACAATATAAAAATGTGATTTTTATATATGTAGTGGCTACGATCAACGAAAGTGACAAAAGGCGAGCGCAACAAAGATTTTCTTTATATGAAGAGTCGTGGCGTTTGGTTTAGCTTTTCGGTGAGAACTCCTCACCTTTTATTTGTTTTCTAGTTGAAATATATACTAGGATGCAGACGGTGCTTAGCAGCACCCGACACCCGTCGCCCACAGACCATGGACGACTTGTATGCTTGTTTGATGTGTTGTGAATTTTGTTTGTGATGTTGATGTGAAATGGATAATTAAAACATTCATGTGTTGAAATAAATTAATTATCGTTAAAAATATAATTTTTAACGTGAATGTGAATAAATAAATATTCATTTACAAACCGGATGGTTTGTTTATGTACACCTATTTGAAGGATATTGATTGGGATGATAAATTTTACACGTCGCCCAACAGCACAAATAATATTCAGTGTTTGTGGATTGAAACCCCAAACGGGTGTTGGGATGATATTTGATGTACACTAATTCCAATAATTTAGTTGTGTGTCGATCGATTGGTCGACAGACTGTGTAAGTGTTAATTATTTATATTTAATGCTTATGCAATTGTGTGGTGCACTCTGGATGATGGTTGATTATTTATCGTTGCTATTATAAACATGTGTTGTAAAAAATCCATATAATTAACATTATATGGTAATTGATTGGGCCTCATTCTAATTTAGAAAATAAATTCATGTGTTGAATTGAAAATATATTCATGTGTTGAATAGAAAATAAATTCATGTGTTGAATTGAAAATATATTCATGTGTTGAATAGAATAAATATTCATGTGTTGAATAAAAGCCATGTTGATTAGATTGTCTCCATTTTGACGTCAACGATATTTATATCGATTTTATTCATTTTTATAATGAATATAGAAAAGAATGCGATTTCAAAATATAACGTTTTGAAAATATTATCATTTGTATATCGATGATGTGGAATATTCAATTTTGATTTGAAATTGAATATGAAGTTGAAATCGTTTTGAAAACGAATTTAAAACGATTTATAAAATACGTTTTAAAAGGAAATCGACGAAATATATATAGTATTATATATATATATATAGTGGCCTTAATAGAATGCGCCGCGCCGCGGAAGTTCGCGAATTTCGACCATTGACTTCGAATTGACGTTGCGGGAGATCCGACCATCAGATTCTCTTGAAACCGGAACCGTTGGGTTCGTATCGAAAAGAGCTTTCTAACGAATATTAGAAATTTGAAATCTAACTGTTGGATTTGGAATTATGTCCAAATCAAATTTGGAAAAGGCCGTTGTAAGTGCAGTTCAGTGGCCGTTATTGAAAACCGACTGTACGGGCCTTGATAAAATTATTAAAAATAATAATAATTTGTGTAAAATCATAAGAAATGATTTGTGAAGAATTGGGATGAAAATCTCCAAATTTGAAAAGATAAAAATAGATTTTTATCGAATTGAACTAGAATAATAATTTATTTTTAAATAAATAAATTGGATTTGAAATGGTTTTAAAAGTAACCAGAATTTCCAATAATCGAATTGGAATGGATTTGAATCGAAAATATCTTCGGAATATTTCGATGTTCGATTTCGTGATTATACAGATATTGTTATGGAAATTTGAAAGATATATTTATATTGTTATTTCCAATACGATATTTATTGGTCGTAGAATTTGATATTGAATTTAAGCCGATATATTTTCTATTCAGAGCCTTGTATATAATATCAAATGTGATTTGGGTTTGTCGTGAGTGGTGTCTTCATTAACACTGTTCTTAAACCCAGTTCAGAAAAAGATTAAATCTTTTTATTTAGATTTAATGAAGTATACCAATTAAACGGTATTTAATTGGAATTGAATTGATTTTTGGGTTTATCGTGAACATTGTTTTAAATAACACTTGTTCATTAACCTGATAATTAATGAATGTGATTTTGGGTTTTTCGTGAACCGTGTTTTAGACGACATTGGTTCTTTAACCCAGTTAAAGACAGAATATTGATTTCTTTGAAGATTAAAACTAAGTGGGGTTTTAATGAATTTTAATTAGATTGAAATAATCGAGAATGGAGTATCACCAGTTTTGCTGCAGGCGATAGTTAAATCTTTAATTAGATTTGAACGAGAAATGGTTATTAAATTTATCGATAACACCGTAGTGTTAGATATGAAGTATGACCAGTTTTACTTCATGGGATGAATAGGTTGGGATTGGGAAATAAAATAAGTGATTACTTCGTTGTGGTTCACTAATCGTGACTAGTTTGAATTGATATTCAAAAGAAGATTAAAGAATAAATTTAAAGAATTTATCTTTGATAAAATTAATGGGAAACTTTCCCAAAGTATAAGAATATTTGAATAAAAGAATATTCTGAATTGGAATGAGGCATATGTTGTGTTTTTGTAACACTTGTTTATTATATACGCGAGTTATTTAGAATCACTGGGTTTATCCCACTCTGAATAACTGATTCAACGTGGTGTCGAGGATGAAGACGGTGGTCGAAGACCGCAGGTCTTCAAATCGTTTGGGTGATTGCTGATGATCTTGATTGGGATGTACACCCATGAGGAGGGAATCTGTTGGTGATCGTCCAGACGTACTTGGAGATCGACGGATATGCGAGGTACAAGGTGCCTCTGGTTTCGTTCAGACCTAGAACGAACTTGTAAATGGACTATGTGTCTGACATTGGATTTTCGTCTGTGTGATTGATTTCTATTAAATATATATCTGTTTGGCGGCGGAGAATTTATTCTCTTGCTTAACGCCCTTCTCTGAGACGTATGAGCTCGGGAGTCATATATAGATGGATATCAATCGCATGGAGTGAATTGCCTAAGTGGCAAATGATCAAGGCTTTTGTTGAAAAGCAGAGTCTTGTGGTTGATGATCAAAGCACGACCTGTGTGGCATAGCTTTTTGTAGCGTTGATTCGCGAGCCTCACACCCTGGTTGTGAACCAGAAATGGGAGAAGGATCCAGGGAGGGCATGCATTTCTTTCTAGCTAGTGGTGGTGTCAGTGCTTAAACTGGCTGACATTTATATACTTTTCACCTGTGTGGTTGTTGATGTTGTGAGGCGCCTCGGATATATCAGTGACTGTGTGGAGCCGATGGAGTCATTTGGCTCATTTATGCCCCAAAAGGAGGGGAAACGCAGTGTTCAGGCGTTTTAATCCTCATCGGTGGAATGGCCCTGTGGCTTCTAGGTGCAGTTGCGGCTGTAGCCTGAGACATGGGCTAGATTGTCTCAAATTGGTAGAGGACTATCTTTTACCTCGGTTCACAGATGGAAATCCAACGTCCAATACGTGACTTTGCAGTTTTTATTATAGAGCCTAGTATGGCGACATGATATATGGTACCCATGTCGTCTATGATTGATATTTATGATTGAAATTGTTTTGACACTATACACTTATAGTAATAATAAAACATGAAATTTAGTGTATCAAGCATTCTTTGGCTATTATAAGGTAAAACCCTACCCTCCGTCTTGTGTTGCATTGTGTGATGGGACCTAGGTCTTATAATAGCTTCATTTTTCCAAAAAGCATTGCGCTGTTTTGTTATATGCACTGGTATTCTTGGGAGGAAACCCGTTCCGTGTTATACGGCGTGGTCCCTTGATATATCTGATTTAAAGTAATGTTTTAATTAACTGTTTTAGTTCTCACACAAGTCACGTGACTGACCTGGAGTTTATTGTTTTAACCTAAACTCTGGGTGCCCTTATTTTTGACACGGGCAACTAGTAGTTTTGGTTTTGCAGATTTATATTCACAGGATCCTGATTTACAGTTGGAACGATACTCGGAAAGCTCTGTATCCGTGTATTACTTCTAGTTGTGTTTTTGTATTATTTTCCGCTGCGATGTATTTAAATGTAATTTAAATCTCTGATATTTCTCTGTGGTATAATATTTATTCATACTCTGTATATTATTGTATTCTGATGGAATTGTTTTAATAAACAATGAAATGTTCTTCGGTTTGCGTTCCGATGTGGCTTGTTCTCAACTCAATCCGTGATTTCCCGTAAGTGGGATTTCGGGTCATTTCAAAACCAATCCATAATATCACATCAATTTGCTGAGGAAAACAAACCACAACACTTATGCCATCAACCACAGCGTTTTAGAAGCGCTATTAAAAACCATCACCGACTAGGGTATGAACGACCGACCATTCCACGAACGACCGACCAGCTACTCATCCTGTATACTTCTTCTCGAGCCAACCTCGCCCTACCGATCCTTCAATTGCCAGGCTCGCTCGATTGAACTAACCGTGCTGGAACATACGACTGTCCCATTAATCCACCTGTAGGCTCGTTTGTTCGAACCTTTCCCTTCCCTTAGGATCGCTCGACCGTCCCAACACCAGGAGCGACCGATCAACTTCTTTCCAAAGTCAAGACCCTAGGCATTTTTCCTACTTGCGCGAACGACCCTTCTTCTTTCCACTACATTTGATTGATCCCTGTTCATGTCTTGTTCTCCAAGAAAACACCCCATGAGCGAGCGACCCCCCATATGTGATCCAAAACCTGCACTTCTACAAACAACTCCGATTTCCACCAAAACTTCGCCAAACGATAGATTCGACGAAACCAACTTGTCCAATCCATTAAATATGATCAAAAACACGGTATGAATTCGCTAACAACATGAAAACAAAAGTTTTCACCAAATCATGCAAATCACTCAAAAACATTAATGGATGATCATATGAACAAAACTATAGATCTAACTTGCACAATCATATGGAGTAACACGGAATCACCAATTTAAACTTACTAAATGAGTTCATAGTGTGATTTATATGAAGATAGACTTAATATGATATAGATCTACGGAAAAACACTCAAATGTGATAGATAACATGATCAATCACCCATACACTTCATTGAATCCATGTGAGAGATGTAAACCACTCACCGATTCTCCAAAACAAGCAAAAATGATAGAAATAAGAATCTAGACAATAAGCACTTCGCACCAATCCCCTTGATCCGATGAATCCTTGCTTAAATTAATGTAGATCTAGCCTTCGATGGTATAGATCCATGATTTCCCCCCTTGGATTATGATTTTTAACGGTGGAAAGGTGTTAGAGAAAGGAGGAGCACAAGGCAACCAATGAGAGAATGGAAAACTAAAATCATTTCCCATATCCCCTACCCCCTATTTATAGCTTCCACTAGCCCACTAATGGGCCTCCCCCAAATCAGCACATTAGGCATCCAAAACATGAATAGCAAACTGAAAAAACTTAAAACAACAATTTCTCCCAAACCACTGAGTCAAATCTTTAATGTAACCACTCTACTGAAAGGCAACCATCAATTACTTTCCAATGGCACAGGTCTCATCCTCTGATTCGACCTAAGTCAAAGTTATGCTCTGTACAAGACTAACACGGGCAAAATGGTCACAAACAAAATCGGAAAAAATTATGGACATGTCTCACATTCCCTGAAACACCCCACCTCCGTTAGGGTCACTCTCAAAGGGAATGCCCTAATTTTGGTGGAGGTTTATAAGT
This sequence comes from Allium sativum, assembly GCA_030737875.1. Classification (NCBI taxonomy): domain Eukaryota; kingdom Viridiplantae; phylum Streptophyta; class Magnoliopsida; order Asparagales; family Amaryllidaceae; genus Allium; species Allium sativum. Next base: position 739,259,555 of record CM060909.1, on the reverse strand, counting down.
ATAAGTCACAGATATACAAGACAGATATAAGAACACATATTTTTGAACAGCGGAAAAACAACAACTTTTATTTCATTAAAAATACGTGTTACAACAACCATACCATAATTGTCTTACAATACTTCAAGAAAAACATAACATCTTCATAACTGTCTTGATTACATTATTTAAAGAAGCATAAAGAAAACATAAATAAACTGCAAAAGTCCCATAGTTGTTGTCCAAAGCCACAGTCCAAAACGAAAAGATCCAAGCAATACATTCTTTCTCTTCAAGCTGGATATGAAGGCTGGTCAAGCTGCGGTATTCCCTCCCTGTGGACCTGGGGGGGGGGGGGGGGACGGAAGAAGAGAAGACGAAAGAAGAGTAGAGTCAGACATAAAGCCTGAGTAAGTCTAGGACTATTCAGTCTATGAATAAAGAACTGGGTATGATAAGTATAAACTAGAAATGGGAAAGCACCATAAACTTAGTTAAGTTGTCTAGGGTCGAATATACTATTGTACCCCGTATTAATCTCTGTACCCATATAAACTAGTTCCCAACAGGCACCCCATAATCAGGGTGAAGTGATCCATTTTATGATGATCGGCTCCTACTCGCATAATTACATGTGTCTTACGGCCCCCGATGTTGTAGTTACCTATGCTGGTCCCACCATGGGGTGTATCAAGTCCCATGGTGGCGGCCCGACACAATCCTAGAATGCACAGGTATGCTACTGGTGCCCAGTGCCTTATTTTTCTGCGCCGGAGTGTGTGCACGCCCGCACCCCGTTAGAACCTACACTGTTGCACCACCGCCGTCGATTTGACCTCTTACAATCAGCCGTGTAATCGTGCCCCACCCTGCTTAGTTTCAGGGTATCATGATACCTTGTAGGGTTACTGCGAAAAGGGTCCCCCGCTACTAGGTTTTCTATTTCTAGCCAACATGCTAAGTTGGTTAAGTGTTTTATAAACCTAACCCCCAATCAGTCTGTTTAGTTTAGCATGTTCCATTTTGATTAAGTATTAATATAATTTACTTAATCCTATCAATCCTGACTCAGCCTTAATTGTCTTATTAAAGCCTTGACCTCTCACATTAGACAGGTATTGTTGTGGCTGCCTGTTGTCGGTTGGGTCCGGGCAGTCTTACGCCACAACTCAGCCTAACCTCGGGTCCTTATTGGGCTCCGTGTTTAACCACCCACGTTGGATAGGTATTGTTGTGACTACTGGACAGCCGGGCGGTTCCGGGCAGGTTTACATCACAACTCAATCCAACCTCGGGTTAAACACATCGTATTTTTCTACATTTACATATTTTTTCTCTTTTCTTTTTATATGTAAATATTTGCGGCCCATTATTCAAATTCATCTTTATTAGTTAAATTTCATTTATGCCACTTAATTGCTTTTCAAGATTGTTGGCATGCGTCGAACATGCCAACACATATATTCTATATTTTAGCCCAAACGTCATTACCCCCGTTTTACACGTTCGCTCCAATGTAAGGTGTGTTGGGTTTAATACTTAAACCCAGTTAAGCCAAATGAAAAGGGGAGGCTTACAACATGGTGATTATAAGATATCGTGAAAAAGGGGAGTGTGAATGCATGAACTTGCAACGAACGATTCAATTAACATAAAGTAGGCAATTGTGAACTTGCAATTGTAACATCACATAATCATGGCTTAACATGAATCATTTTATCCATATAATCATAGCATAAACAATACTTAAACATGAACCATTCTATTCATATAATTATGGTATAGACAATACTTAAACATGAATCGTTCTATTCATATAATCATGGCATAAATAATACTTTAACATGAATCGTTCTATTCATATGATTATGGCATAAACAGTACTTAAACATGAATCATTCTATTCATATAATTATGGTATAGACAATACTTAAACATGAATCGTTCTATTCATATAGTCATTGCATAAATAATACTTAAACATGAATCGTTCTATTCATATGATTATGGCATAAACAGTACTTAAACATGAATCATTCTATTCATATAATTATGGTATAGACAATACTTAAACATGAATCATTTATTCATATGATTATGGCATAAACAACACCTAAACATGAATTATTCTATTCATATGAGTATGGCATAAACAATAACTAAGCATGAATTATCTTATTCATATGATTATGGCATAAACAATACTTAAACATGAATCATAGGTTCAACTAAACATGTAAACTTGAAATTAAGAATCTAACTAAATTAGATATCCTTATTATTGGCACATGGTCTTGACTATATTTTTATTTAGGCATAATATAAACTAATCATGTTCATAAAATCACTACATGTTAACAAAAAGGTACTTACTTTTGTCACTAATACAAAAGTATGGTTCAACTAGAATTATCCCAACCTAATTCTTGTATGAATCATGGTTTTTAACCCATTTATAGAATTATAGCATAAACATACCTAAACTTAAATCATGGTTTTTATTCTATCTATGTAACTTGCAAGTGGAATGTAATTCTAATGTAATTCTAATGTAACTTATGTGTCACATATATTATCATGTGATTATGATAACAACATAAGCCTAAAAACATGTTTTCAACTAGGCATAATAACAAACATAGTTTAGTCATGTTCATAAAGGTGCTTACTTTTGTACTTTTGTTTCTAAAACAAAAGTATGATTTGCCAATTTCAACATAGATTCATATAAATCATATTACTTAGTCGATTCAATTACACACTAAAAGTGGTCATAAAAGTGTGTACATCTTATTAGCATAATAACAAATCATATACTTGCATGAATTCCAATTCATAACATATAGTTGTTAACATGAATCATATACTTGCATGAATCTTAAATAAATTATTACAACATATAGTTGTTACTTTAAACATGAATCATATACTTGCAATTATCAAATTGGTGTTGTAAATAACTACCACAAACATGTAGTTTTCAATATGAATCATATGCTTGCATGAATCCCAATTTAAAATTCCACAACATGTGGTTGTCAACAAAAGCCACATACTTGTATGAATCAAACCATAGCATTGCCAAATCGTTTAGAATTAAAATAACATACAAATATAAGTCATTATCGCCACAATTCCATTTCGTTTCCAACGCAAATTGCGTACTTGCAAATATCCAATCGTATACCATAATATTCCCAAATCGTTTTGCATCAAAGTAACATGCAAATATAGATTATTATCGCCACAATTCCATTTCTTACATTACACAAATCAACACAATTATTTAATTCATACCGGAATAGTACTCTACTTACAGCGTATGACGAATCTTCAATTCAGAAATCTGAATTCTGAATTTGGAGATGCTATCCTTTGTTGTAGGCGTTGTTTTGATTGATTTGACGTTGCTTTAAGCTTTTGATTTATTCTCCTAATCGTCTCTCTATTTCCGACGGCTATCTTTAGTCTCTCCTCAGCAACATGACGGTCTCATCTCCATTTTAGTTTATGTGAATTAGGGTTAGCCTTAGGTCCTTTTTATAGAGTTTGTGAGTTGATTTAGACCGTCGATGAAGCTTGGTTCAATAATAGCCGTTCGTTTGAAGGAGAGACCAACCAGGAGCTGACACCTAGCCCTAGTGACAAGGCAAGGCTCAGAAAATCGACCAAACACAGACCTGGCCAGCCAGGGTGGGCTGGGTTCGACCTGGCTCAGGGGCCAGGTCGACAGCCCAGTCGACACCGTGTCGACTTGGCAGTCGACACGGGTTACCCAGGTCGACTGCCCAGTCAACCTGGCTAGCCCCAGGCTTTGGGCGGGAATTTTCCCGCCTTGGCCAATTGGGCCCGATTTTGAATTTTGAATTAGTTTTTCTGAGCTGTTTTCGTCTGTTCGAATTTTAAACCTAATTCTGAAACTTCCGGAGGCCATATCTTGGTCATACGGACTCCGATTTTCGAAAACTCGGACTCTATTTCGCGTATTTTTCCGAGACGAACGCAATGGCATATCATGTTTCCCTTAATTCTTTGATTTGAAATTAATTATACTTTAATTTATGAATTTCACGGTTATAGAATACACGGGGTGTTACATTCTCCCCCATTTAAAAGGATTTCGTCCCCGAAATCTTCAAGTTAGGAAGAATGTATATCCTAACATCCAAACATCCATCTACTCATCCATCAAACACGAGCATCCATTGTCCTTAAAAGACTTCTAATGCTTCATGATCATATGCGAAGTGTGTGTGTACATGTACTTATCTAATGCAAAATCAGGCGGTCTACTGATTCAGTTGACCTCCTTAATGCGAATTTTGTAAGTGCTATGAATCCATTATGTATGCAAATCCTCCTATTCATGATTCTACATGAGTGCACAATCATTCATATAAATGCAACATCCATATGACAATACATTAAAGTTCAACCATATACGAATGCAAACATATATGCATATGCAATATGAAGTGACTGAGCCGATCTAAAACCTAGATTGTGTGTGTATATGCAACCACGAGCAACCACTAGCAATCACTTGCAACCACTTGCAACCATCATCCATAACATGTTTCAACTACATGTTTTCATCCAAAGAGTTTCTACCTAAAAGATAGGGTCGATGAGATATACCTAAAAAATAGATAAAAGCGCAACTTAAGGAAAAAGGAAAGATCAAAGATGTACCCTCAAAAAGAAAGGGTAGGCAGTGCGTATTCTAGCTTCAGTTTCCCAAATTGCGTCTCCCTCGGCGTCGCTCCACTGTACTTTGACGAGCTTGACTTCGCGGTTGCGTAGCTTCTTCACTTCCGTTCCTAATATGCGGGTTGGAACCTTCCTTATGGTTGCTTCGCGTTCCACTTCAGCTTCTTCTAGGATATTTGGCTCTACCACTTCAACATACTCATGTAGACATTTTCGGAGATGTGAAACGTGAAAGACGTTGTGAACTCTGGACAATCTTTCGGGTAGCTCTAATCTATAGGCCATTTTCCCAATTTTCTCGATGATAGGGAATGGTCCTACCTAAAGGTATAGTCGAATGATAGAAGCAAGTAAAAACTTTGTGCCCATTAGGCAATGTCAAAAACTGGAAATCTATGCCACATATATATTGATTAGGAGAAGAACTCTCTAAGCATCAGCCCCGAAGACCGAAATCAACATCAGATTGACACCCAAAGAATTACTCAACCCAACCACTAGATTCTAGGAAACTAAGCATGATGGACTCCTTTTAGGTCACAAGGGAGTCCCTTCCTAAGACCAACCCGTTTCCTATAAAAACCCAAAGAGTTTAGTCAAACCAACGAACACCCTCAAGCCCCATCATGTGTTACTAACAGATGAGTCATACTCCCTATGGGGTTTGGAACAGAAATTGGATTGAGGATGTGACCGAGAGGATATACACAAAAGATAGCATGCAAGTAAGCTCTACAGGAAGAGAGGGATCAAGGACATACTCTTATGAAGAGATATGATGAACGAATCTAGTCTTCAATCTTCTAAGTCGCTTTTCTTGAGCTTAACTCCATTGTGCTTTGTCCGTCTTTAACTTCACAATTTCGTAGCTTCTTAATTCTTGTTTCCAAAATATGAGTTGGAACCTATGTCACTACTGCCTCTCGTTCCACTTTCACTTATTCTCCTTCTAGTATACTTGGCTCAAGCATAACTGCGTACTCATGGTTCCATGCAAGCTCTCCAAAATTCACTAGTGAATCTTGGATCTTGTTCACTTACTAGAAGGTATTCCACATAGATGAATTATCTCTTGAAAATAAACAAATGTCAACTATGTTGCCAAATGTACTTACTAAGGTGATTCTTTACAACTCATGCATAAGAGAAATGAACCTTCTGCCTTAGTGGCGAACACTACAGGAGCGCCCTATTCTGAAATGCTCCTCCTAATGAACCCCCTTTCTAGAAGCTCTTTAATCTTTTTACTAAGCTCTTTCCTTTCCCGTGGAGCCATGTGTCTAACGGGCAACGCAACGGGCTTTGCATTATCTACAAGGTATATGCGGAAGTCTATCTCCCGCTTCAGAGGCAAGCCCTTCACCTCTTCGAAGACATCCGGATATTCCCGGACCACTCTAACTGATTGCAAATTTTAAATAGGGGCATCTAGCGATTCAAGGTAACTAAGCATAACCGCATACGAGGGATTACAAGAAATTTCCAAAGTATTACCGAGCTGGGTTAGGAGCCTAACAACCCTTTTCTCACAATCAAGGATGGCCCCATTACTGGATAGCCAATCCATGCCCAAAATCAAACCATATCCCGAAAAGCCCAAAACAAAGGCATTACATTGAAATTCTACGCTTAGAATAGAAATTTTCAATCCCAAACAGATCATAGACAAATGAGCTGGGCCCCCAATTGGGTTTGAAACAATTAAGGGGTCCTCTACCATACTAGTTTTTAGGTGCAGAGATTCTAACTAAAGCAGACGAGATAAAGGAGTGTGACGCACCGGAATCAAATAAAGTGCGAACGGGGTGATCATAAAGATAAACTACACTTTCTACAGAAGTATTTATACCTCGTTTCTTTGGGCAGTCCTTAGCCATGTGGCCTGTCTCACCACAAGAAAAGCACCCACCATTCATCTTGGCCTTCTTTTTCCGGCAATCTTTCACTAAGTGCCCAACTTTGCCACAGAATTTACACTTCCTCTTCTCTTGGGACTTGTTGTCTTTCCCGCCCTTCTCAAAGTCTGTCTTCTCAAGGCAGTCTTTGTTGATGTGTCCAGTCTCCCCACAATGAAAACATTCTCCTTGCTTTCTTTTCCTCTTTCTACAATCCTTGGCTATGTGCCCTTCCGTACCACAAAAATTGCATTTCCTTTTTTCTCATTTCTTATTATTACTGTTACGATCCTTTCTTGTTTGACTATTATTCGTCTTCCTACTCTGGGACTCTTCCGCTTGCTGGTTCACGTGGAGGAGGAGAAGTGAAAGCGTCAGCAGCTGGGGAGTAAGGTCTCCAGACATGCTGAAACAGAAAGGATAAATTCAAAACGAAGGATAAGAGATAGTACCTATGGCTTTGGGGGGACTTTGCCTTTTTAAAATAAAATAATATTTTATCTTTTAAAAATGCTTCTTTAAATTTCCTTTTTGAAAATAAATTTTCAAAACTTTCTATCTTATCTGGTAAACCTATGCTCTGATAGCAAGTGAAACACCCCACCTCCGTTAGGGTCACTCTCAAAGGGAATGCCCTAATTTTGGTGGAGGTTTATAAGTATAAGTCATAGATATACAAGACAGATATAAGAACACATATTTTTCAACAGCGGAAAAACAACAACTTTTATTTCATTAAAAATACGTGTTACAACAACCATACCATAATTGTCTTACAATACTTCAAAAAAAAACATAACATCTTCATAACTGTCTTGATTACATTATTTAAATAAGCATAAAGAAAACATAAATAAACTGCAAAAGTCCCATAGTTGTTGTCCAAAGCCATAGTCCAAAACGAAAAGATCCAAGCAATACATTCTTTCTCTTCAAGCTGGATATGAAGGCTGGTCAAGCTGCGGTATTCCCTCCCTGTGGACCTTGGGGGGGGGGGGGAACGGAAGAAGAGAAGACGAAAGAAGAGTAGAGTCAGACATAAAGCCTGAGTAAGTCTAGGACTATTCAGTCTATGAATAAAGAACTGGGTATGATAAGTATAAACTAGAAATGGGAAAGCACCATAAACTTAGTTAAGTTGTCTAGGTTCGAATATACTATTGTACCCCGTATTAATCTCTGTACCCATATAAACTAGTTCCCAACAGGCACCCCATAATCAGGGTGAAGTGATCCATTTTATGATGATCGGCTCCTACTCGCATAGTTACATGTGTCTTACGGCCCCCGATGTTGTAGTTACCTATGCTGGTCCAACCATGGGGTGTATCAAGTCCCATGGTGGCGGCCCGACACAATCCTAGAATGCACAGGTATGCTACTGGTGCCAAGTGCCTTATTTTTCTGCGCCGGAGTGTGTGCCCGCCCGCACCCCGTTAGAACCTACACTGCTGCACCACCGCCGTCGATTTGACCTCTTACAATCAGCCCAATAATCGTGCCCCACCCTGCCTAGTTTCAGGGTATCATGATACCTTGTAGGGTTACTGCGAAAAGGGTCCCCCGCTACTAGGTTTTCTATTTCTAGCCAACATGCTAAGTTGGTTAAGTGTTTTATAAACCTAACCCCCAATCAGTCTGTTTAGTTTAGCATGTTCCATTTTGATTAAGTATTAATATAATTTACTTAATCCTATCAATCCTGACTCAGCCTTAATTGTCTTATTAAAGCCTTGACCTCTCACATTAGACAGGTATTGTTGTGGCTGCCTGTTGCCGGTTGGGTCCGGGCAGTCTTACGCCACAACTCAGTCTAACCTCGGGTCCTTATTGGGCTCCGTGTTTAACCACCCACATTGGATAGGTATTGTTGTGACTACTGGACAGCCGGGCGGTTCCGGGCAGGTTTACATCACAACTCAATCTAACCTCGGGTTAAACACATCGTATTTTTCTACATTTACATATTTTGTCTCTTTTCTTTTTATATGTAAATATTTGCGGCCCATTATTCAAATTCATCTTTATTAGTTAAATTTCATTTATGCCACTTAATTGCTTTTCAAGATTGTTGGCATGCGTCGAACATGCCAACACATATATTCTATATTTTAGCCCAAACGTCATTACCCCCGTTTTACACGTTCGCTCCAATGTAAGGTGTGTTGGGTTCAATACTTAAACCCAGTTAAGCCAAATGAAAAGGGGAGGCTTGCAACATGGTGTTTATAAGATATCGTGAAAAAGGGGAGTGTCAACGCATGAACTTGCAACGAACGATTCAATTAACATAAAGTAGGCAATTGTGAACTTGCAATTGTAACATCACATAATCATGGCTTAACATGAATCATTTTATCCATATAATCATAGCATAAACAATACTTAAACATGAATCATTCTATTCATATAATTATGGTATAGACAATACTTAAACATGAATCGTTCTATTCATATAATCATGGCATAAATAATACTTAAACATGAATCGTTCTATTCATATGATTATGGCATAAACAGTACTTAAACATGAATCATTCTATTCATATAATTATGGTATAGACAATACTTAAACATGAATCATTCTATTCATATAATCATGGCATAAATAATACTTAAACATGAATCGTTCTATTCATATGATTATGGCATAAACAGTACTTAAACATGAATCATTCTATTCATATAATTATGGTATAGACAATACTTAAACATGAATCATTTATTCATATGATTATGGCATAAACAACACCTAAACATGAATTATTCTATTCATATGAGTATGGCATAAACAATAACTAAGCATGAATTATCTTATTCATATGATTATGGCATAAACAATACTTAAACATGAATCATAGGTTCAACTAACCGTGTAAACTTGAAATTAAGAATCTAACTAAATTAGATATCCTTATTATTGGCACATGGTCTTGACTATATTTTTATTTTGGCATAATATAAACTAATCATGTTCATAAAATCACTACATGTTAACAAAAAGGTACTTACTTTTGTCACTAATACAAAAGTATGGTTCAACTAGAATTATCCCAACCTAATTCTTATATGAATCATAGTTTTTAACCCATTTATAGAATTATAGCATAAACATACCTAAACTTAAATCATGATTTTTATTCTATCTATGTAACTTGCAAGTGGAATGTAATTCTAATGTAATTCTAATGTAACTTATGTGTCACATATATTATCATGTGATTATGATAACAACATAAGCCTAAAAACATGTTTTCAACTAGGCATAATAACAAACATAGTTTAGTCATGTTCATAAAGGTGCTTACTTTTGTTTCTAACACAAAAGTATGATTTGCCAATTTCAACATAGATTCATATAAATCATATTACTTAGTCGATTCAATTACACACTAAAAGTGGTCATAAAAGTGTGTACATCTTATTAGCATAATAACGAATCATATACTTGCATGAATTCCAATTCATAACATATAGTTGTTAACATGAATCATATACTTGCATGAATCTTAAATAAATTATTACAACATATAGTTGTTACTTTCAACATGAATCATATACTTGCAATTATCAAATGGGTGTTGTAAATAACTACCACAAACATGTAGTTTTCAATATGAATCATATGCTTGCATGAATCCCAATTTAAAATTCCACAACATGTGGTTGTCAACAAAAGCCACATACTTGTATGAATCAAACCATAGCATTGCCAAATCGTTTAGAATTAAAATAACATACAAATATAAGTCATTATCGCCACAATTCCATTTCGTTTCCAACGCAAATTGCGTACTTGCAAATATCCAATCGTATACCATAATATTTCCAAATCGTTTTGCATCAAAGCAACATGCAAATATAGATTATTATCGCCACAATTCCATTTCTTACATTACACAAAGCAACACAATTATTTAATTCATACTGGAATAGCACTCTACTTACAGCGTATGACGAATCTTCAATTCAGAAATCTGAATTCTGAATTTGGAGATGCTATCCTTTGTTGTAGGCGTTGTTTTGATTGATTTGACGTTGCTTTAAGCTTTTGATTTATTCTCCTAATCGTCTCTCTATTTCCGACGGCTATCTTTAGTCTCTCCTCAGCAACATGACGGTCTCATCTCCATTTTAGTTTATGTGAATTAGGGTTAGCCTTAGGTCCTTTTTATAGAGTTTGTGAGTTGATTTAGACCGTCGATGAAGCTTGGTTCAATAATAGCCGTTTGTTTGAAGGAGAGACCAACCACGAGCTGACACCTAGCCCTAGTGACAAGGCAAGGCTCAGAAAATCGACCGAACACAGACCTGGCCAGCCAGGGTGGGCTGGCTTCGACCTGGCTCAGGGGCCAGGTCGACAGCCCAGTCGACACCGTGTCGACTTGGCAGTCGACACGGGTTACCTAGGTCGACTGCCCAGTCGACCTGGCTAGCCCCAGGTCGACTTCCAAGTCGACCTGGGTGCTTTGGGCGGGAATTTTCCTACCTTGGCCAATTGGGTCCGATTTTGAATTAGTTTTTCTGAGCTGTTTTCGTCTGTTCGAATTTTAAACCTAATTCTGAAACTTCCGGAAGCCATATCTTGGTCATACGGACTCCGATTTTTGAAAACTCGGACTCTATTTCGCGTATTTTTCCGAGACGAACGCAATGGAATATCCCGTTTCCCTTAATTCTTTGATTTGAAATTAATTATACTTTAATTTATGAATTTCACGGTTATAGAATACACGGGGTGTTACATTCCCATAAGCAACATAATAAAAGATGAGAATGATCCAACCCTCTGGGAATAAAATAAAAATATTTTACGGTCTTCCGATACGTAAAATGCTGGCTGTTACATTCTCCCCCCTTAAGAGTTTCGTCCTCGAAATTCCAAACAAACACAATCAATCACAACAATTCCACATGGCTATCATCCATGAGAAGCTAATTCTATCATCCAGACTAGCAACCATCAAGCCAAGCATCCACAGCCTTATCTTACCACGCGGAATTCTATCAAACAACAACAAGATACAATGACATAACGATGATACAATATCAAAGGGTCCTACCGATGAAGAGTTCTTGATGAGTCCCCCTCATGCTCTCTTCCGTATCCCATGTACAATCGTCATTATCTTCACTCCATTGTACCTTGACCAACTTAACCGTCTTCCTCCTAAGTTGTTTCGTGTCATTTCCCACAACACGAAGCGGCTTACGAGGTTTTGCAACTACGATTTCCACTTCTAGGTCTTCATACTGCTCTGGAGATACCAGCACATTCGAATCATGCATGAACTTCCACAGAAACGACACATGAAAAAAATTATGCATAGTCGACATCTTCTTGGGTAACTCCAATCTATATGCGAGCTTTCAAATTCACTCGACTATCAGAAATGGTCCAACAAACCTTGGAGCTAACTTTTCTTTACTTCCGAATTGAACCACATGCTTTAATGGCGAAATCTTCATGAAAACTATATCACCAACATCGAATTCCAAAGCTTTTCGACGTTTATCAGCATAACTTTTCGGACGATCTTGGGCTGCCTTCATTCGTTGTTGAACGATCTCGATACAATTTGAGTTCTCTCTAATCATCTCTAACCCAAGTACCAACTTAACTCCAGTTTCAAACCAAAATACTGGAGAATTCCACGGCCTCCCATACAATGCTCGTATGGTGCCATCCCAATGCTAGACTGGTAGCTATTATTATATGCAAACTCAAATAGACGCAGATGATCTTCCCATGATCCCCCAAAATCCAACACACAAGCTCTTAGGAGATCTTCCAAAAATCGGTTGGCTCTCTCGGTTTGGCCATCAATTTGGTTATGATATGTCGTACTCAAGCACAACTCGTTTCCAAAGCTTCTTGTAGTCTCTTCCAAAATCCACTCATAAACAATGGATCTCGGTCATTTACTATGCTCTTCGGGATACCATGGAATCGAACTATCCATTTCACATAAAGCTCATCCAATTTCGATGCCGTCCTAGTCGACTTGACAGGAATGAATCTTGTACTTTTGGTCATGCGACCCACAATGATCCAAATTCCTTTGTTTCCTGCCCTTGTTCTAGATAGTTCATCGATATCTGCTTCCACTTCCACGTAGGAACTTCCAATGTCTGAAGCAAACCACTCGGCTTCTTCTGTTCAGCTTTCACCAACTGACAGTTCATGCACTTGGAAATGAACTTTCCAATATGTCGCTTCATTCCCTCCCAATAGTATACTCGCTTCATGTCCTGATACATCTTATTACCACTGGGATGAATCATCAACTTCGAGTGATGGCATTCTCTCAAAACCTCATCTCTCAATCCGTCGATATCAGGAACAACTAATCGCCCTTGCTTTCGAAGTCAACCTTCTCGATCGACTTCGAACTCTTTATTTTTTTGTTCTAGTTTCTGGACAAACTCCACAAGCTTTGTATCTCGCTTTTGGCCCTTTCTAATCCTTTCGATAAGTGTAGGTCTTATCGACAGGCTTGCTAACATTTCAGGTTCCAACTCGCACCTTGGCCTGAAATCAAATCTTGCCAAATACTCGAGGCTCTTCCATTCCGAAAACATTGCCCCTAAACTTGCGCGTCTTCTACTCAACACATCTGCAACCGCATTACCCTTGCTAGGAGTATAGGTTATACCGAAGTCATATGATGCTAGAAACTCTAGCCACCTTTGCCGCCGAAGATCAAATCCTTTTGGGAGAAAAGATATTTCAACGATTTATGATTCGTGAACAACTTGAATCGAACCCCCAATAGGTCATGTCTCCACATCTTCAGAGTAAACACAATCGCCGCCAACTCCAAATCATGAGTTGTATAGTTTTTGTCATGCGGCTTTAGTTATCGACTCGCGTAAGCCACAACTTTATCCTTCTGCATTATCATTGCTCCAATTCCAGTACCACATGCATTTGTGTACACCACCATCTCTTCATTCCCACTTGGAATGGTCAACACAGGAGCACTCGTCAATTACTCCTTCAGGATTCCGAACGCTAGTTCACAATTCACATCCCATGTAAACATTTGGTTCTTCTTCGTCAATCCTATCAACGGTGCATCTATCTTGGAGAAATCCTTGATAAACTATCGGTAATAACCAGCCAACCCAAGGAAACTTCTCACTTCCGTCACATTCTTAGGTTTATCCCAGTCCTAAATTGCTTCCATCTTAGTGGGATCAACTCCTATCCCATTTCCAGAGACAACAAGTCCTAAGAACCTCACTTCACTCTTCCAGTAGTGACACTTCAAAAACTTAGCTCTTAGCTAATGCTTTCGCAAGATCTCTAACACAATCCTCAAGTGCGTCTTGTGTTCTTTCTCATTCCGAGAATAAACTAGAATATCATCCATGAACAAAAGCACGAAGTTGTTCAATAGATCTCTTAATACCCTATTCATAAGGTCCACAAACTACGCTGGCACATTAGTCAACCCAAATGGCATCACCAACCATTCGAAGAAACCAGATGGTGTCCTAAAAGCAGTCTTTGGCACACTATCCTTTACCACCCTTAACTAGTGAAATCCAAATGCCAAATCCATCTGAGAAAACACTTTGGCTTCGTGAAGCTGATCGAACATGTCAACAATCCTTGGCAATGGATACTTATTCTTCTTAGTCACCTTATTCAGCTCATGATAGTCCACACACAATCTCAATGAGTCATCTGCCTTGGTTGCAAACACTACTGGTGCACCCCTTTTAGATACACTCCTCCGAATGAATCCTTTTCCCAAAAGGTCACGAATTTGCACTTCCAACTCTCACTATTCCTTAGGCACCATCATCCTAAGATGCATAACGATTGGCCTAGCACCCTCGACCAAATCGATCCTAAACTCGATCTCACAAAGCGGTGACAACCCTTTGACTTCGTCAAAGAAATCCTTGTACTCATTAGCGATTAGCACAGATGACAAGTCTTCTTGTGGAATCACAAGCGAATATAGATAGCAAACAAAGACACCCTCTTCGCGCTTACACCTTATCAACACCTTTCACATTTCCACATCCCCGAATCTCGCCGCTAGCTTCTCGCAATTCACCCTTGCCGCATACCTCTTAGGCCAATCTATGCCCAAGATGATCCCAAACCTAGCGAAGTTAAGAACAAAGCAATCACACACAAAAGAGGAACCATGACTCTACAACTCTAGATCACGACAAATCATGCACAAACTAGACGAACCCCCAACTGGATTGGTCACAATCAATGTTCTATCACAAATCTCGGGCTCCAAACCCAAGTGACATACAAGCTCATTGCAAATGAATGAATGCAATGATCTAGTATCAAACAAAACTCGAACTGAAACACCTTGAATAGAAAGAGTACCTTGCACCACGACACCCTTCACCTTCTCCTCAGCAGTAGGAGCTTTTGAAGAAGACGACATTGCCCCTAAAGCATAAGCCTTAACCACTTACTGCCTTTAGCTGGTTTAGGACAATCTTTCTTCTCATGTCCCAGCTTTCCATACTTAAAGTGCTTCTTCTTAGCTTTAGGATTCTTGCATTCACTAGCAAAATGTCCCTTCTGCAAACAATTGAAGCATGTCACTTCATTCTTTTGTTTCTTCTGGCCATCCTTTCCCTTCTGTTGTTGCTACTTTCTCTTCTTATTATTACCACCCTGATGTGGCTACTGTTCTTCCTTAGCTGCAACAACATACACCTTCTTAGGAAATAGACTTTTATGCCTCAAAGCCTTCTCCACAATCTTCTCGAAGCTATCATGGAGGTGATCCACAAGCTGATTCACAAGATATTCATCCAACCCCAAGACAAACTTCTTGTTCTTTTGATAAGGAGTATCCACATATGAACAGGCGTACTTCGACAAAGCCTCGAAGTCAGAAATATAGTCAAGAACTGGTTGACCATTCTGTTTAAGATCCATGAATCTCTTAAACAGAATTGACTTTTGCATGGTGGAGATAAACTTCGCTTCAAACTTAGCTTGGAACTGCTCTCATGATATTTCTTCCTCTGGGGTCTCGAGTGTGATAGAGTTCCACCAGTCCATTGTTATGCCCTTTATCTACCTTGATGCAAGCTTCCTCTTTGTTGAATCATCAACACCCAAGTCCTTGAAGATTCAAACACAAGTACCACCTTTGAACCTCTTCAACTGGTTCAGTGACCTTGAATTGCTTCCCTCCCAATGATGTAAAGTCATTGCACAACTTTGCAAATTCTACAGCTCAAGGCACTGGAACTTCAACATCAGCCGTAGCTGCCACTAGAGCGAGAGCCCTATTCATAATCGCTGCCGCCATGGCCTCGAACATGGCTAGGTAGTCTGGTTCACCACCATTTCCCCCTCCAGTATTAGCTCCCCCAGCAACGTGTCTTTTTGGTCGTCTACCCATTCTAAATCTGCAATTTAGAATAATTAGCCACTTCCAAGGAAAACTACTAAAGTAAAACAACCTTTACTACTATATATGTTAATATATATATATTAAGCATCCAACTCAAATCTACAAGTACGTCTCCCATACGTAATTACATCTTCGAACTTTAGCTAAAATCATTAACCAGAGCTATGATACGAAATGTGACAACCGCCCATAGCCCTGCACTAAACAAGAGGAATATTGCACTGAAAGGGTTGCCAGGCAGCTATGGATGATAATCAAGGTAAGGTAACAATAGCGGAACCTATCACAAACTCACAACGCAAGGATAAAATATAATAGAACATATACAACAGGAAGTGATAGTGAAGCAAGAAACACTAAACTTTCATGACAATTAGAAAGTAATTCCCATACTTGTGGATAACAATAATAGTGTTCGTACAACTGGCCTCACTACAACACTCAGAGAAATAGCAAACAACGAAAAAAAAGGTACTATATAGTAGTAAAATAGTACGCCACCCTCCTGCTCTCCACCAAATAGCAACCTCGCCCTCACTAAGCAATCACCTGCCATCTAGTCTGCACATCCAAACAACTGAATGAACAACCTAAGGTAATAAGAGGAAACATAAAACCTTGAGTCAGACAACAGTTTTAGTAAGCGATAAAACTGCTAACTAATTTCATCAATAAAGTATATGAGAATGGGTAAATAAACAACTAATCTACCCAGCTCCAGAGAAGAACTCACAACGGCCTTCCCCACATCCGACAGTGATAGCCTTTATGATCCATACATCCAAGGGAAACACCAATCTAGTCATGAAAATCAGAACAACCATTCATACATGGCAAAATAAACTCAACCACCATCACAACAAAGCATTCAAATATCCACGGCTGACTCTGGCTATCACCGCCAACCTTGCTTTGAAACCATCGTAATCGTATGAATGGCTAACAACTCGACATCAACCGTCAAGGACCATACTTGACGCCCTAGTTCCAACAAAACCCCCACACGCTATACTCAACACGTGTTACACGCTATACTCAACACGTGTCTAGGGCATACACGACGCCCAGGGCACTCGACCTACAATTAATCTTCAATTGTACCCCTGCTTTGAGTCCGCTAGAACCTATGACGACGATAATTTCTCTTCCTTTGCATCTCTGGTGATTATCAATTACAACTATTCATAAGCTCAAAGTAATTTAGAGCTATCACCTCGCATGAACTCAATACATCCTTGAGTCGGCTCCTCATTCGTCACATCTGACGAACAAATCACTTCACTTTTTCATTCCCCATGGAATTCTATTCGAAGTTATCACCACTTTCGAACCAAAGAAACATCAATCATGAGGTTCAAAATGATCCATAGAATCACATCAATTTGCAAAGGAAAACAAACCATAGCACTTAAGCCATCAACCATAGCGTTTTAGAACCACTGTTAAAAACCATCACCGACAAGGGTATGAACGACCGACCATTCCACGAACGACCGACCAACTCCTCATCTTGTATACTCCTACTCGAGCCATCCTCGCCCGACCGATCCTTCCACTGCCAGGCTCGCTCGATCAAACCAACCATCCTAGAACATATGACCGTCCCATTAATCCACTTGTAGACTCGCTTGTTTGAACCTTTCCCTTCACTTAGGATCGCTCGACCATCCCAATAACAGGAGCGACCGATCACCTACTTTCCGAAGTCAAGACCCTAAGCATTTTTCCTACCTGCGCGACCGACCCTGCTTGTTTCCACTACGTGTGATCGATCCTTGTTCATGTCTTATTCTCTAAGAAACACATCATGAGCGAGCGACCCCTCTATGTGCGATCCAAAATCTGCACTTCTCCAAAACAACTCCGATTTCCACCCAAAACTTCGCCAAACGATAGATTCGGCGAAACCAACTTGTCCAATCCATCAAATATGATCAAAAACACGGTATGAATCCGCTAACAACATGAAAACAAAAGTTTTCACCAAATCATGCAAATCACTCAAAAACCATAATGAATGATCATACGAACAAAACTACAGACCTAACTTGCACAATCATATAGAGTAACATGGAATCACGATTTTAAACTTGCTAAATGAGATCATGGGGTAATTTATATGAAAATGGACTTAATATGGCATAGATCTATGTAAAAACACTCAAATGTGATAGATAACATGATCAATCACTCATACATTTCATTGAATCCATGTGAGAGATGTAAACCACTCACCGATTATCCAAAACAACAAAAATGATAGAAATAAGAATCCGAACAGCAAGCACCATGCACCAATCCGCTTGATACAAGGAATCTTGCTTCAATTGATGTAGATCTAGCCTCCAATGGTATACATCTATGATTTCCCCCCTGGAATATGATTTTTAATGGTGGAAAGGTGTTAGAGAAAGGAGGAGCACAAGGCACCAAATGAGAGAATGGAAAACTAAAACAATTTCCCATATCCCATACCCCATAATTATAGCTCCCATCAGCCCACTAATGGACCTCCCCCAAATCAACCAATTAGGCTCCTAAAACCTGAACAACCAACTGAAAAACCTTAAAATAGCAATTTCTCCCAAACCGCTAAGCCAAATCTTTAATGTAACCTATCTACGGAAAGGCAACCATCAATTCCTTTCCAATGGCATAGGTCTCAACCTCTGATTCGACCTGAATCAAAAGTTATTCCCTATACAATAACGACATGGGTAAAATGGTCATAAACAAAATTGGTAAAAATTATGGACATGTCTAACATCCCCATAGGTAACATATTAAAAGACGAGAATGATCCAAACCTCATGGAATAAAATAAAAATATTTTACGATCTTCCGGTACATAAAATGTAGGCTGTTACTAATCTGCCACACATCATATAATTACAATATATATATATATATATATATATATATATATGTGAAACAAGCATAAATAATTTTGAGGAATCCAATTGGATCCCTCTAACCTGCTTTTCCTACATCCACAGATGTTAGACAAAATTAGTAATACCAATCCCGCTTCGAAGTGGGATATCGTGGTATAGAAGGTCATCTAGTATATATATTGTGGGAGCACATAGATTAATCGACTAATGGTACTGCCGGAAAATCCAACCACCAAGCTTAAATATAACTAATATATAATACCATAATTTATTAACAATTCACCAATGCATCCAAACAACCAACATGCAGCATATAAAATTTAAATACAAATTAAAGATTCATTTATAATAAAATTATAAATGGACCAGAGAGTGAGTTTACTCACATTTATTTTTTATTTGTCGAATGACCCAATTTAAGTTAAATAGAACACCATTTGATTTAAATTGTATTCCACCCAACTCTGATCGACTTCAAAAAAATTCTGGATTTTTAAGATTTGCAACAACGATTCCAACTTACTTTGCTTAGTTAAATTCCGATTTTTAATGAACTAAATACATGCATTATAAGCTTGTACATATATATTCCTTTTAATTTAATCATCACGAATTACTTAAATTAAATACATTTTTTTACCTTAGCTGAGCCTTAATCTTTCATCTATAGTTTACAAATTCAGACCTCCAAAAGCACCCTACTCTTCTTCCTCAAGCGAACAATTCGAAACTAGCTCCCACGTACAGACCATTACTGAAAATTTCAGACCATTGCTGAAAATTTCCATCTCCCACCCCTTTCCGATCAGGTATTCCACAACTTGACTCCACCAAACGATTCAGTCCCATTCCCTATTGAAATCACGCCTTTCCATTCCGTTATGACTACTGCACACCCATCGACAATGAATGTCGCGACCCACAGTAGGGCATCACGCCCCATAAAATTCACATTTAGGGTGTTGTGTTACATCACAACCACAAATCCAAGCTCGCCTCCACCCCGCATTTCCCTATAAAAGACCGAAACCCCAAAATCGAAATCCTTAGTTTTGTGTTTAATCTAGGTCAAACCAGACCACTATCGCATGCTCCAAATCACGTACCAGGATGAAGATGATGCTTTAAGAAGCTCAAAGAATCTGATTTGATTTGATTTCATTAATTTTTTTAAATTTTTTTTGGATAAAATCGTATCATAGGCGGGTTCAGTTTTTCGTTTGTAATGAACGATTTCCCCAAATTTTGATCCAACCCAGTACGAGAAGAACCAAAGTGAAGATGTAACTATAACACCCCGTGTATTCTATAACAGTGAAATTCACAAATTAAAGTATAACTTACTTCAAATCAAAGAACAAAGGGAAACGGGATACGCCATTGCGTTCGTCTCGGAATTCTGCTTGAGATAGTGTCTAAGTTTGCATAAAACGGACTCCGTATGAAGAAGATATGACCTCCGGAAGTTTCAGAATTCAGTTTAAAATTCAAACGGACCAAAACAGCTCAGAAAAACCAATTCAAAATTCAAAATCAGGCCCAATTAGCCAGGGCAGGAAAATTCCCGCCCAAGGCACCCAGGTCGACTTGGCAGTCGCAGTCGACCTGGGGCTAACCAGGTCGACTGGGCAGTCGACCTGGGTCACCCGTGTCGACTGCCAAGTCGACACGGTGTCGACTGGCATGTCGACCTAGCCCCTGAGCCAGGTCGAACCCAGCCCCCTGGCTGGCCTGGTCTGTGTTTGGCTGATTTTCTGAGCCTTGCCTTGTCACTAGGGCTAGGTGTCAGCTCCTGGTTGGTCTCTCCTTCAAATGAACGGCTATTATTAAACCAAGCTCATCGACTGTCCAAATCAACTCGCAAACACTATAAAAAGACCCTAAGGCCTAGCCTAAATCATACTATTTCATTTTAGCCTCATGCAGCCGCCATTAAACCTAGAACTCTAAATTAAAAATACAAAGAAAAAAAATTAGAAGACGAAGGACGATTCTTGAAGGCTACAACTAGAAGCTACAACAACTACGACGCTTTAGACAACGGATTTGGGGCTATTTGATTTGGAATTTTGATTTAGATTGCTTGCTTCATATTGTAAGTTCTATGTCACTTTTTAGGCAAAAACGCTAAAATAACATGGACATGCTATGAATTGAAACCGGATTTAGGAACTATTATTAATCCATGTTTATATTGTTTAACTTTGAATCATAATTTGGGAATATTGCTATGTAAATGTTGCAAGTTAAACTTATCATGATTTTGATGTTGTTATGAATCACTTGGGCTTAACTGTATGGCAAGTTGGACTAATACATGTCCATGGAATCACTATGTTTATTGAAATCTTTATGTTGATTAAACCACGCCTATGATGCTAATTAAACCATGTCTATGATGTTGATGGAACTATGCCTGTGATGTTAACATACCTGTCATGTTAATGACAAATTGGGAATTGCTAGGTTATGACGAAAAGTTGGAATCATTATGTTTATAATGCTAGATGAGAATCATTATGTTAAAAATGCTAAATTGGAATCCACTATGCCTATTAGAATTACCATGCCTTTAATGTCTCATGTTTGTAGTGAAATTATTATTATGCCTGCAATGATTATTATGCCTATGATGTAAAGTTGAAATCATCATGTTAAACTAAGTTGGAACCATTACTATGCCAAGTTATCATCATACTAGTATTGAAACCATGTGATATGTTATAGCTGTTTATTATGCAAGTGATGTTGGAATTGTCACATATGCCTACCACATGTTTGGTGTTATTCCCCTTTTATCTCTTGAATTGTTTATGCTTGTGAACGAAGTACGTTTATATACGTTGGGGATACGATTGGGTAGAATAGGCAAAACTTGAATTGATTATAATCATAAACCGTGAAATTTGGCATAAGTAAAACATGAAATATGGCACGAAAACTTGACTTGAACATGCCATAACTTGACTTGAAACATGCATTAGTTGGGCACGAAGTTGACATATGAACATGCTATGAAAATAGCACGAATCTGATAAGAACATGGGCATGACTTTAGAAAACAAGAAAGTGGCCAACTCGAGGTTGGGTTGAGTTGTAGTGTAAATCTGCCCGGAACCGCCCGGCAAATCCAGTTGCTACAAACAATAGGATCCAATGTGGGTAGTTGGTCACATCGCGCTTGAAACCCGAGGTTGGGTTGAGTTCGTAGCGTAAACCTGCCCGGAACCGCCTGGCAAATCCAGTGGCTACGAACAATAGGATCCAATGTGAGTGGTTCGGTGCATTAACGAATCAATTAATGCCAATTAGGGTTAAGTCATGAACATGAAAAGACAACATAACAAACTTGAACACGATTTGTAGGGCTACGTCATGAACTTGAAACGACAACACTTAGCCAACTTGACATGACACATAGGCGGGTTAAGTCGCGAATTTAACTGACATACTTAACCAGCTTGACATGACTAGACTGGAAAAGGATTAAGTCACGAATTACATGACTTAATCGGTTAGGCGGGTTAGGTCACGAATTACATGACCTAATCTGTTAGGCAAAACCCTAGACACGACCCTTTTTAGCAGTAACCCTCTAGATGTATCAAGGTACCCTGGGGCTAGGCCGGGTGGGGCACGATTACTGGGCCGATTGTAAGAGGTGAACGACGGCAGTGGGGTACGCTAGTGTAGTTTCGGTGGACTACGGTCGTGCACGTATTCCGGGGCAGACACTGAGTATCCGTAGATTTATCTGTGCATCTTGAATCGTGTCAGGGGTTGACACCCTAGGTCTGATACACCCGAAGGTGGACCCAGCACAGGTGACTACATTCGTGATTAGCTGTATGACACGGACACTTGACGAGCTAGAACTTGTAGGGAGCCGATCGACTAGATAAGAGCTCCGTAGGACCCCGTACTTGGGTCAGACCCCTTTCAGGGTCATTTCATGATATTGGGCCGTGGGATTTATTTTTTGATTAACGTGTGACATGGGCTTAGTATACTAGTACAGTCGATGCAACGAATCTTGAACATGTGATGCTTTATTTGACTTGTCTTGACTTATCATAATAACCTTAGTCTATCTTGTCCACCTTGACACCATTCTTAAGTTTAGTACCAGTTCATACATAACATGTTGTTTTAACCGTTTTTACACTGAAAGTCACTAGGACTTACTCAGTCTTTATGATTGACCCTTTTCCTTTCGCCTCTTTTTCTTTCGTTTCCCCCCCAGGTTCTCAGGGAGGGAATATCGCAGCTTGACCAGCTTTCACATCCAGCTTAAAAAGAAAGAATGTATTGCTTGGATCTTTTTTCATTTTGGACTATGGCTTTGGACACCAAATATGGGACTTATGCAGTTTATTTATGTTTGCTTTATGCTTCTTTAAATAATGTAATCAAGACAGTTATGAAGATGTTATGTTTTTGGAAGAATTGTAAGACAAGTATGGCATGGTTTGTGTAACACGTATTTTATTGAAATAAAAGTTGTTGTTATTTTCCGCTGTTCAAAAATATGTGTTCTTATATCTGTCTTGTATATTTGTGACTTATACTTATATACCTCCACCAAAATTTGGGCATTCCCTTTAAGAGTGACCCTAACGGAGGTGGGGTGTTTCAGTAACAACCCACATTTTACGTATCGGAAGATCGTAGAATATTTTTATTTTATTCCTTGAGAGTTGGATCATTCTCATATTTTAATATGTTGCTTATGGGGATGTGAAACATGTCCATATTTTTTACCAATTTTATTTGTGACCAATTTGCCCTATCAGTCTTGTACAAGGCATAACTTTTGACTTGGATCAAATCAAGCGTTGAGACCAGTGCCATTGGAAAGGAAATGTTGATTCCCATTTTGTAGAGCGGTCATAATAAAGAATTAGTTCAGCGGTTTGGGAGTAGCCGCTGTTTTAAAGCTTTACATTTGGCTATTAAGTTTTAGACCCTTGTTGGTCTAATTTGGGGAGGCCTATTAGTGGGCTGGTGGAAGGCTGTAAATAGGGGACGAGAGGTATGGAGAATAGTTTACTTTCTCTATTCTCTCATTTGGAGGAGCTTGTGATTCTCCATTACTCCATTTTCTTTACCTTTCCACTATTAAAGCTTAGAGAATCGAAGATCTACATCGTTTGTAGCTAGATCTATGCAAATCAAAGAGAGAGATCATTGAATAGAAGAGTTTGGAGTAAATTCTTCGCTGTTTGGATTTAGATCTAAGTGTTTTTGGGTTGTTTTGGAGAATTGTTGAGTCATATGCATCTCTCACACGGATTCAATCAAGTATATGAGTTCTATGATCTTAATTTCATCATTTTCAAGTCATTTTCCTTAGATCTACATCACTGTGAGTTTATTTTCATATGAATCGCCATAGGATCTAATTTAGGAATTTAAAACCGGTAATTTCTATTTCATTCCATATGTATATGCAAGTTAGATCCATGATTTTAGTTTATATGATCATTAACATGATTTTGATGAATTTTACATGATAGTTATTATTTCTATGAAGCTAGCAATTTCATAGCATGATTATAACCGTATTGGATAGATTGGATGAGTTGATTTCGTCAATTGAATCGGTTGACGATGTTTTGTTAAAGTTTGGAGAAGATTCGGTTGAGGCCTGTCATAATTAAGAACATGCCATTGTGCGCTTGACCAGAAGTGTGTGCGCTTGGCCAGAAGCATGTGCAGTTGGCCAGAAGAGTGTACGCTTTACCAGAAGCGTGTGCGCTTGACCAAAAGAATGTGCGCCTGACCAGAAGCGTGTGCGCTTGACTAGAAGTGTGTGCGTTTGACCATTGTGTGTGTGCTCGACTAGGGTGTGCTCGACCGGGTTATGCTCGACCAGGGTATGCTCGACCAACGGCGCTTGACCAGAAGCATGTGTGCTGACTAGAAGTGTGTGCGCTTGACCAGAGTGTGTTTGCTCGACCAGGGTATGCTAGACCGGGGTATGCTCAACCAAGGGCACTTGACCACAAGTGTGTGCGCTTGATCAGAATTATGTCGGCTTTACCAGAAGTGAGTCTGCTTGACCAGAAGTGTGTGCGCTTAACCAAAATAGTGTCCACTTAACCAGAGGTGTGTCTGCTTGACGAGAAGTGTGTGCGCTTGACCAGAAGTGTGCCGTCTTGACCAGATGTATGCTTGCTTGACTTGATGTTTGTGCGCTTGACCAGAAGTATGTGCGCTTGACCAAAGGTGTGTCTGCTTGACGAGAAGTGTTTGCGCTTGACAAGAAGTGTGTCCACTTGACCAGAAGTGTGTGCGCTTGACCAGAAGTGTGTGTGTGCTTAACCAGAAGTGTGTGCGCTTGACCAGAGTGTGTGTGCTCGACCAGGGGTGCTCAACTAGGGTTTTCTTGATCAGGGTAATGTTCGACTCCTATAGTGTTCGACCAGAATGATGCTCGATCATGTTAGGTTATAACAGCGCCTTCAAACCCCATGTTCGATGGTGGAAACGCTGTGGCGTGTTTTTATGGCAAATGGATAGAACGTTATGGTTTGTATTGAACCTTATATTGATGATATTTGGTTTAGCAATGATTTTGACTTAGAAGTGAATTCAATAAGAATGCCGAAGTGCTGTGGTGTGTTTGTTATATGCAACGAATGTGAAGACGACTCAAGGGTGTTTCGAGTTCATGGATAATGGTTGCTCAAAAGTATTATGAGCTTATGATGGTTGTCATTGATGATGACTAGAGATACCGAAGGCCGAGGAATGATCGTTATTGTAGGTTGTAACAGACTCAAAGAATAGGTATAATAGGGATACCTAAAAGAACGATTGTATGGTCGAGCACCCTGGACATCGTGTATGGCCTAGATATGTCAAATTGTATGATGTATGAGGTTTTTGCTAGAACTGGGGTTACCATTAGCCCTTGATGGATGGAAATATGATATGGCAAGTCATACGATTAATAGTGGTTTCAAAGCAGGATTGGCGGTGATAGCCAGAATCAATCATGGATGTTGGTTGCTTTGTTTGTACCATCTCACGTAGATTGTCCGACGTCGAAGGAGATGTTTCTTGGGTGCTTGTCTGATATTGGTTTAGCCCATTGGGGCTTGTGCTTGAGGGACGTTGATCTCGATTAGGATGGTTTGCATGAGATTTAACTAGATTTTGATGATTCCTATTGGATGATGATCGTTTTATTATTATTTGGTTACTTCTGATTGTCATGGATCTATGGTTGAAATGTTTGGTAGTAAAGGTTATCACTGTCCGATGTGGGGAAGGCAGACATGGGTTCTTCTCTGGTCTTTTGGTGGATTAGTTCGTTTATCTACCTATTCTCATATACTCAGTTGATGATGTTAGATAGCTGTTTTATCGCTCATTAAGACTGTTTTTTGACTCCAGGTTTTATGTTTCCCTCTTATTACCTTGGGCTGTTCATTTGATTTTTAGATGGGCAGACTAAGTGGCAGGTGACAGGTGATTAGCGAAGACAATGTTGCTGTGTGGTGGCGAGCATGAGGCTAGCATATTATCTTGCTATTATATATTATCTTTGTTTTTGTTGTGTGGTGTTTATCTGTGAGTGTTGTAGTGAGGTAAATTTGTAAAGACACTTATGTTGTAATTCCCAGATTGTATGGGTATTTTCTCTAATTGTTATGAGGGTTTAAGTTTCTGCTCAAATGTGCTTTACTACTATTACATGTCATTTATGCTCTATTATACTTTATCCTTGCCTTATGAGTTATACGACAGGTTCCACGTATGTTTACCTACTTTGATGATCATCCATAACTTCATGGCACGTCTTTCAACGCATTATTCCTCTTGTTTAAGAGCAGGGTCTGTGGGCAGTCGTCACATTTGGTATCAGAGCTCTAGTTATCGATTTTAGCCAAAGTTCAGAGACGTAATTACGTATGAGAGACATAATTTTAGATTTTTGATTGATATATATACACTATGTATTAGCATATAGTAGAGTAATGTTGTATTAACATTGCAGTTTGTCTTGTATGTGGACTAATCATTCCATTTTAGATTTAGAATGAGTCGTCAAACCTCTAGGGGTGAGCTTGAGACTGGAAGAGTAGGAGATCGAAGATAGTTGTGAACTTTAGCCGTTGCACCAGAATATCTGGTTATGTTAGGGTCGGCCATAGTGGCAGAAGTTTTGTTGAGGATGCTCATTCCAGAAGCGAAGGTAGGACGTGGTGTTCCTATGCAAGTACCCAGAAGGGATTCCTCTAAACGACAGAGGGACTGTTCTCTTACGGATGAAGAAACTTTTATTGCCCCTAGTGCTATAAAGAAGCTAAATAAGAAGAAGAAAAAGCAAAAGATAGGGAATGATAATCAAAAGAAGAAAATTAATAAGTGTGACCTCTGCTTCAACTCTCAGTTGGAGGGCCATTATGCCAAGGATTGTAAGAAGCCGAAAGCCGAGAGGAGGTGCTATAATCGTGGCAAGCCTGGACATGAGAAGAAAGATTGTTAAGGTTAACTGAAGGGTAAGCAACTGGAGGAAGCATATGTTGTGAAAGTAACTCCGATCTCTTACAGCATTGCTAATGAGAATTAGAAGAAGCTGTTGATAGTTTAGATGTGCTTTCTGCTAGTGGAGTTATTGAGTTCTATTTGTTACTAGAGCATCACTTTCTCTTACCTGTAATAATATTGTATGCCTAATAAGTTTGTAACTTGAAGTGGTAATAAACCTTTGGTTGTAACCAATCTAGTATGGGTTCATCTGCATTTTGAATAATTTGTGGTGATCAAGTATTATTTGATCATGGATGCTCATTTATGAATGGATGCTTAGTGTAAGTTTTGCCGGGTTTAGGATCATCTTGGGCATGGATTGTCCCAAGAGGTATGTGACAAGTGTGAATTGCGAAAAGCTAGAGGTAAGAGTCGGGGATGTGGAAAGGGGAAAGGTGTTGATTCAGGGTAAACCTTAAGATGATGTCTTTGTGAGTTGTTATATTCGCTTGGAATTCCACAAGAAGACTTATTATCCGTGCTAATCTCAAGTGAGTTTGAGGATGTCTTTGACGAAGTCAAAGAGTTGTCGTTACATCGTGAGATTGAGTTTAGAGTCGATTTGGTCAATGGTGCTGAACATATCGCTATGCTTCTTAGCCGGATGTCACCTAAGGAACAGCGAGAGTTAGAGGTGCAAGTTCATGACCTTTTGAAAAAAAGATTCATTTGGAGGAGTGTTTCCGAATGGGGTGCGCCAGTTGTGTTTACATCCACGGCTAGGAGCTTATAGAGATTTTGTGAGGACCACCGTGAGTGGAACAAGATGACCAAGAAGAACGAGTATACGTTGCCAAGGATCAAGGATTTGTTCGATCAGCTTCACAAAGCTAAGGTGTTCACTCAGATGGAATTAGCAATGGAATTTTACCAGTCGAGAATGGCAAAGGATAATGTGTCGAAGACTACTTTTTGGACACCGTCCGGTTTCTTTGAATGGTTATGCCATTCGGGTGAACTAACGTGCTAACATACTTTGTGGATCTTATGAATAGAGTTTTCGGATGAGATCCTGGATTACTCCCACAATGAGGAAGAGCATAAGATTCCTTGTGTTGGTTAGGAAGTCTTGTGTAAACATCATAGGAAGGATAAGTTTTCGAAGTACCACTCCTAAAAAAAGGTAACATGGTTATAGGTACATTAAGTCGAAGACATGCGAGTTTAGGAGTAATGTTTTTGGAATGGAAATGTCTCGAGTTTTGGAAAAATTTGATTTCAAGCTAAGGTATGAGTTGGAACCAGAAATATTGGCAAGCTTATCGATAAGACCTACACTCATTGAAAGAATTTGTGAGAGCCACAAGCAAGATGCAAAGTTTGTTGAGATTATCCAGAAGTTGGATTCTGAATAGTATAATAAGTGATCAAGATCTGTTGTTCATGAGCAGGTTTTGAAAGAGTCTTCAAAAAGCTTTAGGTACCAAGTTGTGTTAGAGTATACCTTGTCATCCCCAAACTGATGGTCAGACATAAAGAGTTAATCGAGTTTTTGAAGACCTCCTACGAGCTTGTGTTTTGGATTTCGGTAAATCATGGGAAGACCATCTACATCTAGTTGAGTTTGCACATAATAACGGCTACCACTTGAGCATTGGAATGAGACCATACAAGGCATTGCATGGTAGACCATATAATTCTCCAGTTTATTGGGTAAAAACTAGCGATAAGTTGGTGTGTGGGGGCAGAGATGATAAGAGAAACCTCGGATTATATCAAGATCATTCAGCAACGAATGAAGATAGCCTAGGATTATCAGAAGAGTTTTGTAGATAAATGTCAAAAAGATCTAGGATTCGATGACAGCGACATGGTTTTGTGATGATTTCACCGTTAAAGCATGTAGTTCGGTTCAGAAATAAAGGAGAACTGTCTTCAAAGTCTGTTGGACCGTTTCCGATAGTCGAGCGATTTGGAAAGCCCACATAAATATTGGAGTTACCTAAGGAGATGTCAAGACGCACCATGTGTTCCATGTCTCTTTTCTACGGACATTCGTGCATGATTCGATTATGAAAGCATCTCAAGAGCAGTATGGAGGCCTAGAAGTTAAGGCCATGGTTACGAGACCTTGTAAGCCGCTTCGTGTTATGGGAAATGACACGAAACAGCTTAGGAGAAAAACAGTTAAGTTAGTCAAAGTACAATGGAGTAAGGACGGCGATGACTGTATGTGTGAGAAGGAAGAGAGTATGAAGATGACCCATCTATAACTCTTCATCCGTATGACCCATTAATATCGCACAATCATTACATCATTGTAGCTTGTTATTATTGTTATTGTTGTTATCTTTGCTGGTGTTGATTAGAATTCCGCATGGTAGGATAGGGATTTGGATGCATGACTTGATGGCTTCTAGTTTGTATGATAGAATTGTCTACACATGGATGATAGGCATTCAGAATTGTTTTGGTTGTTTATGTTTGTTGGAATTTCGGGGGCGAAATTCTTATGGGAGGAGAATGTACCAGCCCGTCAGAATATTGTAAAATATTTTTATTTTATGACTTGAGGTTTGGATCATTCTCATATTTTAATATGTTGCTTATGCGGATGTGAAACATATCCATAATTTTTACCAATTTTATTTGTGACCATTTTGCCCCTTTCAGTTTTGTATAGGGAATAACTTTTGACTTAGATCGAATCAGGCATTGAGACCAGTGCCATTGGAAAGGAAATGATGATTCTCTTTCCGTAGAGTGGTCATACGAAAGATTTGGTTTAGCTGTTTATAAGGAATCGCTATTTTAAGGTATTACAGTTGGTTGTTCAGGTTTTAGACCATTGTTAGGCTGATTTAGGGAGGCCCATTAGTGGACTGGTGGAAGGCTATAAACAGGGGGTGAGAGGTATGGAGAATTGTTTACTTTCTCCATTTTCTCATTTGGAGAAGCTTGTGATCCTCCATTACTCTATTTTCTTTACCTTTTCACCATTAAAGCTTCGAGAATTGAAGATCTACATCGCTTGAAGCTAGATCTATGCAAATCAAAGAGAGAGAGAGAGTGATCATCGATTCGAAGAGTTTGGAGAAAATTCTTTGCTATCCGAATTTAGATCTAAGTGTTTTTGGGTTGTTTTGGAGAATTGATGAGTGATATGCATCTCTCACACGGATTCAATCAAGTGTATGTGTTCTATGATCTTAATTTCATCATTTTCAAGTCGTTTTGCTTAGATATACATCGTTGTCAGTTTATTTATATATGAATCTCCACAGGTTCTAATTTAGGAACTTAAAACCGGTAATTTCTATGTCATTCCATTTGTATATGCAAGTTAGATCCATGATTTTAGTTCATACGATCATTTAACATTATTTTGCTGAATTTTACATGATAGTTAATATTTCCATGATGTTAGCAATTTCATAACATGATTATAACTATATTGGATGGATTGGATGAGTTTATTTCGTTATTTGAATCGATTGGCGAAGTTTTGGTCAAGTTTGGAGAAGATTCGGATGAGGCCTGTCACAATTACGAAAATGCCATTGTGCGCTTGACCGGAAGTGTGTGCGCTTGGAGAGAAGTGTGTGCGCTTGACGAGAAGATTTTGCGCTAGATCGGAAGCGTGTGCGCTTGACCAGAACCGTTTGAGCTTGAATAGAATTGTGTGCACTTGACCAGGGTGTGTGTGCTCGGCCGGGGTGTGCTCGACCAGGGTATGCTCGACCAGGGGAATTTGACCAGAAGCGTGTGCGCTTGACCAGAAGTGTGTGAGCTTGACCAGAGTGTGTGTGCTCTAAAGGGTGGGCTTGACTAGGGGGTGCTCGACCTGGGGCGCTTGACCAGAAGTGTGTATGCTTGACAAGAAGTGTGTGTGCTTGACCGGAAGTGTGTCCGCTTGACCAAAAGTGTCTATGCTTGACCAGAAGTGTGTGCGCTTGACGAGAAGTGTGTCTGCTTGACCAGAAGTGTGTGCTTGACCAGAAATGTGTGCGCTCGACCAGAAGTGTGTGTGCTCGACCAGAAGTGTGTGCGCTCGACCAGAAGTGTGTGCGCTCGACCAGAAGTGTGTGTCCTTGACCAGAAGTGTGTGTGCTCGACCAGGGGTTGCTCGACCAGGGTGCGCTCGACCAGGGTGATGTTCGACCCCTATAGTGTTCAACCAGAATGATGCTCGACCATGTTAGGTTATAACAGCGCCTTCAAACGCCATGATCGATGGTAGAAACGCTGTGGCTTGTTTTCGTGAAAAATGGTTAGAACGCTATAGTTTGTATTGAACCTTAAATTGATGATATTGGTTTAGCAATGATTTTGACTTTGAAGTGAATTTAAGTGAGAATGTCGAAGCTTTGTGGTGTGTTTGTTATACACAAAGAATGTGGAGATGACTCAAGAGGGTTTTCGAGTTCGTGGATAATGGTTGCTCAAAAGTGTTCTGAGCTTATGGATGGTTGTCATTGATGACGACTAGAGATATCGAAGGTTGAGGAATTACTGTTATCGTAGGTTCTAGAGGACTCCAAGCAGAGGTATAATAGGGACACCTAAAAGTCTGATCATATGGTCGAGTACCCTGGCTATCGTGTATGGCCTAGATATGTCAAATTGTATGATGTATGAGGTTTTTGCTAGAACCGGGGTTACCATTAGCCCTTGATGGACGGCAATATGATACGGCAAGTCATACGATTAACAGTGGTTTCAAATCAGGATTGACGGTGATAGCCAGAGTTAGACATGGGTGTTGGTTGCTTTGTTTGTATCATCTCACGTAGATTATCCAACGTCGAAGGAGATATTTCTTGGGTGATTGTCTAATATTGGTTTAGGCCTCTAGGGCTTGTGCTTAAGGGACGTTGATCTCGATTAGGATGGTTTGCATGAGATATAACTACATTGTGATGATTCCTATTGGATGATGGTCGTTTTATTATTATTTGGTTACTTCTGATTGTCATGGATGTATGGTTGAAATGTTTGTTAGTAAAGGCTATCACTATCTGATGTGGGGAATGCAGACATGGATTCTTCTTTGGTGTTATGGTGGATTAGTTCGTTTATCTACCTATTATCATATACTCAGTTGATGAAGTTAGATAGCTTTTTTATCGCTCACTAAGACTGTTGTCTAACTCAAGGTTTTATGTTTCCCTTTTATTACCTCGGGTTGTTCATCCGATTTTTGGATAGGAAGACTAAGTGGCAGGTGACAGGCGATTAGTGAAGATGATGTTTTTTTGCAGTAGCGAGCAAGAGGTTGGTTTATTATCTTGTTATTATATAGTATCTTTGTTTCCATTGTGTGGTTTTATCTCTAAGCACTGTAGTGAGGAAAATTTGTAAAGACACTTATGTTGTAATTCCACATTGTATGTGTATTTTCTCTATGAGGGTTTAAGTTTTTGCTCAAATGTGCTTTACTATTATTACATGTTGTATATATTCTATTATATTTTATCCTTGCCTTGTGAGTTATACGATAGGTTCCTCTTATATTTACCTACTCTGATGATCGTCCATAGCAGCCTGGCACGCCTTTCAGTGCATTACTCCTCTTGTTTAAGAGCAGGGGCTATGGGCAGTCGTCACAGAAGAGCACTCCAATTCAGAGCCAAAACGATTAATTTTGTGATTGTAGGATTTTATAGAGATTGACTTTAATTTTTTGAAATAATTTAAGGAGGGAAGACTTCGATTTATTTTGTTTGTAGGTTTTTGAAAGAAAGAGGGACTAGTTTATTTGTAAACTTCATAGTAGCGTTCTAAGGAAGATCGGATATGCATTCCTGAGCAAGCCATTCCTATTATTCAATTAATTCATATTCATACGCTATATGTCGTTCAACTTTTTAAATTCTAACAACCGCCCACAACCCTTACACTAATCAAAAGGAATAATGCGCTTAATGTCGTGCCAATAGCTACGGACGATCATCAAGGTATGAAACACTAGCGGAACCTGTCCTAGAACTCACAAAGCAAGGAAAAAATATAGTAGAACATATACAACAGGTATTAATAGTCAGTTATGCCGAAACAGTGGCCACCGTCCATTACATCCGATTTCCACCAACAAGTGTGTTGCCCAGAATCGCCAGATCGACTCAAAGTTAGGATTCAGCCAACAACTTCCGCGAACCCCGCCACTCCGCGAAACATTGCCAAACAAAGACCTCGCAGTCCGAGCCGTGAACCCGAACCTCGGGCCACCAAAACACCTATATCCATGGCCTTTGCACCACCCATAAGGCGACCTTCGTACCCCTCGGGCACACCTAAGGGGTGCGAAATTCGCACCCAGCTGGGTGCGAAATTGGCACCCGACCAGTGCAAAATTCGTCTCGGCCACCCAGCAGGTGCGAAATTTCGCACCTAGAGCCGAGTGCGAATTTTGCACAGGTGTAGGTGGCGGGTGCGAATTTTTGCATATGGTCCGCCATTCCTGCCAATTTCTACCTAATCCTACCTAACCCTTCTACTATAAATAGCCCATAGCCTCACACTTCAAAGGGGTTGGATTTCTATCACTTGGGACCTCCATAGAGGTTCATGAGCCTTGTTAATGGAATCTCCTATTTGAGGAAGAAGAAGGATTAAATAGTCTTTTTCCCAAATACTTAGCATACGACAATTATGAAAGTGAATTTAATGAAATATCGTGAGCATGCCTCTACTTTGTAATCCTTGAGTGATTAATAATATTCCAATGCCTTTTCAAAGTGGACATAGGCCTCTCCCAAGGACGAACCACTATAAATTCTTTGTGTCATTTACCACTTTCTTTTACTTAGTCTTGCGACCAAAGCTATAATTCCTAGTAATAGGAATCATCGGTGTTTTCGGCATTTTTTTCCGTCAACATTTAAATTCTTCCAGCAGATTTCTTGTCAATATACTTGCTAATTAATTGTCGATGATGATAGCTCCTAGCTAAATTGAAAAACTTGTTGTGGGGGCCAGTTTTGCAAGTTTCTGAGCATACCTCAGAAAAAAGTATAAGCTTTGAGGAAAAGGAAAGAAATTAAGGGAATGGAATATGAAGGAGAATGCTGTGTTTAAGTGACAATTATTGGTTTTCTTTCGATATACAGAGAGAGATTCGAGTTTACAAACATGAAAATGTAAAGAACAGAAAATGGCGGAGTTATTTGATGAGGATGAAAAGAATTAATTAAGTAGCTAGTGGAGAAGGTGGAGAGTGAGGTCCTTGAATTAAGGAAATGGCATTCGTTTAAACTTGTACTGAAACATTGTTTATCTTACTCTTGGATTTTAATAAATATCATATGGATCACCATCCTTAGCCGTCTAATTCAAAAAGTTAAAATGACCTGAACCATTGGATATCTTGATGCATAAATATTGATTAAAGACCCAAAATTCAGTGTTGAAGCAGTGAAAAATTATACTGACCAGCTAAGGACTGAATTTCCATCTTTAAGTTAGAGAAATTAAAAATTGATTTCATCGGTTTCTAATCGGTTTATAATTAAAGACAGAAAAAAATCTGTCATTAATTTGTAGTCTCTATTTTAGAGTTATTTTGTAAATAGCTTTATTCATCATTTGATTTACCCAACAAAGTAGATCCGTTGGCGAATTTTATGAAGTGGAAAAGGTTCTTACTTCTACCTATGGTAAGAATAGAGGCCTTGATTTCAACAATGAGTTAGGATTTTATGTTATATAATTATTTTGGTAATTATCCTAATGTGCATGAGATGTGTATTTAAACACTGAGGCATTGAGTGCACAACCAAGTTTTGTACGACTCATCGACATGACAACTGCAGCAATGTCATCTTGTTTTACTTCCACAATGCTCCCTAAAGTGAAGTGTGAAGAAATATGGATTGCATAGTCAAGTATAATATGGCTCTTCAATGTGAAATGGATTAATATCATGTAAAAATTGAATAAAACGAAGATACTGCAAAGAAATCAATGTCAAAACCTACAATAATTAGACTTGAGAATCCATGTGAAACTCATCTTACGTGGTTATAATCCTGCAAGTGTGGAAATTATAGCCTATGATGGCTCCAAATAGAGACAAATAGAACATTTGTGGGACCTAGCTAGAGATTGTAATGTCATAGGCATCCAAGAGTCGAGAGCAACTTAAAGCTTACAGTTCTATTCAGTTTGGTCCCATACTTTTATCTATCATAGCACTTCATTTTAGAATAGTGTAGCTCATTATTTATCCATTAAAAATCATGTACTACATCATGGGTCAGTTAGATTTTAATTCTATGGATCGGCATGTAATAATGTTACGGGTCGGACACCTTTTTAAAACAATGGATCGGTCGGTACCAAATGCTATTGGTTGGTTGTCCACGTTCTATATTATAACAACCCAAATTTCGATAGATTGATTTTTTTTTTAATTCTAATCTATCAAAACTCGTTCTGGTTTGTCTAGTATCCTGCAAAGAAAACAGAGATATAAAATACATCAGAGCTCAGAAAACATCTCACAGCGGAATGGATAAAATATAATGTAATCAAGACATAGCCTTACCCAGATAATAATAATGCCTAACCAGTATCCAAAGCTATCATATCTCTTCCACAAATCTAACCTGCGAGTATGTTATGAGGAGGGGGTTCAGAACACAAGTTCTGATGACTGTATTTAAATTACGCATTTTGGATAACCCTACATATACCGTTCAATTACATTAACTTATTTATTAGGTTACTTGTGTTAACAACACTCAAGGCTTACACACACGCCGTACCCTTCTACTCACCAGTAGATTAACCTAATACAGTATATATGTAGCTACCCCTAAATTAAGGTACACCCTATGCTACCCGCTCGCATGGTCTCTGCCGCAACGCCATAGAAATATATGCAGTCCCCTATCCCATGCAGGAGTGACGCACGGATCTCAATATAACAACGCCATGTTCCGCATAGAACCACTATCGCCTTGCTACATAAGCGTGCAGACTGCCATCTTCGAACCATTTGATCGAATCAAATTCAGTCACAGAGTAATGCCCTAGAGTCTACGATACACCACCAAAGAAGACATGCATGTATCTAGACTTTCTCATGTATGTATCGTCAATCTTACTCGATGCCGCAACATTTATGATACACCATCCGGAAGTGGTACACATGTATCTGCACATATCTACTGTGAACCGAGTTCCATAACAGGGTTGTATCAGAAACACAGAACTCGGTCAGGAGCTTTTCAGATATCTGTATACATGAATGCTAAGGTCTGCATTTTTAGTGGCTATGGTCCCACCTGATACCTCCCTCAACTACTGAAAGACAAACAGAATTGAGAGCTAGTGACCTGGGCCTAGAGAAAAGAACAAACAAATCGTAATTAGTATGTCCTTCACCCATAGCCTTGATAGCAAAGGGTCTATGGTCTTTTGGTTTAGCTCTCTGTCTTTCTACATCACATATCACGCTGATTGTCGATGGTTGGTACCCGACGACTTACTATCAACAGATGGTTAGACCCACCGGTAACTCAATAAAAATGGTCGTAACCCAGCCGAGTCATTAGGCAACTAGATCGTTGAATCATCTATGCCACCCTACAGCCTTCTGATTGCCAACTATCGTGGCAATCAAGGTATACTCGCCAGTAGAAACGCGCAGACCTAACCTCTGCGAGAATGGTTGGAACGTTGCTCACCGCACAGAGGACTACCAGGACTGCCCTCCATGTCCTAGGACGCCTCATGCTTCCCCTTCCAGTCCTTTGGAGACAACAGAATATTAGCAGAACAACAGGTAGAACATGCAGAATAATCAGAAGGGCGTGCTCTTCCCTCGTGTCCCATGACACTACGATGATGTACCCCGTAGAGTTATTCACCTTCAGATGAATGGACTGGTCCAAGCGCTTTAGGTAGATTGTTATTAGACCCTATGTCTAAACATTTGATTACGGGCTTGCTTTACCTCATCGGATTTCTAGTTAACTTGGTTATTCCCATTGACATTGGCTTCTTATTCAAGTTACCAAGTTCCTTTTGCTTATTAATTCCAGTTATATAACTTAACCCATTTATGTTTATTAATAAGCCCATAAAATGTTATTCTCTAGATTGTAATCCAAGGTCTGTAATCTACAATCTCTTTATATTATTCATTGTTTGATTCTATAGTTACAATAACATGTTCTACTTAATATGTAATTAATTATACTTCATCTCAATTCACCTGTATTTATGATTAAATATAACTTATTTCATCCCATACATTCACCTCGTTCTTTCTTATTTAATCATTATTTCATCTTACACTGTTACGACAACTTGTCGTTGTTTACTTATTAACTTAGTTCTTTTAACTATGTTTTACTAATAAGTTTTCTTTCCATTTATTATAACTTATGTTATAATTTTCACTTGTCCTTAGGACAAGCCTACCGATTATATAACGTTCATATTAACGTAATTAGTTATAATAGGTTATTATCGTTCCCCGTTCATTCCACTTCTTTTACTATTGTCACTTTCATTCACTTCCTATTCATTTCCATTAATCACAATTAGTGCCATTTATTTCTATCCTTTTATATACATATATTCATATATATGTTTATGTACAAGACCTCTCACATTAAGCCGACCACTTGTGGATATTGGATTTGCCATGTGGTTCCGGGCAGACTTCTAACACAAGTTGGACTTAACCTCATGTCATAGCACCGTTACATGTATATTTACGCACTAGCCCCTCACATTAAATAAACAACTTGTGGATGCTAGATTTTCCAGGTGGTTCCGGGCAGACTTCTACCATAAGTTGAATTTAACCTCGTGTCTAAGTGCGGTTATAGTTTTCTATTTTCTATAAATTTAGGCATATCCATTCTTTCCAAATTTTACTATAATCTATTTTTACATGTCATACTTAATATCATATTAAGTCTGTTATCTGATTATCATGTCGCATGTTCTTCCTAACATGTAATTAACTTCATTTTAAAATAACATGTAATCATCGAATCGGGTAATTATTCCATTCTAACAAATTAGCATGTAATTATCCCAATTCTTACAGTCAAGGGTTCAAGTACATAATATGCCACGGATTAACATGTAATTTCAACATGTATGTATACAACATCGTTTCCACATATTTTAACAATTTTATACATTTAGCAGGTTTACATTTCAACATATTAGTATTTCAACCTATTAACATTTCAACATTTCAACCTATTAACATTTCAGCATATTAACATTTCAATATATTAATGTTTCGACATATTAACATTTCAACATATTAATATTTCAACATATCATATTAACATTTCAACACATTAATCATTCTAGTAGATTTACATTGCATATTAATGGGGACTGTCAAACGATAAATATACCATTATCAAAAAGGTATAACTTAAATCTACTCACCTAATTGCTATCCAATTCATGAATCTGGCTCAGATATAACATTCCATGGTTCTCCTAACTGGATTTAGAACATAAATAACCATGGATCCACAATTCTCAACTAAAAGAAAAAGGGAAGAAAGAGGAGAAAATTAATTTGACCAGATCCAAGAATTTACCTTACCTCTAGATATGCATCCTTTTCCTCCAGATCTTGAATCAGAACTTTCCTAAACTAATTATTCTATTTTTCTGAAGAGATTTGAGGAGGAGAAGAATGGCAGAGCTTAGGCAGCCTCTTAGAAAATGTGATATTTAGGTTAGGCTCCACTAGCCTATTTATAGGTGTTCAGGATCTTATCGTGCACGCAGCACAGAGTCAGCAACAAATTTGGCTAAGAAAACCGTCCAGATTCATCAATGAATCTGCTCGGATCTGGGGTGGGTCGACCCCCCAATGGGTGTGTTGACCCCTAGGGTCGACATGCGTGTCGACCCCAGGGTCAACCCCCTAGGGTCCCGCGAGTGTTTTGGGCAGATGTTTACCGTTTTAACGTTTTAAAATTTAAATATTTGATTAGTATCCCATTATATTTTCTTCGATCTATTTAAATATTATATTTATATATAATCTTCTTATATATATAGAAAACTTCTAATTCCCATTTTACTCGTATATATATGCATAACTTTTATTTTGTTTTCAAAATTCAAATGGTGTTATGCCGTTATTTAATTCCTACCATATTTCTTTGATTGCAGCCTTATTTCGAATTTCTCCTTTGTGTATATATATATATATAGTCAAAATTAGTGTCACATCCTTATAATTAATATTAATTAAGCTCACATCCTCCCCTATAAAAAAGTATAAAACACATCCTTCTTTTTAAACTATTCGCTTATATGTGACTAATTTGCCCAAATTCAATATTTCGGCTGGACATACGGATGTCATTACAGTGATTTTTTTTCTTTAATTATGTGATAATTACGCATTAATTTTCGGTAATTTTAAAAAACTTGCGATTAGTTCTGAGGATTTTTCGTGAATAAGGGTTTTTCATCCAAAATTTACTCCTGGTAATGGCGGCTGCATTTCGTTTTTGAGGTTCCATTTCCGTCTAGCTCATATTCCAATTGGTTGGCAAATTTTCCACTGATTGTTTACATCGAACGACTGTTTTTGGAGATGGCTTCATCTTGTCTCAGGTAAAATATGCGTTTTTTTTTTTTTTTTTTGCTGGTTTTCATTCTTCAATATGTATTTGTTGATTCAACAGATTTAGTTGACGGAATTGTCTACTTTGTTATCGATGTGTGATTTCAATAATTTACAAAGTTTCATTTATTTTTTTGATGTATTAAAAGTATTATAAATTAGTCTGGAAAATTTTCTGTTCATCTGTTGTACGTACATGTATAAAAGTATGCATATATATTATATGTGAGCATATGTAAAAGCAAATATTTCTTATATTAAGTCTGTTTGGATGTACTCAGCAAATTCGTGTGAAAGTATGTAAGTTTTATGTTTATAATTATGCAAACTACTGAAATTAATATTTTTTCTCGGCCTGTCTATTTATTAGTTCTATCATTCTGTTGCTTTTGGGTTAATTTATGCATAATACATGGGTTCAGGTTTTCTTAAAATTCAAAATTTCTATGTAAATATAATTTTTGCAGATATATATGTAGTTATTACTGTGTATTGCATCTTTGTATGCATTTAACTGTATTCCTATGTTTTTTGCTATTGTAATTTTATTTGGCTACTGCTGATGTTACTGATTATTTTTTATTTTTTTCAATTTTCCTCCAGTGGTCGTTCAAATATTGGTGTGTTAGTGCTGCTCAAGTATGGGAATGACAGTTTTTCTATTCGACTCTATTTTGATAGTACAGTTGATACCATTATAGATGCTGCTTGTGGTAA
The DNA here is from genome assembly GCA_030737875.1 of Allium sativum. Taxonomy (NCBI): domain Eukaryota; kingdom Viridiplantae; phylum Streptophyta; class Magnoliopsida; order Asparagales; family Amaryllidaceae; genus Allium; species Allium sativum. Next base: position 739,218,847 of record CM060909.1, on the reverse strand, counting down.
ATGGATTGAATTAAGTCCGTTGTCGTTGTGCTTTTATCACATTAGAGATGGTTTGCGAAGAAATATAGAAAATAATTCTGATCTTCATTCCATCCTTTTATTGGCTACACATTATCGTGAAGATTACTTGGTTTTTTTTGTAGACGTTAATCGAATTAATTCTTCTGCTGCTCCTGATAGCCATTCATCTTTAGTTAGTGATTCATCTTTCGGTAGTAGCAGTGAGTCAAACAATCAGTTCAAGCAATTGTTGAAAACCGATTCGAATCAATCTGTTTTCTCCGGTGTTGGTCAACAATTTAAAGGAGGTGTCACTGAGTTTAGACTCTATTTGATGATGTATAGCATGAAAACTGGATATAAGCTTAACTTGATTAAAAATGATAAAGAAAGAGTTACTGCTGTTTGCTTCAAAAAAAATTGTTCTTTCAGGATTCATGCTTCACTCAAGTTTAATCTTCGAGGAGTTTTTGTTGTAAAGCGTTTACAACCAGAACATAATTGTGGTGCTGGTATTCATGATATAAACAATCCCGTTATATCCAGTAAATTGATTAAGCTTTTGGTTTGTGACCATATTCATGCAAATCCTTTAATGAAAACAAAGGACATTATGAACTTGTTCCAAACTGAGTACAATGTCATCTTGAAGTATTATTATGCTTATACTTGAAAGAAAGTGGCATTAGATGATTTACATGGTAGCGACGTAATGTCCTACCATCACTTGCAATCTTTTTGTGATGCAGTTCTTTCTACTAATCCTGGAAGTACAGTTGTGTTGGAGTGCAATGATTCTACCCGTCAATTCGAGAGGGTTTTTATTGGATTTGAGGCCTGTGCATTTGGATTTCAATTTTGTAGACCATTAATTTTTGTTGATGCTACCTTCATGAAGGGACGAGCTTAAGGATGTTTAATGGCTGCTACCGGTAAAAATGGAAATGAAGGTATTTTTCTTTTATTTTAATTTTTCTTTTTTCGACTATCAATATTCTTATTTTTTATCGCTTAAAAATGATGTTTATTTGAAACTGTGCATTTATATGTTCCATTATTTAAAATAGTTGCATCCATTTATGATATTATTCTGAAGTTACAAAATAACCATGTTTCTTCAGTTTTAGAATTGCTTAAAATGCTGTAAAATTAATTAACATACGGGTTCAATTATTTCAATTTCTGTGACCATTCCTAAAATAGTCGAAACTCTTTCACATTAGTATGCAATTTATATAAATATATGCATTATTTCATGCTATTATTCTACCTGTACGCCTCTCAAGCAACTGTTTTTTACATTTTCAACTCTAAATGAAATTATTTTTAAAACCTGCATCAACTTTTAAATCTGTTATTACTTATGTACCAGTGGAAAATAAATTGATTGCATTTTTTCCAAGAAAGAATTTACTAACATTTAACATCTACTATATTATTCCTATTCAATTTGCCGCATTCATCCTTTTTTTTCAAACAAATAATAAGCATCCATATACCACTATTAAAGTTTTTTTTAAAAACCAAGTTTTTACCCTATAGCAATTGTAATTGTATCTGGCGAAGATGAAGCTAATTGGATTTGGTTTTGTGAACAACTACGGGAGTTTCTTAAAGAAGATTCTAGAACCTATGTTTTCATATCTGATCGTCATCGAGGTATCCTTGCTCCAATTCCACAGGTGTTTCCAAATTCAATCCATGGATCCTGTTTTTATCATTTGACCAACAATTTAAAAGTTGCTTTAAAATCACAATTTTCTAAAACGAATAAAAGGATGTTGTTGGATTCGTTCTCCAGAATTTCTTATGCATATAATTTGACTGATTTCAATGCTGCTTTGAAGAATTTTAGAGATGTAGGTGGATCGACCGCAACAAACTTTTTGAGTGGAATTCCATTTGAGAAATTTTCTAACGTATTCTTCCCTGGTTGTCGTTACGGTGAATTGTCTTCTAATTGTTCAGAAAGTTTTAATAAGTGGATTTTGGAAGAACGACATTTACCAATCACTGCTTGTTTAGATAAAATAAGAATGAAGTTAATGAAACTCATGTCTGATCGTCGTGAAGTAGCTTCGACTTGGAACAGCGTTTTATGTCCTGCTATTGAAACTTGATTAAGAAGTCTACATTTGGAATGTTCTTCTTGGTTTGTTATCAAATCAAGTGAACATAATTTTGAAGTTCATTCTCCCGTGCATCAACTTGTTGATTTATACAATCGAGTTTGTACATGTAATGTGTGGCAAATCAGCGGTTTTCCTTGTGCTCATGCTGTTAGAAGTATATTAAGCTGTGAAACCTTGTCTGTGTACGATTACATTGAATCATATTTCAAAGTTGGACATTTTCAGCTCTCCTACTCACATCCAATCAATCCTGTTATAAATTACATGGGTGAAGATGTGGTTTTGAAGATGCAATTATACTTCCTCCAAAAGGTAGAAGAATGCCTGGTCGTCCATGATCTTCTAAAAGGCTGAAATCGGCAGGTGAATTTACGAAGACTACTAGATGTGGATTGTGTAATAAGTTGGGTCATAATAAGAGGACTTGTTCTTCAATAGCGAAGTAATTTTTTTTTTTGCATAACAAATAAATGTACATTTTGTTCGAATTAATAAAATTCTTAACTTTTTCCATGCACCTTTACTTTTAGTTCATTATATTTGAAGTCAATTCTTGTTTATTACCACTTAATTCAGTTCATTCCTTTTGTTTCTCCTGTTCTTGAAATTATCTGATTAAAAATAAGCAATTATTAAATTTTCTTGCATACATAAATGCAATTATATTGCATACTTGTACCTACTTTGTTTCTTATTCACAATAGTGACTGATTTAACATTATTCCAACAAACTAATTATCCGTATATTATTTTTCAACCCAAATTGATACAGTATTACATTTTTATTTATATTGGCATACAATTGTTCAACCAGTTTAATTATTGTCAACAACATACTCAAATATTTGGTTTCGTACAATCTCTGTTATACCTGTTAATAATAAATACCTTTTTAAACTTGAATTAGTTAATTTTCAGATCAAAATCAATTTTTTTTCAAACCGCCTTCAATAAACAAATTATAACCTCCTTAATTTGTAAATTGAACATCAACTTTTCAACACACATTCCACCAAGGCTCTACAAAATTTTACGAATGATAACATAAATATTTTTACCGAATGTTGCTTTAATACTGATAATATGATCAACATTTTAAACTCTTATCTACTAACCGTATTATTTCAGAAAAAAATTATCCTTTCCCTCTATAAATTATATGTAATGCCTTCACAAAAGTAGACAACTATTAACAAATAATTGCACAGAAGAATGCTTCAACACATAATTTCACATCAACCAAACGAAACTTAATTCAGTGCAGAAAAATACAAAATACTTCAGTTCAAACAAAAGAAAACCATTTACACGAAGTCCAGCAAACAAAACAACAATCATTATTACCAAATCAAACTAAAATTCCATGTTCTTTCATTTCAAACAGCATGTTTGTTATATTCTGACTTGAGATATTTCTATGTTAGCTGCGTCTCCTCAGTCCAGCTATACAGTTTGCAGCTAAGGATTTCATGCGCCAACTCAGCACGTTGCTTACTTATTGCTTCAGCACCAAATATTCCTTCATCTTTAACAATTTCATTCCCCTCGCATCTTTGTTTCATTATGTTGATAACAAACATCCCACAATCGACACTGCAGGAAATTAATAATCAATAACACTTTGTTTGACATTCGGTTCTTATTCATAAAAAATGCATAATTGTACGCAATTATTCACATTAACTACATACAACTACGAAGTTACTACTAATTTGTTGACAAAAAAAAAAAAAACAGTTTAACTGTGTATAATTTTTCATTTCTTCATTATAAGCTTATGCCACCATTTATGAAATATACGAAATTAATTGATACTTGTATACTTGTATGCTAATACATGTATAATTTGTATAGAAACATGCAGATATTCAAATTTTTGATTTTCTAATGCTAAAACAAACTTATCTTATTTTCTTACGTGTAGCCTTGTTGTGGGCAATCCGCTATTTCGATTTCTTTTGGTTCCTGAAATTTTTTCTTCTCCAGTTTTTTCATCACCCCACTAACGTAATTTATCTGCATACAACAATATATAAACAATCACACACATATTAAATTTTTAATCAAGCAAATATGTACATATATATACATATATATGTATATTTATACTTTTTTATATCTATATATTTTTATTACTGTATAAACCACAACTTGAAATCAAAATTTTAACAATTTACATACCATATCTTTCGCAAATTTAATATGTGGCCCTTCACGCCGTGGTTTGTTGGAATCATAGTGGATCCATTTTCTCTCATCTTTAATGTACTCCAAAATAGAAAAATGATTTTTTTGATGAATAGGAATTAACATTTTCTTGCAAGCTTTGAATCCCTTTTCAAGCGGTTGATCTATAAAATGCTCCAATTGAACTACTGAATCCGTATTTACAAATGCCTGTCATTGCAATCTACTCAGTGGACAAATGTAACTACAAATACTACTTTACGTACCAAAAAAAATATAAAACTACTTACAAAGGCTGAAACTCTAATGTATACCAACTCCGGATGTTTTTTCTTCAAATTGTATCCCACATAGTCAATTATCTAGCACAATAAATAGAAAATTTTAATAAAATAATATTCAAAGCAAAATATTTATAATATACTCATACCTGTCCGTCGATAAATCCTCCGGCTAACAAATCACCCAATGAACTACCAACAATGCAAATTGAATCTTCACCGTTCAAATACGCGCTTTTTCTGAAAATATACGTAATAACAAATTATAAACTGATACATATAAATAAATTTTTCTACTGCATAATTGTCTACAATATGTTTCAATATTTGCCTATGACAATCATCAGCAAATACTTGTTTAATTTTCAGCTACTCGATATTTTTTTTTAATCTCCATTCTTTACAATGATTTACATCGACATATAGGCACGCAATCATTTTCCTGATATACATCATTAAATCAAACATAAACATTACATATTCATACATGAATGCATATATTACCAAAATATGCATACAAATCTGCACTTGTTTTACTCATCTGCATACAATTTCGCACATTATGTTCGAATATGTATACTAGAATACAAATTTGACTACTATCTGCATAATTTTATGCAAAATTTTATAAAACATTGCTTCTTTAGAAACAAAACTAAAAGTCAACATAAACAAAAATTAAGTAAATTCTGAAAACGATATACCTCATGTTCGTTTTTGCAAAAAATTGCTCTAATAATTCTATTTGGTTCTCTTTCAACTCCCGCACATTCTTAAATTTCCTTATGCTCAGTTTAGCTTTCATAGGCATTTCTTTATCTCGTGGTCCTTTTCCATAATCTTCAACTTCTACAATTTCATCCGCTTTCCTTTTTCCTTTTCCTACACCTACAAATTACATTACATTTATCATCCATTACACCTTGGAAATTATATTTCATAAATATTACTAAATCAATAAAATGTAGCTCACCTTTTCTTCTTCTTAAATTAATACGCCAATTCAATCTTTCTGTATCATCGATCTGGTTCTTCACACTAACTTTTTCTTGCTCTTTTTGGTTTCTTACATTTTTGGATTTTTCTTTCATTCTATTCCATGCTTCAATCACCTCTTGCTGCTTCTCCGTTACATTTTCTAGGTCTGTCTCAATTCTTCTACTAACAATCTGATTATTTTCCCTCGTTTTTTCTTCTTCATTTTTTTCTGTTGCTGTCCTGTCAATCTCTCTCACTTCAAGCTCATCCACTACATTCTTATTTCTATCCTTCTCTACGCAATCACCTAAACTGTCATTACCCTGAATATCTTCAACATCTGTTCCTTCATCATTTTTATCATTAATATCTCCCAAAATTGTTTTTTTCCTTGCTTCTTCTTCTTCTGCACATCTTTCTTACTGTGCATCTTATCAATTTTCTCCACCAGATTATCAATCACCTTATCAATGTTTTCGTCTTCAACTTCTTTATCACTTCCAGTTTTCTCATCATCTTCATCAATATTCATTTCATCATGATCTTGATTTTCATTTTCATTGCCTTTATGACTCTCCTCACTGTCTGTACTAACCTCGCCAGCATTTTTTTTACTTACATCTAGATCATCTTCAGCACTTTCTGATGTCGTGCAAGCAGTAAGCTCTTTTATTCGTCTTTTTAACATTGTGTTTTCTTCTACTAATTGTCTATTCTCTTGTTTCAAATCGGTTATCATATCATTCAAATGTTTTTCCCTCTTTTTGAAATATGCGTCATATTGTTCATCTTTATCCACGGCTTGTTTCAGCAACTTCAATTCTTTTCTTTGAACATCCTGCAAACATATCAAACAACTTATATTCAGTAAATACTGCATAATCACTATTTAGTATCGTGTTATCATGTTTATGACAAACCAACTTAAAAACCTACAAGTGTACAAATTACTTGAACTTCAATTTGTAAATATTACAATTACTTTTTCAACATTCCTAGTATTACATTTCATAATTTCTCAAAAATTATATGCATAAATCCTTATTGTTTGCACTCCATCGAAAAAATATTTCAAGTTAATTTTTGATTTCACGAAACACTTTCTACTACATGAGACTATAATCCATCTTAAAACAAATTATCTACATATATTACTGCAAATATTAATCAATTTTTCAGTCAAATATTCATCTTTTAATTTTTCAAATTTTTATGACTATGTAGTTGTCCTAATTACAACATATTAGAAATATGATACAATTGTTAATTTTTCAACATATACATGCTAATATTGTGATAACATGTGTACAAATTATAAAGTATAGGTAACATCTCCAGAAAATTATGCATTTCTTGAAAAAATTTGCATTGACTTATGCAACTATATCTCATATCTACATTCAAGTATGCAGATAAACCTTATATCTGCATACGCGAATGTACATATTGGCATTATATCCAACCAACTATGCACATAATATCCAATATCATTACAGTTATTTATATTACTAGTTTTACAGAAATAAATGTTAACAATTTACACGAAACTTACATGGTTGAATTTAATATCCAGTATCATTGCTGGCTTTAGCAATTTAAGGTCCTGTGAAAACCCGCAACTTCCCCGTAAAGGAAAGCGTCGAATAGTTCGAGAACAAGCCACAACAGAACGCATACAGAAGAACATTTCACTGTATATTACAACAATGCATCAGATTACAAGAATATACAGAGTATAAATGAATATTACACAGAAATATCAGAGATTTAAATTACATTTAAATACATAGCAGCGGAAAATAATACAATACACAACTAGAATGAGATATACGGATACAAAGCTTTCCGGATATCGTTCCAGCCGTAAACCAGGATCCTGTGAATATAAATCTGCAAAACCAAAACTACTAGCTGCCCGTGCGGAAAATAGGGGCACCCAGAGTTTAGGTTAAAACAATAAACTCCAGGTCAGTCATGGGACTGGTGTGAGAACTAAAACAGTTAATTTTTATTTTTAAAGTTAGGTAAATCAAGGGACCACGCCGTATAACACGGAACGGGTTTCCTCCCAAGAATACCAGTGCATATAACAAACAGCGCAATGCTAAATAAAGAAAAATGAAGCTGTTATAAGACCCAGGTCCTATCACACAATGCAACGCAAGCCGGGGGATAGGGTTTTCCCTTATAACAGCCAAAGAATGCTTGATACGTTTAAAACAAATCGTTTGATACTATAATAAGTGCATAGTGTATAAAACAACTTCAAATCATAAGTATCAATCATAGGCGGCATGGGTACCATATATCATGTCGCCGTACTAGGCTCTACAAATAAAACCGCAAATGTCACGTATTTGGAAATTGGATTTCCGTCTATGAACCGAGGCCAGGGACCGTCCTCTACCGATTCGTGACTCTCTAGCCCGAGCCACAGGAACAGCCGCAACTGCCCCATGGGGCGACAGGGCCGGTCCACCGATGTGGATTATAGTGCCTGAACAATACGTTTCCCCGCCCTTTGGGGCGTAAATGAGCCAACTTAATGACTCCATCGGTTCGAGAACGACCGATCAATCCGAGGCGCCTCGCAACAGCAACAACCACATAAGTCAAACTCGTCAGGGCGTGTAAAACCACTGACGCCACTTCTAACTAGAAAGAAACGCATGCCCTCCCTGAGGTCCTCTCCCGTTTTTGGTTCATACCGGGTGTGAAACTCGCGAAGTAAACGTTACACAAAGCTACGCCACAAAGGCCGTGCTTCGATCATCAACCACAAGACTTTGCTTTTCAACAGAAGCCTCGATCAATTGCCACTTAGGTATGCCACACAGGCAATTCACTCCATGCGTTTGATATCCATCAATATATAACCCCTGAGCTCGTACGTCTCAGAGAAGGGCGTTAAGCAAGAGAATAAATTCTCCGCCGCCAAACAGATATATATTTAATAGAGATCAATCACACGGACTAAAATCCATTGTCAGACACACAGTCCATTTACAAGTTCGTTCTGGGTCTGAACGAAACCGGAGGCACCTAGTACCCCGCATATCCCTCGATCTCCAAGTACGTCTGGACGATCACCAACTGTTTCCATCTTCTTGGGTGTACAGCCCAATCAAGATCATCAGTAATCACCCAAACGACGTGAAGACTTCCGGTCTTCGACCATCGTCTTCATCTTCGACTTATCGTCGTATCAGTTATTCAGAATGGGATAAACCCGGTCTTTCCGAATAACTCGCGTATATATTATAAAAGTGTTACACAAACACAACATACGCCTCGTTCCAATTCATTAGTCACTAACCGTAAATTAATCAAGAGAATAATTCCCCAAATATTAACCCCGAAGGCCGAAACCAACATCAGATCAATATCCAGAAAACCGTTCTGCTTAGCTAACCAACAGTTAGTTTCTGATTTCACATTCATAGGGAAAGGTTCCCATTAATTTTATCCAAGATAAATTCCTTGAATTTATTCTTTATTCTATTTTTTTGAATCTCAATTCAAACTAGTCGGGATTAGCGAACCTTACCGAAGTAATTATTTATTTTAATTTCCCCATCCCAACCTATTCATCCCATGAAGTAAAACTGGTAATACTTCATATCTAACACCACAGTGTTATCGGTAAATTCAATTACCATTTCACGTTCAAATCTAATTAAAGAATTAACTATCGCCTGGAGCAAAACTGGTGATACTCCATTTTTGATCTTTTCAATCTAATTAAAGATTCATTAAAACTCCACTTAGTTTTAATCGTTAACTGGGTTAAAGAATCCGTGTCAATTAAAACACGGTTCACGATAAACCCAAAATCACATTCATTAATTATCGGGTTAAAGAACAAGTGTTATTTAAAACACTGTTCACGATAAACCCAAAAATCATTCCATTAATTATCGGGTTAAAGAACAAGTGTTATTTAAAAACACTGTTCACGATAAACCCAAAAATCAATACCAATTCAATTCCAATTAAATATCATTTAATTGGTACACTTCATTAAATCTAAATAAAAAGATTTAATCATTTCTCAACTGGGTTCAAGAACAGTGTTAGTGAAGACACCATTCACGACAAACCCAAATCACATTTGATATTCAATATAAGGTTCTGAATAGAAAATATATCGGCTTATATTCAATATCAAATTCTACGACTAACAAATGTCGTATTGGAAATAACGATATAAATATATATCTTTCAAAATTCCATAACAACATCTGTATAATCACGAATTCCAACATCGAAATATTTCGAAGACAATTTCGATTCAAATCCACTCCAATGCAATCATTGGAAATTCTGGTTATTTTTTTAAAACCCTTTTCAAATTCAATTTATTTATTTAAAAATAAATTGAATTATAATCCTAGTTCAAAACTAGTTCATTTCGATAAAAATCTATTTTTATCTTTTCAAATATGGAGTGTTTCATCCCAAATCTTCACAAATCATTTCTTATGATTTTACACAAATTATTATTATTTTTAATAATTTTATCAAGGCCTGTACAGTCGATTTCCATCAATGGCCATCGAACTGCACTTACAGCGACCTTTTTCAAATTTGATTTGGACATAATTCCAAATCCAACCGTTAGATTTCAAATTCCTAACATTCGTTAGAAAGCTCTTTTCGATACGAACCCAACGGTTCCGGTTTTAGGAGAATCCGACGGTCGGATCTCCCGTAATGTCCGTTTGAAATAAATGGTCGAAATTCACGAACTGCCGCGGCGCGGCGCGTTCTATTCAGGCCATTATATTATATATATAATATATATAATATATATTTCGTCGATTTCTATTTAAAACGAATTATATGAATAGTTTTAAATTCGTTTCAAAAGCAATTTCAACTTCCTTTTCAATTCAAATCAAAATTGAATTCTTCTTTATAAATTCGTTTTAAAATTCATTTCTATTCAATTCAAATTTCAATTCAATTTGAATTCATTTTCAATTCAATTCATTTCGAAATCGTTTTTAATTCAATTCATTTCGAAATCGTTTTCAATTCAATTCATTTCGAAATCGTTTTCAATTCATTTCATTTCGAAACCGTTTTCAATTCATTTCATTTCGAAATCGTTTTCAATTCATTTCATTTCGAAACCGTTTTCAATTCATTTCATTTCGAAACCGTTTTCAATTCATTTCATTTCGAAATCGTTTTCAATTCATTTCATTTCGAAATCGTTTTCAATTCATTTCATTTCGAAATCGTTTTCAATTCATTTCATTTCGAAATCGTTTTCAATTCATTTCATTTCGAAATCGTTTTCAATTCATTTCATTTCGAAATCGTTTTCAATTCATTTCATTTCGAAATCGTTTAAAATCGATATAAATATCGTTCACGTCAAAATAGCGTCAATCTAATCAACACGGCTTCATAAATTTCTATTTTCAAATATTCTATTTCAAAAATTTCTTTTTCAAAATAGTTGTTATTATCAAAATATTTCGTTCAACACATGACTAATCTCAATGGATGAGTACTCTCAACACATGAACCTTTATTTTATATTGATAAAGATGTAAATTTTATTACTAAAATATTTCGTTCAACACATGACCAATCTCAATGGATGAGTATTGTCAACACATGAACCTTTATTTTATATTGATAAAGATGTAAATTTTATTACTAAAATATTTCGTTCAACACATGACCAATCTCAATGGATGAGTATTGTCAACACATGAACCTTTATTTTATATTGATAAAGATGTAAATTTTATACCTAAAATATTTCGTTCAACACATGACCAATCTCAATGGATGAGTACTGTCAACACATGAACCTTTATTTTATAATATTCTTTATTTTTCAAATTGGAATGAGGCCCAATCAATTACCATATAAAGTTAATTATATGGATTTTCATACAACACATGTATAATAGCATTGAAAAATAATCAACCATCAACCAAAGTGCACTACACTGTATAAGCATCAAATATAGATATCTAACGCTTATAACAGCCTGTCAATCAATCGATCGACATATTTAATCAATCAGGATGAGTGAACTTCAAATTTCATCCCAACACCCGTGTGGGGTTTCAACTCAACAAACATTTATTTTTATTTGTGCAGTTGGGCGATGTGTAAAATTTATCGTCCCAATCAATGTCCTTCAAATAGGTGTACATAAACAAACCGTCCGGTTTGTAAATGAATATTTATTTATTCTCATTCACGTTAAAAATTATATTTTTAACGATAAAATATTTTATTCAGTTCATTTATTCAATAAAATGATATTTTAACTTTTCTAACATATTTTAGAAAATTTCGGCGGCATAACGGCACGATACTAGAAACGGGACAAGGCCTAGCCTTATCCCCGGTCTAGTGAAGGCCCACGCCATTCACACATCAATCAAATCCATTCATTCTCACCAAACAATTCAATTTCAATCAAATAATCTAATTAATTTTTGAAATCAAACAATTTAACAAACAAGCCATCCATGGTCTGTGGATGACGGGTGTCGGGTGCTACTAAACACCGTCTGCATCCTAGTTTATATTTATAACTATAATAGAAATTGAAGAGTGAGAAGTTCTCACCAATAGCTATCCTAGCTCCACGGCACTTCATTGATAGAAATCTTCATCGCTATCGCATCTTCGTCATCTTCGTTGCCCGTAGTCACTATATATATATATAAAAGTCACACATTTTTATATTTCGATGTCTTTAAAATAAAAATCACATTTTTATTTATTCACTTTCAATTAAAAATTATATTTTTATAATCACTTCATATATTTAAAAATCGAATTTTTACTATGCTATTCAATATATAAAAATCGAATTTTTATCGCTTTAACTTCATATTAAAAATCGGATTTTTATACTAGCTAAAGACCATATTTTTAACCTTTCTATATAATAAAAATTATATTTTTAACTTCTCTAAAAATTATATTTTTATTATGCCACTAGTATAAAAATTATATTTTTACTATGCTATTCAATATATAAAAATCGAATTTTTTTCTTCACTCCAAATAAAAATTATATTTTTAATGCTCTACTACCATAAAAATTATATTTTTAACTTCTTTCTCTTCGCTTCCATATGATTAAAAATCTAACCTTTCCTTGCTAAAACCACAAATAAAAATCCGACCTTTCTTTGCTAAAATCACAAATAAAAATCCGACCTTTCTTTGCTAAAACCACAAATAAAAATCATTCCTTTCTTTGCTAAAACCACAAATAAAAATCATTCCTTTATACGACTAAAAATCGAACCCTTATATAGCGAAAATCATACTTTCTATTTCATTCAAAATTGTACGTTGATATCATAAAAAATTAGTTCAAGGCTTACATTGATTGAGTTTTCAGCGGAGGGGGGCGTTCGCTGCTGATTGGAAGGGGAGGTGGAGTAGCACCGGCGGTTCAGGCGCTGCAGAGGGGGGCGACATACGAAGGTGCTGTTGGAGGCTATCTCGTGGTTCCAGGTCGCAACTGGTTGGGTTCGTTGGGGTTCCGCGGTTTGAAATTAGAAGTAGGGCACGGAAGTTGAGGGAGGAGGCGGAGAGAGAGACGCAGGTGGTCGGCAGGTGGGTGCGCTGACGGTGGTGGAGCTGAGAGCATCGGCCTTTCTCTTTTTTTTTCTTTTTTTCTTTTTTTTTTTTCATTTCTGAGTGTATGGGAGAGATAAAGGAGGAAGGGAGGGGTTGACTTTATTTATATATATTTAATTATTTTAATTTTTAAATCTCAAAAAGTAACTTTTTATTTCGAACACGAAATCAAACCCACCGACTGTCGTCCCTAGCTAATTACCCCCATTCCGAACACAATGGGATATGTATCATAAGCTGATTCAATCGTTTCGATCAGTTTCCGTTAAAATTAACATATAACTCTATATATTGAATTTGAACGCGCATTTCAATTTATTGAGGGCACATACTAACTCTAAAAATTCCAGAAAAATATTTTCTAGCTTCGTATTGACGATATGGTCCTAACAAAACTAATTTCGTCGAATTCTGAGACCGTTGGAAAAATGGCCAATTTCCAGTAGGTTAAAATCAACTAAAACTGGTCAAACGCGTTTTCATTCGCCACGCTCACATATTGATTCGAAAAATTATGAAATTTGAAACCTAGCAATAATTCGACATCACGGACCCAACAAAAGTGGTTTCGTCGAAATCCGAGGTCATTTGCAAAATGTCCATTTTTAAGGGCCTGAATTCCATAGCGACTATTCAGAATTTTCAACTGGACATATCTTTTGATTCTCGCTACGAAATCTCGATTTTTCAGATTCGTTGGAAAGATATTATCAATTAGATCCTAATGTTTTTGGTTTCACTAAAATCCGGATTGTTTTGCACCCGATACATTCAATTGAAGTTTGAAATCGAATTATCGAACTACCGCGCCATTTTCAATTCTATTTATAATTATATATAAATATTTATATTCTATTGACGACGTATATAAATATATACGTCGAATTCTATTCAAAATAAATTTTTCGACGATATTATTTAAAATAATTCATTTTGAATATTCAAAATTCGCTAAAATTGCCGAAATAAAAATTTCAAACTGGCTCGCATTAGTAAACCTCGACCAATTCATAAATATGCATATAATTGCCGAAATATATTTCAAAGACCATATATGCACACAATCAAGCAAATCTTCTGAAATTGAACATTTCCGAATGCATATATTTCAAAAACATGCAGTCAAACCTTTATTACCCTATCTTCGAAACAACTATACACATCATACGCATGAATATCATACATTTATTCTAACATACCTTACAAATTCATAATTATATTTATTAACCAGGTTATAATAACTTACACATCCCTTTGGGTATTCATATTTTCTAAAACAAATCGTACAATCCCAAAAAATTTCAAATTAACATATATTACGAACACCAATCACCCAATTGCAAAGTTTTTTTTACAAATACTACACTTTTTCACAAGATGATATCATCTGCAGTCGATTACGAACGAAAAAACGTTTGATTTATACCTTTTTTCTCGCCATTTTTTACTTTGACGGTGACGTCTTCAAATTAGAAGCGATGATTGACGATTCTGGAAGAAGCTTCAGGACGGCGGCTTTCACTTCTCAAACTTGAATGATCGTTTTAGGGTTTTCTGGAAATCTCTTTCTAGGGTTTAGGGAAAAATTATAGGAGCAATGACTGATTAATTGTTTAAGTCGATTTTAAATGTTTTGAACGGTCACAAGGGTTTTTGTGGAATATTTAGATCGCTGTTTCAAAAATAAGGATGTTTTTTATATACTTTTTATCACCGGGTTTTTTTCCCATTTAGAAAGTTTATAGGGACTTGTAAAAAACGCACCCATATATAAATATATATATTTGCATATATATACGCATATATTTTCATATACATGTATACATATATTTTTTAACTTTCTCATATGTATAGTTTTCCTTATATGTGCGTTTATACATATTTTCTCTTTAGAATATGTGTTATTTTAACCGTTCCTTTAAAATAAAAATATGGCGCTTGCAGGGATCGAACCTGCGCCACTCTTACGAAAGTCACATGCTCTAACCAACTGGACAACTTAGGCTTTTGTTAACAAGGCTTAGAACAATGGTGGTTATTGTTCTTTTCTTATTCCTCCTTTTCATGTTTGTTACAATACTTCATTTAAAGCAATGAATGTACCTTATCAATTTGCATCCATCTTTTTCTTTCATTTTTCTTTTCTTATTAATGCATAATATTTGTAAAACATTACATGTAACATAATTACATTGCAACCAGCCAATTTTTTTCTTTCTTTTAACACATGGGTTGCATTTTTATTTTCATTAATCTTTTCTTCTTTTCAATGCATGTATTTATTACATGCAATCATACTTTACCATTATTTTATTCTTCTTTTAAAAATTTATGTCTATGCATATATATACACATATGCACTATTTAAATATTAAATTGTCATAAAATGCGGGTGTTACATTCCCCCATCCTTAGGAAATTTCGTCCTCGAAATTTAATAAGGGTAACAATAGACAACCCCTCGCATAATATCCATCCATCATGTGTGCATCTAATTTTTGCAAACATTGTTCACTCGTGCAAAGTGTAAATGTATGCCTAAGTGGTACCTCCTATATGTATGCAAATTTTAAAAAAAAATTACTTTAAAAACTTGATGGGCACAACCTAAATATACTGGCAATTCTACATGAATGCAATATTTTAAAAATCAAAATACATTTTCATCCAAATTTTCCCACACTCTTGCAGAGCAAGAGCGTAGTTCATCCAATTTTTGCATCCAAAACCCTACTAACCAACTTTACTTTTCGAATTTTAGAAAAATCTAATTTTCTAAATTCGATTTCTTATGTTACAAAAAGGTGAAAAACAGAAATTTCATATCTTCCGTTTTCCTTTTAAATACCTTTTTCTGTCTGTACTTAGATTTTATGTCACTATTTTTAAAGATTCCCTAATTTCCTATCCATGCACAACCCGCATAAGAAAATTTTCTTTGTTACAGATTTTCTTTTTCAACTTATCTTGGAAAAGTTTATTCTTATTCGCCTTTTCTCAGAATTTTCCATCTTTCTTTAACTGTCATGTTTGTTGCTTTACAGAATTTGTTATTTCCTTTTTAGTTATGTCATCGCTCTTTTCTTAGCTTATTTAACTTAATAATCTGATTTAAGTTTAGTTTCAAATAAGCCTTCTAGTCCTTCAACTAAAACAGGAAAACAAACACTCTACACGGCTACTACTAAGGGCCTAGAATCTCAGCACTATGTCCCCATCAGACAGAAAAATTCAAACTACAAGATGTAAACATGCACTTGCCCTCTACTGTCTAGTAGTCATCACTAGTCCTTGTTTTGTACTAATAGAAGTTTTTAAGCAACACCCTAGTCTTTTCAATGCTTACGCATTCTTCAGGAGCTTATCATTATTCTAAGATTATTCTCGCTATCTAGTTCATAGCCTCTAAACTTTTCCCGTCTTCCCTAGGCTCTAATCCTCACTACTCTATACTTTTAAAACACGGCTTGGCCTTTTCATTTCACTTTTCTTTCAAAGGTTAAAAGTATCAAAACTTTATTTTCCTCACCAAAACTTAACTTTTGCCAAAACATAAAATATGTCATTTTGGTACAAAAAATGTAAATCATTTTTTTTTCAAATAACAAAAACTGGAGTAGACAAGGGCAACTATTTCTCAATTATGTTTACAACTGCTCTAACTTACAATGCCAGTTAAGTAACTTACTACAAGGCACAAACATCTACTTTATTCTTAATTTCAACAATCTACTTTGTCCACCCAACAAAATTTCCCCTTTTAAAACTATTTATCAAAAATGATTATCAAAAGAACAGAGTTTTCAAAACTTTTTTTTACTGAAAATTCCAGCTTTCAACAAAATGCAACATTTTCTAAGATTTGATTTTTAATCCTTTCATTCAATATAACAAGAAAACTAGTGAGCTATACATGCTCTATAATATGCACTTTTTACTGAGAGAATTTTATTTTAGACAAAATTTTCATAAGAGATTACTATTTCCAAAAATATACCCCATTTCACATCAAAATTCAATATGTACTTTTCTACTATGTTCTTTACTTAATTTAAAATTATAACCTTTAAGATCAAAACTTGAAAACATCATAAAACCATCTTCCAAAAAGCTTTTACAATTTCATGTTCTTAAAATTTAACAATGGGGTTAGGTTCAAAGAAGGTTCCAATTTTCCTAGGCTTTCCTAGACACTCCCATAAAGTATATTCTCTCAACTATATATATATTTCTAATCCATTCTTCTCCTTTTAACCTTTTCCAATTTATAAGGTTTTACTGATAAACCCACTAACCTGAAATACTAACACATGGGATTCACCTTTCTTCCATACAAAGTATATTGTACACTTTCCACCCAAATTACCTAAGGGACTCAGATTTCCATATTCTTTCCTTTAGTGTACAAAACAGATATCCCAATTCTCACCATATTATGCTCTTTCTATTTAGTGGGTTCCTCTACCGATCTAGGTATATATAATAGATATTTATATTTTTAGAAATACAAATACGTTCACTCACTATTTGTACAGGAATTCTAAACCTAAGCTCTGATACCAGATGTAACAACCCAAATTCCGAAAGACTGATTTTTTTTTCAAAACTATAATCTATCGAAACTCGTGTTGGTTTGTCTGGTACCCTGTAGAAAAGATAGAGATATAAATACTTCAGAACTCAGAAAACATCTCACAGCGGAACGGATAAAATATAATTTGATCAAAATATAGCCTTACCTAGATAATAATACTACCTAACCAGCATCGAAAGCTATTGTATCTCTGCCACAATTCTAAACTGCGAGTATGTAATGAGGAGGGGGTTCAGAACATAAGTTCTAGTGACTGGATTTAAACTACGCATTTTGTATAACCCTACATATACCGTTCAATTACATTTTCTTATTTATTAGGTTACTTGGGTTAACAACACTCAATACTTACACACACGCCGTACCCATCTAATCCCTAGTATATTAACATAATACAATATATATATATATAATTGCCCCATATTAAGGTACCCAACAGGGTATCCTACTCGCACAGTCTCCGCTGCAACGCCACAGAAATATAAGTAGTCCCTCATCCCAAGCTAGTGTGACATACAGATCTTAATATAACAACGCTATATTCCGCATAGAACCACTTTTTCCATGCTACATAAGCGTATGTACTGTCATCTTCGAATCATTCGATCGAATCAGATTCCATCACAGAGTAATGCCCTAAAGACTACGACACACCACCCAGAGCAGACATGCATGTATCTAGATTTTCTCACGTACGTATCATCAATCGTACTCTATGCTGTAACCTTTATGATACACCATCCGGAAGTGGTATGCAAGTATCCGCACATATCTACAGTGCACAAAGTCCCGTAACAGGGCTGTATCAGAAACACGGAACTCTGTCGGGAGCTTTTCAGATATCTATATACAAAGATGCTAAGGTCAGCATTTTCAGTGGCTATGGTCCCACCTGACCCCTCCCTCAACTAGTGAAAGACAAACAGAATTGAGAGCTAGTGACCTGGCCCCCAGAGAAAACAACAAATCCTAATTGGCCTGTCCCTCACCCATAGCCTTGATAGCAAAGGATATATTGTCTTTTGGTTTAGTCTCTATCTTTCCACATCACGCATTACGCATCACATATCACGTTGACTGTCGATGGTTGGTACCAGACGACTTGCTATCAACAGATGGTTAGACTTACCAGTAACTCGATAAAAATAGTCGTAAGGCAGCGTAATCACAAGGCAACTGGATCATCGAATCGCCTATGCCGCCATATAGCCATTTGATTGCCCACTATCAAGGCAATCAAGTTATGCTCACCAGTAGAAATGCGCAGACCTAGCCTCTACAAGAACAGTCCGAATGTTGTCACCGCATAGAGGACTAGCAGGAGTACCCTCCACATCCCAGGATGTCGCGTGATTCCACTTCCAGTCCTCTGTAGCCAGTAGAAAATTAGCAGAACAACAGGAAGAACTGGCAGAATAATCAGATGGACGTGCGCTTCCCTCGTGTCCTACGACACCACGATGATCTACCCCATTGGGTTGTTCACCTTCAAACAAACGGACTGGTCCAAGCACTTTAGGTTGATGTGTTATTAGACCCTATGTCTAAACATTTAATTATGCGCTTGCTCTACCTCGTTCGATTTCTAGTTAACTTGGTTATTCCCATTCACATTGACTTCTTATTCCAGTTTCCTCTTGCTTATTAATTTCAGTTATATAACTTAACCCATTTAAGTTTATTAATAATCCCATAACATGTTATTCTCAAGACTGTAATCCAAGGTTTGTAATTTACAATCTCTATATATTATTCATTGTCTGATTCCATAGTTACAATAACATATTCTACTTAATATGTAATTAAGTATACTTCATCTCAATTTGCTTGTTTTCTGTTTAACATGTCACTTATTATTTATGATAAAATATAACTTATTTCATCCCATATATTAACCTCGTTCTTTCTTATTTAATCATAATTCCATCTTACACTATTACTACAACTTATCGTTGTTTACTTATTATCTTAGTTCTCTTAACTAAGGTTTACTAATAAGTTTCCTTTCCATTTATTATAACTTATGTTATAATTTCCACTTGTCCCTAGGACAAGCCTACCTATTATATAACATTCTTATTAATGTAATTAATTATAATAGGTTATTATCATTCTCCGTTCATTCCACTTCTTTTACTGTTGTAGCTTTCATTCATTTCCTATTAATTCTCATTAACAACAGTTAGTGCCATTTATTTCTGTACTTATATATATATATATATATATAGGGGCCAGCTATTTGAACACAAAATCAGACACCAAGAGAGAGACACAAAGCCTCAACCGTTGGATCCTTTTGTCTTTATATGGAGAGGTAATTCATGGGGTGATCCTATGGTCCAAATCAATTGTGTCACTATTTGTGTCAAAATTTTGTGTCTCTTTAGACTTTCCCATATATATATATATATATATATATATATATATTTGTTTATGCACTAGATCTCTCACAATAAGCCTACCTCTTGTGGATGTTGGATTTTTTGGGCAGTTCCAGGTAGACTTCTACCACAAGTTGGACTTAACCTTATGTCGTAGCACCGTTACATGTATATTTACGTACTAGACTCCTCACATTAAATTAACAACTTGTGGATGATAGATTTTCCAGGTTGTTCCGGGCAAACTTCTACCACAAGTTGAATTTAACCTCGTGTCTAAGTGCGGTTATAGTTTTCTATTTTCTGTAAATTTAGGCATACCCATTTTTTCAAAATTTATTGTAATATATTTTTACATGTCATACTTAATATCATATTAAGTCCGTTATCTGATTATCATGTCGCATGTTCTTTCTAACATGTAATTAACTTCATTTTAGAATAACATGTAATCATCGAATTGGGTAATTATTCCTTTCTAAAAAATTAACATGTAATTATCCCAATTCTTACAATCAAGGGTTCAAGTACATAATATGCCACAGATTAACATGTGATTAGAACATGTATGTATACAACAGTAATCATTTCCACATATTTTAATAG
Source organism: Allium sativum (assembly GCA_030737875.1). Classification (NCBI taxonomy): domain Eukaryota; kingdom Viridiplantae; phylum Streptophyta; class Magnoliopsida; order Asparagales; family Amaryllidaceae; genus Allium; species Allium sativum. The sequence goes on along the minus strand of CM060909.1, from coordinate 739,198,058 downwards.
GTTTATACATTTCAGCAGGTTTACATTTCAACATATTAACATTACAACCTATTAATATTTCAATACATTAACATTTAAATATGTTAACATTTCGACATATTAACATTTCAACGTATTAATATTTTAGCATATCATATTAACATTTCAACATATTAATCATTCTAGCAGATTTACATTGCATATTAACGGGGAATGTCAAACGATAAATATACCATTATCAAAAGTTATAACTTAAATCCACTCACTTAATTTCTTTTCAATTCTTGAATCTGGTACAGATCTATCATTCCATGGTTCTCCTGACTGGATTTAGAACCTAAATAACCATGGATCCACAATTCTCAACTAAAAGAAAAAGGGAAGAAAAAGGTGAAAATTAAGTTGACCAGATCCAAGAATTTACCTTACTTCGAATAGAATTCTGAATACCTTCTTTATTAATATACATCCTTTTCCCCTAGATCTTGAATCATAAATTACCTAAACTAATTATTCTAATTTTCTGAAGAGATTTGAGGAGGAAGAAGAGTGGCATTGCTTAGGCAGCCTCTCAGAAAATGTGAGATTTAGGCTAGGCTCTGCTAGCTTATTTATTGGTGTTCAAGATCTTATCGTACATGCAGCGTTGAGTCTGCAACGAATTTGGTTAAGAAAACAGTCTAGATTCATCAACGAATCTACCCGGATCTGGTGTGGGTTGGCCCCTTGGTCGAACTGCCTACGTGTGTGTATCGACCTTAGGGTCGACCCCCCTACGTGTGTGTCGACTCCAGGGTCGACCTCCAAGGGTCCCAAGAGCATTTTAGCCAGATATTTACCATTTTAATGTTTTTAATTTTAAAAAATTTATTTGTATCCTATTATATTTTCTTTGATCAATTTTTTTAGAGCAAACGGATGTGTAGCGTGCTACTACACAGCCGATTAAAAATATATATAATAAGTCTTAGCCAGTTGACAAGCCCAACTGGTAGCCAAAACACATCAACATAAAACTAACCCACCATCAGACATAATAGAGAATAAATACAACCAGCATATGTAACATAAGAAGCGAAGTACACCAAAGATAATAGAAATACGAAAATACATAATCCAACTACATCAGCCCATCAAACAAGTTCACGACTGGAGATATTGCTGCACACTGATTCTTCAGAAGCTTCAGGCAGAGGAAATCTAAATGGAGCAGCACTTGTTTCTATCCATGAATGTAAAATGAATTCAATACACCTACAAACTCCCATAGTATTACATGATTTCCTATTAAAAATCCTTGCATTTCTTTCCTTCCAAACACAACAATAGTAAATTGCAATGAAAGGGTCCAGTTTATGAGTAAATGTGTTGCATTGCCAATGCTCAAAAATGGATGATATAACTGGAATGAAACCAAGAAGATGAACACTCGATGCAACCCAAATAGGATAATTAAAGTCACAGTCAAAGAAAAGATGATAAATGGTTTTTCTTGCATATTATAAAGCACACACATAGGTTTCGCCACCAAATTGTGCCGAAATAATCTCCTACGCATGATAATCTTTTCATGAATAAGGCACCACTGAATGTAAAGAACTCTAGGAGATATGTGACACTTCCATAGTCTGCAAAAGAGAAATCGCCACCTGAGTGATTCAAATACATGTAAGAAGAAGCAACAAAAAAGCCTTTCGATGGAGATAATGCCCAAATGTAACGATCAGGAACAGAAGAAATACACGAATGAAAAAGAAGGTTAGAGATAGAAATGAGTTCAGCGAAGGGAGAAACGCCAAAGACAGAATCAGGAATAAATCCCAAAGGGTCATGGTTAAGGTCCGAAGCAACAGATAAGCCCAAATGAGGAATAAGGGAAGAAATATTAGGAAATAAATGAGTTAAAGGAAATTGCTCGTACCAAATATCTAACCAAAGTAAACATTTGGCACCATTACCCAGAGAAACATGGAAAAGATTACGAGTACGAGGAATAATGGAGAGGATGCCAGAAAGAAACGGAGAAGCACGAACAGAGGGAGAAAAATTGTGATAGCCCTCCCCGCACCAGCAGACATTTGTATGAAATGCGTTGTGCCAATGCCCAACTAGCACAGGACGTCGTCAAAAGAAAAGGATTTGAAACTATGAACTAACAAAGAGCCTATAGTATATCTCACAGCGCATGGTATAAAACATAATAGTAACAATACTTGACATAAAACAGGCGAGACAGTGCATAAGCTGAAAACTAAACCATCATAGCAGCGGAATCCAAAATACAGCTTATTATCTAAACCATTATTATACCTTCAAAATATTATCTCTAAAAAGGAAACAGAAAAGGTACACTACTAATGCCCAAAGCAGTGACCAGCAACAACACAGGGAGAATATATGTATATAGTACGTGGAAGCCTCCTACTCGTCTCCGAACAGCTACTCGTGCATAACCACCTAACCTGTCTCTAGTCATCTCGTTTAGGAGCACCCAGAGCAATAAGAAGAGACATAAAACTATAGGTTAGAAAAAAGTCTAGTATGAGTGCTAGCAGCTAAATAAAATAATAATAGGTATAAATAATCATACCTGACCTCGACCAGCAACCAAAGAGTTAACACAACAAGATGTACAGTACTCTAAGGTAACACTAACATAAAGTGTAAAAATGGGAGTGTGCATGTCATGGTGATAGCAAACATTAAACACAGCAATCATCCTCATGTCTCTCGCTCAGTGCCTAAAGCATACGATATCTACCACTTTGATCACCAAATTTATTGGGGCCATGATGGCAACTCCGTACAATTATTTCTATGACCACACTTCCCTGGTCTATAGTCAATAACCCTACCCAATCAACACATCCCTGGCTCTAGGTTAAGAGCCAACCAGTCCACACTTCCCTGGCTCTGGTTCGTCTACATGCCCCCTCTTTTTAATGGTGAACCAATGTTATAGATATCGATAACCTCTTTACACACGTCCTGCAACAAAGCCCAACTCTAGAAGTTAGCTCGTCGGTTACCATCTGGATTCTGAGTAATAACTTCTCATTTGGACTTCCTTTGCATCTCGGGTTTTGGTGGAATTGTGGTTAATCTTAAAAAGAGTTCATAATTGTCGTCGGTTCATTCACTGTCCAGGCTCGAAGGTCGCCTCGTAGCTCCCCCCGGCATCGGCTCGCGGCTTGCCCTCTGGCATCGGCTCGTGGCTCCTCCTTAGCATCGGCTCGTGGCTCGCCCTGGCATCGGATCATGGTTCGTGGATCGCCCTGGAATCATATCGTGGTTCGTTGCTCACCCTGGCACGGTTCCTGGCTCGTGGCTTGCGGCTGCTGACCCGGTTCGTGACCACCCTGGGTTCACCTTCACGAACCAAAATCCTGCAGTTCTTCCAGCAAGCTATTTACATCAAATGACAGTGTTTTCAACCATTCTAACCTTACTATGAAGTCAAAAAGCATACCAAACAATAGTAGTAACATGTAGAATCAACCAAAAACACCAAAATAATATTTTCATACGATAATTTAGATCAAACATACCCAAAAAGCATGAGTTTCCCCTTAGTCCCCTTAACCATGTTTTAAATATAGAACTAGCAAACTTAATCCAAATTCTCAACTGTGACATAAAATAATATTTTAGAATTCCTACATATTTTTCTAGATTTTTATGATGCATAATTTCGCTAATTATCACTAATCACCCCTAATTAGCCGTAATTAGTGAATAAAAGTGCAAATCACTCACCTTTGAAAGAAATGAATACTAGATATGAGACTATGACTGATATGGCACAAATTCCAATGTATAGCAGCAGTTCTATCTCTGAAATGATGCCAATTTCTCTTGATTTGGTGTAGTTTTGGTCAATTAGTGGTTAAAAAGAAATTATGAAGCAATTAGAATTAGATTTGGAGGATGCAGGTCATTACTAAGGTTAGAGAAAATGTTTGTGGCGGCTGAAAAAGTGAAAAAGAATGTTTCTCCAAACCCTTTCAGTCCTCCCATAACCCTAATCCTGAAATGGGTTATGGGCTTAGCTGCTAATCACCCGGTTAAGCCCAGCTTAGTTGTTTTTCATCTTTCAAACCTTATTTCAGCCATATCTCCCAAACGGTAAGTCCGTTTGATTAATGTGACAACTCTACGGAAAGGTAAACCATCGTCCGAATCAAATGGAAGTGGTTTCAAGTCAAAACTCTTTACCAATCAAAAGTTATAGCTAAAACAAGATTCACTAGGGGCAAAATGGTCATTTAAAATTCAGCAAAAATCGTGAACATGGGAAACGAACACAATAATCGTTCCCCAAAGTTACACGACTATACGACTTCATATGAAAATAAAATAAATATTATACGATCCTTTGATGCGTAATGCATGTCATTACACTCTTCTCCCCTTAAGAAATTTCACCCCCGAAATTCCTCAACTAAGAAACACAAAAATGGGTCCCGCATGCCTATCAACCATTTGCGATAATCAAACATGCATAATAAACACAACAGGCCTATCCTAGCATGCAGAATAACTATATTGCTAATAAAACCTTATCAGGCAAAGAGTTCTGGATACGACTTCCTTATGTTCTCCTCTGTTTCCCAAGTACTGTCATTCTCATTATCGTCCCACTGGACCTTAACCAATTTCGCCGTCTTCCTTCGAAGTTTCTTCGTATCATGTCCGACAATAAAAATCGTTTTGTAGCTCCTAACAGCCTCGGATTCCACCTTGATATCATTCAACTGATCTGGTGAAATAGTCATATCTGAATCATGCATGAACTTCCTTAACTGGGAAACATTAAATACGTTGTGCACTCCCGCCACCTTGTCTGGTAATCCAACTTTATACGCAAAATCCCCACTTGCTTGAGAACTAGAAATGGACCAACAAACCTTGATGCCAACTTACCTCTCCTGCCAAAATGAATCATACTCTTTAATGGAGAGATCTTGACGAATATCAGGTCGCCAACGGAGAATTTCAATTTTCTTCGTCTTTTATCAGCATAACTCTTCTTCCTATCTTGGGCAGCCTTCATTCGTTGTTGGATAACCTTGATTTTATCTGAAGTTTCTCTTATTACATCCGGCCCAAACACAAATTTCTCACCGCTTTCCAACCAACATGATGGTGAGTTGCACGGTCTTTCATACAAAGCTTCAAATAGAGCCATACCAAAAATAAATTGATAAATATTATTATATGCAAATTCAACTAGATGCAAATGGCCATCCCATGACCCTCCGAAATCAAATATACAAGCTCTTAAGAGATCCTCTAATACACGATTCACCCTCTCTATTTGACTATCAGTTTGAGGATGGTACATGTACTGAGATGTTATTCTGACCCTAAAGCCTCTTGTAAGCTCTTCCAAAACCCACTAGTAAATAATGGATCTCGGTCACTCACAATACCTTTAGGTACTCCATGGAATCTCACTACCCACTTCATATATAGTTCTGCTAACTTAGTCGTCGTTCTATTCGACTTGACTGGTATAAACCTTGCACTTTTGGTCAGTCGATCTACAATCACCTAAATACTATCATGACCCGATCTAGTCCTTGGCAAACCGTCAATGAATTCCATTGAGACTTGTTACCGTTTCCATTCGGGAATTTCCAACAGTTGTAACAAACCACTAGGCTTCTTTTGCTCGGCTTTGACTAGCTGGTAGTTCATGCACTTGGATATAAACTTCCCAACATCTCTCTTCATCCCTTCCCAATAGTAGTTAGCTTCATGTCTCGGTACATTTTGTTATCACCGGGGTGTATAGTTAGTTTCGAGTGATGACATTCTGTAAGCACTTCATCTCTCAATCCATTAACGTTGGGTACAACTAGTCTCCCATTCTTTCGAAGCCATCCTTCTCTATCAAGTTCATACTTGTTTATCTCCTTACCGTTGATACCCATCTCTAACTTGGAGATGATTTCTAATAGGTTAGGATCGTCCCTCTAACTGGAACAGATTCGCTTAATCAAAGTGGGTCTGATCGTCAAACTTGCTAACATCTCTGGTTCCAATTCGCACTTAGGTCTAAAATCATATCCTGCGATATATTTCAGTTTGTTCCATTCTGGAAACATAGCCCCCAAATTGGCATGTCTCCTAGTCAATGCGTCAGCTACCGCATTGCCCTTCCCGGGTGTGTATGCGATATTAAAATCATATGAAGCCAAGAACTCTAACCATCTCTACAGACAAAGACTTAAATCCTTCTGAGAGAAAAGATACTTTAATGACTTATGATCAGTAAACAATTCGAATCTTTCTCCTAAGAGATAATGTCTCCACATCTTCAATGCGAACATGATCGCTACCAATTCCAAATCATGGTAGGATATCTTTTCTCATGTGATTTCAGTTGCCAACTAGCATAGCCACAACCCTGCCTCCTTGCATTAATACAGCACCTAGTTCAGTACCACAGGCATCTGTGTATACCGTCGTCTCTTCGTTCCCCTTAGGAATAACTGACACTGGTGCACACATTTACTTTTCCTTTAGACTCGTAAATGCATACTCAAACCTTTCATCCCAGACGAAAGCTTGATTCTTCTTGGTCAACTGAGTTAACGGTGTCGCTATCTTGGAGAAGTCTTGGATAAACTTATGATTAATATCCACCTAACCCCAAGAAACTTCTCATGCTGATTGCATTCATGGGCATAGACCAATCTTTTACCGTAGCCACCTTCATAGGATCCATGACAATACAATTCTTTAAAACAACATGGCCCAAGAATCTCACTTCTCTCCTCCAGAAGTGACACATATAAAATTTTTCTTTCAATCGGTGTTTCCTCAACAACTCCATCACTGTCCCCAAATATTCCTTGTTTTCTTCCTCTTTCCTCGAGTAAACCAAGATATCGTCCACGAACACAAGAACAAACTTATTTAATTGATCCCTGAATACCCTATTCATGAGATCCACAAAGTATGCTGGTGCATTGGTCAACCCGAATTGCATGACCAACCACTCATAAAATCCAGACGGCGTTCGAAATGTCATTTTAGATATACTCTCCGCTGCTACTCTGAGCTGATTAAAACCTATCGTGATATCCAACTGGGAAAACACTCTTGCTCCATTTAGTTGATCAAACAAATCATCTATCCGTGGAAGAGGATACTTATTCTTCCTAGTCACCTTGTTCAACTCGCGGTAGTCTACACATTAGCGAAGGGAACCATCGGCCTTAGTGGAAAATACAACTGGTGCTCCCCACTCGAAAACACTCCTTCAAATAAATCCCTTCTTCAAAAGATCACTCACTTGCACCTCAAGCTCTCGATGCTCCCTCGGCGCCATACGACGAAGTGGCATCACTATAGGTCTGGCATCTTTCACTAAATCAATCTGAAACTCTATCTCTCGGTGTGGTGGAAGTCCGGTCACGTCCTCGAAGATCTCCGGATACTCGCCAGCAATAGGCACATTTAATAACTCATCCTGTGGGATGTCAAGGGAATGTAGAAAACTAGCCATCACCTCTTCACTAGGTAGGCAACCCAATACCACCCTCCGCGTAACAACCCGGAAAATACGAGCCAATTTAAAATATTTAAATTGGTTATTTCAAAGGAATTTGAACAATTGAAATAGAATATTTCAATAAAATAATGAGTTACAAATAGTGTGGCAGTTTGAAAATTTGAATTCAAACTTTGACTAACTGTGCCGGGTGGAAAATATAACGGATTTTAGTGAAATCAAAAATATTTAAATCTATTTATGAATGTTTTTCTAACAAATCTGAAAAATCGAAGTTTCACAGCGGGAATCAAAAGTTTTGGCCAAATGAATTTTCAGAAAGGTCGCTATATAGAATATAAAGCCCTTGAGAATAGAAATTTTGCAAACAACCTCGGAATTCGATGAAACCACTTTTGTTGGGTCCAGGATGTCAAACTATTGTTAGGTTTCAAATTTCATAATTTTTGAAGCTAGTATGTGAGCGTGGCAAAAGAAAATGTGTTTGGTCAATTTCTGTTAAATTGGATCGACCAGAAAATGGCCATTTTTCAAACGATCTCAGAATTCAACGAAACTAATTTTGTTGGGACCGTAGCATCAAAACATAGCTAGATTTATTTTTCTGGAGTTTTTCGAATCAGTTTGTGGCCCTAGCAAATTGAAATGTACGTTCAAATTGAATATTAAATGTTTTATACTTTAATTTGAAGAATAACTGACTGTAACAGTCGAATTGACCAACGAAACATATCCCATTGTGTCCGGAATGGGGGTATTTAGCTCGGGACGACAGTCGTTGGGTTTGAAAAACAGTTCGTTTAAGAAAACATTATTTTTGAATTTAATAAAACCGTGGACCAATAATTAAATTCCTTTCATTATTTTTAAAAATTAAAAATCTCAAAAAAAAACCTCGTATGCTCTTTAGACCGTCGATCCTCGACTTCCATCCTTTCCGACTCTTTTCCCGCCGCCTCGGCCATCTCCAGCCGTCGCCACCACCCTACCTCGACGCGCCTCCCTCCCCTCTTCAAATCCGACCCTACGTCGACCCCCCTCGTCGCCTCTATCGCCTAAATCGTTGACCCAAAGTCGACGACTTCCCTGCGTCGCCACGGCCAACTGCGGCCACCAGATCCGACCGCACATACCTCCGACTGCTCGCCTCTCTCACCTCTTCTACGTGATACCCTCCGATCCTTCCAACACTTCACGAATTTCACGAAATCTCCAAACCCTAGTTCGAACCAGCATTGAAAGGTGAGTCCTTTTTTATGTTTGAACTTTGAAAAATCATATCTTTTTAGTGTGTTGATGAAACTCGATGAAACAGGAAACATCGGGACCGCAAGGAGGCTCTCTACCATATAGAAGAGATCGCCGATTTTTCTCAGCCATCTACGATTTTTAGCACTCCGAAAACCAAAGTGAGAAATCTAAATTAAATGAAATTGAATAGATAATGTCATGTATAAATTATATAAGCGAAATATAATTTATATACGTGTTGTATACCACATATACATGCGTAGTATAAGTTGTATGAGCGAAGTATGAATTATACATGCATTATTTAAATGATATGTGTTGAAATGCAAGTGAAATATGGAAAATAAATATATACTCCCCTCATCCACAAACCATGGACGATATTTATTGTTGTGAATTGGTGTGAAAATTGGGTGAAAAATTCAAATGGTTGAATAATTGTTTGTGGTTGATATTGTTTGGTTATGGTTGAAAAATGCCCATTGGTGATTGAAATAAATTGGAAATAATTGTGGAAATCAAATAAAACATGCCTCCTGCGTGCGAACTAGATGCATGAATCCCCATTGTCAAAAACCGCGAGGTTTTAAGGTAGAGCGAGGAGCCGTACTAGGGACGGTGCCGGTTTTAACTACCCTTCCGTTATGCTGCCGAAATTTTGAATAATATCTATGTGTTAGAATTATTTTCATATGTTGAAATTATTTTCATGCATTAAAACTGAAGTCATGTGTTGAAAAATATCCATGTGTGGAAATGCTCATGTGTTGAGAAGTGATGTGTGAAAATTAAATTCATGTGTGAATGAATAATGTGTTTAAACATTAAAATCACATTTTTATAATATATATATGAAGTATGTAAAATATTCGCCTTATATATAAATAGTTTCAACAATAAAAATTTCATCTTTCTTATATGAACAAACCATATAAAATATCCATGTGTGGAAATGCTCATGTGTTGAGAAGTGTGTGTGTTGAAAAGGTTCATGTGTTGAATAAAAGATTGAACAATAAAAATTACATTTTTATTGAAACTATGAAGTGTTAAAAACATTCATGTGTTGAATAAATATTTTAGATGATGAAAATACCATTTTTATCATATATGTCATTTGCTAAAGATACACTAGTGTTGAAATAAATATTTGTGAAGTGAATATTATTTTTAACATGTAAAGGAACTAAATAAAATAGTCATGTGTTGAAATATATTTTAGTTCGCCAAAAATATTATTTTTATTGAAATGTGAAGTGTTAAAAATAACCACTCGTTCAAATAAATATGCATGAGTTGAAATATTCATTAATTAGCTAATGATGTGATTTTTGCTTATGAATGCAACATTAGAATGAATGGTGACTTTAAACCAAAGAGAACCGAAAATGAAATTGAATAGAAAATGATAAGTGATGAAAATTGCATATATGTACATGCATATTTATTGAACAGGTTATAGCAAAGAGGCTAGAGAAGAGGAATAAAATTGTGTGCTCGACAAATAGGTACATGTTTACTGTTTTGTTTGGGTGATGATTTTATGAGCCTATTGGCTAGCCGCTTGGCTTTTTCTTTTTCTTTTTGAGATGAGACACCCATGTGGCTATTTGGGAATTTTCTCAGCCTCTCCCGTACAAAGGAGGTTATGGCGAAATTTTCCAAAATTTAAAGGCGTTAGTGAAATATTTGAAGTGAAAACGATACTGAAATCGTCGAATGAACTATATTTATATAAATATATAAATATAAATAAAATTAAAACGAATCGTGGCCATGTAGTTTGTGTTTTGAAACCGTGATTTCAGACAACTAGTGCGGGAAATCCGACCATTGGATTTTCCCGAAACCGCAACCGTTGGGTTCGCCTTGGAAATACCTTTCCAACGGCACCAACTTTGTAAAGATCCGACGGTTGGATTGTCTGAAATGTTTAATTCAAATCTAAAGAAAAACAGCGCCAGAATCGATTATATTTATGTATAAATATAAATATAATTAAATTAAATCGAATAACGACGCTGCAGTTCGTAATTTGAAACCGTGATTTCAAACGACTAGTATGGGAGATCCGACCCTCGGATTTTCCCAAAACTGCAACCGTTGGATTCGTTTTGAAATGATCTTTCTAATGATATAAAATTTGTGAAGATCCAACGGTTAGATTATCAGATATGTGTAAAACAAATTTAATGAAAAACAGCGCCAATTCTTCGGCACGACCTGAAATGTCGTTTAATTGAATATGGGCGTTTTTAAATAAATATTATTGGCGATATAGAATGGAAATAAACCGATTTTGCTTGGTTTGCTTGATATGTGATGGTTGAATGTATTTAACATGAAAACTATACTAATGAACTGAAATATGAATTTTGAGTGATTTAACCATGTGATGAATTGATTTGAAAATTAAATATACGTGGATTATTTGAAAAGGCTGAGTTTAATCTCATTTCAAATAATCGATCGACGATGAGAAGTCGAAGTGTTGAAGACGGTTGAAGACCGACGATCTTCACATTGGATGGATGGGCGCCACTGATGCTCATGATTGGAGTAGCTACCTTGAAGGAGCTGAAGTAGTAGTAGTCCGGACGTATTGTTGATTGTGCGGATAAGCGAGGAATTTGGTGCCTCCGACTTCGTTCAAACCCAGAACGAACTTACAAATGGACTGTGTGTCTGACATTGGATTTTGTTTTATGTTGATTGATCTCTATTGAATATATATCTGTTTGGCGGCGGAGAATTTATTCTCTTGCTCAACGCCCTTCTCAGAGACGTACGAGCTCAGAGGTTATATATAGATAGAAATCAGTCGCATGGAGTGGATTGCCTGTGTGGCACGCCTAAGTGGCATGTGATCAAGGCTTCTGTGTAAAAACCCGTAACTTCTTCGTAAAGGAAAGCGGCGGATAGTTCGAGAACAAGCCAAAACAAAACGCATACAGAAGAACATTTCATTGTATATTACAACAATGCATCAGATTACAAGAATATATAGAGTATAAATGAATATTACACAGAAATATCAGAGATTTAAATTACATTTAAATACATAGCAGCGGAAAATAATACAATACACAACTAGAAGAGATATACGGATACAAAGCTTTCCGGATATCGTTCCAGCTGTAAACCAGGATCCTATGAATAAAAATCTGCAAAACCAAAACTACTAGCTACCCGTGTCAAAATAAGGGGCACCCAGAGTTTAGGTTAAAACAATAAACTCTAGGTCAGTCATGTGACTGGTGTGAGAACTAAAACAGTTATTAATCTTTTTCTATTTTAAAGTTAGGCAAATCAAGGGACCACGCCGTATAACACGGAACGGGTTTCCTCCCAAGAATACCCGTGCATAAAACAAACAGCGCAATGCTAAATAAAGAAAAATGAAGCTGTTATAAGACCCAGGTCCTATCACACAATGCAACGCAAGCCGGGGGATAGGGTTTTCCCTTATAACAGCCAAAGAATGCTTGATACGTTTTAAAACAAATCATTTGATACTATTATAAGTGCATAGTGTATAAAACAACTTCAAATCATAAGTATCAATCATAGGCGGCATGGGTACCATATATCATTTCGCCATATATAGGTTTACAAATAAAACCGCAAATGTCACGTATTTGGAAATTGGATTTCCGTCTATGAACCGAGGCAAAAGATAGTCCTCAACCGATTCGAGACGCTCTAGCCCGCCCCTCAGGCAAGCGCGCAGGCAAGCCTTTAGATCCTCAGGGCCGGTCCACCGATGTGGATTATTATGCCTGAACACTACGTCTCCCCACCCTATGGGGTGTAAGTCTGGTCCGTCAGCCGACCAGAATGCATCGGCCGAAACCGATATAACCGAGGCGCCTCGCAACAGCAACAACCACATAAGTCAAACTCGTCAGGGCGTGTAAAACCACTGACGCCACTTCTAGCTAGAAAGAAACGCATGCCCTCCCTGACGTCCTCTCCCGTTTTTGGTTCATACCGGGTGTGAAACACGCGAAGTAAACGTTACACAAAGCTACGCCACAAAGGCCTTGCTTTGATCATCACCACAAGACTTTGCTTTTCAACAGAAGCCTCGATCAATTGCCACTTAGGCATGCCACACAGGCAATTCACTCCATGCGTTTGATATCCATCAATATATAACCCCTGAGCTCGTACGTCTCAGAGAAGGGCGTTAAGCAAGAGAATAAATTCTCCGCCGCCAAACAGATATATATTTAATAGAGATCAATCACACAGACTAAAATCCAATGTCAGACACACAGTCCATTTACAAGTCCGTTCTGGGTCTGAACGAAACCGGAGGCACCTAGTACCCCGCATATCCATCGATCTCCAAGTACGTCTGGACGATCACCAACTGTTTACATCTTCTTGGGTGTACAGCCCAATCAAGATCATCAGTTATCACCCAAACGACGTGAAGACCTCCGGTCTTCGACCATCGTCTTCATCTTCGACTTATCGTCGTATCAGTTATTCAGAATGGGATAAACCCGGTCTTTCCGAATAACTCGCGTGTATTTTAAATAAGTGTTACACAAACACAACATACGCCTCATTCCAATTCATTAGTCACTAACCGTAAATTAATCAAGAGAATAATTCCCCAAATATTAACCCCGAAGGCCGAAACCAACATCAGATCAATATCCAGAAAACCATTCTGTTTGGCTAACCGACAGTCAATTTCTAAATTTCACATTCATAGGGAAAGGTTCCCATTAATTTTATCCAAGATAAATTTCTTGAATTTATTCTTTAATCTATTTTTGAATATCAACTCAAACTAGTCGGGATTAGCGAACCTTACCGAAGTAATCATTTGTTTTAATTTCCCAATCCCAACCTATTCATCCCATGAAGTAAAACTGGTAATACTTCATATCTAACACCACGGTGTTATCGGTAAATTCAATTACAATTTCACGTTCAAATCTAATTAAAGATTTAACTATCGCCTGGAGTAAAACTGGTGATACTCCATTCTCGATTATTTCAATCTAATTAAAGATTCATTAAAACTCTACTTAGTTTTAATCTTTGACTGGGTTAAAGAATCAGTGTCATTTAAAACACGGTTCACGATAAACCCAAAATCACATTCCATTGATTATCGGGTTAAAGAACGAGTGTTATTTAAAACACTGTTCACGATAAACCCAAAAATCAATATCAATTCAATTCCAATTAAATATTATTTAATTGGTACACTTCGTTAAATCTAAACAAAAAGATTTAATCTTTTCTCAACTGGGTTCAAGAACAGTGTTAGTGAAGACACCATTCACGACAAACCCAAATCACATTTGATATTCAATACAAGGCTCTGAATAGAAAATATACCGGCTTATATTCAATATCAAATTCTACGACTAACAAATATCACATTGGAAATAACGATATATATATATATATATATCTTTCAAATTCCCATAACAATATTTGTATAATCACGAAATCCAACATCGAAATATTCCGAAGACAATTTCGATTCAAATCCATTCCAATGCAATCATTGGAAATTTTGGTTATTTTCAAAACCATTTCAAATTCAATTTATTTATTTAAAAATAAATAGAATTATATTTCTAGTTCAAAACTAGTTCATTTCGATAAAAATCTATTTTTATCTTTTCAAATATGGAGTTTTTCATCCCAAATCTTCACAAATCATTTCTTATGATTTTACACAAATTATTACTATTTTTAATAATTTTATCAAGACCCGTACAGTCGATTTCCATCAACGGCCATCGAACTGCACTTACAGCGACCTTTTTCAAATTTGATTTGGACATAATTCCAAATCCAACCGTTAGATTTCTAATTTCTAATATTCTTTAGAAATCTCTTTTCGATACGAACCCAACGGTTCCGGTTTTAGGAGAATCCGACGGTCGGATCTCCCGCAATGTCAGTTTGAAATAAATGGTCGAAATTCACGAATTGCCGCGGCGCGGCGCGTTCTATTCAGGCCATTATATTATATATATAATATATATAATATATATTTCGTCGATTTCTATTTAAATCGAATTATATAAATAGTTTTGAATTCGTTTCAAAAACCTTTTCAACTTCCATTTCAATTCAAATCAAAATTGAATTCTTCTTTATAAATTCGTTTTAAAATTCATTTTTATTCAATTCAATTTGAATTCATTTAAAATTCGCTTTCAATTCAATTTGAATTTGTTTTCAATTCTTTTCGAAATCGTTTTCAATTCATTTCATTTTGAAATTGTTTTCAATTCATTTCGAAATCGTTTTCAATTTAATTTGAATTCGTTTTCAATTCAATTCATTTCGAAATCGTTTTCAATTTATTTCATTTTGAAATCGTTTTCAATTCATTTCTAAATCGTTTTCAATTTAATTTGAATTCGTTTTCAATTCAATTCATTTCGAAATCGTTTTCAATTCATTTCGAAATCGTTTTCAATTTAATTTGAATTCGTTTTCAATTCAATTCATTTCGAAATCGTTTTCAATTCAATTCATTTCGAAATCGTTTTCAATTCAATTCATTTCGAAATCGTTTTCAATTCAATTCATTTCGAAATCGTTTTCAATTCAATTCATTTCGAAATCGTTTTAAAATCGATATAAATATCGTTCACGTCAAAATGGCGTCAATCTAATCAACACGGCTTCATAAATTTCTATTTTCAAATATTCTATTTCAAATATTTCATTTTCAAAATAGTTGTTATTATCAAAATATTTCGTTCAACACATGACCAATCTCAATGAATGAGTACTGTCAACACATGAACTTTTATTTTATAATGATAAAGATGCAAACTTTATTACTAAAATATTTCGTTCAACACATGACCAATCTCAATGAATGAGTACTGTCAACACATGAACTTTTATTTTATAATATTCTTTATTTTCTAAATTGGAATGAGGCCCAATCAATTACCATATAAAGTTAATTATATGGATTTTCATACAACACATGTATATAATAGCATTGAAAAATAATCAACCATCAACCAAAGTGCACTACACTGTATAAGCATCAAATATAGATATCTAACGCTTATAACAGCCTGTCAATCAATCGATCGACATATTTAATCAATCAGGATGAGTGAACTTCATATTTCATCCCAACACCCGTGTGGGGTTTCAAACAATCAAACACATATTTTATTTGTGCTGTTGGGCGATGTGTAAAATTTATCGTCCCAATCAATGTCATTCAAATAGGTGTACATAAACAAACCGTCCGGTTTATAAATGAATATTTTATTTTATTCGCTTCACGTTAAAATTATGTTTTTAATGATAAAACATTTTATTTCAACCTATGAATTTCTATTCAATTCATTTACACAATAAAATGATATTTTTATTTTCTAACATATTTTAGAAAATTTCGGCGGCATAACGGCACGATACTAGAAACGGGACGAGGCCTAGCCTTATCCCCTGTCTAGTGAAGGCCCACGCCATTCACACATCAATCAAAATCACCAAACAACCAAATTCAAATCAAATTATATAACTAAGCTATGCAACCAAACAAACAAGTCCATGGTCTGTGGACGATTGTGTCGGGTGCTACTAAGCACCGTCTGCATCCTAGTATATATATATATATATAAATAGAAATGAAATTGAAAGGTGAGAAATTCTCACATATAGCTATCCAAACATCTTGACTCTTCTTTGATAGAAATCTTCATCGTCATCGCATCTTCGTCATCTTCATTGCCCGTAGTCACTATAAATATAAAAATCACATTTTTATATTCTCTATTATATAAAAATCATATTTTTATCGCTAACTTCATATTGTGAAAATATCGCTATTTCATATTTGTAAAAATAGAATTTTCACTTCGTTATACTTTATATAAAAATCGAATTTTTACTATGCTATTCAATATATAAAAATCGAATTTTTACTATGCTGTTATATAGATAAAAATTATATTTTTATCACGTTATTTTCCATATAAAGATTTCCCTTTTCTAAAATAAAGATTTCACCTTTATAAAAATATAGACTTCGCCTTTTCAAATTTAAAGATTTCATCTTTATAAAAATCTCATTTTTATTTTTCTACACATATAAAGATGATATTTTTAATATTCCTATCATGTAAAAATTATATTCCTAATTCTCTACCTAACCAAAAATCATATTTTTACATCTTCTATATAGTAAAGACTATATTTTTAATACTTTAAAAATATAAAAATCATATTTTTATTTTGCCACTCGTATAAAAGTTATATTTTTATTACTTTAAAAATATAAAAATCATATTTTTCACTTACTACTATATAAAAGATTACATTTTTATAACTTTACAACATAAATGAAATTCAGTTTATATAATAAATAAATTTCAGTTTATATAATAAATAAAATTCAGTTTCGAAATCTTTTAAAAAAAAACAGTTTAAAATTCTAAAAAATCAGTTTTACTTTTCCACTTATATAAAATAAAAATAAAACAAATAAATTAAAAAACCGACTTACAGAGGGGGGGACTGTGCTGGTGGTGGCAGCAGGGTAGTGGGGGTCTTCTCCGTTCGTCAGTGGCTGAGGGAAGGGGGGGTTGCGGGCTTCAGGGTCTGGGTTCGGGTGAGAGAAGGGCGCGAGGCTGAGGGACATCGGAGGGGAGGGTTGCGGAGGAGGTTGGCCGGCGGCAGGGTGCTCCGGCGTGGGCGGATCGGAGGGGCGACGGGCGAGGTATCGAGGGTTTTTTTTTCTTTTTATGTTGAAATCGATTGAATCAGATATGAAGGGGGGGGCCAACCTGAAGAAGATAAGGGGAGGAGGGAGATTTAATTAATTAATTTTTTTATTTATTTTATCCCACGGAGTTGACTTTTAATTCGAACACTAAATGAGGCCCAACGACTGTCGCCCCTGGCTAATCACCCCCATTCCGAACACAATGGGATATGTTTCGTAGGTTGATTCGACTGTTTGAATCAGTTTCCGTTAAATTTACATTTAAATCACTTTATTGAATTTTAAACGTACATTTCAAATTACCGGGGTCACATACTAACCAGATAAATTCCAGAAAAATATTTTCTAGCTTCGTATTGACGATACGGTCCTAACAAAACTAGTTTCGTCGAATTCTGAGACCGTTGGAAAAATGGCCATTTTCCAGTCGATTAAAATCAACTGAAACTGGTCAAACGCGTTCTCCTTTGCCACGCTCACATATTGATTTGAAAAATTATGAAATTTGGAATCTAGCAATAACTTGACATCATGGACCCAACAAAAGTGGTTTCGTCGAAATCCGAGGTCATTTGCAAAATTGTCCATTTTTAAAGGCCTGAATTCCATAGCGACTATTCAGAATTTTCAACTGGACATATCTTATCATTTATAAAGTGAAATCTCAGTTTGTTAACTTCGTTGGAAAGATATCGTCAATTAGATCATAATGTTTTTGGTTTCACTAAAATCCGGATTGTTTTGCACCCGGTACATTCAATTGAAGTTTGAAATCGAATTATCGAACTACCGCGCCATTTTCAATTCTATTTATAAATATATATAAATATTTATATTCTAACGACGACGCATATAATATATACGTTCGAATTCTATTCAAAATAAATTTTTCTTCGATATTATTTAAAATAATTCATTTTAAATAATCAAAATTCGCTAAAATTGCCAAAATAAAAATTTTAAACTGGCCCAGATTTTGCGGGTTATTACAATCTCCCCCACTTAAAACTTTTCGTCCCCGAAAAGGAACAAAGTCGAAAGCGGTTTGATTATTCAACTCTACGCTCGATCTGGCTTCTATTCTCCAACTCTTTAGTTTCTGAGAATTTTCAAAATTTCAAAAATTTGGCTAACACCCTAAATTTTCGAAAAATTTCGCCATAACCTCCCCTGCACCGGGAGCATCGGGGAATTTCAAATAGCTTCCCCGGTCCTTCTAATCTCAAAAAGAAAAAGAAAAAGCCAAGCGGCTAGCCAATAGGCTCATAAAATCATCATCACCCAAACAAAACAGTAAATTATGTAATAAACATGTACCTATTTGTCGGGCAAACAAATTTTATTCTCTGGCTCTAGCCTCCTTGCTATGACCTGTTCAATGTAAGTATATGTATATGCAAACAAATGCGACCAATTTTCAATATAATTCAATATTTGGTTCAATTAGGCTAAATGGTTAAAATTTAGCAAACAAATAAACAAACAACACAAACATCAATCAATTAGTGAATTAGATTATCAAATTCATAATTTTGATACATATACTGAAAATCTTGTTTTGATGCCAAATCACAACAATAGGCCCTATCTAATTTTGGTTCTCACACCAGTCAATAGGAAATATATAGATATTACACGTTCGTCACTCGAATATAAATTCCAATGATGGAGCTCCATCATCAAAATCACCTCCGGGCGATTAGAGTGTAATTCTATATCTATCCAGTATATTAAAACTTCAAATACACGTTTGCAAGGCGTATATGCAAAATCTTTATATATTGGATTGTCCTAATCAATATAAAATAAATAATCAAATATGAATAGTTGATTTAAATTTTCAAAACAAAAATTGTTTTCACTTTAAAAATATACTCTTCACACTCGTTCTAGGATACTACTGATCCCATCTCTAACGAGTCATTCCCATCGGATGTTACTAATCCAATATCTGATGAATTCTTTCGTATGTTTCTAATGTGTCTTGTTCTCTAGCTTTGTAAACCAAAGCTCTAATACCACCTGTAAAAACCCGTAACTTCCCCGTAAAGGAAAGCGGCGGATAGTTCGAGAACAAGCCAAAACAAAACGCATACAGAAGAACATTTCATTGTATATTACAACAATGCATTAGATTACAAGAATATATAGAGTATAAATGAATATTACACAGAAATATCAGAGATTTAAATTACATTTAAATACATAGCAGCGGAAAATAATACAATACACAACTAGAAGAGATATACGGATACAAAGCTTTCCGGATATCGTTCCAGCTGTAAACCAGGATCCTGTGAATAAAAATCTGCAAAACCAAAACTACTAGCTGCCAGTGTCAAAATAAGGGGCACCCAGAGTTTAGGTTAAAAAAATAAACTCCAGGTCAGTCATGTGACTGGTGTGAGAACTAAAACAGTTATTAATCTTTTTCTATTTTAAAGTTAGGCAAATCAAGGGACCACACCGTATAACACGGAACAGGTTTCCTCCCAAGAATACCCGTGCATAAAACAAACAGCGCAATGCTAAATAAAGAAAAATGAAGCTGTTATAAGACCCAGGTCCTATCACACAATGCAACGCAAGCCGGGGGATAGGGTTTTCCCTTAGAACAGCCAAAGAATGCTTGATACGTTTTAAAACAAATCATTTGATACTATTATAAGTGCATAGTGTATAAAACAACTTCAAATCATAAGTATCAATCATAGGCGGCATGGGTACCATATATCATGTCGCCATATATAGGTTTACAAATAAAACCGCAAATGTCACGTATTTGGAAATTGGATTTCCGTCTATGAACCGAGGCAAAAGATAGTCCTCAACCGATTCGAGACGCTCTAGCCCGCCCCTCAGGCAAGCGCGCAGGGAAGCCTTTAGATCCTCAGGGCCGGTCCACCGATGTGGATTATTATGCCAGAACACTACGTCTCCCCACCCTATGGGGTGTAAGTCTGGTCCGTCAGCCGACCAGAATGCATCGGCCGAAACCGATATAACCGAGGCGCCTCGCAACAGCAACAACCACATAAGTCAAACTCGTCAGGGCGTGTAAAACCACTGACGCCACTTCTAGCTAGAAAGAAACGCATGCCCTCCCTGACGTCCTCTCCCGTTTTTGGTTCATATCGGGTGTGAAACACGCGAAGTAAACGTTACACAAAGCTACGCCACAAAGGCCTTGCTTTGATCATCACCACAAGACTTTGCTTTTCAACAGAAGCCTCGATCAATTGCCACTTAGGCATGCCACACAGGCAATTCACTCCATGCGTTTGATATCCATCAATATATAACCCCTGAGCTCGTACGTCTCAGAGAAGGGCGTTAAGCAAGAGAATAAATTCTCCGCCGCCAAACAGATATATATTTAATAGAGATCAATCACACAGACTAAAATCCAATGTCAGACACACAGTCCATTTACAAGTCCGTTCTGGGTCTGAACGAAACCGGAGGCACGTAGTACCCCGCATATCCATCGATCTCCAAGTACGTCTGGACGATCACCAACTGTTTCCATCTTCTTGGGTGTACAGCCCAATCAAGATCATCAGTTATCACCCAAACGACGTGAAGACCTCCGGTCTTCGACCATCGTCTTCATCTTCGACTTATCGTCGTATCAGTTATTCAGAATGGGATAAACCCGGTCTTTCCGAATAACTCGCGTATATTTTAAATAAGTGTTACACAAACACAACATACGCCTCATTCCAATTCATTATTCACTAACCGTAAATTAATCAAGAGAATAATTCCCCAAATATTAACCCCGAAGGCCGAAACCAACATCAGATCAATATCCAGAAAACCATTCTGTTTGGCTAACCGACAGTCAATTTCTAAATTTCACATTCATAGGGAAGGGTTCCCATTAATTTTATCCAAGATAAATTTCTTGAATTTATTCTTTAATCTATTTTTGAATATCAATTCAAAATAGTCGGGATTAGCGAACCTTACCGAAGTAATCATTTGTTTTAATTTCCCAATCCCAACCTATTCATCCCATGAAGTAAAACTGGTAATACTTTATATCTAACACCACGGTGTTATCGGTAAATTCAATTACCATTTCACATTAAAATCTAATTAAAGATTTAACTATCGCCTGGAGTAAAACTGGTGATACTCCATTCTCGATTATTTCAATCTAATTAAAGATTCATTAAAACTCTACTTAGTTTTAATCTTTGACTGGGTTAAAGAATCAGTGTCATTTAAAACACGGTTCACGATAAACCCAAAATCACATTCCATTGATTATCGGGTTAAAGAACGAGTGTTATTTAAAACACTGTTCACGATAAACCCAAAAATCAATATCAATTCAATTCCAATTAAATATTATTTAATTGGTACACTTCGTTAAATCTAAACAAAAAGATTTAATCTTTTCTCAACTGGGTTCAAGAACAGTGTTAGTGAAGACACCATTCACGACAAACCCAAATCACATTTGATATTCAATACAAGGCTCTGAATAGAAAATATACCGGCTTATATTCAATATCAAATTCTACGACTAACAAATATCACATTGGAAATAACGATATATATATATATATATATATATCTTTCAAATTCCCATAACAATATTTGTATAATCACGAAATCCAACATCGAAATATTCCGAAGACAATTTCGATTCAAATCCATTCCAATGCAATCATTGGAAATTTTGGTTATTTTCAAAACCATTTCAAATTCAATTTATTTATTTAAAAATAAATAGAATTATATTTCTAGTTCAAAACTAGTTCATTTCGATAAAAATCTATTTTTATCTTTTCAAATATGGAGTTTATCATCCCAAATCTTCACAAATCATTTCTTATGATTTTACACAAATTATTACTATTTTTAATAATTTTATCAATGCCCGTACAGTCGATTTCCATCAACGGCCATCGAACTGCACTTACAGCGACCTTTTTCGAATTTGATTTGGACATAATTCCAAATCCAACCGTTAGATTTCTAATTTCTAATATTCTTTAGAAAGCTCTTTTCGATACGAACCCAACGGTTCCGGTTTTAGGAGAATCCGACGGTCGGATCTCCCGCAATGTCAGTTTGAAATAAATGGTCGAAATTCACGAACTGCCGCGGCGCGGCGCGTTCTATTCAGGCCATTATATTATATATATAATATATATAATATATATTTCGTCGATTTCTATTTAAATCGAATTATATAAATAGTTTTGAATTCGTTTCAAAAACCTTTTCAACTTCCATTTCAATTCAAATCAAAATTGAATTCTTCTTTATAAATTCGTTTTAAAATTCATTTTTATTCAATTCAAATTTCAATTCAATTTGAATTCATTTAAAATTCGCTTTCAATTCAATTTGAATTCGTTTTCAATTCATTTCGAAATCGTTTTCAATTCATTTCATTTTGAAATCGTTTTCAATTCATTTCGAAATCGTTTTCAATTTAATTTGAATTCGTTTTCAATTCAATTCATTTCGAAATCGTTTTCAATTTATTTCATTTTGAAATCGTTTTCAATTCATTTCGAAATCGTTTTCAATTTAATTTGAATTAGTTTTCAATTCAATTCATTTCGAAATCGTTTTCAATTCATTTCGAAATCGTTTTCAATTTAATTTGAATTCGTTTTCAATTCAATTCATTTCGAAATCGTTTTCAATTCAATTCATTTCGAAATCGTTTTCAATTCAATTCATTTCGAAATCGTTTTCAATTCAATTCATTTCGAAATCGTTTTCAATTCAATTCATTTCGAAATCGTTTTAAAATCAATATAAATATCGTTCACGTCAAAATGGCGTCAATCTAATCAACACGGCTTCATAAATTTCTATTTTCAAATATTCTATTTCAAATATTTCTTTTTCAAAATAGTTGTTATTATCAAAATATTTCGTTCAACACATGACCAATCTCAATGAATGAGTACTGTCAACACATGAACTTTTATTTTATAATGATAAAGATGCAAACTTTATTACTAAAATATTTCGTTCAACACATGACCAATCTCAATGAATGAGTACTGTCAACACATGAACTTTTATTTTATAATATTCTTTATTTTCTAAATTGGAATGAGGCCCAATCAATTACCATATAAAGTTAATTATATGGATTTTCATACAACACATGTATATAATAGCATTGAAAAATAATCAACCATCAACCAAAGTGCACTACACTGTATAAGCATCAAATATAGATATCTAACGCTTATAACAGCCTGTCAATCAATCGATCGACATATTTAATCAATCAGGATGAGTGAACTTCATATTTCATCCCAACACCCGTGTGGGGTTTCAAACAATCAAACACATATTTTATTTGTTCTGTTGGGCGATGTGTAAAATTTATCGTCCCAATCAATGTCATTCAAATAGGTGTACATAAACAAACCGTCCGGTTTATAAATGAATATTTTATTTTATTCACTTCACGTTAAAATTATGTTTTTAACGATAAAACATTTTATTTCAACCTATGAATTTCTATTCAATTCATTTACACAATAAAATGATATTTTTATTTTCTAACATATTTTAGAAAATTTCGGCGGCATAACGGCACGATACTAGAAACGGGACGAGGCCTAGCCTTATCCCCGGTCTAGTGAAGGCCCACGCCATTCACACATCAATCAAAATCACCAAACAACCAAATTCAAATCAAATTATATAACTAAGCTATGCAACCAAACAAACAAGTCCATGGTCTGTGGACGATTGTGTCGGGTGCTACTAAGCACCGTCTGCATCCTAGTATATATATATAAATAGAAATGAAATTGAATGGTGAGAAATTCTCACATATAGCTATCCAAACATCTTGACTCTTCTTTGATAGAAATCTTCATCGTCATCGCATCTTCGTCATCTTCATTGCCCGTAGTCACTATAAATATAAAAATCACATTTTTATATTCTCTATTATATAAAAATCATATTTTTATCGCTAACTTCATATTGTGAAAATAGAATTTTCATCGCTATTTCATATTTGTAAAAATAGAATTTTCACTTCGTTATACTTTATATAATAATCAAATTTTTACTATGCTATTCAATATATAAAAATCGAATTTTTACTATGCTGTTATATAGATAAAAATTATATTTTTATCACGTTATTTTCCATATAAAGATTTCCCTTTTCTAAAATAAAGATTTCACCTTTATAAAAATATAGACTTCGCCTTTTCAAATTTAAAGATTTCATCTTTATAAAAATCTCATTTTTATTTTTCTACACATATAAAGATGATATTTTTAATATTCCTATCATGTAAAAATTATATTCCTAATTCTCTACCTAACCAAAAATCATATTTTTACATCTTCTATATAGTAAAGACTATATTTTTAATACTTTAAAAATATAAAAATCATAATTTTATTTTTCCACTCGTATAAAAGTTATATTTTTATTACTTTAAAAATATAAAAATCATATTTTTCACTTACTACCATATAAAAGATTACATTTTTATAACTTTACAACATAAATGAAATTCAGTTTATATAATAAATAAATTTCAGTTTATATAATAAATAAAATTCAGTTTCGAAATCTTTTTAAAAAAAAACAGTTTAAAATTCTAAAAAATCAGTTTTACTTTTCCACTTATATAAAATAAAAATAAAACAAATAAATTAAAAAAACCGACTTATAGAGGGGGGGACTGTGCTGGTGGCGGCAGCAGGGTAGTGGGGGTCTTCTCCGTTCGTCAGTGGCTGAGGGAGGGGGGGTTGCGGGCTTCAGGGTCTGGGTTCGGGTGAGAGAAGGGCGCGAGGCTGAGGGACATCGGAGGGGAGGGTTGCGGAGGAGGTTGGCCGGCGGCAGGGTGCTCCGGCGTGGGCGGATCGGAGGAGCGACGGGCGAGGTGTCGAGGGTTTTTCTTTTCCTTTTATGTTGAAATCGATTGAATCAGATATGAAGGGGGGGGGGCAACCTGAAGAAGATAAGGGGAGGAGGGAGATTTAATTAATTAATTTTTTTATTTATTTTATCCCACGGAGTTAACTTTTAATTCGAACACTAAATGAGGCCCAACGACTGTCGCCCCTAGCTAATCACCCCCATTCCGAACACAATGGGATATGTTTCGTAGGTTGATTCGACTGTTTGAATCAGTTTCCGTTAAATTTACATTTAAATCACTTTATTGAATTTTAAACGTACATTTCAAATTACCGGGGTCACATACTAACCAGAAAAATTCCAGAAAAATATTTTCTAGCTTCGTATTGACGATACGGTCCTAACAAAACTAGTTTCGTTGAATTCTGAGACCGTTGGAAAAATGGCCATTTTCCAGTCGATTAAAATCAACTGAAACTGGTCAAACGCGTTCTCCTTTGCCACGCTCACATATTGATTCGAAAAATTATGAAATTTGGAATCTAGCAATAACTTGACATCATGGACCCAACAAAAGTGGTTTCGTCGAAATCCGAGGTCATTTGCAAAATTGTCCATTTTTAAAGGCCTGAATTCCATAGCGACTATTCAGAATTTTCAACTGGACATATCTTATCATTTATAAAGTGAAATCTCATTTTGTTAACATCGTTGGAAAGATATCGTCAATTAGATCATAATGTTTTTGGTTTCACTAAAATCCGGATTGTTTTGCACCCGGTACATTCAATTGAAGTTTGAAATCGAATTATCGAACTACCGCGCCATTTTCAATTCTATTTATAAATATATATAAATATTTATATTCTAACGACGACGCATATAATATATACGTTCGAATTCTATTCAAAATAAATTTTTCTTCGATATTATTTAAAATAATTCATTTTAAATAATCAAAATTCGCTAAAATTGCCAAAATAAAAATTTTAATCTGGCCCAGATTTTGCGGGTTATTACATTCTGTTGCAAAGCAAAGTCTTGTGGTTGATGATCAAAGCATGGTCTGTGTGACGTAGCTTTGTGTATAGCGTGGATTCGCGAGCCTCACACCTCGGTATGAGTCAAAAACGGGTGAAGGACCGCTGGGAGAGCACTATGTTTCTTTCTAGCTAGGGTGGTGTCAGTTACCTACCAGCCTTGACATTTATATATACTTTTCACCTGTGTGGTTGTTGGAATACGAGGCGCCTCGATTATAGGTCTGTAAGGACCGGGAAACGTGTGTTTAGGAATTGCCAATCCTCAAAAGTAAGAGAGGACCGTCCCAGCCGATTCCAAGGACCGCTGTGTGCGATCCTGGGACATTTGCTAGAGTGTCTCGAACGGAGAGGAGCGTGCCCGTTGCCTCGACTCATGATGGAATCCAATTTCCAATACGAAATGTGCGGATGTGATTATATTACTAGGGTGGTGTCAGTTACCTACCAGCCTCAACCCATGCTGTCTATGATTGATATTTATGATTGAATTTGCTTTTGAAATGTATATACACTAGTAATAATATCAAACACATTTGTTTTATACGTATGAAGCATTTTTGGCCATTATAGGGTAAAACTCAATCCTCCGGCTTGCGTTGCATTGTATGATGGGACCTGAGTCTTATAATGGCTTCATTTTGATAAAAAGCATTGCGATGATTTAACCGTTTACTTTATTTCATGCACTAGCACTTATTGGAGTAAACCCGTTCCGCGAAAGTGGCGTGGTCCTTTGATTTGCCTTATTATTGTTGTTTAGTATGTTAAGTAGATTTCTCATACCAGTCCAATGACTGTCTCGTAGTTTGTTTCACCTTGCAAACTCGGGTGCCCTTATTTTCACACGGGCAGCATAGTTACAGGTAGCTGACATATTTTGGGCATGGCACCGCAGTAGAGGTGCACTTTTGGCTTATGGCGAGGCTTGACTACATTTTGATGATTGTGACTTTTCCGCCATTATTGTATATGTATTATGATTCCGCCACAGGCGATGTTGACTGATATTTGGTTTATGTACTCTTTATATACTATGACTCCGCCATTGGCGATGTTGAATGATTATGTATTTTATACACTAAGTAGTATCCTGCACTTTGCTCTCTGATGTGGTGATATATATATGATTCCGCTGTCATATTTGTGTAAATTATTCTATTTCTTGTTTATGCTATTATATGTACTCTGCTAATGATGATTAATGTGTTATATTCCAATGATTATCCTTAACACCGTGGTACGGGGTTTTGGGATCGTCACAGCTGGTATCAGAGCTTTGGTTAACCTTAGTTCTGGAATTTAACACATTAAACACTTCGTAAGAATAGAATCAGTAGTATTCTAAGGCGAGTAACTCATTAGAGATAGGACTAGTAATGTCCTAGAATAAGCTAAGCAGGATAGCAAAAACAATTTGATCAGTCCATCGTTGTCTTTTCTTAAGTTCTTCTGCTTTACCATACAATAAAATTATCGTTTCTGAGGGCTGACTCTTTTCTTGCTTATACAAGACTTGAACAATGGCTACCCGAGAAGCCGCTGGTAGAGGAGGCCGAGCTGGCCGTGGCAGAGGACGTGGTGAAGTTCCAGCTGAAGATGGACCTTTAATACAACCCCCGGCCGCTCTACAATTCGAGCTTGACCGCGTGGCAAAAAGATACAAAGACCTAGGAGGCAGAACCTTCTCGGGTACGGGAACTGTAATAGAGGCCTTAGCATGGCTCAAAACATGGGAGAAGATACTTGGAGGCCTGAGGCTGGGCGATCAAGATAAAGCTATTATGGGTGCCTGGCTTATGAAGGAAGAAGCCGAGCGATGGTGGGAAGCTCTCCCCGCCAGGAACAGAAATGCTGGCAGAACCTAGGACGAATTCAAAGAATTATTCAAAGAGAAGTATGTCCCAGAACAAACCCTGGAGCGCATGCACGACGAATTCGCCAACCTCTAACAGGGTGATCTCTCAATGCAAGATTTCTGAAAAAATTTACACAATTAGCCCGCTATGCTCCCGAACTCGTCGCCACCGCAAAGTCCAAGAATAAGAGGTTTATCCTCGGGTTGAAGCGAAAGTACCAGGATAGGGCAATGGCCCATATCAAGCTGGGTTTTAATGAATTGATGGAGATGGCGTGTAACTATGAAGATCTAGATCAAAGGCACCTGGATCAGGATCGGGCTAAAAGCCAAGCCGGGAATAAGCGCAAGCCTGCTGCGAATCAAGGCGAGTCAAGCCAAGCAGCATCCTCGAATCCACAGACCAGTAGGCCGCCAAAAGGAAACTGCTTTAACTGTGGCAAGGCGGGGCACTACTCAAATGTCTGCACAACCCCGAAACGGCAGAGGACCAATTCTCAAGGTTCAAGCCAAGGCTCCCAGAACCCTCGCTCGTGCTTTAATTGTCGCAAGACAGATCATCTTGTCAGGGACTGTCCTTTGCTTAAGAAGGCCGCAGTAGCTCATGTTTATGACGGGAAGAACCCGCCAGCTGCTTCCGATGGAGCAGATAAACCCGATGTTTTGGGAGGTACCCTTACAATTAAAAATATTCCTGTTTCTGTATTATTTGACATAGGTGCATCACGTAGTTTTATTGCTAGTAATACAGTGCACAAATTAAAGTTAAAACAAAGAAAGCTCAAAGAATCGGTTAAAGTTCATATTCCAATAGGGGGTTCTATTATTCTCGATTCATATTGTAAAGAACCTGCTTCCTTTTCCCGATACCAGTTTCCTTTTGATATAGTCATTATGGATTTCCCTGAGTTTGATATCATTCTCGGGCTAGATTGGTTAACGAAATACGAAGCCGAGGTAAAATGTGCCGAAAGAATAGTAAAAATTCGAACGAAGCTTGGATATATTACTGTACCATGCCATGGTTCGAAACCAGATAGAAAAGAATCTTGGTCTGCGTTAGAATTTATCCCCACTTCCTTAGAAAAGATTCCTGTTGTTAGGAACTATGCGGATGTGTTTGAAGAAGTTGAAAACTTACTTCCGCATAGAGAAATAGAATTCAGAATCGATCTAGTTCCTAATGCCAGACCAGTGGTTCATCCAATTAGAAGAATGAATCCAAAGGAAAAGGAAGAATTAGGCGATCATACTCGTCAACTGCTATGGAAGGGTCTGATCAGACCTAGCTTTTCTAGTTGGGGTGCAGTTGTAGTGTTTGTCCAAAAGTCAGACGATACTCTTCGATTGTGTGTTGATTACCGAGACCTCAACAAACAGACGCTCAAAAACAAATACCCATTACCCCGCATCGATGACCTGCTTGACCGATTAAATGGGGCGAGAGTATTTTCCAGAATGGACCTAGCTACAGGTTTTCATCAATTGAGAATTGCAGAAGAGTGTGTTCCTTTGACAACTTTCAGAGGTGCAGACATATTTTATGAATGGTTAGTAATGCCATTCGGCCTATGCAATGCTCCAGCATACTTCGTCGATCTAATGAATAGAGTGTTCAGTGGAGTTCTGAATAAATTTGTCCTCGTATTCATCGATGATATTTTAATCTCCTCAAAATCAAAACCTGAGCATGAAAGACATTTAGAACAAGTATTGGAGATTCTGAGAAAGAACGTCTTCAAAGCCAAATTCTCTAAGTGTGTCTTCTGGCAAGAAGAAGTGAAGTTCCTTGGCCATGTCGTGTCAAAGGAAGGGATTTCTGTAGATCCGAGTAAAATTACAGCAATTCAAGACTGGAAACAGCCTACCATACCCACAAAGGTTAGAAGTTTTATGGGGTTGGCTAGTTATGGTCGGAAATTCGTTAAGGATTTCTCGAAGATATCCGGCCCACTGACGAAGCTTACAAAGAAGCATGAGAAGTTTAAGTGGACCTCCGACTGTGAGGAAGCTTTCCAGGAATTGAAATCGAAACTGACAACTGCTCCAGTGTTAACCATTATCGATGGCAATCAGAATTTGACGGTTTGGACAGACGTTTCTATTAGAGGTCTTGGTGCAGTGTTAATGCAAAGAGGCCAAGTAGTCGCTTATGCAAGCCACCAGCTAAAACCGCATGAGAAGAATTGTGTAACTCATGATCTTGAGTTGCTAGAGGCATTACTTGCTGGGTGAGAAATTCGAACTATTTACTGACCATCAATCATTAAAGTATTTGTACACCCAGAAAGATTTGAACTTGAAACAGCAGTGTTGGCTAGAATTTCTTGCAGCATATGACCTAGATATCCTGTATACGCCGGGAATGGCTAACGTTGTAGTAGATGCGCTTAGTAGAAAAACCGCAATCATAGCCAGTCTTATGATTACGCCTGGCTTGATTGATAAGATATCTGCTCTCCAGAAGAACGATCACTTCATTCAAAGAATGAAAGGGAGAATACAGAAGGGCGAACCCTCAAGTTTTCAAATAGATAAAGAAGAAGTTCTGAGACTGAAAGGGAGAATCTGTGTTCCTAACATCCCTGAGCTCAAAAGAGAGGTGCTAGATGAATGCCATAAATCCAAGCTTTGCATCCATCCCGGTGTGAGAAAAATGTACAATGATATTAAGCGCACCTTCTGGTGGAAGGCAATGAAGAGGGACATTTCTTTATATGTTAGCAGATGCCCTACTTGTCAATTAGTCAAGAGCGACCATCAAAAGCTAGTGCAACCGTTGGAAGTCCCAGGTTGGAAATGGGAACAGATTTCCATGGATTTCATAGATGGTTTTCCCCGAACCAAGAAAGGTAATGACAGTATTTGGGTAATCGTAGATCGCTTCACGAAGACTGCCCATTTCATACCTGTCGGATCCAATAGAACCGCTCAAAGTCTAGCACAGATAAATTTCAAAGAAATTGTTAAGTTGCATGGAATTCCCATCAGCATAGTCAGTGATAGAGACCCAATTTTTGCTAGCAAATTCTGGGAGGCATTCCAGACAGAATTGGGAACGAAATTAAATCTAAGCACCGCTTATCACCCTCAGACGGATAGCCAAACTGAGCGTGTGAATAAAATTCTGGAAGATCTACTGCGGGCTTGTATTATTGATTTTGGCGGGTCATGGGATGATCACTTGCATTTGGCAGAATTCTCATATAACAATAGCTATCAAGCAAGTTTGAGAACGTCGCCATTTGAAGCATTATATGGCAGACCATGCAGATCTCCAGCATGTTGGGTAGAACCTGGCAACAGACTTGTCTTAGGACCCGATATGATTAGAGAAGCATCTGATAAAGTCGATTTCATCAAGAAGCGATTGAAAACCGCACAAAGCCGGCAGAAAAGCTATGCAGATTCCAGAAGAAGAGATTTGACATTTACGATTGGTGATCATGTTTATTTGAAAGTATCTCCGATGAGAGGAGTGATCCGATTCGGTAAAACTGGGAAGTTAGCAACCAGGTTTATTGTTCCCTTTCCTATACTCGAACGAATTGGTACTCTTGCTTATCGGGTTCAATTACCTGATTGGTTGCCTGGAGTGCATAATGTATTTCACGTATCTCAACTTAGAATACATGTGCATGATCCAGATCTTATTGTAGAAGAAGCAGCGCAACAGGATATTGACATAACTCCAGAATTAGCAGTCAGAAGAGAGCCATTAAAAATTGTTGGCAAAGAAACTAGAGAACTAAGAAGCAAAAAGGTTCATTTAGTTAAAGTGCAGTGGAGTAGTGATCCTAGAGACTGTACTTGGGAGACTGAGGAAAGCATTAAGAAAGCTTACCCCAAATGCAGAGTGGACATCTCTGACTAACTCCGGTGCAAGGTAACTTTACAATACTTTGCATTTACATTTTGTTTCCTACTATACTATTGTTTCGTTTTCGAGGACGAAAAGTTTTAAGTGGGGGAGATTGTAACAACCCGGAAAATACGAGCCAATTAAAAATTTTTAAATTGGTTATTTCAAAGGAATTTGAATAATTGAAATAGAATATTTCAATAAAATAAAGAGTTAGAAATAGTGTGGCAGTTTGAAAATTTGAATTCAAACTTTGACTGACTGTGCCGGGTGGAAAATATAACGTATTTTAGTGAAACCAAAAATATTTAAATCTATTTATGAATATCTTTCTGACGAATCTAAAAAATCGAAGTTTCATAGCGGGAATCAAAAGTTATGGCCAAATGAATTTTCAAAAAGATCGCTATATAGAATATATAGCCCTTGAGAATAGACATTTTGCAAACGACCTCGGAATTCGACGAAACCACTTTTGTTGGGTCCGGGATGTCAAACTATTGCTAGGTTTCAAATTTCATAATTTTTGAAGCTAGTATGTGAGCGCGGAAAAAGAAAATGTGTTTGGTCAATTTCTGTTAAATTGGATCGACCAGAAAAGGGCCATTTTTCAAACGATCTCAGAATTCAACGAAACTAGTTTTGTTGGGACCGTAGCGTCAAAACATAGCTAGATTTATTTTTCTGGAATTTTTCGAATCAGTTTGTGGCCCTGGCAAATTGAAATGTACGTTCAAATTGAATATTTAATGTTTTATACTTTAATTTAAAGAATAACTGACTGTAGCGGTCGAATTGACCAACGAAACATATCCCATTGCGTCCGAAATGGGGGTATTTAGCTAGGAACGAAAGTCGTTGGGTTTGAAAAAGAGTTCGTTTAAGAAAACACTATTTTTGAATTTAATAAAACCATGGACCAATCATTAAATTCCTTTCATTATTTTTAAAAACTAAAAATCTCAAAAAATCGCTCGTACGCTCTTCAGACCGACGATCCTAATCTTCCATCCTTTCCGACCCTTTTCCCGCCGCCTCGGACATCGCCACCACCCTACCTCGACCAGCCTCCCTCCCCTCTTCAAATCCGACCCTACCTCGACCCCCCTCGTCGCCTCTATCGCCTGAATCGTCAACCCAAAGTCGACGACTTCCCAGCGTCGCCACGACCAACTCCGGCCACCAGATCCGACCGCACACACCTCCGACTGCTCGCCTCTCTCCCCTCTTCCACGTGATACCCTCCGATCCTTCCAACATTTAAAAATTTCACGAAATCTCCAAACCCTAGTTCGAACCAGCGTTGAAAGGTGAGTCCTTTTTTATGTTTGAACTTTGAAAAATCATATCTTTTTAGGGTGTTGATGAAACTCGATGAAACAGGAAACATCGGGACCGCAAGGAGGCTCTCTACACATAGAAGAGACTGCGGATTTTTCTGAGCCATCTACGATTTTTAGCACTCCGAAAACCAAAGTGAGAAATCTAAATTAAATGAAATTGAATAGAAAATGTCATGTATAAATTATATAAGCGAAATATAATTTATATACGTGTTGTATACCACATATACATGCGTAATATAAGTTGTATGAGCGAAGTATGAATTATACATGCATTGTTTAAATGATATGTGTGTTGAAATGCAAGTGAAATATGGAAAATAAATATATACATATATATATATACTCCCCTCGTCCACAAACCATGGACGATATTTATTGTTGTGAATTGGTGTGAAAAAATGGGTGAAAAATTCAAATGGTTGAATAATTGTTTGTGGTTGATATTGTTTGGTTGTGGTTGAAAAATACCCATTGGTGATTGAAACAAATTGGAAATAATTGTGGAAATGAAATAAAACATGCCGCCTGCGTGCGAACTAGATGCATGAATCCCCATTGTCAAAAACCGCGAGGTTTTAAGGTAGAGCGAGGAGCCGTACAAGGGACGGTGCCGGTTTTAACTACCCTGCCGTTATGCTGCCGAAATTTTGAATAATATCTATGTGTTATAATTATTTTCATATGTTGAAATTATTTTCATGCGTTAAAATAGAAGTCATGTGTTGAAAAATATCCATGTGTGGAAATGCTCATGTGTTGAGAAGTGATGTATGAAAATTAAATTAATGTGTGAATGAATAAAGTGTTTAAACATTAAAATCACATTTTTATAATATATATATGAAGTATGTAAAATATTCGCCTTATATATAAATAGTTTCAACAATAAAAATTTCATCTTTCTTATAGGAACAAACCATATAAAATATCCATGTGTGGAAATGCTCATGTGTTGAGAAGTGTGTGTGTTGAAAAGGTTCATGTGTTGAATAAAAGATTGAACAATAAAAATTACATTTTTATTGAAACTATGAAGTGTTAAAAACATTCATGTGTTAAATAAATATTTTAGATGATGAAAATACCATTTTTATCATATATGTGACTTGCTAAAGATACACTAGTGTTGAAATAAATATTTGTGAAGTGAATATTATTTTTAACATGTAAAGGAACTAAATAAAATAGTCATGTGTTGAAATATATTTTAGTTCGCCAAAAATATTATTTTTATTGAAATGTGAAGTGTTAAAAATAACCACTCGTTCAAATAAATATGCATGAGTTGAAATATTCATTAATTAGCTAATGATGTGATTTTTGCTTATGAATGCAACATTAGAATGAATGGTGACTTTAAACCAAAGTGAACCGAAAATGAAATTGAATAGAAAATGATAAGTGATGAAAATTGCATATATGTACATGCATATTTATTGAACAGGTTATAACAAAGAGGCTAGAGAAGAGGAATAAAATTGTGTTCCCGACAAATAGGTACATGTTTACTGTTTTGTTTGGGTGATGATTTTATGAGCCTATTAGCTAGCCGCTTGGCTTTTTCTTTTTCTTTTTCTTTTTGAGATGAGACGCCCATGTGGCTATTTGGGAATTTTCCCAGCCCCACACGTACAAAGGAGGTTATGGCGAAATTTTCGAAAATTTAAAGGCGTTAGTGAAATATTTGAAGTGAAAACGATATTGAAATTGTTGAATGAACTATATTTATATAAACATACATAAAATTAAAACGAATCATGGCCGTGCAGTTTGTGTTTTGAAACTATGATTTCAAACGACTAGTGCGGGAAATCCGACCATTGGAATATCCCGAAACCGCAACCGTTGGGTTCGCCTTGGAAATATCTTTCCAACGGCACCAACTTTGTAAAGATCCGACGGTTGGATTGTCTGGAATGTTTAATTCAAATCTGAAGAAAAACAGCGCTAGAATCTATTATATTTAAATATAAATATAAATATAAATAAATTAAATCGAATAACGATGCTGCAGTTCGTAATTTGAAACCGTGATTTCAAACGACTAGTGTGGAAGATCTGACCGTCGGATTTTCCCAAAACTGAAACTATTGGATTCGTTTTGAAATGATCTTTCTAATGATATAAAATTTGTGAAGATCCAACAGTTAGATTTTCAAATATGTGTAAAACAATTTTAGTGAAAAACAGCGTCAGTACTTTGGCATGACCTGAAATGTCGTTTAATTGAGTATGGGCGTTTTTAAATAAATATTATTGGCGATATAGAATGGAAATAAACCGATTTTGCTTGGTTTGCTTGATATGTGATGGTTGAATGTATTTAACATGAAAACTATACTAATGAACTGAAATGTGAATGTTGAGTGATTTAACCAAGTGATGAATTGATTTGAAAATCTAAATATACGTGGATTATTTGAAAATGCCGATTTTAATCTCATTTCAATTAATCGATCAACGATGAGAAGTCGAAGAGTTGAAGACGGTTGAAGACCGACGATCTTCACATTGGATGGATGGCCGCCACTGATGCTCATGATTGAAGCAGCTACCTTGAAGGAGCTGAAGTAGTAGTCGTCCGGACGTATTGTTGATTTTGTGGATAAGCGAGGAATTTGGTGCCTCCGGCTTCGTTCAAACCCAGAACGAACTTATAAATGGACTGTGTGTCTGACATTGGATTTTTTTCTGTGCTGATTGATCTCTATTGAATATATATCTGTTTGGCGGTGGAGAATTTATTCTCTTGCTTAACGCCCTTCTCTGAGACGTACGAGCTCAGAGGTTATATATAGATAGAAATCAGGCTCATGGAGTGGATTTTCTGTGTGGCACGCCTAAGTGGCATGTGATCAAGGCTTCTGTTGCAAAGCAAAGTCTTGTGGTTGATGATCAAAGCATGGTCTGTGTGACGTAGCTTTGTGTATAGCGTGGATTCGCGAGCCTCACACTTTTGTATGAGTCAAAAACGGGAGAAGGACCGCTGCGAGAGCACGGCGTTGCTTTCTAGCTAGGGTGGTGTCAGTGACCTACCAGCCCTGACATTTATATATACTTTTCACCTGTGTGGTTGTTCGAATGCGAGGCGCCTCGATTATAGGTCTGTAAGGACCGGGAAACGTGTGTTTAGGAATTGCCAATCCTCAAAAGTAAGAGAGGACCGGCCCAGCCAATTCCAAGGACCGCTGTATGCGATCCTGGGACATTTGCTAGAGTGTCTCGAATGGATAGGAGCTTGCCCCTTGCCTCGACTCATGATGGAATCCAATTTCCAATATGAAATGTGCGGATGTGATTGTATTACTAGTATGGCGACATGATATATGGTACCCATGCCGTCTATGATTGATAATTATGATTGAATTTGCTTTTGAAACGTATATGCACTAGTAATAATATCAAACACTTTTGTTTTATACGTATGAAGCATTTTTGGCCATTATAAGGTAAAACTCTATCCTCCGTGTAACACCCCGCCTCCGTTAGGGTCACTCGCAAAGGAATGCACTAGCTTTAGAGGGGTATTATTGGTAAATATGCACAGAAATATCACAAGACAGAACATATAAAATAGCGGAAGTAAAATCAAACTTTCATAACATGAATAAATAAGGTCTAAAGCCTTTTACATCAGAGTACATCAAAACCTGTCTTGCAATAGTAAAGAAGCATAAAGACATTTTCATAAATTATTCCCCAAGTAAAAACAGTAAAGTAGCCATTAGCCAAGAAAAGTCCAAGCCATCCATGATGACCTTCAAGCAGAAGAAGTCCGAACTAAACAACAGTATTTCCTCCCTGTAACCTGGGGGGAAACGGAAGAAAAGAAGCGAAAGAAAACGGGGTCAGTCATAAAGACTGGTAAGCCCTATCTACTATCAGCATATAAACTAGTAAAGTTAACTGGCATGAGGAACTGAGATGAACATAAGCATGATAACAAGATAGATAAGCTAAATCAGAATAACAGGATAACTACTGAACTAAGGTATCATGATAAACTACGGTGTCATGATAAATCAAGGTATCATATCGTCAGACTTCTATCAAGTATACTATCCCAAGGTATCTACCCCGTCTAACATCCCATGGTATCTATTCCGTATATTCTTCCTGGTTCTAACATGTATATTTGCTCTGCACCCTCCGTACTAGTATCCCAACCTTGTTATGTGTTAACCATGAATGTCCCTTACTCAAAATCGTGTAATGGTCCATGTCAACCTAACATATCGCATATATAGGTTACTCAAATCATATGTTTCTTTCCATGTATATAAGTTTAGTCCTTTGCCGTTCCTCGTACGGGCTTCCTCATGTCGTATTATCCTTGAAATCGTTTGGACTGTCACCCTTGTTCTAGCTAGGCTCTTCCATATGAATCATCGTTTGAACTACTAGGACTTACGCCACCTAGCACCACTAGGGATTACGCTTGCCTATTGCACGCTTTCGTATTTTGGTTTGGGTTAAACCACCTAGGCCACTAGGGATTACGCTAACCCTCAACCGCGCCCTTTTTCCCACGCATTCATCGTGAATCGTTTTTCTATAACTGTATGCACATGTATCACATCGTGCCATCCAAGTCCTGTCACAGGGCAAAACAAGAAATACAGGACTCGGTCGGGAGCTTTAGATTTATCTGCCGATGCAGATACTAAGGTCTGCTTTTCTACACGTGGCTATGGTCCCACGAGACCCCTCCCTCAACTAGTGAAAGGCAACACAAGAGAAAATCTTGCATGAGAACTACACTCCGGCCAGCCCACATCCTACGGCCTACCTCACCCATAATTAGATAGCAATTATGGTCTGTTGGGTGTTCCCTGCCTTTCCGTACGTACACGCTTGACTCAAGATGGTAGATGATCGACGAACTTGCTATCTCGGGCACCTTATGTATTCGTCGACTCACTGCTATCCACCCCGGTCTTTAGGTCGCTCGCATAGCAACCAAGGCATATTCTTGGTTCTTCTACCGCAGACCTCAACCTCTCGTGAGCCTAGTATAATGACCTGGCAGCTCACAGAGGGATCCCAAGAATATCCTCACGTTCCCCGAAGCCGCTGCTTCGTTACCCAGTTCGTTGGAGCCTTTATCTAAATCAGATAGCCTGCTCCTACACGCATACTTAAACGTTGACCTAACGTATCGGGTTACTAATCTATCTAAGAAATGGTCCAAATTTCCTTGACTAAGAATTATTACTTAGTCTCCCTTAACTAAGGTTTACCACTTAGCCTTATTTCCATAATCCTTGTTAACTATGGTTATTTACCTAATCCTCCGAATTAGGGTTTATCTAATGGGTTAAGTGTCACTTAAGTTCATAACTTAGCCCGTCTACAAACCATGTCAAAATTGGCTAAGTATCCAAGTCCAAGACTTAACCCTACAAACCATGTGTCAAGTTGGCTAAGTATATTAAGCAATCCATAACTTAACCTCGTCTAATTATCATTTTAGATTGGTTAATTATATAAATTAACTTGACCTTGTCAAATTACCGAGTCAAATCGGTCAAGCGTATTCAAGTGATTCGTGACTTAGCCTTATCATGTTTTCACGTTAGATTGGTTAAGTATAGGTCACTTAACCACATCAAACTAACGAGTTGGATTAGTTAAGTGTAAATTAACTTAACCCCGTCCAATTACCATGTTTAGATTAGTTAGGTCTGAGTTGACTTAACCCCATCCATTAACTGTATTAAACGGTTAAGTGTTACTAAGAAAATTTACTTAACCTTATCAAGTTATCGTGTTGAATTGATTAAGTGTTGGTTAACTTAATCCCGTCCCCTCGTCGTATAAAAATGGTCAAGTGTCGTTAGGCAAATCAAGTTACTTAACCTACCCAACCCTGTCATGTCGGTTAAGTGTCATTAGTCAAATTAAATTACTTAACCCATTTGTCCATGTCATATTTGGTTAAGCCTCATTAATCAAATTAACTTAACCCTATTATGTGGCATTAATTACTTAATGCACCCCAACCTCTCACATTAGACTTTGTTGTGGTTACTAGTTAAGCCGGTCGGTTCCGGGTAGCTTTACACCACAACTTGGTCTAACCTCGGGTTCAAGCACAACATGACCAACTTCTCACATTGGGTCCTATTGTTTGCAACTACTAGTTAGGCCGGTCGGTTCCGGGTAGTTTTACGTTGCAAACTCAACCCAACCTCGAGTTGGCCACTTTCATGTTTAGTCTAGTGTCATGTTCATAGTCAAGTTTTCAAGCAATTGGGTAGACCTAACTTAATAGGTAAATTCCCAATGGGTAGACCTAACTTAATAGGTAAATTCCCAAGCTTATGTTTTTATGCATACTTACATGTCAACTTCCATGTTATATTTCAAATCATGTTTTCAAGTATAAACACATGTCATATTTAACGTTACATGTTGTCATGTTTATACCCATTTACCCAAGTCATATTCATGTCATTATGTTTCCCCATAATGTGACCCCAACGCTTTTTTTTAAACTAGCATATACGTTCGCAACAACGTGATGGATTAAAAGAAGAGACTTGGCAAAGGAATGACAAAAATGGGTATTAAGCCACAAGTTAATCATGGTGGCAAATGAGGCACAAATGTGTTCATTAGCTTGCATGTTACATTCTTAAGCCTCAAAAACATGCATAAACCCAAACTTGGTACATAAGCGAATCATGGTGACAAAAGACATGGAATGATGGCTAGAAACTCGCATATATCATCATATAAGGATTATGACTTCATATGCAAGGTGACATAATGATTATGAAGATTCTCATGTTGCATAATGCAACATTTCAACATAAAGGTCAAAGCTTTATGACCACAAGACCAAAGTAATGACTTTATAAGCTTGCATAAGATGATAGCATGCTACATACTAATGTTTAAACCCACTTACAACATGTCATATTAAGTTTAAAGTTCATATCTAATAGTAGGAGAAGGGCTTACATTGCTATGAAGGCCTAAATCGATTAAACTAAAGCTTGTGATGAAGCCTATGCATGCCATCACCCAAAAACCCAAAGATGGATGCTCCAAACCCACCAAAACACCATCTTTATGAACAAAGATCAAAGCTTTTGCCTTGAAATCAACTTGAGAAGCTCTCATACTAACATAGGGACTCTCTAACACTCTCATGATCATGAAACCTCTCATAGAAATGAAGTGGAGGCTAGGATAGTTGAGTGGAGGCCATGAGAGTAGAAATTTGGCCATAGTTTAGTTACATGAATGAATAATGAGGATTTAGGAGAGGGTTAGGGGCTTATTTATAGATTAGGCAAGTGTTTTAGGCCATAGGATTAAACCTAGATTCAATCCAAGCCATCAAAGCATGTCTTGGGGAAGAAGTCAAGTGTAGGAACCATCTAGGGCCTTTAGATTAAAGATGAACCATGAGAACCATTCAAATGCAAAATCTGCATTTGAGCGAATCGGCCCACGGGTTGACAGCCAAACACCCTGGATTAACCCCTAGTCGACCCAGCGGGCTCTGGTCGACCTCAAAAATCGGCCGGTTCGGTTATTCCCCTCTCCCAATTCGCTGTTTTGAACATTTTTGCATATTTATTTATTTAATTTTCAATTATATATATATATATCAATATATATATATTTCTCTGCGCAACCCATTTCACTTAATTAAGTATACTTTAATTTGGGATTTTTTCGTGAAACTTCGCGAGGCCATATCTTGGTCATATGGACTCCGATTTTCGAAAACTCGCACTCTATTTCGCGTATTTTTCCGAGACGAACGCAATGACATAGCCCGTTTCCCTTGATTCAGATTTTACAGTTTAATTCTGCCTCCCTTTTGTGTTATAACATGTTATTCAAAAATACGGGTTGTTACATTCTCCCCACCTTTTAGGATTTCGTCCCCGAAATCTCCAAGTTAGGAAGAACCTATCCTACCATCCATCATTCATCTACTCAAAACATCATCCATAAGCAACCATTGTCCTTAGATGATTTCTAATGCTGTATGAATATATGAAAAACGTGTGTGTACATGTTCCTTAGCTAATGCTAATGATCAGGCCTGAATAATCTTTCTAATGCAAAAATATGTATAGTGCCATGAATCCAACATGTATGCAAATAGTACTAGTCATATAGATACTATATGCGTGCACAATCATTCATTCATATGCAACAACCGCATGATAATACATTCGATTTCATCCATAAACAAGTATAAATACTCGTGCATACGCAATATGAAATGTGACCGAGTCGAGCTAGCATCTAATGTGTATTCGTGCATCCACGAGCAACCACTTGCAACCATATCAACCATAACATGTTTCAAATACATGTTTACATCCATAGCGTCCTACCTAAGGTTCCCAAAATAAGATCGAGAAGATAAACAAAACAAACTCCTTACGGGGTTTGTAACAGAAACAGGACCGAGGGGATATCCATAAAAGATAGCCTACAAGCAAGCGCAACAGAAAACAGGGATCGAGGATATATTCCCAAAAGATATATCATGCACGTATTTAGTCTTCAGTCTCCTGAGTCGCATTACCTTGAGCTTAGTTCCATCGTGCCTTGACCGCCCCTTTTACTTCACGATTTCGCAGCTTCTTATTTCCTGTTTCCATAACATGAGTTGGAACTCATTTCCTCGTCGCCTCTCGTTCCACTTGCACACTTAGCGCAAACATGACTGCGTACTCATGATCTCATGCAAGCTTTCCAAAATTCACTAGTGAATCTCGGACCTCGTACCATAAGGTATTCCACGTAGTAGAACTTTCTCTTGAAAGTAAACAGATGCCAACCGGGTTATCAATTGCACTTACTAGGGTGATTTCCATAACCCATGCATAAGTGAAATAAACCATCCGTCTTATCGGCGAACACCATCCGATCGGGCTTCAAATTTCCAATAAAGGCATCTAGGGATTCTAAGTAACTAATCATGACAGAACCCAAAAGGTCACGCGATACTTCAAGGGTATTACCAAAGCAAGCCAAGAGTCTAACTACCCTCCTTCTAAAACCGAGAGTGGCACCCCTTACTGGATAACCACTTCATCCCTAGAATCCATCCACAACTTATAAACATAAGCATTATTTCCAAGCTCAACACTTGATATAGACATTCTCAAATCCAAACAAGCTATGAGTAAATGGACCGATCTTCCAATAGGACTTGAGACAAAAACGGGATTCTCTACTACGCTAGTACTAAGGTGCAGAGACTCAACTATCGAAGCGGACTTAAAAGATGCGGTGATCAAAACAAAGTCCCGACAGGATGATAGAGAAGAAAAGCTAAACCTTTAACAAGATCGTTACCCTCCTTCTGAGGTACCCTAGAAATGAGAGCATACTATTGCCCTCCGAATGATCTTGTCCCTGTTCCATGATACTTAACTATCCATCCCGTTTCACCATGCCAAAGGTACTCTCTCGTCATGGGTTTCATTGTTCATCTTTCTCCCTCCTTTTAGGACTTAGCCATACCAACATGTTGCTTATCCCTGAGCTCGTATCCTTTAT
This sequence comes from Allium sativum, assembly GCA_030737875.1. Lineage (NCBI taxonomy): Eukaryota > Viridiplantae > Streptophyta > Magnoliopsida > Asparagales > Amaryllidaceae > Allium > Allium sativum. The sequence continues at coordinate 739,155,053 of CM060909.1, read as the reverse complement.
CCTTGTTCTTACTATCCTTTCATGCATAACTCTGCAACGGTCTCTCGAGAACCACCTCCATCGTACGGGAAACACTTAAGCAGCTAGAAAGACTAGTCGCAGTCAAAACCACTGTGACTACAGATGGAGGAAAGAAAGGAAAAGAGATTCAATCAAGGAAACAAGGATAATGCTAATGGCCTTTGGGGAATAGCCTTTTTCTTTTTAAAAGAAAATTTTCTTGAAAAATGCTTCTTTGTTAACGGTTTTTCAAATAATTTTCAGAAGGTCTTTAAAAACTTTTGCCCAGTCTAGTAACCTTCTCCTCTGATACCAAATGTAACACCCCGCCTCCGCTAGGGTCACTCGCAAAGGAATGCACTAGCTTTAGAGGGGTATTATTGGTAAATATGCACAGAAATATCACAAGACAGAACATATAAAATAGCGGAAGTAAAATCAAACTTTCATAACATGAATAAATAAGGTCTAAAGCCTTTTACATCAGAGTACATCAAAACCTGTCTTGCAATAGTAAAGAAGCATAAAGACATTTTCATAAATTATTCCCCAAGTAAAAACAGTAAAGTAGCCATTAGCCAAGAAAAGTCCAAGCCATCCATGATGACCTTCAAGCAGAAGAAGTCCGAACTAAACAACAGTATTTCCTCCCTGTAACCTGGGGGGAAACGGAAGAAAAGAAGCGAAAGAAAACGGGGTCAGTCATAAAGACTGGTAAGCCCTATCTACTATCAGCATATAAACTAGTAAAGTTAACTGGCATGAGGAACTGAGATGAACATAAGCATGATAACAAGATAGATAAGCTAAATCAGAATAACAGGATAACTACTGAACTAAGGTATCATGATAAACTACGGTGTCATGATAAATCAAGGTATCATATCGTCAGACTTCTATCAAGTATACTATCCCAAGGTATCTACCCCGTCTAACATCCCATGGTATCTATTCCGTATATTCTTCCTGGTTCTAACATGTATATTTGCTCTGCACCCTCCGTACTAGTATCCCAACCTTGTTATGTGTTAACCATGAATGTCCCTTACTCAAAATCGTGTAATGGTCCATGTCAACCTAACATATCGCATATATAGGTTACTCAAATCATATGTTTCTTTCCATGTATATAAGTTTAGTCCTTTGCCGTTCCTCGTACGGGCTTCCTCATGTCGTATTATCCTTGAAATCGTTTGGACTGTCACCCTTGTTCTAGCTAGGCTCTTCCATATGAATCATCGTTTGAACTACTAGGACTTACGCCACCTAGCACCACTAGGGATTACGCTTGCCTATTGCACGCTTTCGTATTTTGGTTTGGGTTAAACCACCTAGGCCACTAGGGATTACGCTAACCCTCAACCGCGCCCTTTTTCCCACGCATTCATCGTGAATCGTTTTTCTATAACTGTATGCACATGTATCACATCGTGCCATCCAAGTCCTGTCACAGGGCAAAACAAGAAATACAGGACTCGGTCGGGAGCTTTAGATTTATCTGCCGATGCAGATACTAAGGTCTGCTTTTCTACACGTGGCTATGGTCCCACGAGACCCCTCCCTCAACTAGTGAAAGGCAACACAAGAGAAAATCTTGCATGAGAACTACACTCCGGCCAGCCCACATCCTACGGCCTACCTCACCCATAATTAGATAGCAATTATGGTCTGTTGGGTGTTCCCTGCCTTTCCGTACGTACACGCTTGACTCAAGATGGTAGATGATCGACGAACTTGCTATCTCGGGCACCTTATGTATTCGTCGACTCACTGCTATCCACCCCGGTCTTTAGGTCGCTCGCATAGCAACCAAGGCATATTCTTGGTTCTTCTACCGCAGACCTCAACCTCTCGTGAGCCTAGTATAATGACCTGGCAGCTCACAGAGGGATCCCAAGAATATCCTCACGTTCCCCGAAGCCGCTGCTTCGTTACCCAGTTCGTTGGAGCCTTTATCTAAATCAGATAGCCTGCTCCTACACGCATACTTAAACGTTGACCTAACGTATCGGGTTACTAATCTATCTAAGAAATGGTCCAAATTTCCTTGACTAAGAATTATTACTTAGTCTCCCTTAACTAAGGTTTACCACTTAGCCTTATTTCCATAATCCTTGTTAACTATGGTTATTTACCTAATCCTCCGAATTAGGGTTTATCTAATGGGTTAAGTGTCACTTAAGTTCATAACTTAGCCCGTCTACAAACCATGTCAAAATTGGCTAAGTATCCAAGTCCAAGACTTAACCCTACAAACCATGTGTCAAGTTGGCTAAGTATATTAAGCAATCCATAACTTAACCTCGTCTAATTATCATTTTAGATTGGTTAATTATATAAATTAACTCGACCTTGTCAAATTACCGAGTCAAATCGGTCAAGCGTATTCAAGTGATTCGTGACTTAGCCTTATCATGTTTTCACGTTAGATTGGTTAAGTATAGGTCACTTAACCACATCAAACTAACGAGTTGGATTAGTTAAGTGTAAATTAACTTAACCCCGTCCAATTACCATGTTTAGATTAGTTAGGCCTGAGTTGACTTAACCCCATCCATTAACTGTATTAAACGGTTAAGTGTTACTAAGAAAATTTACTTAACCTTATCAAGTTATCGTGTTGGATTGATTAAGTGTTGGTTAACTTAATCCCGTCCCCTCGTCGTATAAAAATGGTCAAGTGTCGTTAGGCAAATCAAGTTACTTAACCTACCCAACCCTGTCATGTCGGTTAAGTGTCATTAGTCAAATTAAATTACTTAACCCATTTGTCCATGTCATATTTGGTTAAGCCTCATTAATCAAATTAACTTAACCCTATTATGTGGCATTAATTACTTAATGCACCCCAACCTCTCACATTAGACTTTGTTGTGGTTACTAGTTAAGCCGGTCGGTTCCGGGTAGCTTTACACCACAACTTGGTCTAACCTCGGGTTCAAGCACAACATGACCAACTTCTCACATTGGGTCCTATTGTTTGCAACTACTAGTTAGGCCGGTCGGTTCCGGGTAGTTTTACGTTGCAAACTCAACCCAACCTCGAGTTGGCCACTTTCATGTTTAGTCTAGTGTCATGTTCATAGTCAAGTTTTCAAGCAATTGGGTAGACCTAACTTAATAGGTAAATTCCCAATGGGTAGACCTAACTTAATAGGTAAATTCCCAAGCTTATGTTTTTATGCATACTTACATGTCAACTTCCATGTTATATTTCAAATCATGTTTTCAAGTATAAACACATGTCATATTTAACGTTACATGTTGTCATGTTTATACCCATTTACCCAAGTCATATTCATGTCATTATGTTTCCCCATAATGTGACCCCAACGCTTTTTTTTAAACTAGCATATACGTTCGCAACAACGTGATGGATTAAAAGAAGAGACTTGGCAAAGGAATGACAAAAATGGGTATTAAGCCACAAGTTAATCATGGTGGCAAATGAGGCACAAATGTGTTCATTAGCTTGCATGTTACATTCTTAAGCCTCAAAAACATGCATAAACCCAAACTTGGTACATAAGCGAATCATGGTGACAAAAGACATGGAATGATGGCTAGAAACTCGCATATATCATCATATAAGGATTATGACTTCATATGCAAGGTGACATAATGATTATGAAGATTCTCATGTTGCATAATGCAACATTTCAACATAAAGGTCAAAGCTTTATGACCACAAGACCAAAGTAATGACTTTATAAGCTTGCATAAGATGATAGCATGCTACATACTAATGTTTAAACCCACTTACAACATGTCATATTAAGTTTAAAGTTCATATCTAATAGTAGGAGAAGGGCTTACATTGCTATGAAGGCCTAAATCGATTAAACTAAAGCTTGTGATGAAGCCTATGCATGCCATCACCCAAAAACCCAAAGATGGATGCTCCAAACCCACCAAAACACCATCTTTATGAACAAAGATCAAAGCTTTTGCCTTGAAATCAACTTGAGAAGCTCTCATACTAACATAGGGACTCTCTAACACTCTCATGATCATGAAACCTCTCATAGAAATGAAGTGGAGGCTAGGATAGTTGAGTGGAGGCCATGAGAGTAGAAATTTGGCCATAGTTTAGTTACATGAATGAATAATGAGGATTTAGGAGAGGGTTAGGGGCTTATTTATAGATTAGGCAAGTGTTTTAGGCCATAGGATTAAACCTAGATTCAATCCAAGCCATCAAAGCATGTCTTGGGGAAGAAGTCAAGTGTAGGAACCATCTAGGGCCTTTAGATTAAAGATGAACCATGAGAACCATTCAAATGCAAAATCTGCATTTGAGCGAATCGGCCCACGGGTTGACAGCCAAACACCCTGGATTAACCCCTAGTCGACCCAGCGGGCTCGGGTCGACCTCAAAAATCGGCCGGTTCGGTTATTCCCCTCTCCCAATTCGCTGTTTTGAACATTTTTGCATATTTATTTATTTAATTTTCAATTATATATATATATATCAATATATATATATTTCTCTGCGCAACCCATTTCACTTAATTAAGTATACTTTAATTTGGGATTTTTTCGTGAAACTTCGCGAGGCCATATCTTGGTCATATGGACTCCGATTTTCGAAAACTCGCACTCTATTTCGCGTATTTTTCCGAGACGAACGCAATGACATAGCCCGTTTCCCTTGATTCAGATTTTACAGTTTAATTCTGCCTCCCTTTTGTGTTATAACATGTTATTCAAAAATACGGGTTGTTACACTCCGGCTTGCGTTGCATTGTGTGATGGGACCTGAGTCTTATAATGGCTTCAGATTGATAAAAAGCATTGCGATGATTTAACCGTTTACTTTATTTCCTGCACTATCACTCATTGGAGTAAACCCGTTCCGCGAAAGTGGCGTGGTCCTTTGATTTGCCTTATTATTGTTGTTTAGTAAGTTAAGTAGATTTCTCATACCAGTCCCATGACTAACTCGTAGTTTGTTTCACCTTGCAAACTCGGGTGCCCTTATTTTCACACGGGCAGCCTAGTTACAGGTAGCTGACATATTTTGGGCATGGCACCGCAATAGAGGTGCGCTTTTGGCTTATGGCGAGGCTTGACTACATTGTGATGATTGTGACTTTTCCGCCATTATTGTATATGTATTATGATTCCGGTACAGGCGATGTAGACTGGTATTTGGTCTATGTACTCTTTATGTATTATGATTCCGCCATTGGCGATGTTGATTGATTATGTATTATTATACACTAAGTAGTATCCTGCACTGTGCTCTCTGATGTGGTGATATATATATGATTTCGCTGTCATATTTGTATAAATTATTCTATTTCTTGTTTATGCTATTATCTGTACTCTGCTAATGATGATTAATGTGTTATATTCCAATGATTATCCTTAACACCGTGGTACGGGGTTTTGGGATCGTCACACTCTGCCCATCGTCCGCTCTAATGGTCACCGAAGACCCCTCACAGTCCACCACCACCCCATATCTTTGGTGCCAAATGACTCTTAAAATAATGTCAAACCCAGTAAGCCCAAAACAAACCAATCACAAGAAAACATACCTCCACGACTCGATAAGACCAAATTACGACAAATCATACTAAGGCTAGTCGAACCACCTATCGGGTTTGTCACAGCTAAATGTCTATCGACTATCTCGGGTTCCAATTTTAACCTATCTACTAGGTCACCAGATATGAAGGAATGAGAAGCCCCAGTATCAAACAATACTCGAATAGGAAAATCATAAATAGAAAGCATACCTTGAATAACGACACCCTTTCCCTTCTGCGCCGCAGTTAGGGCATTCGACGAAGAAGGAACAACGTTGATAATATCTTCTTTCACCATTTGCTTCTCCTTAAGGGGTTGTGGACATTCATTCTTAAAATGTCCCACTTAGCCACAGTTGAAGCACTTCTTTTCTCCTGGCTTTGGTCGACACTCTTTGGCATAGTGACCCTTCTTGCCACAGCTATAGTACTATATATATTTCTTATTCTTCTTTTTCTAACCATCCTTGGTATGATTCTTTTTCCTCTTATTCTGGGAATTATTCTTGCCTCCACTGCTTGCCTGTGGCTTTGTCTCCTCTGTAGATGTAATAGCAACCTCGGTCTTTAAATTAGGGTAAAGGCTCTTAAATCTTAATGACTTTCCCATAATAGATTTGAAAGTCTCATCGATATGGTATACGAGTCTCTCCCCCAAGTACTCTTCTAGGCCAGTTATGAACTTCTCGTTCTTCTTCTCAACAGTATCGATAAGGTATCGAATTCAGCAATATACTCTGAGACTGCCTTACCATTCTTCCTAAGCTCCAAAAACTTCCTGAACAATTCTGATTTTTGAGTAGCTGGGATAAACTTATCACTGAAGTGGGTCTTAAACTGATTCCAAGTGACTTGATCCTTGGGAGTAGCCGCTTTAATAGCATTCCACCAATTCATTGCCCGTCCTTGAACCTGACGCGATGCTAACTTTCTCTTCGTTGCATCATTGATCCCCAAATCCTCAAAGATGCGCTCACAACTATCAAGCTAATCTTGAACCTCCGTAGCCGATTCCATTCCATGGAATGGTTTCCCACCAAGACAAGTATAATCCTTGTTAAGCTTGGCGAAATCGGCCCTGGGCGCCTGCACTGCTGCACCGTCACCATTAGTAGTATTAGGAACTGCACCCTGAGCATCCCTAAGAATATCTCGCATGAAGGTAGTAAACATCGCCCTTATATCAGGGACATTCACATTGTTGGCCCCTGAACCCATACTCCTCATAATTCGGCTCATCGTCCAATCTATAAAGATAAAACGATTAACCATCTCCTTAGTAGCGCCAGTGCAGTGCGACTTCATCCTTAGATATACTAATAGTGTATATATACATATATATATATATAGTTTTTGAAAACCAGAAAATCACAAATACGCGCCCTCATATACGTATATTACTCTCCCTAATGTCTTCCCCTAGGTTAACTACGCAACCTAGGCTCTAATACCAAGTGTGACGGCCCGCCCCACACCAGCTGACATTTCTACGAAATGCGTTGTGCCAATGTCCAACTAGCACGGGACGGCTGCCAAAAGAAATGGATTTGAAACTACGAACTACCAAAGAGCCTGTAGTATATCTCACAACGCATGGAGTAAAATATAATATTAATATAACTTGACATAAAACAGGCGAGACAGTGCATAAACTAAAAAATAAACCATCATAGCAGCGGAATCCAAAATACAGCTTATGATCCAAACCATTACTACACCTTCAAAATAATATCTCTAAAAAGGGAATAGAAAAGTTACACTACTAATGCCCAAAGCAGTGACCAACAACAACACAGGGAGAATATATGTATATAGTATGTGGAAGCCTCTTACTCGTCTTCGGACAGCTACTCGTGCATAACCAACTAACCTATCTCTAGTCTGCTCGTTTAGGAGCACTGGAGTAATAAGAAGAGACATAAAACTCTGAGTCATACAAAAGTACGGTATGAGTGATAACAACTAAATAAAACAATAACAGGTATAAATAATCACACCTGACCTGGACCTGCAACCAAAGAATTAAAACAACAAGATGTACAGTACTCTAAGGTAACACTAAGATAAAGTGTAAAAATGGGAGTGTGTGTGTCGTGGTGATAGTAAACATCAAACATAGCAATCATCCTCACGTCTCTCACTCAGTGCGTAAAGCATACGATATCCACTGCTTTGATCACAAAATCTATTGGGGCCATGACGGCAACTCCGTACAACTATTTCTATGACCACACTTCCCTGGGTCTGGTTCATCTACATGCCCCCTCTCCTCAATGGTGAACCAAAGTTATAGATATCGATAACCCCTTTGCACACGTCCTGCAGCAAAGACCAACTCTAGAACTTAGCTCATTCGTTCCCATTTGGATTCTAAGTAATAACTTCTCATTTGGACTAACTTTGCATCTCGGGTTTTGGTTGAATTGTGGTTAATCTTCAGAAGAGTTCATAATTGTTGTCGGTTCGTTTGCTGTCTAGGCTCGAAGGTCACTCGTGGCTACCCCCGGAATCGGCTAGCAGCTCGCCTCCCACGACATCGGCTCATGGCTTTTCGCTGGCATGGGCTCATGGCTCGCCCTGGCATTAGATCGTGGTTCATCGCTCATGGCTCACCCTGGTATCGGATCGTGGTTCGTGGCTCGCTCTATCATGGTTCGTGGCTCGCGGCTGGTGACCACCCTTAATTCACCTTCATGAACCAAAATCCTGCATTTCTTCCAACAAGCTATTTACGCCAAAAGACGACATTTTCAATCATTCTAACCTTACTATGAAGTCACAAAACATACCAAACAATAGTAGTAACATGTAGAATCAACCAAAAACACCAAAATAATATTTTTATATGATAATTTAGATCAAACATACCCAAAAAGCATGATTTTCCCCTTATTCTCCTTAACCATGTTTTAACTATAGAATTAGCAAACTTAATCGAAATTGACCCAAATTTTCACTAGTGACATAAAATAATATCTTAAAATTTCTACATATTTTTCTAGACTTTTATGATGCATAATTTCGCTAATTATCACTAATCATCCCTAATTAGCCATGATTAGTGAATAAAAGTGCAAATCACTCACCTTAGAAACAAATGAATATTAGATCTAAAACTATGACTGATATGACATGAATTCCAATGTATAGCAGTAGCTCTATCTCTGATTTAATTCTAATTTCTCTTGATTCGGTGTAGTTTTGGTCAATTAGTGGTTAAAAAGTGATTAGGAAGCAGTTAGAATGAGATTTGGAGGATGGAGGCCATTACTAGGGTTAGAGAAATGTTTGTGGCAGCTAAAAAAGCGAAAAAGAATGTTTCCCCAAACCGTTTCAGCCCTCCCATAACCCAAATCCCGAAATGGGTTATTGGCTTAGCGGCTAATCACCAGGTTAAGCCCAATTTAGTTGTTTTTCATCTTTCAAACCTTATTTCAGCCATATCTCCCAAACGGTAAGTCTGTTTGATTAATGTGACCACTCTACAGAAAGGTAAACCACCATTTGAATCAAATGGAAGTGGTTTCAGGTCAAAAGTCTTCACCAATCAAAAGTTACAGGCGAAACAAGATTCGCCATGGGCAAAATGGGTCGACAAAAATTGTGAACATGGGAAATGACCTCAATAATCTTTCCCTAAAGTTACAAGACTATATGACTTCTATGAAAATAAAATAAATATTCTACGATCCTTCAATGCGTAATGCGGGTCGTTACAAAAATGAAGAATAAAATGAGGATTGGAAGAAATGTAATGAGATAAAATCCGTTCTTTCCAAATAAACATTCCATGTGAAACAAGACGCTAGATCCATTTTGAAAGAATAGATGCATTAAAATGGCAAAGATTAGTGATCCCCATCCCTCCTTGATTGTATTGCAAACAAACTGTATTCCTGTTTATCAATCTCTTCAAATTGCCCCCATTCCAAAGAAAGGAACTTCTAATTGAATCAATTTTGTTAATAAACAAGGAAGTTTATGAAATGACATCCAATAAGTGGGGATAGCTGAAAGAACATTTTTAACAAGAATCAACCGTCCCATTGATGAAAGAGTGTTAGCTTTTCAAGCTACAAGTCTGTTTTCAATCTTGCTAATAAGTGGAAACCTATCTTCCTTAAGGAGTCTTGTTGGCCTGAGAGGGATACCAAAATATTTAATAGGAAAACCAGCTACCGAACAATCCAGAATAGAGGAAATGAATGGACCCATTTTCCAATATAGATGAAAAGATGGTGGAAAGTATATTTCACTCCAACTGTACCACTTTTCAGAGAAACCCTAGTGTTTCATAAGATCAAGAATGAATGGCCAACTCACAGAATCAAAAGCTTTTGAAAATCAAGTTTGAGAAGGAAACTTGGAAGCAAGGTAAAGTGACAAAAAGAGATCACCTCTTGAGTAGCCACAATGCAATCTAATATGTTACAACCTAGAATAAAAGAAGATTGTTTAGGTCCAACCAATTGAGCTATGACATTATGGAGATAATTAGCAAGTATTTTAGGTGTTGAGGAGACTGATGGGACGAAAAGAAGATAGAGAATTAGCTCTAGGAGATTTTCGTAAGAGAATGATATTAGCATAATTAATTCGAGCAATGGATGAAGGATAATTCTGGAATTCCAAGCACATATTAATAATGTCATGTTTAACTAAAGCCCAAAAATGCTTAAAGAAAATAGGCCCAAACCCATCTGGCCTACAGGCTTTGTCATTGGCCATGTCATTAAGAGAAACCCAAATTTCATTTTCAGAAAATGGTTGATCGGCATGTAAAGGATATGGATTAGGGTAAAGATAATTCCAGTTAACCTCAGGTAAAGAATGAGATGATTTACCCATAACAGAGCGATAATAATTAACAAAGAGACTCAAAATCTCATCATGATCTGAGATAAGTTGATCATTATGATAAATTTACGAAATAAAGGTTGAACGCCAGTGACCATTCGCCAAATGATGAAAATAAGCAGTAATTTTGTCACCTTCATCAATCCATTTTGCCTTTGATCTTTGCTTCCATCCAATCTCCTCCTATTTTAAAAGTCTCTCTATTTCAGCTTCAAGTTCTTTGATATTACTACTTTCTAAGTCTGATAATGGACGTGATTCCTCAAGAATGTTTATATCAAGAATTTCATTCTGAATGTCAGAGATGCAAGACCATAGAGAACCCCAAATGGATTTAGCCCATGGTCTGATGATTTTCCTTAATGATCTAAGCTTCAACAACACTCGATGAATAGCTAAAAAAGAATTAGTGAACTGATTCCAGATTGAATGAACAAAACTTTCAAAAGATGGTTCAAGAAGCCATAACCATTCAAATCTGAATGGACGCTTACTACTAGCTCAGTTTAGAAGAATAGGGCAATGATCCGATAATGTGGTCGCTAAACCATGAACTACCAATAAGAGGATGCTAATCTTCCCATACAACATTATATAGAAAATGATCAAGTAGGCTAAAGATGGAACAGTTCTGTGGTTAGACCACGTAAAGAAACGATTACTAGTTAGTGGGTAAATTAAAGCACAGTCAAAAATGAAGGAATTGAAAGCTTCGGAATCAATAGAAATGTTGCTAGAGTTTCTATCTTCCGCAATCCTTGCAGTATTGAAGTCTCCCCCAAAAACCCAAGGACCCAAAAAATTTCAAGCTATAGACATACAGTTAGACCAAAGATGAATTCTTTTATGTGCTTCTTGAGGACCATATATGTTAGAAAATAAGTATACTATGTTGGAGGGGATATGACAAAGTGCAACATGCAAAGCTGAAACATTTGATAATGACTAATATAATTACCAAATTGATTCATTCCAAATAGTTACTAGGCCACCCCTTGTATCAATAGCATTGACATGTAACCAACTAGTCAATCTAGAGCCACCATTAAGTCTAAGATGATAAAGAGAGAGATTTTGCATTTTTGTTTCTTGAAGAAAAAGAATATCAATTTGAAAATGGAGATAACAAAACATTGATTTCATGGCATTTAGAAAGGTCCCCCAAACCCCTAATATTCCAAGAAACAATTTTCATTAGGAATATTTATACGCTCCAATTCAAGTTCTTACATGGCAATATAATGTGTGTCATGCAAACTCACACCCATGCAATGTGAGATTCTTTTATTTAAACTTTTATTAGCTGATGAAAAAATGACAGGAGTAAAGAAGCAACCCGAACCTTCAGGGCAAGCTTTAGATCTGTTGTGCCTGACACTATGACGAACCAACACTAGTGAGAGATATTGAGGCCAGTTTAAATCCATGCCAATATGCGAAGTTGCATCACGAGGAGGAGAAATGTGTTGCAGCAGTTGAGCCATCTGAGGAAAGTCATGAAAGTTAGCTTGATCGACTAAATGAGGAGGATCCAAAGGGAGAGGGATCATAGAAAATTGTGGCAAAGTAGGTGGGATGTCAACTTGCATATTTTGAACGTTGAATTGATCGTGCATCATATCCACATTGTCTTGATGATTAAGATTATAAACATTAGCTTGCATGTTTAAATCAAATGGTTGACCGATTTCCTTATCATAATTAGCGCTAAATTATTGCTCTACATCATGAGATAAACCAGGCCAAGGGAGGAGCATAGCAGCCTCGTCAAGCATCACAACAAAATGTTCATCAAGATTTGGAACAGGGATATCTTTATGAATGCATGGTACAACTTGTTCTTCCACATTACCAATGAAAAGCGTTTCAAGTTTCATTTCAGGATGCTCATGAGTGCAACGCTAGGCTTTAAGAAGATGATTCTCACATTAATTTTTGCAACAAACGTATTACGCAATCCAATTCCATCATAAAATTGAAGCTTAATAAACAGTGACCGATGATCTAAATGCGCCCAAACACAATCATCCAAAGCCATAACCTTACCCATTGGCTTCAAAATTTCTTTTATCGCTAAAGCATTATATTTTAAGAATTTTGGAAACCCATCAACACATTACCAAGATTCAACTTCCAATGGTGGTGACATTTCCATTTCCTTGTCTAACAATGGTTCAAAGAACGTAGCTGCTCTAGGCTTGGTAATCATCTTTAGAAAGAGTGCGTGATCACGATTGGTTCTGTTAGGATTCGAAATGATAAAAGAGTTCTTTGATATAATCCACATATGCCAGGATTGATGATCTAGAACAATGGTTAGAGAGCAGTAAAGTGTTTTGATACTCCAGTGATCTTTAAGAGCAACACCACTATGTACAGTGAAGAATCCTCCATTAATAATTAATTCATGTTTTCTTTAGTGGGAGATAAACTGGGGGATGGGAACACATGTAGTGATTTAAGTGGAGAAGAGTGGATGCTATCGAGACAGATGGAGAAACGAGGCAGTGCTTGAGAGGACGTATGTTTAGAGCGAATGGATGTTCAAGGGACCCACTGTACTTTCGAACCATAATTCCAATTGCACCTTTCCACATCGAACTGGAAGAGTTGTGAGCATTTTTTTGATGGACAGCGTGGGCATGCATGTGCAGACAAACGATAATTATAACAAATCTCCGGGTCCCTACAAACTTTAGCCACGTGTCCCTTACTTGCACACTAGAGACAATGTCTCTCTGCCTTCAAAATATTGACTGTATGAGAAATTGAAATGAATTTTGGTAATGGATTGATCCTCTTCTTGAGTATGGGCTTTGGATTTATCAATGGTTTAGAGGACGCAATCTTAGCGTAAGATTTAGCTTGGGAACCGGACAGGCTATCTGCCAAAGTGGAAAAACTATTATGACAATGCACTGGAGGAGGAGGAGGATTGTGAACACGGATTTAGAATGAACAAGAAGATTTTACTTGAGACTGCAAGAGATGAGGTGCAACATTAGATGAGCTAGCAAAAGAAAAGGAATGAGGACGAACAGGAGCTGAAAGATGCTTGGATGTGAGAGAAGAGGCACGAGCGCTAGAAAGAGGGCGATTCGACCCATGATTGAAGGAGGAAACATGATTAGCTAGATGAGGATGAGGACAATCGGATTGAGATGAAGAAGTGTTAAGATGAATGTTTGAGGAATATCAAGAAGGGACAATAAATTTGAAGGAGAGAAGTTCTGTCATTAGAGTATAATTCTTCGTAACCTATCCCTATTTACATATAATCTTATTATATGTATACAAAACTTCTAATGCCCATTTTACACGTATATATATATATATATATATATATACACACATATATATATATATGCATAACTTTTATTTCGTTTTCAAAATTCAAACGGTGTTATGCTGTTATTTAATTCTTACCATATTTCTTTGATTGCAGCCTTATTTTGAATTTCTCCTTTGTATGTGTGTGTGTGTATATATATATATTTGCACATATATACGCATATAATTCCATATACATGTATATATGTATTTTTGTACTTCCTTATATGTATAATTTTCTTTATGTGCGTTTATACATATTTTCTCTTTAGAACATGTGTTATTTTACCTGTTCCTTTCAAATAAAAATATGGAGCATGCGGGGATCGAACCTACGCCACCCTCACGAACGTCGCATGCTTTAACCAACTGGATTACTTAGGCTTTTGTTAACAAGGCTTAGAACAATGGTGCTCATTGTTCTGTTCTTATTCCTCCTTTTCATATTTGTTACAATATTTCATTTAAACCATTGCATGTAACCTTATCAATTTGCTTGCATCTTTTTCTTTCATTTTTCTTTTCTTATTAATGCATAATATTTGTAAATCGTTGCATGCAACATAATTACACTACATGTAACCAATTTTTTTCTTTCTTTTAACGCATGCGTTGCATTTTTATTTTCATTAATCATTTCTTCTTTTCAATGCACGTATTTATTACATGCAATCATACATTACCATTATTTTATTCTTCTTTTAAATATTTATGTCTATGCATATACACACATGCACACATGCACTATTTGGATATTTAATTGCCATAAAATGTAGGGTGTTACATATATGGATTGTCCGTCTTCAAAGAATATGGGTCGGTCGTCTTTAAGGGATATGGATCGACCGCCTCTTAACTCTATGGATTGGCCACCTCTTTTCTCTTTGGATCGGCCGATAGCAACTAGAAGGATCGGTTAACAAGATATCATATGGATCGCTCGGCTTAGTTAGTTATAGGTCGGCCGGACTTCTATGGATCGGTCGGGAACATGAAAACTGGACATAGCTGGATGGATCAGTTGGTCACAAAGTATGAAACTGTCAGTGGCATTTTCATAAAAAAAGTTATGGTCGATTCATAGCCTGCACACCATATTTCAACCTTTCCACTTCATTGTCTCCACACCTATGGATACCCCACTTTTCCACCATTAAAGGGATCGATTCTTTGCTCCACGAAGTGTCGTTAAAACTCTTTCTTAACCATTCTAAGTCATTCCACACATCATTAATCTTCAATCAGACCTTGATTTAACTCCATATCTTCCATGAATCCATCAAGAATAATCTAAGTGCTCCGATTGTCAAATATTCCTCCATCAATCATTTCATATAGATAGATCTCACTGTTTCTACATTGAATTCAACTGCAAAAGAAGAAGAGAAAAAGAAATACTTGTAAAAAAAGACAATGTATAAGATTGAAAAGAGCACGTACCTTGTAATGGCAACCGTGATAATGAAATTTACTTTCATAGTGGACGTAGGTTGAAATTGAGACCGAACCATTCTAAAACTTTTTGGTCTTTAATTTTCGCTTTATGTTTATGGCTCCATATTTTTAGATCTTATTTTTGTGAAGTGTTGCTCAAATACCTTGGATGTTCTAATCAATTTTTGATTTCAACATTTTGGCGCCCACCATGGGGCTATATTCTCGTTCCCAAGTTAAAGTGCTTTGAGGTTGCATTGAAGTGTGAATCCCGCTTCTACGATAGATCCTTCAAATCTAAGATCTGGGCCAACTGATGAATTATCTTTGAAGTTTAGAAATTTGTCTGGTATAATGCCACCGGAAAAGCCACGGACTAGTAAAATTGTCATAGCTACGACTCTGGAAATGCAGCAGATGATCCTATCGCTTCACAAACTAATTTTGAGGCTGGTGAATCCTCTAGAGCAGGATTTGGCGTAACTAAAGATCAATCAAAAGAAGCCGTCGTCGGATTGACTCAACAAATGGATACTTCCAATAAAGCCATGATGGGCAAAGTTAGAAACTCTATTTGCTCTCCAAGCCGCCATGGCGAAAGTCAATGCTAATGCCACCCGTGCTGAAGTTGCTAATTCTTCCGCTACAAGTCCAAATAGATATCTATCCATTCAAGAGTTTAACGATTCGGATGAGGCCAATCGTGAAGCTTTAAAGCCACCTACTCGGAACAATGCTGAGAGAGCAACTTCTTGGAAAGAGACTAGTTCCGCTAAAGGGGCACTTACCCATAAGGGAGGCATAAGGCCCCAGATCCATAGCCGTGATCATTTTTTTAAGCGAACATCCGGTGAAGGTGACGGCTTCTGCCCCGCGAATCAGCGCAACGAGAAGCAGCGGCTTGAAGATATGGTCCGACAAATCATGAACGAAAGTGCCGATCTGAATGACGACGAGAAAGTGCGCGAGTTTGCTCCGTCTAAAACTCCACTTATAGAAAGGATCAAATTAACCAAGTTCTGACGAAAGTTCAATCCACCAACTATACAAGCTTAGAACAGAACTGGCGATCCTAATTTGTTCTTATACAAACATGATCAACACATGGTTGAAGCTAGAGCCACGGATGAACTCAAATTACATTTTCCTATATGCTTAAAAGGAGTGGTCTCGCTCTGGTTTACTAAGCCCCTACCGCGATCTGTGGACAACTTTTCCTTCCTAGCTAAGAAGTTCAAAGAGCAGTTTAGGTAGAAAACCATCAAGGTTAAAGACATGATATCATTAAATGACACAGAACAGAAGCCCGGAGAATCTTTCAAAGCCTTTCTAACGCGCTTTAACACTGCAGCAGTAGAAGTAGCAGATCCAGGACCTCAACAAGTTCTAATGGCATTAAAGCACACTATAATTAAAAAGTTGAAGCTTGGAACATGGGTCAAAATGAAGAAGCCTAACACCTTAGAGAGGTTCTATGTAAAGGCAGAGGAGTACATTGATGTGGACGATGATCCTTCTTTTATGGATATTGTTCAGGGAAGTATGACTGCTTTAAAGAAGGTCAATGATGTTCTAAATGGCCAAAAGAACAACGGGGGCCAGTAGCGGGGCAATGATGCTAAAGATAATCGAAATGGAAATAAGTTGCGCTTATTTAAGACCATGGAAATAACCCTATTGCCAAAAACATCGGAGAACATTTTTATGGCCACCAAGGATACTGAGGATTATCTATAGCCGAAGGCTCAGAAAGTGAGCAATAAGCAAGCAAATTCCAGCAGATTCCGCCATTTCTACAATCAACTGTGTCATAATACGAACGAGTGCAAGCAACTTAAGAACCTGATTGAGGAATTAATTAGAAAGAACCGTCTGCAGCAGTATGTGAAAAAGCAACAGTTTCCCAATCCTCCCCAAGCTACCCAAGAACGGAATGCATATAGATTAGGGGAAATAGGTCTTGACACCAGTGATTCAAAGGCTCGTAATCAACACCATCTTCAAGGGTCCTCACCCGGTAGGGTTAAGTTGGGGAGACATCGAAAAGTATGCTCGTGCACTCAACAATACTTTGAGGGATTAAAGGTGCTTGGTTCTGAACAATGCCACTTCCGTGAAATAATAGAAGACTTGAATTGAGGATGTCATTTTCAATGGAAAGGATGAAGAAGGAATAGTTGCTCCGACCCAAGACCCTATGGTGGTATCTATTGCGATAAGCTCGACAACTGTAAAGCGGGTCCTAGTTGATTGTGGAGCTTCTGCGAATTTACTATTCAAAGATACTTTCGATAGAATGAAGCTTTCCTTAGAAGATGTGAAAGCTTGCCAAAAGAAAATTCAAGGGTTTATAGGGGAATCGAAACAACCTATTGGGGTTATCGATCTACCTGTGGAACTTCGGGATGGAGAGAGAAAAGTTACCTTGGTGTAGTCCTTTGTTCTGGTAGATGAGCCTTCAGCATATAATACTTTTCTAGGTAGGCCAGCTCTAGCATCTTTCAGAATCAGACTAGCCCCTTGGTGCTTGGCAATGAAGTTTCCAACTGGCAAGGGGGTTAGTGTAGTCAAAGCAGATCAAGAAGTTGCCAGAGAATGATATATCAATAAGCTGAGAGAAGCGAGCAAGAAGGACAAGGGAAAGGATGTAGGGTCTCCACTCCACATTCACGATAATGCCTTATAGCAACTAGGGCATAGCCCCAGTATTGATGAGCATAGTGGGGCCCAAACGGAAATGGATCCAAGAAAAGACAGTACAGGGGAGGAGCGGGCAATGTGACACCGCGTGTCCGTTAACGTCACTCTTTAATAGAATGCATTATGTTCCATGAAGCATTATAGGTAAACAGAAAACATAACATCACAAGATAGATATAAAATATAAGTGGAAATTTAAAACTTTATTTTTCAGCAGAAAACATCGTGGCCTCAAAATCCAATTACAACATCTGGCTGAAATACTGGAACAAAATACATCAAATAAAAACATCTGTCTTGCGCTAAAAACCATCAGAGTACAAAACTAAAAGAATCATAACCTACATAAGTATCCATAAACAAGTAGACAAGTAGTCAAAGTGATTACATCGAAGCAAATCCAAATCAAAGCAGAAACTGAAGAGAGATTCCTCATCAAGCCTAAATGTTCCCACCCTGAGAACTTGGGGGGAAGGAAGAGAGAGAAAGGAAACAAAATGGGTCAGACATAAATTCTGGCTAGTCTAGTGAGTTTTAGCATATAAATAAGTAAAATCACCATGACAGTAAGTAAACTGGATGAGAGATAATAATATCATATAATAGGTATGAACATGATGGATATAATAAATAGAATGAACAAGATAAACCTTGCTTCTCAATTACTTTTCTCTACACCAATACTAGTAACAAGTGTTTTCCAATTACTTAACAGAAATAGACGATCCCAACAGAAACATAAATGGTAGACTTAGGTGTACCTCTAGTAAAGGGTTTTAACCCCGAACAAAATTAACATGTACCTAAATAGAAATAATGGGTGTTACCCCAAACCAAAATAACAGATACCTAAACAAGGCTATATGTACCCTAATTACGGCCCCTAGCGATCCACTCCCTACCACGTAAATGCCTTGTGTTGGCCCTACAGTAGGGTGTTTTACTTCCTAAAGTGGCAACCACCAGAAGGACACAGACTTATTTACAGGTGTTATAGCGGCTTATTTTCCCAAGCAAGTCGGACCCATGCACGAACAAGACTCTGTTGGAACGCACCATCAAAACACCTCTCTCCAAATAAACAACTTATAATTAGCTCAGTGAGCATGCCCTTACCCTTACCTAGTGCGAGGTTCCCTTTTAATACCAGAACAGGTTACTGATTAATATTGGTTCCACACAACAGATGACACAAGCCACCTGCGAGTTTTGTATCCCCAATCAACTAGTATTCCCATAGGTTAATTTTAACAGGTTCGTATAACCGCCCACAGATTTAACAGATTTTACTTAACCCCGCAAATTCAACATGTTTACTTAACCTCACCCATAGATTAAACAAGCCACAGATTAACAAGTTTATATGTATATAACGCCCATAGATTGAACAGGTTACATATTACAAGTTAACAAGTACACATAACCACAAATGTTTCATAGGTTATCTACAGTTTCGTGAACATGTTCAGCTTAATCTTTAAAATAAGCCTACAAATTTATATTCCCTAAACCACAAGTCATATTTCACAGTCTAAGATATTCCCCAAGTTTTAGTCAAATTTATATTATAGCTTATGCTCCCAAATCCTAGTCATATTTCGAGTTATGCCCCAAATTTTATCAATTTAACCCATCAAATATTTGAACCTTCCCCAAAAATGTTCTTTATTCCACTGTTCCGTAAATAAAATATCCAAAAAGTTTGAAACAATTAGGACTTTTTCGGAGATTGGATGTAGTTACTAATTTATGATCTGGCATGTACAGAATGAAAACTTCAATCTCGATTATACGAGAATTTTTCATTCCAAATTTAACCCAATTTCATTTGCGTGCTTATTTCAGCGATATCGGCCTAGGCTCAAAGTAGCCTAGGATATAAAATTAAAAGGGAATGAGGGAGGAAGAAGAAAAGAAATACGCATAATAACAGAATATGCATATGATTACAGAAATAGGCATATAAGAACTGAATAGAAGATCAGGTATACTGAAGAATACATGTGATAACAGCACTGTTTAGGTGCAAATCAAATTCTTAACAGGCATAGGTTTAGAACCAGATTTAAAAACATGTCAGGATTACTTGCTAAATGTTTATATCTAAAAGTAACATGAACTCATAGAGACTGAATCTAAAGAATAGAGAATAATATGATGAAGTTATAGAAGAAATTCTTGTATGTGTATAGGCTGTTGTTGAATAAATAGGCTAATTCAATCTATGACAGGGCAGCATCTCATTGTGTCCATTATTTTTTATGTATAAAAATAATAGAAATGATGTCTTATATATAGCCTAAATCCAATGAACCTGGACATAAAACAAGTCCACAATCAGAACTCCGCACTCAGCTAGATCTCGTGTAATGACCCGAAAATCCGGTCCAATTTGAGCTGACTAAATAACACAAGTCCAACCCCAAATTGCACTGGAAATTCAAGAAATTATTAGAAAGAAGATAGAGGGTGAGGATAGATAAGATAGAACTAGTAGAATAGGACAAGAAGAAGAACATCATCATCAGAGTAACCGCGAATCTCACAGCGGAACGAATAAAATATAACATAACTTTTGATATACAAACAGTATATGTATACAATAACATTTATCAGAGTACAACACTTACAACAACAGCGGAAATAATAATAGCTATAGAATCCTGAAGCCTCCTGCTCCAGCTCTTCAAGTATATCTATAAAATCCCGACTACTTGGCTGTCCGTACAAATTAGGCACCCAAGAGTTTAGGGGAAACAAACAAATAAACTCCAGGTCAGTCATGGGACTGGTATGAGTAAAACAGTTTAAAAACAGGTTGAACAAGTAAACGATATCTCATAAGACCACGCCGTATAACGGAACGGGTTTTTCCCTTATGAGAATCCAAAATATTTTATATCAAAAACTTTTTGATATTATAATAATGTCTATCAAGCACAATATAATAATAATCTAGCAGAAACGCTTTCATCTCACGTTCTACATATATAGTATACAATCAAAACCGCAAGCACGTATTGGGTAATGGATTTCCAACTATGACAAGGTATGGAACCACCTACCGATCAGTGTACTCTAGGAACGATACACTGGAGTTCAACAAGAACATCTTGCAACTCAGCCACACATAACCGACCACTCATTTCGCTTGAGTGTATCGAATGTACATCACCAACGGTTGGGATCAGCAACCGTTCCCGTGTATGTATATATATATATATATATATATATATATATATTTATATATATGGGACAACATTGATAGATTAAATAAGCAAATGAATATTCTCTAGATAGGTGATTATACACCCTACTTCGGAGCGACCGACTTAGCCATGCTGCCTGCCCGATTTCTGTCATTTACCGGATGTGAGGCTAGAAGCTACGCTTACTTTCCATTCATTGATAACACGATCACTTTGAATGCCACATTATCAGATCCGTTAATCATTAGTTGGATCTGCACAAATAGATTCTGGATATTATGCGAAGGAAATAAATCCGTTGGCCACCATATATATTTGTACAGTCCTCATTCGATCATTGGAAATATTCTGTCAGACATTCGTCCATATACGTTCGTTCTGGGATTGAACGAAACCGAAGGCACTATTCTGTAAACAGGACAGCCCTTGCTTAACACCGTCTTCAATTATCTTCATCGTATTTGATCACAACGCTTATGTCAATACAGAGTGGTTCTTTGGATAATAATCCAACCGGTCTCTCCATATTAACAACGTAAAATGGTCAAAACTTGATAGTCTGTGATTTAACTATCAAATGAAAACATGTTGGTGTACAAACAATGATCTTAATTCCAAATGGAATTATCGATCAAATCATCAATCATATATATATATATATATATATATATATCCATATTTCCATATTTTCTAAAACTAGAAAATATACATTTTCAACATTGGTAAACATTTCAAATCCTCACTTACGCATCACTACCATTCCACAACTATTAGTCCCTAACTGTAAACTAGCAAGAGAACAATTCTCTAAGTATAAACCCCGAAGGCCGAAACCAACATCAGATCGATACTCAGAAAACTATTCAACTTACTAATCTCTAGTCAGTTTCTAATTTTTGTTTAACTTCACTTCTTAATTTCTATATTCGATTATCCCCTTTTGATAAACTACGTTTGATTAACTCCTTTTGATAAACTACGTTTGATTAACTCCTTTTGATAAACTACGTTTTCCGTTACAACTATTTCCCTTTTTTAACGTTTACTTACCGTTACAAAAATTTCCTATTTACAACTTCTATTTACCGTTACAAATATTTCCTATTTACAACTTCTATTTACCGTTACAAATATTTCCTATTTACAACTTCAATTTACCGTTACAAATATTTCCTATTTACAACTTCTATATACCGTTACAAATATTTCCTATTTACAACTTCTATTTACCGTTACAAATATTTCCTATATAAAGGTTTATTTATCTTTTAAATAAATATTCCTTATTTCTATTTATTTTCTAAATAAATATTCTCCTTTTCAATTCTATTTATTTTCTAAATAAATATCCCTTTTATAAAACTCTATTTGTTTTATAAATAATTTCCTTTATTTCAATATACATTTAAATATTCCTTTTTACAACTCAGGGTTTCTTATGATATTCAAAATATCAAACAACGATGATCAATATCGTTCTAACATCCATAATCAATAACAGAATATAAATCACAACATATATCACAATATATGAAAACAGTAAAATAATTGTTGAGGAACCCAGTCGGATTCCTCCAACCTGTCTCCCTGCATCCACAGATGTTACACAGTATAATATATATCATATTTCATTTTGAAATGAAATATCCTGCTGTACAGAACCATATTTGATTAACAGTACATAGATTAACTATAACTACGTTTTCAATCAAATCTATTTAACAGTCCAGTTTAACAATCAATATACAGCAGTCAATAAATAAAGTACAATTTATATTAAAATATAAACTGAGGATAGTTAGTGAGTTTTACTCACATTGTCCGTAATCATTAAATAACGAATAACGATTGTCCATTCTGATCAGTCAATTTATTTCGCCATAAATTCGTACGAGCCCCAATCCGCTTCCAGTCAGCTCCATTGGGTAGTGTCCGTCCATACGATCCTGTCGGATCTTGTTTTGCATTTTAATTAATACGGCCCATCTCCCTTTTGACTTGCGTTTAAAACCCAGTAGGACCGCTACTTCTTCTTCTCCGAATAACTTGGCTCCTTCCAGTTATTTTAACAGCCCTTACTGAACTTCCATCTCACGTTTGTTCCTTCCATCCATCATGAAATTTAAAACTAAAGACACCATCTTCTTTATTTTAAAACGTCAAGCTTCACCCAGTTAACCTCTCCACTTTCGAAAACTTTATGCTCCTAGTCCCTTCCCTTCGATCCACAGCTTCCCATCTCCAAGTACAACTTCGATAATCCATTCATAACGAATGGCCATTTCGAACTCAGATCCTCTTTCTTTCTTTATTCTTTTCTTTTTTGCATTGTGCTTTACCACATTACTACCGCCCAACCTCACTATCTTCCCATCGTTAGCATATTGTACTTCTCCAACATAGATGCTCGCTGTTTCTCTCCTTATATTATATATATATATATATATATATATTCCTTCAAATAGTTACATTAACCGGCTTCTACCATTTCTCAGCATAACCCGGCCAACGTACTTCCTAATACAAAGTTCTCACTCACCATCTCCCAAAAAAAAAAGTCAACTCATGTTGATCTCTGGATTCGACAGAGCCTTGCTCAAACACTGTAAACGTGTGATCAAAAAGAACAGAGAACCTTCCCAAAAACATACCGTCCTTCTCTAGCTCGCGGTCCAGACAATAGCTCACGTTCCAGCAAATATTTGAACTCCATTACACCCCGTTAATTCCCTATTGGTCTGATCGTACCTCATCGCCATTAATACCCACTCGATCCTCCGACTAGTTTGCGACTTCCGCACTCAACAAAGGAGACATCGACAGTTTTATTTTTTTAAAGCTTGCGCCTCCAGAAACCATGAAAACTCCATTAACCCATGCTTATAGTCACGTCGTCTTCCCTGAGCACCAATCCGTCCATACATCTCCCATTTCGTCCTCATACACTCAACGCAGTTAGCACCTCCATCCAGCTTCTCACAGAAGAACTCCCACACAAGTCATTTCTCGTTTTGATCGGTCGATAGAGAGGAAGATTTGAGGAAAGGATGAAATGTTTTCAGCCGCTGTTTTACTTTGGTGGAGGCGCAAATTTTTGTTTGACCACAGAATGAAGTTTTACTTTGCAAATTAGGTTATGCGATCCCTTTTATAAGGGATGATTTTGGACCTTTTGTATTATTATATTATATTAAAACTTAGTGGTAAAGTACCCCTTCAAAACCATTTCATACGAGTTCTGTTTTTGACAAACTAAGCTATTCCTAGCATAGAAAAATATTCCGGATCCAATGGGACAGGTTTCGTCGAATTCCGACACCGTTTGCGAAAATCCTTTAGAAAATATTGATGAAAAACACCGAGCATTAATTCCTTAAAATTACAAAAAAATTCCTAAAAATATGAGGCCTTGAAGTTTCACTAGACCTCTTCCTAAGGTTTCGTATGAAACTTGTTTCGTTGAATTTTGAGTTCGTTTGACCAGGTTAACCATTCAGTTTAGTTTGTTTTAAATTAAAAACATAGTGTACCGTACTATAAAATATTCTGTTCACGTAGGGACTGTTATGGACAGAAACAAAAATACCATTGAAATGAGTGACGTGCTCTGGTCCCAAAAATGTAATAATATCGGTAGATGGGCTCATATTGTGAAACCCCGAAATGTCGATACAGGGTGCCAAATACTCCAAATAAAAAGTAGCTTATTTAATTAATTAAAAATTACCGTAAAATTATAAAAATTAAATTATCACTGTTTCCCAAAAGAACCTTGTCTAAATTCAAACCCGATCTCTAGTTATATCGAATAAACCGTTACGGTCGATAAACGATTCTATAGCGATTATTTTAAAATTTGATTTGGACATATCTCAAAATCTACACGACGAAATTCTGATTTTTCTCTTCCACTAGAAAGATGTACTTCACCAGCTCCTGACGTTTCTTGTTTCACAGAAATCTAACTTAAAACGGGTTCTGTATATTCAGTTGAAGTTCAAATTGCCAAATTACGAACTGCAGCGCCATTTCGAGCTCGGTTTTATTTATAATATAATTATACGTTCTAACGTTGCCGATTAAATAATATATTCGTTATTTAAATAATTAAATAAGTTAATTATTCCACTGTTAAAATACGGGTCATTACATTCTTCCCTACTTAAAATAATTTCGTCCTCGAAATTGCTAAGGTAGTGGACGACCCTATCTACTGGGTAAATATTTATCTGTTTACCTCTTAACTCTGGTTTCACTAAACCACTTAAATTCCGATTAAAATATTAATTCATTCCGACTTACTAAATTTTCAAAAATTTTGAAAATTTTCTAACACCCGGAATTTCTGGAAAATTTTGCCATAACCTCCTTTGTACAGCCCTATCGGTAAAACCACAACTCGCCCCTCTAGGCCACCTCCAACTCAAAAGAAAATCAAACAGCCAAGCGGCTTGCCAATTCGGCTCATGAAAACCTCATACCCATATGAAATATAAACTTGTACCTTTTTGTCGGGCATGTTATTATATCCCTTCCATTTGTTACCAACTCTGCATATACCATGCCATACCAATCAACTCCAAACAGTTTATATCCTCAAATCACATCTCATTCTTAACTCGAGTTCCATTCTCGATTTTCAAAATTTTAACTCACCAATTCCAATACCATTCCAGATTATTCACTAATCAAATCCAATTTTTATTTAACTTAGTTCAAGTTAAATTTTAGATTATTATTCACTTTTACCATCTCATTCTGGAAGTTAAATCCCTGAGTTTTATTTCAAATCAATTTGAAATCATAATACCAATTCAAAACCTTTGAATTTCAAAACAACTTGTTTTATCAAAACAATTCAAAACAAAATCTTTGGTAGTAATCCGTCACTTTGAAACTCGAAAATCACACTGATGATGTGTACACGATCATTAGAATTATTTCCCAGCGATCGAAGTGAGTTCAATACTATATTTCTCTTTCAAATTTGAAAACAATTTTAAACTCTCCCAGGAACTTAAAATTTCCTTATTATAATTCCAAATCTGATTTAAATTCAGATTTACTTCATCCTATTTGACATACTTTACTTATATGAATTCTGATTGATTATTTATAACCATTTCACCTTTTTATAGTTTTCATTCGATTATACTAATAAACCATACAACCAATTATACTATGTTAATTTCAAAACATATCATGTTGGTTCATCGTATTCGAGTGTTTAGAAACCCCTATCGATATTGTGGTGCCCCACTATCGACCAGAATTCATAAGCCACTCAACCAATAAAGCTCCACAATATAAAACAAATTTTTATATCAAATAACAAATACGTTTACTCGTATATATACACTCAAACTCAATCTAGGGTATTACTAACCCCATCTCTACTGAGTCATGCCACAGAGCCAAGGTAATAACTTAACTTAAGCTCTGATACCAACTGTAATGACCCGAAAATCCGGTCCAATTTGAGCTGACTAAATAACACAAGTCCAACCCCAAATTGTACTGGAAATTCAAGAAATTATTAGAAAGAAGATAGAGGGTGAGGATAGATAAGATAGAACTAGTAGAATAGAAGAAGAAGAAGAAAAACATCATCATCAGAGTAACCACGAATCTCACAGCGGAACGAATAAAATATAACATAACTTTTGATATACAAATAGTATATGTATACAATAACATTTATCAGAGTACAACACTTACAACAACAGCGGAAATAATAATAGCTATAGAATCTTGAAGCCTCCTGCTCCAGCTCTTCAAGTATATCTGTAAAATCCCGACTACTTGGCTGCCCGTACAAATTAGGCACCCAAGAGTTTAGGGGAAACAAACAAATAAACTCCGGGTCAGTCATGGGACTGGTATGAGTAAAACAGTTTAAAAACAGGTTGAACAAGTAAACGATATCTCATATGACCACGCCGTATAACGGAACGGGTTTTTCCCTTATGAGAATCCAAAATATTTTATATCAAAAACTTTTTGATATTATAATAATGTCTATCAAGCACAATATAATAATAATCTAGCAGAAACGCTTTCATCTCACGTTCTACATATATAGTATACAATCAAAACAGCAAGCACGTTTTGGGTAATGGATTTCCAACTATGACAAGGTATGGAACCACTTCCAATCAGTGTACTCTAGGAACGATACACTGGAGTTCAACATGAACATCTTGCAACTCAGCCACACATAACCGACCACTCATTTCGCTTGAGTGTATCGAATGTACATCACCAACGGTTGGGATCAACAACCGTTCCCGTGTATATATATATATATATATATATATGGGACAGCATTGATAGATTAAAGAAGCAAATGAATATTCTCTAGATAGGTGATTATACACCTTACTTCGGAGCGACCGACTTAGCCATGCTGCCTGCCCGTTTTCTGTAATTTACCGGATGTGAGGCTAGAAGCTACGCTTACTTTTCATTCATTGATAACACGATCACTTTGAATGCCACATTATCAGATCCGTTAATCATTAGTTGGATCTGCACAAATAGATTCTGGATATTATGCGAAGGGAATAAATCCGTTGGCCACCATATATATTTGTACAGTCCTCATTCGATCATTGGAAATATTCTGTCAGACATTCGTCCATATACGTTCGTTCTGGGATTGAACGAAACCGAAGGAACTATTCTGTAAACAGGACAGCCCTTGCTTAACACCGTCTTCAATTATCTTCATCGTATTTGATCACAACGCTTATGTCAATACGGAGTGGTTCTTTGGATAATAATCCAACCGGTCTTTCCATATTAACAACGTAAAATGGTCAAAACTTGATAGTCTGTGATTTAACTATCAAATGAAAACATGTCGGTGTACAAACAACGATCTTAATTCCAAATGGAATTATCGATCAAATCATCAATCATATATATATATATATCCATATTTCCTTATTTTCTAAAACTAGAAAATATACATTTTCAACATTGGAAAACATTTCCAATCCTCATTTACGCATCACTACCATTCCACAACTATTAGTCCCTAACTGTAAACTAGCAAGAGAACAATTCTCTAAGTATAAACCCCGAAGGCCGAAACCAACATCAGATCGATACTCCGAAAACTATTCAACTTACTAATCTCTAGTCAGTTTCTAATTTTTGTTTAACTTCACTTCTTAATTTCTATATTTGATTAACCCCTTTTGATAAACTACGTTTGATTAACTCCTTTTGATAAACTACGTTTGATTAACTCCTTTTGATAAACTACGTTTTCCGTTACAACTATTTCCCTTTTTTAACGTTTACTTACCGTTACAAAAATTTCCTATTTACAACTTCTATTTACCGTTACAAATATTTCCTATTTACAACTTCTATTTACCGTTACAAATATTTCCTATTTACAACTTCTATTTACCGTTACAAATATTTCCTATTTACAACTTCTATTTACCGTTACAAATATTTCCTATATAACGGTTTATTTATCTTTTAAATAAATATTCCTTATTTCTATTTATTTTCTAAATAAATATTCTCCTTTTCAATTCTATTTATTTTCTAAATAAATATCCCTTTTATAAAACTCTATTTGTTTTATAAATAATTTCCTTTATTTCAATATACATTGAAATATTCCTTTTTACAACTCAGGGTTTCTTATGATATTCAAAATATCAAACAACGATGATCAATATCGTTCTAACATCCATAATCAATAACAGAATATAAATCACAACATATATCACAATATATGAAAACAGTAAAATAATTGTTGAGGAACCCAGTCGGATTCCTCCAACCTGTCTCCCTGCATCCACAGATGTTACACAGTATAATATATATCATATTTCATTTTGAAATGAAATATCCTGCTGTACAGAACCATATTTGATTAACAGTACATAGACTAACTATAACTACGTTTTCAATCAAATCTATTTAATAGTCCAGTTTAACAATCAATATACAGTAGTCAATAAATAAAGTACAATTTATATTAAAATATAAACTGAGGAGAGTTAGTGAGTTTTACTCACATTGTTCGTAATTGTTAAATAACGAATAACGATTGTCTATTCTGATCAGTCAATTTATTTCGCCATAAATTCATACGAGCCCCAATCCGCTTCCAGTCAGCTCCATTGGGTAGTGTCCGTCCATACGATCCTGTCGGATCTTGTTTTGCATTTTAATTAATACGGCCCATCTCCCCTTTGACTTGCGTTTAAAACCCACTAGGACCGCTACTTCTTCTTCTCCGAATAACTTGGCTCCTTCCAGTTATTTTAACAGCCCTTACTGAACTTCCATCACACGTTTGTTCCTTCTATCCATCATGAAATTTAAAACTAAAGACACCATCTTCTTTATTTTAAAACGTCAAGCTTCACCCAGTTAACCTCTCCACTTTCGAAAACTTTATGCTCCTAGTCCCTTCCCTTCGATCCACAGCTTCCCATCTCCAAGTACAACTTCGATAATCCATTCATAACGAATGGCCATTTCGAACTCAGATCCTCTTTCTTTCTTTATTCTTTTCTTTTTTGCATTGTGCTTTACCACATTACTACCGCCCAACCTCACTGTCTTCCCACTGTTAGCATATTGTACTTCTCCAACATAGATGCTCGTTGTTTCTCTCCTTATATTATATATATATATTCCTTCAAATAGTTACATTAACCGGCTTCTACCATTTCTCAGCATAACCCGGCCAACGTACTTCCTAATACAAAGTTCTCACTCACCAAATCCCAAAAAAAAAAGTCAACTCATGTTGATCTTTGGATTCGACAGAGCCTTGCTCAAACACTGTAAACGTGCGATCAAAAAGAACAGAGAACCTTCCCAAAAACATACCGTCCTTCTCTAGCTCGCGGTCCAAACAATAGCTCACGTTCCAGAAAATATTTGAACTCCATTACACCCCGTTAATTCCCTACTGGTCTGACCGTACCTCATCGCCATTAATACCCACTCGATCCTCCGACTAGTTTGCGACTTCCGCACTCAACAGAGGAGACATCGACAGTTTTATTTTTTTAAAGCTTGCGCCTCCAGAAACCATGAAAACTCCATTAACCCATGCTTATAGTCACGTCGTCTTCCCTGAGCACCAATCCGTCCATACATCTCCCATTTCGTCCTCATACACTCAACGCAGTTAGCACCTCCATCCAGCTTCTCACAGAAGAACTCCCACACAAGTCATTTCTCATTTTGATCGGTCAATAGAGAGGAAGATTTGAGGAAAGGATGAAATGTTTTCAGCCGCTGTTTTACTTTGGTGGAGGCGCAAATTTTTGTTTGACCACGGAATGAAGTTTTACTGTGCAAATTAGGTTGTGCGATCCCTTTTATAAGGGATGATTTTGGACCCTTTTATGTTTTTATATTATATTAAAACTTAGTGGTAAAGTACCCCTTCAAAGCCAATTCATACGAGTTCTGTTTTTGACAAACTAAGCTATTCCTAGCATAGAAAAATATTCCGGATCCAATGGGACAGGTTTCGTCGAATTCCAACACCGTTTGCGAAAATCCTTTAGAAAATATTGATGAAAAACACCGAGCATTAATTACTTAAAATTACAAAAAAAATCCTAAAAATATGAGGCCTTGAAGTTTCACTAGACCTCTTCCTAAGGTTTCGTATGAAACTTGTTTCGTTGAATTTTGAGTTCGTTTGACCAGTTAACCATTCAGTTTAGTTTGTTTTAAATTAAAAACATAGTGTACCGCACTATAAAATATTCTGTTCACGTAGGGACTGTTATGGACAAAAACAAAAATACCATTGAAATGAGTGACGTGCTCTGGTCTCAAAAATGTAATAATACCGGTAGATGGGCTCATATTGTGAAACCCCGAAATGTCGATACAGGGTGCCAAATACTCCAAATAAAAAGTAGCTTATTTAATTAATTAAAAATTACCGTAAAATTATAAAAATTAAATTATCACTATTTCCCAAAAGAACCTTGTCTAAATTCAAACCCGATCTCTAGTTATATCGAATAAACCGTTACGGTCGATAAACGATTCTATAGCGATTATTTTAAAATTTGATTTGGACATATCTCAAAATCTATACGATGAAATCCTGATTTTTCTCTTCCACTAGAAAGATATACTTCACCATCTCCTGACGTTTCTTGTTTCACAGAAATCTAACTTAAAACGGGTTCTGTATATTCAGTTGAAGTTCAAATTGCCAAATTACGAACTGCAGCTCCATTTCGAGCTCGTTTTTAATTATAATATAATTACACGTTCTAACGTCGTCGATTAAATAATATATTCGTTATTTAAATAATTAAATAAGTTAAATATTCCACTGTTAAAATACGGGTCATTACATCTCGAGTGGGTCAACCTGTCCCCTCTTGTCTCGACCTACTCGGCCGTGGGTCGACCCATAGATGGACCCAATATAGGCGTGGGTCGCCCCATGTCGGCCCAGATCTCACCTACCCCTCCCGCTTAAATTTTGAACTATTTTGAATTCTAAGTATGAATTTATATATATAATTCTCTTACACGTATACAAACTTCTAAGCTTAATAACATTCTCATATGATGTTCGTATTACGCAAACTCGGAGTCTATCTTAAGCAGAATTCCAAGATGAACGCAATGGTACATTCCGTTTTACTTAATTTCCAATATTTAATTAAGTATCCCTTAGTTTATTGTTATAATGTCCTTTAAAATTACAGGTGTTACATTCTTTCCTACTTAAAGGATTTCGTCCTCGAAATCTTTAAGTTAAGAAGAATGTTTTATCCTAACATCCATCAACCATCTTCTCATCCATCAATCACAGGCATCCATTGTCCTTAAAAGATTTCTAATTCTTATATGAACATATGCAAAGGCGAGTGTGTATGTCCTTATGCTAACGCAAAAATTCAGGCGGTCTGTTGATTCAGTCAACCTCTTTAATGCAATGAATGTTAGTGCCATGAATCCAATATGTATTCAAATATTCCTAGTATATCATGTAAACTCTGTATGTGTGCACAATCATCCATCCAAATGCAACACCCATATGATGATACAATCATTTCCATCCATAAAAATTAAAGATTCACATACATCCATATGCAATATGTAGGTGATTGAGCTGACCTAGTGCCTAGAGTGTTTGTGTTTTTGTGTGTATGCATCCACGAGAAACCACTAGTAAACACTTGCATCCATCAAACATAACATGTCTCAAACACATGATTACATCCATTGGTTTTCTACCTAAAGGTCAAATATTTGATCAATAGGACATATTCAAATGACAGGAAGAAGTACGAATAAAAGCCTGGAAAAAGAAGTTAAGAACATACCCTTGATAAGAAAAGGGTACGAAGCGCGAATCTTGTCTTCAGTTTCTCACGTTCCATTTTCCCGGTTTTCTCCCCATTGAACTTTCATCAATTTGACTTCTTAGTTGCATGGCTTCTTAACTTATGATCCAAGTATACGGGTAGGAACTCATCTAACTATCGCCTCCCATTCCACATCTACTTCCTCAAGCATGCTCGATTCAATTACCTTTACTGTATCGTGCATACACTTCTGCAAATGAGAAATGTGGAAAACATCATGAACACCCGTCAGTCTTTCTAGTAGCTTTACTCTATAGGCCATTGGACCTATCCTTTCCACTATGGGAAATGGCCATACAAACCTTGGCGCCAACTTCCCTACAGATCAAAACTGAACCACATTCTTCAAAGTGATACTTTGATGAAAACAATGTCTCCCACCTTAAACTCAATATCAGTCCTTCTTCTATCTGCGTGGGATTTCTGCCTATCCTGAGCTGTCTTCATGCATCTGTGGATAAGATCAATCTTTTCTGAAGTTTATCTAATCATCTTAGGTCCAAGTAGAAGCCTTTCTTTGGACTCCCACCAACAAGTTGGTGATCTACAGGGTCGTCCATACAATGCCTCGAAGGGTGCGATACCTATACTAACCTGATAACTTTTGGTGTAGACGAACTCAACCAACGGAAGATGCTCCTCCAATGTCCCTCCGAAGTCTAGGATACATAGCCTCCAATGATCTTCAAAAACTCTATTCACCCTCTTAGTCTGCCCGTCGATCTGAGGTTGATAAGTGGTGCTCAAACATAAGTGTGTACCCAATGGCTCTTATAGGCTCTTCCAGAATTCACTAGTGAAGATGGGGTCATGATAACTCACAATGCAAGAAGGTACTCCATGTAAATGGACTATCTCATGCAGATAAACGGATGTCAACCATGCTGCCATTCTCTTACTCTTAACAGGAATGAAATGAGCGCTCTTAGTAAGCCTGTCTATTATAACCCAAATACTGGTGTTGCCTTTTCTCGATCTAGGCAAACCATCTATGAAATTCATATAGACGCTCTCCCACTTCTACTGTGGGCCCTTCAAAGGATGAAGTAAATCGCCAGGCTTCCTTTGCTCAGCTTTAACTTGCTAGCAAACTAAACATCGAGAGACAAACTCCACTACATCTTTCTTCATCCCAGCCTAGAAGAAAACCCTCTTCATATCTCTATACATTTTTCACCGCCCGGATGGATAGTCATCCTAGAATGATGGGCTTCTTCAAGGAATGTCTTCAATAGACTCCCAACTTGAGGAACACAAAGCTTTCCATCCCGTCGCAACCACCCCCTATCATACGTGGAATATCTACTAAGGTGACTAGAAGTCTCCCCTATACTGTGCCTATCCAAGATGTCTGCTATCTGCTGGTCCTCTCGCTGCGAAGGTCCTATCTGATCCATAAGAGTAGGTCGCACCTCTAAGGATGCCAACAAACCAGGTTTAAGATCCGTAAATGGCCTAAAATCGAAGGTCGATATGTACTCCAAACTTTGCCTCTCTACGAATAGAGGACTCGAAGTCATCCTCTGCCTACTCAATGCATCCGCCACCACATTAGCCTAACCAGGGGTATAAGCAATGTCAAAATCATATGATGCTAAGAACTCCGTCCATCTCTACTGTCTCAAGTTGAGATCCCTCAGCGAGAACAAATACTTGAGAGAATTATTATCAGTGTACAACTCGAACATCTCTCCAAGTAGGTAATGTCGCCTAGTCTTAAGCGCAAATACTATAGCAGCCAATTCCAAATCATGGGTAGGGTAGTTCTTCTCATGAGCTCTCAACTATCTATCACTGTAATATACTACCCTTCCCTCTTGCATCAGACGACACCAAGTCCTATACCGCATGCATCAGTGCACACTGTGAACACTTATTCCCATCAGGCAAAGTCAAGACTGGGGTTAGTGTCAGAGCCCTATTTAACCGCTGAAAAGCATCTTCACAATCAATGCTTCAAGAAAGGTCGGGTTTTTCTTCATCAGTCTGGCGAGTGGGGTTGATATCTTTGCGAAGTCCTTGATAAACTTCCTATAATAGCCCGCTAAATAGAGAAAACTCCTCACCTCCGTTGCATTCTTTGAAACCTTCCAATCTTGAACCACAACTACTTTCGTGGGATCCACCGCTATCTCTTCCTTAGAGACCACAAGCCCTAGAAATCTTACTACCTCTCTCCAAAAGTGACATTTATAGAACTTTGCCTTAAGCTGGTGCGCTAAGAGAGTCCTTAAAACCTCCCCTAAATGTAGGACATACTCTTCCTCATTCTTCGAGAAGATCAGAATGTCATCCACAAAGACCACAACAAACTTATTCAGAAACTCCCGGAACACCCTACTCATCAGATCCACAAAATTTGCGGGTGCATTCGTCAAACCAAAAGGCGTGACTTGCCACTCAAAGAAACCATCTTGAGTTCCGAAAGCAGTCCTGTCTAAACTATCCTCAGCCACACCTAACTGATAAAACCCAATGACCAAGTCTAGTTGAGAGAAAACAGATGCACGAACAAGCTGGTCAAACAGATCATCTATCCTCGGGAGTGGGTGCCTATTCTTCTTAGTGAGCTTGTTCAACTCCCTGTAATCCACAGATAAACAAAGAAAGCCATCTACCTTGGTTGCAAAGACAACCGAAGCACCCCATTCTGATATGGTTTGCCTAATAAACCCCTGCTCAAGTATATCCCCTACTTGCTTGCTAAGCTCCCTCCTTTCCTTAAGAGCCATGTGGTGCACATGCCATGCGACTGGCTTCGCATTATCCACCAAATATATCCGGAAATCAATCTTTCGCCTCGGAGGCAATCCCCTAAA
This sequence comes from Allium sativum, assembly GCA_030737875.1. NCBI lineage: Eukaryota > Viridiplantae > Streptophyta > Magnoliopsida > Asparagales > Amaryllidaceae > Allium > Allium sativum. Next base: position 739,119,783 of record CM060909.1, on the reverse strand, counting down.
CTCCTCAAAAACATCCAGATACTTACAGACAACAGGTACAGATCACAAATCATCGATAAAAGTATCCAGTGATTCAAGGAAACTAAGCATAACATATCCCTTTAGGTCACAGGAAATCTCGATAGTCCTCCCTCTATAAGTCAAAAGTCTAACAACTCTTCTTTCACAGTCCAGAATGGCACCATGCATGTCTAGACAATCCACCCATAGAATCATACCATAACCCATGAAACCAAGCACATATGCATCGCACCCAAACTAGACGCCCAACACAGATATCCTCAAACCCCGACAAATCATAGACAGATGATCAGTGCCTCCAATGGGGTTTGAGACAATAACGGGATCAGAAACAATACTAGTAATAAGGTGTGGAGACTCGACCATAGAATGAGATATAAAAGAGTGAGAAGCGCCAGAATCGAAAAGAGTCCTAACAGGATGATCGAAAAGAGAAATCAAACATTCAACAGTAACTTTCCTACCTCTATTCGGTACATTGGTATCGAGAGCATGCACCTTCCCTACAGAAGATCCTGCTCTTTGGCCTTGTCCTTGCTTCTTTGGGCATTCCCTAGAATAGTGTCCAGTTTCACCACATCTGTAACAAGCATTCTTCTTCTTTCTGCAATCTTTAACCAAATGAACCAAGCTCCCACAACCATGACATTTCTTCTTTCCTTGAGCTTTGTTGTTTTTCCACCCTTCTTTTGTTGTTCTTTCTTAGGCCATACTTTCTTGTTTTGTTTCTCATCGGTCTTAGCCTCTTATTTCTCCTCTTTTTCTTCTTCGTGCATTAATGCCACATCAACCAGTTTCTCAACAGTATCCCCATCAGAATGTGTGATAACGTTGATGCTTGAAGGGGCTGATTCAATCCTCTTATAAACCTTAAAGCTTTCTTATGCAGGGTATTCACTAGCTCCAAACCACACCTCGCAAACTGATTGAATTTATTGACATGCTCTTTGACAGACATGCTTCCTTGTTTAAGTGCCAGAAACCTCTCCATCTTCATACTCTCTTTTGCCTGAGAAAGAAATTTCATCTCGAACCTCTATCGGAAATCATACGAAGTTTCCATTAGACGCCCTGCTTGCGCCCCCAGAGTGAAGCCTCGTCCTTAAGCTTCCATGTAGCCAACTGTATCTTCCTGTGGTCATCAACCTCGAAAAGGCCAAATAAATTATCCGTCTCTTTTAGCTAATTTTGGGCTTCTACAAAGTTCTCAGTACCTTGAAATGGCATTCCCCCCATAGCACAGAAATCCTTGCATATCTTAGAGAAATTATCTACTCGTGGAGGAGGAGGAACAGCGGCAACAGCTGGGGGAGGGGCGTCTACTTGACCTCCGGCAGCCGTTGTAGCCTCAAGGCGCCTACGGAACCAAGCCGGTATCTGAATGCCCTCGGGAAGATTCAGTTCTCCAGACATGCTGAAAAGAAAAGGAAAAGGGATTCAAATAGAGAATCGAAATATTTTTATATGGATTGGGGAATATGTTTTTCAAAAACTGTCTTTTATTTTGAAAATACTTTCTTTTTGAAACCTTTTGAAAAAAAAAATCAAAACCTTTTATCCGATCTTGTAACCTTCGGCTCTGGTACCAAATGTGACACCCCATATCCGTTAATGACATTCTTTAACAGAATACATTAAGTTCCGTGAAGCGTTATAGGTAAACAAAAAACAGAACTTTACAAGACTTATATATAATATCAGCAGAAATTTAAAACTTTATTTTTCAGCAAAAAAAATCGTGGTTTATAAATCCGATTACAACATTAGGCTAAAATACTGGAACAAAATACATCAAATAAAAACATCTTTCTTGCGCTAAAAACCATTAGAGTACAAAGCTGAGAAATCATAATCCCCATAAGTAGCCATAAAAAAGTAGACAAATAATCAAAGCGGTACATCGAAGTAAATCCAAATCTAAGCAGAAACGGAAGAGAGAGTCCTAATCCAGCCTGAGCGTTCCTACCATGAGAACCTAGGGGAAGGAAAAGAGAGAAAGGAAACAAAATGGGTCAGACAAAAAGCATAGTGAGTCCAGTGACTTTTAGCATATAAATAAGTAAAAGCATCATAAGAGTAAATAAACTGGATGAGAGATAACAGTATCATATAACATGTATCAAAATGATGGACATGATAAATAGAATGAACAAGATAAACCATGCTTCCCAATTACTTTTCTCTACACCAATACTAGTATCAAGTGTTTTCCAATTACTTAACAGAAACAGATGATCCCAGCAGAAATATAAATGATAGACTTAGGTGTTCTCCTAGTAATGGGTTTTTATGCCAACTAGAATTAATAGGTAACTAAAAAGAAATAACGGGTGTTACCCCAAATAGAAATAATAGGTACCTAAATAAGACTAGATGTACCCTAATTACTACCTTCATTGATCGGCTCCCTACCACGTAATCACACTATGTCGGCCCTACAGTAGGATGTATTATTTACTAAAGTGGCAACCACCAAAAGGACACAGACCTATTTACAGGTGTTATAGCGGCTTATTTTCCCAAGCAAGCCAGAACCATGCACAGACATGACCCCATTGGGACACGCCATCAGAACACCTCTCCCTAAACAAAACTCTTATAATTAGCTCAGTAATTATGCCCTAACCCCTACCAAGTGCTAGGTCCCCTTTAGTACTAGAATGGGTTACTGACTAATATGGGTTCGATACAACAGATGACAGAAGCCACCCCTTAGGCTTGTATCCCCAATCAACTAGAATTTCCATATGTTAAGTTAACCGGTTCGTATAACCCCCCACAGATTTAACGGGTTTTACTTAACCCCACAGATTCAACATGTTTACTTAACCTCACCCATAGATTAAACAAGCCACGGATTAACAGGTTTATATGTACATAAGCCCTACAGATTAAACAGGTTATGTATTACAAGTTAACACGTATGCGTAACCCCCAACATGTTTCACATGTTACTTACAGTTTTATTAACAAGTTCACTTAATTTTTAAAATAAGACTACAAATTTATATGCCCCAAACCATAGGTCATAATTCACTGTCTAAGATATTCCCCAAGTTTTTGTCAAACTTTACGGCATAGTTTATGCCCCCAAATCCCAATCATGTTACAAGTTATTCCCCCAAATTTCCATTCCCAATCATTCACAATTTCGTTCGTGTGCTTATTTCAGCGATATCGGCCTAGGCTTGAAGGTAGCCTAGGCTATAAAAATAAAAAGGGAATGAGGGAGGAAGAAGAACAAAAATAGGCATAATAGCAAGATAGGCATATGATAACAGAAATAGGCATATCAAAAATAGGCATATAAGAACTGAACAGCAGATCAGGTATACAGAAGAATACATGTAATGGTAGAATTATTTAGGTGTGAATCAGATTCTTAACAGGCATAGGTTTAGATCCAGATTTATAAACATGTCAGGATTACTTGTTAAATGTTTATATCTAAAAGTAACATGAACTCACAAAGACTGGATCTAAAGGACGGAGAATAATTTGCTGAAGTTGTAGAAGAAATTCTTGTATGTGTATAGGATGTTGTTGAAGAAAATAGGATAATTCAATCCATGCAAGGGCAGCATCTCGTTGTCTCCATTGTTTTTTATGCATAAAAATAATAGAAATGATGTCTTATATATAGCCTAAAGCCAATGAATCTAAACACAAAACAAGTCCACATTCAGAACTCCGCACTCATCCAGATCCCAAGTGGGTTAACCCATCCCCTCCTAGGTCGACCCAACTGGCTAGGGGTAGACCGGTAGGCCGACCCAACCCAGCCGTGAGTCGCCCCATGTCGTGTCGGATCTCACCTACTCCTCCTGATTAATTTTTGAACTGTTTTGAATTCTTAGTTTGAATTTATATATATAATTCTCTTGTATGTATAAAACTTCTAAGCTTAATAACTTTCTCATACGATGTCTGTTTTATGCAAACTCGGGTTCTATCTTAAGCAGAAATCTAAGACAAACACAATGGTACAATCCATTTACTTTATTCCCGATATTTAATTAAGTATCCATTAGTTTATTATTATAAAGTACTTTAAAATTACGGGGTGTTACAGGCGACGCCATATGAGGTCACAATTTCAATTCCAGTTCATGACCGAGATCCGGATAGAGGGTTAAAGATAGGCTCTCAATTGGGCCTGAAGTTGCAGAAAGAATTGATCATGTTTTTAATTGCTAACCTTGATGTGTTTTCTTGGAGTCATTCTGACATGTGCGGCATATCCCCCGAAATGGTAGTTCATGCACTAAACATTGACTCAATCATCACTCCAATCAAACCGAAAAGAAGGATTCACGGACCGGAAAGGTCAGTTGCACTCAAGGAAAAAGTCGACAGAATTATGGAAAATCACTTTATACGAGAATCCACATATATTGCCTGGGTCTCGAATCCTGTACTTGTAAAGAAACCTGATGACAAGTGGTGAGTATGCATCGATTAATCTGATCTTAATAAAGCATGTCTAAAAGATATTTTCCGTTGCCTAGAATTGATTGGCTTGTTGATGTGATGGTGGGGCATTAACTTCTGTCTTTTATGGATGCATACTCGAGCTATAAACAAATCATGATGCATAAGCCTAACCAAGAGAACACGAGCTTTATTATTGACGTTGGCTTATATTATTATAAAGTGATGTCGTTCGGATTGAAAAATGCTGGAGCGACTTAACAACGCCTTATCAAATTCATGTTCAAATCTCAAATAGGCAAGACTATGGAGGTGTATGTGGATGACGTGTCAGTAATGTCCAGAAGAGCTACTGATCATCTAAAAAACTTGGCCAAAATATTTGATATTCATAGAATATATGACATGAAACTCAATACTCTCAAGTGTTCGTCTGCGGTTGCATCAGGCAAGTTTCTTGGGTTTATGGTTAATGCCCAGGGCATCGAAGCTAACCCTACATAGGTTACTACTTTAAGAGAACTGCAAGCTCCCAGAATGAAGAAAGAATTGGAAACTTTAAATGGGAAAGTTGTTGAATTGAATCGCTTTATTTCTAAGGCAACTGATAGGTGCATTTTTCTTTTTGATGCTTAGAGAGACTTCCAATGGACTCTGGAATGTCAAACTGGTTTTGAAGATTTAATCAAACATATGTAATCACCACCAACATTGTCCAAGCCTAGAGACGGTGAAGATTTATTCATGTATTTAGCAGTTTCATCCCACGCATTAAGAACTGCTTTAGTCAAAGAGGATTCAAAAATTCAGAGGTCAGTGTATTATATCAGCAAGATGCCGTTAGGGGCAGAATTAAACTATCTAAAGTTGGAAAAGCTTGCATACTTCCCACTCATCGCCTCCAAAAGCTAAGGCCTTATTTCCAGTCTCACTCCATTAAAGTTCTCATAGACCATCCTTTGAAGCAGGTCTTGTTCCATCTAGAGATTTCCAGAAGATTATTGAAGTGGAACATCGAGCTTAGCCAATACGACATCCCTAGAATTAGCCATCGAAGTGGTCACTCGATGGAAGTTATTTGTCGATGGTGCTGTGAACGAATATTTCTCAAGGTCAGGAGTAGTGCTTGAGACTCCTGAAGAACATTTGTTATGTTATGCCTTGAGATTAGAATTTCCATCCACAAATAACGAAGCAGATTACAAAGCCCTGATTGCTAGATTGAGAATCGCAAAAGAGCTGGAGTTAAAAGCCCTACACATTTTCAGTGATTCACAGTTGGTGTGTCAAGTCAAGAGAGAGTTCCAAGCTAAGGGTGGAAACTTGCCATCCTATCCATCAAAGGCTTGGGATTTTCTCAATTACTTCGAACACTACACTATCTCACATATTCCTCGAGAAGAAAACTTGAAGGCCGATTCACTTGCAAATCTCGCCAATATGAGAGATGCACAGTTGCTAGGGATAGTCCCAGTTGAAGTTCTTTCAATCCTAGCATTAATGACCACGATATAGATTGGATAATGGAAATTGCCACAAAGATAGACTCTTGGATGACTCCAATCAAAGATTATCTACTCAAAGGTGTGCTCCTAGATGATCGGAAAAAGAGAACAAATCTACTCAGAAAGGCTCCTATGTATCTTATTCAAGATGGTCTATTATACAGGTGAGGCTTCTCTATGCCTTTGCTTTGTTGTGTTACCAAAGGAGAATCAAGAGCAATGCTGGCAGAGTTGCATGAGGGAGAGTGCGGAGGACACACTGGAGGTCAGACATTAGCTAAGAAAGTTCTGTGATACAGCTACTTCTGGCTAGATTTGAACCTCGACCCTATGACCTACACCAAGAAGTGTGACAGATGCCAGGGATTCACGAAGATTCCAAGAGCACCATGTACTGAATTGACTTAAATGGTCATCCTATGGCCATTCGCCATCTGGGGCATCAATCTAATCGGAGTACAACCAACTAGCAAAATCCAGTTTCAAATATGCCATTGTAGCTATTAATTACTTCATTAAGTGGGCTAAAGCAGATCCACTGGCCCCAATGACCTCAAAGAAAGTGATCAACATCGTGTTGAAGAACATTATTTGCAGGTATGGTGTGCCACAAAAGATAATCACAGACAATGGAATGCAATTTGAAAGTGAAGAGTTTGAAGAATTTCGTGCCAAATATAAGATTCAAAAGAATTTTGCAGCAGTAGCCCATCCGCAGGCAAACGGGCAGGTCGAAGCTGTGAATAAGATCATAAAGTCAACTATCAAAAAGCGTCTCGAGAAAGCTAAAGGTGGTTGGGTAGACAAGCTTCCTCTTGTACTATGGGCTTACTACATTAATTATATAACTACAACTGGGCACACTCCGTTCTCTCTAGCATTTGGATCTTAGGCCATGATCCTGGTAGAGCTGGAAGTTCCCACTCACTACAGGATACACTTCAACCAAGAAGAGAGAAGCTGCAACTTGAAGCACTGGATCAGCTCGAAGAAAGGAGGAATGAAGAAGAGCTCAGAGTTGCTGCTCATCAAAGAAAGACCGCCAGACATTTTAATTCTAAAGTCAAGCAAAGGACCTTCGAGATTGGGGACCTTGTATTGCAAAGAATCATGAATGGAATAGGAGTTTTCGGGCTCAATTGGAAAGAGGCCTTCATCATAAGCCAGAATCTCGTAGATGGCACCTTCAAGTTAAAGACGACGGACGAAGTTCAAATTCCCTGAGCTTGGAATAGAAAGCATCTCCGTCGTTACTTTACCTAATTTTTCATTCATATTCATGTAAATAGTTTTAAATACTTTCCATGCATTGTAATTAAACTTTGTACATATGAATGTGAGTAGTAAAGTTGCTTGCCTGAACCGTACATTTACAAACTCTTGTTTAATTGTTCAGAGTTGCTAAAATCGATTTTGACTGCAGGCCATCAAATGATTGCCCACCAACAACTCGATAGGACCTGGTGACCTTTATAACAAATCCCGATGGAGACAGCTCAAGTAACAATTTTCATAAACATCATTAACAACAGTTATGAAGGTATAAAGCACTGCCTTGCAACAAATAAAGGCCACCAGGAGTCATATGGTTAAAAGGCACAACGTCAAACCTAAAAGATAAAAACATTGCAAGTTCCAATAAAGGGGCATCTCCTAAAAAGGGAAACCCAGAACCCTAGTCCTATTACTAGGATAACTTGTTATGATGAGCATCCGGTAATGGAACCGGCGTCCTCCTCATGAGAACTACGCAACTATAAAGTCTCTCATAGTGAAGATAATCATAATTCCTAGCCGAAAGGGGGTACTCAATGAGATCGTCAGTGTCAGAAAATGTCTAACCCGATTACGACGAATATTGGGAATAAAGTAGATTGTTAGTGTCTGTTGATCACAAACTCGACAATCAGCGGATTCAAAACACCTCATCGAGGGAAAAGACCTCTTAGGATCCACCCATTAAGATCGTTTGTGCCAGGAACTACCAGGCATGATTATGAAAAATATTAGGGTGAAACAAAAGATCTCTCTGGGAGAACCCCATTGATCGTCAGTGTCAGGAAGTACTTGACCCAATTACCACAAACTTAGGGATTCAAAGACCTCTTCGAAGGCAAAAGACCTCTGTAAGGGAACCTGATTAGATTGTTAGTGTCTACTAACCATAGACTCGACGATAGACGGGTTTAAAAGGACCTTTTCGAAGGCACCAAATGAAATCACCGATGCTAGAATACACCAGCATAGTTGCAGATAAAAATATCATATGTCTAAATTAACTAGTCGGACAACAGATAAACATTGGTCTGAAAATATAATTTTCTCAAGTAGAGGGATGGACTAAGGCATGAATTTGATCAATTAAACTGGATTTCGGGGTTAACAGGAAAGTTGAGGAGCACTATGCACAATGACAAAAAGAAAAAAGACTTAGTCAATTGAGCAGAAGCTTCCAGTATTTTAACCATAAGCCAATGAAATACCAGTAAAATTGATCACACCCGACCTAAGTAGTTATGGCAACCTTTGGTATAAGGGAAACAACTACCGCATTAAGACGGAGTAATAATGCTCACAATACATACCATAAGCTCGTCACAACTTCACATCCAACAGAAAACTTGTAGTGTAAATGTGAAAAGAAACAAGTGTCGAATGCAAATAGAAAAGTACCATAAAGCTAGAATAAAAAGCTTAAATATAGTAAGCAAGGCACAATTTCATCACATCAACAACATAAGTCACAGATACAAAAGTTTCAGACACAATGTAACATAAAGTCATGAGCAAGGACCGACACTCGCATATACAACTAGTCTAAATGAAATACAGGAAAGAAAGCTAGAGAAAGTAAAGCCATAAAGTTGTAAGCACTACTTCTTCTTCCTCCCACTCTTGAATCACTGGACCTTATAAATAGTTTGATAGAAGAAGGAGGAGGTGTATCAGCCGGATGATTTCCATCTTTAGCTTCTTTGCCTCCAGAAGGGCTCTCAGGAGAAGATAGACTGATAACTCCTTTCTTCTTAACCACGCGCTTTCCTATGGACTTCTAAGATGACAAAGGCCTAGCTTTTTTCTTCTCCTAGTCCTCAGCATCTTTTTCTGGACTCTTATCTTCACTGTCAGAATCTTTTGCCTCATTGCTAGGGATATATTCAACGTCATCATCCAAATCAACAAGTATACCAATCCTAGTATCTTGTGACCCAGGCTGAGAAGACACATTTCCGGGAGCAAGGGTGAAATTAGAGCATAAGTAGTAAGTGACATCAAGGTCGAGTCAGTGATGATGGCTTCGGTCATCGTCGTATTGATTTCGAAAAGAGAAGGTTGGGGTGAGATTAAACCTAATGCAAAGGAGGAACAATGAGCTTGGAATGCAAGTGTCCCGGGTGACTTACAAAGAGATTCTAAGAATGACATAGCTTGGTCAATCTCAATTTTACCTGTAGCTTGAAGAATTATGTACTCAACTTTGTATCTGTCTTCATTATCGTCCTCATCTTCTTCGCCATCTCCATTGTGATCCTCAATAATATCCATCGTGGTAGTATGCTCCTTAGCAATTGTATCTTCTTCTATGTGAGTAGTAGAAGGATCCGCGAGAGGTGCAATAAAAGTTTGAGAACCTGAAGCCTCAATATTGGCAAGGCTTGTAAAAGCATCAATAGCAGCGGCATCTGGCTTTCTCCCCAGAGAATTTAGCTCGCTCTTCCATAAGTTTTTTCTTGCCTTCAGCTAAGGCTTCACAGCATTCTTCATCTAAAAGATCCTCAAAGAGGTAATATTCATCATGATATCCTTCAGCATGTTTAATTACCTATTCCTAGACAAGGGCTAAAGTTGTTGCAAAATCATCTCCCAAATATCATAAGCTTCCATGACCCATGACGCTGAAGACGTAAATCTGAATAAAGTGGCGTTGGCATCCGCTACAGCGTCTTGGAGATCCTTTTAAGCAGCCGCTTTAGCAGATAAAGCCTTAAGTCTGTCCTCTTCAAGAAATTCAGTCCTAATTGTTAGAACAAAAATGGACAGCTTCAATGCAGTATTTACTTCACGAAGCTCGACGTTTTCTCCCTGGTATTTTGCAGAAACTTTCTTCTACCCAGCCAGCTCGGTTTCAGCGGTATGTTTGGCATTTTTGGACTCTTTGACTTGCATCGTTAATGCCCTCTCTCTTAGTTTAGAAGCCACAAGGTCTTCTTTTAGCATCTTGTTCTCAGCTTCTAAGCACTCTAGGTCTAAATTTCTCCGACTAAGAGACGCAATAGTAGAATCCCAGGATTCAAGGACTTCGACTACTTCAGCTTTGTCATTTTTTAATGTGGCAATTCGATCGACGTTGAATTCGTTAAGTCTCTAGCGATCGTTAGCAAATGCATACCACAAGCCCAGTTGATTTTTCAGCACGGCTTATGACCACATCTAGCTATGTCTCAAGCTAACTCTTAGCAGTATCAAACTATGTAAGCATGCGGCTTTACAAGGAGTCAATTTCTTTAAGTATGTTTATAACAACCCGTATTTTTAACAGCACTAAAAGAGGATAAATTAAATAATAATTAATTTAATATTCAGAATTAAGGAAAATGGAAAGCGCCATTGCGTCCATCTCGAAATTCTGGTTAAGATAGACATTTGGTTTGCATAAAATGGATAGTGTATGAAGAAGTTATGAGGGTTTTAAGTTTGTATATGCACAGAAGAATTATATATATATATATATATATATATATATATATATATATATATGTCAGATATGAGTCAGAATCTTATCTAAAATCATTCAAAAATCAAAACGGTGGAAGGTAGCAAATTTCCCGCTCTAGGGGGTCGACCCCCTAGGGGGTGTCGACACCGGGGTCGCCCCCCTACAAGGGTGTCTACACCAGGATCGACCCCCCTACAGGGGTGTTCACACCCCTAGGTCTGACGTGGCAGTCGGTTTTAGAGATGCTGGCAGCTATAAATATGTGTCCATTTCTCCTGTTTTCTTCATTGGAAATCATGGAGGCCAAATGTTGTCGGTGTCTGAACTGAGACGGATCCTATCTTCTACATCAATTAACTTAAGCGAATCAGATAGAGATTCAAGATCCATTCTTTTACTATTTTGTAATCCAAACTCTGTGAGTCCTAGTTGCTTTTAGATCTAATATTTAAAAGTAAACATGATATGACTATAGTTTGGATTTGTTTATGTGCCTATATTATATTGGATCCATTGTAAATTGTAAACCTATGACATTCTATGATGTGGACCTTGACCTTATTTGTGTTAGTTCTATTTTTAACTATTAAAATTAAATCTCTATCTTGTCAGATCTATTGTAACTTCTATGACATGCTATGATGTAGATCTTGACCTTATTCGTGTTAGATCTATTTTTAACTATTGGATCTGAATTATGTTGACATCTAAATTATTAATCAGTTCTAGTTTATCACCTTATGCCTATCATATTAGATCTAAACCAGTTGGACATCTAAATTGTTAATTTAGATCTTATTATGCTTATTATGAAATCATAGTTATGTTAGAATTAGTTAACTGCCACAAGTTCATCAGATTTATGCTCATATGTCCACCTTATCACCATGCCAGTTTATGTTTATGCCAGAACAAGCACTACTGTAATTTTTCCCATCACCTTTCCCTTTTATTGTTTATGGCTAGGCTACTTTCTAGCCTAGATGTCGCCAAATATATGCGAATGCGTTAGTTAGGAAACGAGGGAAAAGGGATAGAACTGGCATAATTTAAATAATGTTTATATGAATTGGACATATAATTCAAAAGGAGGAAAAAGGGGCATAATCACCTATAAAGACATAGGTAAGAATTGGATAAGAATGAAATGTCTAATAATTACAATTAGAAATTGTAATTGCACTTATAACACGAGGTTAGGTTGCATTAGTGGTGGAAGTCTGCACGGACCCGACCGGCATATCCAGCGACCACTAATGTTGAACCTAATGTGAGATGTCTGAGTGTGCAAATACGAGACGGGCTATGACACGAGGTTAGGCCCAACTTATGGAAGGAGTCTGCCCGAACCCGACCGGCATATCCAGCATCCACAAGTTGTAGGCCTAATGTGGGATGTCTAGCCATTATAAACCATAAATGGACATGGTAATAAATTGGACTACTTAATCTGATCTAATCCATAAGGGATTGTATGAATATGAACTAAAGTTAGGGTTAAGTAGAATTGATTGGACAGTGGATGGGTTAAGAAAATCTAAAGGGGGCGGGTAATATTTACATATAGGCCCACAAACTTAACCCGATAAGGTTATGTAATTAAAGACACCTAGTGGTATACATAACCAATGGAAATGATAAAGATACGTAATTAAAGACACATAATGGTACACATAATCAAATGGAAAACCTAGTTGGGGATACAAGACAAAGGGGAGAGCTTGTATCATATTGTGTGGGACCCGTTTCATCCAGTAACCCGGAGTAGGTATCAAAACATGTACTCCATACTAGGTCAGAGAAGGGGCACGCTCACTGGATTGATTGCAAGAGATCCAAACGTGGAGGACAGTGTGGGCGGCGCAAACCGACCGGGCCATGTGCGTGCATGAGTCGGGCAGAAGGGGATAAGACGACCGTGACACATGTAGATATCGGGTTGTGCATATTAGTGAGCGGTTACCACTTTAGGACGTGATACATCCTACGGTGGGACCGACACTAAGTATCTACGCGGATTAGAGAGCCGATCGATTAGGGTAGTAGTTAGGGTACACTTGGACGTATTCCTAAGTTTACCACCTTATAGTGGAAGGGATCATCTCATTCTGGATATACTAGTAATAGTGTAGAGTAATCATTTTAGGGAAGCGTATACACCTTGTCCTGTCTACCTTGTCACAACTGTCTTTTATGTAGTAATCTCTCTTATCCAGTTTATATGCCTATCATGCTACTTTTATTTATTTACTTGCTAAAAGTAACTAGACTCACCAGGCTTTATGTCTAACCCGTTTTGTTTCTCCTTCTTTCTTCCGTCCCCCCTCCCCCCTACCCCCCCACATACGGTTCTCAGGGAGGAAACAATCATGCTTGACTGTGATTCTGCTTACTTTTGTTGGAACTGCTGATATGTATGGCTCAAGCTCCTATACTCGTTGTTATGGTCATATATCATTTTTGGGGAATTTTATTTCTTTTATGTACTCTGATATTTTTGAAGTACAAGCAAGTAGCTTTTGTATTGTAATGGGCTTTTGTGTTTCAGACATGTGATGTTTTTTTTTGGACCACGGTATCTTATGATAAATAAAGTTTTTATTCCGCTGTTATTATATATATGTACGTCTTGTAATATTTCCATTCTGTTTACTATAATGCTCCACGAGACTTAATGCATTCCCATTGTGAGTGACATAAACGGACGTAGGGTGTCACACTTGGTATCAGAGCCAGGTTACCAGATTAGATAAAAGTTTCTGAAAGTTATTTTCAAAAAGGTTTTTGAAGAAAGCATTTTTAAAAAGAATGTCTGTTTTGAAAAACATTCCGCAAAAAGCCATAAGTAATATCTTTCGATCCCTTGTCTGAATCTCTTTCCTTTTCTTTTTTAGCATGTCTGGGGAACCCAACAATCTATAGGGTATTACGATACCAGGATGTTCCAGAGGTATCTGGAGGCCACGGCACATGCCTAAGGCCAAGGAAATGTTCCTCCCCAACCGCACACGTTATTCCTCCTCCTCCGCGTGCAGACAACTTCTCAAAGATCTGCAAAGATTTCCGTGCTATGCGAGAGAAGCCATTTCATGGAGCTGAGACATTTTTAGAAACTTGGAACTGGCTCAAGGAGACCGAGGACTTGTTTGTAATCTTTGAAGTAGAGGATCAAAGAAAGATTCAGTTAGCTGCTTGGCTATTGAAGCATGAAGCTTCATTTTGGTGGGAGGTAACCCAAGCAGGCCGTCCGGTGGAAACTTAGGATGACTTTTGATAGAGGTTTGAGTTGAAATTCCTTTCCCAAGCTGAGAAGAGCATACAGATGGAGAGGTTCTTTGCACTTAAACAAGGGAACTTGACGTTTAAAGAGTATGTGAATAAATTTAACCTGCTGGAAAGATTTGGCCTAGAACTAGTAAATACTCCACATAGGAAGGCTTTGCGGTTTTCTAAAGGGATAAATGAACCCCTTCTTGGGTTAGCCATGTCCCAAATCCAAATGGGAGCCACCTTTGAAAGGCTTGTTGATATGGCCTTGATGTATGAGGAAGAGAAAGGGGAAAAGAAGGAGGTTAAAGCTAAGAAAACAATGCAAAACAAGAAGACATATCCCCAGAAAGGACAACAACAGTAGCAACAAAAGAAAGGAGGAAACAATGAAAAGAGTAAGGAGAAAAGGAAGTGTTACAGTTGTGGGAAAGAAGGTCACTTGATCAAATACTGTAAAAGAAGGAAGAACACTTGCTTCAACTGTGAAGAGGTCAGACACTTTGCTAGAGAGTGCCCGAAGTAATAGGAATCATAAGGACCAGGTCAAAGAACAGGAACTTCTGGATGGCAGGTGCATGCTATCGCGATCAATGCTCCTGATATAGGTTGAAAAAATTCTGTGGAAGGCTTAATTTCTCTTTCAAACCATCCTAGAAGAACACTTTTTGATTATGGCGCTTCACATTCATTTATATCTAGTTCTGTGGTTGAATCTCTGCACTTAATTACTTGTATGGTAGTGGATCTCGTAGATGTCTCAAACCCCATTGGTGGTTCAGGTCATTTATCTATGATTTGTCGGGATTTGAGGATATCTATGTTAGGTGTCGAGTTTGAATGTGATGCATATGTGCTCGGGTTTATGGGTTATGGGCTGATTCTAGAAATGGATTGGCTTACCACGTATGGTGCCATTCTGGATTGTGAGAGGAGGGTCGTTAGGCTGCTGACTTGTCGTGGGAGGACACTCAAAATTCCTTGTGACCCCAAGGGTCTGTTATGCTTAGTTTCCTAGAGTCTCTTGATGCATCTATCGATGATCTACAATCTGTTCCAATTGTACGAGATTATTCTGATTTTTTTGATGAGGTACGGGGTCTAGCTCTGAGGCGCGAGATCGATTTTTGCATATAGCTGGTGGACAATGCAAAGCCAGTTGCATTGCCAGTGCGTTATATGGCTCCATGGGAAAGGAGGGAGCTAAGTAAGCAAGTAGGGGAGCTACTTGAGAAAGGATTTATCAGACGAAGCATATCTGAATGGGGTGCTCCAGTTGTATTCGCAATTAAGTTGGATGGTTCGCTTCATTTGTGTGTGGACTATAGAGAATTGAACAAACTCACAAAGAAGAATAAGCACCCGCTTCCGAGGATAGACGAATTGTTTTACCCGCTTGTCGAAGCCTAGATATTTTCTCAGTTAGGCTAGGCCACGGGGTTTCATCAGTTGAGGGTGACTGAGGACAGTGTAGACAACACTGCTTTTTGGACTCCGGATGATTTCTTTGAATGGCTAGTTATGCCTTTTGGGTTATGAATGAACCTGCCTATTTTGTTGATCTGATGAGTAGGGTGTTTCAGGAGTTCCTAAATAAATTTGTCGCAGCCTTTGTTGATGATATTTTGATCTTCTCCAAGAGCGAAGAAGAGCATGCCTAGCATTTGGGAGAAGTTTTGAAAACTCTCCATGACCATCAGCTTAAGGCAAAATTCTCCAAATGCCATTTTTGGAGAAAGGAGGTGAGATTCTTAGGGCATGTAATCTCCAAAGAAGGGATGGATGTGGATCCCGCAAAAGTATTTATGGTGCAAGATTGGAAGATTCCTAAAAATGCAACAGAGATGTGAAGCTTTCTTGGTTTGGCTGATTATTATAGGAAGTTCATTAACGACTTCGCAAAGATATCAGCCCACTCACCAGGCTGAAGAAGAAGAACTTGACAATTTTATGGGATATAGATTGTGAAGTTGCCTTCCAACGTTTGAAGAGGGCTCTTACAACAACCCAGTCTTGACTTTGCCCGATGGGAACAAAGTGTTTACAGTTTACACTAATGCATGTGGTACCAGGCTTGGTGCGGTTCTAATGAAAGAAGGGAAGGTAGTGTGTTATAGTGGTAGACAGTTGAGAGTTCATGAGAAGAACTACCCCACCTATGATCTAGAGGTAGCTGCCATAGTATTCGTGCTAAAGACGTGGCATCATTATTTACTTGGAGAGAAGTTTGAGTTATACACCGATCATAAATCTCTCAAGTATCTGTTCTCGCAGAAGGATCTTAATTTAAGGCAACAAAGGTGGATGGAGCTTTTCGCTTCTTATGATTTTGAGATTGCTTATACCTCTGATAAGGGCAATGTGGTGGCTGACGCACTAAGTAGGAAGAGGATAACTTGAGAACATGATAGCTTGAAAAATCCAAGAATTTAATATACGAACCTTGGTATATTTTGTAATCCTTCATTTGATTCCATCTTTTTATAGCTATGGGATCCATTAGCCATTTTTTGATGCTGGAATCAATAGGTTGTGGTTGAGATTCATATGTAGAAGATTTCTTTGATCTATTTTGTGGAGGAGCCATGATGAAATTGAAAGAGATTAGAGAATTTTGGAGCTAGGGATTTTTGGTGTTTTGTTTGTTTGAACGTTGAAAATAGAAATGAATGGATGAGAGGGTGGAATTACGTGTTGTTTCGATTTAAAAAAAGTAAAAAGCTTGACCGGTCGACCGCTGGAAGTATACCAGTCGGCCGTTTTTGAACAAAGATAAAAACGGTCGACTGGTCTATTTTTGCTGGTCGACTGGTCCTCCAGAGTTTTGTTTTTCTTCCCTTTTTCTCTTCTTCTGTTTTTGTAACAATCTAAACTTTATTTAATTCTTTCAAAAGGAAGTACATATATGTTATAGCATAGGAAAAATACGTAAATATAATCATAACATATTTAAAAACGAAACTAACGAGATGTAGTTGAATTATGCTCGGTTGACTCTTCCTTGGCCTTGGTAATATGAGGTGTCCATGGAGACCATTTTTCCTTTGCATCTTCGTTACAATTATAGTTACGATCCCAAGAGTTTGGACCCCTAGAGGATAAAGGAGCATGTAGCATTGGTTCGTAAACGCCATGTTTGTTTGTGCTACAGAAAAATGATGCCATGCATTCTAATAATGATAATCGTTCGGAAGTAAGTCATTGCTCATATTGAAGTTGTCGCGGATGATCCATTTGATGCTTTTGATAATGATGTATCTCATTGATCTTTTCTCTATTTCGAGCTGAGAAAAACAGTGCTTTCTTTGCACGTTTAGGTGAAGGCGTATTATCGGGGGTATGAGTGTTCAGAACTAGTAACTGAAATGTGAGACTTTTGTGCGCACTCATCACATATATGAGCCATATTTAAGTATTTAAACCTTTAAAATATACTCGAATTTGAGAAGATGTCAAAAAAAAGAATGAATGATAAGCTTGTATAGAGTTGTCTATATATAGATTAGCGGATGAGAAGTGTCGAGGAATAGTTGCCGTACAAACAATGAATAGCTCATATTCTTTTAGTAAAGATAGAAATAGCTATAAAATAGCTGAACTTTTGAAAGTGAATGAACCGAATATAGAAATGAACTTAGTGATATATAACTTTAGTGTTTACTTATCAAGTTCATTTCTAGAAATTAAGCTAAGCTCTCTACGCAATGTAATAAAACTTGATTCAAGTAGAGGCTTAGTAAAAATGTTCGCTCGTTGACGATCAATATGGACATATTCGAGACATATGTTTCCTTTTTCAACATTGTCTCTTAAGAAATGATGACAGATATCAATATGCTTGGTTCGAGAATGATTTACTGGATTTTTTGATAAGTTTATAGCACTGGTGTTATCACAGTATATAACAAAATTTGATAAATGAATATCAAAATCTCGAAGTGTTTATTGCATGTATATTACTTGAGTACTAGCAAGTGCTGCTGATATATATTCGGCTTCACATGTTGATAGCGAAACGCAATTCTGTTTCTTACTAAACCAAGAGAAAAGTTATTTTCCAATAAAATGGAACATACCACTTGTACTCTTTCTATCCATTCGAGAACCTCCGAAATCAGCATCACTATATGATACTAATTCGAATGGACATTCTTTTGGGTAGAAAAGACCAAAATCTTTGGTATTATTGAGATAATGAATTATATGTTTTACTGCTCGTAAATGTGACTCCTTTGGATTTTCTTGAAATCATGCACATAGACAAACACTCATCATTATATCTGGACGAGTTGCTGTAAGATAAAGAAGAGAACCAATCATGCTTCGATATTATTTCTAGTCAACACTCTTACCATTCTCATCTTTTTCAAGATGTGTAGTTGTACTCATAGGAGTAGGTTTACCAGACGTATTTTCTAAACCAAAGCGCTTGATAAGATTTCTACAGTATTTTTCTTGATTAATAAAAATACCGTTCGAAAGTTGTTTGATTTGAAGACCAAGAAAATATGATAGTTCTCCCATATGTGACACTTCAAACTCTTTGGTCCTAATATCCGCAAATTCTTTACAGAATTTATCGTTTGTCAAACCAAAGATAATATGGTCTACATATATCTGGATAACCAATATACCTTTTCAAGAATGTTTAATAAACAAAGTTTGATCGACTTTGCCTATTTGAAATCCTGAATCAGTAAGATAGCTGCGTAATCGTTCATACCAAGCACGAGGTGCTTGTTTTGAACCATACAAAGCCTTCTTGAGTTTGTATATGTAGTCAGGATGCTTTTCGTGTACGAACAAGGGAGGTTGTTCGACATATACATTTTCTTTGATAAATCCATTTAGAAAAGAACTTTTGAAATCATTTGATAAAGTTTGAAATTATGATGACAAGCAAAGGATAATAAGATTCTGATAGCTTCTAGTCGAGCAACTGGTGCAAATGTTTCTTCATAATCAATACCTTCTTCCTAATTATATCGTTGTGCTACTAATCTTGCTATATTTCTGGTGATATTTCCTTGTTCATCGGCCTTTTTTTTATAGACCCATTTAGTACCAATAACTGACTAATCAGTTGGTCTTGGAACAAGTTCCCAGACATCATTATGTTCGAACGAATTTAGTTTTTCCTGCATGGCAATGATCCAGTAATCATCAGTAAAAGCTTCTTTTGGATTCTTAGGTTCGATATTCGAAAGAAACGCAATATGACCCATTTGATTGAGTTGACTCCATGTTCTAATTTTTGATGTTACTTCTTCGATTATATTTTGAACCGGATGATCTCTTAATATCCTTAGAGGAGATTGTAATCTTGGTGGAGAAGGTAACACACATGGTTGAGGAATATTCTTAATTATTTCAGAGTTAGAATCAACATTTGTGATGATCGGATTATCTGTGACTATAGTTTCATCATCATCCGATATGTTATGTGACGGTTGATAGAATTTATCAAATGAAACATGAAGTGATTCTTCAATAGTTTTGGTTCTTTTGTTGAATATACGATAGGCCTTGCTTTGTTCTGAATAACCGACAAATATGCCTTCATCGGACTTTGGATCAAATTTTCCAAGATGGTCTTTCGTATTTAAGATAAAGCACTTAGTACCGAAAACTTTGAAGTACGAGATATTTGGCTTTCTTTGATTAAATAATTCATAAGATGTATTCTTGGTGAGAGGTCGAATGGATACACGATTCAAAACATAACACGCAGTTGCAATAGCTTCTGCCCAAAAATGATTTGGTAAAGTGGTTCCGTTTAATAATGTTCTTGCACATTCTTGTAAAGTCCGGTTTTTCCGTTCTACAACTCCGTTTGTTGTGGAGTTCTAGAAAACGAAAAATTATGATATATACCTTTCTTTGTACAAAAATGTTCAAATTCATTATTTTTGAATTCTCTGCCATGATCACTTCTTATATTTTTAACATTAAGCCCTTTCGATTTCTGAATTCTTTTGACGAAAGATTTGATATGATCGTAAGTGTCACTTTTGTTTTTCTAGAAAATCGTCCAAGTGTAACGAGAGTAATCATCAACAATTACAAACACATATTGACTATGGTTTACTGACTGAACCTGTGTTGGTCTAAATAAATCCATATGTAGTAGCTCAAGTGGTTTTAATGTTGATATGACTTTCTTGGATTTAAAGGATGATTTAGTCAATTTTCCTAATTGACTTGCATCTCAAATGTTATCAACTGTAAAGCTCATTTTGGGTAGTCATCTAACTAGATCGTTTTTGGCTAACTTTTACATAGTTCTGAAGTTTATGTGACAGAAACGTTTGTGCCATAGCCATGGATCATTATCATTTCTACAAGACATATATCTGAATTATGATTGATATTCATATTCAGAATGTAAATATTTCTGTCTCTATATCCTTCGAAAACTATCTTATGATCTTTATCTAAGATACAACACTTATTATCGGAAAAGGAATTGGTAAAACCCTTGTTGCATAACTGACTAATACTAAGTAAATTGTAACACCCCGGATTTTTCCGTTAACAGTAAATTAACAAATTAAAGTATAATTAAATTGTAACAGAAAAATTAAGGGAAACGGACATCACCATTGCGTTCGTCTCGGAATTCTGCTTGAGATAGAGTCCGAGTTTGCGCAAAACGGATAACGTATGAAGAAGATATCTTTAATTTAAATATTACAGCAAAACATGAAAAAAGAGAAGTAAGGAGAGGACAATAATTATTATTATTCTAAGACTTATTAACAAAAGCCTCTGTAGCTCAGTTGGTTAAGGCATTGGATTTGTAGCATGGAGGTCGGGGGTTCGAACCCCGGCGGCGACATAATTTTTATCTCTGTTTTAGAGAGGGCCAACTGAGCATGCAAATACATGTACGTATACAAATTCAAATTTTGAAAGGATAAGAACGTACATATAAGGAAATAAAGAAAATATATGTATATATATGAGAATATATATATATATGCAAAAATATATGTATACAATAGATAAAATTCAAATAGACTAAAACAGCTCAATTTAAAGTTTAATTTTTGAAAATCGAACCCAGTCCCTCCTGGCTGGCCTGGTCTGTGTTTGGTCGAATTTCTGTGGGTTGCTTTGTCATTAGGGCTAGGTGGCAAGTTTTAATTGGTCTCTCTATCTAATGAATGGCTACGATCTAACCTAGCAACATCAATGGTTCTAATCAATTCCTAACCTCTATATAAACAACCCTAGACTAAACCCTAATCTATTCATTCAAATTAAGAGCATAGCCGCCATGTTGCTGAGGAACGACTAAGAGTAGCCGCCATCTAGAGAGAGAGGATTAGGGAGAAAGTTATAAAGCCTAAAGCAATTCAAGCAACCTAAAGCTAATCAATTCAACAAAGGAATCATATCTCTTAATTAGAGAATTTGCCGCAACCATTGTAAGTAGAGTATTACTTTGGTATGAACAAATGATTGTGTAGATATGTATGCTTGAATTGTGGCAATGAAATTCGTATTTGTGCGATTTATATACTTTTGGATATTTTGAATTATGTCATTCAATTATAAAGAACTACATGCGGTAGTTCTATGCAAATATACGTTTGGAATATTGCGCAAATTATGTAGTCTATGTTGAAGCTACATGTATGTAGTTGATTGAAATTCATGCAAGTTTGGGGCTTTGTTATTATGCCATCATGATGTCTATTTTGTGCATAAATCATTTTGCAAGTAATTGAGACAAGTTTGGTTGTTATAGTTCATATGAAACTATGTTGGAATTTTGACACCATAATCCATGTATTAAGTCATGCTTTTGCAAAACTTATGAATATGGCTAGGCTATGAATGATATTGGGCATAATTGAAATTCATGATTAAGTCTATCTTGTTTAAAAGAATTATCTGATGACATATGTGAGACATGGCTAAGTTAGACACAAAAATCCCTTTTTTTGCAAGTTAAAAGCAAACACCATGATTAGGAATATTTATGCATAAGTATACCATCGTTATGTGATTAAATTTAATTAAGTTGAACTATGCTTTTGTGTTAGTAACAAAGTATACTCTTTGTAAACATGTAGAAACCTTATGAACATGACTTGTTTATATTTATGCCATGAACAAATTTAACTATACCTATGCCATGTTTATGCTAGAAGTATTTATGCCATGCTTATGTTTGACATTATGCCATGTTTATGCTAGAAGTATTTATGCCATGCTTATGTTTGACATTATGCCATGTTTATGCTAGAAGTATTTATGCCATGCTTATGTTTGACATTATGCCATGTTTATGCTAGAAGTATTTATGCCATGCTTATGTTTGACATTATGCCATGTTTATGCTAGAAGTATTTATGCCATGCTTATGTTTGACATTATGCCATGTTTATGCTAGAAGTATTTATGCCATGTTTGACATTATGCCATGTTTATGCTAAAAGTATTTATGCCATGCTTATGTTTGACATTATGCCTAAGTAAAAATATAGGTTCATGGGTCAATAATCATATCTCAATTACAAGTTCACATGCTTTGATTCATGTCACCTATGTTACCACTATGCAAGTACACCAGTTTCTATTATGTATTTCCAACGTCATATGCAAGTTCATGCGCTCACCTTCCCCTCTTTGTGTATGTAATCACGCTTTAAGCCTCCCCTTTTCGCATGGCTAAATTGGGCTTTAAAAGGCTAAGCCCAATATATATAAACGGACGTGTAAAACGGGGGAAAATAATGTTGGGTTAAAATTACTAATGAATGAAAACTAAAGTAGAAGGGCCCAAATTCAAGTATGGGTTGGGCCCATGATTGGTGTAACCTTTACACCATTAACTTAATAATGGGCCGCAAATATTTACATATAAGAAATAAAGAAGAATGACAAGATATATAAATGTAGAAAATACGATATGTTTAACCCGAGGTTGGATTGAGTTGTGATGTAAACCTGCCCGGAACCGCCCGGCTGTCCAGTAGTCACAACAATACCTATCCAATGTGGGAGGTTAAACATGGAGCCCAATAAGGACCCGAGGTTAGACTGAGTTGTGGCGTAAGACTGCCCGGAACCAACCGGCAACAGGCAGCCACAGCAATACCTGTCTAATGTGAGAGGTTAGGGCCTTAATAAGACAATTAAGGCTGAATCAGGATTGTTAGGATTAAGTGGACTAAGACTTAATCAAAATGGAACATGCTAAACTAAACGGACTGGTGGGGTTAGGTTAGAAAACACTTAACCAACTTAGCATGTTGGCTAGAGATAGAAAACCTAGTAACGGGGGACCCTTTTCAGCAGTAACCCTACACGGTGTATCATGATATCCTGAAACTAGGCAGGGTGGGGCACGATTACTGTGCTGATTGTAAGAGGTCAAAAATCGACGGCGGTGGTGTAGCAGTGTAGGTTCTAACGGAGTGCGGGCGTGCACACACTCCGGCGCAGAAAAATAAGGCACTGGACACCAGTAGCATACCTGTGCACTCTAAGGTTGTGTCGGGTTGCCACTATGGGACTTGATACACCCCATGGTGGGACCAGCATAGGTAACTACGACATCGGGGGCCGTAAGACACATGTAACTTTGCGAGTAGGAGCCGATCATCATTGAATGGATCACATCACCCTGATTATGGGGTGCAAATTGGAAACTAGTTTATATGGGTTCAGAGATTAACATGGGGTACGATAGTATATTCGACCCTAGGTAACTTGACCAAGTTCATAGTGTTTGCCCACTTCCTGTTTTACTTATCATACCCAGTTCTTTATTCATAGACAAAGTAGTACTAGACTTACTCAGGCTTTATGTCTGACTCTACTTTTCTTTCGTCTTCTTTCTTCCGTTTCCCCCCCCCCCCCCAGGTCCACAGGGAGGGAACACAGCAGCTTGATCCAACCTTAACATCCAACTTGAAGAAGAGAAATGTATTGCTTGGACTTTCCTGTTTTGAACTATGGCTTTGGACAATCCACTATGGGGACTTTTGCAGTTTATCTATGTTTTATTTATGCTTCTTTAAATCATGTACTCAAGACAGATTATGAAAGTGTTATGTTATGTTTTGGAAAGGATGTTGTTGTTACACGTATTTGACTTTATGAAATAAAAGTTTGTTGTTCTTCCGCTGTTTACAAATATGTGTTCTTATATCTGTCTTGTATATCTGTGACTTGTAATTATAAACCTCCACCAAAATTAGGGCATTCCCTTTGAGAGTGACCCTAACGGAGGTGGGGTGTTTCACTTGGTATCAGAGCATAGGTTTACCAGATAAGATAAAAAGTTTTGAAAAAAATTATTTTCAAAAAAGGAAATTTAAAGAAGCATTTTTAAAAGAAAAATATTATTTTATTTTTAAAAAAGGCAAAGTCCACTCCCCAAAGCCATAGGAACTATTTGTTATCCTTCGTTTTGAATCTATCCTTTCGGTTTCAGCATGTCTGGAGACCTTACTCCCCAGCTGCTGACGCTTTCACTCCTCCTCCTCCACGTGAACCAGCAAGCGGAAGAGTCCCAGAGTAGGAAGACGAATAATAGTCAAACAAGAAAGGATCGTAACAGTAATTATAAGAAACGAGAAAAAAGGAAATGCAATTTTTGTGGTACGGAGGGGCACATAGCCAAGGATTGTAGAAAGAGGAGAAGAAAGCAAGGTGAATGTTTTCATTGTGGGGAGACTGGACACATCAGCAAAGACTGCCCTGAGAAGACAGACTTTGAGAAGGGCGGGAAAGACAACAAGTCCCGAGAGAAGAGGGAGTGTAAATTCTGTGGCAAAGTGGGGCACTTAGTTAAGGACTGCCGGAAAAAGAAGGCCAAGGAGAATGGTGGGTGCTTTTCATGCGGTCAGACAGGCCACAGGGCTAGGGACTGCCCAAGGAAACGAGGACAGGGGCAGGGCACTGGATCCACCCCAGGGGCACAGGTTCATGTGCTAGAAGCGCCACCATTGCAACAGCGAGGTACAAACACTTCTGTAGAAAGTGTAGTTTATCTTTATGATCACCCCGTTCGCACTTTATTTGATTCTGGCGCATCACACTCCTTTATCTCGTCTGCTTTAGTAGAATCTCTGCACCTAAAAACTAGTATGGTAGAGGACCCCTTAATTGTTTCAAACCCAATTGGGGGCCCAGCTCATTTGTCTATGATCTGTGTGGGATTGAAAATCTCTATTCTAAACGTAGAATTTCAATGTAGTGCCTTTGTTTTGGGCTTTTCGGGGTATGGTTTGATTTTGGGTATGGATTGGCTATCCAGTAATGGGGCCATCCTTGATTGTGAGAAAAGGGTTGTTAGGCTCCTAACCCAGCTCAGTAATACTTTGGAAATTTCTTGTAATCCCTCGTATGCGGTTATGCTTAGTTATCTTGAGTCGCTAGATGCCTCTGTTGAAAATTTGCAATCAGTTAGAGTGGTCCGGGAATATCCGGATGTCTTCGAAGAGGTGAAGGGCTTGCCTCCGAAGCGAGAAATAGACTTCCGCATATATCTTGTAGATAATGCAAAGCCCGTTGCGTTGCCCGTTAGACACATGGCTCCATGAGAAAGAAAAGAGCTCAGTAAACAGATTAAAGAGCTTCTAGAGAAGGGGTTCATTTGGTGGAGCATTTCAGAATAGGGCACTCCAGGAGTGTTCGCCACTAAGGCTGAAGGTTCATTTCACTTATGCATGAGTTGTAAAGAATCACCTTAGTAAGTACATTTGGCAACATAGTTGGACTTAGGAAGGGACTCCCTTGTGACCTAAAAGGAGTCCATCATGCTTAGTTTCCTAGAATCATATGTGGTGGTTGGGTTGATTAATTCTTTGGGTGTCAGTCTGATGTTGATTTCGGTCTTCGGGGCTGATGCTTAGAGAGTTCTTCTCCTAATCAATATATATGTGGCATAGATTTCCAGTTTTGACATTGCCTAATGGGCACAAAATTTTTACTTGCTTCTATCATTCGACTATACCTTTAGGTAGGACCATTTCCTATCATTGAGAAAATTTGGAAAATGACCTATAGATTAGAGCTACCCGAGAAATTGGCCGGAGTCCACAACGTTTTTCACGTTTCACATCTCCGAAAATGTCTACATGAGTCTGCTGAAGTGGTAGAGACAAATATCCTCGAAGAGGCCGAAGTGGAACGCGAAGAAACCATAAGAAAAGTTCCAACCCGCATACTAGGAACGGAAGTGAAGAAGCTACGCAACCGCGAAGTCAAACTCGTCAAAGTTCAGTGGAGCGACGCCGAGGGAGACGTGACTTGGGAAACTGAAGCTAGAATACACACTGCTTACCCTTTTCTTTTCGAGGGTACGTCCTTGATCTTTCTTTTTCCTTAAGTTGCGCTTTTATCTATCTTTTTAGGAATATCTCCTCGACCTTATCTTTTAGATAGAAACCTTTTGGATGAAAACATGTAATTGAAACATGTTATGTATGATGGTTGCAAGTGGTTGCAAGTGATTGCTAGTAGTTGCTCGTGGCTGCATATACACACACAATCTAGGTTTTAGATCGGCTCAGTCACTTCATATTGCATATGCATATATGTTTGCACTCGTGTATGGTTGAATTGTAATGTGTTGTCATATGGATGTTGCATTTGTATGAAAGATTGTGTACCCATGTAGAATCATGAATAGGAAAAATCTGCATACATAATGGATACATGGCACTTACATGATTCGCATTAAGGAGGTCAACTGAATCAGTAGACCGCCTGATTTTGCATTAGATAAGTTCATGAACACACACACTTCGCATATGATCATGAAGCATTAGAAGTCTTTTAAGGACAATGGATGCTCGTGTTTGATGGATGATTGAATGTTAGGATTTACATTCTTCCTAAACTTGAAGATTTCGGGGACGAAATCCTTTTAAGTGGGGGAGAATGTAACACCCCGGATTTTTCCGTTAACAGTAAATTAACAAATTAAAGTATAATTAAATTGTAACAGAAAAATTAAGGGAAACGGACATCACCATTGCGTTCGTCTCGGAATTCTGCTTGAGATAGAGTCCGAGTTTGCGCAAAACGGATAACGTATGAAGAAGATATCTTTAATTTAAATATTACAGCAAAACATGAAAAAAGAGAAGTAAGGAGAGGACAATAATTATTATTATTCTAAGACTTATTAACAAAAGCCTCTGTAGCTCAGTTGGTTAAGGCATTGGATTTGTAGCATGGAGGTCGGGGGTTCGAACCCCGGCGGCGACATAATTTTTATCTCTGTTTTAGAGAGGGCCAACTGAGCATGCAAATACATGTACGTATACAAATTCAAATTTTGAAAGGATAAGAACGTACATATAAGGAAATAAAGAAAATATATGTATATATATGAGAATATATATATATATGCAAAAATATATGTATACAATAGATAAAATTCAAATAGACTAAAACAGCTCAATTTAAAGTTTAATTTTTGAAAATCGAACCCAGTCCCTCCTGGCTGGCCTGGTCTGTGTTTGGTCGAATTTCTGTGGGTTGCTTTGTCATTAGGGCTAGGTGGCAAGTTTTAATTGGTCTCTCTATCTAATGAATGGCTACGATCTAACCTAGCAACATCAATGGTTCTAATCAATTCCTAACCTCTATATAAACAACCCTAGACTAAACCCTAATCTATTCATTCAAATTAAGAGCATAGCCGCCATGTTGCTGAGGAACGAATAAGAGTAGCCGCCATCTAGAGAGAGAGGATTAGGGAGAAAGTTCTAAAGCCTAAAGCAATTCAAGCAACCTAAAGCTAATCAATTCAACAAAGGAATCATATCTCTTAATTAGAGAATTTGCCGCAACCATTGTAAGTAGAGTATTACTTTGGTATGAACAAATGATTGTGTAGATATGTATGCTTGAATTGTGGCAATGAAATTCGTATTTGTGCGATTTATATACTTTTGGATATTTTGAATTATGTCATTCAATTATAAAGAACTACATGCGGTAGTTCTATGCAAATATACGTTTGGAATATTGCGCAAATTATGTAGTCTATGTTGAAGCTACATGTATGTAGTTGATTGAAATTCATGCAAGTTTGGGGCTTTGTTATTATGCCATCATGATGTCTATTTTGTGCATAAATCATTTTGCAAGTAATTGAGACAAGTTTGGTTGTTATAGTTCATATGAAACTATGTTGGAATTTTGACACCATAATCCATGTATTAAGTCATGCTTTTGCAAAACTTATGAATATGGCTAGGCTATGAATGATATTGGGCATAATTGAAATTCATGATTAAGTCTATCTTGTTTAAAAGAATTATCTGATGACATATGTGAGACATGGCTAAGTTAGACACAAAAATCCCTTTTTTTGCAAGTTAAAAGCAAACACCATGATTAGGAATATTTATGCATAAGTATACCATCGTTATGTGATTAAATTTAATTAAGTTGAACTATGCTTTTGTGTTAGTAACAAAGTATCCTCTTTGTAAACATGTAGAAACCTTATGAACATGACTTGTTTATATTTATGCCATGAACAAATTTAACTATACCTATGCCATGTTTATGCTAGAAGTATTTATGCCATGCTTATGTTTGACATTATGCCATGTTTATGCTAGAAGTATTTATGCCATGCTTATGTTTGACATTATGCCATGTTTATGCTAGAAGTATTTATGCCATGCTTATGTTTGACATTATGCCATGTTTATGCTAGAAGTATTTATGCCATGCTTATGTTTGACATTATGCCATGTTTATGCTAGAAGTATTTATGCCATGCTTATGTTTGACATTATGCCATGTTTATGCTAGAAGTATTTATGCCATGTTTGACATTATGCCATGTTTATGCTAAAAGTATTTATGCCATGCTTATGTTTGACATTATGCCTAAGTAAAAATATAGGTTCATGGGTCAATAATCATATCTCAATTACAAGTTCACATGCTTTGATTCATGTCACCTATGTTACCACTATGCAAGTACACCAGTTTCTATTATGTATTTCCAACGTCATATGCAAGTTCATGCGCTCACCTTCCCCTCTTTGTGTATGTAATCACGCTTTAAGCCTCCCCTTTTCGCATGGCTAAATTGGGCTTTAAAAGGCTAAGCCCAATATATATAAACGGACGTGTAAAACGGGGGAAAATAATGTTGGGTTAAAATTACTAATGAATGAAAACTAAAGTAGAAGGGCCCAAATTCAAGTATGGGTTGGGCCCATGATTGGTGTAACCTTTACACCATTAACTTAATAATGGGCCGCAAATATTTACATATAAGAAATAAAGAAGAATGACAAGATATATAAATGTAGAAAATACGATATGTTTAACCCGAGGTTGGATTGAGTTGTGATGTAAACCTGCCCGGAACCGCCCGGCTGTCCAGTAGTCACAACAATACCTATCCAATGTGGGAGGTTAAACATGGAGCACAATAAGGACCCGAGGTTAGACTGAGTTGTGGCGTAAGACTGCCCGGAACCAACCGGCAACAGGCAGCCACAGCAATACCTGTCTAATGTGAGAGGTTAGGGCCTTAATAAGACAATTAAGGCTGAATCAGGATTGTTAGGATTAAGTGGACTAAGACTTAATCAAAATGGAACATGCTAAACTAAACGGACTGGTGGGGTTAGGTTAGAAAACACTTAACCAACTTAGCATGTTGGCTAGAGATAGAAAACCTAGTAACGGGGGACCCTTTTCAGCAGTAACCCTACACGGTGTATCATGATATCCTGAAACTAGGCAGGGTGGGGCACGATTACTGTGCTGATTGTAAGAGGTCAAAAATCGACGGCGGTGGTGTAGCAGTGTAGGTTCTAACGGAGTGCGGGCGTGCACACACTCCGGCGCAGAAAAATAAGGCACTGGACACCAGTAGCATACCTGTGCACTCTAAGGTTGTGTCGGGTTGCCACTATGGGACTTGATACACCCCATGGTGGGACCAGCATAGGTAACTACGACATCGGGGGCCGTAAGACACATGTAACTTTGCGAGTAGGAGCCGATCATCATTGAATGGATCACATCACCCTGATTATGGGGTGCAAATTGGAAACTAGTTTATATGGGTTCAGAGATTAACATGGGGTACGATAGTATATTCGACCCTAGGTAACTTGACCAAGTTCATAGTGTTTGCCCACTTCCTGTTTTACTTATCATACCCAGTTCTTTATTCATAGACAAAGTAGTACTAGACTTACTCAGGCTTAATGTCTGACTCTACTTTTCTTTCGTCTTCTTTCTTCCGTTCCCCCCCCCCCAGGTCCACAGGGAGGGAACACAGCAGCTTGATCCAACCTTAACATCCAGCTTGAAGAAGAGAAATGTATTGCTTGGACTTTCCTGTTTTGAACTATGGCTTTGGACAATCCACTATGGGGACTTTTGCAGTTTATCTATGTTTTATTTATGCTTCTTTAAATCATGTACTCAAGACAGATTATGAAAGTGTTATGTTATGTTTTGGAAAGGATGTTGTTGTAACACGTATTTGACTTTATGAAATAAAAGTTTGTTGTTCTTCCGCTGTTTACAAATATGTGTTCTTATATCTGTCTTGTATATCTGTGACTTGTAATTATAAACCTCCACCAAAATTAGGGCATTCCCTTTGAGAGTGACCCTAACGGAGGTGGGGTGTTTCATAAATTGTATTTAAAATTTCTAATTAGCATGACATTAGTAATAAGAGGTAAGTTAGATGTACCACAATTACTCACATTGCCTTTGCCAATGATATAGCCTTTTGAATTATCTCCAAAAGTGACGGAGCCACCATCTGAGTAAGTAATATTTATCAATAAGCTCTTGTCTTCAGTCATATGCTTCGAGCAACCACTGTCCAATATGCACTTTCCTCTTTTCTTAAGTGGGACCTGCAAAAAATAAAATTAAGTCCATGGTACCCACCCTTTTATAGGGTCCTAAGAGTTAGGTCTTAGGAGTCCAAACCCATACGGGTTTGGTACCCCCTTTATATGCATAATTAGAATTGAAATGCATAGTATTCATAAAGTGCAGAATATATTTGTTCCTAATCAAATTATTATTTGTTTTAGGAACCCATATCTTGATAGTCTTGACATTTTTCTTTTGAAGCTTCACAACTGGTTTTGGTTTGGAATATAACAAACTAAGATTTTTCTTAGATTTATCTTGTTTTAAAGTTTTCTTTTTGAAACCAAGATGTTTTTGGTTTTCTTGTTTCTTATATCCCAAGCCTTGTTTATTTAAATCTAATTGTGAACTTTTAATGATTTTTGTCAAATTTTCTCGACCTTTATTGAAGTTAGAAACATTTTGAGTAATATTATCTAACTTTGTTTGTAAACTAGCTTTTTCTAGGTCCAGAATTTTGACTTTTGCCTTAAGTTCATGATTTTCAGCAGTGAGAGTATCATTTTTCTCTTTTTGAGTTCGATTTCTTGACTCAAAAGAGATAATTGAGAATCAATAATAGATGATGATTCTTGAGCTTTTTCAAGTTCTTCTTCTAATATTTTCTTCTTGTCTTTTAACATATCTCATTCAAACTCTGCTCTACTTAAATCTGCTTTGGCTTCTTTCCATTGTCATTTCATATTTTTAAATTTAACCATAAATTCAGCATTAATATCAAGACTTCATCAAATGTAGGAATTTGTACCTCATCTTCTGTTGCCATGAAACAAACATTTGCTTGTTCATCTTCTGAATCACTTTCACTTTCTGAGGAAGATGAGTCTAAATCATGCCATGTGACTGAGAAAGCTCGTTTCTTTGATTTGTCCTTCTTGTATTTGAACTTCTCATTTTCTGACTTCTTCTTTTGCTCCGAAAATCTTTGTGCATGTGCCCTTTTTTATGGAAGTTGAAACATTCTATAACTGATGATGATGGTTTATTTGATCCAGATTTTCTCTTGTTATATCGACTAGCTTTTCGTTGTTTCAAAAACTTTTTGAAACCTTTTGCTATAAAAGCCAAGTCTTCATCTTTAGATTCTGATTCATTTTCATCTTTTCCGACGTGAAATGCTACATTTTTCTTTTCTTCTTTGTATTCCTTTCTAGCCTGTAAATTTGCTTCATAGGACATTAGATTTCATATCAATTCATATGGCTTCATGATAGAAAGGTTATTGGCTTCTTCAATTGCTAATACTTTTCCTTCCCATTCACTAGTCAGAGAATGTAGGACTGTCAAGACTACATCAAAATCTGAATATTTTTGTCCTAAACCAATAAGTGCATGATGAATAGTTTGAAACCGTGAATACATATGATTGATTGTTTCATTTGGTTTCATTTTGAAATTTTGGAACTGACTTTTCTGCTTGGCTATTTTGGCTTGTTTAACCTTGTTAGTACCTTCATGAGTGGTTTTCAGCATTTGCCAAATTTGATATGCGGTGGTATAGATACTAACATGATTAAATTCATTTTGATCTAATGCACAAAAAAACATATTTATTGCTTTTGCATTTAAGGCTGCTGCCGTTTTCTCAGTCGGTGTCCATTCTGAATAATCAGTTGTTGGAATCACTATTTCTTTTTGTGTAGCATTCCAGGCATCATAGCTATTTGACTGCATGTAAAATGGCATACGTGTTGCCCAATAGCTATAATTAAGGCCATTGAAGAATGGAGGTCTTTATGTTGATTGACCTTCCGTGTAAGTAGTGTTTTGAGTTCTAGAACTTGGGTTATTTACCATATTACAAGAATATATCAAATAACTGTGTTACGTTTATAAGATGACTGTGCTCTGATATCAAATGAAGTGTGCGTGTGTACTTGTCAAGTATAATACACTCACAAGGGTTGTGTAATATGACGAACAATATTCAGGTATGAAGCAATAGCTAATCACAGAACTATATGATAGTAAATGCAGTAAAAAATAAGAAAAATCACACCGTAGATTTTTATACTGGTTCGGAGCACTGTCCTACATCCAGTCCCAGACTTCTATCTGGATTTTCACTAACAACAACCTCACTTCACCCGGAGGAACAGGTTTACAACACCCGAGAAGTCGAACAGGAATTTCACGCCTCTATCAACACGAGGACTTCACAACTTGCCTCTAACAACACGGAGGACTTCAAACTTGCCTCTTACAGCACGGAGGACTTCAGACAAGATGAGTAGACGTGTAGTTTGACAATGTGTGTTCTCAATAACACTAATTTGTCAATTCTTGTACAACCTTCCTATAATCTTATCCTTAAATAGAATTTGTGTTTATGAAGATTTTGGAAGATGATATCGTATTTTAATCAAAAGAGCCGGTACGCATGCAAGCCCGATGGGCATGCGCATAGATGAATTTGACTAAAGCTGAAAATGAAGTTTAAAATGGACAATCGTTGGGTCGAGTTGTTTTTAAAAATTTAGGATATTGCAATTTGAACAAAACAAAGCATAATAAAGCACGAAAATGAACATGATTTCATAGACAATAAAGCTATAAATGAACTGTAGTATGAAGTAAGACCCAAAGATTATAATGGGAAAATATATATGTTATCAGAATGTAGCTTCTTAGCAGCTTTTTGGAATGTTCACACAATTAAAGCACTTTCATTGTTGAATGAATTCTCAGCCATTATAAATCATCGGATTTTTATAATGCAGTTGTCCGTACTATCATACAACAAACTGAGGACCACACACTGCTTTTAAATAGAAAAGGCTTGAATACACAAAAAAAATAGAACCCCATATGTAGATACCATTTTTCCAACCAATGGTAATGTTCTCATACTCAATATAAGTAAACAATGGTAACAGATTTGATGAAGGTTTCCATCCAAAAATTCATGCACTGTTTTCTGCAGGGTGAGTAAAAATAAACTCAAACATTTCATGCTAACATTCCCACTTTCACATAAACCAACTAAACATGAAACAATATTGGCACTTTCCTTAATATAATCTCTTTTATTCGTGTCTGTTCATAATCTGATTACCAACAATAGTGTTCTTTGCATACAATCCAGTGTAATATCCATCTTTCTATGCTTTCTCTCTAGTTATTCTTCTATTAGCCGTGACTTTAGCTCCTTGGATAGCAATTCTCATTCTTTCCTTAATGCTTTTAGTTGTAATTAGCTTTTGTATATGTAACGTTATAAACCAAATATTTATCATTGGTAATATTAAAACTACCGATACCTCAAAGAAAAAGAGACAACTGGATCTTCCCTATTAGGAGCTTATTTGGAATCCCCGACCTCTGAAAGGTGTTTTCAAGCCACTTGAGTAGTCAGTTACACTTCCACAAATATCTGATTAGCTGGGTCATCTCTGAGTAAAAATAGAACTGCGTGCTATGAATGATTGATAAATGGATATCCTATAATTGAGTTATTTTGTTCGTATGGTGATAAAATGTATGATGCCATGTATCTGGAGACACTTGCATTTCCCAATCACTCTTTTCGTCCTCTCATACATCGTTTGCTTCCAATTCCAACTCCAACACCTTGATGATATAAAATTATTATATTATACATCATTTTAAGCTTGCACATATAAATCACACATTGTAGGCATGGCAAAATGCATTGGTGAAAGAAAACGTAAACGGCAAGTTTGGCATCTGCCAAGGGAATGCATTAATAAAAAAGAAAGTTTGTATTTCATAGGAGCATCTTATGAAGAGTACTATGCATTGCATTTGGAAACATAGGATGAAATGAGTTAGATAAATGATATATCACGGACTATGACACCAAACTGAATCATGCATGCATAATCATTCTCATACTCGTGCATTTTAAATTTTTATGTTAGGCACAACTTTAATCATTTGTAGGATTTCTGACTTTGTTAGGCAAGAAAAAAGATATATTCTTTAAACTGTCAAAAATATCATACAACATCGTGCCTAGCATTAAGAATACCACATTAAGAATGCCTCGTAAGAAAGAAAATAATTTAATTTACAAATCTGGAAAAATAAATGAGATATAATATCATAAAAAAGAGGAACCATGCAATGAAGTAAGCTACTAATATTTTCACTTTGTTGCTTTAGACATAATTCATTAAACTCTATATATTCAAAAAATAACAAACATTCAGAAAACACTATAAAGAATAAATTGTAAAAATAACAAACCTAACATTACCTACTAAATGATAATAACTCTGAAAATTCTCAATTTTAATTCCTTCTAATATGAGGATTAATTAGTAAAAAATCAAAGATATATTTATAGGAAGCAATTGCCAGGTTGATCAAGTCTGTATAGTAAACAAATGGTATTCATGTACGAAAGCATTTTGTTGTAAGATATATCATTGGTTAAACTATGACACAAAAATAAGAAAACATTGGTAGCATGTAAGGAAGAAAACATTTGCAGCATGCAAATATTTTTAAAAAGTAAGAGCTGAATGAAAAATTGTCATAGGCAAGAATCTAAAAGAACTCCTGCCTCTTTATTCATATGCATATAGTCCAGCAAAGCGGTAATAGTTTTCAAAACACAGCAAAGCGGTAATAGTTTTCAAAACAAAAACTATAATTAGTATATCCAGACAATTAAATGGTACCATACACAAAAATCAATACCAACCAAAAAGGACACAACAAGAAAAAAATAGGTAGAAATGGTACTGTACTTGTTTTTTGGAATTAATCTTCGCTCTCATCTTGTACATCATTTGCTGAATCCAAATTTTTAAACATGGGAACTTTATAACCTCTAAACCTTTATTTACAAAGCTTGTTAATTTCAAAGTTAAAACTTTGGATTCTATGAATTGTAAATTGTCAAAATGATGCGATAAACAAAAGGGCACTGAATCTGTAGAAAAAAAAATAGTATACAAATGAAGTAGTTTACGGGAACCTAAGTATCATATAAACAGGGGAAAATAGATGTAAAAGAAAAAGAACAACAATCGTTATTTTCAGAGCAATAATAGTTTGCAAATAGAAACAGTCGTTATTTTCAAAGCAACTTGCTTATCTAAACCCAGTTGGACATATTAGTACGTTTCAGTTTACAATTGTGAATTTTAAATAAGATAGAGTTAACACTTTGGTTTCACTCTAATCAACTTTAATGAGAAGTAAAAAACTTAAGATAATATGTGAGCTTTCAATCTAATGATTAAAGTCAATAATAGTCATGATAAAAATCCAATACATGTATCATTCATTATAGTATCTATAAAACCCAAAATTTGAAATGGTATATATAGAATTAGGATTGGAATATATTAGTGAAGTAGACGCTATCAAGGGAGAAATAAATAATTGCAGTTGAAACTAAAATAAGCAGTATCATTGTTCAAGTTGTTGTATACATATTCAACTGTGTATCTATTTAAGAATACCTTACAATGTGATGAAAGCTATTGTCTATGTGGCTTGAAATTAACAAACCCAACAATCTCTTGCTTGTTGAAAGTTCGACTTTCATAAATAAGATCAAATAACAACGAACCTATCGCCCTAACAACATTAAGAGCCATAAATTATTTGATTTACAGAAGCTTGTATATTTCCATTTCAATTGCATACTCCTATGTATTTTACATAAGGAACACGTATACATGTGCCAAGATCTTCTAAGTTGGAGGTTCATGAATGTAATGACCTAAACATCATAAGTTAACATAAGGTATGCATTGCTATTAAATAGACCGATGTGTTTGTACATGTTCCATTTCTTTTTCCCGCCCTCTTCCCTTTTGCTTCTTTTGATTCTACTTAAGGATCATTCATACAAACCAAAGGTTTATTAAGAGAATTTTCATGGCAAACCAAAGTAAAATCTACTTATCAATCATTTTACACAAATCGATCAAAAAATATTCAAAATGCAAGCACAAATAAGCATAATATTACGGATAATACATACATGATGTAAGTTCTATCCACATGCATAAATAAAATGACATTTTCACTTAATCGCATAGTTAAAAACTTCAGTTGCTTCAAAAATAAAATCCTTATTTAGTTGTTTTATCGAGGATTACGATAATGACATGTAATTTGGACATTTAGGTGCTATGTTGATCTTGTAACCGATTTCAATGTTAGAAACTATATGATATAACTTATATGATAATCAAATATACATACATGATAATGATACGCAAAGTGTAACGATAAGGAATTTCGCTCGATCCGAATCGATCGCTAAACCGACCAAGACCATTCGAAAACCCTGATTGTTATGAGAACACGACAAATCGGAATGCAAACAGAAGAACATTTCATTGTTTATTACAACAATTCCATCAGAATACAAGAATATATAGAGTATGAATAAATATAACACATAAAATATTAGAGATTTAAATTACATTTAAATACATCGCAGTGGAAAAACAATACAAAGCACAACTGGAAACAGATACACGGATACAGAGCTTTACGAATACCGCTACAGCTGTAAATCAGGATCCTATGAATATAAATCTACAAAACCAAAACTACTAGCTGCCCATGTCAAAATAAGGGCACCCAGAGTTTAGGTTAAAACAATAAACTCCAGGTCTGTCATGTGACTGGTGTGAGAACAAAAACAGTTATTAATCTTTATTTTAAAGTTAGGTAAATCAAGGGACCACGCTGTATAACACGGAACGGTTTTCCTCCCAAGAACACCGGTGCATATAACAAAACAGCGCAATGCTTTTTGGAAAAATGAAGCTATTATAAGACCCAGGTCCTATCACACAATGCAATGCAAGCCGGGGGATAGGGTTTTCCCTTATAATAGCCAAATATGCTTGATACGTTTAAAACAAATCATTTGATACTATTATAAGTGCATAGTGTATAAAACAACTTCAAATCATAAGTATCAATCATAGATGGCATCGGTACCATATATCATGTCACCATACCAGGCTCTACTATCAAAACCGCAAAGTCACGTATTGAAAGTAGGGTTTCCATCTGTGAACCGAGGCAAAAGATAGTCCTCACCGATTCGAGACTCTCTAGCCCGAGCCTAAGGATCAGAGCTCGGGTGACCCTTGGATCATCAGGGCCGGTCCACCGATGTGGATTAAAATGCCTGAACACTGTGTTTCCCCACCCTTTGGGGCGTAAATGAGCCAAATGGCTCCATCGGCTCCACACAGTCACTGATATATCCGAGGCGCCTCGCAACAGCAACAACCACACAGGTGAAATAATATAAATGTCAGGGCTGGTAGGTCACTGACACCACCCTAGCTAGAAGGAAACGCATGCCCTCCCTGATGTCCTCTCCCGTTTCTGGTTCACAACCGGGGTGTGAGGCTCGCGAATCAATGTTACACAAAGCTATGCCACACATGTGGTGCTTTGACCATCAACCACAAGACTTTGCTTTTCAACAGAAGCCTTG
This sequence comes from Allium sativum, assembly GCA_030737875.1. Taxonomy (NCBI): domain Eukaryota; kingdom Viridiplantae; phylum Streptophyta; class Magnoliopsida; order Asparagales; family Amaryllidaceae; genus Allium; species Allium sativum. Next base: position 739,081,496 of record CM060909.1, on the reverse strand, counting down.
ATCAATTGCCACTTAGGCATGCCACACAGGCAATTCACTCCATGCGATCGATATCCATCAATATGTAACCCCTAAGCTCGTACGTCTCAGAGAAGGGCGTTAAGCAAGAGAATAAACTCTCCGCCGCCAAACAGATACATATTTAATAGAAATAAACCACACAGAATAAAATCCAATGTCAAACACACAGTCCATTTACAAGTTCGTTCTGGGTCTGAACGAAATCGGAGGCACCTCGTACCTCGCATATCCATCGATCTCCAAGTACGTCTGGACGATCACCAACTGATTCCCTCCTCTTGGGTGTACAGCCCAATCAAGATCATTAGTAATCACCCAAATGATGTGAAGACCTCCGGTCTTCAACCACTGTCTTCATCTTCGACTAATCGTCGTATCAGCTATACAGAATGGGATAAACCCGGTCTTTCCGAATAACTCGCGTATTTTATAAACAAGTGTTACACAAACGCAACATACGCCTCATTCCAATTCAGAATATTCTTTTATTCAAATATTCTTACACTTTGGGAAAGGTTCCCGTTAATTTTATCAAAGATAAATTCTTTAAATTTATTCTTTAATCTCCTTTTGAATATCAATTCAAATTAGTCAGGATTAGCGAACCACACCGAAGTAATCATTTATTTTATTTCCCAATCCCAACCTATTCATCCCATGAAGTAAAACTGGTAATACTTCATATCTAACACCACGGTGTTATCGGTAAATTCAATTACCATTTCACGTTTAAATCTAATTAAAGATTTAACTATCGCCTGGAGCAAAACTGGTGATACTCCATTCTCGATTATTTCAATCTAATTAAAGATTCATTAAAACTCCACTTGGTTTTAATCTTCCCAAAAATCACTATCAATGACTATTTAACTTGGGAAATCATATCCTATCTTTAACTGGGTTAAAGAACCAATGTCACTTAAAACACCGTTCATAATAAACCCCAAAATCACATTCAAATTCAATTCCAATTAAATACCATTTAATTAGTATACTTCATTAAATCTGATAAAAAGATTTATTCTTTTTCTCAACTGGGTTTAAGAACAGTGTTAATGAAGACACCGTTCACAACAAACCCCAATCACATTTGATATTAAATACAAGGCTCTGAATAGAAAATATATCGACTTATATTCAATATCAAATTCTATGACCAACAAATATCGTATTGGAAATAACGATATAAATATATCTTTCAAATTTCCATAACAATATCTGTATAATCACGAAATCCAATATCGAAATATTCCAAAGACAATTTCGATTCAAATCCATTCCAATTCAATCATGGAAATTCTGGTTACTCTCAAAACCATTTCAAATCCAATTTATTTATTTTAAAAATAAATGGGATTATAATTCTAGTTCAAAACTAGTTCATTTCGAAAAAATCAATTTTTTACCTTTTCAAATATGGAATTTTTCATCTCAATTCTTTACAAATCATTTCTTATGATTTTACACAAATTATTACTATTTTTAATAATTTTATCAAGGCCCGTACAATCGAATTCCATCAACGGCCATCGAACTGCACTTACATCGACCTTTTCCAAATTTGATTTGGAAATAATTCCAAATCCAACCGTTAGATTTCAAATCTCTAGAATTCGTTAGAAAGCTCTTTTTTATACGAACCCAACGGTTCTTGTTTTAGGAGAATCCGACGGTCGGATCTCCCGTAATATCCATTCAAATTCAATGGTCGAAATTCGCGAACTGCCGCGGCGCGGCGAGTTCTATTCAGGCCATTTAATATATATAATATATATATTATATATATTTCGTCGATTTCCTTTTAAAACGTATTTTAAAAACCATTTTAAATTCGTTTTCAGAACGATTTCAACTTCGTATTCAATTTCAAATCAAAATTGAATATTCCATATCATCGATATATAATTGATAATATTTTCAAAATGTTATATTTTGAAATCACTTCTTTTTCTATATTCATTATAAAAACGAATATAATCGATATAAATATCGTTCGCGTCAAAATGGCGCATATCTAATCAACACGGCTTTATATTTTTCAATAACTTCATTATTCTATTCAACAAATGAATATTTTCTTCAACACGTGAATTTTCTTTTATTCAACACATGAATATATATTTTATTCATCACATGAATTTTCTTTTATTCAACACATGAATATTCTTTTATTCAACACATGAATGGTTTCAACACATGAATACTCTCAACACATGAGTATTGTCAACACATGACTATTTTGTTTATTCAACACATGAATATAATTTATTTTCTAAATTGGAATGAGACCCACTCAATTACCATATAATATTATTTATATGGATTCCATACAACACATGTATATAATAGCAACGATAAATAATCAACCATCATCCAGAGTGCATTTTACACTGTATAAGCATTAAATATAAATATTCAATGCTTATAACAGCCTGCCAATCGATCGATCGACATACAGCTAATTATTGGGATTAGTGTGTGTCCAATTTCAACCCAACACCCGTGTGGGGTTTCAAACAATCAAACACATATTTTATTTGTGCAGTTGGGCGATGTGTAATATTTATCGTCCCAATTAATATCAATCAAATTGGTGTACATAAACAAATCGTTCGATTTGTAAATGAATATTTATTTTATTTCAACGCATGAATATATATATTATTTCAACACATGAATATATATTTTATTTCACAATCAACATTCTATTTTCACAACACAAACAATCACACAAGTCGTCCATGGTCTGTGGACGACGGGGAGCAGCTTATATATGCAGTTATAAAATAAATAACCGAACAGAAAATTTTAGTGAGGAGTTCTCACCTTGAGGTTCCACTCCTTCAGTCTTTCTTTCTGAACGGTTTGAATTTGCCCAAAATTTCAATGCGATCCTTTCCCGCTGTTCAAGGTAAAAATCGCATTTTTAATATGATGTTTATTTTAAAAATCACATTTTTATAATGGCACTTCATATATAAAAATCGTATATTTTTACAACGCTTCTTTCTATATAAAAATTATATTTTTATATCTTTACTTCTCATATAAAGATCGAATTTTTATCATTACTTTATATATATCAAAATCGAATTTTATCGCAACTTCATATATATATAAATCGAATTTTTATCGCTACTTCATATTTTTATTTCACTAAAAATAGTATTTTTATAAAACTAGAAATATTTTCCTTTCATACGATAAAACCCTTATTTTTATGCGACTAAAATTTATATTTTTAGCAACTTAGAATAAAAAAAATCACATTTTGATACAATCTAAAACTCACATCTCTAAGATAATAAAAATCAAATCTTTTTTTCTATATATCTTTAAAAATCATATCTTTTATAATAAAAATCTTACCTTTATTCATATATAAATCATACCTTTATATTTTTAAAGGCTCATATCATTATATTTTCAAAGATTTGATTTTTTTGAACTAATGTATATAAATCAGATTTTGATATACATATATAAAAGAAGTAGAAATTAAAACAAGGCAAATTTATATAAAAAAAGAAGCAAGAAGGCTCACTGGGTTTCACGTTGAAGAGAGGGGGGGGGGGTTCGACGCTGTTGGTGGAGGCTGGCGCAGGTATGGATAGCGGCAGCTAGGCCTTGGTGGCGGCGACTTGGAGCAGTTGTGGTCTTGCGATTCGATTTGGGGGTTAGGACTTAGGTGGGGTCCAAGTTTCAGAAGAGGGAAGCAAGGAGGGTGGTCGGAGGTTGGCTCGGCGGCGCTGGCGATCCGCTTGGGGGGGAGCGACGTTGGAGATGGAAAGAGGGGGGCGACGGGTCAACGCGGGTTTGGTTTTTTTTCTTTTTCAAAGTTTTAAACGATGGGTAAGGGTAGGAGAGATAAGGAGCTTTGTGGTAAATATGTATTTTATTATTTCAAAAAGCAACTTTTTATTTTGAACTCCAAACGAAACCCACCGACTATCGTCTATAACTAATTACCCCCATTCCAAACGCAATGGGATATGTCCCGTAAGCCAATTCGACCGTTTCGATCAGTTTCCATCAAAATTAAAATTAAAATCTATATATTCAATTTTAACGTACATTTTAAATTACCGGGGCCACATACTAACTCTAAAAATTCCTGAAAAATTATTTCTAGCTTCATATTGACGATACGGTCCTAACAAAACTAATTTCGTCAAATTCTGCGATTGTTTGAGAAATGGCCATTTTCTGGTGGATCAATTTCAACTGAAACTGTCAAAACACGTTTTCTTTTACCACGCTCACATATTGATTCAGAAAATTACAAATTTTGGAATCTAGCAATAACTTGACATTCCGGTTCCAACAAAAGTGGTTTCGTCAAAAACAGAGGTCATTTGCAAAATTTTCATTTTCAAGGGTCAAAATTCCATAACGACTATTCTGAATTTTCAACTGGGTATAACTTTTTATCCCCCCTATGAAATTTCAATTTTTCTGATTCATTGGAAAGATATTCTCAATTAGATTCTAATATTTTTGGTTTCGCAAAAATCCGGATTATTTGGAATCTTGTACATTCATTTGAACTTTGAAATCGAATTTTCGAACTACCGCACCATTTTCAGTTCCTTTTATATATATAAATAAATATTTATATTCTAACGACAATTCAAATAAATATATACGTTCTATTTCTATTCAAAATAAATTTCTCTTCATCATTATTTAAAATAATTCATTTTAAATATTCAAAATTCATCAAAATTGCCAAAATAAAAATTTTAAATTGGCTCAGATTTCCGGGTTATTACAATCTCCCCCACTTAAAACTTTTCGTCCCCGAAAAAGGAACGAAGCTGAAAGTTGTTTTACAAACCTACTCAACTTCCATTGTTTTCATTACGGCTTAAGTTCTTTAACTTTTAAGTTTCTAAGAACTTTTCAAATTTTTCAAAAATTTGGCTAACACCCTAAATTTTCGAAATTTTTTGCCATAACATCCCCTGCACTGGAAGCTTCAGATATTTCAAATAGCCTCCCATGGCTCTCACCAATCTAAAAAGAAAAAGAAACAGTTAAGCGGCTAGCCAATCGGCTCATAAAATCATCAAAAACCCAAGAAATACAATAAACATGTACCTATTTGTCGAGCACAATTTTATTCCTCTTCTCTAGCCTCTTTGCTATGACCTGTTCAATGTAAGTACATATATATGCATGAAAATGCGACTAATTTTCAATACAACTCAATATTAGGTCCAATTTGGCTAAAGGTTCAATAATTAATTAATCAACCAATACAATCATCAAACAATTAGTTGATTATCATTTCATACTCATAATTTTGATACATATACAGAAAATCATATTCTTGATACCAAATCACAATAATAAACCTATCTAGCTTTGGTTCTCACACCAGTCTAATGGAAACATATAGAAATCCCACTTTCGTCACTCGAACATAAATTCTGATGATGTTTCGAACCACCATCAGAACACCCACGGGTGACTAGAGTGGGATTCTATATCTATCCAGTATATTAAAACTTCGAATACACGCGGATCAGACGTATACGCAAAATCTTTATATACTGCATTGTCCAAATTCAATATAAATAAATAATCAAATACGAATAATTGATTTAAATTTTCAAAACAAAAATTGTTTTCATTTTAAAAATATACTCTTCACACTTGTTCGAGAATACTACTGATCCCATCTCTAACGAGTTATTCCCATTGGACATTACTAATCCAATCTCTGATGAATTCTTTCGTTTGGGTCTAATGTGTCTTGTTCTCCGAGCTTTGTAAACCAAAGCTCTAACACCACTGTAACGATAAGGAATTTCGCTCGATCCGAATCGATCGCTAAACCGACCAAGACCATTCGAAACCCTTGATTGTTATGAGAACATGACAAATCAAAACGCAAACAGAAGAACATTTCATTGTTTATTACAACAATTCTATCAGAATACAAGAATATAAAGAGTATGAATAAATATAACACAGAAAATATCAAAGATTTAAAATACATTTAAATACATCGCAGCGGAAAAACAATACAAAGCACAACTGGAAGCAGATACACGGATACAGAGCTTTCCGAATACCGCTTCAGCTGTAAATCAGGATCCTGTGAATATAAATCTGCAAAACCAAAACTACTAGCTGCCCATGTCAAAATAAGGGCACCCAGAGTTTAGGTTAAAACAATAAACTCTAGGTCAGTCATGTGACTGGTATGAGAACTAAAACAGTTATTAATCTTAATTTTAAAGTTAGGTAAATCAAGGGACCACGCCGTATAACACGGAACGGGTTTCCTTCCAAGAACACCAGTACATATAACAAAACATGTAACGACCCGGATTTTTGGTCAATTTATTTTAAATATTTAATATCGTTTTAAATATTGTGTTGATAATATAAATGAATTTTTATATTAAGTTATCAATTTAAAAATCGATTTCGATTTAATATCGAATATATTAAATTATTGTAATACGAGATATAATTGAAATCAAAGTTTAAAACTGAATCAAAACAATTCAGATGACCGGTATAAATTCTATATGAATGTATATACGATAATAATATTTTATTATCGAGAAATTTATTTGTTTGAATTTAAATTTAATTTAATATGGTTATTTTAAATATACATTCAAATTAAATTTCAGAAAATATTCTGTTGAGTTCAGCATAACGCTATAACATTGGAACGACGGTTGGTACGCTAAAATAGCTGTTCACGATTTTAAATTGTGAACCCCAATTTATATGATCAGTGGATATGATCAAAATCAAATCTATATCTATTTAAAAAGGATAAAAATCCCTTTATTTCAAATCGCATTTAATAGAAATCAAATCATATTAAAAATTTGTACCTAACCTACCTCCTACAATGGTACTTTACGCAGAACGTTTCCTTCATGCCTAGTTTCTTCATATATAAATTCGCGTAAACCCTCTCCTCTTCTTCTTGCTGGAAACTGTAATCTGTGCTTCAGATCGAAACAAAATGACGCATTTCATTTTATTCACAAATCAAAATAAAAGGGATGTTTTCCCTTTTATAATTCTTCCCTCAGCAATAAAACCAGATTCCTTTCCCCTTTTGCTCAAAATCGATCAAAACAATATCAAGAAAAAAGGGGCCACCCAAATTAAACGCGAATCAAATCCATTTGCTCGATCTTTATTTACAAAGTCGAATATGCTTTTTTCCTTTACCTCAATATCACAAAGTTGCGATGTTCAATTTTCTACAGTATAAGTTAGGGCTTCAAGGTTTGGGAATTTGAGCACGATGAATATTCCAATCCGTGATAGAGAAGTTCGAGCTAGGGTTTTTGCATTTAAGATTGGGGAAGCTCGCGATTTAGTGGTGCGAATGGATGGAACGGTCATCGTGATTTAGGGAGGAGGTTATCGCTGGCGTGGGTTTGTGCGAAGCTTTCTAAGGAGGTCGACATGTTTATTATTTAAAACTGGAATGGTTCGAATACATTGATGATGAGTTTGGTGACTTGGGGATCTGCAGTTGGAAGTATCGAGAATTCGATTTGTGTCCTTGGGGCGGGGCAGTGATGTGATGTTGGTAGTGTACTGGGGTTAGGAAGTTCGACGATGTAATGTTGGAGATTAGTGGTGTAGTATAATGAGAAAGTTGAAGGGGAGCAAGCGGGTGAGGATTTGTTCGATAAACGGTGGAGGTTACGGCAAGAATTGATGGTGTCCTATAGTTCGACAAACAGGTTGAGTCGCGATTTTTCTTTGGAGGAAGAAGGGTTAAGCACGACTAATTTTTGGTTAAGGTAATTGTTTATTTTTAATTTCGGTATATATAAACAAAACAGATTTAGGAATTTATATTTTAAGAGACATACTACCTCAATATTTATGGATATAAAATTTACCTTAATGTCTCTAGGTTTGTTAATAATCATAATGGTATTATTAGCCAATATATTTAAAATAGTTATAAAAATTTTAAGCTAATAACTATATCATATAAAATCACAAACAGACAACGAAGTGCACTGGACTCGTAGCAGCGATGGCTAGGCTATAGAGTCGAATTGAAGTAACAAGTAACCAGTTGGAATTTCCGATTAAATTAAACACTTGTTTAATTTAATTAGGAAAAATCGCTATTTCGACAAAACAAATCACGGTGAGTAACTCTCATTCATAAATTTATTTAAATTTATTTTTATCGTTAAAAATAAATTGTTGGTTGCCATGGATGCATTTTTAATTGCTTATCAGTGTTTGCTATTAAAAATATATTAGTTATTTAGGCTTGGTTGCTATTATATATATATATATATATATATATATATATATATTCATTTGGTGATTAGATTTCCGTAGTCTCATTAGCGGATGCCCGCAGTACCATTAGCGGATTATTACCCTATACGCCCCACGCTATGATAGTGGATGACCTTCATACCGCGATATCCTGCCACGAAGCAGGATGGGTATTATTTCTGTTGAATAACGTTTGTGGATGACGGAAAATAGGTTGGAGGGATCCAACTGGATTCCTCAAAAATATTATTATTTGCTTTTTCCACATATATTATCATATATGATTTGTTGATTGAAAATTTAGTGGTTTGATTGTTTAATTACCAGTGGTCCTGAATGTTGATCTATAAAAATATTGTAAAAGAAATTTTGAGATTTTAAATGGGAAATTCTATTTTTCTAATAATAGAATTTGAAATTCGAATGGATTAAAAACATTGACTTGTTTTGAATAGATAAAACAAGTACTGAAATTTATAAACAATGTTATATATATAGGAGATGGAAGTATTGAAATTTACAAACGATGTTTGTAAATTGGAAAATGCAGGGGATTGAATTGAATTTATAAACAAGGTTTATAAATGAAGTGGGAAAAATTATCATTGGATAATTTGAATATTTAAATTCAAATGTGAATTTAAAAATAGAAATGGGAAAATCGTTTTAAAGAAATAAACGATTGAATTTATTCTGATATCTAGAATATAAATTGAACTAAAATAAATCCGTAAGGATTTATGATTTTGAATTTGATTAATTCGAATTAATTCAAATAGAATCTGAATGTTTAGAATTTGAATAGAATTTGAATATATAGGAATTGAAATAGAATTAGAATTTAAGGGAATTCGAATAAAATTTGAATTCAAAGGAATTCAAATGGATTTGAATAAAGAAAGTTCAAATGAAATTTGAATATAGAATTCAAATAGTTTGAAATGGAATTTGAAAATAGAATTTGAAAATAGAATTAGAAATGGGAATTTGAATATAGAAAATCAAATGGAGATTGAAAATAGAATTTGAATATAGAAGATCGAAGTATAAATAAATTGATTTCCGAGTTAGGGAAAATCGACAAATTTTAGAAGTTCAGAAATATAATGTTGAATTGGGAAAATGATTTGATATACATTAAAAATATATCAGAATGAAGTTGAATTTATTATAGACGAAGTTTAAATGTTTATATTTATAAATATAATTAAAACGAACTCGCTGCAGCGCTGCAGTTCGAAAATTGGCGATTCGAACTTCAATTGAGTATACAGAACTCAATTGAAGTCGGAATTCTTTGAAACAAGAAACGCCAGGACCGATTTGATAATAGTTTTCTAATGGAAAAGAAAATTCGGGATTTCGTCGTATAGATTTTGAGTTATATCAAAATCAAATATTCAAAAAAAGCAGCGCCATAACCAATTAAAAACCATAACGGTTTATTTAATTTTATAAAAGATTTTTAAGAGAATAAAATCCGAATTTCTATTTATAAAAATTCATATTTGAGTTGTAAATTATATGTGAACTCAGGTGGAGTAATAAATTGATTTTTGAAACAGAAATCAGATTTTTGATTATTGAATAGAATTAACTAATTTGAATAGAAATTAGTTAATGAAATTTTGAGCTAATATTGGGCTTTGAATAAGTAAATTCGATTTGAAAATTTATATTCGAAATCAAAAAGGAAACTAGAATTTGAAATTGAAATTCAATTTGGTCATGAGCAAATTAAATATTTTGTTTGAACATGCTATGTTCAAACAAAGAAGTGGAATAGGCAAAATAGCTAATTAAAGAATAAATGAGCAAAACTGAATTCGAACGATTGGGTAGTGTTGAAATGAATTGAAAACAGGTGAGCATGTGTTAGACAGGTATGGAATGAAGTATATGAAGATTTTAATTTATGTGCCCAACAAAAAGGTACATGTTTAAATTCATATATGAGATTTTATGCGCCGTATCGGCAAGCCGCTTGGCTTTTCTTTTTCTTTTTGGATTGGTGAGGGCCATGGGAGGCTATTTGAAATATCCAGAAGCTCCCGGTACAAGGGACGTAATGGCGAAATTTTTCGGAAATTTAAGGAGTTAGAATATTTTTAAGAAATTTTGATAGTTAGAAATAAATGTATCGATATATACAGAATTCGATAAGTAAACGAATTTAAAAATAGAATATTTCAAACAAAAAGGGAAATCGATAAGCTGGTAATAGAAGAGAAACATATACGTTTAAAAATGAATAAATGGGTTTTTATAATGTTGATTATTCGGGGTAAGTGGTTTTGTCTGTTTTGAAGTTAAAGATGGTTTCAGTCAAGGTCTGAGAGATAACTATACCCCAACTTAATTGATTTCATTTTTAATTGATAAATAGCAAGATCCAGCCTCGAATAGAAGTGTTGGAAAATAGTTAGTTGAATAAAATATTTTCGGTTGTTGTAACGATGTTTTACACAGCATTCGTTTGAACCCAAGTGATGGAATTTTGGAAATATAAAAGTAAATATTTCCTGAGTATAATTAAAGTAGTCAGAAAAGAGATAAGTGATTGAAATTGTTTTCAATTTCAAATAGAATATATTTCCTAACTATAGGAAATAATGGAAGGTGATATATGGAATTGTTTTCCAAATAGCGAAAAGGTCAAGATGATTATTGAAAATATTTGGTTAACAAATATTGACAAGGAAATGGAGAAGTAATTTAATTAATTAATGAAATATAAATTAAAAGGCCCAGTGATTGATGGATGTTATGGATGAATATGGAGAGACGGGTTCGATAGTTAAACAACCGACTATCGAAGTATTTGCCAATATCGTGGTCAATATGGAGAGACGGGTTGGATTATTATCCGTGAACCACTCCGTATTGGCAGTTGTGTTGCGAATCAGATTATATGAAGATAATCGAAGACGGTGTATAGTGCAAGGATGTTTTCTATTAATAGAAATTATGCCTTCAATTTCGTTCAGTCCCAGAACGAACATATATGGACGAATGTCTGACAAAGTATTTCCAACGATCGCATGAGTTGGTCTGTACAAATGTATATGGTTGCAACAGATTTTTTCCCTTAGCATAACATCCGGAATATTTGTGCAAATCAATTAGTGATTAACGGATTTGACAATGTGGCATTCAAAGTGATTGTGCTATCAATGAATTGCAAGAAATCGTAGCCTCAGGCCTCAACAACCGGCAAATGACAAAAATCGGGCAGGCAGCATGGCTATGTGGGTCGCTCCCATTAGGGTGTATTATCACCTATCTAGAGATTCATTTAATTCCTTATTTTATTCGATGCTGTCCCATTCGGGAGACGGTTGCTGATCCCAACCGTTGGTGATATACATTCGATACACTCAAGCGAAATGAGTGGTCGGTCATGTGTGGGTCGGGTTGCAAGATGTTCTTGTTGAACCCAGTGTATTCCTCTCTAGAGATACACTAGCGGAAGGTGGTTCCATACCTTGTCATGTTGGAAAACCAATCTCCAATAAGCGCCCTGTGGTTTTTGATTTTATATTAAATATGGAGCGTGAGATGAAAGCGTTCCACTATATTCTATTTATTTGATTTAGACACTAGTATAATATCACTGGATTTTTGTATCAAAAGTGTTTTGGGTTACAGTAAGGTAAAAACCGTCCATGTTTATGTGTGGGCTGGTCTTACTATTATCGTTCCTTTCGAAAGAAATTTTGAAAGTTAAACAAATGGTTGGAGTTTAAAACACAAGTCCCATGACTGACACATAGTTTATTTTGTTTGTTTTCCCTAAACTCTTGGGTGCCCAAATTTGTACGGGCAGTCAAGTAGTCGGGATTTTACAAATTCATTTGGAGGAGCCGGAAGTAGGAGGCTTCACCAATTAGCTATAGATTATCATATTTCCGCTGTGTACTATGTTGTATATGGAAACAGGTGTTTATAACTGTTTCAGGAATAACTGTTGTGCTCTGATGATGGTATGTATATAAAGTTACTGATTTGTATTTCAAAAGTTATGTTATATAATATATTTTATTCGTTCCGCTGTGAGGTTTGTCTTCTTTGTTTTCTTCTATTCTAATATTCCTTTCTTTTTATTTCTCATCTTCTAACTTCTTTCTAATAATGATTCATATTTCTGTGCAATTTGGGTTGGACGCGTGGTGTTATTAGTCAACTCAGATAGTACAGATTTGCAGGTCATTACAGTTGGTACCAGAGCTTAAGTTGAGCGAATACCTTGGCTTTGGTGGGATGTGCTCATTAGAGATAGGGTCGGTAGTACCCTAGAATGAGTTGAGTGTATATATATGAGAGCGCGTATTTGTTAATTGATATACAAACTATTTTATATTAGGTTGGCTAGTCTGTTGAGTGGTTTATGAATTCTAATCGAATTGTGGGACGCCACGAAGTCGATAGGAATTTCTAAATACTTGAACGGAGAAATTCAACACGATACTGCTTTTAAGTGGGTAAATGAAATAATTTTACCCAAAATTCTACTTTGATAGTAAGGGAATAATTTTCTGAAATTATTATAATACATGAATGTGTTGGTTGTTATTATAATCAAATGAGATTATAAGAAATGAAATGGTTATATAGAACCAAATAGAATTTGTATATGAATGAAATATACAAATGAGATGAATTAAATTGAATTCAAACCAGAATTTGGATTTTTAAATCTTGGGAAGTTGGAAAATACTTTTGAAATATATATTAAAATAATATTGCTTTGTTTTTAAAGGATTTTTAAATAAAAATCATTTTTGAATGGATTTTAAAAGTGATAAAGCATTGAATTCTCTTCAGTTGCAGGAAAATAATTCTGATAATGACTGCAGCATTATCAGTGTTCATTTTCGAGTTCTAAGTGATGAATTGCTACCATAGAAAACTTTTTGATGAAAATCTGTTTAAAGGAAAACAAATTGGTTTGAAAATTCAAATATTTTGAATTTGAGATGGAAATAAATATATGTATATATTTATGTGATTTTGAAAGGATTTAAAATGAAATCCCAGGAATGTGAATGTGGAAATTTAAATGAATCAAAGTGAATAAATTAGGTCAGAATCAAGTTGGATGAATTAGAATGCATATAAAAGAAAACCAAAAGTTTTGGTGGAAATAAATTTGTTGAAATATGAGTAGTTGAGTTTCAACATAAGTGAGATTTTGAAAGGTTAACGGATTTGTACCATTTTTCCTACCTTAGCAATTTCGAGGACGAAATTATTTTAAGGGCGGAAGAATGTAATGACCCAGATTTTTGGTCGATTTATTTTAAATATTTAATATCGTTTTAAATATTGTGTTGATAATATAAATGAATTTTTATATTAAGTTATCAATTTAAAATTAGATTTCGATTTAATATCGAATATATTAAATTATCGTAATATGAGATATAATTGAAATCAAAGTTTAAAACTGAATCATAACAATTCAGATGACTGGTATAAATTCTACTTGAATATATATATGATAATAATATTTTTTATCGAGAAATTTATTTGTTTGAATTTAATATGGTTATTTTAAATATACGTTCAAATTAAATTTCAGAAAATATTCTGTTGAGTTCAGTATAATGCTATAATATTGGAACGACGGTCGGTACGCTAAAATAGCGGTTCACGATTTTTAATTGTGAACCCCGATTTATTTGATCAGTGGATAGCATCAAAATCAAATCGATATCTATTTAAAAAGGATAAAAATCCCTTTATTTCAAATCGCATTTAATAGAAATCGAATCACATGAAAAATGTGTACCTAACCTACTTCCTACAATGGTACTTTATGCAGAACGTTTCCTTCATGCCTAGCTTCTTCATCTATAAAATCGCGTATACCCTCTCAACTTCTTCTTGCTGGAAACTGTAATATGTGCTTCGGATCGAAACAAAATGACGCATTTCATTTTATTCACAAATCAAAATAAAAGGGTTGTTTCCCCTTTTATAATTCTTCCCTCAGCAATAAAACCCGATTCCTTTCCCCCTTTCCGCAAAATCGATCAAAACAAAATCAAGAAAAAGGGGCCACCCAAATTAAACGCGAATCAAATCCATCTGCTCGATATTTATTTACAAAGTTGAATATGCCTTTTTTCCTTTACCTCAATATCACAAAGTTGCGATGTTCGATTTTCTACATTATAAGTTAGGGCTTCAAGTTTTGGGAATTTGAGCGCGATGGATATTCCAATCCGTGACAGAGAAGTTCTAGCTAGGGTTTTTGCGTTTAAGATTGGGGAAGCTCGCAATTTAGTGGTGCGAATGGATGGAACGGTCATCGTGATTTAGGGAGGAGGTTATCGCTGGCGTGGGTTTGTGCGAAGCTTTCTAAGGAGGTCGACATCGTTATTATTTAAAACTGGAATGGTTCGAATACATTGATGATGAGTTTGGTGACTTGGGGATCGGCAGTTGGAAGTATCGAGAATTCGATTTGTGTCCTTGGGGCGGGGCGGTGATGTGATGTTGGTAGTGTACCGGGGTTAGGAAGTTCGACGATGTAATGTTGGAGATTGGTGGTGTAGTATAATGAGAAAGTTAAAGGGGAGCAAGCGGGTGAGGATTTGTTCGATAAACGGTGGAGGTTACGGCAAGAATTGATGGTGTCCTATAGTTCGACAAATAGGTGGAGTCGTGAATTTTCTTTGTAGGAAGAATGGTTAAGCATAACTAATTTTTGGTTAAGATAATTGTTTATTTTTAATTTCGGTATATATAAACAAAACAGATTTAGGAATTTATATTTTAAGAGACATACTACCTCAATATTTATGGATATAAAATTTACCTTAACGTCTCTAGGTTAGTAAAAAATCATAATGGTATTATTAGCCAATATATTTACAATAGTTATAAATTTTTTAATCTATTAACAATATCATATGAAATCACAATCAGACAACGAAGTGCATTGCACTCATAGCAGCGATGGCTAGGCTATAGAGTCGAATTGAAGTAACAAGTAACCAGTTGCAATTTCCGATTAAATTAAACACTTGTTTAATTTAATTAGGATAAGTCGCTATTTCGACAAAACAAATCACGGTGAGTAATTCTCATTTAGAAATTTATTTAAATTTATTTTTATCGTTAAAAATAAATTGTTGGTTGCCATGGATGCATTTTTAATTTCTTATCAATGTTTGCTATTAAAAATATAATAGTTATTTAGGCTTGGTTGTTATTATATATATTTGTTTGGCGATTGGATTCCCGCGGTCTCATTAGTGGATGCCCGCTATACCATTAGCGGATGATTACCCTATATGCCCCACGCTATGATAGTGGATGACCTTCATACCGCGATATCCTGCCACGAAGCAGGATGGGTATTATTTCTGTTGACTAACGTTTGTGGATGCAGGAAAACTGGTTGGTGGGATCCAACTGGATTCCTCAAAAATATTATTATTTGCTTGTTTCCACATATATTATCATATATGATTTGTTGATTGAAGATTTAGTGGTTTGATTGTTTAATTACCACTGGGCCTGAATGTTGATCTATAAAAATATTGTAAAAGAGATTTTGAGATTTTAAACGGGAAATTCTATTTTTCTAATTATAGAATTTGAAATTCGAATGGATTAAAAACATTGACTTGTTTTGAATAGATAAAACAAGTACTGAAATTTATAAACAATGTTATATATATAGGAGATGGAAGTATTGAAATTTACAAACGATGTTTGTAAATTGGAAAATGCAGGGGATTGAATTGAATTTATAAACAAGGTTTATAAATGTAGTGGGAAAAATTATCATTGGATAATTTGAATATTTAAACTCAAATGTGAATTTAAGAATAGAAATGGGAAAATTGTTATAAAGAAATAAACGATTGAATTTATTCTGATGTCCAGAATATAAATTGAACTAAAATAAATCCGTAAGGATTTATGATTTTGAATTCGATTAATTCGAATTAATTCAAACAGAATGTAAATATATAGAATTTGAATAGAATTTGAATATATAGGTATTGAAATAGAATTTGAATTTAAAGGAATTCAAATATAATTTGAATTCAAAGGAATTCAAATGGATTTGAATAAAGAAAGTTCAAATGAAATTTGAATATAGAATTAAAATAGTTTGAAATGGAATTTGAAAATAGAATTTCAAAATAGAATTTGAAATGGGAATTTGTATATAGAAATCCAAATGGAGATTGAAAATAGAATTTGAATATAGAAGATCGAAGTATAAATAAATTTATTTCCGAGTTTGGGAAAATCGACAAATTTTAGAAGATCGGAAATATTACGTTGAATTGGGAAAATGTTTTGATATACATTAAAAATATATCAGAATGAAGTTGAATTTATTATAGACGAAGTTTAAACGTTTATATTTATAAATATAATTAAAACGAACTCGCTGCAGCACTGCAGTTCGAAAATTGGCGATTCGAACTTCAATTGAGTATACAAAACTCAATTGAAGTCGGAATTATTTGAGACAAGAAACGTCGGGACCGATTTGATAATGTTTTTCAAATGGAAGAGAAAAATCGGGATTTCGTCTTATAGATTTTGAGTTATATCAAAATCAAATTTTCAAAAAATCAGTGCCATAACCATTTAAAAACCATAACGGTTTATTTAATTTTATAAAAGGGTTTTAAGAGACTAAAATCCGAATTTATATTTAGAAAATTTCAGATTTGAGTTGTAAATTATATGTCAACTCAGGTGGAGTAATAAATTGACTTTTGAAACAGAAATCAGATTTTTGATTATTGAATAGAATTAACTAATTTGAATAGATATTAGTTAATGAGATTTTGAACTGATATTGGGCTTTGAATAAGTAAATTCGATTTGAAAATTTATATTCGAAATCAAAAAGGAAACTAGAATTTGAAATTGAAATTCAATTTGGTTATGAGAAAATTAAATATTTTGTTTGAATATGCTATGTTCAAACAAAGAAGTGGAATAGGCAAAATAGCTAATTAAAGAATAAATGAGCAAAACTGAATTCGAACGATTGGTGAAGTATATGAAGATTTTAATTTATGTGCCCGACAAAAAGGTACATGTTTAAATTCATATATGAGATTTTATGCACCGTATCGGCAAGCTGCTTGGCTTTTCTTTTTCTTTTTGGATTGGTGAGGGCCATGGGAGGCGATTTGAAATATCCCGAAGCTCTTGGTACAAGGGAGGTTATGGCAAAATTATCCGGAAATTTAAGGAGTTAGAATATTTTTAAGAAATTTTGATATTTAGAAATAAATGTATCGATATATACAGAATTCGATAAGTAAACGAATTTAAAAATAGAATATTTTAAACAAAAAGGGATATCGATATGCTGGTAATAGAAGAGAAACATATACGTTTAAAACTGAATAATTGGGTTTTTATAATGTTGATTATTCGGGGTAAGTGGTTTTGTCTGTTTTGAAGTTAAAGATGGTTTCAGTCAAGGTCTGAGAGGTAACTATACCCCAACTTAATTGATTTCATTTTTAATTGATAAATAGCAAGATCCAGCCTCGAAGAGAAGTGTTGGAAAATAGTTAGTTGAATAAAATATTTTGGGTTGTTGTAACAATGTTTTACTCAACATTCGTTTGAACCCAAGTGATGGAAATTTGGAAATATAAAAGTAAATATTTCCTGAGTATAATTAAAGTAGTCGGAAAAGAGATAAGTGATTGAAATTGTTTTCAATTTTAAATAGAATATATTTCCTAACTATAGGAAATAATGGAAGGTGATATATGGAAATGTTTTCCAAATAGCGAAAAGGTCAAGATGATCATTGAAAATATTTGGTTAACAAATATTGACAAGGAAATGGAGAAGTAATTTAATTAATTAATGAAATATAAATTAAAAGGCCCAGTGATTGATGGATGTTATGGATGAATGTTTGTCTGTTTTTCTTCGATAGTTAAATAACCGACTATCGAAGTATTTTCCAATATCGTGGTCAATATGGAGAGACCAGTTGGATTATTATCCGTGAACCACTCCGTATTGGCAGTAGCGTTGCGAATATGATTATATGAAGATAATCGAAGACAGTGTAAAGTGCAAGGACTTTTTCTATTAATAGAAATTGTGCCTTCGGTTTCGTTCAGTCCCAGAATGAACATATATGGACGAATGTCTGACAAAGTATTTCCAATGATCGCATGAGTTGGTCTGTACAAATGTATATGGTTGCAATGGATTTATTCCCTTAGCATAACATCCAGAATATTTGTGCAAATCAATTAATGATTAATGGATTTGACAATGTGGCATTCAAAGTGATTGTGCTATCAATGAATTGCAAGAAATCGTAGCCTCAGGCCTCAACAACCGGCAAATGACAAAAATCGGGCAGGCAACATGGCCATGTGGGTCGCTTTCATTAGGGTGTGTTATCACCTATCTAGAGATTCATTTAATTCCTTATTATATTCGATGCTGTCCCATTCGGGAGACGGTTGCTGATCCCAATCGTTGGTGATATACATTCGATACACTCAAGCGAAATGAGTGGTCGGTCATGTGTGGCCCGGGTTGCAAGATGTTCTTGTTGAACCTAGCGTATTCCTCTCTAGAGATACACTAGCGGAAGGTGGTTCCATATCTTGTCATGTTGGAAAACCAATCTCCAATAAGCGCCCAGCGGTTTTTGATTTTATATTATATATGGAGCAAGAGATGCAAGCGTTCCGCTAGATTCTATTTATTTGATTTAGACGACGGTATTTTGTAAATACGTAATTATCTTGAATATATCAACCATTACTTTATTTTCCGATCACCTGGAAGGGATAAAAGAAACATCTTGTTTTTTCTTCAAAAATTTCTGATCTCTAGTGGACCTCTCAGTAGGATTCGAACCCAGCTGAAACTAGTAAAATATCACTGGATTTTTGTATCAAAGTGTTTTGGGTTATAGTAAGGTAAAAATCGTCCATGTTTATGTGTGGGCTGGTCTTACTATTATCTTTCCTTTCGAAAGAAATTTAGAAAGTTAAACAAATGGTTGGAGTTTACTCACACCAGTCCCATGACTGACACAGAGTTTATTTTGTTTGTATTCACTAAACTCTTGGGTGCCCAAATTTGTACGGGCAGTCAAGTAGTCGGGATTTTACATATTCATTTGGAGGAGCTGGAAGCAGGAGGCTTCACCAATTAGCTATAGACTATCATATTTCCGCTGTGTACTATGTTGTATCTGGAAACATGTATTTATAACTGTTCTAGGAATAACTGTTGTGCTCTGTTGATGGTATGTATATAAAGTTACTGATTTGTATTTCAAAAGTTATGTTATATAATATATTTTATTCGTTCCGCTGTGAGGTTTGTCTTCTTTGTTTTCTTCTGTTCTAATATTCCTTTCTTTCTATTTCTCATCTTCTTACTTGTTTCTAATAATGATTTGTATTTCTGTGCAATTTGGATTGGACGTGTGGTGTTATTAGTCAACTCAGATAGTACAGATTTGTGAGTCGTTACAAAACAGCGCTATGCTTTTTGGAAAAATGAAGCTATTATAAGACCCAGGTCTTATCACACAATGCAAAACAAGCCGGGGGATAGGGTTTTCCCTTATAATAGCCAAACATGCTTGGTACGTTTAAAAAAAAATCATTTGATACTATTATAAGTGCATAGTGTATAAAACAAATTCAAATCATAAGTATCAATCATTGACGGCATGGGTACCATATATCATGTCGCCATACTAGGCTCTACAATCAAAACCGCAAAGTCACGTATTGGAAGTTGGGATTCCATCTGTGAACCGAGGCAAAAGATAGTCCTCAACGATTCGAGACTCTCTAGCCCGAGCCTTAGGATCAGAGCTCGAGTGACCCTTGGATCGTCAGGGCCGGTCCACCGATGTGGATTAAAATGTCTGAGCACTGCGTTTCCCCACCCTTTGGGGCGTAAATGAGCCAAATGGCTCCATCGGCTCCACACAGTCACCGATATATCCGAGGCGCCTCGCAACAGAAACAACCACACAGGTGAAAATAATATAAATGTCAGGGATGGTAGGTCACTGACATTACCCTAGCTAGAAGGAAACGCATACCCTCCCTAATGTCCTCTCCCATTTCTGGTTCACAGCCGGGGTGTGAGGCTCGCGAATCAACGTTACACAAAGCTATGCCACACAGGCGATGCTTTGATCATCAACCACAAGACTTTGCTTTTCAACAGAAACTTTGATCAATTGCCACTTAGGCATGCCACACAGGCAATTCACTCCATGTGATTGATATCCATCAATATATAACCCCTGAGCTCGTACGTCTCAGAGAAGGGCGTTATGTAAGTGAATAAGTTCTCCGCTGCCAAACAGATATATATTTAATAGAAATCAATCACACAGAATAAAATCCAATGTCAGACACACAGTCCATTTACAAGTTCGTTCGGGGTCTGAACGAAACCGGAGGCACCTTGTACCTCGCATATCCATCGATCTCCAAGTACGTCTGGAAGATCACCCACTGATTCCCTCCTCTTGGGTGTACAGCCCAATCAAGATCATTAGTAATCACCCAAACGATGTGAAGACCTCCGGTCTTCAACCACCGTCTTCATCTTCGACTAATCGTCGTATCAGTTATTCAGAATGGGATAAACCCGGTCTTTCCGAATAACTCGCGTATTTTATAAACAAGTGTTACACAAACACAACATACGCCTCATTCCAATTCATAATATTCTTTTATTCAAATATTCTTACACTTTGGAAAAGGTTCCCATTAATTTTATCAAAGATAAATTTGTTAAATTTATTCTTTAATCTCCTTTTTAATATCAATTCAAATTAGTTGGGATTAGCGAACCACACCGTAGTAATCATTTATTTTATTTCTCAATCCCAACCTATTCATCTCATGAAGTAAAACTAGTAATACTTCATATCTAACACCACGGTATTATCGGTAAATTTAATTACCATTTCACGTTCAAATCTAATTAAATATTTAACTATCGCTTGGAGCAAAACAGGTGATACTCCATTCTCGATTATTTCAATCTAATTAAATATTCATTAAAACTCCACTTGATTTTAATCTTCCCAAAAATCACTATCAATGATTATTTAACTTGGGAAATCGTATCCTGTCTTTAACTGGGTTAAAGAACCAATGTCACTTAAAACACGGTTCACGATAAACCCCAAAATCACATTCAAATTCAATTCCAATTAAATACCATTTAATTGGTATACTTCATTAAATCTACATAAAAAGATATAATCTTTATCTCAACTGGGTTTAAGAACAGTGTTAATGAAGACACCGTTCACGACAAACCCAAATCACATTTGATATTAAATACAAGGCTCTAAATAGAAAATATATCAGCTTATATTCGATATCAAATTCTATGACCAACAAATATCGTATTGGAAATAACGATATAAATATATCTTTCAAATTTCCATAACAATATCTGTATAATCACGAAATCCAAAATCGAAATATTCCAAAGATAATTTCGATTCAAATCCATTCCAATTCAATCATTGGAAATTCAGGTTACTTTCAAAACCATTTCAAATCCACTTTATTTATTTTAAAAAATAAATGGGATTATAATTCTAGTTCAAAACTAATTCATTTCGATACGATAAATATCTAATTTTTATCTTTTCAAATATGGAATTTTTCATCTCAATTCTTCACTAATCATTTCTTATTATTTAACACAAATTATTACTATTTTTAATAATTTTATGAACGCCCATACAGTCGAATTCCATCAACGACCATCGAACTCCACTTACAGCGACCTTTTCCAAATTTGATTTGGACATAATTCCAAATCCAACAGTTAGATTTCAAATCTCTAATATTCATTAGAAAGCACTTTTCGATACGAACCCAACGGTTCTGGTTTTAGGAGAATCCGACGGTCGGATCTCCTGTAATATCCATTCGAAGTCAATGGTCGAAATTCGTGAACTGCCACGGCGCGGCCCGTTCGATTCAGGCCATTTAATATATATAATATATATATATTATATATATTTCATCGATTTCCTTTTAAAACGTATTTTAAAAACCGTTTTAAATTCATTTTCAAAACGATTTCAACATCATATTTAATTTCAAATCAAAATTGAATATTCCATATCGTCGATATATAAACGATAATATTTTCAAAACGTTATATTTTGAAATCACTTCCTTTTCTATATTCATTATAAAAACGAATATAATCGATATAAATATCGTTCGCGTCAAAATGGCGCATATCTAATCAACACGGCTTTATATTTTTCAATAACTTCATTATTCTATTCAACAAATGAATATTTTCTTCAACACATGAATTTTCTTTCATTCAACACATGAATATATATTTTATTCAACAAATGAATTTTCTTTTATTCAACACATGAATATTCTTTTATTCAACACATGAATGGTTTCAACACATGAATATTCTCAATACATGAGTATTGTCAACACATGACTATTTTGTTTATTCAACACATGAATATAATTTATTTTCTAAATTGGATTGAGACCCACTCAATAACCATATAATATTATTTATATGGATTCCATGCAACACATGTATATAATAGCAACGATAAATAATCAACCATCATCCAGAGTGCATTCTACACTGTATAAGCATCAAATATAAATATTCAGTGCTTATAACAGTCTGTCAATCAATCGATCGACATACAGCTAATTATTGGGATTAGTGTGTGTCCAATTTCATCCGAACACCCGAGTGGGGTTTCAAACAATCAAACACAGATTTTATTTGTGCAGTTGGGCGATGTGTAAAATTTATCATCCCAATCAATATCAGTCAAATCGGTGTACATAAACAAATCGTTCAATTTGTAAATGAATATTTATTTTATTTCAACACATGAATATATATTTGATTTCAATGCACGAATATATATATTATTTCAACACATGAATATATATTTTATTTCATAAACAATAGTCAATTTTCACAACACAAACAATCACACAAGTCGTCCATGGTTTGTGGACGACGGGGAGCAGCTTATATATGTAGTTATAAAATAAATAACTAAACAGAAAATTTTAGTGAGGAGTTCTCACCTTAGGGTTCCACTCCTTCAGTCTTTCTTTCTGAACGGTTTGAATTTGCACAAAATTTCAATGCGATCCTTTCCCGCTGCTCATATTTTAAAAATCACATTTTTATAATGGCACTTCATATATAAAAATCATATACTTTTACAACGCTTCTTTCTATATAAAAATTATATTTTTATATCTTTACTTCTCATACAAAGATCGAATTTTTATCATTACTTCATATATATCAAAATCAAATTTTATCGCTACTTCATATATATATAAATCGAATTTTTATCGCTACTTCGTATTTTTATTTCACTAAAAATTATATTTTTATAAAACTAGAAATATTTTCCTTTCATACGATAAAACCCTTATTTTTATGCAACTAAAATTTATATTTCTAGCAAATAAAAATATTCCTACATAGAATAAAAAAATCACATTTTGATCCAATCTAAAAGTCGCATCTCTATGATAATAAAAATCTAATCTTTTTTTTATATATATATTTTTAAAAATCATATCTTTTATAATAAAAATCTTACCTTTATTCATATATAAATCACATCTTTATATTTTTAAAGGCTCATATCATTATATTTTCAAAGATTTGATTTTTTCCAAACTAATGTGTAACAACCGGAATTTTAACTACATGTTGAAACTAGAAATCAGGGTATAATTAATTTTTAAAATAAGAATCAAGGGAAATGGGTTACGCCATTGCGTTCGTCTCGGAATTCTGCTTGAAATGGAGTCCAAGTTTGCGTAAAACGGATACCGTATGAAGAAGATATGGACGAACGAAGTTGGGCAGAAAAACCAGAAACAAGTCAGAATGCACTGGCGCACTTGGGAAGTGCGCCAGAACAAAATTGCACTGGCGCACTTGGGAAGTGCGCCAGTACAATTTTAGCACTGGCGCACCTGCCAAGTGCGCCCAAGCCAGAAAACTGGCTTGGTCAGGCCCTGGCTGGCCTGGTCGGGTTCTGGTCGATTTCTGAGGCTTGGCTGAGTCAAAAGGGCTTACATGTCACTTTCTGATTGGCTTCTCTTGAGATGGATGGTCAAGATTCACTCTAGCTTCATCGACGGCTCAAATCAGATTAAAATTCTATAAATACAACTCAGGTCTAACCCTAAATTCACACAAATAATATAATACTAAAGCCGTCATGCTGCTGAACTCCCTCTTGAACCATGGCCGCCGCCCCAAATTAAAGCTTAAGCATTCAAACTCCAATCAATTCTAGGGACAAAGCTTTCATACACAATTTAATTCGAAGAACAAGGCTTCTACAATGACTCAAGACAATAAATCAACAACGCCGTGACATTTTTACAACAAATCCAGTTCGTAATTCATTTGCCATGCTCTGTAAGTTCTAGTTATTTTCAGATTAAAATATTTAAATATAATATCGGCATGTGATGAAGTGAAATTGGATTTAAGTATGTTTATCGATCTATTTCTGTTGCTTCTTAAATCTTGAGTTTTGAGACTTGTCTATCTTTATTCTCTTACCAAGTTTATGATCTATTCAGCAGTTTTCTTGATTCGTAATGATGTTATCATCAAGTTGTAATCTTTATGCCTATCATGATGATTTATGCTGTTTTGTTTCTGATCTTGTTCTTATTGCAACTTCTACCTTCCCCTATTTATTTTCTTTTGATGAACCTTGGTCAATTTCGGACCTAGGCCAAAAACGCGATTTGCGTACGATTGAATACGATGGAATATTGGGTTAATAACTATTTGGATTTATGTGTTTGGTGGAATTGATGGCATAACATAAAAATGGGATATTTGGGTATTACTACCATTAACATGAAATTGAATATTTGGGTATTGTCATTATAATAGTAATTGCAAGAATGGGGATTGGCATATATAGTTTGACATGGATCTTGATATATGTAATTTGGCTAGAACCCGTTATCGGTAAATTGGTGTAAACATGTTAAACATGTAATTTTGGGTATAAAAGTGGATCTCTGTAAATTAAGCATAGCTTTGTAAACATGTAGATCATGAATCTTGACATACGTAAAATGACATGAAACTTGGTATATGTGTAAATTGGCATAAAATTTGCATACATGTAAGACGACATGAATTGAACATATGTAAATTTGTATGAATTGGACATATGTAAAACTGACATGTAACCTAGAACTTGGGCATATGTTAATTATGTAAAATTTGGAGTAGAAACATATATGATAATTTATGATTTGGAGAAAGTTTAATATGAACGCGCCTAAGTTGGGTTTTGGGTAGTTGGTATGTATTGGAAATAGGAGGCTATAACTTGGCATAACCTTATAGTGAATTATGATAATAATTTGGGAATACGTTTTGGGGTAAAAACGTGAATCATGAAAATTTCTGTATGTTAAACACATGGACTGATATTGGGGTTTTGGGTGGAATGCGACCATTAATGAACCTTTGACACGAGGTTAGACTCAGTTTGTGGTGTAAATCTTCCCGGAACCGCCCGGCAAATCGAGTAGCCACAAAGTGTTAGTCTAATGTGAGAGGTCGAAGGCTAAATTGTAGGCGTAACGGTTTATGACACGAGGTTAGACCCAGTTTGTGGTGTAAATCTGCCCGGAACCGCCCGGCAAATCCAGTGGCCACAAAATGCACGGTCTAATGTGAGAGGTCATGATTTGTTCATCATAATGAATGAATTAAGGAATACTAACCATAATAAGACGTGGGTATGGTTAGAGGGTTAGGTGGGATGACATGGAAATTTGTCATATAAATGTGGACCTAACCGGTATGAGTTAAGAACATGTAAAACTTATAAGTGCAGGCTCAACCAACATATCTGTTTATCAGACCAATGTGTGGGTTAAGTAATATGACTAGACTAATGACACTTAACCAATATGATATGAGTGGGTGGGTTAAGTAACGTGGCTAAGCTAATAACACTTAACCGTTATAATGTGACTAGCGGATGGGTTGGGCTAACTTGAATAGGTTGATAACACCCAATCGATATAACCTGATGCATGGTAGGGTTAAGTAAACACACGAGGGTAACACTTAACCATTATAATATGACTGGTTGATGGGGTTAAGTTAACATGCACTTAACCAATATAACATGATGCATGGTAAGTTTAAGTAACAACAGAGGGTAACACTTAACCGTCACAACATGATAAGTAGGTGGGCTAAATTAATATACACTTAACCAATATGACATGACATGCGGTGGGGTTAAGTTAACACAAGGGAGAACGCTTAGCCAGTATAACTAGGCTTGCAGTAGGGTTAAGTAAGACAAGGAACAACACTTAACCAATATAACATGATGTGTGGTAGGGTTAAGCAAAACAAGAGAAAACACTTAACCAATTCAACATAATGGACGGAGTGGGTTAAGTACATCATGGGAAGGTGGGTAATATCTGTATATATAAGCCCACACACTTAACCAGTAGGAAACCCTTGTAACGGGGACCCATTTCAGCAGTAACCCAAATCAGGTATCAACGATGCCCTGAAACTAGGCAGGGTGGGGCACGATTACTGGGCTGATTATAAGCGGTCAAAGCGACGGCGGTGGGTGCAACAGTGTAGGTTCTAACGGAGTGCGGGCGTGCACACACTTCGGAGCAGACAAACAGGGCACTGGGGGGCACCAGTAGTATAACCTATGTCTTCTAGTATTGCGTCGAGCCGCCACCATGGGTCTTGATACACCCCATGGTGGGACCAGCATAGGTATCTACAATCATTGGGGGTCGTATGATACACGTAGGTAGCATAATCCCTAGGTTGGACCTAGGTGGCGTAAACCCTAAATCCAAGGAGCATTCAGTAAGTAGCATAATCCCTAGGTTGGACCTAGGTGGCATAAATCCTGGTTGAATCTAGGAAGCACTCGATAGAAAACTCTAGATTAGATTTAGGTAATAAATAATAGAGGTACACGTGAAAGCAACCTTAATTTCGGGGATTGGGATCACGTTATGATTCTATCATTTTATATAGATTACTAGTTGGGACACTAGTTAGGTGGTGCAGAGCAAATATATATCATTTTAATGGTGAAGCAGAAAAATCTTGCGATGCTTGATAGAAATCTTGTGAAACTATACTAAGTTCATCTTCAATGGGAACCTTGCAATGTTATACATGACTAAGGTCATATGAGGTTATTCTTAGTTATCTTTCCTATAGCTTATCTTGTCATCATGCTTATGTTTACTTTCAGTTTATTCGTGCCATGTTATCTTTACTGGTTTTTATGCTGAAAGTCACTAGGACTTACTCAGTCTTTATGACTGACCCATTTTGTTTCGCCTCTTTTTCTTCCGTTTCACCCCCCCCCCCTCCCCAGGTTAATAGGGTGGGAATACAGCTTAGTTCGGATCTTACCAAGCTCCAAGGCTCTTTCTTATACAGCTTGGATTTCTCTTGGCTATGGCTTGCTTTGCTTTATTGGGAAATACTACAACTTATTTTATGCTTCTTTGTTTTGAGCAAGACAGATATTTTAACTATGTAATTGGGTATTGGAAGTTGATGGGCTTTTATTGTAAACAATTATATTTAGCATGTGATTTGAAGTACTTCCACTTTACTTTCCGCTGTTTTATATATGTCTATCTTGTAATATTTCTGTTCCAGTACCCATAATTGAAACGACCCGAACTTCCCCGGTAAGGAAATACCGGATAGAGTTGAGGACAAGCCACAAAGAACGCAGACAGAAGAACATTTTATTGTATATTACAACAATTCCATCAGAATACAAGAATATACAGAGTATAAATGAATAAATATTACACAGAAAATATCAGAGATTACAATACATTACATAGCAGCGAAAAATAATACAAAACACAACTAGAAGTAATACGCGAATACAAAGCTTTCCGAGTATCGTTCCGGCTGTAAATCAGGATCCTGTGAATATAAATCTGCAAAACCAAAACTACTAGCTGCCCGTGTCGAAAATAAGGGCACCCAGAGTTCAGGTTAAAACAATAAACTCCAGGTCAGTCATGGGACTGGTGTAAGAACTAAAACAGTTATAAATCTTTATTTTAAAGTTCGGTAAATCAAGGGACCACGCCGTATAACACGGAATGGGTTTCCTCCCAAGAATACCAGTACATAAAACAACAGCGCAATGCTAAATAAAGGAAAATGAAGCTATTATAAGACCCAGGTCCCATCACACAATGCAACGCAAGCTGGAGGATAGGGTTTTTACCTTATAATGGCCAAGAATGCTTGATACGTTTAAAACACATCATTTATTATTACTATAAGTGCATAGTGTTTAAAACAACTTCAAATCATAAGTATCAATCGTAGAGGGCATAAGTGCCCCATCCCACTATGTCGCCATACTAGGCTCTACAATCAAAACCGTAAAGTCACGTATTTGGAAATTGGATTTCCATCTATGAACCAAGGCCAGGGATCGTCCTCTACCGATTCGATACAATCTAGCCCATGTCTCAGGAACAGCCGCAACTGCCCCATGGATCGCCATGGCCGGTCCACCAATGTGGATTATTATGCCTGAACACTACGTTTCCCCACCCTATGGGGCGTAAATGAGCCAACGAATGACTCTATCGGACCCGGATCGTCTGATCAAACC
Organism: Allium sativum; assembly: GCA_030737875.1. Taxonomy (NCBI): domain Eukaryota; kingdom Viridiplantae; phylum Streptophyta; class Magnoliopsida; order Asparagales; family Amaryllidaceae; genus Allium; species Allium sativum. Next base: position 739,052,449 of record CM060909.1, on the reverse strand, counting down.
GAGGCGCCTCGCAACAGCAACAACCACATAAGTCAAACTCGTCAGGGCGTGTAAAACCACTAACGCCACTTCTAGCTAGAAGGAAACACATGCCCTCCCTGAGGTCCTCACCCGTTTCTGGTTCACAACCGGGGTGTGAGGCTCGCGATTTCACGTTACACAAAGCTATGCCACACAGGCGGTGCTTTGATCATCACCACAAGACCTTGCCTTTCAACAGAAGCCTTGGTCAATTGCCACTTAAGCATGCCACACAGGCAATTCACTCCATGCGTTTGTTATCCATCAATATATAACCTCTGAGCTCGTACGTCTCAGAGAAGGACGTTAAGCAAGAGAATAAGTTCTCCGCCGCCAAACAAATACATATTTAATAGAAATCAATCACACAGACTAAAATCCAATGTCAGATACACTGTCCATTTACAAGTTCGTTCTGGGTCTGACCGAAACCGGAGGCACCTAGTACCCCGCATATCCATCGATCTCCATGTATGTCTGGACGACCACCGACTGATTCCCTCCTCTTGGGTATACGGCCCAATCAAGATCATCAGTAATTATCCATACGACGTGAAGACCTCCGGTCTTCAACCACCGTCTTCATCTTCGACACCACGTCGAATCAGTTATTCAAAATGGGATAAACCCGGTCTTTCTGAACAATTCGCGTATATATTAAACAAGTGTTACACAAACACAACATACGCCTCATTCCAATTCAGAATATTCTTTTGTTCAAATATTCTTATACTTTGGGAAAGGTTCCCATTAATTTTATCAAAGATAAATTCTTTAAATTTATTCTTTAATCCCCTTTGAATATCAATTCTAACTAGTCGGGATTAACGAACCACACCGAAGTAATCACTTATTTTATTTCCCAATCCCCACCTATTCATCCCATGAAGTAAAACTGGTAATACTTCATATCTAACACCACGTTGTTTTCGGTAAATTCAATTACCATTTCACGTTCAAATATAATTAAAGATTTAACTATCGCCTGGAGTAAAACTGGCGATACCCCCTTCTCGATCTTTTCAATCTAATTAAAGATTCATTAAAACTCCACTTAGTTTTAATCTTTACAGAAATCAATATCCTGTCTTTAACTGGGTTAAAGAACCAATGTCATTTAAAACACGGTCCACAATAAATCCAAAATCACATTCATTAATTATCGGGTTAAGGAACAAGTGTTATTTAAAACACTGTTCACGATAAACCCAAAAATCAATACCAGTTCAATTCCAATTAAATATCATTTAATTGGTACACTTCACTAAATCTAAATAAAAAGATTTAATCTTTTTCTCAACTGGGCTTAAGAACAGTGTTAATGAAGACACCATTCACGACAAACCCAAATCACATTTGATATTTAAATACAAGGCTCCGAATAGAAAATATACTGGCTTATATTCAATATCAAATTCTACGACCAACAAGTATCGTAATGGAAATAACGATATTAATATATCTTTCAAATTCCCATAACAATATATGTAACGTCACGAAACCCAACATCGAAATATTCCGAAGACAATTTCGATTCAAATCCCTTCCAATTCAATCATTGGAAATCCTGGTTATTTTCAAAACCATTTCAAATCCACTTTATTTATTTTAAAAATGAATATAATTATGGTTCTAGTTCAAACTAGTTCATTTCGATAAAAATCTATTTTTATCTTTTCAAATATGGAGTTTTTCATCCCAATTCTTCACAAATCATTTCATATGATTTTACACAAATTATTACTATTTTTAATAATTTTATCAAGCCCCGTACAGTCGATTTCCATCAACGGCCATCGAACTGCACTTACAACGACCTTTTCCAAAATTGATTTAGACATAATTCCAAATCCAACCGTTAGATTTCAAATTTCTAATATTCGTTAGAAAGCTCTTTTCGATACGAACCCAATGGTTCCGGTTTTAGGAGAATCCGACGGTCGGATCTCCCGCAATATCCATTCGAAGTCAATGGTCGAAATTCGCGAACTACCGCGGCGCGGCGCGTTCTATTCAGGCCATTATATTATATATATTTTATAAATAATATATACTTCGTCGATTTCCTTTTCAAAACGATTTTTAATTCAATTTCAATTCGAATTCATTCAATTTGAATTTCAAATTAATTCAATTTCAATTCGAATTCATTCAATTTCAATTCGAGTTCATTTCTATTCACTTTTAATTCGAATTCAATTCTATTCAATTTAATTCGAATTCATTTCAAAACGATTTCAATTCTATTTCAATTAAATTTGAATTCATTTCAAAACGATTTCTAATTCAATTTCAATTTAATTCGAATTCATTTCAAAACGATTTCAATTCTATTTCAATTTAATTCGAATTCAATTCACTTTAATATTCACTTCAATTTGAATAAAATCAATATAAATATCGTTCACGTCAAAATGGCGTCAATCTATCAACACGGCTTCATATATTTCTATTTTCAAATATTCTATTTCGAATATTTCTTTTTCAAATATTTCTATTTTCAAATATTTCTATTTCAAATAGTCCATTTCAAATATTTCTTTTCAAATATTCCATTTCAAAACTGGAATAAGGCCCAATCAATTGCCATATAATGTTAATTATATGGATTTTCTACAACACATGTATTCAATAACAACGATGAATAATCAACCATCATCCAAAGTGCATTCTACACTGTATAAGCATCAAATCTAAATATTTAACGCTCATAACAGTCTGTCCATCAATCGATCGACATACAGCTAATTATTGGGATTGGTGTATGTTATATTTCATGCCAATACCCATGCGGGGTTTTCAAACAACCAAACACAGATTTTATTCATGTAGTTGGGCGATGTGTAAATTTATCGTCCCAATAATTATCAGTCAAATGTGTGTATATAAACAAGTCGTCCAATTTGTTTATTTTTATTTCATTTCATATACACGTTAAAAATTCTATTTTTAACTATAAAATATTTTCCACTATAAAATATTTTATTTCAACTATATAGATATTTTATTTTATTTCAAATCACATCGCACAATCAACTACACATCAAAATCAAACAAACAAGCATACAAGCCGTTCATGGTCTATGGACGACGGGTGTCGGGTGCTACTAAACACCGTCTGCATCCTAGTATACATTATTAACTAGAAAACAAATTTAAAAGGTGAGAAGTTCTCACAGAGGGTTCCACTCCGCCGTGCTTTGCTTTCGAACTGCTGAACTGTCTGGATTTGACTGAAATTCCAATGCAGTCTTTTCACGCTGTTCAAATAAAAATTATATTTTTATCACTTCATCCCAATCAATAAATAAAAATAGTATTTTTACTTTGCTATAGATATGATAAAAACTATATTTTTACATCGCTACTATATAGATAAAAATTCTATTTTTACAACGATGTTCATATAATAAAGATTATATTTTTATCACACTATTCCCTATATAAAGATTTCGCCTTTTCAAAAATAAAGATTTCGCCTTTTCATTTATAAAGATTTCTCCTTTTCATTTATAAAGATTTTGGCTTTTCAAAAATAAAGATTTCGCCTTTTCATTTATAAAGATTTCGCCCTTTTATTTATAAAGATTTCGCCTTTTTATTTACAAAAATCTAAACTCTTCGATTCAATTCAAAAATAAGAATCGTATTTTTTTCCTAATCTAAAAATCAAACTTTACGTTATATAAATAAAATAATAATAATAATAAATAAAAAACTTTATTCAAGAATAAAATCACAGGAAGACTTACATCGTTCAAATGGAAGAAAAAAGAGGGCGGGTTTTGCTGTGCGTCGGTCAGCAGGGGCCCGCCGGAGTATGGGGGTGCGGAGGAGGGGCCCACTGGTGGCGCGGCGGCGCCCTAGGCCACGTGGCGGTGGCAATTCAGAGGGGGTGAAGGGTCGCGGTGGGGGGTGGGGGCTTCGTGGTCTTCAAAATCGAAAAGGGGGGCTCGTGAGGAGGTGCGCCGGCGTCGAGGGGCCACGGTGGTGGGGTGAGCGTTCGCTGGCGATGGGAGTGAGGGGGGACGATTCCGTCGACGCTGGTTTTTTTTTCGACAGAATGAACAAAAAGGGGGGGGCAGAGAGGAAATAAGGGGAGAGAGGGAAGAGGGTTTTATTTATTAATTTATTTAATTAATTAATTTCAAAAAGGTTGACTTTTTATTCGACCTCTAAACAAGGCCCACCGCCTGTCATCCATAGCTAATTGCCCACATTGCGAACGTAATTGGATATGTTTCGTAAGCTAGTTTGGTCGTTTCGACCAGTTTTCGTCAAAATCAAAATATAAATCTATATATTGAATTTGAACACGTATTTCAATTTACTGGGGTCACGTACTAACTAGAAAAATTCCCGAAAAATATTTTCTAGCTTTGTATTGACGATACGGTCCTAACAAAACTAATTTCGTCGAATTCTGAGACCGTTTGAAAAATGGTCATTTTCCAATCGATTAAAATCAACTAAACCTGGTCAAAGGCGTTTTCCCTTTCCACACTCACATATTGAATCGAAAAATTACGAATTTTGAAACCTAGCAATAACTTGACATCGCGGATCCAACAAAAGTGGTTTCGTCGAAATCCGAGGTCGTTTGCAAAATGGCTATTTTTAAGGGCCGAAATCCCATAGCGACTATTCTGAAATTTCAACTGGACGTAACTTTTGATTCCTGCTATGAAATTTTGATTTCCCGGATTCGTTGGAAAGATATTCTCAATTAGATTCAAATATTTTTGGTTTCACTAAAATCCGGTTTATTTTGAATTCTGTACATTCATTTGAAATTTGAAATCTAATTATCGAACTACCGCGCCATTTTCAATTCCTTTTATAATTATAATTAAATAATTATACTCTAACGATGATCTATAGAAATATATACGTTCGAATTCAATTCAAAATAAATTTTTCGTCGTTTTTATTTAAAATAATTCATTTTAAATAATCAAAATTCACTAAAATTTCCAAAATAAAAATTTTAAACTGGCTCAGATTTTCGGGTGGTTACAATCTCCCCCACTTAAAACTTTTCGTCCCCGAAAAGGAACGAAGCCAAAAGTTGTTTAACTAATCAACTCAACTTCCAATATTTTCGTTACGGCTTAAGTTCTTCAACTTTTCAGTTTCTAAGAACTTTTCAAATTCTTCAAAAATTTGGCTAACACCCTAAATTTTCGAAAAATTTCGACATATCCTCCCCTGCACCAGGGACTTCGGGATATTTCATATTGCCTCCCATGGCCTTCTTCAATCCAAAAGAAAAAGAAAAAGCCAATCGGCTCACAAAATCACCCAAAACTTAAGAAATACAATAAACATGTACCTATTTGTCGGGCAAACAATTTATTCTTCTGCTCTAACCTCCTTGCTATGACCTGTTCAATGTAAGTACATGTATATGCAAGCAAATGCGACAAATTTTCAATACACTCACTATTTTGTTCAATTTGGCTAAATGGTTCAAATTTAATTAATCAAACCATAATCAAACAACACAACCAGCAATCAATTAGTTTATTATCATTTCAAATTCATAACTTTGATATATAGTCACAAATCACATTTTTGATGCCAAATCACAACAATAAATCATACATAGCCTTGGTTCTCACTCCAGTCTAATGGATACATATAGATATCACACTTTCGAAACACGAATATAAATACTGATGATGTCCGGACATCACCAGAATTATCTCCGAGCGACTAGAGTGTGAATCTATATCTATCCAGTATATTAAAACTTCGAATACACGTGGATCAGACGTATATTCAAAATCTATATATACTGGATTGTCCACATCAATATAAATAATCAAATACGAATGATTGATTTAAATTTCAAAACAAAACTTGTTTTCATTTCGAAAATATACTCTTCACACTGGTTCTAGGATACTACTGATCCTATCTCTAATGAGTCATTCCCATTGGATATTACTAATCCAATATCTGTTGATTTCTTTCGTATGGTTCTAATGTGTCTTGTTCTCTGAGCTTTGTAAACCAAAGCTCTGATACCAGCTGAAACGACCCAAACTTCCCCGGTAAGGAAAGACCGGATAGAGTTGAGGACAAGCCACAAAGAACGCAGACAGAAGAACATTTCATTGTATATTACAACAATTCCATCAGAATACAAGAATATACAGAGTATAAATGAATAAATATTACATAGAAAATATCAGAGATTACAATACATTACATAGCAGCGGAAAATAATATAAAACACAACTAGAAGTAATACGCGGATACAAAGCTTTACGAGTATCGTTCCAGCTGTAAATCAGGATCCTGTGAATATAAACAGCAAAACAAAAACTTATAGCTGCCCGTGTCGAAAATAAGGGCACCCAGAGTTCAGGTTAAAACAATAAACTCCAGGTCAGTCATGGGACCGGTGTGAGAACTAAAACAATTATAAATCTTTATTTTAAAGTTCGGTAAATCAAGGGACCACGCCGTATAACACGGAACGGTTTTCCTCCCAAGAATACCAATGCATAAAACAACAACGCAATGCTAAATAAAGGAAAATGAAGCTATTATAAGACCCAGGTCCCATCACACAATGCAACGCAAGCCGGAGGATAGGGTTTTTACCTTATAATAGCCAAGAATGCTTGATACGTTTAAAACACATCATTTATTATTACTATAAGTGCATAGTGTATAACACAACTTCAAATCATAAGTATTAATCGTAGACGGCATAAGCGCCCCATCCCACTATGTCGCCATATTAGGCTCTACAATCAAAACCGTAAAGTCACGAATTTGGAAATTGGATTTCCATCTATGAACCGAGGCCAGGGATCGTCCTCTACCGATTCGAGACAATCTAGCCCATGTCTCAGGAAAAGCCGTAACTGCCCATGGATCGTCAGGGCCGGTCCACCGATGTGGATTATTATGCCTGAACACTATGTTTCCCCGCCCTATGGGGCGTAAATGAGCCAACGATTGGCTCTATCGGACCCGGATCGTCCGATCAAACTGAGGCGCCTCGCAACGGCAACAACCACATAAGTCAAACTCGTCAGGGCGTGTAAAACCACTGACGCCACTTCTAGCTAGAAGGAAACGCATGCCCTCCCTGAGGTCCTCTCCCGTTTCTGGTTCACAACCGGGGTGTGAGGCTCGCGAGTTCACGTTACACAAAGCTATGCCACACAGGCGGTGCTTTGATCATCACCACAAGACCTTGCCTTTCAACAGAAGCCTTGATCAATTGCCACTTAGGCATGCCACACAGGCAATTCACTCCATGCATTTGAAATCCATCAATATATAACCTCTGAGCTCGTACGTCTCAGAGAAGGGCATTAAGCAAGAGAATAAATTCTCCGCTGCCAAACAGATACATATTTAATAGAAATCAATCACACAGACTAAAATCCAATGTCAGACACACAGTCCATTTACAAGTTCGTTCTGGGTCTGAACGAAATCGAAGGCACCTAGTACCCCGCATATCCATCGATCTCCAAGTACGTCTGGACGACCACCGACTGATTCCCTCCTCTTGGGTGTACGGCCCAATACAGATCATCAGTAATTATCCAAACAACGTGAAGACCTCCGGTCTTCAACCACCGTCTTCATCATCGACACCACGTCGAATCAGTTATTCAGAATGGGATAAACCCGGTCTTTCTGAATAACTTGCGTATATAATAAACAAGTGTCACACAAACACAACATACGCCTCATTCCAATTCAGAATATTATTTTGTTCAAATATTCTTACACTTTGTGAAAGGTTCCCATTAATTTTATCAAAGATAAATTCTTTAAATTTATTCTTTAATCTCCTTTGAATATCAATTCTAACTAGTCGGGATAAGCGAACCACACCTAAGTAATCACTTATTTCATTTCCCAATCCCCACCTATTCATCCCATGAAGTAAAACTGGTAATACTTCATATCTAACACCACGTTGTTATCGGTAAATTCAATTACCATTTCACGTTCAAATCTAATTAAAGATTTAACTATCGCCTGGAGTAAAACTAGCGATACCCCCTTCTCGATATTTTCAATCTAATTAAAGATTCATTAAAACTCCACTTAGTTTTAGTCTTTACAGAAATCAATATCCTGTCTTTAACTGGGTTAAAGAACCAGTGTCATTTAAAACACGGCCCACAATAAATCCAAAATCACATTCATTAATTATCGGGTTAAAGAACAAGTGTTATTTAAAACACTGTTCACGATAAACCCAAAAATCAATACCAATTCAATTCCAATTAAATATCATTTAATTGGTACACTTCACTAAATCTAAATAAAAAGATTTAATCTTTTTCTCAACTGGGCTTAAGAACAGTGTTAATGAAGACACCATTCATGACAAACCCAAATCACATTTGATATTTAAATACAAGGCTCTGATTAGAAAATATACCGGCTTATATTCAATATCAAATTCTATGACCAACAAGTATCGTAATGGAAATAACGATATTAATATATCTTTCAAATTCCCATAACAATATCTGTAACATCACGAAACCCAACATCAAAATATTCCGAAGACAATTTTGATTCAAATCCCTTCCAATCCAATCATTGGAAATCCTGGTTATTTTCAAAACCATTTCAAATCGACTTTATTTATTTTAAAAATAAATAGAATTATAGTTCTAATTCAAACTAGTTCATTTCGATAAAAATCTATTTTTATCTTTTCAAATATGGAGTTTTTCATCCTAATTCTTCACAAATCATTTTATATGATTTTATACAAATTACTACTATTTTTAATAATTTTATCAAGGCCCGTACAGTCGATTTCCATCAACGACCATCGAACTGCACTTACAGCGACCTTTTCCAAATTTGATTTGGACATAATTCCAAATCCAACCGTTAGATTTAAAATTTCTAATATTCGTTAGAAAGATCTTTTTGATACGAACCCAACGGTTCCGGTTTTAGGAGAATCCGACGGTCAGATCTCCCGCAATATCCATTCGAAGTCAATGGTCGAAATTCGCGAACTACAGCGGCGCATTCTATTCAGGCCATTATATATATATATATATTATATAATATATACTTCGTCGATTTCCTTTTCAAAATGTTTTTTAATTCAATTTCAATTCGAATTCATTCAATTTGAATTTCAAATTAATTCAATTTCAATTCGAATTCATTCAATTTCAATTCGAGTTCATTTCTACTCACTTTCAATTCGAATTCAATTCTATTCAATTCAATTCGAATTCATTTCAAAACGATTTCAATTCTATTTCAATTAAATTCGAATTCATTTCAAAACGATTTCTAATTCAATTTCAATTTAATTCGAATTCACTTCAAAACGATTTCAATTTTATTTCAATTTAATTCGAATTCAATTCACTTTAATATTCACTTCAATTTGAATAAAATCGATATAAATATCGTTCACGTCAAAATGGCGTCAATTTATCAACACGGCTTCATATATTTCTATTTTCAAATATTCTATTTTGAATATTTCTTTTTCAAAAATTTCTATTTTCAAATATTTCTATTTCAATTATTCCATTTCAAATATTTCTTTTCAAATATTTCTTTTCAAATATTCCATTTCAAAACTGGAATGAGGCCCAATCAATTACCATATAATGTTAATTATATGGATTTTCTACAACACATGTATTCAATAACAACGATGAATAATCAACCATAAGCCAAAGTGCATTCTACACTGTATAAGAATCAAATCTAAATATTTAACGCTCATAACAGTCTGTCCATCAATCGATCGACATACAGCTAATTATTGGGATTAGTGTATGTTATATTTCATCCCAATACCCGTGCGGGGTTTTCAAACAATCAAACACAGATTTTATTCGTGCAGTTGGGCGATGTGTAAAATTTATTGTCCCAATCAATATCTGTCAAATGTGTGTGTATAAACAAGTCGTCCGATTTGTTTATTTTTATTTCATTTCATATACACGTTAAAAATTCTATTTTTAACTATAAAATATTTTCCACTATAAAATATTTTATTTCAACTATATAGATGTTTTATTTTATTTCACATCACATCACACAATCAACTACACATCGAAATCAAACAAACAAGCATACAAGCCGTCCATGGTCTGTGGACGACGGGTGTCGGGTGCTACTAAACACCGTCTACATCCTAGTATACGTTGTTAACTAGAAAACAAAATTAAAAGGTGAGAAGTTCTCACAGAGGGTTCCACTCCGCCGTGCTTTGCTTTTGAACTGCTGAACTGTCTGGATTTGACTGAAATTCCAATGCAGTCTTTTCACGCTGTTCAAATAAAAATTATATTTTTTATCACTTCTTCCTAATCAATAAATAAAATTCGTATTTTTACTTTGTTATATATATGATAAAAAACATATTTTTACATTGCTACTATATAGATAAAAATTCTATTTTTACAACGATGTTTATATAATAAAGATTATATTTTTATCACACTATTCTCTATATAAAGATTTCGCCTTTTCAAAGATAAAGATTTCGCCTTTTCATTTATAAAGATTTGGCCCTTTTATTTATAAAGATTTCGCCTTTTCAAAAATAAAGATTTCGCCCTTTTATTTATAAAGATTTCGCCTTTTTATTTACAAAAATCTAAACTCTTCAATTCAATTCAAAAATAAGAATCATATTTTTTTCCTAATCTAAAAATCAAACTTTACGTTATATAAATAAAAAAATAATAATAAATAAAAAAATAAAAAAAAATTATTCAAGAATAAAATCAGAGGAAGACTTACGTCGTTCAAATGGAAGAAAAAAGAGGGGGGGTTTTGCTGTGCGTCGGTCAGCAGGGACTCGTCGGAGTATGGGGGGTGTAGAGGAGGGGCCCACTGGTGGCGCGGAGGCGCCCTAGGCCAGGCGGCGGTGGCAATTCAGAGGGGGGCAAGGGTCGCGGTGGGGGGGGGGGGCTTCGTGGTCTTCAAAATCGAGAAGGTGGGCTCGTGAGGAGGTGCGCCGGCGTCGAGGGGCCATGGCGGTGGGGTGAGCGGTCGCCGACGATGGGAGTGCGGGGGGGCGATTCCGTCGATGCTGGTTTTTTTTTTTTTTTTTTTTTGAAAGAATGAACAAAAAGGGGGGTAGAGAGGTTGACTTTTTATTCGACCTCTAAACGAGGCCCACCGCCTGTCGTCCATAGCTAATTACCCCCATTCCGAACACAATGGGATATGTTTCGTAAGCTAGTTTGGCCGTTTCGACCATTTTTCGTCAAAATCAAAATATAAATCTATATATTGAATTTGAACGCGTATTTCAATTTACTGGGGTCACATACTAACTAGAAAAATTCCCGAAAAATATTTTCTAGCTTTTTATTGACGATACGGTCCTAACAAAACTAATTTCATCGAATTCTAAGACCATTAGAAAAATGGCCATTTTCCAATCGATTAAAATCAACTAAAACTGGTCAAACGCGTTTTCCTTTACCACACTCACATATTGAATCAAAAAATTACGAATTTTGAAACCTAGCAATAACTTGACATCACGGATCCAACAAAAGTGGTTTCGTCGGAATCCGAGGTCGTTTGCAAAATGGCTATTTTTAAGGGCCGAAATTCCATAGCGACCATTCTGAAATTTCCACTGGACGTAACTTTTGATTCCTTCTATGAAATTTTGATTTCCCGGATTCGTTGGAAAGATATTCTCAATTAGATTCAAATATTTTTGGTTTCACTAAAATCCGGTTTATTTTGAATCCTGTACATTCATTTGAACTTTGAAATCTAATTATCGAACTACCGCGCCATTTTCAATTCCCTTTATAATTATAATTAAATAATTATATTCTAACGACGACCTATAGAAATATAAACGTTCGAATTCTATTCAAAATATAATTTTCATCGTTTTTATTTAAAATAATTCATTTTAAATAATAAAAATTCACTAAAATTGCCAAAATAAAAATTTTAAACTGGCTCAGATTTTCGGGTTGTTACAATCTCCCCCACTTAAAACTTTTCATCCCCGAAAAGGAACGAAGCCGAAAGTTGTTTAACTAATCGACTCAACTTCCAATATTTTCGTTACGGCTTAAGTTCTTCAACTTTTCAGTTTCTAAGAACTTTTCAAATTCTTCAAAAATTTGGCTAACACCCTAAATTTTCGAAAAATTTCGCCATAACCTCCCCTACACTGGGGACTTCGGGATATTTCATATAGCCTCCCATGGCCTTCTTCAATCCAAAAGAAAAAGAAAAAGCCAATCGGCTCACAAAATCACCCAAAACTCAAGAAGTACAATAAACATGTACCTATTTGTCGGGCAAACAATTTAATTCTTCTGCTCTAGCCTCCTTGCTATGACCTGTTCAATGTAAGTACATGTATATGCAAGCAAATGCGACAAATTTTCAATACACACACGATTGGTTCAATTTGGCTAAATGGTTCAAATTTAATTAATCAAACCATAATCAAACAACACAACCAGCAATCAATTAGTTGATTATCATTTCAAATTCATAACTTTGATATATAGTCACAAATCACATTTTTGATGCCAAATCACAACAATAAATCATATATAGCCTTGGTTCTCACACCAGTCTGATGGATATATATAGATATCACACTTTCGAAACACGAATATAAATACTGATGATGTCCGGACATCACCAGAATTATCGCCGAGCGACTACAGTGCGAATCTATATCTATCCAGTATATTAAAACTTCGAATACACATGGATCAGACGTATATGCAAAATCTATATATACTGGATTGTCCACATCAATATAAATAATCAAATACGAATGATTGCTTTAAATTTTCAAAACAAAACTTGTTTTCATTTCGGAAATATACTCTTCACACAGGTTCTAGGATACTACTGATCCCATCTCTAACGAGTCATTCCCATTGGATATTACTAATCCAATATCTGATGAATTCTTTCGTATGGTTCTAATGTGTCTTGTTCTCTGAGCTTTGTAAACCAAAGCTCTAATACCAGCTGAAACGACCCGAACTTCCCCGGTAAGGAAAGACCGGATAGAGTTGAGGACAAGCCACAAAGAACGCAGACAGAAGAATATTTCATTGTATATTACAACAATTCCATCAGAATACAAGAATATACAGAGTATAAATGAATAAATATTACACAGAAAATATCAGAGATTACAATACATTACATAACAGCGGAAAATAATACAAAACACAACTAGAAGTAATGCGCGGATACAAAGCTTTCCGAGTATCGTTCTAGCTGTAAATCAGGATCCTTTGACTATAAATCTGCAAAACCAAAACTACTAGTTGCACGTGTCGAAAATAAGGGCACCCAGAGTTTAGCTTAAAACAATAAACTCCAGGTCAGTCATGGGACTGGTGTGAGAACTAAAACAGTTATAAATCTTTATTTTAAAGTTCGGTAAATCAAGTGACCACGCCGTATACCACGGAACGGGTTTCCTCCCAAGAATACCAGTGCATAAAACAACAGCGCAATGCTAAATAAAGGAAAATGAAGCTATTATAAGACCCAGGTCCCATCACACAATGCACCGCAAGCCGGAGGATAGGGTTTTTACCTTATAATAGCCAAGAATGCTTGATATGTTTAAAACACGTCATTTATTATTACTATAAGTGTATAGTGTATAAAACAACTTCAAATCATAAGTATCAATCATAGACGGCATAAGCGCCCCATCCCACTATGTCGCCATACTAGGCTCTACAATCAAAACCGCAAAGTCACGTATTTGGAAATTGGATTTCCATCTATGAACCGAGGCCAGGGATCGTCCTCTACCGATTCGAGACAATCTAGCCCATGTCTCAGGAACAGCCGCAACTGCCCCATGGATCTTAAGGTCGGTCCACCGATGTGGATTATTATGCCTGAACACTACGTTTCCCCGCCCTATGGGGCGTAAATGAGCCAATGAATGACTCTATCGGTCCCGGATCGTCCGATCAAACCGAGGTGCCTCGCAACAGCAACAACCACATAAGTCAAACTCGTCAGGGCGTGTAAAACCACTGACGCCACTTCTAGCTAGAAGGAAACGCATGCCCTCCCTGAGGTCCTCTCCCGTTTCTGGCTCACAACCAGGGTGTGAGGCTCGCGAATTCATGTTACACAAAGCTATGCCACACAGGCAGTGCTTTGATCATCACCACAAGACCTTGCCTTTCAACAGAAGCCTTGATCAATTGCCACTTAGGCATGCCACACAGGCATTTCACTCCATGTGTTTGATATCCATCAATATATAACCTCTGAGCTCGTACATCTTAGAGAAGGGCGTTAAGTAAGAGAATAAATTCTCCGCCGCCAAACAGATACATATTTAATAGAAATCAATCACACAGACTAAAATCCAATGTAAAGACCCGGAAATTCCCGCTCTTTGAATCGACCATAAACCACACAGGTCTGACCCAAAGGTTGGAATTCTTCGAATACTTTAACTTTGGGAATACAAAACATCAGAACAATAACAGCAGACTTTTATTACATTATAATAATGTTACATCAGAGTACAGAATATATCAGAATACATTGAAATAAAATAACAGCGGAAGATAAACTACAAAAGATTTAATACATTAAATAAAATACAGTAAACAGCGGAAGACTACTAAGCTCTGGACACAGCTTTAGGCTTCGATCCAGGATCCTGCTAAAAGAATAGATATCTGCAAAAAGCTACTCGACTGCCCATGTGGAAAAGAGGGCACCCGAGTTTGCAAAGTGAAACAAACTACGAGTCAGTCATGGGACTGGTGTGAGAATTCTAAACTAATATAACTAATAAGACAAATCCAAGGACCACGCCACTTTCGCGGAACGGGTTTACTCCTATGGATTGCCAGTGCATAAACCAAAGTAAATCGAGAAATAACGCAATGTCTTTTTGGAAAAATGAAACCATTATAAGACCCAGGTCCCATCACACAATGCAACGCACACCAGAGGATAGGGTTTTACCTTATAATGGTCAAAAGATGCTTGATACGTATAAAACGGATTTGATATTATTATTAGTGTATATATGTTTTAATAAAAAGATTTGAATCATAAGTATCAATCCTAGAAGGCATGGTTACCATATAGCATGTCGCCAATACTAGTTCTACAATCAAAACCGCAAGGGCGTATTGGAAATTTGGATTCCATCATGAGTCGAGGCTAGGGGCAAGATCCTCTCCGATTCGAGACACTCTAGCAAATGCCTCAGGATTCCCCGCAGTGAACCCTTGGAAGCGGTAGGGCCGGTCCCCGCCTATGGGCAGTGGATTGGTTATGCCTGAACACACGTTTCCCGGTCCCTTTGGACCTATAGTATGACCACCAACGGCCTATAAAAATGACGAGGCGCCTCAAAATCCATCATCCACATAAAGTAAAATGTCAGGGCTGGCAGGTCGCTGACACCACTCTAGCTAGAAAGAAACGTGTGCACTCCCTACGGTCCATATCCCGTTTTTGACTCATACCGGGGTGTGAGGCTCGCGAAGTCACGCTATACACAAAGCTACGCCTAAACAGGCCGTGCTTTGATCATCAACCACAAGGCCTGCTTTTCAACAAAAGCCTTGATCAATGCATCTTAGCATGCCACATTGTCAGTCCATACTATACCATTGATTTCTTCCAATATATAACCTCTAAGCTCATATGTCTCAGAGAAGGGTGTTAACCAAGCAGATATGTATTAACAGAGATCAACGAATGTAGTATAAAGGACTACAACGTCAGACATACATTCCATTTATAAACTTATGCTCTGGGTCTGAGCGAAAGTCAAATCCGTACAAATCAACACTACGTCCGGATAACTACCATCTTAGCCCCGTCTTGGGAGCAAATCAATCAAGGACCTCAACGCTAGTTACCCATTCGATGTGAAGATCGTCGGTCTTCAATCGCCGTCTTCAACTCTTAGATTTAAAACGTCATATAATCATTTGAAATGAGATTGAACTCGGTCTTCTCAAATGATTCTCGCATATATATATATATATATATATATATATATAATTTGAAAACATTTCATATCGTTATTAATATTTGATAACAACATATCGCTGTTTTTTTATTTATATAAAAATAGCCTAAATTAATTTAACAACGCTTCGGGTAAATGGGCGACCCTGGCGTTGTTTTCAACCAAATTTGATTTACACATATCTTGAAATCTAACCGTTGGATTTTGGCGAAATTTATGTCATTGTAAAGATCTTCCCAAAGCGGTCCAAACGGCTCCAGTTTTTTGAAAATCCGACGGTTGGATCTCTCTGTATAACCGTTTAAAGTTACGATTGCCGATACGCGAACTGCTGCGCGCGTTCTGTTTAATTTATAATTTATATTTATATATATAAATATAAATCGTTTGACTATTCCAATATCAAAAGTCTATTCTTTTTATCGCATCTAAAATGACGATAAAAATATCACTTTTAATAACTCTGTTTCGCTTACCCTAAATGTAAATAAATTATACTTTTTTCTATATTTTGTTTTATTTACCTAAATGTAAATAAATTATATTCTTTCTATGTTTTAAATTTATTTACCCTAAATGTAAATAAATTACATTCTTTTTCTTACCCTATTTATTTACCTAAATGTAAATAAATATATTCTTATCTTTTTCTTACTTATTTACCTAAATGTAAATAAATGTTTTACTTTTACTTTTGTTATATTTATTTACATTAATTGTAAATAAATGTATCTAATTTCTCATTCATATTCATTTACACTATTTGTAAATAAATGGTTTCAATTTCCTTTGCAAATCCTATTTACATAGCAAATGTAAATAATTGTATTTCTTTAATTCTTTTCTAATATTCCCTTTTAACATAAAAAGAATATCTTATGTTAGTTCTTTTCTAACCTTTCTTTTTATTATTTACATAAGAAAACGTAAATAATCACCATTTACAAATTGGTTCTTTTTATTTACATAAGAAAAATGTAAATAAATCCTATTCATATAATTATTCTTTTAATCTTTTTTTTTACATAAGAAAATGAAATAAATACTTATTCACATAACTATTATTTTTATTCTTTTTATTTACATAGGAAAATATAAATAAATTTTAATTCACATATTTGTTCTATATTTCCTATTTATTCTTAATTACATAATATGTAAATCTCTTCCTCATAATTTTAATTACGAAAAAATGTAATTTTATTTCTTATAATCTTAATACATATAAATGTAATTTTCTTTACAGTGTAAAACATATTCTTGTAATTACATATAAAAATGTAATTTAAATAATCTCTTATTTACCTAATGTAAATATATATGTCTTCCTTTGTCTATGTTTTATTTATTTACACTAAATATTTTGAAGTAATTTACATATATAAAATGTAAATTTAGAAAATTAATTTATATGCTTTAACCTCTCACATTGGATAGGTATTGTTGTGATTACTGGACAGCCGGGCGGGTCCGGGCAGGTTTACATCACAACTCAATCCAACCTCGGGTTATGCATTATAATTTCTTATTTATTTACCTATTTGTAAATAAATATTTTTAACCTTTTATCCTAACAAAACGTTTATTTTGTTTTAATCACCTTTTATCTTAACAAAACGCTGATTTTGTTTTAACACACTTTTAATATACAAAAATGTGTATTTTGTCTAATTCACTTTTAATATACAAAAATGTATATTTTGTTCTACCAATCATATTTTGATAAAAATATGTTTTAACATTCACTAATCATATTCAGATAAAAATATGTTATCTTGTTTCATTTAAACCAAACATAATAAAAGTGTATTCTTTTACATTTATCAAGAAATGTTATTCTTTTTCATTGATCAAGAAATGTTTTTTTTTTATATTTGTGTTGAAATCACAAATAAAAAGGTAATTCAATTTCTATGTTAATATTTGTGTTGGGAACACAATTTACTTCTATGTCATATTTGTATTGAGAAATACAAATAAAAAGATGAACTTAATTTCTATGTATATTTGCATACTTTATTTTATTTTAAATATATATTTGTGTTGAAACACAAATAAAAAGAAAGACTTTATTCTCTAAATATATTAACACAATGCTACGCATAAGGTTCATCATCAATTTTGTCATGTCAATTTGGTGTCAAGTAAAGTAACCAAAATAATGGTTTTTGTATAACCATTCCATTCACCCAACGTTGTAATTTCCATGTCAACCATACCACACAACATAGGAGTATATAATTTTAAGGAATCTCAATAAAGGGTCTCATCCTTATTTTATTTTGTAAATGAAAATAAGGATTTAAACTTGTATTTTATTAGGTTAACAAAATTAAGGATAAAAACTTGCATTTATTTATGTAAACAAAAATAAAGATAAAACTTGTATTCATTTATGTTAACAAAAATAAAGGATAAAAATTGGTATCTTGATTCGTAGACAAGACAAAAATAAAAGTTGTCCTTTTATTTATGTTGACAAAATAACATAAAAATTGTCCTTTAGTTTTGCTGACAAAATAGTATAAACATTAAATCTTTTTATTTTATATAAACAAAATCACATAAGAATTGTCTGTTTATTTTAACAAACAAACAAAATGACATAAGAATTGTCTTTTTATTTTAACAAACAAAATGACATAAGGATTGTCCTTTTTATTTGTAAACAAAATTAATGTCAAAACTTGTCCTTTTATTAACAAAGTTAATGTTAAAAACTTGTTAACCCAACTCATGTTAAAACTTTATCCTTTTTATTTTACTAACAAAATTAATGTTAAAACTTTGTTCTTTTATTTTACTAACAAAATTGTGTTAAAACTTTGTTGACAAAATTTAATGTTAAAACTTTGTCCTCTACTTTGTTAACAAAAATGAAGATTAAAACTTGTTTCATTAACAAATAATATTTAACATTTAACAAATATTGTTCAACCTTTTCAAGTAACAAATAAAATGTTATCTTTTATATGCCTTATAAATTTACAAATAAAAATGTTAATTTAAAATGCAACTTTCCTATTGTCCTTTTTATTAACAAAAATAGTGTTAGTAAGATGTGTTTTCACTTTGACCTTTTATTTGCAAAGTAAATACAACTAAACTTATATCAACCAAATTCTTACTTTTTTACAAACAATAAATTGCTCAACAAAAGTAAATCCTCTCAGGTGCCTTTTTATTAACAAATAAATTGTTAATAAAATTAAAACAAAATAATTCTTTGTGGAATCAACTCAGAATTTTTAATTGGATTTAAAAATAATCCTAATTAAATCCAATTTATTTGATGTCATATCAAACACGACGATTTTAATACAAATTTATTCAGATCAAGATTTACAACCATGGATCTGTACGGTACAACACAACACAATCCATCAGAATACAAACAGATCAAACACCAAAATTTTATCACATCACAGCACAGATAAAATTACATACAGACAAATATTTAATTGAACAAATAATTTAATAGATTATTTATATTGTAAAGATCAGAGATTCTCACAGTTTTGCGATTTTTTCCAAAATTCCAAACAGCCCAGAATCAACTCCAGTCAGTCTCAACACGTTCTATTTGCTGTTATGATTCCAACGCTTCCGAATTCGTCAAATTCTGAGCTAAAACGAACGAGTTACAATTCATTTAAGTTAGAGAAAAAAGGAATCAAAAGGGAATATTCCTCTTCTTCTACCTTTCAAAATTTGGCCGTCGTTTATGCTTATAGGTTCAATATTTTGATTCCACTTTGCAGGTAGCAGGATGATCGATAGGGGGGTGCTGATGGTCGGACGTGGTGCGGCCAGGAGAGGCGCACGTGCGCCTAGCACGGTGGAGGGTGCGACGCCTCCTGGTGGCCCCGGCGGCGGCCTAAAGGCGGCGAGTTCTCGTCGCTGGTGAGGGCGCTACAGTCAACGAGGTGGGCGGTGGTTGATATCAATGGAAAGAGGTGGCGAAGCTCTTCAATATGAGCTATAGTTTGGACTGTAATTCGGAGGGAGGTGGGAGAGAGAGAAAGAAGGCTGCTGTTAAATTATGGGAAAAAAAGAAAATGAGAGTTTGTGGAGAGGAAAAGATAATATGTAGTGGAGAGTTTAGAATATTATAATATTATGGCTGAGGTGGCGAATTTATTTCTCCCTTTATTTCTTTCCTCAAATCCCCTTTGATTATGTTCTATAATGGAATATTTGCATGTGAAAGGAAGAGAGAGAATGGGGTATTTATATTATAGTATTTTATGTTTTATTATTTTAATTAATTTATTTTCACAAAAATAACTGTATGTTAATATATAAGAGTTGGAATTAAGTTAAATTAATAGCTTATGCGTATATGTGCATACATGAACGTTTGAATTTTAAAACTTGAAAATAAAGTTTATTGGAAACAAAAGCATGAAATTGATATATATATAAACATATATAAGGAAAGAAACAATAAATAATTTGATAGCAATCAATCTATATTACAATTTTAATTTATGTACGTTACAGCAAAAATTAATGTACGTTAATTAGTAATTAATGTATGTTACAAACATAAGAAAGAAATAAATGATGCTTTAAGGACAATGAAGAGGGAAGGCATTTAAACTCTTGAAACTATTCACATTTCGTATGTTATGCATTTCAAAGAAAATGAATTGCTGACAAATGAACCTAATACAATTTTATTTAATTATTTTCTAAATTTAGCTATATCTCATTTATTGATTTTTAATTTACATATACAATTCTTTCCTAATTTATTTCCTATTCTTAGTCAATCAAATTATTAAATTTAACCCTTTTATTTCTAGCTTAATCAGATTTTTTTTCAATTACGCAATTATTATGCGTTTATTTCCGTTTCTATCCACATTTATGTACCCTTAATTACACCATCTATTATAGTAGAATTTCATACCTAATTTGCTAATTAATACCTGCTATGATTTCCTCTTCATATGTTTTTATGTTACAAAGAAAATGCAAACTTTGCTACATTGTATAGAAAATGTATTCCTTTACCATTACAAAAAAAATGTAAACTTTATAAGTAAACATGTTTTATGTGCCTCCATGAACGTTTGATTTTTTAATAAGTATATTAATTAATACATGCCATTTTAGAACTCCTAAAAGGAAAAGATAGAGAAAGTGTAGTTATTCCATTTCATTAACATGCAGCTCTTATTTATTATAAATAAAAATGAATGTTTTCTCTTTTACAAAATGTAAAAAAAAAAAAAAAAAAATTTACTCAACTATTAATTATAATATGATTTTGATGTAAGAACAAACCATTTATTTCTTTACATGTAAAAAGAGTAACAAAAATATTTTTTATTACATGTAAATTATATACGCTTCGTATTCACATTAAAAAGAATATTTTTAATGTAAAATCATATTTAATATATTTTCTAACATATGTTTCACTTCAAATAGCATAAATTTTAATCGTTATTATTTAAAATAAATCATGTCAAATATTAAAAATTCATTAAAATTTCTAAAGTAAAAATTTTAAATTGGCCCCAAAATTCAGGGTTATTACATCCAATGTCAGACACACAGTCCATTTACAAGTTCATTCTGGGTCTGAACGAAACCGGAGGCACCTAGTACCCCGCATATCCATCGATCTCCAAGTACGTCTGGACGACCACCGACTGATTCCCTCCTCTTGGGTGTACGGCCCAATCAAGATCATCAGTAATTATCGAAACGACGTGAAGACCTCCGGTCTTCAACCACGGTCTTCATCTTCGACACCATGTCGAATCGGTTATTCAGAATGGGATAAACCCGGTCTTTCTGAATAACTCGCGTATATAATAAACAAGTGTTACACAAACACAACATACGCCTCATTCCAATTCAGAATATTCTTTTGTTCAAATATTCTTATACTTTGGGAAAGGTTCCCATTAATTTTATCAAAGATAAATTCTTTAAATTTATTCTTTAATCCCCTTTGAATATCAATTCTAACTAGTCGGGATTAGCGAACCACACCGAAGTAATCACTTATTTTATTTCCCAATCCCCACCTATTCATCTCACGAAGTAAAATTGGTAATACTTCATATCTAACACCATGTTGTTATCGGTAAATTCAATTACCATTTCACGTTCAAATCTAATTAAAGATTTAACTATCGCCTGGAGTAAAACTAGCGATACCCCCTTCTCGATCTTTTCAATCTAATTAAAGATTCATTAAAATTCCACTTAGTTTTAATCTTTACAGAAATCAATATCCTGTCTTTAACTGTGTTAAAGAACCAATGTCATTTAAAACACGACCCACAATAAATCCAAAATCACATTCATTAATTATCGGGTTAAAAAACAAGTGTTATTTAAAACACTATTCACGATAAACCCAAAAATCAATACCAGTTCAATTCCAATTAAATATCATTCAATTGGTACACTTCACTAAATCTAAATAAAAAGATTTAATCTTATTCTCAACTGGGCTTAAGAACAGTGTTAATGAAGACACCACTCACGACAAACCGAAATCACATTTGATATTTAAATACAAGGCTCTGAATAGAAATTATACCGGCTTATATTCAATATCAAATTCTATGACCAACAAGTATCGTAATGGAAATAACGATATTAATATACCTTTCAAATTCCCATAACAATATCTGTAACATCACGAAACCCAACATCGAAATATTCCGAAGACAATTTCGATTCAAATCCCTTCCAATTCAATCATTGGAAATCCTGGTTATTTTCAAAACCATTTCAAATCCACTTTATTTATTTTAAAAATAAATAGAATTATAGTTCTAGTTCAAACTAGTTCATTTCGATAAAAATCTATTTTTATCTTTTCAAATATGGAGTTTTTCATTCTAATTCTTCACAAATCATTTTATATGATTTTACACAAATTACTACTATTTTTAATTCTATTCAATTTACAAATCAATTCTGAGCCAATTACTACTATTTTTAATCCTAATTCTTCACAAATCAATTCTATTCAATTTAATTCGAATTCATTTCAAAACGATTTCAGTTCTATTTCAATTAAATTCGAATTCATTTCAAAACGATTTCTAATTCAATTTCAATTTAATTCGGATTCATTTCAAAACGATTTCAATTCTATTTCAATTTAATTCGAATTCAATTCACTTTAATATTCACTTCAATTTGAATAAAATCGATATAAATATCGTTCACGTCAAAATGGCGTCAGTCTATCAACACGGCTTCATATATTTCTATTTTCAAATATTCTATTTCGAATATTTCTTTTTCAAATATTTCTATTTTCAAATATTTTTATTTCAATTCCATTTCAAATATTTTTTTTCAAATATTCCATTTCAAATATTTCTTTTCAAATATTCCATTTCAAAACTGGAACGAGGCCTAGTCAATTACAATATAATGTTAATTATATGGATTTTCTACAACACATGTACTCAATAACAACGATGAATAATCAACCATCATCCAAAGTGCATTCTACACTGTATAAGCATCAAATCTAAATATTTAATGCTCATAACAGTCTGTCCATCAATCGATCGACATACATCTAATTATTGGGATTAGTGTATGTTATATTTCATCCCATACCCGTGCGGGGTTTTCAAACAATCAAACATAGATTTTATTCGTGCCGTTGGGCGATGTGTAAAATTTATCGTCCCAATAAATATCAGTCAAATGTGTGTATATAAACAAGTCGTCCGATTTGTTTATTTTTATTTCATTTCATATACACGTTAAAAATTCTATTTTTAACTATAAAATATTTTCCACTATAAAATATTTTATTTCAACTATATAGATATTTTATTTTATTTCACATCACATCACACAATCGACTACACATCAAAATCAAACAAACAAGCATACAAGCCGTCCATGGTCTGTGGACGACGGGTGTCGGGTGCTACTAAACACAGTCTACATCCTAGTATACGTTATTAACTAGAAAACAAAATTAAAAGGTGAGAAGTTCTCACAGAGGATTCCACTTCCCTGTGCTTTGCTTTTGAACTGCTGAACTGTCTGGATTTGACTGAAATTCCAATGCAGTCTTTTCACGATGTTCAAATAAAAATTATATTTTTATCACTTCATCCTAATCAATAAATAAAAATCGTAGTTTTACTTTGCTATATATATGATAAAAATTATATTTTTTCATCGCTACTATGTAGATAAAAATTCTATTTTTACAATGATGTTCATATAATAAAGATTATATTTTTATCACACTATTCTCTATATAAAGATTTCGCCTTTTCAAAAATAAAGATTTCGCCTTTTCATTTATAAAGATTTCGCCCTTTTATTTATAAAACTTCTCCTTTTCAAAAATAAAGATTTCGCCTTTTCATTTATAAAGATTTCGCCCTTTTATTTATAAAGATTTCGCCTTTTAATTTACAAAAATCTAAACTCTTCGATTCAATTCAAAAAAAAGAATCATATTTTTTTCCTAATCTAAAAATCAAACTTTACGTTATATAAATAAAATAATAATAATAATAATAAATAATTAAAAAACTTTATTCAAGAATAAAATCAGAGGAAGACTTACATCATTCAAATTGAAGAAAAAAGGGGGGGTTTTGTTGTGCGTCGGTCAGCATGGGCTCGCCGGAGTATGTGAGGTGCAGAGGAGGGGCCCACTGGTGGTGCGGTGGCACCCTAGGCCGGGCGGTGGTGGCAATTCAGAGGGGGGAAGGGGTCGCGGTGGGGGAGGGGGGCTTCATGGTCTTCAAAATCGAGAAGGGGGCTCGTGAGGAGGTGCGCCGGCGTCGAGGGGCCATGGCGGTGGGGTGAGCGGTCGCCGACGATGGGAGTGAGGGGGGGCGATTCCGTCGATGCTGTTTTTTTTCTTTTATCTTTTTTTCGAAAGAATGAACAAAAGGGGGGGGGGGCAGAGAGGAAATAAAGGGAGAGAGGGAAGAGGGTTTTATTTATAATTTATTTAATTATTTAATTTCAAAAAGGTTGACTTTTTATTCGACCACAAAACGAGGCCCACCGCCTGTCGTCCATAGCTAATTACCCCCATTCCGAACACAATGGGTTATGTTTCGTAAGCTAGTTCGACCATTTCGACTAGTTTTCGTCAAAATCAAAATATAAATCTATATATTGAATTTGGACGCGTATTTCAATTTACCGGGATCACATACTAACTAGAAAAATTCCCGAAAAATATTTTCGAGCTTTGTATTGACGTTAGGGTCATAATAAAACTAATTTCGTCGAATTCTGAGACCGTTTGAAAAATGGCTATTTTCCAATCGATTAAAATCAACTAAAATTGGTCAAACGCGTTTTCCTTTGCCACACTCACATATTGAATCGAAAAATTACGAATTTTGAAACCTAGCAGTAACTTGACATTGCGGATCCAACAAAAGTGGTTTCGTCGAAATCCGAGGTCGTTTGCAAAATGGCTACTTTTAAGGGCCGAAATTCCATAGCGACTATTCTGAAATTTCAACTGGACATAATTTTTGATTCCTGCTATGAAATTTTGATTTCCCGGATTCGTTGGAAAGATATTCTCAATTAGATTCAAATATTTTTGGTTTCACTAAAATCCGGTTTATTTTGAATCCTGTACATTCATTTGAACTTTGAAATCTAATTATCGAACTACCACGCCATTTTCAATTCCTTTTATAATTATAATTAAATAATTATATTCTAATGATGATCTATAGAAATATATATGTTCGAATTCTATTCAAAATAAATTTTTCATCGTTTTTATTTAAAATAATTCATTTTAAATAATCAAAATTCACTAAAATTGCCAAAATAAAAATTTTAAACTGGCTCAGATTTTCGGATTGTTACAATAATGCTCCATTGAAGTTAAAGCATTCCCTTTCTGAGTGACCTTAACGGATGTGAGGTGTTAGATAATGTATATATATAAATCTGATTTTAATATACATATATAAAAGAAGTAGAAATTAAAACAAGGAGAATTTATAAAAAAAAATAGAAGAAGCAAGAAGGCTCACTTCGTTTCACGTTGAAGAGAGAGGGGGGTTTCGAAGCTGCTGGTGGAGGCTGGCGCAGGCAGGGATAGCGGTGGCTAGGCCTTGGTGGCAGTGACTTGGAGCAGTTGGGGTCCAGCGATTTGATTTGGGGGTTAGGGCTTTAGGGGGTCCACGTTTCAGAAGAGGGAAGCAAGGAGGGTGGCCGGAGGTTGGCTCGACGGCGCTGGCGATCCGCTTGGGGAGGGGGGTGGGGGAAGCACGAGGCGGGGAGCGACGGTGGCGATGGAAAGAGGTGGGCGACGGGTCAACGCTATTTTGGGTTTTTTTTCTTTAAAGTTTTGAACGATGGGTAAGGGTAGGAGAGATAAGGGGCTTTGGTGTAAATATAAATTTTATTCTTTCAAAAAGCAACGTTTTATTTTGAACTCCAAACGAAACCCACTGACTATCGTCTATAACTAATTACCCTCATTCCAAACACAATGGGATATGTCTCGTAAGCCAATTCGACCATTTAGATCAGTTTCCATCAAAATTAAAATTTAAATCTATATATTCAATTTTAACATACATTTTAAATTACCGGGGCCACATACTAACTCTAAAAATTCCTAAAAAATTATTTCTAGCTTCGTATTGACGATACGGTCCTAACAAAACTAATTTCGTCGAATTCTGCGATTGTTTGAGAAATGGCCATTTTCTGGTCGATCCATTTCAACTGAAACTGTCAAAACACGTTTTCTTTTGCCCCGCTCACATATTGATTCAGAAAATTACGAATTTTGGAATCTAGCAATAACTTGACATTCTGGTTCCAACAAAAGTGGTTTCGTCGAAAATAGAGGTCATTTGCAAAATTTCCATTTTTAAGGGCCAAAATTCCATAGCGACTATTCTGAATTTTCAACTGGGCATAATTTTTTATCCCCACTATGAAATTTCAAATTTTCTAAATCATTGGAAAGATATTCTCAATTAGATTCTAATATTTTTGGTTTCGCAAAAATCCGGATTATTTTGGATCCTGTACATTCATTTAAACTTTGAAATCAAATTTTCGAACTACCGCGCCATTTTCAATTCCTTTTATATATATAAATAAATATTTATATTCTAACGACGATTCAAATAAATATATATGTTCTATTTCTATTCAAAATAAATTTCTCGCTGTAATTATTTAAAATAATTCATTTTAAATATTCAAAATTCATCAAAATTGCCAAAATAAAATTTTTAAATTGGCTCAGATTTCCGGGTTATTATACAAAGTGCTTACAGTTAATTATGTTATCGAAACCTTCGGCAAGCAGATCCATTCTCGCATTAGGAGTTGAAATAAAGTGCAATTGCAGGCGACCTCAGATAATGCTCTTTGGCAAACTTGTTGGTGTCTAAATTATGATGAACATCAGAGGCAAATACTAAATAGCAAATAGAAACAGAAATCAATGTTCACATATCACAATGATTTGAAATTTTGAATGTAATAAATTGCAATAAAACATAGAGATGAATATATAATAAAATCTTAAAAATACTACCAATTCACTATTAATATCACTCTTTTGCAAGTATTATGCAATACTTTGCATTCCACTTCGTCATCAACTCACAATCTTCCATAAAGGTTTAGAAGATGGAACATAAGCAAGGGAACAACAAAGTCATAAATTATTTATTTTGAAAGGAAAGAACTGTATAACTGAGCAAAATATTATGCAAGGAAAAGAGCAATAAAATTTGAAATCGGCAAACTTATAACACCTGCGTGGCAGATCTGACGCAAGCACATATTGGTCTTAATAGGGAATGTAAACGATTCTGCAGTTACATGTGAACGTGTATACCAATTCGAATGAATTATTCAAACAAATAGTAGGAATACGTGTAAAAAAAATCTACCATTCATCCAGCGCCAAATCGAAAAAGAAGTGTCAGATCTGAAGAAGATACGATACGTGAAGGAGAAATAGTACCAATTAGAATGAATTATTGTAACAAATAGTAGGAATAAGTTGTAAAAAAAACAATTTTACCTCTACCATTCATCCACCGCCTAGTCGGAAAGGGGATGCCAAATCTGAAGAAGAAAGGACATCCAAAGAAGAAAGTGTGGTCTGAACCTAACGGGGTTGGGTGGGTTGATCTTGGATCTCGTGCCCTTACATGAAGAAGATAGAAGCTTCTGGATCTGAGAAGGAATGGGCTGGAGGAGGTACAAAGTAGTAGGAATTCACGACTGAAGGTGGTAAAGCTGATAATCTCGCAGCAAATAGTGTTGGTAAAGGGGGAAGGAGTGGAAAAGAAAAGAGTAAGACGATAGTTAGAAAATTGGAAACGATGGAAGAAAAAACCTGAACATGGAAGACAGCCTGAATAACCGCAGTAAGGTTAGTGGGCAGTAGAACATGCTAGGGGAAATGTCGTGTAACGACCCACCATTTTGACCATGCCGAATCGATAAAACATGTCAACTCGAAACATCCAAAACAACAGATTGTTATTAGCTTCTGAGGTAAATAGAATAAATCACAGACACAGGTACAGAGCAATATAATATCTCGCAGCGGAAATACAAAATACAATAGTAGTTCATGAAGCTACTAAATAAATTTACAGAGTTTACATAAATAATGCAGTGGAAAACTTAAACAATAAATTTCAGATACATAAATAAATGATAACCATTTGAAATAGAAACGACAGAAATCGCTGGATGACTGGACCAACAGAAGAGGTAGATACAGGTGAGAAATCGAATATAAACTCCAACTCCGAAAGTGAATCTCAAAAGCTGTAATACTCGATCTGACCCGAGTAATAATGCAAACAAAACAACTCGGATCTGGACTAACATTCTCGTGGAAGTAAATCAATTCAAATGAAATGTTCGATGTAATGCAATCAGTAACTTAAAGGATGTTTGGGATCACCATCCTCTAAGGATCCGTCAAACTAATACTATATAGTATAATACGCTATATACAATAGTGTCAATCAGTAAAGCAAGAATATCAAAATAGCGTAAGCGGGATTACCATGATTACCCTTACACCGTTTATATATTCCCATAATATGTACAATACCGTAATTCTTCAATAAACTGGAGGTTGATCAGAGGGCATTCCATATAAAATGGTACAAAACAAAGTCGTAGTGGGCTCGCATAAGGCATGTGACAAGGCACGCAAGGAATGCCAGGGTGGATTCACCGTTTGCAGAGCCGGACTGGTGGTAACGCATAGTAGCTACTACCGCCCACCTCGATACACACTCCCATAATCAAAAGGGCCCAAATCGAATATCAACAGTAATAGAATAATATTGAAGAAGTGTGCTCGATAAGAGGTATGACCTTACTTGGTCCGTGCATAGCTCCTGTTTTAGCCACATCAAGCTGACTCAAGGTAGTCAGGGTCTCGTAATTAATATGAAATAAAATAAAATAAAATGGAGTCGTTTGCCAAATCATACCCTTCATTCTGGAACTTCACCGCGTACACAGTTGTTAAAGTGGTTTTCGGTATTGGTAGAGAGTATGACAATAGCCGATCCCGGTCTCTTTAACAACCAATCGTTTACATTTTTCACAGCGTGGTCATTATTTTATAAATCACTTTATAA
Organism: Allium sativum; assembly: GCA_030737875.1. NCBI lineage: Eukaryota > Viridiplantae > Streptophyta > Magnoliopsida > Asparagales > Amaryllidaceae > Allium > Allium sativum. The sequence continues at coordinate 739,022,788 of CM060909.1, read as the reverse complement.
AATAGTTTATATGAATTCTCATATTCGAATTTGAAATCAAATTAAATATTTAACTTCGATTATATTCAAATTGTAACATCTCATGAAAATCACTCAAATCAAGACGATTTAAAACCATATCGAAAAGATTTCAAAATATAGTATAAGCAAATACTATACTATTTAACTTCGATTTTACATATGTTTCTGACAAAAATCGCATAACAACTTTCAAATCCCAAATCGACTTATATTTAAGTTATACCTTAAATATCTCAATTTCTGTTTAAACCGATATCAAACCCTTTAACTTCGATTATAATTTTGGTTCGGCTTATATTCGCAAAAACCCAAGTTTGAAACCATTCAAATGATTCAAAATTTTCCTTCATAAGAAATCATTTCAAGTCGATTCATTTGAATCCAACACTTTGGTTCGAAATTCAAAATATAAGATTCAATTCAAACCTTACACTTCAATTTAAACAAAACATATCGAGTTATGTAACTCAAGTCATATAATTCGAAATCGTTATTCATAATTATAAACAATTCATATAATTTGGTTTACCCCCTTAAAGCATTCATTTTAGTCGATTAATGAAACTCAACACTTAGGTTCAAATTTCCTTTTATAATTCAAATCTAAGCTTTCCGATTCAAAACAAATCATATATTTCAATTTCAGCAAAACATACCATATTCCGTAACTCAAGTCGTGTATTTCATAACTTATAAATTCCAAATGGTTTCAAAATCATTATTTAGAGTTAAAAACAATTATAAGATATTCTTATAAACTCGACTTATATAACTTCTTAATTCATACCCAATCGATTATATAATCAATTCCATAAAATTATCGAATTCATTTCTTATTAATTATAGATTCAAATAAAAAATTCAATTCACGCAATTCAAGATCATGTCTGATAAAAGTCAAAAATCAATATTCAAATTTGCATTCAGTTGATTTACAATCAAATTCATTTCATCCCTTATAGGTTCAATTTCATTCTTAAATTTGGAAATTCCAATTCAAAACAATTTCACAATTTCGGGTTCATCTCTTTTAAGTTCAAATCCAAATCTTATATCAGTTAATTCGTTAAATCAATATTGTTATATAAATCTGAATCTTAAACCTCGAATTTAAATCGCAAGTCCTACTTATCCATCTTCGGTTTATTATTAAAGTTTATAAGATATATATAAAAAAATTAATTTTGAAAATAGATATGTGTATATATATATATGTTTATAAAATTCAAAAATTACTTAGAAATAGATTATAAACATACACAAGTTTAAATAATATAAAAATAGATTTTTAAAGAAATATTTATTAAAATAAAACAAAATAAAAATACTTATATGAATAAATTATATGGTTCAAAATAAATAAAATTTTAAATAAATCTTAAATAAACATATAAATCTACATTTACTCAAAAAATCATTTTAAAACATATAATTCAAAATTTATAAAATTTAAGTTTAAAATCTTTTTAAAAAAAAATAAAAAAAATCTTAAATTAATATAAAATTTAAATTTCTCACATCAGTTAACTTCGAAAAACATGACCAACGGTGTTCGTATATATTTTTCTATCTTGTGGTCAAGTGATGCGGATATTTATCATTTCAGTCCGCGATTTATAAAATTTCTACAGGTCTATCATTTCAACTCGCAATCCCAAATCTAGTAAAATCGTTCAGGCCTATCATTTCAACCCATAACGATTTTTCCTATTCTAATGTCCGCTCGGGTATGTATCATTTCAACCCTTAGTGAGTTTTCCTAAACTAGGGGTATCAACAATCACAAACAACAATCACATAGCAAAAATCACAACATATATATCATCACTGCAACTATGTGTCATGTGAATAAATCATGTCATATATGAAATGTGCATATATATCAAATCAAACAATTTCTATCAGCAATCCTATATATTTCATATAACAGTCCATTATTGATATAACATCCATGAAAAATGTAAGTCAGGCGTGAGATAAACTCACCTTCCGTGGCATGAAAGTGATGATGATACGGACGGATACGGGGAAAACGATGAAATCTGTGCACACTCAAGAAGAAATCAAATCGGCGACAACCAGATGAAATAGCAAAACCCAAGCTTCTCTTTTTTTTTTCCTTTCAAAACAACAAAAACCAATATTTTTCTAACTGCAATTCTTCAGTAAAAGGACACTATGCAAGTCACGGCAAAAAGACACTGTGCAAGTCACGGAAAAAAACACCGTGCAAGTCATGGAAAAAAGACACCTTCTTTTCTTTAAAACAGTAGGCAAGCACTCGGTAAAGGAAACCAACTTACAAAAAAAAACCACTTCGACTGAACAAGTTTCTGGAAAACAAAATTGATTTTTTTTTCGAACAGCGATACTATTTCCCAGACAAGAATCCAGCAAATGGATGCATAATGGCTTCGTCAAACTCAAGAAGGACAACAAAATACACGAAGGATAGTCTTGGCCAAAAAAAAAGAAAAACACTCGAGGATGTTACCTTATTCTTTTATATAGAATTAAGAGAAGTAAGAACAAAAAAATCAATACAAGAAGAAACAACAGTGGAGTACACAGCCGTTATGATGCTCATGGTCTATGCAAGCTTCAAGAAAAAAAAATCATTTTTTTTCGAGTGATAAGCAAAAAAAAAAAAGTTTGGTTTCAGCAAACTCAAAGGATGCACAATGAATATAAATGATTTCAGCCAGTATTATTATTGCTCATGGCTAAAAAATAAAAAAATAAAATAAAATAAAATAATAGAAGAGGGGAGGCACAGGGTGACTTGAGTTGGAGTAGAGGGAGCGGCAGTCGGTCTTGACACAGCTGTAAGGACTCGGACATGGCATTGCGCGGCATAAGGAGGAAGGATGGGGAAGATAAGGTGGCTCGCGATGGATAAGATATGGAGCTGCTGTGAAATCCATGGTTTCACGGAGGAAAAATAATAAGGGCAAAGTGATGGTGAGACAAAAACAAATGGGAAATATAAATGCTGCTACGGGAATGATTAAATTTATGGTTACAGCTGCATTCACGAGGCCTAAAAAAAAGGGAATGAACAGTTCTTTCGAGTTGAACGTGGCTTTAGGAAAAAGGAAAACAGTGCATTAAAGAAGCGTAAATAATGGATTAACATTTCAAAAAGAAGGAATGGAAATATAAAGAACGAACCGATTGTTTTTAAATTTAAACAAAATGAACAGTCTGTTTTAAACAGACAGAAAGACGGATTCCGACAAACAGAAGATCAACAAGAAAACTATGTTTTTCTTTTCTTATATATATAGATATACGAAAAGCTGCCATATGTATATTACTATGTTTCCATTCACGAAGTTGCTTGGAAAATGGAAAGTATCCTTCAAATTTATAACGCATGAAATATAAGGAGTCGTAGAGACGATAAGGTATAACATATATGTATTTTTAGATGCGAATAAAAAGTTGGTGATCACGACCAATGGCATGGACGTTTGGGAATGAACAAAAGCCTTTGGGAACGCACACACTTGGGAAAAAGAAACAAAAGGTTGGGAACAAAAATGGACGTTATGTATGCATGAAATAGAAGTGACGTGAAGGAATGCATTGAAAATATATATATGACTTTGGAATAAAAGTGCCCACATATGAAAAAAAAATTGATGCTTTAGTAAAATAAAAGAACGGGTTTTGTAGACCCAAAATGCTTAGAAAAATATGCAGGGTCCGAATAGGGACACATCGAACTCAAACGACTATGTTTCAAAAACGAACTGCGCAAGCTTTTTCGCAATTTCAGTGCGAACCGAGCACTGAAAATGACAAAAGAATATATTATGGTAATCAGCTCGACGAGTCGGACGCAACGGTATAAAGTTCGCAGTGTCACGATGCTCCCTTCAAAACGCATTACAGACCCCTTTTAACATAAAAATGCGGACGGAAAACGGAGGTCAAAAAGTCCGATTTTCACGAAATGAATTGCGCCGTTGGATTACTGACAACGAATAGAACATTTTTCAGGTTTGTCCGAACTGGATTCAAAAAGATTATAAAATCGGTAAAATTTGAACAGTTATGCGCAACTTTGAACTGAAAAATAAGCGATCGACAAACATTCAAATTTTCCGATGAAAAATTCACTACTGCTTTAACTCACTGTACGTATTTCAAATTTCAAATTCTCGTTATGGAAAAAAACCATAGAATATTTTCAAAATAAAAATATCAATTTAAATTGAAATCTAAATCGTTAAAAATTGCGGCTTATTACATGTCGTGTGTGCCCTCATGTGAATGGCTTACCGTATTTTGTTCTATGAATATATAATGGGTCTTTTTGGTATGTGAAAAAGCTTCACCATCCTAAAAGATTTTCTTTATTTGTAGAGATAATATATAAATTCTAGGATTCAAGAACGATATTGTGAAGAATATGAGCGTTTGAATACTTGAGAGTTCAAGAATAGAATCAATAGTATAAAGATTTAGATAGAGAGAATTGGTGTCTCGAATTGATGATTTCAAGATTTTTATATAGGAGATAAACAGTTGTAACCATTAGTAAAGAGTTACAAACAATGGATATGATCATTGGTGAAAAGAAAAAGAAGCAACTCTTGAAGAAATGGAAGTGACTATTCGAATAGTTGCTTCTATTTAAAAACGGTCGACAGATATAAAATCACCAGTAGACAGGAATTTGAAAATATATATATATGTTATATATATATATATGTGTGTGAATGTTCATAGGGTTTTCTGGGCAAAATCAGTCGACCACTGGTATTTGACCGGTCGACCGGTTTTGACCAGAAAGCCATACGAATGTGCACACACACACACACACACACACACACACACACACACACACACACACACACATATATATATATATATATATATTCCCAATACTGAGGGATATGATTATTTGAGGATAGATTTTAACATCAATAACACTACCAAATAATCAACCTTTTATATAAAATACCATATGAAGCTCTTATTGCCTTTGTCGAACCATTGATCATCTCTTTTTGTCGATAATGAATCATCACTTTGTCAGTAATCAAAACATCATGAATTCCTTGACCCTACAACATGAACTTCATTAGAGGCTATACATTCTGACATTAGCATTATATAGCTTAGCTAAAGAACATGGCTATACATATAGGTATGTATCCCATCCTAGGCAACATCCATTTCATAACAAATTGCACATAGCTCTGCAGTATTCTTTTCACACCACACAAAGCTAATAACTTAGCAACATACACTTTCAATAACCTATACAGCAGCAGCTAGATCCTATCCTGCATCTACAAATGGCACATAGCCGGCCTTTTCATCTGAATTGAAGTAGGATTTGCCAATACACCAGGCACATCTGAACCTATTGGCACATAGCTGTACAATATATGTGTACATGAGATCATACGTATTTGAAGTTTCATAGAGAACTAATTATAGAAATATCCAAAACATTTATTACATTGGCAGTTGTGTCTTGGAAGCTAGACACTTGTGCAGCTAAAGCTTGTAATAAGATCAGTTTTCACACTTTCTTTATTTCATTTCAATTCAATCACAAGAAGCTTTCCCACAAAGTAACCATTTAAAAACATACATTGCACATGGCTATATGCATAACCCCTATTTTCAATCAATCTACACAAATACATAGGATTTGATTTGCAAATATAGCTAAGAGGAACATAGCTATATTCTCTTCTCACCACCTAAGTACGGCTATAAAGCCTAGTTCATTCTTTTCAATCAACTGAGTAATAGCTACAACCTTTCCATCACTTGGATGGTTCTTTTCCCATGTAATTCCATTATTTTAATCACTGATTTCACCTATAAATAGATACTGTATCTGCATAAATATACACCTACACAATTCCTTAAGAAATGGAAAAAGAAACTTATAAACCTGAAGAAAAATTGGAAGGTAATGAAAGTGTGGAGTAAGAGATGAAATAACACAACCTGGAAAACAAATGAGAACTGGAAAATCTGAACTGAAAACTAAAAAGAACAAAGGGATTCAACGGCGAGTAAACTCACTTTTATTTTTAAATCCGCCTAATCCTCACTTGAATATTTAGTGCTTGATGATTCATTTATCTACCTCTATATGATTTGTGATATCAACTAAAAAAAATGGACTAATTAAACACTTACAGTTATTCTTGTAATTCATGATCATTGATCCTTATGTATACCTGTATATGAAATGTTTAACCGATATTTTTTTAAATCAAATCCCTATAACATTTCATATAAATGAAACTGTGTATAAACTGTAAATACTTCACTTTGTTTACATTCAAAAATATAAATCTTAAATTCTACTGGTTGTTAGACTTCGGTTTCTTAAGATCAATGTTCATTTAGATCTCTAATACATGAAAAAATTATACTAGGTGTGTCTAGAGCCATATATGTAGGGTTTTATAATATATACAGTTAAAGAAATAAATAAAAAACAAGTTTTTCAACCTACTTAGATTTTAGTTTCAGGTACCCAAACGTATTCGTGCTTGCGAAATATGAATTTAGAACAAAAATAAAGATTTTTAGTAGCATGAATCTTGAGAAATGATGAGATCATTAGAAAAGGAAATTTGGGTTTTCTCGACGATCTAGATGGTCGGAGACGATGCCGTTTGGTCTAGAGAAGAGTAGATAAGTGTAGATCAAAGGAAAAATATGAAATGATTTTTCAAACTTGTGAGTTTTGAGTTCGAGATCAAATTAGGGATTTTGGGTTGTTTTTTATTCGAGTTTGAAACTAAATTGCGTCGCCGTGGAAATGAACTAGGCCGCCACACCTGGAGGGATGGTGCGAGGAGGTCACCGCAAGTTTGCGGTCAAGTTCTAATGACGAACAGTGGAGTATAGTGGCGGCACATAGTGTTTTCTTGGATCGAGGATCAGTGTTTACCTTCGGTTAAAGACAGGTGCAGAGATGATTTCGTGAATGAGGGGTTTGGAGACTAGAATGATTGGTCGAAGGTGACCTGGAGGGGAGATGTGACGACCCCAAATCCCATACTGACGGAGACAAGGGTTATCTTTCGAATATAACACAGAAACAGATAATAGCAGAATAGAATAATTAAAATACACCAGATAATGAACAATAGAATATACTGGATAAACGCAATCATCAGAGTTACACAGTATACAGGATCTTACTTAGTACAAATACAGTTCAGCTGCACATAAATGTCTACAGCGGAAATAAACAAAATATGTATAATAGGAGCTGAACAGCATAAAAAGAGATAAATAATAGAATCCATCTTCAGCTCCGGCTATCCAGAAAGAACCAGCTAAACCTGAATACAAGGCTTCCCGTGTAGAAAAAGGGGTACCCGAGTTTGAAAGTGAAACAAACTACGAGTCAGTCATGGGACTGGTATGAGAAATCTACTCAACACATATATAATTGGCTAATCACAGGACCACGCCACTTTCGTGGAACGGGTTTACTCCATTGGATTGCCAGTGCTTTAAAACAAATCTTTCTTTTAAACAACGCAATGCATTTTATAAAAATGAAGCCATTATAAGACTCAGTTCCCATCACACAATGCAACGCAAACCGGAGGATAGAGTTTTACCTTATAACGGCCAAAATATGCTTGATACGAATAAAACAAAGGCAATTGATATTATTGCTAGTGTTTATATGTTTCAAAAACAATTTCAAATCATAACTATCAATCATAGACGACATGAGCGTCCCATGCCACTATGTCGCCAATATATATATACAATCAAAACCGCACGATGTCGTATTTGGAAATTGGATTTCCATCATGAACCAAGGCAAAAGATAGTCCTTACCGAATTCGAGACTGCCTAGCCCGAGTCTCAGGATCAGAGCTCAAGTGACCCTTGGATCGTCAAGGCCGGTCCACCGATGTGGATTAGAATTCCTGAACAATACGTTTCCCCACCCTTTCGGGCGTAATCGAGCCAACGAATGACTCCGCCGGACTCGGATCGTCCGATCAAACCGAGGCGCCTCGCAACAGCAACAACCACATAGGTGAAAAGTATATAAATGTCAGGGCTGGTAGGTCACTGACACCACCCTAGCTAGGAAGAAACGCATGCCCTCCCTGAGGTCCTTCTCCCGTTTCTGGTTCATACCAGGGTGTGAGGCTCGCGAATTCACATCATACACAAAGCTACGTCGCACTGGCGGGGCTTTGATCTTCACCACAAGACTTTGCTTTTCAACAGAAGCCTTGATCATTTGCCACTTAAGCATGCCACACTAGCAATTCATTCCATGCGACTGATGTCCATCGATATACAACCTCTGAGCTCGTGCGTCTCAAAGAAGGGCGTTAAGCAAAAGAATAAATTCTCCACCGCCAAACAGATGTATATTTAACAGAGATCAATCAACACCGAATAAACTCCAATGTCAGACACACAGTCCATTTACAAGTCCGTTCTGGGTCTGAACGAAACCGGAGGCACTAAATACCTCGCAAACCCATCGATCACCACGTACGTCTGGACGATCACCACTCATTATCCATATTTCGGGATGCCTTCCAATCAGGACCTCGGTTACCATCCAAACGAGGTGAAGATCTCCAGTGTTCGACCACCGTCTTCATCTTCGACTTTCAATCGTTGGTCAATTATTTGAAATGAGAATTAAATCGGCCTTTTCAAATAATTCACGTATATTTAGAATTTCAAATCGATTTATTTCAATGGTTAAATCATTCGACAACACCAATTTTGTTCTTTAATGTAATTTTCACACCAAACACATTCAACCATCAAATACCACATAAATCGAGAAAATTCAGTTTATTTCCATTCCATATCGTTTATGATATTTTATAACGATTTATCGCTATTTTTATTTATTTTAAAATAGCCAATTTATTCAAAACGACGCTTCGGGCCATAACGCGGTCGTGGCGCTGTTTTTCTTCAGATTTGATTTACGCACATCTAAAAATCTAACCATTGGATCTTTGCAAAATTTACATCATTAGAAAGGTCTTTTCAAAATGAATCCAACGGTTCCAGTTTCGGGAAAAATCCGACGGTCGGATCTCCCGGTACAATCATTTGAAGTTTCGATTTCAAAATACGAACTACAGCGTCGTTATTCGATTTAAATATAATTATATATATATATATAAATATAATCGTTTCTGGCGCTATTTTTCTTCAGATTTGAATTAAACATTCCAGACAATCCAACCGTTGGATTTTTACAAAGTTGGCGCCGTTGGAAAGATATTTCCAAGGCGAACCCAACGGTTGCGGTTTCGGGAAATCTAATGGTCGGATTTCCCGCACTAGTTGTTTGAAATCACGGTTTCAAAACACGAACTGCACGGCCACGTTTCATTTTAATTTTATTTATATTTATATATTTATACAAATATAGTTCATTCAACAATTTCAATACCGTTTTCACTTCAAATATTTCACTAACGCCTTTAAATTTTGGAAAATTTCGCCATAACCTCCTTTGTACGGGAGGGGCTGGGAAAATTCCCAAATAGCCACACGGGCATCTCATGTCAAAAAGAAAAAGAAAAAGCCAAGCGGCTAGCCAACAGGCTCATAAAATCATCACCCAAACAAAACAGTAAATGTGTACCTATTTGTCGGGCACAAAATTTTATTCCTCTTCTCTAGCCCCTTTTGCTATAACCTGTTCAATAAATATGCATGTACATATATACAGTTCTTATCACTTATCATTTTCCATTCAACTTCATATTTGATTCCATTTGGTTCAAAAACATTATTCATTCTAATGTTGCATGCATAGGCAAAAATCATATCATTAGCTAATTAATGAATATTTCAACTCATGCATATTTATTTGAACGAGTTGCTATTTTTAACACTGCGCATTTTCTATAATTCATGTATATAATAAAAATGTAATTTTTATGGTAAAAAAATTTATTTCAAAACAGGATTGTTTTATACATTTCATATTGATGTTAAAATTGGGATTTTTATTATAAAACAATTTATTTGCAAAATATGAATACCCTTCAACACATAAATTTCTAATCAACGAATGAATATCGATTCAACACATGAAGGTTTCCTATAGTTTCTATATATATATATATAAAAATGTGATTTTTATATTTAAAACACGAATACCATTCAACACATGAATTTCTAATCAACGAATGAATATCGATTCAACAAATGAAGGTTTTCTATAGTTTCTATATATATATATATATATATATATATAAATGCGATTTTTATATCTAAAACACGAATACCATTCAACACATGAATTTCTAATCAACGAATGAATATCGATTCAACACATGAAGGTTTTCTATATTTTCTATATATATATATATATATATATATATATATGTGTGTGTGTGTGTGTGTGATTTTTATATTTAAAACACGAATACCATTCAACACATGAATTTCTAATCAACGAATGAATATCGATTCAACACATGAAGGTTTTCTATATAACGAATAATAGTTTCAGCAAACGAAAATAACTCAAACACATGAATATTATTCAAAATTTCGGCAGCATAACGGCAGGGTAGTTAAAACCGGGACCGTCCCTAGTACGGCTCCTCGCTCTACCTTAAAACCTCGCTGTTTTTGACAATGGGGATCATGCATCTAGTTCGCACGCAGGCGGCATGTATATATTTATTTCATTTCCACAAACTAATCCTATGTGGTTTCAACCAAATATTTCTCAACCACAAGTGGGTATTTTTCAACCATAATCAATCAATATCAACCACAAACAATCCCAATCAACCATTTGTTATCAATCAATTTTCACACCAATCACAATCAATAAATATCGTCCATGGTTTGTGGACGAGGGGCGTATATATATATATATATTTATTTATATATATATATATATATAGCAATTCACTTCTATTTCAACACATATATAATTTTTACAACGCCTATATAACTTATACATCGAACGTACAACTTATACAACGCTTATACAAGAGGTGTACAACGTTTATATAACTCATACATCGACTATATAATTTATACATCATCGTTTTCATATCGTTTATAAATTAGAAATCTCACATTGGGTTCCACTTCACCAAAAATAGCAGAAGGCTCAGAAAAACATGCGGTCTCTTCTAAAATGTAGAAGACGTCCAGACGGACACGATGTTTCCTGTTTCATCGAATTTCGTTAACGAACGGAAAAGATATGATTTTTCAAAGTTTGCAACGGTTTTAAACTGTTAAAATCAGTTTTAAATTAAAACAGCCGATACCTTCTTTGAAATTGTTCAAAACTAGGTCGAGAATTTTTTGCAAATCCGCGAAGTGGTTGGACGATCAGCGGCTGCAGTGTCGAAGAGGGTCGAAGGGGCTTTCCGGTGCCACCAGCCTTGCTCAGCTCGACGCCCTGTAGCGCGCGCGACGGCGGTCCAAAGTCTCGGACTTTGGGGACTCGAATCTCCCCCCACGCTTGATGATAGACAACGAATCTTAGATGGATTTAAAGGTGGTGGAGAGCTCTTCAAAAAGTTGAACTGGGGCTTGGTGTTTCGATGTGTGGATTCGCCGGAACATAAGAGAGAAGGAGTGGAAGATAGCCGTCGTCGATCGGGGGTGTGGAGAGAGAGAGAGAGAGGCTGATGTGGACAAATGAGATATTTTCTTTGTATTTATAAATTTTAAAAATATGAAAATACACCTTGTCACACACGAACACCAATTCAACCCAACGACTGTCGCCCCTAGCGTTTTACCCCCATTCCGAACACAATGGCCTATGTTTCGAAGGCCCATTCGACTGTTTCAGTCAGTTTTCCCTCAAATTAAAATATAAAATATTCAATATTTAATTTGAACGTACATTTCAATTTGCCAGGGCCACAAACTAATTCGAAAAATTCCAGAAAAATATATCTAGCTATGTTTTGATGATACGGTCCTAAAAAAACTAGTTTCATCGAATTCTGAGACCGTTTGCAAAAAGGCCCATTTCTGGTCGATCCAATTTAACTGTAATTGACCAAAACACATTTTCCTTTGCCACGCTCACATACTAGCTTCATAAATTATGAAATTTGAAACCTAGCGATAACTTCACATCCTGGATCCAACAAAAGTATTCACTAACAGATTTAAATAATTTTGGTTTCAATAAAATCCGTTTTGTTTTGCACCCGGTATAGTCCGATGTAACAACCCGTAAAATGCGAGCCAGTTTGAAAATTTTATTTTGGCAATTTTAGCGAATTTTGATTATTTAAAAGGAATTATTTTAAAGAATATCGACGAGAAATTTATTTTGAATATAATTCGATCGTATATATTTTACGCGTCGTCGTTAGAATATATAATAATTATATATAATTATAAAAGGAATTGAAAATGGCGCGGTAGTTCGATAATTCGATTTCAAACTTCAATTGAATGTACCGGGTGCAAAACAATCCGGATTTTAGTGAAACCGAAAATAATGGAATCTAATAGTGAATATCTTTCCAACGAATCCGAAAAATCAAAAGTTCGTAGCGGGAATCAAAAGATATGTCCAGTTGAAAATTCTGAATAGTCGCTATGGAATTCAGGCCCTTAAAAATGGACATTTTGCAAATGACCTCGGATTTCGACGAAACCACTTTTGTTGGGTCCGCAGTGTCAAGTTATTGCTAGATTTCAAATTTCGTAATTTTCGAATCAATATGTGAGCGTGGCAAAGGAAAACGCGTTTGACCAGTTTCAGTTGATTTTAATCGACTGGAAATTGGCCATTTTTCTAACGGTCTCAGAATTCGACGAAACTAGTTTTGTTAGGACCGTATCGTCAATACGAAGCTAGAAAATATTTTTCTGGGATTTTTCGTGTTCGTATGTGCCCCCGGTAATTTGAAATATACGTTTAAAATTCAATAAAGTGATTTAAATGTAAATTCAATGGAAACTGATTGTAACTATCGAATCAGCTTGCGATACATATCCTATTGTGTTCGGAATGGGGGTAGAACGCTGTGGACGACAGGCGGTGGGCCTCGTTTCGAGATCGTATGTGAAAGTTAACTTTTTTTGCAAAATAAAATAATAAAAAAAAAAAAAAAAAATATTTAATTTCCCTTCTTAACCTGGCCCCCCCCTTTTTCAATCATTTTCATTTCCAGGTATAAAAAAAAAAAAAAAAAAAAAAAAGAATTTCGAACGAAGGGCGGAGCCTCGTCGCCGGCCCTCGACGATCCAGTCACCCTCACCCCCTCGTCGAACTCCAGCACCGCCGCCTCCCCCTGATGTTGTCGCGACCCCCTTCTTCCTCCATTCGAACGCCTAGAACCCGAACCCCCTCGCGTCCCGCTCCTTTTCCCCTCCCCGATGGACCGCCGCCACTTCCTCCAGTGGATGCTCCGACTCCGACGCAGCTCAGCAAGCTCCTCCACCTCGGCCATCTCTCCCCCTTCTTGAAAACGTGAGTTTTCTTGATCTGATTTACTTAATTTTTATTTAGTTTAAAACCAGATTTTTATTTAGTTTAAAACCAGATTTTTATTTAGTTTAAAACCAGATTTTTATTTAGTTTAAAACCAGATTTTTATTTAGTTTAAAACCAGATTTTTATTTAGTTTAAAACCAGATTTTTATTTAGTTTAAAACCAGATTTTTATTTAGTTTAAAACCAGATTTTTATTTAGTTTAAAACCAGATTTTTATTTAGTTTAAAACCAGATTTTTATTTAGTTTAAAACCAGATTTTTATTTAGTTTAAAACCAGATTTTTATTTAGTTTAAAACCAGTTTTTTTAATGATTAAAAAAAAAAAGGGGGGGGGGGGGGAAGAGATTTTTAAAATGATTAAAAACAGACTTTTAAAAATGTTAAAGACGAGATTTTTAAAAATGATTAAAAACTGATTTTTTTTACATTGTTAAAAAGAAAAGAAACTGAAATTGTCATCGATTCAAAAATACAAGCAATCTTGATTTGAAAATGAAAAGACATCACTTTTGAAAATATAATGGAGAATATAAAAATTCGACTTTTATATATTGAATAGCGATATAAAAATTCGGTTTTTATATATGGAACTTCGAACTGAAAATTCGATTTTTATATATTGAATAGCGAAATAAAAATTCGATTTTTATATATTGAACTTTGAAATAAAAATTCGATTTTTATGTATTGAACTTTGAAATAAAAATTCGATTTTTATGTATTGAACTTTGAAAAAAAAATTCGATTTTTATATATTGAACTTTGAAATAAAAATTCGATTTTTATATATTGAACTTCGAACTAAAAATTCGATTTTTATATATTGAACTTTGAACTAAAAATTCGATTTTTATATATTGAACTTTGAACTGAAAATTCGATTTTTATATATTGAACTTTGAAATAAAAATTCGATTTTTATATATTGAACTTCGAAATAAAAATTCGATTTTTATATATTGAACTTTGAAATAAAAATTCGATTTTTATATATTGAACTTCGAACTAAAAATTCGATTTTTATATATTGAACTTTGAACTGAAAATTCGATTTTTATATATTGAACTTTGAAATAAAAATTCGATTTTTATATATTGAATAGCGAAGTAAAAATTCGATTTTTACATATGTAGTGGCTACAGGCGACGAAGCTGAAGAAGATGCGAAAACAATGAAGATTTCTATCAATGAAGTGCTGTGGAGCTAGGATAGCTATATGTGAGAATTCCTCACCTTTCAATTTATTTTTCTAGTTATATATATACTAGGATGCAGACGGTGCTTAGTAGCACCCGACACCCGTCCACAGACCATGGACTTGTTTGTTTGACTGTTTGGTGATTGATTGTGATATTGGTTTGAATGTGGTTTGTGGTGTGAAAAATCGAATCGATAAATTGGTTAGGATTAGACGTGCGCCGTTATAAGGCGAAGGAGTAAGGCTAGGTTAGACCCTTACTCCAAAGTTTGTGGTTTGCATAACGAATTGATTTGATTGATGTGTGAATGGCGTGGGCCTTCACTAGACCGGGGATAAGGCTAGGCCTTGTCCCGTTTCTAGTATCGTGCCGTTATGCCGCCGAAATTTTCTAAAATAAGTTAGAAAAATAAAAATAGCATTTTATTTAACGAATGAACTGAATATAAATTCATATGTTAAAATAAAATGTGTTATCGTTAAAAATATAATTTTTAACGTGAATGTGAATAAATAAATATTCATTTACAAACCAGACGGTTTGTTTATGTACACCTATTTGAATGACGTTGATTGGGTCGATAAATTTTACACATCGCCTAACTGCACAAATAAAATATGTGTTTGATTGTTTGAAACCCCACACGGGTGTTAGGATGAAATTTGAAGTTCACTCATCCTGATTTATTAAATATGTCGATCGATTGATTGACAAGCTGCTATAAGCGTTAAATGTCTATATTTGATGCTTATACAGTGTAGTGCACTTTGGTTGATGGTTGATTATTCATCGTTGTTGATATATACATGTGTTGTAGAAAATCCATATAATTAACATTATATGGTAATTGATTGGGCCTCATTCCAGTTTCGAGAAAAAAAGAAATATTTGAAATAGAAATATTTGAAATAGAAATATTTGAAATAGAAATATTTGAAATAGAAATATTTGAAATAGAATATTTGAAAATAGAAATATGTGAAGCCGTGAGGATTAGATTGACGCCATTTTGACGTGAACGATATTTATATCGATTTTATTCATTTTAAAATGAATATTGAAACGTGATTTCGAAATCGAATATTTTGAAATGAATTGAATTGAAAACGATTTCGAAATGAATTGAATTGAAAACGATTTCGAAATGAATTGAATTGAAAACGATTTCGAAATGAATTGAATTGAAAACGATTTCGAAATGAATTGAATTGAAAACGATTTCGAAATGAATTGAATTGAAAACGATTTCGAAATGAATTGAATTGAAAACGATTTCGAAATGAATTGAATTGAAAACGATTTCGAAATGAATTGAATTGAAAACGATTTCGAAATGAATTGAATTGAAAACGATTTCGAAATGAATTGAATTGAAAACGATTTCGAAATGAATTGAATTGAAAACGAATTCGAATTGAATTGAAAGCGAATTGAAATGAATTCAAATTGAATTGAAATTTGAATTGAATAGAAATGAATTTTGAAACGAATTTATAAAGAAGAATTCAATTTTGATTTGAATTGAAAAGGAAGTTGAAATTGCTTTTGAAACGAATTTAAAACCATTTATATAATTCGTTTTAAATAGTAATCGACGAAATATATATTATATATATAATATAATGGCCTGAATAGAACGCGCCGCGCTGCGGCAGTTCGCGAATTTCGACCATTTGTTTCAAACGGACATTACGGGAGATCCGACCGTCGGATTCTCCTAAAACCGGAACCGTTGGGTTCGTATCGAAAAGAGCTTTCTAATGAATGTTAGAAATTTGAAATCTAACGGTTGGATTTGGAGATACGTCCAAATCAAATTCGAAAAAGGTCGCTGTAAGTGCAGTTCGATGGCCGTTAATGGAAATCGACCGTACGGGCCTTGATAAAATTATTAAAAATAGTAATAATTTGTGTAAAATCATAAGAAATGATTTGTGAAAGTTTGGGATGAAAAACTCCATATTTGAAAAGATAAAAATAGATTTTTATCGAAATGAACTAGTTTTGAACTAGAATTATAATTCTATTTATTTTTAAATAAATAAATTGAATTTGAAATGGTTTTGAAAATAACCAAAATTTCCAATGATTGCATTGGAGTGGATTTGAATCGAAATTGTCTTCGGAATATTTCGATGTTGGAATTCGTGATATTACAGGTGTTGTTATGGAAATTTGAAAGATATATATGTATATCGTTATTTCCAATACGACATTTGTTAATCGTAGAATTTGATATTGAATATAGGCCGATATAGTTTCTATTCAGAGCCTTGTATTGAATATCGAATGTGATTTGGGTTTGTCGTGAATGGTGTCTTCACTAACACTGTTCTTGAACCCAGTTGAGAAAAGATTAAATCTTTTTATTTAGATTTAATGAAGTGTACCAATTAAATGATATTTAATTGGAATTGAATTGGTATTGATTTTTGGGTTTATCGTGAACAGTGTTTTAAATAACACTTGTTCTTTAACCCGATAATTAATCGAATGTGATTTGGGTTTGTCGTGAATGGTGTCTTCACTAACACTGTTCTTGAACCCAGTTGAGAAAAGATTAAATCTTTTTATTTAGATTTAATGAAGTGTACCAATTAAATGATATTTAATTGGAATTGAATTGATATTGATTTTTGGGTTTATCGTGAACAGTGTTTTAAATAACACTTGTTCTTTAACCCGATAATTAATCGAATGTGATTTGGGTTTGTCGTGAATGGTGTCTTCACTAACACTGTTCTTGAACCCAGTTGAGAAAAGATTAAATCTTTTTATTTAGATTTAATGAAGTGTACCAATTAAATGATATTTAATTGGAATTGAATTGGTATTGATTTTTGGGTTTATCGTGAATAGTGTTTTAAATAACACTTGTTCTTTAACCCGATAATTAATGGAATGTGATTTTGGGTTTATCGTGAATCGTGTTTTTAAATGACACTGATTCTTTAACCCAGATAATGATTAAAACTAAGTGGAGTTTTAATGAATCTTTAATTAGATTGAAAGGATCGAGAATGGAGTATCACCAGTTTTGCTCCAGGCGATAGTTAAATCTTTAATTAGATTTGAACGTGAAATTTAGAAACTAACTGTCGGTTAGCCAAGCAGAATGGTTTTCTGGATATTGATCTGATGTTGGTTTCGGCCTTCGGGGTTAATATTTGGGGAATTATTCTCTTGATTAATTTACGGTTAGTGACTAATGAACTGGAATGAGGCGTATGTTGTGTTTGTGTAACACTTACTTAAAATATACGCGAGTTATTCGGAAAGACCGGGTTTATCCCATTCTGAATAACTGATACGACGATAAGTCGAAGATGAAGACGATGGTCGAAGACCGGAAGTCTTCACGTCGTTTGGGTGATAACTGATGATCTTGATTGGGCTGTACACCCAAGAAGATGGAAACAGTTAGTGATCGTCCAGACGTACTTGGAGATCGATGGATATGCGGGGTACTAGGTGCCTCCGGTTTCGTTCAGACCCAGAACGGACTTGTAAATGGACTGTGTGTCTGACATCGGATTTCATTCTGTGTGACTGATATCGGTTGCATAGGATGGTTTGCCTGTGTGGCATGCTAAGATGCAAATGATCAAGGCTTCTGTTGAAAAGCAAAGTCTTGTGGTGATGATCAAAGCACGGCCTTTGTGGCGTAGCTTTGTGTAACGTTTACCTCGCGTGTTTCACACCAGGTATGAACCAAAAACGGGAGACGGACCTCAGGGAGGACTTGCGTTTCTTTCTAGCTAGAAGTGGCGTCAGTGGTTTTACACGCCCTGACGAGTTTGACTTATGTGGTTGTTGCTGTTGCGAGGCGCCTCGGTTATATCGGTTTCGGCCGAATGCATTCTGGTCGGCTGACGGACCAGACTTACACCCCATAGGGTGGGGAGACGTATTGTTCAGGCATAATAATCCACTCCGTGTGGACCGGCCCTGACGATCCAAGGCTTGCCTGCGCGCTTGCCTGAGACATGGGCTAGATTGTCTCGAATCGGTTGAGGACTATCTTTTGCCTCGGTTCATAGATGGAAACCCAATTTCCAAATACGAGACTTTGCGGTTTTGATTGTATATCCTATATATGGCGACATAGTGGGATGGGGCGCTCATGCCGCCTATGATTGATACTTATGATTTGAAGTGTTTTATATACTATGCACTTATAATAGTATCAAATGATTTGTTTTAAACGTATCAAGCATTCTTTGGCTGTTATAAGGGAAAACCCTATCCTCGACTGCGTTGCATTGTGTGATGGGACCTGGGTCTTATAACAGCTTCATTTTTCTTTATTTAGCATTGCGCTGTTGGTTTTATGCACTGGTATTCTTGGGAGGAAACCCGTTCCGTGTTATACGGCGTGGTCCCTTGATTTACCTAATGATTTGAAATAAAGATTAATAACTGTTTTAGTTCTCACACCAGTCACATGACTGACCTGGAGTTTATTGTTTTAACCTAAACTCTGGGTGCCCCTATTTTCGACACGGGCAGCTAGTAGTTTTGGTTTTGCAGATTTATATTCACAGGATCCTGGTTTACAGCTGGAACGATATCCGGAAAGCTTTGTATCCGTATATCTCATTCTAGTTGTGTATTGTATTATTTTCCGCTGCTATGTATTTAAATGTAATTTAAATCTCTGATATTTCTGTGTAATATTCATTTATACTCTGTATATTCTTGTAATCTGATGCATTGTTGTAATATACAATGAAATGTTCTTCTGTATGCGTTCTGTTTTGTCGTGTTCTCAAACGATAGGGCGTTTCGAACGGTCTGGGTCGGTTTAGCGACTGGTTCGGACCGAGCGAAGTACCTTGCCGTCACATTTGGTATCAGAGCTTTGGTTTACAAAGCTCAGAGAACAAGGCACATTAGAACCATACGAAAGAATTCATCAGATATTGGATTAGCAATATCCAATGGAATGACTCGTTAGAGATAGGATCAGTAGTATCCTAGAACGGGTGTGAAGAGTATATTTTTCAAATGAAAACATTTTGTTTTGAAAATTTAAATCAACTATTCGTATTTGATTATTTGTTTATATTGATTTTGGGCAATTCAGTATATAAAGAATTTGCATATACGCCTTGCAAACGTATATTCAAAGTTTTAATATACTGGATAGATATGGAATCACATTCTAGTCGCCCGGAGATGGTACTGATGATTGTCATGACATCATCCGTATTTATATTCGTGTTTCGAATGTGTGATTTTCTATATATTTCCATTAGGCTGGTGTGAGAACCCAAAACTTATATAGTTAGAATTCATTGTTGTGATTTGGCATCAAAACATGATTTTTTGTATATGTATCAAAATTATGAATTTGAAACTCTAATTCACTAATTGATTGATGTTTGTATTGTTTGATAATTTTGAATCATTATGCCTAATTGAATCAAATATTGAATTGTATTGAAATTTGGTCGCATTTGCTTGCATATACATATACTTACATTGAACAGGTCATAGCAAGGAGGCTAGAGACAGAGAATAAAATTTGTTTGCCCGACAAATAGGTACATGTTTATTACATAATTTACTGTTTTGTTTGGGTGATGATGATTTTATGAGCCTATTGGCTAGCCGCTTGGCTTTTTCTTTTTCTTTTTGAGATCTGAAGGACCGGGAACGCTATTTGCAATTTCCCGATGCTCCCATTGCAGGGGAGGTTATGGCGAAATTTTTCGAAAATTTAGGGTGTTAGCCAAATTTTTGAAATTTTGAAAATTCTCAGAAACTGAAAAGTTGGAGAATGGAAGCCAAATCGAATGTAGGGCTGAATAATCAAACCACTTTCGACTTTGTTCCTTTTCGGGGACGAAAAGTTTTAAGTGGGGGAGATTGTAACAACCCGTAAAATGCGAGCCAGTTTGAAAATTTTATTTTGGCAATTTTAGCGAATTTTGATTATTTAAAAGGAATTATTTTAAAGAATATCGACGAGAAATTTATTTTGAATATAATTCGATCGTATATATTTTACGCGTCGTCGTTAGAATATATAATAATTATATATAATTATAAAAGGAATTGAAAATGGCGCGGTAGTTCGATAATTCGATTTCAAACTTCAATTGAATGTACCGGGTGCAAAACAATCCGGATTTTAGTGAAACCGAAAATAATGGAATCTAATAGTGAATATCTTTCCAACGAATCCGAAAAATCAAAAGTTCGTAGCGGGAATCAAAAGATATGTCCAGTTGAAAATTCTGAATAGTCGCTATGGAATTCAGGCCCTTAAAAATGGACATTTTGCAAATGACCTCGGATTTCGACGAAACCACTTTTGTTGGGTCCGCAGTGTCAAGTTATTGCTAGATTTCAAATTTCGTAATTTTTCGAATCAATATGTGAGCGTGGCAAAGGAAAACGCGTTTGACCAGTTTCAGTTGATTTTAATCGACTGGAAATTGGCCATTTTTCTAACGGTCTCAGAATTCGACGAAACTAGTTTTGTTAGGACCGTATCGTCAATACGAAGCTAGAAAATATTTTTCTGGGATTTTTCGTGTTCGTATGTGCCCCCGGTAATTTGAAATATACGTTTAAAATTCAATAAAGTGATTTAAATGTAAATTCAATGGAAACTGATTGTAACTATCGAATCAGCTTGCGATACATATCCTATTGTGTTCGGAATGGGGGTAGAACGCTGTGGACGACAGGCGGTGGGCCTCGTTTCGAGATCGTATGTGAAAGTTAACTTTTTTTGCAAAATAAAATAATAAAAAAAAAAAAAAAAAATATTTAATTTCCCTTCTTAACCTGGCCCCCCCCTTTTTCAATCATTTTCATTTCCAGGTATAAAAAAAAAAAAAAAAAAAAAAAGAATTTCGAACGAAGGGCGGAGCCTCGTCGCCGGCCCTCGACGATCCAGTCACCCTCACCCCCTCGTCGAACTCCAGCACCGCCGCCTCCCCCTGATGTTGTCGCGACCCCCTTCTTCCTCCATTCGAACGCCTAGAACCCGAACCCCCTCGCGTCCCGCTCCTTTTCCCCTCCCCGATGGACCGCCGCCACTTCCTCCAGTGGATGCTCCGACTCCGACGCAGCTCAGCAAGCTCCTCCACCTCGGCCATCTCTCCCCCTTCTTGAAAACGTGAGTTTTCTTGATCTGATTTACTTAATTTTTATTTAGTTTAAAACCAGATTTTTATTTAGTTTAAAACCAGATTTTTATTTAGTTTAAAACCAGATTTTTATTTAGTTTAAAACCAGATTTTTATTTAGTTTAAAACCAGATTTTTATTTAGTTTAAAACCAGATTTTTATTTAGTTTAAAACCAGATTTTTATTTAGTTTAAAACCAGATTTTTATTTAGTTTAAAACCAGATTTTTATTTAGTTTAAAACCAGATTTTTATTTAGTTTAAAACCAGATTTTTATTTAGTTTAAAACCAGATTTTTATTTAGTTTAAAACCAGTTTTTTTAATGATTAAAAAAAAAAAGGGGGGGGGGGGGGAAGAGATTTTTAAAATGATTAAAAACAGACTTTTAAAAATGTTAAAGACGAGATTTTTAAAAATGATTAAAAACTGATTTTTTTTACATTGTTAAAAAGAAAAGAAACTGAAATTGTCATCGATTCAAAAATACAAGCAATCTTGATTTGAAAATGAAAAGACATCACTTTTGAAAATATAATGGAGAATATAAAAATTCGACTTTTATATATTGAATAGCGATATAAAAATTCGGTTTTTATATATGGAACTTCGAACTGAAAATTCGATTTTTATATATTGAATAGCGAAATAAAAATTCGATTTTTATATATTGAACTTTGAAATAAAAATTCGATTTTTATGTATTGAACTTTGAAATAAAAATTCGATTTTTATGTATTGAACTTTGAAAAAAAAATTCGATTTTTATATATTGAACTTTGAAATAAAAATTCGATTTTTATATATTGAACTTCGAACTAAAAATTCGATTTTTATATATTGAACTTTGAACTAAAAATTCGATTTTTATATATTGAACTTTGAACTGAAAATTCGATTTTTATATATTGAACTTTGAAATAAAAATTCGATTTTTATATATTGAACTTCGAAATAAAAATTCGATTTTTATATATTGAACTTTGAAATAAAAATTCGATTTTTATATATTGAACTTCGAACTAAAAATTCGATTTTTATATATTGAACTTTGAACTGAAAATTCGATTTTTATATATTGAACTTTGAAATAAAAATTCGATTTTTATATATTGAATAGCGAAGTAAAAATTCGATTTTTACATATGTAGTGGCTACAGGCGACGAAGCTGAAGAAGATGCGAAAACAATGAAGATTTCTATCAATGAAGTGCTGTGGAGCTAGGATAGCTATATGTGAGAATTCCTCACCTTTCAATTTATTTTTCTAGTTATATATATACTAGGATGCAGACGGTGCTTAGTAGCACCCGACACCCGTCCACAGACCATGGACTTGTTTGTTTGACTGTTTGGTGATTGATTGTGATATTGGTTTGAATGTGGTTTGTGGTGTGAAAAATCGAATCGATAAATTGGTTAGGATTAGACGTGCGCCGTTATAAGGCGAAGGAGTAAGGCTAGGTTAGACCCTTACTCCAAAGTTTGTGGTTTGCATAACGAATTGATTTGATTGATGTGTGAATGGCGTGGGCCTTCACTAGACCGGGGATAAGGCTAGGCCTTGTCCCGTTTCTAGTATCGTGCCGTTATGCCGCCGAAATTTTCTAAAATAAGTTAGAAAAATAAAAATAGCATTTTATTTAACGAATGAACTGAATATAAATTCATATGTTAAAATAAAATGTGTTATCGTTAAAAATATAATTTTTAACGTGAATGTGAATAAATAAATATTCATTTACAAACCAGACGGTTTGTTTATGTACACCTATTTGAATGACGTTGATTGGGTCGATAAATTTTACACATCGCCTAACTGCACAAATAAAATATGTGTTTGATTGTTTGAAACCCCACACGGGTGTTAGGATGAAATTTGAAGTTCACTCATCCTGATTTATTAAATATGTCGATCGATTGATTGACAAGCTGCTATAAGCGTTAAATGTCTATATTTGATGCTTATACAGTGTAGTGCACTTTGGTTGATGGTTGATTATTCATCGTTGTTGATATATACATGTGTTGTAGAAAATCCATATAATTAACATTATATGGTAATTGATTGGGCCTCATTCCAGTTTCGAGAAAAAAAGAAATATTTGAAATAGAAATATTTGAAATAGAAATATTTGAAATAGAAATATTTGAAATAGAAATATTTGAAATAGAATATTTGAAAATAGAAATATGTGAAGCCGTGAGGATTAGATTGACGCCATTTTGACGTGAACGATATTTATATCGATTTTATTCATTTTAAAATGAATATTGAAACGTGATTTCGAAATCGAATATTTTGAAATGAATTGAATTGAAAACGATTTCGAAATGAATTGAATTGAAAACGATTTCGAAATGAATTGAATTGAAAACGATTTCGAAATGAATTGAATTGAAAACGATTTCGAAATGAATTGAATTGAAAACGATTTCGAAATGAATTGAATTGAAAACGATTTCGAAATGAATTGAATTGAAAACGATTTCGAAATGAATTGAATTGAAAACGATTTCGAAATGAATTGAATTGAAAACGATTTCGAAATGAATTGAATTGAAAACGATTTCGAAATGAATTGAATTGAAAACGATTTCGAAATGAATTGAATTGAAAACGAATTCGAATTGAATTGAAAGCGAATTGAAATGAATTCAAATTGAATTGAAATTTGAATTGAATAGAAATGAATTTTGAAACGAATTTATAAAGAAGAATTCAATTTTGATTTGAATTGAAAAGGAAGTTGAAATTGCTTTTGAAACGAATTTAAAACCATTTATATAATTCGTTTTAAATAGTAATCGACGAAATATATATTATATATATAATATAATGGCCTGAATAGAACGCGCCGCGCTGCGGCAGTTCGCGAATTTCGACCATTTGTTTCAAACGGACATTACGGGAGATCCGACCGTCGGATTCTCCTAAAACCGGAACCGTTGGGTTCGTATCGAAAAGAGCTTTCTAATGAATGTTAGAAATTTGAAATCTAACGGTTGGATTTGGAGATACGTCCAAATCAAATTCGAAAAAGGTCGCTGTAAGTGCAGTTCGATGGCCGTTAATGGAAATCGACCGTACGGGCCTTGATAAAATTATTAAAAATAGTAATAATTTGTGTAAAATCATAAGAAATGATTTGTGAAAGTTTGGGATGAAAAACTCCATATTTGAAAAGATAAAAATAGATTTTTATCGAAATGAACTAGTTTTGAACTAGAATTATAATTCTATTTATTTTTAAATAAATAAATTGAATTTGAAATGGTTTTGAAAATAACCAAAATTTCCAATGATTGCATTGGAGTGGATTTGAATCGAAATTGTCTTCGGAATATTTCGATGTTGGAATTCGTGATATTACAGGTGTTGTTATGGAAATTTGAAAGATATATATGTATATCGTTATTTCCAATACGACATTTGTTAATCGTAGAATTTGATATTGAATATAGGCCGATATAGTTTCTATTCAGAGCCTTGTATTGAATATCGAATGTGATTTGGGTTTGTCGTGAATGGTGTCTTCACTAACACTGTTCTTGAACCCAGTTGAGAAAAGATTAAATCTTTTTATTTAGATTTAATGAAGTGTACCAATTAAATGATATTTAATTGGAATTGAATTGGTATTGATTTTTGGGTTTATCGTGAACAGTGTTTTAAATAACACTTGTTCTTTAACCCGATAATTAATCGAATGTGATTTGGGTTTGTCGTGAATGGTGTCTTCACTAACACTGTTCTTGAACCCAGTTGAGAAAAGATTAAATCTTTTTATTTAGATTTAATGAAGTGTACCAATTAAATGATATTTAATTGGAATTGAATTGATATTGATTTTTGGGTTTATCGTGAACAGTGTTTTAAATAACACTTGTTCTTTAACCCGATAATTAATCGAATGTGATTTGGGTTTGTCGTGAATGGTGTCTTCACTAACACTGTTCTTGAACCCAGTTGAGAAAAGATTAAATCTTTTTATTTAGATTTAATGAAGTGTACCAATTAAATGATATTTAATTGGAATTGAATTGGTATTGATTTTTGGGTTTATCGTGAATAGTGTTTTAAATAACACTTGTTCTTTAACCCGATAATTAATGGAATGTGATTTTGGGTTTATCGTGAATCGTGTTTTTAAATGACACTGATTCTTTAACCCAGATAATGATTAAAACTAAGTGGAGTTTTAATGAATCTTTAATTAGATTGAAAGGATCGAGAATGGAGTATCACCAGTTTTGCTCCAGGCGATAGTTAAATCTTTAATTAGATTTGAACGTGAAATTTAGAAACTAACTGTCGGTTAGCCAAGCAGAATGGTTTTCTGGATATTGATCTGATGTTGGTTTCGGCCTTCGGGGTTAATATTTGGGGAATTATTCTCTTGATTAATTTACGGTTAGTGACTAATGAACTGGAATGAGGCGTATGTTGTGTTTGTGTAACACTTACTTAAAATATACGCGAGTTATTCGGAAAGACCGGGTTTATCCCATTCTGAATAACTGATACGACGATAAGTCGAAGATGAAGACGATGGTCGAAGACCGGAAGTCTTCACGTCGTTTGGGTGATAACTGATGATCTTGATTGGGCTGTACACCCAAGAAGATGGAAACAGTTAGTGATCGTCCAGACGTACTTGGAGATCGATGGATATGCGGGGTACTAGGTGCCTCCGGTTTCGTTCAGACCCAGAACGGACTTGTAAATGGACTGTGTGTCTGACATCGGATTTCATTCTGTGTGACTGATATCGGTTGCATAGGATGGTTTGCCTGTGTGGCATGCTAAGATGCAAATGATCAAGGCTTCTGTTGAAAAGCAAAGTCTTGTGGTGATGATCAAAGCACGGCCTTTGTGGCGTAGCTTTGTGTAACGTTTACCTCGCGTGTTTCACACCAGGTATGAACCAAAAACGGGAGACGGACCTCAGGGAGGACTTGCGTTTCTTTCTAGCTAGAAGTGGCGTCAGTGGTTTTACACGCCCTGACGAGTTTGACTTATGTGGTTGTTGCTGTTGCGAGGCGCCTCGGTTATATCGGTTTCGGCCGAATGCATTCTGGTCGGCTGACGGACCAGACTTACACCCCATAGGGTGGGGAGACGTATTGTTCAGGCATAATAATCCACTCCGTGTGGACCGGCCCTGACGATCCAAGGCTTGCCTGCGCGCTTGCCTGAGACATGGGCTAGATTGTCTCGAATCGGTTGAGGACTATCTTTTGCCTCGGTTCATAGATGGAAACCCAATTTCCAAATACGAGACTTTGCGGTTTTGATTGTATATCCTATATATGGCGACATAGTGGGATGGGGCGCTCATGCCGCCTATGATTGATACTTATGATTTGAAGTGTTTTATATACTATGCACTTATAATAGTATCAAATGATTTGTTTTAAACGTATCAAGCATTCTTTGGCTGTTATAAGGGAAAACCCTATCCTCGACTGCGTTGCATTGTGTGATGGGACCTGGGTCTTATAACAGCTTCATTTTTCTTTATTTAGCATTGCGCTGTTGGTTTTATGCACTGGTATTCTTGGGAGGAAACCCGTTCCGTGTTATACGGCGTGGTCCCTTGATTTACCTAATGATTTGAAATAAAGATTAATAACTGTTTTAGTTCTCACACCAGTCACATGACTGACCTGGAGTTTATTGTTTTAACCTAAACTCTGGGTGCCCCTATTTTCGACACGGGCAGCTAGTAGTTTTGGTTTTGCAGATTTATATTCACAGGATCCTGGTTTACAGCTGGAACGATATCCGGAAAGCTTTGTATCCGTATATCTCATTCTAGTTGTGTATTGTATTATTTTCCGCTGCTATGTATTTAAATGTAATTTAAATCTCTGATATTTCTGTGTAATATTCATTTATACTCTGTATATTCTTGTAATCTGATGCATTGTTGTAATATACAATGAAATGTTCTTCTGTATGCGTTCTGTTTTGTCGTGTTCTCAAACGATAGGGCGTTTCGAACGGTCTGGGTCGGTTTAGCGACTGGTTCGGACCGAGCGAAGTACCTTGCCGTCACATCCGACAAAGTTTGAATTCAATTTTTGAAACTGCAGCGCCATTTCAGGCCTTGTTTATAATTATAATTAATTATATTCGTTTTCAATTGTCGATTCAACTCACTTTTCATCTCTATTATTTAAAATATTTATTTTAAATATTTAAAATCCATTAAGCCAATTTAAAAAATTTTAATTGGTTCAGATTTTCTGGGTCGTTACAGGAGAGTCGACGTGTGTGGGGGTTCGCGATGGGTCTCCGATGATGAGTTCATCTATGCAGGTGAACGGATGCAATGATGCGCATGGTCCGTATTCAAAACGGGAAGAGGAGAGAAAAGCAGTAGCAACTGTAAGAGAAAAAAGAGAAAAGGGTGTGGTCGATCAGATGGGCGTGTTGGACCTGGAAACTGGGCACGAGAGAAATATGTATAAGAAAGAAAGGATCAATGAAAGAAAGGAATAAATGGAAGCATTAACAAGAAGAAACGGCAGAATAATAAACAGAAGAAAGCATGGAAACAAAATTTGGGATAAGGCTTCATTGCCGTGGGGTTACTGGGCAATGGACATGGCCCAGTGTAATAACCCGGGAAATCTGAGCCAATTTAAATTTTTTATTTTGGCAATTTTAGTGAATTTTGAATATTTAAAATGAATTATTTTAAATAATAACAACGAGAAATTTATTTTGAATAGAATTAGAACGTATATATTTATATAGATCGTCGTTAGAATATAAATATTTATTTTAAATTATAAAAGGAATTGAAAATGGCGCGGTAGTTTGAAAATTCGATTTCAAAGTTCAAATGAATGTACAAGATTCAAAATAAACCAGATTTTAGTGAAACCAAAAATATTTGAATCTATTTGAGAATATCTTTCCAACGAATCCGAAAAATTGAAATTTCATAGCGGGGATCAAAAGTTACGTCCAGTTGAAAATTCAGAAAAGTCGCTATGGAATTTCGGCCCTTGAAAATGACCATTTTGCAAACGACCTCGGTTTTCGACGAAACCACTTTTGTTGGATCCGGGATGTCAAATTATTGCTAGGTTTCAAATTTCATAATATTTCGAATCAATATGTGAGCGTGGCGAAGTAAAACACGTTTGACCAGTTTCAGTTGATTTTAATTGACTGGAAAATGGCCATTTTTCCAATGGTCTCAGAATTCGACAAAATTAGTTTTGTTAGGACCGTATCGTCAATACGAAGCTAGAAAATATTTTTTGGGAATTTTTCTAGTTAGTATGTAACCCCGGTAAATTGAAATAGGCGTTCAAATTCAATATATAGAGTTATATTTTGATTTTGACGAAACTGATCAAAACGATCGAATCAGCCTACGATACATATCCCATTGTGTTCGGAATGGGGGTAATTAGCTATAGGTGACAGTCGATGGGTTCGATTTCGAGGTCGAAATAAAAAGTTGCTTTTTGAAATTAAATAATTAAATATATATATATATATATATATTAATATAATCCCTCCTCCCCCTTTCACTCTCTCAGAAGAAATCGAAATAAAAAAAGGGAGGAGAAAAGCGCCTGCCTTAGCAGAACCCGCCGCACCTCCACCCCCCCCCCCCCCCCGCCCCTCGGCGCGCGCCTCCCCTTCTTCTTCCCCTCCTCCTCCTCTCTCCTCGATTCACGATCCCACGCTCTCCCTCTCCAGCTCGAAGACAGCCCCCCCCTCCAGACCCGTTCGCACCCCCCCATGCCCTTGCCCGTAGACCACCACACCCCTATTCGATGCAGCCCCCCTCCAGAAGCTCCGGGGACACCTCAACAAGGCCGACTCCGACAATGAAAAGCCCCCCCTCGATTTCAACAGTAAGTCCTCATTTTTACTTATTTATTCTTACTTTTCAGTTTTAGTAGGAATGCTATGATAAAAATAGGATTTTTTTTTTTAAATTATATAACATCAAATTAAAAAGGAGATTATAATATGAAAAGATAAATTTTTATATGGTTTAAAGGTAAGATTTTTTAATGTGACAAAGGTAAGATTGTTATATGAGGAATGGTGAGAACTTTAGATACATAGATAAAAGATTAGATTTTTGTGTAGATAAAGAAATGATTTTTATATTATAGAAAGGTTAAAAATATAGTTTTTATATTATAGAAAGAATAAAAATATGATTTTTATTAGATATATGTTGAAACAAAAATGTGATTTTTATAGCGATGATATAAAAATTCGATCTTTATATAAGAAGTAGAAATATAAAAATATAATTTTTATATAGAAATAAGCGTTGTAAATATATATGAAGTAGAAATAAAAATTTGATTTTTATTTATTGAAATGAAGCAATAAAAATATAATTTTTATTATGAACAGCGTGAAAAGGACTGCATTGGAATGTCAAACAGATCCAGATGGTTCAGCAGTTCAAAAGTAAAGCATGGCGGAGTGGAACCCTCTGTGATAACTCCTCACCTTTAATTTATTTCTAGTTTGAAATATATGCTAGGATGCAGACGATGTTTAGTAGCACCCGACACTCGTCGTCCACTGACCATGGACGGCTTGTATGCTTGTTTGTTTGATTTTGATATGTAGTTGATTGTGTAATGTGATGTGAAATGAAATAAAATATTTATATAGTTAAAAATATTTTATAGTTAAAAATAGAATTTTTAACGTGTATATGAAATGAAATAAATTAATATAAACAAATTGAACGATTTGTTTATATACACACATTTGACTGATATTGATTGGGACGATAAATTTTACACATCGCCTAACTGCAAAAATAAAATCTGTGTTTGATTGTTTGAAACCCCACACGGGTATTGGGATGATATATGACATACACTAGTCCCAATAATTAGTTGTATGTCGATCGATTGATTGACAGACTGTTATAAGCGTTAAATATTTATATTTGATGCTTATACAGTGTAGAATGCACTTTGGATGATGGTTGATTATTTGTCATTGTTGATATATACATGCTTTGTATGGAAATCCATACAAATAAAATCTATGGTAATTGATTGGGCCTCATTCCAGTTTTGAAATAGAAATATTTGAAAAAGAAATATTTGAAATAGAAATATTTGAAAAGGAAATATTTGCAATAGAAATATTTTAAAAAGAAATATTTAAAATAGAAATATTTGAAAATAGAAATATATGAAGTCGTGTTGATTAGATTTGCACCATTTTGACGTGAACGATATTTATATTAAATTTATTCAAATTGAAATGAATATTGAAGTGAATTGAAATTCGAATTAAATTGAAGTGAATTGAAATTCAAATTAAATTGAATTGATTTGAAATTCGAAATAAATTGAAATGATTTGAAGTTCGAATAGAATTGAAATTCGAATTAAATTGAAATAGAATTGAAATCGTTTTGAATTGAATTTAAACGGATTGAAATTGAATTGAAATCAATTTAAATTGAAATTGATTTGAAATGAAGTTAAAACGAATTTATATTGAAATATTCAATTTTGATTTGAAATTGAATAGGAAGTTGAAACCCTTTTGAATACGAATTTAAAACGATTAATAAAATACGTTTTGAAAGGAAATCGATGAAATATGTAATATACATATATATATATATATATATTATATATAATGGCTTGAATAGAACGCGCGCGCCGCGACATTTCGCGGATTTCGACCATTGACTTCAAGTAGACATTGCGGGAGATCCGACCGTCGGATTCTCCCTAAACCGGAACCGTTGGGTTCGTATCGAAAAGATCGTTGTAAGTATGTGAAATCTAACGGTTGGATTTGGAATTATGTTCAAATTTGACGGTTGGATTTGGAATTATGTCCAAATCTAACGGTTGGATTTGGAATTATGTCCAAATCAAATTTGGAAATGGTCGTTGTAAGTGCAGTTCGATGGCCGTTGATGGAAATCGACTGTACGGACCTTAATAAAATTATTAAAAATAGTAATAATTTGTGTAAAATCATAAGAAATGATTTGTGAAGAATTGGGACGAAAAACTCCATATTTGAAAAAATAAAAATAGATTTTTATCGAAATGAACTAATTTTGAATTAGAATAATAATTTATTTATTTTTAAATAAGTAAATTGGATTTGAAATGGTTTTGGAAAATAACCAGAATTTCCAATAATTGAATTGGAATGGATTTGAATCGAAATTATCTTTAGAATATTTCGATGTTGGATTTCGTGATTATACAGATATGGTTATGGAAATTTGAAAGATATATTTATATCGTTATTTCTAGTACGATATTTGATGGTCGTAGAATTTGTTATTGAATATAAGCCGGTATATTTTCTACTCAGAGCCTTGTATTTAATATCAAATGTGATTTGGGTTTGTCGTGAATGGTGTCTTCATTAACACTGTTCTTAAACCCAGTTGAGAAAAAGATTAAATCTTTTATTTAGATTTAATGAAGTGAACCAATTGAATGGTATTTAATTGGAATTGAATTTGAATTAATTTTTGGGTTTATCGTGAACGGTGTTTTAAATAACACTTATTCTTTAACCCGATAATTAATGGAATATGATTTTGGGTTGTCTAGAACGGTATCTTCAATAATACTGTTCTTAGACCCAATGGAGTTAAGAAAATCAAAAACTAACTGGAGATTAGTTAAGTTGAATGGTTTCTGGGGTTTTGATCTGATGTTGGTTTCGGCCTTCGGGGTTAATACTTAGGGAATTGCTCACTTGCTAATTTACGGTTAGGGACTGATTGAAATGTGATGTGATTTTGGGGTTTATCGTGAACCGTGTTTTAAATGACGCTGATTCTTTAACCCAGTCAAAGATTAAAACTATGTGGAGTTTTAATGAATCATTAATTAGATTGAAATGATCGAGAATGGAGTATCACCAGTTTTGCTCCAGGCGATCGTTAAATCTTTAATTTGAATGTCAAATAGTAATTGAATTTACCGATAACACCGTGGTGTTAGATATGAAGTATTACCAGTTTTACTTCATGGGATGAATAGGTTGGGATTGGGAAATTAAAACAAATGATTACTTCAGTAAGGTTCGTTAATCCCAATTAGTTTGAATTGATATTGAAAAGAAGATTAAAGATTAAATTTAAAGAATTTATCTTTGATAAAATTAATGGGAACCTTTGCCTAAGAATGTGAAATTTAGAAACTAACTGTAGGTTAGCTAAGTAGGATGGTTTCCTGGGTATTGATCTGATGTTGGTTTCGGCCTTCGGGGTTAATATTTGGGGAATTATTCTCTTGCTAATTTGCGGTTAGTGACTGATGAATTGGAATGAGGCGTATGTTGTGTTTGTGTAACACTTGTTTATTATATACGCGAGTCATTCACAAAGACCGGGTTTATCCCATTCTGAATAACTGATACGACGATAAGTCGAAGATGAAGACGGTGGTTGAAGACTGGAGGTCTTCACGTCGTTTGGATAATTACTGATGATCTTGATTGGGTCGTACACCCAAGAGGAGGGAATCAGTTAGTGGTCGTCCAGACGTACTTGGAGATCGATGGATATGAGAGGTACAAGGTGCCTCCGGTTTCGTTCAGACCCAGAACAGACTTGTAGATGGATTGTATGTTTGACATTGGATATCATTCTGTGTGATTGATGGACATCGGTTGCATGCAGTGGTCTACCTGTGTGGCATGCTAAGATGCAAATGATCAAGGCTTCTGTTGAAAAGCAGAGTCTTGTGGTTGATGATCAAAGCACAGCCTGTGTGGCATAGCTTTGTGTGACGTTGATTCGTGAGCCTCACACCCCGGTTGTGAACCAGAAACGGGAGAGGACATCAGGGAGGGCATGCGTTTCTTTCTAGTTAGAAGTGGCGTCAGTGGTTTTACATGCCCTGACGAGTTTGACTTATGTGGTTGTTGCTGTTGCGAGGTGCCTCGGATATATCGGTGACTATGTGGAGCCGATGGAGTCAATTGTTGGCTCGTTTACGCCCCAAAGGGCGGGGAAACGTAGTGTTCAGGCATAATAATCCACATCGGTGGACCGACCCTGACGATCCAAGGGGCAGTTGCGGCTGTTCCTGAGGGGCGGACTAGAGCGTCTTGAATCGGTTGAGGACTATCTTTTGCCTCGGTTCACAGATGGAAATCCAACTTCCAATACATGACATGTGCGGTTTTGATTGTAGATCCAAGTATTGGCGACATGATATATGGTACCCATGTCGTCTATGATTGATACTTATGATTGAAATTGCTTTGACACTATACACTTATAGTAATAAAAGATGAGATTTAACGTATCAAGCATTCTTTGGCTATTATAAGGTAAAACCCTATCCTCCGGCTTGCGTTGCATTGTATGATGGGACCTGCGTCTTATAATCGCTTCATTTTTCTTTATTTAGCATTGCGCTGTTTGTTTTATGCACTGGTATTCTTGGGAGGAAACCCGTTCCGTTTTATACGGCATGGTCCCTTGATTTACCTAACTTTGAAATAAAGATTAACAACTGTTTTAGTTCTCACACCAGTCCCATGACTGACCTGGAGTTTATTGTTTTAACCTAAACTCCGGGTGCCCTTATTTTCGACACGGGCGGCTAATAGTTTTGGTTTTGTAGATTTATATTCATAGGATCCTGATTTGCAGCTGGAACGATACTCGGAAAGCTCTGTATCCGCGTATTCCTTTCAGTTGTGTATTATATTATTTTTCCGCTGCGATGTATTTAAATGTAATTTAAATCTCTGATATTTTCTGTGTAATATTTATTTATACTCGGTATATTCTTATATTCTGATGAAATTGTTGTAATTAACAATGAAATGTTCTTCTGTCTGCGTTCTTTTATGGCTCATTCTCAACTCAATCCGTGATTTCCCATAAGGGGGATTTCATGTCGTTTCATTTTGGTATCATAGCTTTGGTTTACAAAGCTCAGAGAACAAGACACGTTAGAACCGAACGAAAGAATTCATCAGAAATTGGATTAGTAATATCCAATGAGAATGACTCGTTAGAGATAGGATCAGTAGTATCCTAGAACGAGTGTGAATAGTATATTTTTAAAATGAAAACAAATTTTGTTTTGAAATTTTAATCGTTTTATACGTATTTGAATATGTATTTATTTATATTGATGTGGACAATCCAGTATATAAAGGTTTCGCATATACGCCTTGCAAACGTGTATTCGAAGTTTTAATATACTGAATGGATATAGAATCACACTCCAGTCGCCCGTGGATATTCTGATGGTGGTTCGAAACATCATCAGAATTTATTTTCGAGTGACGAAAGTGAGATTTCTATATATTTTTGATTGACTGGTGTGAGAACCGAAATTAGATAGGGACTATTGTTGTGATTTGGCATCAAAAATCTGATTTTTGGACTATGTATCAAAGTTATGAATTTGAAAATCTAATCAACAAATTGATTGATGGTTGTGTTGTTTGATTACCGTTTTGATTAATTAAATGTTGAACCTTTAGCCTAATTGAACCAAACATTGAACTGTATTGAAAATTGTTTGAAAATACATGCATATACATGTACTTACTTTGAACAGGTCATAGCAAGGAGGCTAGAGCAGAAGAATAAAATTGTTTGCCCGACAAATAGGTACAAGTTTACCATAATTTACTATTTTATTTCGGTGATGATGATTTTATGAGCCGATTGGCTAGCCGCTTGGCTTTTTCTTTTTCTTTTGGATTGAAGAAGGCCATGGGAGGCTATATGAAATATCCCGAAGTCATCGGTGCAGGGGAGGTTATGGCGAAAATTTTCGAAAATTTAAGGTGTTAGCCAAATTTTTGAAAAATTTTAAAAGTTCTTAGAAACTGAAAAGTTGAAGAACTTAAGCCGTAAGGAAAATAATGGAAGTTGAATTGTTTTGTAAAACAACTTACGGCTTCGTTCCTTTTCGGGGACGAAAAGTTTTAAGTGGGGGAGATTGTAATAACCCGAGAAAATCTGAGCCAATTTAAAATTTTTGTTTTGGCTATTTTAGTGAATTTTGAATATTTGAAATGAATTATTTTAAATAATAACGACGAGAAATTTATTTTGAATAGAATTAGAACGTATATATTTATATAGATCGTCGTTAGAATATAAATATTTATTTTAAATTATAAAAGGAATTGAAAATGGCGCGGTAATTTGAAAATTCGATTTCAAAGTTCAAATGAATGTGCATGATTCAAAATAAATCGGATTTTAGTGAAACTGAAAATATTTGAATCTATTTGAGAATATCTTTCCAACGAATCCGAAAAATTGAAATTTCATAGTGGGGATCAAAAGTTACATCCAGTTGAAAATTCAGAAAAGTCACTATGGAATTTCGGCCCTTGAAAATGGCCATTTTGCAAGCGACCTTGGTTTTTGACGAAACCTGTAACACCCCGCCTCCGCTAGGGTCACTCGCAAAGGAATGCACTAGCTTTAGAGGGGCATTATTGGTAAACATGCATAGAAATATCACAAGACAGAACATATAAAATAGCGGAAGTAAAATCAAACTTTCATAACATGAATAAATAAGGTCTAAAACCTTTTACATCAGAGTAGATCAAAACCTGTCTTGCAATAGTAAAGAAGCATAAAGACATTTTTCGAAAATTATTCCCCAAGTAAAACAGTGAAGTAGCCATAGCCAAGAAAAGTCCAAGCCATCCATGATGACCTTCAAGCAGAAGAAGTCCGAATTAAACAATAGTATTTCCTCCCTGTAACCTGGGGGGGGGAACGGAAGACAAGAAGCGAAACAAAACGGGTCAGTCAAAAAGACTGAGTAAGCCCTATCTACTATCAGCATAAAAACTAGTAAAGTTAACTGACATGAGAAACTGAGATGAACATAAGCATGATGACAAGATAGATAAGCTAAATCAAAATAACAGGATGAACTACTGAACTCAGATAAACTAAGGTGTCATGATAAATTACGATGTCAAGATAAAACAAGGTATCCCATCGCCAGGTTCCTATCAAGTATAATATCCCCAAGATATCTATCACGTATAACGTCCCATGGTATCTATCCTGTATTTTAGCTCTGCACCTACCATACTAGTATCCCCACCGTATCATGTGTTAACCATGAATGACCCTTACTCAAAAGTCGTATAATGGTTCATGTTAACCTAATATATCGCATTTATAAGTTACTCAACTCGTATGTTTCTTTCCATGTAAATGTTCAGTTCCTTGCCGTAGACCGTACGGGCTTTCCCATGAGGTTCTATACTACTCCAATGTAATTCCATGATCCTTAAGCTCGTTTGGACTGTTACCCTAGACCTAGCTAGGCTTTCCCAACATGAATCATCGTTTGTGCAACTAGGACTTATGCCACCTAGGACCACTAGTGATTATGCTTACCTATTGCACGTTTTCGTATTTCGGTTTGGGTTCAACCACCCAGGGCCACTAGGAATTACGCTAACCGTCAACCGCGCCCCTTTTTCCCACGCATTCATCGTGAATCGTTTTTCCATGACTGTATGCACATGTATCACATCGTGCCATCCGAGTCCTGTCATAGGGCAGATCAAAAAATACAGGACTCGGTCGGGAGCTTTCGATTTATCTGCCGATGCAGATGCTAAGGTCTGTTTTTCCTATACGTGGCTATGGTCCCACGAGACCACTCCCTCAACTAGTGAAAGACAAGACAGGATAAATCAGGTATGAGAACACACTACTGGCCAACCCACATCCTATCCTTACCGCAACCATAATTAGATAGCAATTATGGTATTTTGGGTGTTCTCTGCCTTTCCGTACGTACACGCTTGACCAAAGATGGTAGGTAGCCTGACGAAATGCTATCTAGGGCACTACCGTGTATCGTCGACTATCCCCTATCCATCTCCGTCTTTAGGTCGCTCGTATAGCAACCAAGGCATACTCTTGGTTCTTCTAACGCAGACCTTAACATCTCATGAGCCTAGTGCGATCACCTGGCAGCTCACAGAGGGATACCAAGAATATCCTCACGTTCCCCGAAGCCGCTGCTTCGTTACCCAGTTCGCTGGAGCCTTTATCTAATTCAGATAACTTGCTCCTACTCGTGTGCTTAAACGATGACCTACCGTATCGGGTTACTCATCCAATCTATGAACTGGTCCAAAATTCCTTGACTAAGAATTATTACTTAGCTATTCTCCAACTAAGGTTTACCACTTAGCTTATTCCTGTTATTCTTGTTAATTACGGTTATCCACCTAATTCTATGAACTAGGGTTTATATAATAGATTAATTGTCACTTAAGTTCATGACTTAATCCGTCTACAAATCATGTCAAAATTGGCTAAGTATCCAAGTTCAAGACTTAACCCTACAAACCATGTGTCAAGTTGGTTAAGTATATTAAGCAATTCACGACTTAACCTCGTCCAATTATCATTCTAGATTGGTTAAGTATATATTAACTTGACCCTATCAATTTACTTAGTCAAATCGATCAAGTGTATTCAAGCGATTCGTGACTTAGCCTTATCATGTTTTCACATTATATTGGTTAAGTATTGGTTAACTTAACCATATCAAATTAACGAGTTAGATTGGTTAAGTATAGGTCACTTAACCACATCAAATCATCGTGTTAGATTAGTTAAGTGTTTAACTTAACCCCCTTAAACTACCAAGTTGGATCAATTAAGTCTAGGCTAACTTAACCCTATCCGATTTCCATGTTTAGATTAGTTAAGTCTAAGTTAACTTAACCCCATCCATTAACTGTATTATACGGTTAAGTGTCATTAAGGAAACTTACTTAACCTTATCATGTGGCATTAATTACTTAATGCACCTCAACCTCTCACATTAGACTTTGTTGTGGTTACTAGTTAAGCTGGTCGGTTCCGGGTAGCTTTACACCACAACTTGGTCTAAACTCGGGTTCAAGCACAACATGACCAACTTCTCACATTGGGTCCTATTGTTTGCAACTACTAGTTAGGCCGGTCGGTTCTGGGTAGCTTTATGTTGCAAACTCAACCCAACCTCGAGTTCGTCACTTTCATGTTTAGTCTAGTGTCATGTTCATATTCAAGTTTTCTTAAGAATATGGGTAGACCTAACTCAATAGGTAATTCCCAATTCCATAGTATGGGTAGACCTAACTTAATAGGTAAATTCCCAATTTCATATTTTCAAGCATGCTTATATGTCAACTTCCATGTTATATTTCAAGTCATGTTTTTAAGTTATATTTTCATGTCATTAGAAATTACCCATAACATAACCCAACGCTTTTAAACTCGCATATACGTTCGCAACAACGTAATGGATTAAAAGAAGAGACTTGGCAAAGGCATGACAAAAATGGATATTAAGCCACAAGTTAATCATGGTGGCAAATGAGGCACAAATGTGTTCATTAACTTGCATGTTACATTCTTAAGCCTCAAAAACATGCATAAACCCAAACTTGGCACATAAGCGAATCATGGTGACAATAGACATGGAATGATGACTAGTAACTCGCATATATCATCATATAAGGGTTATGACTTCATATGCAAGTTGACATAAAGGTTATGAGGGTTCTCATGTTGCATAATGCAACATTTCAA
Source organism: Allium sativum (assembly GCA_030737875.1). Taxonomy (NCBI): domain Eukaryota; kingdom Viridiplantae; phylum Streptophyta; class Magnoliopsida; order Asparagales; family Amaryllidaceae; genus Allium; species Allium sativum. The sequence continues at coordinate 738,983,338 of CM060909.1, read as the reverse complement.
CATAAAGGTTGTAGCTTTTAGCCCACAAGATCAAGATAATGACTTCATAAACTTGCATGACATGATAGCATGTATCATACTTAATGATCAAACCCAAACTTGCAACATGAACATTTAACTTCATAGTTAATATCTAAGAATAGGGAAAGGGCTTACATTGCTATGAAGACACAAAAATATATATAGATTGAGACAAAGCCCTTATGCAATCGAATAAACCCAAAATGTAAGATCCAATAGAAAAACCCTTGAGCCAAAATGAATCAAAACTCTTGCTTTATGATGTAAATATGGAAACTTGACTTGAATGCAAGCTAATGATGCTCATACAAGCTTGAAAACACTTGTATGCATTGAAAATCTCTCATAGAAATAACTTAGGAATTTTATGAAGAGAGTGGAGGCCATGAGAGTAATAATTTTGCCATAGTTTAGTTGCATGAATGAATAATGAGGATTTAGGGGTAGGTTAGGGGCTTATTTATAGAGATTAGGACTGATTAGGACCTTAGGATTAACCATAGGATCAACCTGAACCATCAAATTTCGAACCAGGCCCAAAAACCTAGCCAAAACAGAAAACAGGTGCACCAGGCAAAACTGCCCGGCCACCATAAGTCGACACCCAAGTCGACAGGGCTGTCGACTTGGGTCATGCCATGTCGACTCCCAAGTCGACAGGGCTGTCGACTTGGGGTGGCTGGCGGGAATTTTCCCGCCTAGCCTTCTAGGCCAAATTAGAACTCGTTTTTGAACTTGAATTTTCTGAAAACTTCGTCGGACCATAACTTGGTCATACGGACTCCGATTCTCGAAAACTCAGACTCTATTTCGCGTATTTTTCCGAGACGAACGCAATGGCATAGCCCTTTTACTTGATTCATAATTTAAAATTAAATTCTGCCTTGATTCTCGTCTTAACATGTTATCGAAATACGGGTTGTTACATTCTCCCCACCTTTTAGGATTTCGTCCCCGAAATCTCCAAGTTAGGAAGAACATATCCTGCCATCCATCATTCATCTACTCAAAACATCATCCACAAGCAACCATTGTCCTTAGATGATTTCTAATGCTGTATGAATATATGCAAAACGTGTGTGTACATGTTCCTTAGCTAATGCTAATGATCAGGCCTGAATAATCTTTCTAATGCAAAATATGTATAGTGCCATGAATCCAACATGTATGCAAATAGTCCTAGTCATATATAAATACTATATGCGTGCACAATCATTCATTCATATGCAACAACCGCATGATAATACATTCGATTTCATCCATAACCAAGTATAAATACCCGTGCATATGCAATATGAAATGTGACCGAGTCGAGCTAGTATCTAATGTGTATTCGCGCATCCACGAGCAACCACTTGCAACCATATCAATCATAACATGTTTCAAATACATGTTTACATCCATAGGGTTCTACCTAGGATTCCCTGAAACAGGGTCGAGAAGATAAACAAGACAAACTCCTTACGGGGTTTGTAACAGAAAATAGGACCGAGAGGATGTCCATAAAAGATAGCCTACAAGTAAGCTCTACAGAAAACAGGGATCAAGGATATACTCCCAAAAAGAGATATCATGCGCGTATCTAGTCTTTGACCATCAAAGTCGTATTTCCTTGAGCTTAATTCCATTGTGCCTTGACCGTCTTTTAACTTCGCGATTTCGTAGCTTCTTATTTCCTGTTTCCATAACATGAGCTGGAACTCATTTCTTCGTCGCCTCTCGTTCCACTTGCACTTATCCTTTTTCTAGAATACTTGGCGCAAACATGACTGCGTACTCATGATCTCATGCAAGCTTTCCAAAATTCACTAGTGAATCTTGGATCTCGTTTATATGCTATAAGGTATTCCATGTAGAAGAACTTTCTCTTGAAAGTAAACTGATGTCAACCAGGTTATCAAGCGCACTTACTAGGGTAATCTCTATAACCCATGCATAAATGAAGTGAACCATCCGTCTTATCGGCGAACACCACTCGATCGGGCTTCAAATTTCCAATAAAGGCATCAAGGGATTCTAAGTAACTAGTCATTACAGAACCTCAGAAAGGTTACACGATACTTCGAGGGTATTACTAAGGCTAGTCAAAAGGTCTAACTACCCTCCTATCAAAACCGAGAGTGGCACCCCCTACTGGATAACCACTTCATCCCTAGAATCCATCCATAGCTTATAAACATAAGCATTATTTCCAAACTCAACACTTGGCATAGACATTCTCAAATCCAAACAAGTCATGTATAAATGGACTGATTCTCCAATAGGACTTTGAGACAAAAATGGGATTCTCTATTACGCTAGTACTTAAGGTGCAGATACTCAACAATCGAAGCAGACTTAAATGATACGAAAAACGAAGTCCTAACGGGATGATAGAGAAGAAAAGCTAAACCTTTAACAAGATCGTTACCCTCCTTCCGAGGTACCCTAGAAATGAGAGAATACTATTGCCCTCCCGATGATCTTGTCCTTGTCCAATAATACTTAACTATCCGCCCCGTTTTACCATGCCAAAGGTACTCTCTCGTCATGGGTTTCATTGCTCATCTTTCTCCCTCCTTTGAGGACTAAGCCATACCAACAAGTTGCTCAACCTTAAGCTCGTATCCTTTATCCTCTTTCTCACTATCCTTTCTTATAACGCGGCCACTGGTCTCTCGAGAACCACCTCCATCATATGGAAAGCACTTTCGTAGATAGAAAAGACTAGTCGCAGTTAAAACCACTGTGACTACAGATGGAGGAAAGAAAGGAAAAGAGATTCAATTAAGGAAACAAGGATAGTGCTAATGGCCTTTGTGGAATAGCCTTTTTCTTTTAAAAGAAAATTTTCTTGAAAAATGCTTCTTTGTAAACGATTTTCAAATAGTTTTCAGAAGGTCTTTAAAAACTTTTGTCCAGTCTGGTAACCTTCTGCTCTGATACCACGTGTAACACCCCGCCTCCGCTAGGGTCACTCGCAAAGGAATGCACTAGCTTTAGAGGGGCACTATTGGTAAACATGCACAGAAATATCACAAGACAGAACATATAAAATAGTGGAAGTAAAATCAAACTTTCATAACATGAATAAATAAGGTCTAAAGCCTTTAACATCAGAGTACATCAAAACCTGTCTTGCAATAGTAAAGAAGCATAAAGACATTTTTCGAAAATTATTCCCCAAGTAAAACAGTAAAGTAGCCATAGCCAAGAAAAGTCCAAGCCATCCATAATGACCTTCAAGCAGAAGAAGTCCGAATTAAACAACAGTATTTCCTCCTTGTAACCTGGGGGGAGGGGAGGGGGGAACGGAAGACAAGAAGCGAAACAAAACGGGTCAGTCAAAAAGACTGAGTAAGCCCTATCTACTATCAGCATAAAAACTAGTAAAGTTAACTGACATGAGAAACTGAGATGAACATAAGCATGATGACAAGTTAGATAAGCTAAATCAAAATAACAGGATAAACTACTGAACTCAGATAAACTAAGGTGTCATGATAAATTATGATGTCAAGATAAAACAAGGTATCCCATCGTCAGGTTCCTATCAAGTATAATATCCCCAAGATATCTATCACGTATAACGTCCCATGGTATCTATCCTGTATTTTAGCTCTGCACCTACCATACTAGTATCCCCACCGTATCATGTGTTAACCATGAATGACCCTTACTCAAAAGTCGTGTAATGGTTCATGTTAACCTAATATATCGCATTTATAGGTTACTCAACTCGTATGTTTCTTTCCATGTAAATGTTCAGTTCCTTGCCGTAGACCGTACGGGCTTTCCCATGAGGTTCTATACTACTCCAATGTAATTCCATGATCCTTAAGCTCGTTTGGACTGTTACCCTAGACCTAGCTAGGCTTTCCCAACATGAATCATCGTTTGTGCAACTAGGACTTATGCCACCTAGGACCACTAGTGATTATGCTTACCTATTGCACGTTTTCGTATTTCGGTTTGGGTTCAACCACCCAGGGCCACTAGGAATTACGCTAACCGTCAACCGCGCCCCTTTTTACCACGCATTCATCGTGAATCGTTTTTCCATGACTGTATGCACATGTATCACATCGTGCCATCCAAGTCCTGTCACAGGGCAGATCAAGAAATACAGGACTCGGTCGGGAGCTTTCGATTTATCTGCCGATGCAGATGCTAAGGTCTGTTTTTCCTATACGTGGCTATGGTCCCACGAGACCACTCCCTCAACTAGTGAAAGACAAGACAGGATAAATCCTGTATGAGAACACACTACTGGCCAACCCACATCCTAGCCTTACCGCAACCATAATTAGATAGCAATTATGGTATTTTGGGTGTTCTCTGCCTTTCCGTACGTACACGCTTGACCAAAGATGGTAGGTAGCCTGACGAAATGCTATCTAGGGCACTACCGTGTATCGTCGACTATCCCCTATCCATCCCCGTCTTTAGGTCGCTCGTATAGCAACCAAGGCATGCTCTTGGTTCTTCTAACGCAGACCTTAACCTCTCATGAGCCTAGCGCGATCACCTGGAAGCTCACAGAGGGATACCAAGAATATCCTCACGTTCCCCGAAGCCTCTGCTTCGTTACCCAGTTCGCTGGAGCCTTTATCTAATTCAGATAACTTGCTCCTACTCGTGTGCTTAAACGATGACCTACCGTATCGGGTTACTCATCCAATCTATGAACTGGTCCAAAATTCCTTGACTAAGAATTATTACTTAGCTATTCTCCAACTAAGGTTTACCACTTAGCTTATTCCCGTTATTCTTGTTAATTACGGTTATCCACATAATTCTCTAAACTAGGGTTTATATAATGGATTAAGTGTCACTTAAGTTCATGACTTAATCCGTCTACAAATCATGTCAAAATTGGCTAAGTATCCAAGTTCAAGACTTAACCCTACAAACCATGTGTCAAGTTGGTTAAGTATATTAAGCAATTCACGACTTAACCTCGTCCAATTATCATTCTAGATTGGTTAAGTATATATTAACTTGACCCTATCAATTTACTTAGTCAAATCGGTCAAGTGTATTCAAGCGATTCGTGACTTAGCCTTATCATGTTTTCACGTTATATTGGTTAAGTATTGGTTAACTTAACCACATCAAATTAACGAGTTAGATTGGTTAAGTATAGGTCACTTAACCACATCAAATCATCGTGTTAGATTAGTTAAGTGTTTAACTTAACCCCCTTAAACTACCAAGTTGGATCAATTAAGTCTAGGCTAACTTAACCCCATCCGATTTCCATGTTTAGATTAGTTAAGTCTAAGTTAACTTAACCCCATCCATTAACTGTATTATATGGTTAAGTGTCATTAAGGAAACTTACTTAACCTTATCATGTGGCATTAATTACTTAATGCACCTCAACCTCTCACATTAGACTTTGTTGTGGTTACTAGTTAAGCCGGTCGGTTCCGGGTAGCTTTACACCACAACTTGGTCTAACCTCGGGTTCAAGCACAACATGACCAACTTCTCACATTGGGTCCTATTGTTTACAACTACTAGTTAGGCCGGTCGGTTCCGGGTAGCTTTATGTTGCAAACTCAACCCAACCTCGAGTTGGTCACTTTCATGTTTAGTCTAGTGTCATGTTCATATTCAAGTTTTCTTAAGAATATGGGTAGACCTAACTCAATAGGTAAATTACCAATTCCATAGTATGGGTAGACCTAACTTAATAGGTAAATTCCCAATTTCATATTTTCAAGCATACTTATATGTCAACTTCCATGTTATATTTCAAGTCATGTTTTTAAGTTATATTTTCATGTCATTAGAAATTACCCATAACATAACCCAACGCTTTTAAACTCGCATATACGTTCGCAACAACGTAATGGGTTAAAAGAAGAGACTTGGCAAAGGCATGACAAAAATGGATATTAAGCCACAAGTTAATCATGGTGGCAAATGAGGCACAAATGTGTTCATTAACTTGCATGTTGCATTCTTAAGCCTCAAAAACATGCATAAACCCAAACTTGGCACATAAGCGAATCATGGTTACAAAAGACATGGAATGATGACTAGTAACTCGCATATATCATCATATAAGGGTTATGACTTCATATGCAAGTTGACATAAAGGTTATGAGGGTTCTCATGTTGCATAATGCAACATTTCAACATAAAGGTTGTAGCTTTTAGCCCACAAGATCAAGATAATGACTTCATAAACTTGCATGACATAATAGCATGTATCATACTTAATGATCAAACCCAAACTTGCAACATGAACATTTAACTTCATAGTTAATATCTAAGAGTAGGGAAAGGGCTTACATTGCTATGAAGACACAAAAATATATATAGATTGGGACAAAGCCCTTATGCAATCGAATAAACCCAAAATGCAAGCTCCAATAGAAAAACCCTTGAGCCAAAATGAATCAAAACTCTTGTTTTATGATGTAAATATGGAAACTTGACTTGAATGCAAGCTAATGATGCTCATACAAGCTTGAAAACACTTGTATGCATTGAAAATCTCTCATAGAAATAACTTAGGAATTTTATGAAGAGAGTGGAGGCCATGAGAGTAATAATTTTGCCATAGTTTAGTTGCATGAATGAATAATGAGGATTTAGGGGTAGGTTAGGGGATTATTTATAGAGATTAGTAGTGATTAGGACCTTAGGATTAACCCTAGGATCAACCTGAACCATCAGATTTCGAACCAGGCCCAAAAACCTAGCCAAAACAGAAAACAGGTGCACCAGGCAAAACTGCCCGGCCACCATAAGTCAACACCCAAGTCGACAGGGCTGTCGACTTGGGTCATGCCATGTCGACTCCCAAGTCGACAGGGCTGTCGACTTGGGGTGGCTGGCGGGAATTTTCCCGCCTAGCCTTCTAGGCCAAATCAGAACTCGTTTTTGAACTTGAATTTTCTGAAAACTTCGTCGGACCATAACTTGGTCATACGGACTCCGATTCCCGAAAACTCAGACTCTATTTCGCGTATTTTTCCGAGAAGAACGCAATGGCATAGCCCATTTTACTTGATTCAGAATTTAAAATTAAATTCTGCCTTGATTCTCGTCTTAACATGTTATAGAAATACGGGTTGTTACAAAACCACTTTTGTTGGATCCGCGATGTCAAATTATTGCTAGGTTTCAAATTTCATAATTTTTCGAATCAATATGTGAGCGCGGCGAAGTAAAACGCGTTTGACCAGTTTTAGTTGATTTTAATCGACTGGAAAATGGCCATTTTCCAACGGTCTCAGAATTCGACGAAATTAGTTTTGTTAGAACCGTATCATCAATACGAAGCTAGAAAATATTTTTTGGGAATTTTTCTAGTTAGTATGTAACCCTAGTAAATTGAAATACGCGTTCAAATTCAATATATAGAGTTATATTTTGATTTTGACGAAACTGATCGAAACTATCGAATCAGCCTACGGTACATATCCCATTGTGTTCAGAATGGAGGTAATTAGCTATGGGCGACAGTCGATCAGTTCGATTTTGAGGTCGAAATACAAAGTTTCTTTTTGAAATTAAATAACTAAATAAATAAATAAATATTAATATAATCCCTCCTCCCCCTTTCACTCTCTCAGAAGAAATCGAAATAAAAAAGGGGGGAGGGAAACCGCCTGACCTAGCCGAACCCGCCGCCACCTCCAGGCTGAGCGCCGCCGCACCCCCTCCCCCCAGCGCGCGCCTCCCCTTCTTCTTCCCCCCTTCTCCTCTCTCCTCAATTCACGATCCCACTCTCTCCCTCTCCAGCTCGAAGACAGCCCCCCACAGACCCGTTCGCACACCCCCACTGTAACAACCCGTGAATTCTATAACATTAAGCCTCACAAATTAAAGTGTAATTAATTCTAAATGAAAAAATTAAGGGAAATGGGTTACGCAATTGCGTTCGTCTCGAAATTCTGCTTGAGATAGAGTCCGAGTTTGCGTGAATCGGACTCCGTATGAAGGAGTTATGACCTTCGGAAGTTTCAGAATAAAATTTAAAATTCAAACAGCTCGGTTTCAAATTCGAAATTCGAAAAACAGGTTCAAACTGGGCTGGACAGGAAAATTCCCGCCCAGGGACCAGGTCGACCATAGGGTCGACCATGATGTCTACCTGGTCACCCCAGGTCGACCATAGTGTCGACCTGGGTGTCGACGTGCCAGTCGACCTGGCTGGCTGGGTCTGGCTCTGGCTCGAATTTCTATGGCTCGGTGTGTCATTAGGGCTGACATGTCACCTCTTGATTGGCTCTTTGAACTTCGTATGGTCTAGATTCCTCCTGTCTTCATCTGACGACTCAAAACAATTTAAAAAATCTATATATACACCCTAGGTCTCAACTAAAATTCACACAAAAAAATAAGATGGGAGTCGTCATGCTGCCAGGAAGGAATTGAGCGTAGCCGTCAAGAGAGAGGAGCTTAGAGACGAATCAAATTAAGAAGAAGACTAAAGCTTAATCAAATTAATCAACGCAATGTTAATCTACCCAAAGGAGTGCATCTCAATTTCAGAATTCAGAATCCAGAATTCAAGATTCTGCATTCGTTGTAAGTATAGTGACCTTTCATAATATGAATGAAACTGTGACGTGGTTCGATGTAAATGAAAATAGAATTGTGTTATTGTATAAATTCTGTGTATTGTAATGATTCTGTTATGACTTGTGTATTGATATTTGTGGCCTAAACTGATTGATGCAAGCCTATTGGACAATTGTATATGATAATAATGGCACTTGCAAGTTGTGGCAAAAACTAGAATTTGATCCCTTTATGTTTATGTCGATGGCATGGACTGTATACATTCCCTAAGTCTAAGTTAAAGCTTATGTAAACATGTTATAGATTTGAGACCTTTTATGCCTACATGACCCAAAACCTATGAACACATTCTTATGTTTATTTGCAAGTATATTTGGATCTATGTTAAGTACCGTTTGGGTTACATAAACTATGCAAGTTTCATGTTGAAATAGGCTATATGATTAGTTGTTAAAAATTGGACATTTTGGTGATTATACAACATGTTAGTTTTGTTGTTGACATTATGCCAAGTTAAACATGTTTAAACCCAAGTTTGTATAAGCCTAAACTATGCCATGACACCTACTTAGTTATACTTTGATTTGAATGCAAGTTCACATGACCCATAATTTATGTTAGTTGAATCGTTAAATTGCAAGTTCATGTGCCACACACCTTTATGTGTTGTAAAATATTACATATTCTTGATTTCCCCTTTCTCACGTTTATAAAGTTGGGCTGAATTATGTCGAGCCCAACATTTGTTATAATGTTGCGAACGTACAGACGGGGGTAATAACGTTGGGTGTAAAACTTGAAAAATATATGTTGGCATGTTTGGCACATGCCAACGACAATGACATTTAAGTGGTATGAATTGTTATACCCAAGAATAAAGGACATGACATTTACATATATAATTGAGAAGTGATAAAATATGTAAATTTTGAAAACACAGTATGCTTAACCCGAGGTTGGATTGAGTTGTGACGTAAACCTGCCCGGACCCGCCCAGCTATCCAGTAGTCACAACAATACCTATCCAATGTGGGTGGTTAAGCATTGAGCCCAATAAGGACCCGAGGTTAGACTGAGCTACGGTGTAAACCTGCCCGGAACCGACCGGCACATCCAGTAACCGTAGCAATATCTGTCTAATGTGAGTGGTCAGGTGCTTTAAGAGGCTAAGGATAGATGGTAGGGTTAAGTCAACTAAAAACACTTAACCAAATTCAACATGTTAACAAGAATTGGTGGGTGAGGTTAGGTAAATACAGACACTTAACCACTTAACATGTTTGACTAGAAAACCCTAGTAACGAGGGACCCGTTTCAGCAGTAACCCAAGTTAGGTATCATGGTACCCTGAAACTAGGCAGGGTGGGGCACGATTACTGGGCTGATTATAATCGGTCAAAACGACGGCGGTGGGTGCACAGTGTAGGTTCTTACGGGGTGCGGGCGTGCACACACTCCGGAGCAGACAAACAAGGCACTGGGGCACTAGTAGTATAACCTATGTATTCTAAGGTTTGTGTCGGGGCCGCCACCATGGGTCTTGATACACCCCATGGTGGGACCAGCATAGGTATCTACAGTTCTTGGGGGCCATATGACACATATGTTTATGCGAGTAGGAGCCGATCTTTAGAAACGGAATCACTTCACCCTCAGTATAGGGTGCATCTTTATAAACAGGATCACTTCACCCTCGGCATGGGGTGCCAGTTAGAATAAGCTCTAGTAGGTGCAGAGATATAGTGTGGGTGCGATAGTACATTCGATTCTAAACTACAATTCCTTAGCTTGTGATACTTTACTGTTTTCATTTTATATCTATCATGCACTTTTTCCTATTCACATACTGAAGAGTAACTAGATTTACTCAAGCTTTATGTCTGACCCTATTTTCTTTTCGTCTTCTTCTCTTTCGTTTCCCCCCCAGGTCCACAGGGAGGAAACAACCCAGCTTAGTCAGACTCTTTGCAAGCTTCAAGACTGTAGATGTATGATTTTGATCTCTTTTGCTCGGACTATGGCTTTGGATGTCACTATGGGGATTTTTGTTACTTTATTTATGTTTTATGCTTCTTTAATAAGCAAGACAGTAATGAGGTAGTAATGTTGGAAGTATTTTGAGACAATTATGGAAATGTTTTGTTGGAACACGTATTGATGAAATAAAAGTCTGTTTGGTTTCCGCTGTTTAAAATATGTGTATTTATATTTGTCTTGTATTTACCTGTGACTTTTACTTATAAACCTCCACCAAAGTTAAGGCATTCCCTTTGTTAGTGACCTTAACGGAGGTGGGGTGTTTCACCCCCCCCCCGGGCCCTAGCCCGAAGACCACCACACCCCTATTCGACGCAGCCCCCCCCCAGAAGCTCCGGTGCCACCTCAGCAAGGCCGACTCCGACAATGAAAAGCCCTCCCCTCGATTTCAACAGTAAGTCCTCATTTTTACTTATTTATTCTTGCTTTTCAGTTTTAATAGGAATGCTATGATAAAAATAGGATTTTTTTAATTATATAACATCAAATTAAAAAGGTGATTATAATATAAAAAGATAAATTTTTATATGGTTTAAAGGTAAGATTGTTATATGAGGAATGGTGAGATCTTTAAATATATAGATAAAAGATTAGATTTTTGTTTAGATAAAGAAACGATTTTTATATTATAGAAAGGTTAAAAATATAGTTTTTATATTATAGAAAGAATAAAAATATGATTTTTATTAGATATATGTTGAAACAAAAATGTGATTTTTATAGCGATGATATAAAAATTCGATCTTTATATACGAAGTAGAAATATAAAAATATAATTTTTATATAGAAATAAGCATTGTAAATATATATGAAGTAGAAATAAAAATAAGATTTTTATTTATTGAAATGAATCAATAAAAATATAATTTTTATTATGAACAACGTGAAAAGGACAGCGTTGGAATGTCAAACAGATCCAGACGGTTCAGCAGTTCAAAAGCAAAGCATGGCGGAGTGGAACCCTCTGTGAGAACTCCTCAACTTTAATTTATTTCTAGTTTGAAATATATGCTAGGATGCAGACGATGTTTAGTAGCACCCGACACCCGTCGTCCACAGACTATGGACGGCTTTTGTTTGTTTGATTTTGATGTGTAGTTGATTGTGTAATGTGATGTGAAATGAAATAAAATATTTATATTGTTAAAAATATTTTATAGTTAAAAATAGAATTTTTAACGTGTATATGAAATGAAATAAATTAATATAAACAAATCGAATGATCTGTTTATATACACACATTTGACTGATGTTGATTGGGACGATAAATTTTACACATCGCCCAACAGCACAAATAAAATCTGTGTTTGATTGTTTGAAACCCCACACGGGTATTGGGATGATATATGACATACACTAATCCCAGTAATTAGTTGTATGTCGATCGATTGATTGACAGACTGTTATAAGCGTTAAATATTTATATTTGATGCTTATATAGTGTAGAATGCACTTTGGATGATGGTTGATTATTTGTCATTGTTGATATATACATGCGTTGTATGGAAATCCATAGAAATAAAATCTATGGTAATTGATTGGGCCTCATTCCAGTTTTGAAATAGACATATTTGAAAAAGAAATATTTGAAATAGAAATATTTGAAAAAGAAATATTTGAAATAGAAATATTTGAAAATAGAAATATACGAAGTCATGTTGATTAGATTTGCGCCATTTTGAAGTGAACGATATTTATATCGAATTTATTCAAATTGAAATGAATATTGAAGTGAATTGAAATTCGAATTAACTTGAATTGATTTGAAATTCGAAATAAGTTGAAATGATTTGAAATTCGAATATAATTGAAATTCGAATTAAGTTGAAATCATTTTGAATTGAAATTAAACGGATTGAAATTGAATTGAAATCAATTTAAATTGAAATTGATTTGAAATGAAGTTAAAACGAATTTATACTGAAATATTCAATTTTGATTTGAAATTGAATAGGAAGTTGAAACCGTTTTGAAAACGAATTTAAAACGATTTATAAAATACGTTTTGGAAGGAAATCAACGATATATATATATATATATTATATATAATGGCCTAAATAGAACGCGCCGCGCCGCGGCAGTTCGCGGATTTCGACCATTGACTTCGAGTAGACATTGCGGGAGATCCGACCGTCAGATTCTCCTAAAACTAGAACCGTTGGGTTCGTATCGAAAAGAACTTTCTGACGAATATTAGAACGGTGAAATCTAACGGTTGGATTTGGAATTATGTCCAAATCAAATTTGGAAAAGGTCGTTGTAAGTGCAGTTCGATGGCTGTTGATGGAAATCGACTCTACGGGCCTTCATAAAATTATTAAAAATAGTAATAATTCATGTAAAATCATAAGAAATGATTTGTGAAGAATTGGGGTGAAAAACTCCATATTTGAAAAGATAAAAATAGATTTTTATCGAAATGAACTAATTTTGAATTAGAATAATAATTTAATTATTTTTAAATAAATAAATTGGATTTGAAATGGTTTTGGAAAATAACCAGAATTTCCAATAATTGAATTGGAATGGATTTGAATCGAAATTATCTTTCGGATATTTCGACGTTGGATTTCGTGATTATACAGATATGGTTATGGAAATTTGAAAGATATATTTATATCATTATTTCCAATACGATATTTGTTGGTCGTAGAATTTGATATTGAATATAAGCCGGTATATTTTCTACTCAGAGCCTTGTATTTAATATCAAATGTGATTTGGGTTTGTCGTGAATGGTATCTTCATTAACACTGTTCTTAAACGCAGTTGAGAAAAAGAATAAATCTTTTTATTTAGATTTAATGAAGTGAACCAATTGAATGGTATTTAATTGGAATTGAATTTGAATTAATTTTTGGGTTTATCGTGAACGGTGTTTTAAATAACACTTGTTCTTTAACCTGATAATTAATGGAATGTGATTTTGGGTTGTCGTGAACGGTATCTTCAATAATACTATTCATAGACCCAAAGGAGTTAAGAAAATCAGAAACTAACTGGAGGTTAGTTAAGTTGAATGGTTTCTGGGGTATTGATCTGATGTTGGTTTCGGCCTTCGGGATTAATACATAGGGAATTGCTCACTTGCTAATTTACGGTTAGGGACTGATTGAAATGTGATGTGATTTTGGGGTTTATCGTGAACGGTGTTTTAAATGACACTGATTCTTTAACCCGGTCAAAGATTAAAACTAAGTGGAGTTTTAATGAATCTTTAATTAGATTGAAATGATCGAGAATGGAGTATCACCAGTTTTGCTCCAGGCAATAGTTTACTCTTTGATTAGATTTGAACGTGAAATGGTAATTGAATTTACCGATAACACCGTGGTGTTAGATATGAAGTATTATTGGTTTTACTTCATGGGATGAATAGGTTGGGATTGAGAAATTAAAACAAATGATTACTTCGGTAAGGTTCGTTAATCCCGACTAGTTTGAATTGATATTGAAAAGAAGATTAAAGATTAAATTTAAAGAATTTATCTTTGATAAAATTAATGGGAACCTTTCCCTTAGAATGTGAAATTTAAAAACTAACTGTAGGTTAGCTAAGCAGGATGGTTTCCTGCTTATTGATCTGATGTTGGTTTCGGCCTTCGGGTTTAATATTTAGGGAATTATTCTCTTGCTAATTTGCGGTTAGTGACTGAAGAATTGGAATGAGACGTATGTTGTGTTTGTGTAACACTTGTTTATTATATACGCGAGTTATTCAGAAAGACCGGGTTTATCCCATTCTGAATAACTGATACGACGATAAGTCGAAGATGAAGACGGTGCTTGAAGACCGGAGGTCTTCACGTCGTTTGGATGATTACTGATGATCTTAATTGGGCCGTACACCCAAGAGGAGGGAAACAGTTAGTGGTCGTTCAGACGTACTTGGACATCAATGGATATGCGAGGTACAAGGTGCCTCCAGTTTCGTTCAGACCCAGAACGAACTTGTAGATGGACTGTGTGTCTGACATTTGGATAACAATCTGTGTGATTGATGGACATCGGTTGCATGGAGTGGTCTGCCTGTGTGGCATGCTAAGATGCAAATGATCATGGCTTCTGTTGAAAAGCAGAGTCTTGTGGTTGTTGATCAAAGCACAGCCTGTGTGGCATAGCTTTGTGTAACGTTGATTCGCGAGCCTCACACCCCGGTTGTGTACCAGAAACGGGAGAGGACATCAGGGAGGGCATGTGTTTCTTTCTAGTAAGAAGTGGTGTCAGTGGTTTTACATGCCCTAACGAGTTTGACTTATGTGGTGTTGCTGTTGCGAGGCGCCTCGGATATATCGGTGACTATGTAGAGCCTATGGAGTCATTTGTTGGCTCGTTTATGCCCCAAAGGGCGGGGAAACATAGTGTTCAGGCATAATAATCCACAACGGTGGACCGGCCCTGACGATCCAAGGGGTACTTGCGGATGTTCCTTAGGGGCGGACTAGAGCGTCTCGAATTGGTTGAGGACTATCTTTTGCCTCGGTTCACAGACGGAAATCCAACTTCCAATACGTGACATGTGCGGTTTTGATTGTAGAGCCTAGTATTAGCGACATGATATATGGTACCCATGCCGAATATGATTGATACTTATGATTGAAATTGTTTTGACACTATACACTTATAGTAATAAAAGATATGATTTAGCGTATCAAGCATTCTTTAGCTATTATAAGGTAAAACCCTATCCTCCGGCTTGCGTTGCATTGTATGATGGGACCTGGGTCTTATAATAGCTTCATTTTTCTTTATTTAGCATTGTGCTGTTTGTTTTATGCACTGGTATTCTTGGGAGGAAACCCGTTCTGTGTTATACGGCGTGGTCCCTTGATTTACCTAAATTTGAAATAAAGATTAACAACTGTTTTAGTTCTCACACTAGTCCCATGACTGACCTGGAGTTTATTGTTTTAACCTAAACTCTAGGTGCCCTTATTTTCGACACGGGCGGCTAATAGTTTTGGTTTTGCAGATTTATATTCACAGGAACCTGATTCACAGTTGGAACGATACTGGGAAAGCTCTGTATCCGCGTATTACTTTCATTTGTGTATTGTATTATTTTTCCGCTGTGATGTATTTAAATGTAATTTAAATCTCTGATATTTTCTATAACGACCCGAACTCCCCGGTAAGGAAAGCACGGATTGAGATGAGAACAACACACATCGTAACGCAGACGGGAGAACATTTCATTGTTATTATAACAATTCCATCTGATACAAGAATATACAGAGTATAAATGAATAAAATATTATACAACAAAGAATATCAGAGATTACAATAAATTACATAGCAGCGGAAAAATATACAAAACACAACTGAAAGGGATACACGGATACAGAGCTTTCCGAGCATCGTTCCAGCTGTAAATCAGGACCCTGTGGATATAAATCTGCAAAACCAAAACTACTAGCTGCCCGTGTGGAAAATAGGGGCACCAAGAGTTTTGGTTAAAACAATAAACTTCAGGTCAGTCATGTGACTGGTGTGAGAACTAAAACAGTTATTAATCTTTATTCTAAAGTTTGGTAAATCAAGGGACCACGCCGTATAACACGGAACGGGTTTCCTCCCAAGAATACCAGTGCATAGAACAAACAGCGCAATGCTAAATAAAGAAAAATGAAGCTGTTATAAGACCCAGGTCCCATCACACAATGCAACGCAAGCCGGAGGATAGGGTTTTTACCTTATAACAGCCAAAGCATGCTTGATAAGTTTAAAACACATTATTTTGATATTACTATAAGTGTATAGTGTCAAAACAGTTTCAATCATAAATATCAATCATAGGCGGCATGAATGACCCATACCACTATGTCGCCATACTAGGTTCTACAAATAAAACCGAAACACACGTATTGTTTATTGGATTCCATCATGAGTCGAGGCAAGGGGCAAGATCCTCTCCGCGTTCGAGACACTCTAGCAAATGCCTCAGGACCCCACTCTGATCCTTTGGAACCTCCATGGCTGGTCCTCTCTTACTTTTGAGGAATAATTATTCCTGAACACACGTTTTCCGGTCCTTACAGACCTATATCCAAGGCGTCTCGTATCCAACAACCACACTGGTGAAAAGTATATAAATGTCAGGGCTGGTCGGTCACTGATACCACCATAGCTAGAAAGAAACGTCGTGCACTCCTTTGGCCCGTATCCCGTTTTTGACTCATACCGAGGTGTGAGGCTCGCGAATTCACGTTATACACAAAGCTATGCCACACAGGCCGTGCTTTGATCATCAACCACAAGACTTTGGTTTTCAACAGAAGCCCTGATCAATTGCCACTTACGCGTGTCACACTGGCAATTCACTCCATGCGACTGATGTCCATCGATATACAACCTCTGAGCTCGTATGTCTCAGAGAAGGGCGTTAAGCAAGAGAATAAATTCTCCGCCGCCAAACAGATTTACATTCAATAGAGATCAATCATCACAGAATAAAATCCAATGTCAGACACACAATCCATTTACAAGTTCGTTCTGGGTCTGAATGAAACCGGAGGCACTTTCCTCGCATATCCATCCATCTCCAAGTACGTCTGGACGATCACCAACTGTTTCCCTCATCTTGGGTGTATAGCCCAATCAAGATCATCAGTAATCGCCCAAACGATGTTGTAACGACCCAGAAAATCTGAACCAATTTAAAATTTTTAATTTGGCTAAAATTATGGATTTTAAATATTTAAAATAAATATTTTAAATAATTGAGATGAAAAGTAAGTTGAATCGACAATTGAAAACGAATATAATCAATTATAATTATAAACAAGGCCTGAAATGGCGCTGTAGTTTCAATAATTGAATTCAAAATTTGTCGGACTGTACCGGGTGCAAAACAAAACGGATTTTAGTGAAACCAAAAATATTTGAATCTGTTAGTGAATACCTTTCTAACCAATCTGAAAAATCGAATTTTCATAACGGAAAGAAAAAGTTATGGCCAAATGAATTTTCAGAAAGGTCGCTATGGAATTTATATAGCCCGTGAAATTGGCCATTTTGCATACGACCTCGGAATTCGACGAAACCACTTTTGTTGGATCCGGGATGTGAAGTTATTGCTAGGTTTCAAATTTCATAATTTTTGAAGCTAATATGTGAGCATGGCCAAGGAAAATGTGTTTTGGTCAATTATAGTTAAATTGGATCGACCAGAAATGGGCCTTTTTGCAAACGGTCTCAGAATTCGACGAAACTAGTTTTGTTGGGACCGTATCGTCAAAACATAGCTAGATTTATTTTTCTGGAATTTTTCGAATCAGTTTGTGGCCCTGGCAAATTGAAATGTACGTTCAAATGAAATATTGAATGTTTTATATTTTAGTTTGAAGGAAAACTGACTGAAACAGTCGAATGGGCCTACGAAACAAATCCCATTGTGTTCGGAATAGGGGTAAAACGCTGGGGACGACAGTCGTTGGGTTTAGATTGGTGGTCGTGTCAGGAAGCCCCTTTAAAACCTCCCCGACCAATCAATTTTTTTTTTTAAAAAAAATCCCCTTTTTCTCTCTCACCGCTTAACGGCGGAAACCCCTTCCCACCTTCTCTCCTCAAATCCAGCCGCCTCCGCCACCTGTAGCCACCGCCACCACTCGACTCGCCACCTCCTCCTCTTCAAATCAGAACCGACCCCACCCTCTCTCCCTTCGCCAGCGTCGAGAACGACGCCTCCAAAGTCGTCGACTTCCAGTCGACGCCGAGATCGCCAGAGGCGATCGGATCTGAAGCCCCGACCATCGCCAGGAGCACCATGCACCCCTCTTCCACGTCGCACCCTCTGATCTTCACCACGATTCACGGATTCGCCGCAAAATCCTAACCCTAGTTCGAACAGTTAAAAAAAGGTGCGACCTTTATTTATTTTGAACTGTTTTTAATACTCTATAGTGTTGCAAACCTTGTAAAAATCATATCTTTTTGCTATGTGGTCGAAATTCAGTGAAACAAGAGACAGTGGACTCGTGTGCACGTCTTCTGCATTTTAGAAGAGACCGCATATTTTTTTTGAGCATTCTGCTATTTTTGGTGGAGTGGAACCCAATGTGAGATTTCTAATTTATAAACAATATGGAAAACGACGATGTATAAATTATATAGTCAATGTATGAGTTATATAAGCGTTGTACACCTCTTGTATAAGCGTTGTATAAGTTGTATGTTCGATGTATAAGTTGTACATGCGTTGTAAAAATTATATATGTGTTGAAATAGAAGTGGATTTCTATATATATATATATATATATATATATATATATATATATATATATATATATATATGTATATATACACACGCCCCTCGTCCACAAACCATGGACGATATTTATTGGTTGTGATTGGTGTGAAAATTGATTGATAGCGAATGGTTGTTTGGGATTGTTTGTGGTTGATATTGATTGACTGTGGTTGAAAAATACCCATTTGTGGTTGAGAAATATTTGGTGGAAACCACATAGGATTAGTTTGTGGAAATGAAATAAATATATACATGTCGCCTGCGTGCGAACTAGATGCATGATCCCCATTGTCAAAAACCGCGAGGTTTTAAGGTAGAGCGAGGAGCCGTACTAGGGACAGTCCTGGTTTTAACTACCCTGCCGTTATGCTGCCGAAATTTTGAATAATATTCATGTGTTTGAATTATTTTCATTTGCTGAAACTATATTTATTCGTTGAATAGAAAACCTTCATGTGTTGAATCAATATTCATTCGTTGATTAGAAATTCATGTGTTGAATGGTATTCATATTTTGAAAGAAATTGTTTTATAATAAAAATCCCATTTTTAACATCAATATGAAAAGTATAAAGTAATCCTGTTTTGAAATAAATTGTTTTACAATAAAAATCCTATTTTTATCCCCTATATTAACTATACGAAATAATTCGGTTTTGAAATAAATTGTTTTACAGTAAAAAACCTATTTTATCCCCTATATTAACAATACGAAATAATAGTGTTTTGAAATGAATTGTTTTACAATAAAAATCACATTTTTATTATATAAACGAATTGTTAAAAATAGTGAAGTGTTGAAATAGAGGACAGTAAGATGAAAATATCATTTTTATCAAATGAATGAAAAGAATGTAGCTTTGAAATCGAAGAATCGATATGTATATAAATTGAATTAATTAATCGAATAATGACGCTGCAGTTCGTATTTTGAAACCGTGATTTCAAACGATTAGTACGGGAGATCCGAGCATCGGATTTTCCTGAAATTACAACCGTTGGGTTCGCTTTGGAAAAATCTTTCCGACAGCACCAACTTTGTAAAAATTCCAATGGTTGGATTGTCTGGAATGTTTAATTCAAATCTGAAGAAAAACAGCGCCAGAATCGATTATATTTATATATATATATAGATATAATTATAATTAATCGAATAACGACGCTGCAGTTCGTATTTTGAAATCGAAACTTCAAACGATTGTACCGGGAGATCCGACCGTCGGATTTTCCCGAAACTGGAACCGTTGCATTCGTTTTGAAAAGATCTTTCTAATGAGGTAAATTTTGTGAAAATCCAACGGTTAGATTTTCAGATATGTGAAAATCAAATCTGAAGGAAAACAGCGCCACGTCCGCGTTATGGCCGAAGCGTCGTTTTGAATAAATTTGCTGTTTTAAAATAAATAAAAATAGCGATAAATCATTAGAAAATATTATAAATGACATGGATGTGATTTAGAAATTAACTGGAGGTTGGCTAAGTCGAATGGTTTCTTGGATGTTGATCTGATGTTGGTTTCGGCCTTCGGGGTTAATATTTGGGAAATCGTTCTCTTACTGATTGACGGTTAGTGACTAATGAATTGAAATGATGCGTGTATATGTTAGTGTTGCACTTGTTTATTATATACGCGAATTGCTCAGAAAGACCGGGTTTATCCCATTCTGAATAACTGAATCGACGATAAGAAATCGAAGATGAAGACGGTGGTCGAAGACCGGAGATCTTCACCTCGTTTGGATGGTAACCGAGGTCCTGATTGGGAGGCATCTCGAAATATGGATAATGAGTGGTGATCGTCCAGACGTACGTGGTGATCGATGGGTTTGCGAGGTATTTAGTGCCTCCGGTTTCGTTCGGACCCAGAACGAACTTGTAAATGGACTGTGTGTCTGACATTGGATTTTATTCTGTGTTGATTGATCTCTGTTAAATATACATCTGTTTGGCGGCAGAGAATTTATTCTTTTGCTTAACGCCCTTCTCTGAAATGCACGAGCTCAGAGGTTGTATATCGGTGGACATCAGTCACATGGCATGAATTTCTAGTGTGGCATGCCTAAGTGGCAAATGATCAGGGATCTGTTGAAAAGCAAAGTCTTGTGGTGATGATCAAAGCACCGCCTGATTGGCGTAGCTTTGTGTATAACGTGAAATCACGAGCCTCACATCCGGTATGAACCAGAAACGGGAGGAAGGACCTCAAGGAGGACATGCGTTTCTTCCTAGTTAGAAGTGGCGTCAGTGGTTTTACACGCCCTGACGAGTTTGACTTATGTGGTTGTTGCTGTTGCGAGGCGCCTCGGTTTGAGCGGACGATCCGGGTCCAATGGAGTCATTAGTTGGCTCACTTACGCCCCATAGGGCGGGGAATGCATTGTTCAGGTATTTTAATCCACATCGGTGGACCGACCCTGTCACTCCAAGGGCCCACCTGAGTCTGGGTCCTGTGGCTCGGGCTAGAGAGTCACGAATTCGGTAAGGACTATCTTTTGCCTTGGTTCATGACGTAAATCCAATTTCCAAATACGTGACTGTGCGGTTTTGATTGTATACCTATATATGGCGACATAGTGGTATGGGGCATTAATGCCGTCTATGATTGATAGTTATGATTTGAAATTGTTTTCAAAACATATAAACACTAGTAATAATATCAAATGCCTTTGTTTTATTCGTATCAAGCATATTTTGGCCGTTATAAGGTAAAAACTCTATCCTCCGGTTTGCGTTGCATTGTGTGATGGGAACTGAGTCTTATAACGACTTCATTTTTATAAAAAGCATAGCGTTGTTTCAAAGAATGATTTGTCTCAAAGCACTGGCAATCCAATGGAGTAAACTCGTTCCACGAAAGTGGAGTGGTCCTGTGATTAGCCATATTATAAATGTGTTGAGTAGATTTCTCATACCAGTACCATGACTGACTCGTAGTTTGTTTCACTTTCAAACTCAGGTGCCCCCTTTTTCTACACGGGCAGCCTTGTATTCAGGTTTAGCTGGTTCTTTCTGGATAGCTGGAGCTGAAGCTGGATTCTATCATTTATCTCTTTTTATATTGTTCAGCTCCTATTGTACATATTTTGTTTGTTCTTCCACTGTAGACATTTATGTATAGCTGGACTGTATTTGTACTAAGTAAGATCCTGTATACTGTGTAACTCTGATGATTACTTTTATCCAGTATATTCTATTGTTCATTATCTGGTGTATTTATTTAATTCTGTTCTGCTGTTATCTGTTTCTGTGTTATATTCCAAAGATTGTCTCTATCTGTACGGGAAATGGGGTCGTCACACGTGGTATCAGAGCTTTTGTTAAGCTTAGTTCTGGAATATAACGTATTAACGAACTTGTCAGAAATAGAACCAGTAGTGTTCTAGGAGGTGCAACTCTATACAGATAGGATTAGTAATATCCTAGTATGAGTAAAGCAGAATGAAATTACACCTCGATAGACACATTTACATTTGAAGTATGTTTTTCTATATTTTAAAATATCTTTTCTGTGACCTGACACTTGATCTGCTAATTGCAGAAGTACTAGAAAAATGAGTTTCAGAAACAGGAGAAATGCAGAACCCGATCTGGAGGCTCTATTAAAGAGATATCGAAATCTGAACGGAGCATAGTTCTTGGGCAATGAATCTATTATTCAAACTCAAGCTTGGGTGAGCTCTGCAGAAAGAATTTTTGAGCGTATCCAGTTGAGAGATGATCTGAAAAGATTAGTAGCCTCTTAGGCGCTAAAAGAAGAAGCTTTGATCTGGTGGGAAACAATCATCAAAGATAATCCAGAAGGTGATATCACCTGGGACATATTCAAAGTGATTTTCCTAGAAAGATTTACTCCTCCTGAAGCGACGGAGCGATTAAGTGATGTATTTTCTTATCTGATACAAGGTGATATGACCATCCCAGAATATCATAAGAAATTCAACGAACTTGCTCACTTTGCTCCTCATCTGATTCAAGATCCAAGAGGAAAAATCTGAGATTTATTCATGGCCTGCAAAGGAGATATCAGAATAGTGTACTGAGGAATGTGAAGCTTCCTTTTTGTGAAATGATATACATGGCTTATCAGTATGAAGATCTCCATAAGAAAGGAATGTTACGTGACGAAGAAGAAGTCATTTCTAGTGACAAAGCAGAGTCGGAAACTGATATTCCCGAAGCCAGTACGAGATCTGAGGTCGGTAGGAAGCCCAGTGCCAAGAGGAAAAGGGCTGAATCTGGGAAAGAACCTGTAACGACAGCGCTATGCAGTAACTGCAGTAGGAAAGGACATCTCTCGATAAGTTGTAGATCTCTAAAGAAACAAGTAAAGGATGGGTCTAAATCCGGTAAGAGGTTACAAGAGAAAAGGGGATGCCATAAGTGCCATCAGGCTGGGCATATTGCGAAAAACTGCCCGCTATCTCAGAAATCTGAAGCAGTACAAGTGAATGAAGTGGCAGAAGTGCCTGCATCTTCGTCTGCTGAGGAAAGGTCTGATGTTTTATAAGGCACGCTCAATGTCAAGAACATTCTAGTTAAAGTACTGTTTGACACCGGCACGTCACGAAGCTTTATTGCAAAGAATGCAGTCAAGAAATTGGATTTGAAATTGAAGAAGCTCAAAGAACCAATGACTGTTCAAAATCCAGTTGGGGGTTCCATCGGTCTCAATTGGGTTTGTGGAGTGCCTGTCTCTTTTTCTTGCTATAAATTCCCTACTATCTATATTATCATGAATTTAATGAATTCGATCTTATTCTGGGATTGGATTGGCTAACCAGATATGAGGCGAAGGTTAGATGCGCCGAGAGAGTTGTTAAGGCCAAGGCACAATCGGGGAATTATATAACCATACCATGTGAAGTCCCGACATCAAATAGAAAAGACTTCTGGGCAGCTCTCGATGTTTCCCTTGCCCAAATGGAAAATGTCCCTGAAGTCACCGAGAATATTCCTGACCTCATCAAATATATTCCTGTCGTCAAGAACTATGCGGACGTGTTCGAAGAAGTTGTTCGCTTACCTCCGTAGAGAGAAATAGATTTCAAGATCGCTTTGATTCCCAATGCAAAGCTAGTAGTTCAAGCTATTCGAAGAATGTCCTTGAAAGAGAAGGAGGAATTAGACAATCAAACACGACAGCTAGTATGGAAGGGTCTGATCAGGCCTAGTTTCTCTGATTGGGGTGCAGCAGTGGTCTTTGTCCCGAAATCTGACGGTACTCTACGTCTATATGTGGATTATCGTGATCTATACAAACAAACAATAAAGAACAAATATCCATTGCCGCAGATTGATGATTTGTTAGATCGATTAAATGGCGCACAAGTATTTTCACGAATGGACCTAGCTACAGGTTTCCATCAACTTCGAATTGCCGAAGAGTGTGTTCCAATGACAGCATTCAGAGGTCCCGACTTATTCTACGAGTGGTTAGTAATGCCGTTCGGCTTATGTAACGCTCCAGCTTACTTCGTCGATCTGATAAACAGAGTATTCAGAGGAGTATTGAATAAATTTGTTCTGGTTTTTATTGATGATATTCTAATCTTCTCTAAATCAAAGGCCGAACATGAAAAGCATTTGGAACAGGTGTTAGAAATCCTCAGAAGGAATGTATTGAAAGCAAAGTTTTCCAAATGTATATTCAGGCAAGATGAAGTGAAATTTCTGGGCCACGTCATATCGAAAGAAGGAATCGCTGTGGATCCAAGCAAAATCATAGCTATTCAGAATTGGAAATAGCCCAGTACCCCCACTGAAGTCCGCAGTTTTCTCGGATTGGCTAGCTATTACCGGAAGTTCGTTAAAAACTTTTCGAAGATATCTGGTCATTTAACGAAGCTTACAAAGAAGCACTCTAAATTCAAATGGACTCCAGAAAGTGAGGAGGCTTTTGAAGAGCTAAAATTAAGACTAACGACTGCTCCAGTTTTAACTATCATCGATGGCAACCAGGATTTAAAAGTCTGGACTGATGCTTCTAGAGAAGGCCTTGGCGCAGTGTTAATGCAAAGGGGTCAAGTGATTGCTTATGCTAGCCGTCAGTTGAAGCCACACGAGAAGAACTATGTAACTCATGATCTTGAGTTGTTGGCTATTGTGTTCGCTTTGAAAATCTGGATACACTATCTTCTGGGTGAGAGATTTGAACTGTTTATAGATCACCAGTCGTTAAAGTATCTATTCACACAGAAGGACTTGAATCTGAGGCAGCAACGTTGGCTAGAGTTTCTTGCAGCATACGACTTTGAAATTATATACACCCCAGGGAAAGCCAATGTCGTGGCCGATGCGCTGAGCCGAAAGAAGGTAATGATCGTCAGCTTTATTATCACGACTTCCTTGATTGACAAAATATCTATTCTTCAAAAGGTGGATAACTTTATTAAGGATATGATTAAAAGGATTCAGAAAGGCGAACCCTCGTGTTTTCAAATAGATAATGACGAGACCCTGAGGTTGAAAGGAAGGATTTGTGTTCCTGATATCCCAGAGTTAAAAAGGGAAGTGTTAGACGAGTGTCACAAATCCAAGCTGAGTATCCATCCTGGTGTGGCTAAAATGTATAACGATCTCAAACGAACATTCTGGTGGAAGGCTATGAAAAGGGACGTTTCAATATATGTTAGCCGATGCCCTATTTGCCAGCTAGTCAAAAGCGACCAACAGAAATTGGCTGGATTGTTACAACCACTAGAAGTTCCTGGTTGGAAGTGGGAACATATTTCTATGGATTTTATTGATGGTCTGCCCAGGAACAGAAAAGGAAATGATAGTATTTGGGTGATCGTAGATCGCTTCACGAAGACCACCCATTTCATACCTGTCAGATCAAATAGAACTGCTCAGAGTCTGGCGTAGATATACTTCAGGGAAATAGTTAGACTACATAGAGTGCTGCTCAGTATAGTCAGTGATAGAGATACAATATTCACCAGCAAATTCTGGGAAGCATTTCACGTCGAGATGGGAACGAAGTTGAACTTGAGCACCGCTTATCATCCTCAGAAAGAAGGTCAGACTGAGAGGGTGAATCGTATTTAAGAAGATCTATTGCGGGCTTGTGTTATAGATTTCGGTGGATCATGGGAAGACCATCTGCATTTGGATGAATTCTCATATAACAACAGTTACCAGGCGAGCCTGACAATGTCGCCATTCGAAGAATTGTATGGTAGACCGTGCCGATCTCCTGCTTGTTGGGTCGAGCCTGGGAATAGACTTGTGTCAGGGCCATACATGATTTGAGAAGTTTCCAACAAAGTCGATTTTATTAAGAAGCGATTACTCGCCGCTCAAAGCCAACAAAAGAGCAATGCCGATAGAAGAAAAAGAGATATATCCTTTGCTGTTGGCGACTACGTATATTTGAAAGTATCGCCGATGAGAGGAGTTATCCGGTTCGGTAAAACTGGAAAGTTAGCGCCCAAATTCATTAGTCCGTTTCCTATTCTGGAACGGATCGGGACTCTCGCTTATAGGGTCAAACTGCCTGATTGGTTGCCTGGAGTCCATGATGTATTTCATATATCTCAACTTCGAAAGCACGTTCATGATCCAGACTTGATCGTGGAAGAAGCATCTCAACAGGATATTGAAATTACTCCAGAACTAGCTGTGAGAAGAGAGCCGCTAAAGATCATCGGCAAAGAAACCAAAGAGCTGAGGAACAAGAAGGTTCACTTAGTCAAAGTGCAATGGAGCGGAGATCCGCGAGATTGTACTTGGGAAACTGAGGAGAGCATTCAGAAAGCTTATCCTAGATGCCGAGTGGATATCTCTGATTGACTCCGGTGCAAGGTATATCTACCATACTTTGCATTACCATTTAATTCTCTACTCTGCTGTCATTTTCTTTCCATGGATGTGCACTTTTAATTCTATAGTCTAAATGATTTTAAAAGAATATAGAAATTGATTTATATGATTTTGAAAAGTTAAAAACAATTTGATTGTTGGTTGTGTGTGTGGTTGTAGATTGATTAATTAAAGTTATTAAAACGATAGTTAATTTAATCAATAATGGATTGAATAGTAGAATTGATTCGATTATATCACATATTGAACTGATTAGAAAATAAATAGAAATGTATATACATGTGCATTTTATATATTTGAACAGGTAAATGGATTAGCTGTTGAGTAAAGATTTTATTTGCGTGCCCGACAAATAGGTAAACCTTAATGAGTTGGATGCGAAATATTATTATATCAACTCCTGTGAGTGCCATTGGATGCAGAGTGCTGGTTTTTCTGTGTGAAATAATAAACGTCGCCATAGGATAGTAACAATTAATTTTGAACTACATTACATGGCATACTTCAGAAGATAGGCATACTTCAACATATACCACATAGGCATTTGGAGCTTGTGTGACGAGGTGGAAGATTTACCATACGAGCGAGAGGCTTATATGGCGATGACTATACTTTACAGGTTGAACTGATGACTGATATGGACTATTTAAATTGTAAAGATAAAATTGCCAGTTTAATAAAAATCCCACATGGGTCTGGAGTTGACAATAATCACGTCTCTCTAGTTATTAGATACGGCACATGGACTATTTATTTCCCACACGGGGCAGGGTGACGAGAATTTATTCTCTGGAGTTATTATCAATACATGCTCCCCTGTAAACACCAGAATATATCACTATAAATATGTGTATGCTTATTAGGATTTATTGGGTACCTAATACGGCCCAATAAATTTCCAAACATCTCTCCGTACAAAGGAGGTAATGGCGAAATTTTTCGAAAATTCCAGGTGTTAGCCAAATTTTTGAAGAATTTGAAATTTCTTAGAAACTGAAAAGTTGGAGAATTGAAGCCAGATCGAACGTAGAGTTGATTAATCAAACCACTTTCGGCTTTGTTCCTTTTCGGGGACGAAAAGTTTTAAGTGGGGGAGATTGTAACGACCCAGAAAATCTGAACCAATTTAATTTTTTTAAATTGGCTAAAATTATGGATTTTAAATATTTAAAATAAATATTTTAAATAATAGAGATGAAAAGTAAGTTGAATCGACAATTGAAAACGAATATAATTAATTATAATTATAAAAAAGGCCTGAAATGGCGCTGTAGTTTCAAAAATTGAATTCAAAATTTGTCGGACTGTACCGGGTGCAAAACAAAACGGATTTTAGTGAAACCAAAAATATTTGAATCTGTTAGTGAATACCTTTCTAACAAATCTGAAAAATCGAATTTTCATAACAGAAAGCAAAAGTTATGGCCAAATGAATTTTCAGAAAGGTCGCTATGGAATTTATATAGCCCGTGAAATTGACCATTTTGCATACGACCTCGGAATTCGACGAAACCACTTTTGTTGGATCCGGGATGTGAAGTTATTGCTAGGTTTCAAATTTCATAATTTTTGAAGCAAATATGTGAGCGTGACCAAGGAAAATGTGTTTTGGTCAATTACAGTTAAGTTGGATCGACCAGAAATGAGCCTTTTTGCAAACGGTCTCAGAATTCGACGAAACTAGTTT
This sequence comes from Allium sativum, assembly GCA_030737875.1. Lineage (NCBI taxonomy): Eukaryota > Viridiplantae > Streptophyta > Magnoliopsida > Asparagales > Amaryllidaceae > Allium > Allium sativum. The sequence continues at coordinate 738,955,000 of CM060909.1, read as the reverse complement.
TGTTGGGACCTTATCGTCAAAACATAGCTAGATTTATTTTTCTGGAATTTTTCGAATCTGTTTGTGGCCCTGGTAAATTGAAATGTACGTTCAAATTAAATATTGAATGTTTTATATTTTAATTTGAAGGAAAACTGACTGAAACAGTCGAATGGGCCTACGAAACAAATCCCATTGTGTTCGGAATTGGGGTAAAACGCAAGGAACGACAGTCGTTGGGTTTAGATTGGCGGTCGTGTCAGGAAGCCCATTTAAAACCTCCCCGACAAATCAAAAAAAAATTTAAAAAAAAATCCCCTTTTTCTCTCTCACCGATTAACGGCGGAAACCCCTTCCCACCTTCTCTCCTCAAATCCAGCCGCCTCCGCCACCTACAGCCACCGCCACCACTCGACTTGCCACCTCCTCCTCTTCAAATCAGGACGGACCCCACCCTCTTTCCCTTCGCCAGCGTCGAGAACGACGCCTCCAAAGTCGTCAACTTCCAATCGACGCCGAGATCGCCAGAGGCGATCGGATCTGAAGCCCCGACCATCGCCAGGAGCGCCACGCACCTCTCTTCCACGTCGCACCCTCTGATCTTCACCACGATTCACAGACTCGCCGCAAAATCCTAACCCTAGTTCGAACAGTTAAAAAAAGGTGCGACCTTTATTTATTTTGAACTGTTTTAAACACTCTATAGTGTTGCAAACCTTGTAAAAATCTTATCTTTTTGCTATGTGTCGAAATTCAGTGAAACAAGAGATAGTGGACTCGTGTGCACGTCTTCTGCATTTTAGAAGAGACCGCATATTTTTTTGAGCCTTCTGCTATTTTTGGTGGAGTGGAACCCAATGTGAGATTTCTAATTTATAAACAATATGGAAAACGACGATGTATAAATTATATAGTCGATGTATGAGTTATATAAGCGTTGTACACCTCTTGTATAAGCGTTGTATAAGTTGTATGTTCGATGTATAAGTTGTACATGCGTTGTAAAAATTATATATGTGTTGAAATAGAAGTGAATTGCTATATATATATATATATATATATATATATATATATATATATATATATATATATATACGCCCCTCGTCCACAAACCATGGATGATATTTATTGGTTGTGATTGGTGTGAAAATTGATTGATAGCGAATGGTTGTTTGGGATTGTTTGTGGTTGATATTGATTGATTGTGGTTGAAAAATACCCATTTGTGGTTTGAGAAATATTTGGTTGAAACCACATAGGATTAGTTTGTGGAAATGAAATAAATATATACATGCCCCCTGCATGCGAACTAGATGCATGATCCCCATTGTCAAAAACCGCGAGGTTTTAAGGTAGAGCGAGGTGCCGTACTAGGGACGGTCCCGGTTTTAACTACCCTGCCGTTATGCTGCCGAAATTTTGAATAATATTCATGTGTTTGAATTATTTTCATTTGCTGAAACTATATTTATTCGTTGAATAGAAAACCTTCATGTGTTGAATCGATATTCATTCGTTGATTAGAAATTCATGTGTTGAATGGTATTCATATTTTGAAAGAAATTGTTTTATAATAAAAATCCCATTTTTAACGTCAATATGAAAAGTATAAAATAATCCTGTTTTGAAATAAATTGTTTTACAATAAAAATCCTATTTTTATCCCCTATATTAACTATACGAAATAATCCGGTTTTGAAATAAATTGTTTTACCATAAAAATCCTATTTTATCCCTTATATTAACTATACGAAATAATAGTGTTTTGAAATGAATTGTTTTACAATAAAAATCACATTTTTATTATATAAACGAATTGTTAAAAATAGTGAAGTGTTGAAATAGAGGACAGTTAGATGAAAATATCATTTTTATCAAATGAATGAAAAGAATGTTGCTTTGAAATCGAATAATCGATATATATATATATATATATATATATATATAAAGAATTTATTAATCGAATAACAATGCTGCAGTTCGTATTTTGAATCCGTGATTTCAAACGATTAGTACGGGAGATCCGACCATCGGATTTTCCTGAAATCACAACCGTTGGGTTCGCTTTGGAAAAATCTTTCCGACAGCGCCAACTTTGTAAAAATCCAACGGTTGGATTTTCTGAAATGTTTAATTCAAATCTGAAGAAAAACAACGCCAGAATCGATTATATATATATATATATATATATATAATTATAATTAATCGAATAACGACGCTGCAGTTCGTATTTTGAAATCGAAACTTCAAATGATTGTACCGGGAGATCCGACCGTCATATTTTCCCGAAACTGGAACCGTTGCATTCGTTTTGAAAAGATCTTTTTTATGAGGTAAATTTTGTGAAGATCCAACGGTTAGATTTTCAGATATGTGTAAATCAAATCTGAAGGAAAACAGCGCCACAGCCGCGTTATGGCCGAAGCGTCGTTTTGAATAAATTGGCTGTTTTAAAATAAATAAAAATAGCGATAAATCGTTAGAAAATATTATAAATGATATGGATGTGATTTATAAATTAACTGAAGGTTGGCTAAGTCGAATGGTTTCCTGGATGTTGATCTGATGTTGGTTTCGGCCTTCGGGGTTAATATTTGGGAAATCATTCTCTTACTGATTGACGGTTAGTTACTAATGAATTGAAATGATGCATGTATATGTTAGTGTTGCACTTGTTAATTATATACACGAGTTGCTCAAAAAGACCGGGTTTATCCCATTCTGAATAACTGAATCGACTATAAGAAATCGAAGATGAAGACGGTGGTCGAAGACCAGAGATCTTCACCTCGTTTGTATGGTAACCGAGGTCCTGATTGGGAGGCATCCCGAAATATGGATAATGAGTGGTGATCGTCCAGACGTACGTGGTGATCGATGGGTTTGTAAGGTATTTAGTGCCTCCGGTTTCGTTCGGACCCAGAACGGACTTGTAAATGGACTGTGGGTCTGACATTGGATTTTATTCTGTGTTGATTGATCTCTGTTAAATATACATCTGTTTGGCGGCAGAGAATTTATTCTTTTGCTTAACGCCCTTCTCTGAAACACACGAGCTCAGAGGTTGTATATCGATGGACATCAGTCGCATGGCATGAATTGCTAGTGTGGCATGCCTAAGTGGAAAATGATCAGGGCTTCTGTTGAAAAGCAAAGTCTTGTGGTGATGATCAAAGCACCGCCTGTGTGGCGTAGCTTTGTGTATAACGTGAAATCGCGAGCCTCACACCCGGTATGAACCAGAAACAGAAGGAAGGACCTCAGGGAGGACATGCATTTCTTTCTAGTTAGAAGTGCCGTCAGTGGTTTTACACGCCTTGACGAGTTTGACTTATGTGGTTGTTGCTGTTGCGAGGCGCCTTGGTTTGATCGGACGATCCGGGTCCGATGGAGTCATTCGTTGGCTCACTTACGCCCCATAGGGCGGGGAAACGCATTGTTCATGTATTTTAATCCACATCGGTGGATCGGCCCTGTCGCTCCAAGGGCCCACCTGAGTCTGGGTCTTGTGGCTCGGGCTAGAGAGTCACGAATTCGGTAAGGACTATCTTTTGCCTTGGTTCATGACGGAAATCCAATTTCCAAATACGTGACTGTGCGGTTTTGATTGTATACCTATATATGGCGACATAGTGGTATGGGGCATTAATGCCGTCTATGATTGATAGTTATGATTTGAAATTGTTTTTAAAACATATAAACACTAGCAATAATATCAAATGCCTTTGTTTTATTCATATCAAGAATATTTTGGCCGTTATAAGGTAAAAACTCTATCCTCCGGTTTGCGTTGCATTGTGTGATGGGAACTGAGTCTTATAACGGCTTCATTTTTATAAAAAGCATAGCGTTGTTTCAAAGAATGATTTGTCTCAAAGGACTGGCAATCCAATGGAGTAAACCCGTTCCACGAAAGTGGCGTGGTTATGTGATTAGCCATATTATAAATGTGTTGAGTAGATTTCTCATACCAGTCCCATGACTGACTCGTAGTTTGTTTCACTTTCAAACTCGGGTGCCCCCTTTTTATACACGGGCAGCCTTGTATTCAGGTTTAGCTGATTCTTTCTGGATAGCTTGAGCTGAAGCTGGATTCTATCATTTATCTCTTTTTATGCTATTCAGCTCCTATTGTACATATTTTGTTTGTTTTCCGCTGTAGACATTTATGTATAGCTGGACTGTATTTGTACTAAGTAAGATCCTGTATACTGTGTAACTCTGATGATTACTTTTATCTAGTATATTCTATTGTTCATTATCTGGTGTATTTATTTAATTCTGTTCTGCTGTTATCTGTTTCTGTGTTATATTCCAAAGATTACCCTTGTCTCTGTCTGTATGGGAAATGGGGTCGTCACAGATGTGAAGACTTCCGGTCTTCAACCACCGTCTTCATCTTCGACATCTCATCGAATCGGTTATTCGGAATGGGTAGAAACCCGGCCTTTCTGAATAACCCACATATATGATAAACAAATGTTACACAAACACAACGAACGCCTCATTCCAATTCAGAATATTCTTTTATTCACAAAATCACATTCTTAGGGAAAGGTTCCCATTAATTTTATCCAAGATAAATTCTTCTAAATTTATTCTATAATCTTCCTTTGGATATCATTTTAAACTAGTCGAGATTAACAAGCCACACTGAAGTAATTATTTATTTTATTTCCCAATCCCAACCTATATATCCCATGGAGAAAACTGGTAATACTCCACATCTAACACCACGGTGTTATCGGTAAAATTAATTACCATTTCACATCAAATCTAATTAAAAATTTAACTATCGCTTTGGAGCAAAACTGGTGGTACTCCATTCTCGATCACCTTTCAGATTTGATAATTTAAATTATCAATTCACATTTTAATCTAATTAAAGAATCATTAAAACTCTACTTAGTTTTAATCCTTTCAAAAATCAACATCTTGCCTTTAACTGGGTTAAAGAACCAATGTCATCTAAAACACGATTCACGATAAACCATAATCACATTTGATATTAAATACAAGGCTCTGAATAGAAAATATATCGGCTATATTCAATATCAAATTCTGAAACCAACAAACATCGTATTGGAAATAACGATATAAAATATATCTTTCAAATTCCCATAACAATATCTGTATAGTCATGAAATCCAACATCGAAATATTCCGAAGATAATTTCAATTCAACTCCAGTCCAATCCGCGTATTGGGAATATTGATTATTTTTAAAATCACTTTCAAATTCAATTTATTTATTTTAGAAATAAATTGATTTTAATTCTAGTTCAAAACTAGTTCATTTCGACAAAAATATATTTTTATCCTTTCAAATGTGGAATTTTACATCCCAGTCCTTTCCAGTTCATATATTATGATTTTACACAAATTATAGATATTTTTAATAATTTTATCAAGGCCCGTACAGTCGATTTCCGCCAACGGCCATCGAACTGCACTTACAGCGACCTTTTCCAAATTTGATTTGGACATAATTCCAAATCCAACCGTTAGATTTCAAATTTCTAATATTCATTGGAAAGCTCTTTTCGATACGAACCCAACGGTTCTGGTTTTAGGAGAATCCGACGGTCGGATCTCCGGCAACGTCAATTCGAAGTTAATGGTCGGAATTCACGAACTGTCGCGGCGCGGCGCGTTCTATTCAGGCCATTATATATACATATACATATAATATATATTATATATATTTCATCGATTTCCTTTTAAAACGTATTTTATAAATCGTTTTAAATTCGTTTTAAAAACCATTTCAACTCTATATTCAATTTCAAATCAATTTCAATTCGTTTTCAATTTGATTTAAATTCAATTCGAATTCATTTTTAATTTTATTTCAATCCACTTTAATTCAAATTCATTTTAAATTCAATTCAATTTGAATTTACCTTATATTCAATTAAATTCGAATTCATTTCAAATTGATTTCAACTCAATTTCAATTCCATTTCAATTTAATTCAATTTGAATTCATTTCTATTCAATTCAAATTCAAATTCACTTTCTATTCAATTCGACTTCAATTTGAATTCATTTCAAATTGATTCAATTAAATTTCAATTTGAATTTTTTTGTTTAATTTAATTCGAATTTCTTTTCAAAATATTCAATTTTGAAATCACTTTTCAATATTCATTATAAAACGAATAAAATCGATAAAAAATATCGTTCGCGTCAAAATAATGCATCTCTAATCAACGTGGCTTTATATTTTTCAAAAACTCCTTTATTCTATTCAACAAATGAATATTTATTCTATTCAACACATGAATCTATATTTCTTTCAACACTTGACTAATCTCAACAAATGAGTACTGTCAACACCACTATTTTTGTTATATAATATATTTTATTTTCCCAATTGCAATGAGGCCCAATCAATTACCATATAATGTTAATTATATGGATCCCATATAACACGTGTATATCACAACAATGATAAATAATCAACCATCATCCAAAGTGCACAACACAACTGCATAAGCATCAAATATAAATAATCAACGCTTACACAGCCTGTCGACCAATCGATCGACATACAATTAAATAATTGGGATTAGTGTACGCCAAATTTCATCCAAACACCAATGTGGGGTTTCAAATCAACAAACACAGATTTTATTTGTGCAGTTGGGTGATGTGTAAAATTTATCATCCCAATCAATATCAGTCAAATCAGTGTATATAAACAAATCGGCTGATTTATTTATAAATATTCATTTATTCACTTTCACGTTAAAAATTATATTTTTAACGATAATTAATTTATTTCAACTATCTACATTTTATTATCGATTTCACATCAACATTACAAACAATTTTCACAACACATCAATCAAACAAACAAGCCATCCATGGTTTGTGGATGACAGGTGTCGGGTGCTGCTAAGCACCGTCTACATCCTAGTATATATATATAACTAGAAAAAGGAATTTTAGAGTGAGAAGTTCTCACCAATAGCTAATCCAATCATCTAGACCCTTCTTAAGTAGAAATCTTCGTCGTTCTCGCCTTTCGTCACTTTCGTTGCCCTTAGCCACTACATATATAAAAATCGAAATTTTACTTCGCTATTCAATATATAAAAATCGAATTTTTACTTCGCCATTCAATATGTAAAAATCGAATTTTTACTTCGCTATTCAATATATAAAAATCGAATTTTTATAATCACTCCATATGGATAAAATTCTATTTTTACCTCTCTACTATATAGATGAAAATTCTATTTTTTTACATTGCTACTATATAGATAAAATTCTATTTTTACATCGTTACTATATAGATAAAAATTCTATTTTTACATCATTACTATATAGATAAAAATTCTATTTTTACATCGTTACTATATAGAAAAAAATTCTGTTTTTACATCGTTACTATATAGATAAAAATTCAATTTTTACATCGTTACTATATAGATAAAAATTTCGCCTTTCAAAAATAAAGATTTCACCTTTTCAAAAGTAAAGATTTCGCCTTTCAAAAATAAAGATTTCACCTTTCAAAAATAAATATTTCGCCTTTCAAAAATAAAGATTTCACCTTTCAAAAATAAATAATTCGCCTTTCAAAAATAAAGATTTCACCCTTTCAAAAATAAAGATTTCGCCTTTCAAAAATAAAGATTTCACCTTTCAAAAATAAATATTTCGCCTTTCAAAAATAAAGATTTCACCTTTCAAAAATAATTATTTCACCTTTCAAAAATAAAGATTTCACCTTTCAAAAATAAAATAACATTTTCACTTAATCGCATAGTTAAAAACTTCAGTTGCTTCAAAAATAAAATCCCTATTTAGTTGTTTTATCGAGCATTACGATAATGACATGTAATTTGGACATTTAGGTGCTATGTTGATCTTGTAACCGATTTCAATGTTAGAAACTATATGATATAACTTATATGATAATCAAATATACATACATGATAATGATACGCAAAGCGTAACGATAAGGAATTTCGCTCGATCCGAATCGATCGCTAAACCGACCAAGACCGTTCGAAAACCCTGATTGTTATGAGAACACGACAAATCGGAATGCAAACAGAAGAACATTTCATTGTTTATTACAACAATTCCATCAGAGTACAAGAATATATAGAGTATGAATAAATATAACACAGAAAATATCAGAGATTTAAATTACATTTAAATACATCGCAGCGGAAAAACAATACAAAGCACAACTGGAAACAGATACACGGATACGGTGCTTTACGAATACCGCTTCAGCTGTAAATCAGGATCCTATGAATATAAATCTGCAAAACCAAAACTACTAGCTGCCCGTGTCAAAATGAGGGCACCCACAGTTTAGGTTAAAACAATAAACTCCAGGTCAGTCATGTGACTGGTGTGAGAACTAAAACAGTTATTAATCTTTATTTTAAAGTTCGGTAAATCAAGGGAGCACGCCGTATAACACGGAACGGTTTTCCTCCCAAGAACACCAGTGCATATGACAAAACAGCGCAATGCTTTTTGGAAAAATAAAGCTATTATAAGACCCAGGTCCTATCACACAATGCAACGCAAGCCGGGGGATAGGGTTTTCCCTTATAATAACCAAATATGCTTGATACGTTTAAAACAAATCATTTGATACTATTATAAGTGCATAGTGTATAAAACAACTTCAAATCATAAGTATCAATCATAGATGGCATCGGTACCATATATCATGTCACCATACCAGGCACTACTATCAAAACCGTAAAGTCACGTATTGGAAGTAGGGTTTCCATCTGTGAACCGAGGCAAAAGATAGTCCTCACCGATTCGAGACTCTCTAGCCCGAGCCTAAGGATCAGAGCTCGGGTGACCCTTGGATCATCAGGGCCGGTCCACCGATGTGGATTAAAATGCCTGAACACTGTGTTTCCCCACCCTTTGGGGCGTAAATGAGCCAAATGTCTCCATCGGCTCCACACAGTCACTGATATATCCGAGGCGCCTCGCAACAGCAACAACCACACAGGTGAAATAATATAAATGTCAGGGTTGGTAGGTCACTGACACCACCCTAGCTAGAAGGAAACGCATGCCCTCCCTGATGTCCTCTTCCGTTTCTGGTTCACAACCGGGGTGTGAGGCTCGCGAATCAACGTTACACAAAGCTATGCCACACATGTAGTGCTTTGACCATCAACCACAAGACTTTGCTTTTCAACAGAAGCCTTGATCAATTGCTACTTAGGCATGCCAAACAGGCAATTCACTCCATGCGATCGATATCCATCATTATATAACCCCTAAGCTCGTACGACTCAGAGAAGGGCGTTAAGTAAGAGAATAAACTCTCCGCCGCCAAACAGATACATATTTAATAGAAATAAATCACACAGAATAAAATTCAATGTCAAACACACAGTCCATTTACAAGTTCGTTCTGGGTCTGAACGAAATCGGAGGCACCTCGTACCTCGCATATCCATCGATCTCCAAGTACGTCTGGACGATCACCAACTGATTCCCTCCTCTTGGGTGTACAGCCCAATCAAGATCATCAGTAATCACCCAAATGATGTGAAGACCTCCGGTCTTCAACCACTGTCTTCATCTTCGACTAATCGTCGTATCAGCTATACAGAATGGGATAAACCCGGTCTTTCCAAATAACTCGCGTATTTTATATACAAGTGTTACACGAACGCAACATACGCCTTATTCCAATTCAGAATATTCTTTTATTCAAATATTCTTACACTTTGGGAAAGGTTCCCATTAATTTTATCAAAGATAAATTCTTTAAATTTATTCTTTAATCTCCTTTTGAATATCAATTCAAATTAGTCAGGATTAGCGAACCACACCGAAGTAATCATTTATTTTATTTCCCAATCCCAACCTATTCATCCCATGAAGTAAAACTGGTAATACTTCATATCTAATACCACGGTGTTATCGGTAAATTCAATTACCATTTCACGTTCAAATCTAATTAAAGATTTAACTATCGCCTGGAGCAAAACTGGTGATACTCCATTCTCGATTATTTCAATCTAATTAAAGATTCATTAAAACTCCACTTGGTTTTAATCTTCCCAAAAATCACTATCAATAACTATTTAACTTGGGAAATCATATCCTGTCTTTAACTGGGTTAAAGAACCAATGTCACTTAAAACACAGTTCACAATAAACCCCAAAATCACATTCAAATTCAATTCCAATTAAATACCATTTAATTAGTATACTTCATTAAATCTGATAAAAAGATTTATTCTTTTTCTCAACTGGGTTTAAGAACAGTGTTAATGAAGACACCGTTCACAACAAACCCCAATCACATTTGATATTAAATACAAGGCTCTGAATAGAAAATATATCGACTTATATTCAATATCAAATTCTATGACCAACAAATATCGTATTGGAAATAACGATATAAATATATCTTTCAAATTTCCATAATAATATCTGTATAATCACGAAATCCAACATCGAAATATTCCAAAGACAATTTCGATTCAAATCCATTCCAATTCAATCATGGAAATTCTGGTTACTCTCAAAACCATTTCAAATCCAATTTATTTATTTTAAAAATAAATGGGATTATAATTCTAGTTCAAAACTAGTTCATTTCGAAAAAAATCAATTTTTTACCTTTTCAAATATGGAATTTTTCATCTCAATTCTTTACAAATCATTTCTTATGATTTTACACAAATTATTACTATTTTTAATAATTTTATCAAGGCCCGTACAATCGAATTCCATCAACGGCCATCGAACTGCACTTACATCGACCTTTTCCAAATTTGATTTGGAAATAATTCAAAATACAACCGTTAGATTTCAAATCTCTAGAATTCGTTAGAAAGCTCTTTTTTATACGAACCCAACGGTTCTTGTTTTAGGAGAATCCGACGGTCGGATCTCCCGTAATATCCATTCGAAGTCAATGGTCGAAATTCGTGAACTGTCGCGGTGCGGCGCGTTCTATTCAGGCCATTTAATATATATATTATATATATTTCGTCGATTTCCTTTTAAAACGTATTTTAAAAACCGTTTTAAATTCATTTTCAAAACGATTTCAACTTCGTATTCAAATTCAAATCAAAATTGAATATTCCATATCATCGATATATAATTGATAATATTTTCAAAACGTTATATTTTGAAATCACTTCTTTTTCTATATTCATTATAAAACGAATATAATCGATATAAATATCGTTCGCGTCAAAATGGCGCATATCTATTCAACACGGCTTTATATTTTTCAGTAACTTCATTATTTTATTTAACAAATGAATATTTTCTTCAACACGTGAATTTTCTTTTATTCAACACATGAATATATATTTTATTCATCACATGAATTTTCTTTTATTCAACGCATGAATATTCTTTTATTCAACACATAAATGGTTTCAACACATGAATACTCTCAACACATGAGTATTGTCAACACATGACTATTTTGTTTATTCAACACATGAATATAATTTATTTTCTAAATTGGAATGAGACCCACTCAATTACAATATAATATTATTTATATGGATTCCATACAACACATGTATATAATAGCAACGATAAATAATCAACCTTCATCCAGAGTGCATTATACACTGTATAAGCATTAAATATAAATATTCAACGCTTATAACAGCCTGTCAATCAATCGATCGACATACAGCTAATTATTGGGATTAGTGTGTGTCCAATTTCATCCCAACACCCATGTGGGGTTTCAAACAATCAAACACAGATTTTATTTGTGCAGTTGGGCGATGTGTAATATTTATCGTCCCAATTAATATCAATCAAATCGGTGTACATAAACAAATCGTTCGATTTGTAAATGAATATTTATTTTATTTCAACGCATGAATATATATATATTATTTCAACACATGAATATATATTTTATTTCACAATCAACATTCAATTTTCACAACACAAACAATCACACAAGTCGTCCATGGTCTGTGGACGACGGGGAGCAGCTTATATATGCAGTTATAAAATAAATAACCGAACAGAAAATTTTATTGAGGATTTCTCACCTTGGGGTTCCACTCCTTCAGTCTTTCTTTCTGAACGGTTTGAATTTGCCCAAAATTTCAATGCGATCCTTTCCCGCTGTTCGTAGTAAAAATCGCATTTTTAATATGATGTTTATTTTAAAAATCACATTTTTATAATGGCACTTCATATATAAAAATCGTATATTTTTACAACGCTTCTTTCTATATAAAAATTATATTTTTATATCTTTACTTCTCATACAAAGATCGAATTTTTATCATTACTTTATATATATCAAAATCGAATTTTATCGCAACTTCATATATATATAAATCGAATGTTTATCGCTACTTCATATTTTTATTTCACTAAAAATAATATTTTTATAAAACTAGAAATATTTTCCTTTCATACGATAAAACCCTTATTTTTATGCGACTAAAATTTATATTTTTAGCAACTTAGAATAAAAAAATCACATTTTGATACAATCTAAAACTCACATCTCTAAGATAATAAAAATCAAATCTTTTTTTCTATATATCTTTAAAAATCATATCTTTTATAATAAAAATCTTACCTTTATTCATATATAAATCATACCTTTATATATTTAAAGGCTCATATCATTATATTTTCAAAGATTTGATTTTTTTGAACTAATGTATATAAATCAGATTTTAATATACATATATAAAAGAAGTAGAAATTAAAACAAGGCAAATTTATATAAAAAAAAGAAGCAAGAAGGCTCACTTGGTTTCACGTTGAAGAGAGGGGGGGTTCGACGCTGTTGGTGGAGGCTGGCGCAGGCAGGGATAGCGGCGGCTAGGCCTTGGTGGCGGCGACTTGGAGCAGTTGTGGTCTTGCGATTCGATTTGGGGGGTAGGGCTTAGGTGGGGTCCAAGTTTTAGAAGAGGGAAGCAAGGAGGGTGGCCGGAGGTTGGCTCGGCGGCGCTGGCGATCCGCTTGGGGGGGAGCGCGAGGCAGGGAGCGACGTTGGAGATGGAAAGAGGGGAGCGACGGGTCAACGCGGGTTTGGTTTTTTTTTCTTTTTCAAAGTTTTGAACGATGGGTAAGGGTAGGAGAGATAAGGAGCTTTGGGGTAAATATGTATTTTGTTATTTCAAAAAGCAACTTTTTATTTTGAACTCCAAACGAAACCCACCGACTGTCGTCTATAACTAATTACCCCCATTCCAAACGCAATGGGATATGTCCCGTAAGCCAATTCGACCGTTTCAATCAGTTTCCATCAAAATTAAAATTAAAATCTATATATTCAATTTTAACGTACATTTTAAATTACCGGGGCCACATACTAACTCTAAAAATTCCTGAAAAATTATTTCTAGCTTCATATTGACGATACGGTCCTAACAAAACTAATTTCGTCAAATTCTGCGATTGTTTGAGAAATGGCCATTTTCTGGTTGATCAATTTCAACTGAAACTGTCAAAACATGTTTTCATTTGTCACGCTCACATATTGATTCAGAAAATTACAAATTTTGGAATCTAGCAATAACTTGACATTCCGGTTCCAACAAAAGTGGTTTCGTCAAAAACAGAGGTCACTTGCAAAATTTTCATTTTTAAGGGTCAAAATTCCATAACGACTATTCTGAATTTTCAATTGGGTATAACTTTTTATCCCCCCTATGAAATTTCAATTTTTCTGATTCATTGGAAAGATATTCTCAATTAGATTCTAATATTTTTGGTTTCGCAAAAATCCGGATTATTTGGAATCTTGTACATTCATTTGAACTTTGAAATCGAATTTTCGAACTACCGCACCATTTTCAGTTCCTTTTATAAATATAAATAAATATTTATATTCTAACGACGATTCAAATAAATATATACGTTCTATTTCTATTCAAAATAAATTTCTCTTCGTCATTATTTAAAATAATTCATTTTAAATATTCAAAATTCATCAAAATTGCCAAAATAAAAATTTTAAATTGGCTCAGATTTCCGGGTTATTACAATCTCCCCCACTTAAAACTTTTCGTCCCCGAAAAAGGAATGAAGCTGAAAGTTGTTTTACAAACCTACTCAACTTCCATTGTTTTCGTTACGGCTTAAGTTCTTTAACTTTTTAGTTTCTAAGAACTTTTCAAATTTTTCGAAAATTTGGCTAACACCCTAAATTTTCGAAAAATTTCGCCATAACTTCCCCTGCACTGGAAGCTTCGGATATTTCAAATAGCCTCCCATGGCTCTCACCAATCTAAAAAGAAAAAGAAACAGCTAAGCGGCTAGCCAGTCGGCTCATAAAATCATCAAAAACCCAAGAAATACAATAAACATGTACCTATTTGTCGAGCACAATTTTATTCCTCTTCTCTAGCCTCTTTGCTATGACCTGTTCAATGTAAGTACATATATATGCATGAAAATGCGACTAATTTTCAATACAACTCAATATTTGGTCCAATTTGGCTAAAGGTTCAATATTTAATTAATCAACCAATACAATCATCAAACAATTAGTTGATTATCATTTCAAACTCATAATTTTGATACATATGCAGAAAATCATATTCTTGATACCAAATCACAACAATAAACCTATCTAGCTTTGGTTCTCACACCAGTCTAATGGAAACATATAGAAATCCCACTTTCGTCACTTGAACATAAATTCTGATGATGTTTCGAACCACCATCAGAACACCCATGGGCAACTAGAGTGTGATTCTATATCTATCCAGTACATTAAAACTACGAATACACGCGGATCAGACGTATACGCAAAATCTTTATATACTGCATTGTCCAAATTCAATATAAATAAATAATCAAATACGAATAATTGATTTAAATTTTCAAAAAAAAAATTGTTTTCATTTTAAAAATATACTCTTCACACTCGTTCGAGGATACTACTGATCCCATCTCTAACGAGTTATTCCCATTGGACATTACTAATCCAATCTCTGATGAATTCTTTCGTTTGGGTCTAATGTGTCTTGTTCTCCGAGCTTTGTAAACCAAAGCTCTGATACCACTGTAACGATAAGGAATTTCGCTCGATCCGAATCGATCGCTAAACCGACCAAGACCGTTCGAAACCCTTGATTGTTATGAGAACATGACAAATCAGAACGCAAATAGAAGAACATTTCATTGTTTATTACAACAATTCTATCAGAATACAAGAATATACAGAGTATGAATAAATATAACATAGAAAATATCAAAGATTTAAAATACATTTAAATACATCGCAGCGGAAAAACAATACAAAGCACAACTGGAAGCAGATACACGGATACAGAACTTTCCGAATACCGCTTCAGCTGTAAATCAGGATCCTGTGAATATATATCTGCAAAACCAAAACTACTAGCTGCCCATGTCAAAATAAGGGCACCCAGAGTTTAGGTTAAAACAATAAACTCTAGGTCAGCCATGTGACTGGTATGAGAACTAAAACAGTTATTAATCTTTATTTTAAAGTTAGGTAAATCAAGGGACCACGCCGTATAACACGGAACGGGTTTCCTTCCAAGAACACCAGTACATATAACAAAACATGTAACGACCCGGATTTTTGGTCGATTTATTTTAAATATTTAATATCATTTTAAATATTGTGTTGATAATATAAATGAATTTTTATATTAAGTTATCAATTTAAAAATCGATTTCGATTTAATATCGAATATATTAAATTATTGTAATACGAGATATAATTGAAATCAAAGTTTAAAACTGAATCAAAACAATTCAGATGACCGGTATAAATTCTATATGAATATATATACGATAATAATATTTTATTATCGAGAAATTTATTTGTTTGAATTTAAATTTAATTTAATATGGTTATTTTAAATATACATTCAAATTAAATTTTAGAAAATATTCTGTTGAGTTCAGCATAACGCTATAACATTGGAACGACGGTCGGTACGCTAAAATAGCGGTTCACGATTTTTAATTGTGAACCCCAATTTATATGATCAGTGGATAGGATCAAAATCAAATCGATATCTATTTAAAAAGGATAAAAATCCCTTTATTTCAAATCGCATTTAATAGAAATCAAATCATATTAAAAATGTGTACCTAACCTACCTCCTACAATGGTACTTTACGCAGAACGTTTCCTTCATGCCTAGTTTCTTCATCTATAAAATCGCGTAAACCCTCTCCACTTCTTCTTGCTGGAAACTGTAATCTGTGCTTCAGATCGAAACAAAATGACGCATTTCATTTTATTCACAAATCAAAATAAAAGGGATGTTTTCCCTTTTATAATTCTTCCCTCGGCAATAAAACCCGATTCCTTTCCCCTTTTCCTCAAAATCGATCAAAACAAAATCAAGAAAAAAGGGGCCACCCAAATTAAACGCGAATCAAATCCATCTGCTCGATCTTTATTTACAAAGTCGAATATGCTTTTTTCCTTTTCCTCAACATCACAAAGTTGCGATGTTCTATTTTCTACAGTATAAGTTAGGGCTTCAAGGTTTGGGAATTTGAGTACGACGGATATTCCAATCGGTGTTAGAGAAGTTTGAGCTAGGGTTTTTGCGTTTAAGATTGGGGAAGCTCACGATTTAGTGGTGAGAATGGATGGAACGGTCATCGTGATTTAGGGAGGAGGTTATCGCTGGCGTGGGTTTGTGCGAAGCTTTCTAAGGAGGTCGACATCGTTATTATTTAAAACTGGAATGGTTCGAATACATTGATGATGAGTTTGGTGACTTGGGTATCTGCAGTTGGAAGTATCGAGAATTCGATTTGTGTCCTTGGGGCGGGGCAGTGATGTGATGTTGGTAGTGTACTGGGTTAGGGAGTTCGACGATGTAATGTTGGAGATTAGTGGTGTAGTATAATGAGAAAGTTGAAGGGGAGCAAGCGGGTGAGGATTTGTTCGATAAACGGTGGAGGTTACGACAAGAATTGATGGTGTCCTATAGTTCGACAAACAGGTTGAGTCGCGATTTTTCTTTGGAGGAAGAAGGGTTAAGCACGACCAATTTTTGGTTAAGGTAATTGTTTATTTTTAATTTCGGTATATATAAACAAAACAGATTTAGGAATTTATATTTTAAGAGACATACTACCTCAATATTTATGGATATTAAATTTACCTTAATGTCTCTAGGTTTGTTAATAATCATAATGGTATTATTAGCCAATATAATTAAAATAGTTATAAAAAATTTAAGCTAATAACTATATCATATAAAATCACAATCAGACAATGAAGTGCATTGGACTCGTAGCAGCGATGGCTAGGCTATAGAGTCGAATTGAAGTAACAAGTAACCAGTTGGAATTTCCGATTAAATTAAACACTTGTTTAATTTAATTAGGAAAAATCGCTATTTCGACAAAACAAATAACGGTGAGTAATTCTCATTCATAAATTTATTTAAATTTATTTTTATCGTTAAAAATAAATTGTTGGTTGCCATGGATGCATTTTTAATTGCTTATCAGTGTTTGCTATTAAAAATATATTAGTTATTTAGGCTTGGTTGCTATTATATATATATATTCGTTTGGCGATTAGATTCCCGTAGTCTCATTAGCGGATGCCCGCAGTACCATTAGCGGATTATTACCCTATACGCCCCACGCTATGATAGTGGATGACCTTCATACCGCGATATCCTACCACGAAGCAGGATGGGTATTATTTCTGTTGACTAACGTTTATGGATGCAGGAAAACAGGTTGGAGTGATCCAACTGGATTCCTCAAAAATATTATTATTTGCTTGTTTCCACATATATTATCATATATGATTTGTTGATTGAAAATTTAGTGGTTTGATTGTTTAATTACCAGTGGTCTTGAATGTTGATCTATAAAATATTGTAAAAGAGATTTTGAGATTTTAAACGGGAAATTCTATTTTTCTAATAATAGAATTTGAAATTCGAATGGATTAAAAACATTGACTTGTTTTGAATAGAAAAAACAAGTACTGAAATTTATAAACAATGTTATATATATATATATATGAGATGGAAGTATTGAAATTTACTAACGATGTTTGTAAATTGGAAAATGCAGGGGATTAAATTGAATTTATAAACAAGGTTTATAAATGTAGTGGGAAAAATTATCATTGGATAATTTGAATATTTAAATTCAAATGTGAATTTAAAAATAGAAATGGGAAAATCGTTTTAAAGAAATAAACGATTGAATTTATTCTGATGTCCAGAATATAAATTGAACTAAAATAAATCCGTAAGGATTTATGATTTTGAATTTGATTAATTCGAATTAATTCAAATAGAATCTGAATGTTTAGAATTTGAATAGAATTTGAATATATAGGAATTGAAATAGAATTTGAATTTAAGGGAATTCAAATAAAATTTGAATTCAAAGGAATTCAAATGGATTTGAATAAAGAAAGTTCAAATGAAATTTGAATATAGAATTCAAATAGTTTGAAATGGAATTTGAAAATAGAATTTGAAAATAGAATTAGAAATGGGAATTTGAATATAGAAAATCAAATGGAGATTGAAAATAGAATTTGAATATAGAAAATCGAAGTATAAATAAATTGATTTCCAAGTTAGGGAAAATCGACAAATTTTAGAAGAACAGAAATATAACGTTGAATTGGGAAAATGATTTGATATACATTAAAAATATATCAGAATGAAGTTGAATTTATTATAGACGAAGTTTAAATGTTTATATTTATAAATATAATTAAAACGAACTCGCTGCAGCGCTGCAGTTCGAAAATTGGCGATTCGAACTTCAATTGAGTATATAGAACTCAATTGAAGTCGGAATTCTTTGAAACAAGAAACACCAGGACCGATTTGATAATAGTTTTCTAATGGAAAAGAAAAATCGGGATTTCGTCGTATAGATTTTGAGTTATATCAAAATCAAATTTTCAAAAAAAGCAGCGCCATAACCATTTAAAAACCATAACGGTTTATTTAATTTTATAAAAGGGTTTTAAGAGAATAAAATCCGAATTTCTATTTAGAAAAATTCATATTTGAGTTGTAAATTATATGTGAACTCAGGTGGAGTAATAAATTGATTTTTGAAACAGAAATCAGATTTTTGATTATTGAATAGAATTAACTAATTTGAATAGAAATTAGTTAATGAAATTTTGAGCTGATATTGGGCTTTGAATAAGTAAATTCGATTTGAAAATTTATATTCGAAATCAAAAAGGAAACTAGAATTTGAAATTGAAATTCAATTTGGTTATGAGCAAATTAAATATTTTGTTTGAACATGCTATGTTCAAACAAAGAAGTGGAATAGGCAAAATAGCTAATTAAAGAATAAATGAGCAAAACTGAATTCGAACGATTGGGTAGTGTTGAATTGAATTGAAAACAGGTGAGCATGTGTTAGACAGGTATGGAATGAAGTAAATGAAGATTTTAATTTATGTGCCCAACAAAAAGGTACATGTTTAAATTCATATATGAGATTTTATGCACCGTATCGGCAAGCCGCTTGGCTTTTCTTTTTCTTTTTGGAATGGTGAGGGCCATGGGAGGCTATTTGAAATATCCGGAAGCTCCCGGTACAAGGGAGGTAATGGAGAAATTTTTCGGAAATTTAAGGAGTTAGAATATTTTTAAGAAATTTTGATAGTTAGAAATAAATGTATCGATATATACAGAATTCGATAAGTAAACGAATTTAAAAATAGAATATTTCAAACAAAAAGGGAAATCGATAAGCTGGTAATAGAAGAGAAACATATACGTTTAAAAATGAATAAATGGGTTTTTATAATGTTGATTATTCCGGGTAAGTGGTTTTGTCTATTTTGAAGTTAAAGATGGTTTCAGTCAAGGTCTGAGAGGTAACTATACCCCAACTTAATTGATTTCATTTTTAATTGATAAATAGCAAGATCCAGCCTCGAAGAGAAGTGTTGGAAAATAGTTAGTTGAATAAAATATTTTGGGTTGTTGTAACGATGTTTTACACAGCACTCGTTTGAACCCAAGTGATGGAAATTTGGAAATATAAAAGTAAATATTTCCTGAGTATAATTAAAGTAGTCAGAAAAGAGATAAGTGATTGAAATTGTTTTCAATTTCAAATAGAATATATTTCCTAACTATAGGAAATAATGGAAGGTGATATATGGAATTGTTTTCCAAATAGCGAAAATGTCAAGATGATTATTGAAAATATTTGGTTAACAAATATTGACAAGGAAATGGAGAAGTAATTTAATTAATTAATGAAATATAAATTAAAAGGCCCAGTGATTGATGGATGTTATGGATGAATGTTTGTCTGTTTTTCTTCGATAGTTAAACAACCGACTATCGAAGTATTTGCCAATATCGTGGTCAATATGGAGAGACGGGTTGGATTATTATCCGTGAACCACTCCGTATTGGCAGTTGCGTTGCGAATCAGATTATATGAAGATAATCGAAGACGGTGTAAAGTGCAAGGATGTTTTCTATTAATAGAAATTATGCCATCAGTTTCGTTCAGTCCCAGAACGAACATATATGGATGAATGTCTGACAAAGTATTTCCAATGATCGCATGAGTTGGTCTGTACAAATGTATATGGTTGCAACAGATTTATTCCCTTACCATAACATCCGGAATATTTGTGCAAATCAATTAGTGATTAACGGATTTGACAATGTGGCATTCAAAGTGATTGTGCTATCAATGAATTGCAAGAAATCGTAGCCTCAGGCCTCAACAACCGGCAAATGACAAAAATCGGGCAGGCAGCATGGCTATGTGGGTCGCTCCCATTAGGGTGTATTATCACCTATCTAGAGATTCATTTAATTCCTTATTTTATTCGATGCTGTCCCATTCGGGAGACGGTTGCTGATCCCAACCGTTGGTGATATACATTCGATACACTCAAGCGAAATGAGTGGTCGGTCATGTGTGGGCCGGGTTGCAAGATGTTCTTGTTGAACCCAGTGTATTCCTCTCTAGAGATACACTAGCGGAAGGTGGTTCCATACCTTGTCATGTTGGAAAACCAATCTCCAATAAGCGCCCTGTGGTTTTTGATTTTATATTAAATATGGAGCGTGAGATGCAAGCGTTCCACTATATTCTATTTATTTGATTTAGACACTAGTATAATATCACTGGATTTTTGTATCAAAAGTGTTTTGGGTTATAGTAAGGTAAAAACCGTCCATGTTTATGTGTGGGCTGGTCTTACTATTATCGTTCCTTTCGAAAGAAATTTGAAAGTTAAACAAATGGTTGGAGTTTAAAACACAAGTCCCATGACTGACACATAGTTTATTTTGTTTGTTTTCCCTAAACTCTTGGGTGCCCGAATTTGTACGGGCAGTCAAGTAGTCGGGATTTTACAAATTCATTTGGAGGAGCCGGAAGTAGGAGGCTTCACCAATTAGCTATAGATTATCATATTTCCGCTGTGTACTATGTTGTATATGGAAACAGGTGTTTATAACTGCTTCAGGAATAACTGTTGTGCTCTGATGATGGTATGTATATAAAGTTACTGATTTGTATTTCAAAAGTTATGTTATATAATATATTTTATTCGTTCCGCTGTGAGGTTTGTCTTCTTTGTTTTCTTCTATTCTAATATTCATTTCTTTTTATTTCTCATCTTCTAACTTCTTTCTAATAATGATTCGTATTTCTATGCAATTTGGGCTGGACGCGTGGTGTTATTAGTCAACTCAGATAGTACAGATTTGCGGGTCATTACAGTTGGTATCAGAGCTTAAATTGAGCGAATACCTAGGCTTTGGTGGGATGTGCTCATTAGAGATAGGGTCGGTAGTACCCTAGAATGAGTTGAGTGTATATATATGAGAGCGCGTATTTGTTAATTGATATACAAACTATTTTATATTAGGTTGGCTAGTCTGTTGAGTGGTTTAGGAATTCTAATCGAATTGTGGGACGCCACGAAGTCGATAGGAATTTCTAAATACTTGAACGGAGAAATTCAACACGATACTGCTTTTAAGTGGGTAAATGAAATAATTTTACCCAAAATTCTACTTTGATAGTAAGGGAATAATTTTCTGAAATTATTATAATACATGAATGTGTTGGTTGTTATTATAATCAAATGAGATTATAAGAAATGAAATGGTTATATAAAACCAAATAGAATTTGTATATGAATGAAATATACAAATGAGATGAATTAAATTGAATTCAAACCAGAATTTGGATTTTTAAATCTTGGGAAGTTGGAAAATATTTTTGAAATATATATTAAAATAATATTGCTTTGTTTTTAAAGGATTTTTAAATAAAAATCATTTTTGAATGGATTTTAAAAGTGATAAAGCATTGAATTCACTTCAGTCGCAAGAAAATAATTCTGATAATGACTGCAGCATTATCAGTGTTCATTTTCGAGTTCTAAGTGATGAATTGCTACCGTAGAAAACTTTTTGATGAAAATCTGTTTAAAGGAAAACAAATTGGTTTGAAAATTCAAATGTTTTGAATTTGAGATGGAAATAAATATATGTATATATTTATGTGATTTTGAAAGGATTTAAAATGAAATCCCAGGAATGTGAATGTGGAAATTTAAATGAATCAAAGTGAATAAATTGGGTCAGAATCAAGTTGGATGAATTAGAATGCATATAAAAGAAAACCAAAAGTTATGGTGGAAATAAATTTGTTGAAATATGAGGAGTCGAGTTTCAACATAAGTGAGATTTTGAAAGGTTAACGGATTTGTACCATTTTTCCTACCTTAGCAATTTCGAGGACGAAATTATTTTAAGGGGGGAAGAATGTAACGACCCAGATTTTTGGTCGATTTATTTTAAATATTTAATATCGTTTTAAATATTGTGTTGATAATATAAATGAATTTTTATATTAAGTTATCAATTTAAAATTAGATTTCGATTTAATATCGAATATATTAAATTATCGTAATACGAGATATAATTGAAATCAAAGTTTAAAACTGAATCATAACAATTCAGATGACTGGTATAAACTCTACTTGAATATTTATACGATAATAATATTTTTTTATCAAGAAATTTATTTGTTTGAATTTAATATGGTTATTTTAAATATATGTTCAAATTAAATTTCAGAAAATATTCTGTTGAGTTCAGTATAACGCTATAATATTGGAACGATGGTCGGTACGCTAAAATAGCGGTTCACGATTTTTAATTGTGAACCCCGATTTATTTGATCAGTGGATAGCATCAAAATCAAATCGATATCTATTTAAAAAGGATAAAAATCCCTTTATTTCAAATCGCATTTAATAGAAATCAAATCACATGAAAAATGTGTACCTAACCTACTTCCTACAATGGTACTTTATGCAGAACGTTTCATTCATGCCTAGCTTCTTCATCTATAAAATCGCGTATACCCTCTCAAATTCTTCTTGCTGGAAACTGTAATCTGTGCTTCGGATCGAAACAAAATGACGCATTTCATTTTATTCAAAAATTAAAATAAAAGGGTTGTTTCCCCTTTTACAATTCTTCCCTCAGCAATAAAACCTGATTCCTTTCCCCCTTTCCTCAAAATCGATCAAAACAAAATCAAGAAAAAAGGGGCCACCCAAATTAAACGTGAATCAAATCCATCTGCTTGATCTTTATTTACAAAGTCGAATATGCCTTTTTTCCTTTAACTCAATATCACAAAGTTGCGATGTTCGATTTTCTACAGTATAAGTTAGGGCTTCAAGTTTTGGGAATTTGAGTACGATGGATATTCCAATCCGTGACAGAGAAGTTCCAGCTAGGGTTTTTGCGTTTAAGATTGGGGAAGCTCGCGATTTAATGGTGCGAATGGATGGAACGGTCATCGTGATTTAGGGAGGAGGTTATCGCTGGCGTGGGTTTGTGCGAAGCTTTCTAAGGAGGTCGACATCGTTATTATTTAAAACTGGAATGGTTCGAATACATTGATGATGAGTTTGGTGACTTGGGGATCGGCAGTTGGAAGTATCGAGAATTCGATTTGTGTCCTTGGGGCGGGGCGGTGATGTGATGTTGGTAGTGTACTGGGGTTAGGAAGTTCGACGATGTAATGTTGGAGATTGGTGGTGTAGTATAATGAGAAAGTTGAAGGGGAGCAAGCGGGTGAGGATTTGTTCGATAAACGGTGGAGGTTACGGCAACAATTGATGGTGTCCTATAGTTCGACAAATAGGTGGAGTCGTGATTTTTCTTTGTAGGAAGAAGGGTTAAGCATAACTAATTTTTGGTTAAGATAATTGTTTATTTTTAATTTCGGTATATATAAACAAAACAGATTTAGGAATTTATATTTTAAGAGACATACTACCTCAATATTTATGGATATAAAATTTACCTTAACGTCTCTAGGTTAGTTAAAAATCATAATGGTATTATTAGCCAATATATTTACAATAGTTATAAAATTTTTAATCTAATAACAATATCATATGAAATCACAATCAGACAACGAAGTGCATTGCACTCATAGCAGCGATGGCTAGGCTATAGAGTCGAATTGAAGTAACAAGTAACCAGTTGCAATTTCCGATTAAATTAAACACTTGTTTAATTTAATTAGGATAAGTCGCTATTTCGACAAAACAAATCACGGTGAGTAATTCTCATTTAGAAATTTATTTAAATTTATTTTTATCGTTAAAAATAAATTGTTGGTTGCCATGGATGCATTTTTAATTTCTTATCAGTGTTTGCAATTAAAAATATATTAGTTATTTAGGCTTGGTTGCTATTATATATATTTGTTTGGCGATTGGATTCCCGCAGTCTCATTAGTGGATGCCCGCTGTACCATTAGCGGATGATTACCCTATACGCCCCACGCTATGATAGTCGATGACCTTCATACCGCGATATCCTGCCACGAAGCAGGATGGGTATTATTTCTGTTGACTAACGTTTGTGGATGCAGGAAAACAGGTTGGAGGGATCCAACTGGATTCCTCAAAAATATTATTATTTGCTTGTTTCCACATATATTATCATATATGATTTGTTGATTGAAAATTTAGTGGTTTGATTGTTTAATTACCACTGGGCCTGAATGTTGATCTATAAAAATATTGTAAAAGAGATTTTGAGATTTTAAACGGGAAATTCTATTTTTCTAATTATAGAATTTGAAATTCGAATGGATTAAAAACATTGACTTGTTTTGAATAGATAAAACAAGTACTGAAATTTATAAACAATGTTATATATATATATAGGAGATGGAAGTATTGAAATTTACAAACGATGTTTGTAAATTGGAAAATGCAGGGGATTGAATTGAATTTATAAACAAGGTTTATAAATGTAGTGGGAAAAATTATCATTGGATAATTTGAATATTTAAACACAAATGTGAATTTAAAAATAGAAATGGGAAAATTGTTATAAAGAAATAAACGATTGAATTTATTCTGATGTCCAGAATATAAATTGAACTAAAATAAATCCGTAAGGATTTATGATTTTGAATTCGATTAATTCGAATTAATTCAAATAGAATTTGAATATATAGAATTTGAATAGAATTTGAATATATAGGTATTGAAATAGAATTTGAATTTAAAGGAATTCAAATATAATTTGAATTCAAAGGAATTCAAATGGATTTGAATAAAGAAAGTTCAAATGAAATTTGAATATAGAATTCAAATAGTTTGAAATGGAATTTGAAAATAGAATTTCAAAATAGAATCTGAAATGGGAATTTGAATATAGAAATCCAAATGGAGATTTAAAATAGAATTTGAATATAGAAGATCGAAGTATGAATAAATTTATTTCCGAGTTCGGGAAAATTGAAAATTTTTAGAAGATCGGAAATATTACGTTGAATTGGGAAAATGTTTTGATATACATTAAAAATATATCAGAATGAAGTTGAATTTATTATAGACGAAGTTTAAACGTTTATATTTATAAATATAATTAAAACGAACTCGCTGCAGCACTGCAGTTCGAAAATTGGCGATTCGAACTTCAATTGAGTATACAAAACTCAATTGAAGTCGGAATTATTTGAAACAAGAAACGCCGGGACCGATTTGATAATGTTTTTCAAATGGAAGAGAAAAATCGGGATTTCGTCGTATAGATTTTGAGTTATATCAAAATCAAATTTTCAAAAAAGCAGCGCCATAACCATTTAAAAACCATAACGGTTTATTTAATTTTATAAAAGGGTTTTAAGAGACTAAAATCCGAATTTATGTTTAGAAAATTTCAGATTTGAGTTGTAAATTATATGTGAACTCAGGTGGAGTAATAAATTGACTTTTGAAACAGAAATCAGATTTTTGATTATTGAATAGAATTAACTAATTTGAATAGATATTAGTTAATGAGATTTTGAACTGATATTGGGCTTTGAATAAGTAAATTCGATTTGAAAATCTATATTCGAAATCAAAAAGGAAACTAGAATTTGAAATTGAAATTCAATTTGGTTATGAGAAAATTAAATATTTTGTTTGAACATGCTATGTTCAAACAAAGAAGTGGAATAGGCAAAATAGCTAATTAAAGAATAAATGAGCAAAACTGAATTCGAACGATTGGTAAAGTATATGAAGATTTTAATTTATGTGCCCGACAAAAAGGTACATGTTTAAATTCATATATGAGATTTTATGCACCGTATCGGCAAGCCGCTAGGCTTTTCTTTTTCTTTTTGGATTGGTGAGGGCCATGGGAGGCGATTTGAAATATCCCGAAGCTCTCGGTACAAGGGAGGTTATGGCGAAATTATCCGAAAATTTAAGGAGTTAGAATATTTTTAAGAATTTTGATAGTTAGAAATAAATGTATCGATATATACAAAATTCGATAAGTAAACGAATTTAAAAATAGAATATTTTAAACAAAAAGGGAAATCGATAAGCTGGTAATAGAAGAGAAACATATACGTTTAAAAATGAATAAATGGGTTTTTATAATGTTGATTATTCGGGGTAAGTGGTTTTGTCTGTTTTGAAGTTAAAGATGGTTTCAGTCAAGGTCTGAGAGGTAACTATACCCCAACTTAATTGATTTCATTTTTAATTGATAAATAGCAAGATCCAGCCTCGAAGAGAAGTGTTGGAAAATAGTTAGTTGAATAAAATATTTTGGGTTGTTATAACAATGTTTTACTCAACATTCGTTTGAACCCAAGTGATGGAAATTTGGAAATATAAAAGTAAATATTTACTGAGTATAATTAAAGTAGTCGGAAAAGAGATAAGTGTTTGAAATTGTTTTCAATTTTAAATAGAATATATTTCCTAACTATAGGAAATAATGGAAGGTGATATATGGAAATGTTTTCCAAATAGCGAAAAGGTCAAGATGATCATTGAAAATATTTGGTTAACAAATATTTACAAGGAAATGGAGAAGTAATTTAATTAATTAATGAAATATAAATTAAAAGGCCCAGTGATTGATGGATGTTATGGATGAATGTTTGTCTGTTTTTCTTCGATAGTTAAATAACCGACTATCGAAGTATTTTCCAATATCGTGGTCAATATGGAGAGACCAGTTGGATTATTATCCGTGAACCACTCCGTATTGGCAGTAGCGTTGCGAATAAGATTATATGAAGATAATCGAAGAAAGTGTAAAGTGCAAGGACTTTTTCTATTAATAGAATTTGTGCCTTCGGTTTCGTTCAGTCCCAGAACGAACATATATGGACGAATGTCTGACAAAGTATTTCCAATGATCGCATGAGTTGGTCTGTACAAATGTATATGGTTGCAATGGATTTATTCCCTTAGCATAACATCCAGAATATTTGTGCAAATCAATTAATGATTAATGGATTTGACAATGTGGCATTCAAAGTGATTGTGCTATCAATGAATTGCAAGAAATCGTAGCCTCATGCCTCAACAACCGGCAAATGACAAAAATCGGGCAGGCAACATGGCCATGTGGGTCGCTTTCATTAGGGTGTGTTATCACCTATCTAGAGATTCATTTAATTCCTTATTCTATTCGATGCTTTCCCATTCGGGAGACGGTTGCTGATCCCAATCGTTGGTGATATACATTCGATACACTCAAGCGAAATGAGTGGTCGGTCATGTGTGGGCCGGGTTGCAAGATGTTCTTGTTGAACCTAGCGTATTCCTCTCTAGAGATACACTAGCAGAAGGTGGTTCCATATCTTGTCATGTTGGAAAACCAATCTCCAATAAGCGCCCTGCGGTTTTTGATTTTATATTATATATGGAGTGTGAGATGCAAGCGTTCCGCTAGATTCTATTTATTTGATTTAGACGACGGTATTTTGTAAATACGTAATTATCTTGAATATATCAACCATTACTTTATTTTCCGATCGCCTGGAAGGGATAAAAGAAACATCTTGTTTTTTCTTCAAAAATTTCTGATCTCTAGTGGACCTCTCAGTAGGATTCGAACCCAGCTGAAACTAGTATAATATCACTGGATTTTTGTATCAAAGTGTTTTGGGTTATAGTAAGGTAAAAATCGTCCATGTTTATGTGTGGGCTGGTCTTACTATTATCTTTCCTTTCGAAAGAAATTTTGAAAGTTAAACAAATGGTTGGAGTTTACTCACACCAGTCCCATGACTGAAACATAGTTTATTTTGTTTGTATTCACTAAACTCTTGGGTGCCCAAATTTGTACGGGCAGTCAAGTAGTCGGGATTTTACAGATTCATTTGGAGGAGCTGGAAGCAGGAGGCTTCACCAATTAGCTATAGATTATCATATTTCCGCTGTGTACTATGTTGTATCTGGAAACATGTATTTATAACTGTTCCAGGAATAACTGTTGTGCTCTGTTGACGGTATGTATATAAAGTTACTGATTTGTATTTCAAAAGTTATGTTATATAATATATTTTATTCGTTCCGCTGTGAGGTTTGTCTTCTTTGTTTTCTTCTATTCTAATATTCCTTTCTTTCTATTTCTCATCTTCTTACTTGTTTCTAATAATGATTCGTATTACTGTGCAATTTGGGTTGGACGTGTGGTGTTATTAGTCAACTCAGATAATACAGATTTGCGAGTCGTTACAAAACAGCGCTATGCTTTTTGGAAAAATGAAGCTATTATAAGACCCAGGTCTTATCACACAATGCAACACAAGCCGGGGGATAGGGTTTTCCCTTATAATAGCCAAACAAGCTTGGTACGTTTAAAAAAAATCATTTGATACTATTATAAGTGCATAGTGTATAAAACAAATTCAAATCATAAGTATCAATCATTGACGGCATGGGTACCATATATCATTTCGCCATACTAGGCTCTACAATCAAAACCGCAAAGTCACGTATTGGAAGTTGGGATTCCATCTGTGAACCGAGGCAAAAGATAGTCCTCACCGATTCGAGACTCTCTAGCCCGAGCCTTAGGATCAGAGCTCGAGTGACCCTTGGATCGTCAGGGCCGGTCCACCGATGTGGATTAAAATGTCTTAGCACTGCGTTTCCCCACCCTTTGGGGCGTAAATGAGCCAAATGGATCCATCGGCTCCACACAGTCACCGATATATCCGAGGCGCCTCGCAACAGAAACAACCACACAGGTGAAAATAATATAAATGTCAGGGATGGTAGGTCACTGACATCACCCTAGCTAGAAGGAAACGCATACCCTCCCTAATGTCCTCTCCCATTTCTGGTTCACAGCCGGGGTGTGAGGCTCGCGAATCAACGTTACACAAAGCTATGCCACACAGGCGGTGCTTTGATCATCAACCACAAGACTTTGCTTTTCAACAGAAACTTTGATCAATTGCCACTTAGGCATGCCACACAGGCAATTCACTCCATGTGATTGATATCCATCAATATATAACCCCTGAGCTCGTACGTCTCAGAGAAGGGCGTTAAGAAAGTGAATAAGTTCTCCGCTGCCAAACAGATATATATTTAATAGAAATCAATCACACAGAATAAAATCCAATGTCAGACACATAGTCCATTTACAAGTTCGTTCGGGGTCTGAACGAAACCGGAGGCACCTTGTACCTCGCATATCCATCGATCTCCAAGTACGTCTGGAAGATCACCAACTGATTCCCTCCTTTTGGGTATACAGCCCAATCAAGATCATTAGTAATCACCCAAATGATGTGAAGACCTCCGGTCTTCAACCACCGTCTTCATCTTCGACTAATCGTCGTATCAGTTATTCAGAATGGGATAAACCCGGTCTTTCCGAATAACTCGCGTATTTTATAAACAAGTGTTACACAAACACAACATACGCCTCATTCCAATTCATAATATTCTTTTATTCAAATATTCTTACACTTTGGGAAAGGTTCCCATTAATTTTATCAAAGATAAATTCGTTAAATTTATTCTTTAATCTCCTTTTTAATATCAATTCAAATTAGTCGGGATTAGCGAACCACACCAAAGTAATCATTTATTTTATTTCTCAATTCCAACCTATTCATCTCATGAAGTAAAACTAGTAATACTTCATATCTAACACCATGGTATTATCGGTAAATTTAATTACCATGTCACGTTCAAATCTAATTAAAGATTTAACTATCGCTTGGAGCAAAACAGGTGATACTCCATTCTCGATTATTTCAATCTAATTAAAGATTCATTAAAACTCCACTTGATTTTAATCTTCCCAAAAATCACTATCAATGATTATTTAACTTGGGAAATCATATCCTGTCTTTAACTGGGTTAAAGAACCAATGTCACTTAAAAAACGGTTCACGATAAACCCCAAAATCACATTCAAATTCAATTCCAATTAAATACCATTTAATTGGTATACTTCATTAAATCTACATAAAAAGATATAATCTTTATCTCAACTGGGTTTAAGAACAGTGTTAATGAAGACACCGTTCACGACAAACCCAAATCACATTTGATATTAAATACAAGGCTCTGAATAGAAAATATATCGGCTTATATTCAATATCAAATTCTACGACCAACAAATATCGTATTGGAAATAACGATATAAATATATCTTTCAAATTTCCATAACAATATCTGTATAATCACGAAATCCAAAATCGAAATATTCCAAAGACAATTTCGATTCAAATCCATTCCAATTCAATCATTGGAAATTCAGGTTACTTTCAAAACCATTTCAAATCCACTTTATTTATTTTAAAAATAAATGGGATTATAATTCTAGTTCAAAACTAATTCATTTCGATAAAAATATAATTTTTATCTTTTTAAATATGGAATTTTTCATCTCAATTCTTCACTAATCATTTCTTATTATTTTTCACAAATTATTACTATTTTTAATAATTTTATCAACGCCCATACAGTCGAATTCCATCAAAGGCCATCGAACTGCACTTACAGCGACCTTTTCCAAATTCGATTTGGACATAATTCCAAATCCAACAGTTAGATATCAAATCTCTAATATTCGTTAGAAAGCACTTTTCGATACGAACCCAACGGTTCTGGTTTTAGGAGAAGCCGACGGTCAGATCTCCTGTAATATCCATTCGAAGTCAATGGTCGAAATTCGTGAACTGCCACGGTGCGGCGCGTTCGATTCAGGCCATTTAATATATATAATATATATATTATATATATTTCGTCGATTTCCTTTTAAAACGTATTTTAAAAACCGTTTTAAATTCATTTTCAAAACGATTTCAACTTCATATTTAATTTCAAATCAAAATTGAATATTCCATATCGTCAATATATAAACGATAATATTTTCAAAACGTTATATTTTGAAATCACTTCCTTTTCTATATTCATTATAAAAACGAATAAAATCGATATAAATATCGTTCGCGTCAAAATGGCGCATATCTAATCAACACGGCTTTATATTTTTCAATAACTTCATTATTCTATTCAACAAATGAATATTTTCTTCAACACATGAATTTTCTTTTATTTAACACATGAATATATATTTTATTCAACACATGAATTTTCTTTTATTCAACACATGAATATTCTTTTATTCAACACATGAATGGTTTCAACACATGAATATTCTCAACACATGAGTATTGTCAAAACATGACTATTTTGTTTTTCAACACATGAATATAATTTATTTTCTAAATTGGAATGAGACCCACTCAATTACCATATAATATTATTTATATGGATTCCATGCAACACATGTATATAATAGCAACGATAAATAATCAACCATCATCCAGAGTGCATTCTACACTGTATAAGCATCAAATATAAATATTCAATGCTTATAACAATCTGTCAATCAATCGATCGACATACAGCTAATTATTGGGATTAGTGTGTGTCCAATTTCATCCCAACACCCGTGTGGGGTTTCAAACAATCAAACACAGATTTTATTTGTGCAGTTGGGCGATGTGTAAAATTTATCATCCCAATCAATATCAGTCAAATCGGTGTACATAAACAAATCGTTCGATTTGTAAATGAATATTTATTTTATTTCAACACATGAATATATATTTGATTTCAATGCACGAATATATATATTATTTCAACACATGAATATATATTTTATTTCATAACCAATAGTCAATTTTCACAACACAAACAATCACACAAGTCGTCCATGGTCTGTGGACGATAGGGAGCAGCTTGTATATGTAGTTATAAAATAAATAACTGAACAGAAAATTTTAGTGAGGAGTTCTCACCTTAGGGTTCCACTCCTTCAGTCTTTCTTTCTGAATGGTTTGAATTTGCACAAAATTTCAATGCGATCCTTTCCCGCTGCTCATGTTTTAAAAATCACATTTTTATAATGGCACTTCATATATAAAAATCATATACTTTTACAACGCTTCTTTCTATATAAAAATTATATTTTTATATCTTTACTTCTCATACAAAGATCGAATTTTTATCATTACTTCATATATATCAAAATCGAATTTTATCGCTACTTCATATATATATAAATCGAATTTTTATCGCTACTTCATATTTTTATTTCACTAAAAATTATATTTTTATAAAACTAGAAATATTTTCCTTTCATACGATAAAACCCTTATTTTTATGCAACTAAAATTTATATTTCTAGCAACTAAAAATATTCCTACATAGAATAAAAAAATCACATTTTGATCCAATATAAAAGTCGCAACTCTATGATAATAAAAATCTAATCTTTTTTTTTATATATATTTTTAAAACTCCTATCTTTTATAATAAAAATCTTACCTTTATTCATATATAAATCACATCTTTATATTTTTAAAGGCTCATATCATTATATTTTCAAAGATTTGATTTTTTTTTCTAAACTAATGTGTAACAACCGGAATTTTAATTACATGTTGAAACTAGAAATCAGGGTATAATTAATTTTTAAAATAAGAATCAAGGGAAATGGGTTATGCCATTGCGTTCGTCTCGGAATTCTTCTTGAAATAGAGTCTAAGTTTGCGTAAAACGGATACCGTATGAAGAAGATATGGACGAACGAAGTTGGACAGAAAAACCAGAAACGGGTCAGAATGCACTGGGGCACTTGGGAAGTGCGCCAGAACAAAATTGCACTGGCGCACTTGGGAAGTGAGCCAGTACAATTTTAGCACTGGCGCACCTGCCAAGTGCGCCCAAGCCAGAAAACTGGCTTGGTCAGGCCGTGGCTGGCCTGGTCGGGTTCTGGTCGATTTCTGAGGCTTGGCTGAGTCACTAGGGCTTACATGTCACTTTCTGATTGGCTTCTCTTGAGATGGATGGTCTAGATTCACTCTAGCTTCATCGACGGCTCAAATCAGATTAAAAGTCTTTAAATACAACTCAGGTCTAACCCTAAATTCACACAAATAATATAATACTAAAGCCGTCATGCTGCTGAACTCCCTCTTGAACCATGGCCGCCGCCCCAAATTAAAGCTTAAGCATTCAAACTCCAATCAATTCTAGGGACAAAGCTTTCATACACAATTTAATTCGAAGAACAAGGCTTCTACAATGATTCAAGACAATAAATCAGCAATGCCACGACATTTTTACAACAAATTCAGTTCGTAATTCATTTGCCATGCTCTGTAAGTTCTAGTTATTTTCAGATTAAAATATTTAAATATAATATGGGCATGTGATGAAGTGAAATTGGATTTAAGTATGTTTATCGATCTATTTCTGTTGCTTCTTGAATCTTGAGTTTTGAGACTTGTCTATCTTTATTCTCATGCCAAGTTTATGATCTATTCAGTAGTTTTCTTGATTCGTAATGATGTTATCATCAAGTTGTAATCTTTATGCCTATCATGATGATTTATGCTATTTTCTTTCTGATCTTGTTCTTATTGCAACTTCTACCTTCTCCTATTTATTTTCTTTTGATGAACCTTGGTCAATTTCGGACCTAGGCCTAAAACGCGATTTGCGTACGATTGAATACGATGGAATATTGGGTTAATAACTATTTGGATTTAAGTGTTTGGTGGAATTGATGGAATAACATAAAAATGGGATATTTGGGTATTACTACCATTAACATGAAATTGAATATTTGGGTATTGTCATTATAATAGTAATTGCAAGAATGGGGATTGGCATATATAGTTTGACATGGATCTTGATATATGTAATTTGGCTAGAACCCGTTATGGGTAAATTGGTGTAAACATGTTAAACATGTAATTTTGGGTATAAAAGTGGATCTCTGTAAATTAAGCATAGCTTTGTAAACATGTAGATCATGAATCTTGACATACGTAATACGACATGAAACTTGGTATATGTGTAAATTGGCATAAAATTTGCATACATGTAAGACGACATGAATTGAACATATGTAAATTTGTATGAATTGGACATATGTAAAACTGACATGTAACCTAGAACTTAGGCATATGTTAATTATGTAAAATTTGGAGTAGAAACATATATGATAATTATGATTTGGAGAAAGTTTAATATGAACGTGCCTAAGTTGGGTTTTGGGTAGTTGGTATGTATTGGAAATAGGAGGCTATAACTTGGCATAACCTTATAGTGAATTATGATAATAATTTGGGAATACGTTTTGGGGTAAAAACGTGAATCATGAACATTTCTGTATGTTAAACACATGGACTGATATTGGGGTTTTGGGTGGAATGCGACCATTAATGAACCTTTGACACGAGGTTAGACTCAGTTTGTGGTGTAAATCTTCCCGGAACCGCCCGACAAATCGAGTAGCCACAAAGTGTTAGTCTAATGTGAGAGGTCGAAGGCTAAATTGTAGGCGTAACGGTTTATGACACGAGGTTAGACCCAGTTTGTGGTGTAAATCTGCCCGGAACCGCCCGGCAAATCCAGTGGCCACAAAATGCACGGTCTAATGTGAGAGGTCATGATTTGTTCGTCATAATGAATGAATTAAGGAATACTTACCATAATAAGACGTGGTTATGGTTAGAGGGTTAGGTGGGATGACATGCAAATTTGTCATATAAATGTGGACCTAACCGGTATGAGTTAAGAACATGTAAAACTTATAAGTGCAGGCTCAACCAACATAACTGTTAATCAGACCAATGTGTGGGTTAAGTAATATGACTAGACTAATGACACTTAACCAATATGATATGAGTGGGTGGGTTAAGTAACGTGGCTAAGCTAATAACACTTAACCGTTATAATGTGACTAGCGGATGGGTTGGGCTAACTTGAATAGGTTGATAACACCCAATCGATATAACTTGATGCGTGGTAGGGTTAAGTAAACACACGAGGGTAACACTTAACCATTATAATATGACTGTTTGATGGGGTTAAGTTAACATGCACTTAATCAATATAACGTGATGCGTTGTAAGTTTAAGTAACAACAGAGGGTAACACTTAACCGTCACAACATGATAAGTTGGTGGGCTAAATCAATATACACTTAACCAATATGACATGACATGCGGTGGGGTTAAGTTAACACAAGGGAGAACGCTTAGCCAGTATAACTAGGCTTGCAGTAGGGCTAAGTAACACAAGGAGCAACACTTAACCAATATAACATGATGTGTGGTAGGGTTAAGCAAAACAAGAGAAAACACTTAACCAATTTAACGTAATGGACGGAGTGGGTTAAGTACATCATGGAAAGGTGGGTAATATCTGTATATATAAGCCCACACACTTAACCAGTAGGAAACCCTAGTAACGGGGACCCATTTCAGCAGTAACCCAAATCAGGTATCAACGATGCCCTGAAACTAGGCAGGGTGGGGCACGATTACTGGGCTGATTATAAGCGGTCAAAGCGACGGCGGTGGGTGCAACAGTGTAGGTTCTAACGGAGTGCGGGCGTGCACACACTTCGGAGCAGACAAACAGGGCACTGGGGGCACCAGTAGTATAACCTATGTCTTCTAGTATTGCGTCGGGCCACCACCATGGGTCTTGATACACCCCATGGTGGGACCAGCATAGGTATCTACAATCATTGGGGGTCGTATGATACACGTAGGTAGCATAATCCCTAGGTTGGACCTAGGTGGCGTAAACCCTAAATCCAAGGAGCGTTCAATAAGTAGCATAATCCCTAGGTTGGACCTAGGTGGCATAAATCCTGGTTGAATCTAGGAAGCACTCGATAGAAAACTCTAGATTAGATTTAGGTAATAAATAATAGATGTACACGTGAAAGCAACCTTAATTTCGGGGATTGGGATCACGTTATGATTCTATCATTTTATATAGATTACTAGTTGGGACACTAGTTAGGTGGTGCAGAGCAAATATATATCATTTTAATGGTGAAGCAGAAAAATCTTGCGATGCTTGATAGAAATCTTGTGAAACTATACTAAGTTCATCTTCAATGGGAACCTTGCAATGTTATACATGACTAAGGTCATATGAGGATATTCTTAGTTATCTTTCCTATAGGTTATCTTGTCATCATGCTTATGTTTACTTTCAGTTTATTCATGCCATGTTATCTTTACTGGTTTTTATGCTGAAAGTCACTAAGACTTACTCAGTCTTTATGACTGACCCATTTTGTTTCGCCTCTTTTTCTTCCGTTTCACCCCCCCCCCAGGTTAATAGGGTGGGAATACAGCTTAGTTCAGATCTTACCAAGCTCCAAGGCTCTTTCTTATACGGCTTGGATTTCTCTTGGCTATGGCTTGCTTTGCTTTTTTGGGAAATACTACAACTTATTTTATTTAGCATGTGATTTGAAGTACTTCCACTTTACTTTCCGCTGTTTTATATATGTCTGTCTTGTAATATTTCTGTTCCAGTACCCATAATTGAAACGACCCGAACTTCCCCGGTAAGGAAAGACCGGATAGAGTTGAGGACAAGCCACAAAGAACGCAGACAGAAGAACATTTCATTGTATATTACAACAATTCCATCAGAATACAAGAATATACAGAGTATAAATGAATAAATATTACACAGAAAATATCAGAGATTACAATACATTACATAGCAGCGGAAAATAATACAAAACACAACTAGAAGTAATACGCGGATACAAAGCTTTCCGAGTATCGTTCCAGCTGTAAATCAGGATCCTGTGAATATAAATCTGCAAAACCAAAACTACTAGCTGCCCGTGTCGAAAATAAGGGCACCCATAGTTCAGGTTAAAACAATAAACTCCAGGTCAGTCATGGGACTGGTGTGAGAACTAAAACAATTATAAATCTTTATTTTAAAGTTCGGTAAATCAAGGGACCACGCCGTATAACACGGAATGGGTTTCCTCCCAAGAATACCAGTGCATAAAACAACAGAGCAATGCTAAATAAAGGAAAATGAAGCTATTATAAGACCCAAGTCCCATCACACAATGCAACGCAAGCCGTAGGATAGGGTTTTTACCTTATAATAGCCAAGAATGCTTGATACGTTTAAAACACATCATTTATTATTACTATAAGTGCATAGTGTATAAAACAACTTCAAATCATAAGTTTCAATCGTAGACGGCATAAGCGCCCCATCCCACTATGTCGCCATACTAGGCTCTACAATCAAAACCGTAAAGTCACGTATTTGGAAATTGGATTTCCATCTATGAACCAAGGCCAGGGATCGTCCTCTACCGATTTGAGACAATCTAGCCCATGTCTCAGGAACAGCCGCAACTGCCCCATGGATCGTCAGGGTCGGTCCACCAATGTGGATTATTATGCCTGAACACTACGTTTCCCCGCCCTATGGGGCGTAAATGAGCCAACGAATGACTCTATCGGACCCGGATCGTCCGATCAAACTGAGGCGCCTCGCAACAGCAACAACCACATAAGTCAAACTCGTCAGGGCGTGTAAAACCACTGACGCCACTTCTAGCTAGAAGGAAACACATGCCCTCCCTGAGGTCCTCTCACATTTCTGGTTCACAACCGGGGTGTGAGGCTCGCGATTTCACGTTACACAAAGCTATGCCACAAAGGCGGTGCTTTGATCATCACCACAAGACCTTGCCTTTCAACAGAAGCCTTGGTCAATTGCCACTTAAGCATGCCACACAGGCAATTCACTCCATGCGTTTGTTATCCATCAATATATAACCTTTGAGCTCGTACGTCTCAGAGAAGGGCGTTAAGCAAGAGAATAAATTCTCCGCCGCCAAACAAATACATATTTAATAGAAATCAATCACACAGACTAAAATCCAATGTCAGACACACAGTCCATTTACAAGTTCGTTCTGGGTCTGAACGAAACCGGAGGCACCTTGTACCTCGCATATCCATTGATGTCCAAGTACGTCTGAACGACCACTAACTGTTTCCCTCCTCTTGGGTGTACGGCCCAATTAAGATCATCAGTAATCATCCAAACGACGTGAAGACCTCCGGTCTTCAAGCACCGTCTTCATCTTCGACTTATCGTCGTATCAGTTATTCAGAATGGGATAAACCCGGTCTTTCTGAACAACTCGCGTATATATTAAACAAGTGTTACACAAACACAACACACGCCTCATTCCAATTCAGAATATTCTTTTGTTCAAATATTCTTATACTTTGGGAAAGGTTCCCATTAATTTTATCAAAGATAAATTCTTTAAATTTATTCTTTAATCCCCTTTGAATATCAATTCTAACTAGTCGGGATTAGCGAACCACACCGAAGTAATCACTTATTTTATTTCCCAATCCCCACCTATTCATCCCATGAAGTAAAACTGGTAATACTTCATATCTAACACCACGTTGTTTTCGGTAAATTCAATTACCATTTCGCGTTCAAATATAATTAAAGATTTAACTATCGCCTGGAGTAAAACTGGCGATACCCCCTTCTCGATCTTTTCAATCTAATTAAAGATTCATTAAAACTCCACTTAGTTTTAATCTTTACAGAAATCAATATCCTGTCTTTAACTGGGTTAAAGAACCAATGTCATTTAAAACACGGCCCACAATAAATCCAAAATCACATTCATTAATTATCGGGTTAAGGAACAAGTGTTATTTAAAACACTGTTCACGATAAACCCAAAAATCAATACCAGTTCAATTCCAATTAAATATCATTTAATTGGTACACTTCACTAAATCTAAGTAAAAAGATTTAATCTTTTTCTCAACTGGGCTTAAGAACAGTGTTAATGAAGACACCATTCACGACAAACCCAAATCACATTTGATATTTAAATACAAGGCTCTGAATAGAAAATATACCGGCTTATATTCAATATCAAATTCTACGACCAACAAGTATCGTAATGGAAATAACGATATTAATATATCTTTCAAATTCCCATAACAATATATGTAACGTCACGAAACCCAACATCGAAATATTCCGAAGACAATTTCGATTCAAATCCCTTCCAATTCAATCATTGGAAATCCTGGTTATTTTCAAAACCATTTCAAATCCACTTTATTTATTTTAAAAATAAATAGAATTATGGTTCTAGTTCAAACTAGTTCATTTCGATAAAAATCTATTTTTATCTTTTCAAATATGGAGTTTTTCATCCCAATTCTTCACAAATCATTACATATGATTTTACACAAATTATTACTGTTTTTAATAATTTTATCAAGCCCCGTACAGTCGATTTCCATCAACGGCCATCGAACTGCACTTACAACGACCTTTTCCAAATTTTATTTAGACATAATTCCAAATCCAACCGTTAGATTTTAAATTTCTAATATTCGTTAGAAAGCTCTTTTCGATACGAACCCAACGGTTTCGGTTTTAGGAGAATCCGACGGTCGGATCTCCCGCAATATCCATTCGAAGTCAATGGTCGAAATTCGCGAACTGCCGCGGCGCGGCGTGTTCTATTCAGGCCATTATATTATATATATTTTATATATAATATATACTTCGTCGATTTCCTTTTCAAAACGATTTTTAATTCAATTTCAATTCGAATTC
The DNA here is from genome assembly GCA_030737875.1 of Allium sativum. Classification (NCBI taxonomy): domain Eukaryota; kingdom Viridiplantae; phylum Streptophyta; class Magnoliopsida; order Asparagales; family Amaryllidaceae; genus Allium; species Allium sativum. The sequence continues at coordinate 738,914,754 of CM060909.1, read as the reverse complement.
ATTCAATTTGAATTTCAAATTAATTCAATTTCAATTCGAATTCATTCAATTTCAATTCGAGTTCAGTTCTATTCACTTTCAATTCGAATTCAATTCTATTCAATTTAATTCGAATTCATTTCAAAACGATTTCAATTCTATTTCAATTAAATTCGAATTCATTTCAAAATGATTTCTAATTCAATTTCAATTTAATTCGAATTCATTTCAAAACGATTTCAATTCTATTTCAATTTAATTCGAATTCAATTCACTTTAATATTCACTTCAATTTGAATAAAATCGATATAAATATCGTTCACGTCAAAATGGCGTCAATCTATCAACACGGCTTCATATATTTCTATTTTCAAATATTCTATTTCGAATATTTCTTTTTCAAATATTTCTATTTTCAAATATTTTTATCTCAATTCCATTTCAAATATTTCTTTTCAAATATTCCATTTCAAAACTGGAACGAGGCCTAGTCAATTACCATATAATGTTAATTATATGGATTTTCTACAACACATGTACTCAATAACAACGATGAATAATCAACCATCATCCAAAGTGCATTCTACACTGTATAAGCATCAAATCTAAATATTTAACGCTCATAACAGTCTGTCCATCAATCGATCGACATACATCTAATTATTGGGATTAGTGTATGTTATATTTCATCCCATACCCGTGCGGGTTTTCAAACAATCAAACACAGATTTTATTCGTGCAGTTGGGCGATGTGTAAAATTTATCGTCCCAATAAATATCAGTCAAATGTGTGTATATAAACAAGTCGTCCGATTTGTTTATTTTTATTTCATTTCATATACACGTTAAAAATTCTATTTTTAACTATAAAATATTTTCCACTATAAAATATTTTATTTCAACTATATAGATATTTTATTTTATTTCACATCACATCACACAATCGACTACACATCAAAATCAAACAAACAAGCATACAAGCCGTCCATGGTCTGTGGACGACGGGTGTCGGGTGCTACTAAACACCGTCTACATCCTAGTATACGTTATTAACTAGAAAACAAAATTAAAAGGTGAGAAGTTCTCACAGAGGATTCCACTTCGCTGTGCTTTGCTTTTGAACTGCTGAACTGTCTGGATTTGACTGAAATTATAATGCAGTCTTTTCACGCTGTTCAAATAAAAATTATATTTTTATCACTTCATCCTAATCAATAAATAAAAATCATAGTTTTACTTTGCTATATATATGATAAAAATTATATTTTTTCATCGCTACTATATAGATAAAAATTCTATTTTTACAATGATGTTCATATAATAAAGATTATATTTTTATCACACTATTCTCTATATAAAGATTTCGCCTTTTCAAAAATAAAGATTTCGCCTTTTCATTTATAAAGATTTCGCCCTTTTATTTATAAAGATTTCTCCTTTTCAAAAATAAAGATTTCGCCTTTTCATTTATAAAGATTTCTCCCTTTTATTTATAAAGATTTCGCCTTTTTATTTACAAAAATCTAAACTCTTCGATTCAATTCAAAAAAAAGAATCATATTTTTTTTCCTAATCTAAAAATCAAACTTTACGTTATATAAATAAAATAATAATAATAAATAAATAAATAAATAACTTTATTCAAGAATAAAATCAGAGGAAGACTTACATCATTCAAATGGAAGAAAAAAGAGGGGGGGTTTGTTGTGCGTCGGTCAGCAGGGGCTCGCCGGAGTATGTGAGGTGCGGAGGAGGGGCCCACTGGTGGCGCGGTGGCGCCCTAGGCCGGGCGACGGTGGCAATTCAGAGGGGGGAAAGGGTCGCGGTGGGGGATGGGGGCTTCATGGTCTTCAAAATCGAGAAGGGGGCTCGTGAGGAGGTGCGCCGGCGTCGAGGGGCCATGGCGGTGGGGTGAGCGGTCGCCGACGATGGGAGTGAGGGGGGGCGATTCCGTCGATGCTGTTTTTTTTTCTTTTATCTTTTTTTCGACAGAATGAACAAAAGGGGGGCAGAGAGGAAATAAGGGGAGCGAGGGAAGAGGGTTTTATTTATTAATTTATTTAATTATTTAATTTCAAAAAGGTTGACTTTTTATTCGACCACTAAACGAGGCCCACCGCCTGTCGTCCATAGCTAATTACCCCCATTCCGAACACAATGGATTATGTTTCGTAAGCTAGTTCGGCCGTTTCGACTAGTTTTCGTCAAAATCAAAATATAAATCTATATATTGAATTTGAACGCGTATTTCAATTTACCGGGGTCACATACTAACTAGAAAATTCCCGAAAAATATTTTCTAGCTTTGTATTGACGTTAGGGTCCTAATAAAACTAATTTCGTCAAATTCTGAGACCGTTTGAAAAATGGCTATTTTCCAATCGATTAAAATCAACTAAAATTGGTCAAACGCGTTTTTCCTTTGCCACACTCACATATTGAATCGAGAAAATACGAATTTTGAAACCTAGCAGTAACTTGACATCGCGGATCCAACAAAAGTGGTTTCGTCGAAATCCGAGGTCGTTTGCAAAATGGCTATTTTTAAGGGCCGAAATTCCATAGCGACTATTCTGAAATTTCAACTGGACGTAACTTTTGATTCCTACTATGAAATTTTTATTTCCTGGATTCGTTGGAAAGATATTCTCAATTAGATTCAAATATTTTTGGTTTCACTAAAATCCGGTTTATTTTGAATCCTGTACATTCATTTGAACTTTGAAATCTAATTATCGAAATACCGCGCCATTTTCAATTCCTTTTATAATTATAATTAAATAATTATATTCTAACGATGATCTATAGAAATATATACGTTCGAATTCTATTCAAAATAAATTTTTCATCGTTTTTATTTAAAATAATTCACTTTAAATAATCAAAATTCACTAAAATTTCTAAAATAAAAATTTTAAACTGGCTCAGATTTTCGGGTTGTTACAATAATGCTCCATTGAAGTTAAAGCATTCCCTTTGTGAGTGACCTTAACGGATGTGGGGTGTTAGATAATGTATATATATAAATCTGATTTTAATATACATATATAAAAGAAGTAGAAATTAAAACAAGGAAAATTTATAAAAAAAATAAAAGAAGCAAGAAGGCTCCCTTCGTTTCACGTTGAAGAGAGAGGGGGGTTTCGAAGCTGCTAGTGCAGGCTGGCGCAGGCAGGGATAGCGGCGGCTTGGCCTTGGTGGCAGTGACTTGGAGCAGTTGGGGTCTAGCGATTCGATTTGGGGGTTAGGGCTTTAGGGGGTCCACGTTTCAGAAGAGGGAAGCAAGGAGGGTGGCCGGAGGTTGGCTCGGCGGCGCTGGCGATCCGCTTGGGGAGGGGGCTGTGGGAAGCGCGAGGCGGGGAGCGACGGTGGCGATGGAAAGAGGTGGGCGACGGGTCAACGCTATTTTGGGTTTTTTCTTCAAAGTTTTGAACGATGGGTAAGGGTAGGAGAGATGTAACGAACCGGGATTTTCGACTCCGAAAATCAACATCAAACTACCGTGTTGACCATTCAGACATCGAACATTCCAGATCATTAATAGAAAGAAATTAGAGGGTGAGGTAAGAAAGAAAGAAATATTAGAATAGAAGGAGAAGAAGAAACACCACACAGAGTTTCACATCGCAGCGGAACAAAATATAATACAGAAATAATCTTTATTGAAAACTTTGAAAATACTTACCATATCAGAGTACATCAACATCTTGACAGTGATAATCTGTCCTCATACAACACACAGCGGAATACTAGTAATATCATACGTCTGGACTCTTCCAGCTCGTCTCTTCACAGTAGTCGATAACCTGAACCTGTACAACCCGGTCTAACCCGAGCATTTACAAAACACTGGGTCAGTCTGGTGAACCAGAGTGAGATAAACTCGCACAGTAATAAGGGTGAACCATCCAATCATGATTTTAGAGTTCAAAAATCTTTTCAAAAGAAAAGGATAATCGTAAGACCAAATCCACACATAAACACGGACGGTTTTTACCATACAATAACCCAAAACAGTTTTGAAATCAATATCTTGTCTGATATTATAATAATGTCTAATTACAAGTAAATAGAATCTAGTAGAACGCTTGCATCTCACGCTCTACATATATAGTATACAATCAAAACCCGTAGGCGCTTATTGGGAATTGGATTCCGACTTGACAAGGTATGGGACCACCTGCCGATCGTGTATCTCTAGAGACGAATACACTGGGTTCAACAAGAACTTCTTGCAACCCGGCCCTCACATGACCGACCACTCATTTCGCTTGAGTGTATCGAATGTATATCACCGACGGTTGGGATCAGCAACCGTCTCCCGACAAGGGACAGCATCGAAACATAGATTAAGAAACAAATAGGATTTCCTCTAGATAGGTGATCATACACCCTAATGGGAGCGACCCACATAGCCATGCTGCCTGCCCGATTTTTGTCATTTCCTGGTTGATGAGGCTTGAGGCCAGAATTAACTTCTGATCATCTGATCACCATTCACTTTGAATGCCACATCGTCAGATCCGTCAGATATCACTAATTGATATCCACAAAAATACTCTAGAAGTTAAGCTAAGAGAACGGCGATTCCCCGCCAACAACTATAGCACGTTTGAAGAAATCAACGTACGTGACCCTTTGGAAATACTCTGTCAGACATCCGTCCATACAATTTCATCCAGGAACAGGATGAACCGAAGGCACTCTCTTACCGCATCCAATATAGGAATCACCCCATGGATCAGTAACGAGAAGTCCTTGCAACCCGTAGATTCCAACCACGACAGAATCACAGCTTATCTCTACTTGCCAGGCAGAGAATATTAGTGGTTCTTCCGTTTATGAAGATCAACGGTCTTCAATGCTCCATCTCGAACATCTTCTGAGATCTTCACGTATTTGTTGGTCGGAATGGTTTTCGAATATAAATTCGATCCCGGTCTTTCCGTACCAACACTCGTATTGGTCAGATTTGATAGTCGGTGTTTTAACTATCAAAATATACAGTGTTTCAATCATGACACTCCAATGAGTTCACTGGTTCAGTATTCAGCATCACTTGGCCTTTAACAAACTAATTTGCTTTTTGTTAAATTGAAACTTCCAATTCTTTTAACATTCCAAATACGATATTTGAATACTTGCTTCGTATACCCTTCAAACTTCCACCAACATCGCCTTATTATTTCTCTAATGGAAATAATAAATTATCGCCAGCCTCTGTTATGATTACCAACTAATATCATCTTCAGATAATCCTGATGTTGCTCAAGTTGGGGTATTTTAATTACCTCTCAGACCTTGATTAACAACGTTCTTACCTTCAGATAAATATAAGTTATAATCAACCCAATATTCTATTCCAGTCGCCCTTTTAAATTCTATTCGACCATTTTCACTTTGGAAATCTTATTTCCATTCCCTTTTTCTTAATTTTATTCAAGTATCGTTAATATGAAATTAACGCTTCAACTTTATACCTTATTTACATAACCTTGGTTTATTATAAACCTTTTAACTTAATTTCAAATAATTAAGTAACATTTATTTCAAGTTATCGTCTTTGCTTGAAATCCTCTTTGTAACATCGTTATAAAAATTTCGGGTTTTAAATATAAAACCCGTTCACTAATTCTCTTCACCATCTCTTTGATTTCATTTCACTTTGATTACTTTCGAAAAGTAATTCTCTAAATTGTTATTAATTAAAATAATAATTTCTTTCGATTATCAACTACTTCAGTCATTAAATCTTTATCAACTAAAGTAAAGGGTAAATCTCTTTAAAAACCTTATTAAATTTCAAACAATATTCATTTAACTAATTTAATCAAAACACATGGATTTGATAATCAAATTCAATTCAAAACGGTCGATTAAATTCACTTAAACTGTGGTTATTCCACTAACCGACCCCAAATAAATTCCCACTTTAAATGATTTAAAATTAAATCAATTTAAATAAATTCCATTTATTGGTTTCTTTACCAACCAAGTATCAAAGTTTAACCAGTCGATTCATTTCTTATTCTCTTACTGGTAAAATCTGATTAACATCAGTATTTACTCTATAAAATAAATTAATATCAAATTGAAGTTTGAATAAACAAAATATTTATTTCTCTTTAATAACTTTTATTCAAAACCATATATTTAAAAATCTAACTTCAGTTATAAAATAAATTTTATAACTTCAGCTCTATCGATTCACCTGACGGTGAATCAATATCTATAACCCGATTGATTTTAAAGGCCATACTCTGCCAAACACTTAACCAATATCACCAATTGGTTTAAACCAAACAGATGTTGAATATTCAGTCAATAATCAACCATCAAATCAATCACACAAACAGATCAGTTCATATATGAGCATATGAAAATAAATAATACATTTGAGGAATCCGGTTGGATCCCTCCAACCTGTTCTTCCCTGTATTCAAATGGTTATCTCAAATCAGACGGTTCAGTTTTGTTTAACTGATAAACTAAATAACGACCATTTAACATCAACCATAAGCAATTCAAACAATGCAACCATTTTTAAACACGTTTATAAATAAATGTGACCAACCAAGGTGGGTCACCTTTATTGGAACCAATCGGTAAAAATAACGATTTGGTAATTTCACTGAAATTAAACATAGTTTAATTTCATCAGTTAAATCAATAGATAAATGTCTAACTAGCATAACAGTCAACCATTGGCAAGCAGAGCACACAAAATAAAAACACCCAATTTATATAAAATATAAAAGGGGTAACTGAGTGAGTTTAACTCACCTTGAGTTGGTTTGTGGTTTTCACGGCTCGTTTCAGTTAAATTAACAAGTGTTAAATTTAACTGATACATCCAGTTGATTCCAATCGAGTCAGATTTATTCCAGGATGTAGATCTCGACGAGTGAGTCTAACGGCTCTTGAATCATCCAATTCTGGTCACAAATGGATTAGTTATCAATTGTTTGGCGATGTGGTTTTAATAAACTAGTTCAAACTTTTCAATTATAACTTAATATAAATATAACTAATTACTTTTGATATGCGAAAATACTTTTCCAACAGAATTTAATTGGTCCTATTTTCCTTAACACTGCTTTACGCGGCATCATACTGTCCCAGGTTCCTCACGTGTTTTCATCGTTCAATCTTCTGGCGGTCCTTCTGCAGAAATAAATCCTGCACCCATTATTCAATTAGTTATAAACAATTTAGTAATTTACTACAAAATTAACAATTTAAATCACGCTTAGTTTAGTTTAAGGATATACTGCAATATCATTTGTTTCGTTCACTTCTTTCTTGACGCGATGTTGCTTCCTTCTACCCCAAAACCTGACTGTCGCACACCCCAATTTCTTCGATGCTCACGTTGGCACGCACCATCCATCACTCTCCTCCCATGCAGCCCTTCCAGTCACGTTGCTTCTTCCCCTTTTGCTTCCCAGTTCGCACTTTTGTTTTGTGTTTCCTTTTTTTTTTTTTTTTTAGCTACAGGATATAGCTTTCCCATAACCGCCACTTCATGCTGTCCTTCCCACATTGCCTTGCAGTCCGCCCCTTTCCTTCTTACTGTCTTCACCGTGCCTTTCCCCCTCCCATGCTACAGCTAACGCAAGCCCTTCCCACCTGTAACTCCCCACAACAACCACCCCTTCTTTCGAATGGTACACCAAAAGGAAGCACCCAGCTTCATTACTTTAACATCATACATCCGCATGCTCCTTGCTCCACTCCCAGGCACCACGTCCGCTCATAATCCCTTCACGTTATATTTTTTTTTTTTTTTTTTTTTTTATAAATCAGCTTGCGTTTTTACATTCAGTACTGAAGCAAGGAAACGAAAACCAAAGGAGGAGCATGTTTATATAGGTTTGAAGAACCGTGGGTGGCAAGCAAGTATAGGGTATGGGTCTACTAAAAAAAAGAATAGGGACGGGTCTCGAGAATTACTTGGTCGGCACGGTTCTAGAAATGTCAATTTCATGACGTACAGTATAACATGGATGACTGAGACAATGGATGCTCTGTTTTGAAAATGAAGGGATTTGTAGCAGTGGAAGCACATGTGCGGATCTATGCTACTGTGTAAATTAATTTGATTAATATATTATTATTTTAATTTAACGAAACTTCGCGTTGAATTAATTGATAAAACTACCTCAAAAAATTTCTGTTTACTGATAAAAAGACTAATCTTGGTGTAAACAGGTATTCCGGACCCAATGGGACAAGTTTCGTCGAAATCCGAGATCGTATGAAAAAAATTCCTTTATGAAACCAGAAATGAACACACGTTAAATTTTTCTGCGGTCACCAGATAAATCGAATCAACTTGAAACTGCGAACATCGACAATAACTTTTCGATTCGAACCCAATGGCACTAATTTCGTCGCATTCTGAGACTGTTGCCCCGGTAAGCTGTTTTTACCCCGAACCGCTATACCCCTTTTAACACCAAATTTTCCAGTCTCTAAAAATAACAAACTATATACATATCCTGACTCTAATCGACGATACGAACTCAACGGAACTGGTTTCGTGGCCTAATTCGATCGTCTGCTCAAGTTACACTCAAATACCCCTTTTATTTATTTAAATACGCGCTATAGAAATTAAACGGGCGTTTACGGCTACCGTGGTCACATAAGATATCGGTTTTCCACGCAATTCACCACCGTACAATAATTTAACGATACGGTTCTAATGAAACTGATTTTGTCGAAATCTGAGTCCGTTTGCAAAATGGCCATTTTAAAGGCCTATAATTTAATAACGATTTTCCATAGCGACTATTTCAAAATTTGATTTGGCCATAACTTATTATTTATAATACGAAATCTGAATTTTTCTCTTTCATATGAAAACTATCGTCAATACGGTTCCAACGTGTCTTGTTTTACAGAAATCCGACTAATATCGATCTCAATTGAAGTTCAAAACTCAAATTTACGAGCTGCACACCATTTTCAAGCTCGAATTTATATTATATAAATATATAACGTTCAACTTCGTTTTAATAACGAATTAAATATAAAACTCCATTAATATTTCCAATATGATATTTAAAATAAATAAATTAAATTAAATATTTGACGGCCAAAAATGCGGGTCGTTACAAGAGATAAGGGGCTTTGGTGTAAATATAAATTTTACTCTTTCAAAAAGCAACTTTTTAATTTGAACTCCAAACGAAACCCACTAACTATCGTCTATAACTAATTACCCTCATTCCAAACACAATGGGATATGTCTCGTAAGCCAATTCGACCGTTTAGATCAGTTTCCATCAAAATTAAAATTTAAATCTATATATTCAATTTTAACATACATTTTAAATTACCGGGGCCACATACTAACTCTAAAAATTCCTGAAAAATTATTTCTAGCTTCGTATTGACGATACGGTCCTAACAAAACTAATTTCGTCGAATTCTGCGATTGTTTGAGAAATGGCCATTTTCTGGTCGATCCATTTCAACTGAAACTGTCAAAACACGTTTTCTTTTGCCCCGCTCACATATTAATTCAGAAAATTATGAATTTTGGAATCTAGCAATAACTTGACATTCTGGTTCCAACAAAAGTGGTTTCGTCGAAAACAGAGGTCATTTGCAAAATTTCAATTTTTAAGGGCCAAAATTTCATAGCGACTATTCTGAATTTTCAATTGGGCATAATTTTTTATCCCCACTATGAAATTTCAAATTTTCTAAATCATTGGAAAGACATTCTCAATTAGATTCTAATATTTTTGGTTTCGCAAAAATCCGGATTATTTTGGATCCTGTACATTCATTTGAACTTTGAAATCAAATTTTCGAACTACCGCGCCATTTTCAATTCCTTTTATATATATAAATAAATATTTATATTCTAACGACAATTCAAATAAATATATATGTTCTATTTCTATTCAAAATAAATTTCTCGCTGTAATTATTTAAAATAATTCATTTTAAATATTCAAAATTCATCAAAATTGCCAAAATAAAATTTTTAAATTGGCTCAGATTTCCGGGTTATTACACAAAGTGCTTACAGTTAATTATGTTATCGAAACCTTCGGCAAGCAGATCCATTCTCGCATTAGGAGTTGAAATAAAGTGCAATTGCAGGCGACCTCAGATAATGCTCTTTGGCAAACTTGTTGGTGTCTAAATTATGATGAACATCAGAGGCAAATACTAAATAGCAAATAGAAACAGAAATCAATGTTCACATATCACAATGATTTGAAATTTTGAATGTAATAAATTGCAATAAAACATAGAGATGAATATATAATAAAATCTTAAAAATACTACATATTCACTATTAATATCACTCTTTTGCAAGTATTATGCAATACTTTGCATTCCACTTCGTCATCAACTCACAATCTTCCAGAAAGGTTGAGAAGATGGAACATAAGCAAGGGAACAACAAAGTCATAAATTATTTATTTTGAAAGGAAAGAACTGTATAACTGAGCAAAATATTATGCAAGGAAAAGAGCAATAAAATTTGAAATCGGCAAACTTATAACACCTGCGTGGCAGATCTGAAGCAAGCACATGTTTGTCTTAATAGGGATTGTAAACGATTCTGCAGTTACATGTGAACGTGTATACCAATTCGGATGAATTATTCAAACAAATAGTAGGAATACGTGTAAAAAAAGCTACCATTCATCTAGCGCCAAATCGAAAAAGAAGTGTTAGATCTAAAGAAGATACGATACGTGAAGGAGAAATAGTACCAATTAGAATGAATTATTGTAACAAATAGTAGGAATAAGTTGTAAAAAAAACAATTTTACCTCTACCATTCATCCACCGCCTAGTCGGAAAGGGGATGCCAAATCTGAAGAAGAGAGGACATCCAAAGGAGAAAGTGTGGTCTGAACCTAACGGGGTTGGGTGGGTTGATCTTGGATCTCGTGCCCTTACATGAAGAAGATAGAAGCTTCTGGATCTGAGAAGGAATGGGCTGGAGGAGGTACAAAGTAGTAGGAATTCACGACTGAAGGTGGTAAAGCTGATAATCTCGCAGCAAATAGTGTTGGTAAAGGGGGAAGGAGTGGAAAAGAAAAGAGTAAGACGATAGTTAGAAAATTGGAAACGATGGAAGAAAAAACCTGAACATGGAAGACAGCCTGAATAACCACAGTAAGGTTAGTGGGTAGTAGAACATGCTAGGGGAAATGTCGTGTAACGACCCGCCATTTTGACCGTGCCGAATCGATAAAACATGTCAACTCGAAACATCCAAAACAACAAATTGTTATTAGCTTCTGAGGTAAATAGAATAAATCACAGATCACAGACACAGGTACAGAGCAATATAATATCTCGCAGCGGAAATACAATAGTAGTCCATGAAGCTACTAAATAAATTTACATCAGAGTTTACATAAATAATGCAGTGGAAAACTTAAACAATAAATTTCAGATACATAAATAAATGATAACCATTTGAAATAGAAACTACAGAAATCGCTGGATGACTGGACCAACAGAAGAGGTAGATACAGGTGAGCAATCCAATATAAACTCCAACTCCGAAAGTGAATCTCAAAAGCTGTAATACTCGATCTGACCCGAGCAATAATGCAAACAAAACAACTCGGATCTGGACTAACATTCTCGTGGAAGTAAATCAATTCAAATGAAATGTTCGATGAAATGCAATCAGTAACTGAAAGGATGTTTGGGATCACCATCCTCTAAGGATCCGTCAAACTAATACTATATAGTATAATACGCTATATACAATAGTGTCAATTAGTAAAGCAAGAATATCAAAATAGCGTAAGCGGGATTTCCATGATTACCCTTACACCGTTTATATATTCCCATAGTATGTACATTACCGTAATTCCTCAATAAACTGGAGGTTGATCAGAGGGCACTCCATATAAAATGGTACAAAACAAAGTCGTAGTGGGCTCGCATAAGGCATGTGACAAGGCACGCAAGGAATGCCAGGGTGGATTCACCGTTTGCAGAGCCGGACTGGTGGTAACGCATAGTAGCTACTACCGCCCACCTCGATACACACTCCCATAATCAAAAGGGCCCAAATCGAATATCAACAGTAATAGAATAATATCGAAGAAGTGTGCTCGATAAGAGGTATGACCTTACTTGGTCCGTGCATAGCTCCTGTTTTAGCCACATCAAGCTGACTCAAGGTAGTCAGGGTCTCGTAATTAATATGAAATAACATAAAATAAAATGGAGTCGTTCGCCAAATCATCCCATTCATTCTGGAACTTCACCGTGTACACAGTTGTTAAAGTGGTTTTCGGTATTGGTAGAGAGTATGACATTAGCCGATCCCGGTCTCTTTAACAACCAATCGTTTACATTTTTCACAGCGTGGTCATTATTTTATAAATCACTTTATAAAATAGTTTATATGAATTCTCATATTCGAATTTGAAATCAAATTAAATATTTAACTTCGATTATATTCAAATTGTAACATCTCACGAAAATCACTCAAATCAAAACGATTTAAAACCATATCGAAAAGATTTCAAAATATAGTATAAGCAAATACTATACTATTTCACTTCGATTTTACATATGTTTCCGACAAAAATCGCATAACAACTTTCAAATCCCAAATCGACTTATATTTAAGTTATACCTTAAATATCTCAATTTCTGTTTCAACCGATATCAAACCCTTTAACTTCGATTATAATTTTGGTTCGGCTTATATTCGCAAAAATCCAAGTTCGAAACCATTCAAATGATTCAAAATTTTCCTTCATAAGAAATCATTTCAAGTCGATTCATTTGAATCCAACACTTTGGTTCGAAATTCAAAATATAAGATTCAATTCAAACCTTACACTTCAATTTAAACAAAACATATCGAGTTATGTAACTCAAGTCATATAATTCGAAATCGTTATTCATAATTATAAACAATTCATATAATTTGGTTTATCCCCTTAAAGCATTCATTTTAGTCGATTATTGAAACTCAACACTTAGGTTCAAATTTTCTTTTATAATTCAAATCTAAGCTTTCCGATTCAAAACAAATCATATATTTCAATTTCAGCAAAACATACCATATTCCGTAACTCAAGTCGTGTATTTCATAACTTATAGATTCCAAATGGTTTCAAAATCATTATTTAGAGTTTCAAAACAATTATAAGATATTCTTATAAACTCAACTTATATAACTTCTTAATTCATACCCAATCGATTATATAATCAATTCCATAAAATTATCGAATTCATTTCTTATCAATTATAGATTCAAATAAAAAATTCAATTCACGCAATTCAAGATCATGTCTTATAAAAGTCAAAAATCAATATTCAAATTTGCATTCAGTTGATTTACAATCAAATTCATTTCATCCCTTATAGGTTCAATTTCATTCTTAAATTTGGAAATTCCAATTCAAAACTATTTCACAATTTCGGGTTCATCTCTTTTAAGTTCAAATCCAAATCTTATATTAGTTCATTCGTTAAATCAATATTGTTATATAAATCTGAATCTTAAACCTCGAATTTAAATCGCAAGTCCTACTTATCCATCTTCGGTTTATTATTAAAGTTTATAAGATATATATAAAAAAATTAATTTTGAAAATAGATATGTGTATATATATATATATATATATATGTTTATAAAATTCAAAAATTACTTAGAAATAGATTATAAACATACACAAGTTTAAATAATATAAAAATAGATTTTTAAAGAAATATTTATTAAAATAAAACAAAATAAAAATACTTATATGAATAAATTATATGGTTTAAAATAAATAAAATTTTAAATAAATCTTAAATAAACATATAAATCTACATTTACTCAAAAAATCATTTTAAAACATATAATTCAAAATTTATAAAATTTAAGTTTAAAATCTTTTTAAAAAAAATAAAAAAAAATCTTAAATTAATATAAAATTTAAATTTCTCACATCAGTTAACTTCGAAAAACATGACCAACGGTGTTCGTATATAGTTTTCTATCTTGTGGTCAAGTGATGCGGATATTTATCATTTCAGTCCGCGATTTATAAAATTTCTACAGGTCTATCATTTCAACCCGCAATCCCAAATCCAGTAAAATCGTTCAGGCCTATCATTTCAACCCATAACGATTTTTCCTTTTCTAATGTCCGCTCGGGTATGTATCGTTTCAACCCTTAGTGAGTTTTCCTAAACTAGGGGTATCAACAATCACAAACAACAATCACATAGCAACAAATCACAACATATATATCATCACTGCAACTATGTGTCATGTGAATAAATCGTGTCATATATGAAATGTGCATATATATCAAATCAAACAATTTCTATCAGCAATCCTATACATTTCATATAACAGTCCATTATTGATCTAACATCCATGAAAAATGTAAGTCAGGCGTGAGATAAACTCACCTTCCGTGGCATGAAAGTGATGATGATACGGACGGATACGGGGAAAACGATGAAATCTGTGCACACTCAAGAAGAAATCAAATCGGCGACAACCAGATGAAATAGCAAAACCCAAGCTTCTCTTTTTTTTTCTTTCAAAACAACAAAAACCAATATTTTTCTAACTGCAATTCTTCAGTAAAAGGACACTATGCAAGTCACGGCAAAAAGACACTGTGCAAGTCATGGAAAAAACCACCGTGCAAGTCATGGAAAAAAGACACCTTTTTTCTTTAAAATAGTAGGCAAGCACTCGGTAAAGGAAACCAGCTTACAAAAAAAAAAAAAAAAAAAAAAAAAAACCACTTCGACTGAACAAGTTTCTGGAAAACAAAATTGATTTTTTTTTCGAACAGCGATACTATTTCCCAGACAAGAATCCAGCAAATGGATGCATAATGGCTTCATCAAACTCAAGAAGGACAACAAAATACATGAAGGATAGTCTTGGCCAAAACAAAAGAAAAACCCTCGAGGATGTTACTTTATTCTTTTATATATAATTAAGAGAAGTAAGAACAAAAAAATCAATACAAGAAGAAACAACAGTGGAGTACATAGCCGTTATGATGCTCATGGTCTATGCAAGCTTCAAGAAAACAAAATCATTTTTTTTCGAGTGATAAGCAAAAAAAAAAAGTTTGGTTTCAGCAAACTCAAAGGATGCACAATGAATATAAACGATTTCAGCCAGTATTATTATTGCTCATGGCTAAAAAATAAAAAAATAAAATAAAATAAAATAATAGAAGAGGGGAGGCACAGGGTGACATGAGTTGGAGTAGAGGGAGCGGTAGTCGGTCTTGACACAGCTGTAAGGATTCGGACATGGCATTGCGCGGCATAAGGAGGAAGGATGGGGAAGATAAGGTGGCTCGCGATGGATAAGATATGGAGCTACTGTGAAATCCATGGTTTCACGGAGGAAAAAGAATAAGGGCAAAGTGATGGTGAGACAAAAACAAATGGGAAATATAAATGCTGCTACGGGAATGATTAAATTTATGGTAACAACTGCATTCACGAGGCCTAAAAAAAAGGGAATGAACAGTTCTTTCGAGCTGAACGTGGCTTTAGGAAAAAGAAAAACAGTGCATTAAAGAAGCGTAAATAATGGATTAACATTTCAAAAAGAAGTAACGGAAATATAAAGAACAAACCGATTGTTTTTAAATTTAAACAAAATGAACAGTCTGTTTTAAACAGACAGAAAGACGGATTCCGACAAACAGAAGATTAACAAGAAAACTATGTTTTTCTTTTCTTATATATATAGATATACGAAAAGCTGCCATATGTATATTACTATGTTTCCATTCACGAAGTTGCTTGGAAAATGGAAAGTATCCTTCAAATTTATAACGCATGAAATATAAGGAGTCGTAGAGACGATAAGGTATAACATATATGTATTTTTAGATGCGAATAAAAAGTTGGTGATCACGACCAATGGCATAGACGTTTGGGAATGAACAAAAGCATTTGGGAATGCACACACTTGGGAAAAAGAAACAAAAGGTTGGGAACAAAAATGGACGTTATGTATGCATGAAATAGAAGTGACGTGAAGGAATGCATTGAAAATATATATATATGACTTTGGAATAAAAGTGCCCACTTAAGAAAAAAAAATTGATGCTTTAGTAAAATAAAAGAACGGGTTTTGTAGACCCAAAATGCTTAGAAAAATATGCAGGGTCCGAATAGGGACACATCGAACTCAAACGACTATGTTTCAAAAATGAACTGCGCAAGCTTTTTCGCAATTTCAGTGCGAACCGAGCACTGAAACTGACAAAAGAATATATTATGGTAATCAGCTCGACGAGTCGGACGCAACGGTATAAAGTTCGCAGTGTCACGATGCTCCCTTCAAAACGCATTACGGACCCCTTTTAACATAAAAATGCGGACGGAAAACGGAGGTCAAAAAGTCCGATTTTCACAAAATGAATTGCATCGTTGGATTACTGACAACGAATAGAACATTTTTCAGGTTTGTCCGAACTGGATTCAGAAAGATTATAAAATCGGTAAAATTTGAATAGTTATGCGCAACTTTGCACTGAAAAATAAGCGATCGACAAACATTCAAATTTTCCGATGAAAAATTCACTACTGCTTTAACTCACTGTACGTATTTCAAATTTCAAATTCTCGTTATGGAAAAAAACCATAGAATATTTTCAAAATAAAAATATCAATTTAAATTGAAATCTAAATCGTTAAAAATTGCGGCTTATTACATGTCGTGTGTGCCCTCATGTGAATGGCTTACCGTATTTTGTTCTATGAATAGATAATGGGTCTTTTTGGTATGTGAAAAAGCTTCACCATCCTAAAAGATTTTCTTTATTAGTAGAGATAATATATAAATTCTAGGATTCCAGAATGATATTGTGAAGAATATGAGCGTTTGAACACTTGAGAGTTCAAGAATAGAATCAATAGTATAAATATTTAGATAGAGAGAATTGGTGTCTCGAATTGATGATTTCAAGATTTTTATATAGGAGATAAACAGTTGTAACCATTAGTAAAGAGTTACAAACAATGGATATGATCATTGGTGAAAAGAAAAGGAAGCAACTCTTGAAGAAATGGAAGTGACTATTCGAATAGTTGCTTCTGTTTAAAAACGGTCGACAGGTATAAAATCACCAGTAGACAGGAATTTGAATATATATATATATATGTTATATATGTGTGTGAATGTTCATAGGGTTTTCTGGGCAAAATCAGTCGACCACTGGTATTTGACCGGTCGACCGGTTTTGACCAGAAAGCCATACGAATGTGCACACACACACACACACACACACACACACACATATATATATATATATATATATATATATTCCCAATACCGAGGGATATGATTATTTGAGGATAGATTTTAACATCAATAACACTACCAAATAATCAACCTTTTATATAAAATACCATATGAAGCTCTTATTGTCTTTGTCGAACCATTGATCATCTCTTTTTGTCGATAATGAATCATCACTTTGTCAGTAATCAAAACATCATGAATTCCTTGACCCTACAACATGAACTTCATTAGAGGCTATACATTCAGACATTAGCATTATATAGCTTAGCTAAAGAACATGGCTATACATATAGGTATGTATCCCATCCTAGGCAACATCCATTTCATAACAAATTGCACATAGCTTTGCAGTATTCTTTTCACACCACACAAAGCTAATAACTTAGCAACATACACTTTCAATAACCTATACAGCATACAGCAACAGCTAGATCCTATCCTGCATCTACAAATGGCACATGGCCGGCCTTTTCATCTGAATTGAAGTAGGATTTGCCAACACACCAGGCACATCTGAACCTATTGGCACATAGCTGTACAATATATGTGTACATGAGATCATACGTATTTGAAGTTGCTTAGAGAACTAAGTATAGAAATATCCAAAACATTTATTACATTGGCAGTTGTGTCTTGGAAGCTAGACACATGTGCAGCTAAAGCTTGTAATAGGATCAGTTTTCACACTTTCTTTATTTCATTTCAATTCAATCACAAGAAGCTTTCCCACAAAGTAACCATTTAAAAACATACATTGCACATGGCCATATTCATAACCCCTCTTTTCAATCAATCTACACAAATACATGGGATTTGATTTGCAAATATAGCTAAGAGGAACATAGCTATATTCTCTTCTCACCACCTAAGTACGGCTATAAAGCTTAGTTCATTCTTTTCAATCAACTGAGTAACAGCTACAACCTTTCCATCACTTGGATGGTTCTTTTCCCATGTAATTCCATCATTTTAATCACTGATTTCACCTATAAATAGATACTGTATCTGCATAAATATACACCTACACAATTCCTTAAGAAATGGAAAAAGAAACTTATAAACCTGAAGAAAAATTGGAAGGTAATGAAAGTGTGGAGTAAGAGCTGAAATAACACAACCTGGAAAACAAATGAGAACTGGAAACTCTGAACTGAAAACTAAAAAGAACAAAGGGATTCAACGGTGAGTAAACTCACTTTTATTTTTAAATCCGTCTAATCCTCACTTGAATATTTAGTGCTTGATGATTCATTTATCTACCTCTATATGATTTGTGATATCAACTAAAAAAAATGGACTAATTAAACACTTACTGTTATTCTTGTAATTCATGGTCATTGATCCTTATGTATACCTGTATATGAAATGTTGAACCGATATTTTTTTAAATCAAATCCCTATAACATTTCATATAAATGAAACTGTGTATAAACTGTTAATACTTCACTTTGTTTACATTCAAAAATATAAATCTTAAATTCTACTGGTTGTTAGACTTCGGTTTCTTAAGATCAATGTTCATTTAGATCTCTAGTACATGAAAAAATTATACTAGGTGTGTCTAGAGCCATATATGTAGGGTTTTATAATATATACAGTTAAAGAAATAAATAAAAAACAAGTTTTTCAACCTACTTAGATTTTAGTTTCAGGTACCCAAACGTATTCGTGCTTGCGAAATATGAATAAAACAAAAATAAAGATTTTTAGTAGCATGAATCTTGAGAAATGATGAGATCATTAGAAAAGAAAATTTGGGTTTTCTCGACGATCTAGATGGTCGGAGACGATGCCGTTTTGTCTAGAGAAGAGTAGATAAGTGTAGATCAAAGGAAAAATATGATATGATTTTTCAAACTTGTGAGTTTTGAGTTCGAGATCAAATTAGGGATTTTGGGATGTTTTTTATTCGAGTTTGAAACTAAATTGCGTCGCCGTGGAAATGAACTAGGCCGCCACACCTGGAGGGATAGTGCGAGGAGGTCACCGCAAGTTTGCGGTCAAGTTCTAATGACGAACGGTGGAGTATAGTGGCGGCACGTAGTGTTTTCTTGGATCGAGGATCAGTGTTTACATTCGGTTAAAGACAGGTGCAGAGATGATTTCGTGAATGAGGGGTTTGGAGACAAGAATGATTGGTCGAAGGTGACCTGGAGGGGAGATGTGACGACCCCAAATCCCATACTGACGGAGACAAGGGTTATCGTTGGAATATAACACAGAAACAGATAATAGCAGAACAGAATAATTAAAATACACCAGATAATGAACAATAGAATATACTGGATAAACGCAATCATCAGAGTTACACAGTATACAGGATCTTACTTAGTACAAATACAGTTCAGCTGTACATAAATGTCTACAGCGGAAATAAACAAAATATGTACAATAGGAGCTGAACAGCATAAAAAGAGATAAATAATAGAATCCATCTTCAGCTCCAGCTATCCAGAAAGAACCAGCTAAACCTGAATACAAGGCTGCACGTGTGGAAAAAGGGGCACCCGAGTTTGAAAGTGAAATAAACTACGAGTCAGTCATGGGACTGGTATGAGAAATCTACTCAACACATATATAATTGGCTAATCACAGGACCACGCCACTTTCGTGGAACGGGTTTACTCCATCGGATTGCCAGTGCTTTAAAACAAATCTTTCTTTTAAACAACGCAATGCATTTTATAAAAATGAAGCCATTATAAGACTCAGTTCCCATCACACAATGCAACGCAAACCGGAGGATAGAGTTTTACCTTATAACGGCCAATATATGCTTGATACGAATAAAACAAAGGCAATTGATATTATTGCTAGTGTTTATATGTTTCAAAAACAATTTCAAATCATAACTATCAATCATAGACTACATGAGCGTCCCATGCCACTATGTCGCCAATATATATATACAATCAAAACCGCACGATGTCGTATTTGGAAATTGGATTTCCATCATGAACCAAGGCAAAAGATAGTCCTTACCGAATTCGAGACTGCCTAGCCCGAGTCTCAGGATCAGAGCTCGAGTGACCCTTGGATCGTCAGGGCCGGTCCACCGATGTGGATTAGAATTCCTGAACAATACGTTTCCCCACCCTTTCGGGCGTAATCGAGCCAACGAATGACTCCATCGGACCCGGATCGTCCGATCAAACCGAGGCGCCTCGCAACAGCAACAACCACATAGGTGAAAAGTATATAAATGTCAGGGCTGGTAGGTCACTGACATCACCCTAGCTAGGAAGAAACGCATGCCCTCCCTGAGGTCCTTCTCCCGTTTCTGGTTCATACCAAGGTGTGAGGCTCGCGAATTCACATCATACACAAAGCTACGTCGCACTGGCGGGGCTTTGATCTTCACCACAAGACTTTGCTTTTCAACAGAAGCCTTGATCATTTGCCACTTAGGAATGCCACACTAGCAATTCATGCCATGCGACTGATGTCCATCGATATACAACCTCTGAGCTCGTGCGTCTCAGAGAAGGGCGTTAAGCAAAAGAATAAATTCTCCACCGCCAAACAGATGTATATTTAACAGAGATCAATCAACACCGAATAAACTCCAATGTCAGACACACAGTCCATTTACAAGTCCGTTCTGGGTCTGAACGAAACCGGAGGCACTAAATACCTCGCAAACCCATCGATCACCACGTACGTCTGGACGATCACCACTCATTATCCATATTTCGGGATGCCTCCCAATCAGGACCTCGGTTACCATCCAAACGAGGTGAAGATCTCCGGTTTTTGACCACCATCTTCATCTTCGACTTTCAATCGTTGGCCAATTATTTGAAATGAGAATTAACTCGGCCTTTTCAAATAATTCACGTATATTTAGAATTTCAAATCAATTTATTTCAATGGTTAAATCATTCGACAACACCAATTTTGTTCTTTAATGTAATTTTCACACCAAACACATTCAACCATCAAATACCACATAAATCGAGCAAATTCAGTTTATTTCCATTCCATATCGTTTATGATATTTTATAACGATTTATTGCTATTTTTATTTATTTTAAAATAGCCAATTTATTCAAAACAACGCTTCGGGCCATAACGCGGCCGTGGCGCTGTTTTTCTTCAGATTTGATTTACACACATCTAAAAATCTAACCGTTGGATATTCACAAAATTTACATCATTAGAAAGGTCTTTTCAAAATGAATCCAACGGTTCCAGTTTCGGGAAAATCCGACGGTCGGATCTCCCGGTACAATCATTTGAAGTTTCGATTTCAAAATACGAACTGCAGCGTCGTTATTCGATTTAAATATAATTATATTTATATATATATAAATATAATCTTTTCTGGCGCTATTTTTCTTCAGATTTGAATTAAACATTCCAGACAATCCAACTGTTGGATTTTCACAAAGTTGGTGCCGTTGGAAAGATATTTCCAAGGCGAACCCAACGGTTGCGTTTCGGGAAAACTAATGGTCGGATTTCCCGCACTAGTTGTTTGAAATCACGGTTTCAAAACACGAACTGCACGGCCACGTTTCGTTTTAATTTTATTTATATTTATATATTTATACAAATATAGTTCATTCAACAATTTCAATACCGTTTTCACTTCAAATATTTCACTAACGCCTTTAAATTTTGGAAAATTTCGCCATAACCTCCTTTGTATGGGAGGGGCTGGGAAAATTCCCAAATAGCCACACGGGCATCTCATGTCAAAAAGAAAAAGAAAAAGCCAAGCGGCTAGCCAACAGGCTCATAAAATCATCACCCAAACAAAACAGTAAATGTGTACCTATTTGTCGGGCACAAAATTTTATTCCTCTTCCCTAGCCCCTTTTGCTATAACCTGTTCAATAAATATGCATGTACATATATACAGTTCTTATCACTTATCATTTTCCATTCAACTTCATATTTGATTCCATTTGGTTTAAAAACATTATTCATTCTAATGTTGCATGCATAGGCAAAAATCATATCATTAGCTAATTAATGAATATTTCAACTCATGCATATTTATTTGAACGAGTTGTTATTTTTAACACTGCGCATTTTCTACAATTCATGTATATAATAAAAATGTAATTTTTATTGTAAAACAATTTATTTCAAAACAGGATTATTTTATACATTTCATATTGATGTTAAAATTGGGATTTTTATTATAAAACAATTTATTTGCAAAATATGAATACCCTTCAACACATAAATTTATAATCAACGAATGAATATCGATTCAACACATGAAGGTTTCCTATAGTTTCTCTCTCTCTCTCTCTCTATATATATATATATAAATGTGATTTTTATATTTAAAACACGAATACCATTCAACACATGAATTTCTAATCAACGAATGAATATCGATTCAACAAATGAAGGTTTTCTATAGTTTATATATATATATATATATATATATATATATAAATGTGATTTTTATATTTAAAACACGAATACCATTCAACACATGAATTTCTAATCAACAAATGAATATCGATTCAACACATGAAGGTTTTCTATATTTTCTATATATATATATATATATGTGATTTTTATATTTAAAACACGAATACCATTCAACACATGAATTTCTAATCAACGAATGAATATCGATTCAACACATGAAGGTTTTCTACATAACGAATAAATATAGTTTCAGCAAATGAAAATAATTCAAACACATGAATATTATTCAAAATTTCGGCAGCATAACGGCAGGGTAGTTAAAACCGGGACCGTCCCTAATACGGCTCCTCGCTCTACCTTAAAACCTCGCGGTTTTTGACAATGGGGATCATGCATCTAGTTCGCACGCAGGCGGCATGTATATATTTATTTCATTTCCACAAACTAATCCTATGTGGTTTCAACCAAATATTTCTCAACCACAAGTGGGTATTTTTCAACCACAATCAATCAATATCAACCACAAACAATCCCAATCAACCATTTGTTATCAATCAATTTTCACACCGATCACAATCAATAAATATCGTCCATGGTTTGTGGACGAGGGGTGTATATATATATATATATATATATATATATATATAGCAATTCACTTCTATTTCAACACATATATAATTTTTACAACGCCTATATAACTTATACATCGAACGTACAACTTATACAACGCTTATACAAGAGGTGTACAACGTTTATATAACTCATACATCGACTATTTAATTTATACATTGTCGTTTTCATATCGTTTATATATTAGAAATCTCACATTGGGTTCCACTTCACCAAAAATAGCAGAAGGCTCAGAAAAACATGAGGTCTCTTCTAAAATATAGAAGACGTCCACACAGACACGATGTTTCATGTTTCACCGAATTTCGTTAACGAACGGAAAAGATATGATTTTTCAAAGTTTGCAACGGTTTTAAACTGTTAAAATCGGTTTTAAATTAAAACAGTCGATACCTTCTTTAAAATTGTTCAAAACTAGGTCGAGAATTTTCTGCAAATCCGCGAAGTGGTTGGACGATCAGCCGCTGTAGTGTCGAAAAGGGTCGAAGGGGCTTTCCGGCGCCACCAACCTTGCTCAGCTCGACGCCTTGTAGCGCGCGCGACGGCGGTCCAAAGTCTCGGACTTTGGGGACTCGAATCTCCCCCCAAGCTTGATGATAGACAACGAATCTTAGATGGATTTAAAAGTGGTGGAGAGCTCTTCAAAAAGTTGAACTGGGGCCTGGTGTTTCGATGTGTGGATTAGCCGGAACAGAAGAGAGGAGTGGAAGATAGCCATCGTCGATCGGGGGTGTGGAGAGAGAGAGAGGCTGATGTGGACAAATGAGATATTTTCTTTATATTTATAAATTTTAAAAATACGAAAATACCCCTTGTCATACACGAACAACAATTCAAACCCAATGACTATCGCCCCTAGCGTTTTACCCCAATTCCGAACACAATGGGCTATGTTTCGAAGGCCCATTCAACTGTTTCAGTCAGTTTTCCTTCAAATTAAAATATTAAATATTCAATATTTAATTTGAACGTACATTTCGATTTGCCAGGGCCACAAACTAATTCGAAAAATTCCAGAAAAATATATCTAGCTATGTTTTGACGATACGGTCCTAACAAAACTAGTTTCGTCGAATTCAGAGACTGTTTGCAAAAAGGCCCATTTCTGGTCGATCCAATTTAACTATAATTGACCAAAACACATTTTCCTTTGCCACGCTCACATACTAGCTTTAAAAATTATGAAATTTGAAACCTAGCGATAACTTCACATCCCGGATCCAACAAAAGTGGTTTCATCGAATTCCGAGGTCGTATGCCAAATGGCCAATTTCCCGGGCTATATAAATTCCATAGCGACCTTTCTGAAAATTCATTCGGCCATAATTTTTGCTTTCCGCTATGAAAATTCGATTTTTCAGATTCGTTAGAAAGGTATTCACTAACAGATTTATATTTTTTTGGTTTCACTAAAATCTGTTTTGTTTTGCACCCGGTACAGTCCGACAAAGTTTGAATTCAATTTTTGAAACTACAGCGCCATTTCAGGCCTTGTTTATAATTATAATTAATTATATTCATTTTCAATTGTCGATTCAACTCACTTTTCATCTCTATTATTTAAAATATTTATTTTAAATATTTAAAATCCATTATTTTAGCCGATTTCAAATTTTTAAATTGGTTCAGATTTTCTGGGTCGTTACAATCTCCCCCACTTAAAACATTTCATCCCCGAAAAGGAACAAAGTCGAAAGTGGTTTGATTAATCAACTCTACGTTTGATCTGGCTTCAATTCTCCAACTTTTCAGTTTCTGAGAATTTTCAAATTCTTCAAAAATTTGGCTAACACCCGGAATTTTCGAAAAATTTCGCCATAACCTCCTTTATACGGAGGGACGTTTGGAAATTTATTGGGCCGTATTAGGTACCCAATAAATCCTAATAAGCATACACATATTTATAGTGATATATTCTGGTGTTTACAGGGGAGCATGTACTGATAATAACTCCAGAGAATAAATTCTCGTCACCCTGCCCCGTGTGGGAAATAAATAGTCCATGTGCCGTATCTAATAACTAGAGAGACGTGGTTATTGTCAACTCCAGACCCGTGTGGGGTTTTTATTAATCTAGCAATTTAATCGTTACAATTTAAATAGTCCATATTAGTCATCAGTTCAACTTGAAAAATATAGTCATCGCCATACAAGCCTCTCGCTCGTATGGTAAATCTTCCACCTCGTCACACAAGCTCCAAATGCTTATGTGGTATATGATGAAGTATGCCTATCTTCTGAAGTATGCCATGTAATGTAGTTCAAAATTAATTGTTACTATCCTATGGCGACGTTTATTATTTCACACAGAAAAACCAGCACTCCGCATCCAATGGCATTCACAGGAGTCGATATAATAATATTTCGCATCCAACTCATTAAGGTTTACCTATTTGTCGGGCACGCAAATAAAATCTTTACTCAACAGCTAATCCATTTACCTGCTCAAATATATAAAATGCACATGTATATATTTCTATCTATTTCCTAATTCGTTAAATGTGTGATTTAAATGAATAAATTCTACCATTATTCTTATTAATTAAACTAGCTATCGTTTCAATAATCTAATTAATCTAATTTACAATTACACAACACAAACAACTAATCCAATTGTTTTCAATTTTTCAGAACTATACAAATCAACTCCTATTCTCCTTTAAAATCATTCAGACTATAGAATTAAAAGTGCACATCCATGAAAAGAAAATAACAACAGAGTAGAGAATTAAATGGTAATGCAAAGTATGGTAAATATACCTTGCACCGGAGTCAATCAGAGATATCCACTCGGCATCTAGGATAAGCTTTCTGAATGCTCTCCTCAATTTCCCAAGTACAATCTCGCGGATCTCCACTCCATTGCACTTTGACTAAGTGAACCTTCTTGTTCCTCAGCTTTTTGGTCTCCTTGCCGATGATCTTTAGCGGCTCTCTTCTCACAGCTAGTTCTGGAGTAATTTCAATATCCTATTGAGCTGCTTCTTCCACGATCAAGTCTGGATCATGAACGTGCTTCCGAAGTTGAGATATATGAAATACATCATGGACTCCAGGCAACCAATCAGGCAATTTAACCTTGTAAGCGAGAGTTCCGATCCGTTCCAGAATAGGAAACGGACCAATGAATTTGGGCGCCAACTTGCCAGTTTTACCAAACCGGATAACTCCTCTCATCGGCGATACTTTAAAATATACATAGTCGCTAACAACAAAGGATATATCTCTTCTTCTCCTATCGGCATAGCTCTTTTGTCGGCTTTGAGCGGCCAGTAATCGTTTCCTGACAAAATCGACTCTGTCGGCGACTTCTCGAATCATTTCTGGCCCTAACACCAGTCTATTTCCAGGTTCGACCCAACAAGCAGGAGATCGGCACGATCTACCATACAATTCTTCGAATGGCGACATTTTCAGACTCGCCTGGTAGCTGTTGTTATAAGAGAATTCATCCAAATGCTGATGGTCTTCCCATGATCCACCGAAATCTATAACACAAGCCCGCAATAGATCTTCTAAAATACGATTCACCCTCTCAGTCTGGCCGTCTGTCTGGGGATGATAAGTGGTGCTCAAGTTCAACTTCGTTCCCAGCTCGACTTGAAATGCCTCCCAGAATTTGCTAGTAAATATTGTATCCCTATCACTGACTATACTGAGCGACACTCCATGTAGTCTAACTATTTCGCTGAAGTATATCTGTGCCAGACTCTGAGCAGTTCTGTTTAATCTGACAGGTATGAAATGGGCGGTCTTCGTGAAGCGATCTACGATCACCCAAATACTGTCGTTCCCTTTTCTGGGTCTGGGCAGACCATCAATGAAATCCATAGAAATATGTTCCCACTTCCAGCCTGGAACTTGTAGCGGTTGCAACAGTCCAGCCAATTTCTGTTGGTCGCTTTTGACTAGCTGGCAAGTAGGGCATCGACTAACAAATATCGAGATGTCTCTTTTTAACGACTTCCACCAGAATGTGCGCTTGATATCGTTATACATTTTACTCACACCTGGATGGATACTGAGCTTAGATTTGTGGCATTCATCAAGCACATCTCTCCTGAGTTCAGGAATTTCTGGAACACATATTCTTCCTTCTAACCTCAGTATCCCTTCGCTGTCGAGTTGGAAATCTGAAGCATTGCCTTCACGAATTCGCTGACTCATTCCTTTGAAAAATTGGTCGCCTTTTTGGAGAGCCGATATCTTGTCAATCAACGAAATCGCAATGATAAAACTGGCTATCATTTCATTCTTTTGGCTTAACGCATCGGCCACGACATTGGCCTTCCCTGGAGTGTATATAATCACAAAGTCGTATGCTGCAAGGAACTCTAGCCAACGTTGCTGCCTCAGATTTAGGCCTTTTTGGGTGAACAGATACTTCAACGACTGGTGATCTGTAAATAGTTCAAATCTCTCTCCCAGAAGATAGTGTCTCCAGATTTTCAAGGCAAATACTATTTCCAATAACTCAAGATCATGAGTGACGTAGTTCTTCTTGTGCGGCTTCAGTTGACGGCTAGCATAAGCAATCACTTGGCCTCTTTGCATTAACACTGCGCCAAGGCCTTCTCTAGAAGCATCAGTCCAGACTTTCAAATCCTGGTTACCATCTATGATGGTTAACACTGGAGCAGTCGTTAGTCTTAACTTTAGCTCTTCGAAAGCCCCCTCACTTTTTGGAGTCCATTTTAATTTAGAATGCTTCTTCGTAAGCTTTGTTAAATGACCAGATATCTTCGAAAAGTTTTTAACGAACTTCCGGTAATAGCTAGCCAATCCGAGAAAACTGCGGACTTCAGTGGGGGTACTGGGCTGTTTCCAATTCTGAATAGCTGTAATTTTGCTTGGATCCACAGCAATTCCTTCTTTCGATACTACGTGGCCTAGAAATTTTACTTCATCTTGCCAGAAGATACATTTGGAAAATTTGGCTTTTAATACATTCCGTCTTAGAATTTCTAGAACCTGTTCCAGATGCTTTTCATGTTCGGCCTTTGATTTAGAGAAGATTAGAATATCGTCAATAAAAACCAGAACAATTTTATTCAAAACTCCTCTGAACACTCTATTCATCAGATCGACGAAGTAAGCTGGAGCGTTACATAAGCCGTACGGCATTACTAACCACTCGTAGAACAAGTCTGGACCTCTGAGTGATGTCATTGGAACACACTCTTCGGCAATTCGAAGTTGATGGAAGCCTGTAGCTAGGTCCATCCTTGAGAATACTTGTGCGCCATTTAATCGATCCAACAAATCATCAATTCGCGGCAATGGATATTTATTCTTAATGGTCTGCTTGTTCAAATGAAGATAATCCACACATAAACGTAGAGTACCGTCATATTTCGGGACAAAGACCACTGATGCGCCCCAATCAGAGAAACTAGGCCTGATCAGACCCTTCCATACCAGCTGTCGTGTTTGATTGTCTAATTCCTCCTTCTCTTTCAAGGACATTCTTCGAATAGCGTGAACTACCGGCCTTACATTGGGAATCAAAGCGATCTTGAAATCTATTTCTCTCTACGGAGGCAAGCGAACAACTTCTTCGAACACATCCGCATAGTTATTGACGACAGGAATGTCTTTGATGAGGTCAGGAATATTCTCTATGACTTCTGGGATATTTTCTATTTGAACTGGAGAGACATCCAAAGCTGCCCAGAAGTCCTTTCTATTAGCATTCTGACATTCATAGGGAATGGTTATATAATCACCCGATTTAATCTTCGCCTTTACGACTCTGTCGGCGCATTTTACTTCAGCTTCATATTTGGTCAACCAGTCTAACCCCAAGATAAGATCAAACTCTTTAAAATTCATGCCGATCGCGATGGTAGGAAACCGATAACGGGAAAAGGAAACCGGCACTCCACAAACCCAACTGAGATCGATGGAACCCCGAACCGGATTCTGGACAGTCATTGGTTCCTTGAGCTTTTTCAAATTCAAATCCAGTTTCTTAGCTGCGTCCTTCTAAATGAAGCTTCGTGACGCGCCTGTGTCAAACAGCACTTTAACTGGAATGTCTTTGACAGTAAGCGTGCCTTCTAAAACATCTGGCCTTTCCTGAGCAGACGAAGATGCAAGTACTTCTACCACTTCATTTAGATGTACTGCCTCAGGCTTTCTGAATAGCGGGCAGGCCTTTGAAAGATGACTGGTCTGATGGAATTGACTGCACTTTATATTCTCTTAGAACTTCTTACCAAATTTAGTTTCATCTTTCCTTAGCTTCTTCGAGGGTTTACAATTTTGGGTCAAATGCCCATGTTTATGGCAGTTACTGCATACAGTTGTCGTTACTGGTTCTTTTTCGGATCTGGCCCTTTTTCGATTAACTTTGTGCACCTTACCGACTTCAGACATTGTACTGGCCTCAGGACGATCAGTTTCAGACTCAATTTTATTACTAGAGCTGACTTCTTCTTCGTACTGTAGCATACCTTTCTTGTCTAGATCTTCGTACTGATAAGCCATGTATATCATTTCAGAAAAGGGGAACTTCATGTTCCTCATTACACTGTTCTGATATTTTCTTTGAAGCCCGTTGATAAATCTCATATTCTTCCTCTTCTGATTTTCAATTAAATGAGGGGCAAAGTGAGAAAGTTCATTGAATTTCTTATGTTATTCGGGAATGGTCATATCTCCTTGTATCAGATAAGAAAATTCATCACATAGTCACTCAATTGCTTCTGGAGGAGTAAATCTTTCCAGGAAAATCACTTTGAATCTATCCCAGGTGATATCACCTTCTGGATTATCCTTAATAACAGAATCCCACCAGAACAAAGCTTCGTCTTTGAGTGCCCAGGAGGCCAGTAATCTTTCTGGTCATCCCTCATCTATAATCCTTCAAAGAATTTCTTAGCCAAACGAATCCAGGCTTGTGTCTTCATAATAGATTCTTCGCCCGTGAACGACTTTCCACCCAGATTTCTGTATTTCATAAATAGGGCTTTGATATCCGGGTCAGTATCACTTCTTCTGTTTCTGGCACTCATTTTCTAGTTCCTCTGCAAATAGCAGAACAAGTGTCAAGTCACAGATAAGATACTTCAAAATATAGAGACAAATACTTGAATGTAAATGTGTCTATCGAGGTGTTATTTCATTCTGCTACTCATACTAGGATATTACTGATCCTATCTGTAATGAGTTGCCCGTCCTAGAACACTACTGGTTCTATTTCTGACGAGTTCATTCAAATGTTATACTCCAGAACTAAGCTTAACCAAAGCTCTGATACCACGTTGTGACGACCCCAAATCCCGTACTGACGGAGACAAGGGTTATCTTTGGAATATAACACAGAAACAGATAATAGCAGAACAGAATAATTAAAATACACTAGATAATGAACAATAGAATATACTGGATAAACGCAATCATCAGAGTTACACAGTATACAGGATCTTACTTAGTACAAATACAGTTCAGCTGTACATAAATGTCTACAGTGGAAATAAACAAAATATGTACAATAGGAGATGAACAGCATAAAAAGAGATAAATAATAGAATCCATCTTCAGCTCCATCTATCCAGAAAGAACCAGCTAAACCTGAATACAAGGCTGCCCGTGTAGAAAAAGGGGCACCCGAGTTTAAAAGTGAAACAAACTACGAGTCAGTCATGGGACTGGTATGAGAAATCTACTCAACACATATATAATTGGCTAATCACAGGACCAAGCCACTTTCATGGAATGGGTTTACTCCATCGGATTGCCAGTGCTTTAAAACAAATCTTTCTTTTAAACAACGCAATGCATTTTATAAAAATGAAGAAATTATAAGACTCGGTTCCCATCACACAATGCAACGCAAACCGGAGGATAGAGTTTTACCTTATAACGGCCAAAATATGCTTGATACGAATAAAACAAAGGAAATTGATATTATTGCTAGTGTTTATATGTTTCAAAAACAATTTCAAATCATAACTATCAATCATAGACGACATGAGCGTCCCATGCCACTATGTCGCCAATATATATATATATATATATATATATATATATATATATATATATATATACACACAATCAAAACCACACGATGTCGTATTTGGAAATTGGATTTCCATCATGAACCAAGGCAAAAGATAGTCCTTACCGAATTCGAGACTGCCTAGCCCGAGTCTCAGGATCAGAGCTCGAGTGACCCTTGGATCGTCAGGGCCGGTCCACCGATGTGGAATAAAATTCCTGAACAATACGTTTCCCCGCCCTTTGGGGCGTAAACGAGCCAACGAATGACTCCATCGGACCCGTATCGTCCGATCAAACCGAGGCGCCTCGCAACAGCAACAACCACACAGGTGAAAAGTATATAAATGTCAGGGCTGGTAGGTCATTGACACCACCCTAGCTAGGAATAAACGCATGCCCTCCCTGAGGTCCTTCTCCCGTTTTTGGTTCATACCGGGATGTGAGGCTCGCGAATTCACATCATACACAAAGCTACGCCGCACTGGCGGGGCTTTGATCATCACCACAAGACTTTGGTTTTCAACAGAAGCCTTGATCATTTGCCACTTAGGCATGCCACACTAGCAATTCATGCCATGCGACTGATGTCCATCGATATACAACCTCTAAGCTCTTGCGTCTCAGAGAAAAGTGTTAAGCAAAAGAATAAATTCTCCGCCGCCAAACAGATGTATATTTAACAGAGATCAATCAACACCGAATAAACTCCAATGTCAGACACACAGTCCATTTACAAGTCCATTCTGGGTCTGAACGAAACCGGAGGCACTAAATACCTCGCAAACCCATCGATCACCACGTATGTCTGGACGATCACCACTCATTATCCATATTTCGGGATGCCTCCTAATCAGGACCTCGGTTACCATCCAAACGAGGTGAAGATCTCTGGTCTTCGACCACCGTCTTCATCTTCGACTTTCAATCGTCGATCAATTATTTGAAATGAGAATTAACTCGTCCTTTTCAAATAATTCACATATATTTAGAATTTCAAATTAATTTATTTCAATGGTTAAATCATTCGACAACACCAATTTTGTTCTTTAATGTAATTTTCACACCAAACACATTCAACCATCAAATACCACATAAATCGAGCAAATTCAATTCATTTCCATTCCATATCGTTTATGATATTTTATAATGATTTATCACTATTTTTATTTATTTTAAAATAGCCAATTTATTCAAAACGACGCTTCAGGCCATAACGCGGCCGTGGCGCTGTTTTTCTTCAGATTTTATTTACACACATCTAAAAATCTAACCGTTGGATCTTTACAAAATTTACATAATTAGAAAGGTCTTTTCAAAACGAATACAACGGTTCCAGTTTCGGGAAAATCCGATGGTCGGATCTCCCGGTACAATCATTTGAAGTTTCGATTTCAAAATACGAACTACAGCGTCGTTATTCGATTTAAATATAATTATATATATATATATATATATATATTGTGACGAGAAGGAATTTCGCTCGGTCCGAACCAGTCGCTAAACCGATCCAGGCCGTTCGAAACGCCCTATCGTTTGAGAACAGGACAAATCAGAACGCATATAAAAGAACATTTCATTGTATATTACAACAATGCATCAGATTACAAGAATATACAGAGTAACAATGAATATTACACAGAAATATCAGAGATTTAAATTACCTTTAAATACATAGCAGCGGAAAATAATACAATACACAACTAGAAGTAGATATACGGATACAAAGCTTTCCGGATATCGTTCCAGCTGTAAACCAGGATCCTGTGAATATAAATCTGCAAAACCGAAACTACTAGCTGCCCGTGTCAAAATAAGGGCACCCAGAGTTTAGGTTAAAACAATAAACTCCAGGTCAGTCATGTGACTGGTGTGAGAACTAAAACAGTTATTAATCTTTATTTCAAAGTTAGGTAAATCAAGGGACCACGCCGTATAACACGGAACGGGTTTCCTCCCAAGAATACCAGTGCATAAAACAAACAGCGCAATGCTAAATAAAGAAAAATGAAGCTGTTATAAGACCCAGGTCCTATCACACAATGCAACGCAAGCCGGGGGATAGGGTTTTCCCTTATAACAGCCAAAGAATGCTTGATACGTTTAAAACAAATCATTTGATACTATTATAAGTGCATAGTGTATAAAACAACTTCAAATCATAAGTATCAATCATAGGCGGCATAAGTGCCCCATCCCACTATGTCACCATAAATAGGTTTACAAATAAAACCGCAAAGTCACGTATTTGGAAATTGGATTTCCATCTATGAACCGAGGCAAAAGATAGTCCTCAACCGATTCGAGACGCTCTAGCCCGCCCCTCAGGATCAGAACGCATCAACCCTTTAGATCGTCAGGGCCGGTCCACCGATGTGGATTATTATGCCTGAACACTACGTTTCCCCACCCTATGGGGTGTAAGTGAGCCACTAAATGACTCCATCAGTTCGAGAACGACCGATCAATCCGAGGCGCCTCGCAACAGCAACAACCACATAAGTCAAACTCGTCAGGGCGTGTAAAACCACTGACGCCACTTCTAGCTAGAAAGAAACGCAAGTCCTCCCTGATGTCCCCTCCCGTTTTTGGTTCATACCGGGTGTGAAACTCGCGAAGCAAACGTTACACAAAGCTATGCCACAAAGGCCGTGCTGTGATCATCACCACAAGACTTTGCTTTTCAACAGAAGCCTCGATCAATTGCCACTTAGGCATGCCACACAGGCAATTCACTCCATGCGTTTGATATCCATCAATATATAACCCCTGAGCTCGTACGTCTCAGAGAAGGGCGTTAAGCAAGAGAATAAATTCTCCACCGCCAAACAGATATATATTTAATAGAGATCAATCACACAGACTAAAATCCAATGTCAGACACACAGTCCATTTACAAGTCCGTTCTGGGTCTGAATGAAACCGGAGGCACCTAGTACCCCGCATATCCATCGATCTCCAAGTACGTCTGGACGATCACTAACTGTTTCCATCTTCTTGGGTGTACAACCCAATCAAGATCATCAGTAATTACCCAAACGACGTGAAGACTTCCGGTCTTCGACCACCGTCTTCATCTTCGACTTATGGTCGTATCAGTTATTCAGAATGGGATAAACCCGGTCTTTCCGAATAACTCGCGTATATTTTAAATAAGTGTTACACAAACACAACATACGCTCATTCCAATTCATCAGTCACTAACCGTAAATTAATGAAGAGAATAATTCCCCAAATATTAACCCCGAAGGCCGAAACCAACATCAGATCAATATCCAGAAAACCATTCTGCTTAGCTAACCGACAGTTAGTTTCTGATTTCACATTCATAGGGAAGGTTCCCATTAATTTCATCCAAGATTAATTTCTTGGATTTATTCTTTAATCTATTTTTGAATCTCAATTCAAACTAGTCGGGATTAGCGAACCTTACCGAAGTAATCATTTGTTTTAATTTCCCAATCCCAACCTATTCATCCCATGAAGTAAAACTGGTAGTACTTCATATCTAACACCACGGTGTTATCGGTAAATTCAATTACCATTTCACGTTCAAATC
The DNA here is from genome assembly GCA_030737875.1 of Allium sativum. Lineage (NCBI taxonomy): Eukaryota > Viridiplantae > Streptophyta > Magnoliopsida > Asparagales > Amaryllidaceae > Allium > Allium sativum. The sequence goes on along the minus strand of CM060909.1, from coordinate 738,879,907 downwards.
TAATTAAAGATTTTACTATCGCCTGGAGTAAAACTGGTGATACTCCATTCTCGATCTTTTCAATCTAATTAAAGATTCATTAAAACTCCACTTAGTTTTAATCTTTGACTGGGTTAAAGAATCAGTGTCATTTAAAACACAGTTCACGATAAACCCAAATTCACATCCCATTGATTATCGGGTTAAAGAACGAGTGTTATTTAAAACATTGTCCACGATAAACCCAAAAATCAATATCAATTCAATTCCAATTAAATATTCTTTAATTGGTACACTTCATTAAATCTAAATAAAAAGATTTAACCTTTTCTCAACTGGGTTCAAGAACAGTGTTAGTGAAGACACCACTCACGACAAACCCAAATCACATTCGATATTCAATACAAGGCTCTAAATAGAAAATATATCGGCTTATATTCAATATCGAATTCTACGACTAACAAATCTCGTATTGGAAATAACGATATAAATATATATCTTTCAAATTTCCATAACAACAACTGTATAATCACGAATTCCAACCTCGAAATATTCCGAAGACAATCTCGATTCAAATCCACTCCAATGCAATCATTGGATATTCTGGTTATTTTTAAAACTGTAATGTCCCGACTTTTTCGACCATTTGTAAATCATTTTGATGAGTAATTAAAATGAGTTAATTAGTTAAAAACAAAGCTAAAGGAGATTTTTGAAAACAAATCGGCTAAAGTACGAAGCATATGGTATATAAACAAACATTTGTTTGACCATAACAAATATCAAAAACAAAAGACAAAAGAGAAGTTTCCTAGCAAGACAAAAACAAATTCCAAGAAGACAAAGAATTAAATGAATCATACTTGAATAGTAACCATGATTTTATAAAACCATCACCTAAAATCCTAAGAAGAGTAGCATGTGCATTTTGATAGTGGCAAAGAAATATCTCGGCCAAGTAAGACAAGACAAAAGCATTTGTTAGAGGTTAAAAATACATAAGAGGATCATGGCATTAAATGCAAGCATGGTTCAAGCTTCTAGAAACACTACATAGGAGCATGTCATCGGATAGGAACCTTAATGAGACAAATTCTTCAATTGCATGTGCTCCTCAAATTCAGGGCCGTAGGAAGCTAGAAAAGGGTAAGGCTAAACAAAATTTACTATTGAGAGCATGGGCAGGAAATCATATTCTAATGCATGAGTTTGCCTATATATACCACTCTATCCCTTCACGTTTTCATCACAAACAAACTCAGTTTTCATCTCAGATCTGAAGCATTTCTCTGGTTCATTGGAAAGCATTTTTGGTGAGTGAAAACAATTCTGAATTTCTTGTTTTAAACTTAAAGTAAAACAGTTTCCTTTGATAAGTAAAAATTGCCATGTTCTTTGATCCCTGGTGGTTACTGACAACCAGAGATCATAGTGTTAAATCAAAACTGATTTCATCTATATACTGATCTGCTAGATAGGATACATCCTTGAATGTGTGTATATGTAGATTGATTGATGTTAGAAGACTTCTGTTAAAAATCTGCACGTGTTCTGTTAAAAACACAGAACTTGTTCATTTGCTAGCTAAACTACGATGATCCACCTTTTGTTGATGAAAGCATGTAAATCTAATATATAAACATCATACAAACATATCTCGGATCAAAGAAATACCATCTTGAAATATATAAGTTCAAAACAAAATACACAGTAAAGCTCTCTGTTAGACCATAATCAAAGTGAAAATTCAAATGAAATAAAAACATGTTTTGATGTTATGAATTGAATCAACAATGCAAATGAGGATTTTTAATGTAGAAATCCTGATTTTTAAGTTTGTATAAGTCGAGAATTTTATACATGAACGGAAAAGGGTCTCCAGGCATTTTCCGATGATCCAAGCCACCAGGGGGTCAGCGGTTTCGAGAGGAGGAGCGTCGAGGACCAGGGGATCAGGGAAAAATACAACCAGATTTTATAAATGTGTGGATTTTGCAAATCAATCGAATTTAGGGTTTCTGGGTTGAAAATGGGTTCACCTGTATAGGCCGTAACTGCTCACCGTCGGCGATGAGTTGGAGGACCGGTGGTGGGGGAAAAGAGGCGTCAGGGGGTGGCGATGCTAAAGCCAAGAGGGTTCGGCAACAGGTGGTCGGTGGTGTGAGTACTTGGTGGTTTCTCCGATGGGTGTTGTACGGTGAAACAACTCGAGACAGTGAAAACACTGTGCACGAGCAGGTGGCCGGATCTGAAGTCACCGACGAGGTCAGGAGGCGGAGGCCGACGTGTGTGGGGGGGTCGTCGGTGGTGGAAGTGGAGCCGACAGCGTGTGCACGTGCACACTGTGCACTGATACGAGGAAGAAGGAAATGTGGTACTTGGCCAAAGTACCAGGCGAGGTGGTACTTTAGTTCTTGCGCAAAATCACGGTGGCTGGAGCTGAAATGGAGTGTTTTTCATGAGTGCCGGAAACTTGGCACTGGTACTTTGGTACTTTGTTAAAGTACCAAGTGGTACTTTCATTTTCGCCATAACCAGCAAGGATTTTTCAACCAAAATCATGGTATTTCGATACCTGACACTTTGGCACTTTGGTAGTGCCAAGTTCTGGTACCTTGGCACTGCCAGAGTCCAGTTCTGGCACTTGCCAAACCCGGTACTCTGGCAGTGCCAAAGTCCGGTGTTCTTCGTTCAGTAGAATACGAGATTTTAAATTTAAATAAATTTTAAATTTAAAATATAAATAAATAAATAAATAAATAAATGTTTTTATTAAGCCGATGACAAGTGAGAAGTAGAAACCGAGTTTTGAACCGACAAGTTCGACCATGAAAGATCAACCAAGTTGAAATGTAAATTAGACGAAAATAAATAAATTATTTGAATTATTTATATAATAAAGAATCGTTAAAGGATAAGAACAAAAGGAAAATAAGTTCAAACATCATTTAAACAAAAGGGAAAATACACCGTGTGCGGAGCACGGGAAATTTCTAAAGGATGAACTAATTCGGTCAAAAACCATATACACCTCAACTGATTTATGTAAAGGATAAACTGACGATGCTAATGCAAACCAAACAAGTAAACACTGTTTGAAAAATATATATATTATCTAAAATGGAGTAATACTCCTGATTTCATTGATAAACATTTATCGACTGTAAAAAATTCGTACATCGTTCGGAGAGTCCGGAATAAACAAATTCCACTTCGATTCAAAGTATACGACGCATATCAATGTGCTAAAGACAACGAGATGCAAGCGTTATTTAGAATGATATTTTTGGTCTGTTCAAACCCAGAACAAACCCGAATGGACGAGTGTCTGACAACGTATATCAGTCAGGTCTTGCACATCGAATTTACGTAAGTATATTATGTTGGTGGCAGGGAAATTCGTTTCTCTTTGCTTCATTACCCGTAATATATTTGGGTAATCGAATGAGTATTTTCTGACAGATAGGACGATGTGGCATTAAAAGAATGGAAAGAGAAAACCTGTCAGAAGAACAACGTAGCCTCAAACTTCACAACCCGGAAGTAACAAAAGTTGGGCTAGGCAGCATGGCTAGTTGGGTCATACCCAAGCAGGGTGTATTATCACCATCTAGAGGATTTCCTTATTTACTTCTTAAATCATTTTCGCTGCTGTTGCATTCGGAAACGGTAAATCGAGCTCAACCGTAGGTGTGATAATATATTCGTTACACTCAAGCTAAATGAGTGGACGGTCATGTGTGGCCGGGTTACAAGACGTTCTTGTTGAACCCCAGTGTATCCTCTCTAGAGTACACTGATCGGTGGGTGCTCCCATACCCTGTATGTTGGAATCCAAACTCCAATACGCGCTCTGCGACTTTAAATTTGTATACTATATTTGTGAACGTGAGATGCAAGCGTTTCACTAGATTTTTAATTACCTGTTACAAACTATTATAATATCAATGTTTTGATATAAAAGAGATTAGATCATTTCCAGATATTAGAAATGGATGGATCTAATGATTTTTATGTTAAAAGTAATAACATGGATCTATATAAACACCTTGACACCTATACCCTGTTTTTACTGTCTAACTATGTTTCCTCACACCAGTCCCTTGACTGACCCAGAGTTTATTTTTGTGTTTCTTAAACTCTTGGGTACTCATAATATTTATTATGAGTAGACAAGTAGGTTCAGGCAAGGCAAGTGGAACATGATGCTGAACCAGTTCAAGACCCAGTAGCATATATGTTTTAATTATCAGTTTAATTACCAATGGTATTGTAATATGGTATTGTATGAACCATGATGATGTAATATATTATGTACTCTGATGTATCAGGCTTTGTGATGTAATATATAAGTATTTTGTGAAATTCCGCTGTGAGATTCTGATAACTTCTTACTCTCCTATTCTATAAGTTCTACCTTTTCTATCTCATCTTCTAAATTCTTTCAATAATGACACGGTTTCCTAGGTATGGAAAATCGCGCCGTTACAGTTGGTATCAGAGCTTAGGTTTTCTGAACACCTAGGCTTAGAGTGAGCATCGAGAGAGCGTATTTTTACTAAAAACTATTTTAGTATGGGTCGTCCTTAGTTCTTAACCATAGTTATTAACCTTAGTTATCAACCCTAGTTATTTGGTTAATTTACCCTTAAAGACTGGTTTCTGAATGAGTATTAACTCTCGAATCATTTACTCAGAAGTTGACAATGAGTTCTCAAGCAAGGCGAGGACGAGGAGCAAGTCGGGCAACTACGACAAATGGGCACACGGTTAACCAGACCCAAGTGGAAACGACTGAAGTAGTCCAAGCTCCAACGCAGCTAAACTTCGCTATGATTTGTAAGAACTACACTACTCTGGGAGGAAAAACTTTTAAGGGAACAGAATCACTAGTTGACGTCCAAGCATGGATTAGATCGTGTGAAAAGATTTTTAAGGGGCTGAAACTGGATGACGAGTATAAACGACTGTTAGCATCATGGAATCTGGAAGAAGCTGCAGCTATCTGGTGGGATGCCCAGACTGCAAATACTCCAGAGGAAAACTTTACTTGGGATATGTTCAAAGAAGTTTTTGAAGCTCAGTATCTGCCTGCAACTGGGAAAACCAGGATGTACCGGGACTTCATCGATTTGAAGCAAGAAACCATGACTGTCACTGAGTACGAAAACAAGTTCAATGCAATGTCAAGCTTTGGACCAGAGTTGGTAAATACCTCGCTAAAAAAGAACGAGATGTTCGTAGCTGGATTAAAGGATAGTCTTCAAGGCAGGATGATGGGGCATTTGAAGGACCCGTTTGTTGAGCTCGTGGATCTAGCACTCAGGTATGAAGCACTGGATGCTAAGAACCCAACTGCAACAAAGACTCAGACGGGAGAAGCAAGTGGAGGGAATCCCCAGAAAAGGAAATTCAACCCTGATTGGAAAGGTAACCAAAACCAAGGAAAGGCTGTGCAACAGAAGACTGAAAACCGCTTCAAAAATGTGTTGTGTCACAACTGCAAACAAAAGGGTCACATTGCAAGGTTCTGTAAGCAGAAGAGCAACAAGAAACCCCAACAGCAGCAACCACAACAGCAGCAAAGGAAGCCTCAGCAACAACCACAGCAGCAACATCAGCAAGTTCAGAGGAATGAGATGGTATTGAAGAATCTCTGTTTCAACTGTCACCAGCTCGGACACATGGTGAAAGATTGTCCACTGATGAAGAGAGCACCTCAGGCGAAGGTTTACGCCATCAAGAATGAACCATCCACCTCTCAAAATGTGAAAGGGAAGGGAGTTCTGGAAGGTACTTTACAATTTAAAGGAATTTACCTTCGAGTTTTATTTGACACCGGCGCTTCTCACAGTTTTATTTCTTCTGAAACCGTAAACCAATTTAACCTTGAACCAATCATTTCCTCAAACCCAATTTGCATATCAAATCCCATTGGTGGAAAAACAGAGTTGAAAATGTGTTGTGAGGATATAGCGCTGTTATATCTCTCGCATTCCTTTTGTTTTGATTTCTATGTTTTAGACTTCAGAAGTTTCAATTTTATTCTTGGATTGGACTGGCTGAGCGAGTTCCAAGCCAAGATAAAATGTGATAAAGAAACCATAACCTTGACGACAAGTTTAGGTCGAAAAGCTAGAATACCCTGTGGAAAACCCGGTATTCATACCTGTAGTTTCCTATACGCCCTAGAAGCACCCCAAGAGAACCTTGAAACACTGGACGTGGTTAGAGAATTCAAGGATATTTTCGAGGAAGTCGGGAGTTTACCTCCTCATCGTGAGATAGAATTCCGAATCGATTTAATCCCAGGAGCAAGACCGATAGTACAACCAAAGAGACGTATGGCACCAAATGAAGTATTGGAACTGGAGAAACAGACTCGGGATTTGCTGAGTAAAGGATTAATCCGATCTAGTTTTTCTAGTTGGGGCTCGGCGGTAGTTTTTGTAGTGAAGTCTGATGGGTCATTACGACTATGTGTTCACTATAGAGAGTTAAACAAAGTGACCATCAAAAACAAATACCCTTTACCCCGAATCGATGACCTTTTCGATCAATTACATGGAGCGACCGTATTCTCTCAAATGGATTTAGCAACAGGATTTCATCAATTGAAAATCGCTGAGGATAGTATTCCTTTAACAGCATTTAGAGGCCCGGATTTCTTTTATGAGTGGTTGGTTATGCCATTCGGTCTAACAAACGCACCAGCATTTTTCGTGGATTTGATGAACAGAGTCTTTAGGAAAATTCTAAACAAGTTTGTTCTAATTTTCATTGACGATATTCTGATTTACTCAAAAACTGAAGAGGAGCATCGCTATCACCTCAGAGTAGTATTAGAAACCCTACGGAAAAATGTGTTGAAAGCAAAATTTTCAAAATGTCATTTTTGGAAGTCTGAAGTGAGATTTTTGGGGAACATCGTAAACAAAGGTGGAATATCGGTAGATCCGGTGAAAGTTGAATCAGTACAACAGTGGAGGCAACCTCGTACACCAACTGACATTCGAAGTTTCCTAGGATTGGCGGGATATTACCGAAGGTTTATCAAAGACTATTCTAAAATATCATCTCATCTAACGAAATTGACGAAGAAAAACCAGAAGTTCAATTGGACCCCGAAATGTGAAGAATCTTTTCAAGAGTTAAAAGATCGCTTAACCAATGCACCGGTATTAGCCGTTCCCGATGGAACGAGCCAATTTGAAGTTTACACTGACGCTTGTGGAACTGGATTAGGAGCCGTGTTGATGCAGAACCGTTGTGTGATTGCATATGCAAGTAGCAATTAAAGATACACGAGAAGAATTATGCAACTCACGATTTGGAGTTATTAGCCGTTGTTTTTGCATTGAAGATATGGAGGCATTATCTTCTGGGTGGAAAATTCGAACTATTTACAGATCATAAACCGTTGAGGTACTTATTTTCCCAGAAGGATTTAAATTTGAGACAACAACGATGGTTAGATTTTCTTGCATCGTATGATTTGGATATCATCTATACGCCGGGCAAAGCAAATGTAGTAGCAGACGCTTTGAGTAGAAATGCGATTCTATCCCTACTGGAAGTCACACCGACTCTCCAAGAAAGGATTATGAGAAGTCAGAGAAGAGATACTAAACTGGAGAAGATCATACAAGGAGTCGCGAATGGAAAGGAGTCTGATTTAAATTTGGATAACCGAGGAATATTAAGAATTAACAATAGACTATGTGTTCCAGATGTGGATGGATTGAGGCAGGAGGTTTTGAAAGAATGCCACGCATCAAAATTGAGTATTCATCCGGGAATTCATAAAATGATTAACGATATGAAAAGAGTATTCTGGTGGCCAGGAATGATGAAGGATGTCACAACTTTTGTGAATGAGTGTTTGTGTTGTCAGCAAGTCAAGGGAGATCATCAAAAGACTGCTGGATTGTTGCGATCTTTAGAAATACCCAACTGGAAGTGGGAAATGATATCAATGGATTTTATCGATGGATTACCGAGGACCAGAAGAGGATTTGAAGGAATTTGGGTAATTGTCGATCGGCTAACGAAAAGCGCGCATTTTATTCCTGTAAAACCGACACCTACAGCTGCATCTTTAGCCGAAATTTTCATGAGGGAGATTGTACGATTACATGGAGTCCCAGCAAGCATTGTAAGCGATAGAGATCCCATCTTTACAAGTAACTTTTGGAGAGCACTACAAAGAACTTTGGGAACGAGATTGAATCTCAGTACAGCTTACCATCCTCAAACGGACGGTCAAACTGAGAGAGTGAACCGGATATTGGAAGATTTGTTAAGAGCGTGTATTCTTGATTTTGGCGGATCGTGGGAAGATCATCTACACCTAGTCGAATTTTCTTATAACAACAGTTATCAGGCGAGTATACAAATGGTACCATACGAAGCATTGTATGGAAGACCCTGTAAAGCACCAACATGTTGGATTGAATCCGGAGACAAATTAATACTTGGACCAGACATGATCCGAGAAGCAACCGAGAAAGTAGAATTGGTGAAGTTAAGAATGAAAGAAGCCCAGGATCGACAGAAAAGTTATGCCGATCAAAGACGAAGAGATCTTGTATTTGAGATAGGAGACCTGGTATTTGTGAAGATTTCACCAATGAGAGGAGTGGTGAGATTTGGAAAAGCTGGAAAGTTAACTCTGCGATATGTTGGACCTTTCCGAGTTATGGAGAGAATTAGTTTTCAAGCCTACAGAGTAGAATTACCAGAACATATGGCAGGGATCCACAACGTATTCCATGTGTCCCATTTAAGGAAATGTTTGCACGATCCGTCTTTAATTCTGGAACCATCTGTTCAGCAAGAAATAGAAATTGAACCAGATTTGACTATAATTCGACGACCATTTCGTATTATCGACAGAGAAGAAAAGCAACTTCGCAACAAGGCAGTAAGTCTGCTTAAGATTCAGTGGAGCGATAATCCGAAAGATTGCACGTGGGAGACCGAGAACCATATCAGGAAATTATACCCGGATTTATCTACAGATTAGGTATGTTTTACTGTTTAGTTGTTTGGATGAAATGAAACCTTGGATTTCTTCATTTCTGTAAGCATTGGCATATACATTTGTGGATTCGGTTTATTAGGGCTTATGAACTCCCTTGCTATGATTTTATCATTGACGAGTTCTTTTCCTTGTTTACTTTCAGATGGCACCACTGATGAAGAGGACCGCTAGAAAGAGACTTACATCACACCAAACAGAGAGACTACTAGCCAAGCGAGCAAGAGTGGGTGATTCTGAAGATGTTAGAGGAAGGATACCAAGTGAGGATGAAGGCACACACAGGACCTCGGATGAGTCGAATGTAGGCAGAGAGGAACCCATGGAGCAAGATCCAGACAGCACGGAGCCCTCAGAGGATGATGGTGTACTTATGATTGAAACCGGTTGTGGAGACAATGATAGTGATGACGATGACAGTGATCAAGAGGGAGATGAGGCTGAGGATATGAATATGGATGAGGATGATGAAGAAGAACCCGAGGAGGAAGAAGAGTTTGTACCTGAGACACCGATAGCTGATATGGGAGAGCAGCCAACGGAATTTGTGGACCCAGCAGTGGTGATATGGGAGAAACTGAAGCAAGCACTGGTAGAGTATCACGAAGTAGGAGGATGGGTTGAGATTTTCGGAGACTTTGGTTATCCTTGGATTCAGGTGTACATGATTCCGCCCACAGAGGTTATAGAGATCTCTGATGATGAAGAGGTGGTACCGACTAATCCGGAGATCATGGATGTTTTTGTACCATCTGATGATGAGGATGAGGTGGTAGAGGTCGTTAACATATCCGATGATGAGTGGATCGTGATCGAGAGTGATCCAGGTGAGTAGAGTGCAGTAGACTGATGTGTATGGACTATGTATGTATATATAATGTAGCTATAACTTTATTTAGTCAAGTATAGCCTAGTTATGTAGTATGGTATATGATTAGTCAGGTGTAGCACTAGGAATGTAGTATGTTATCTAAACTAGTGCTAGTATCGAACTAGTTGTATAATTATGATGTACTAAATGATTATGATATATAGAATCATCTTTTGGGAAAGAAATCCTTTCTATCTTGCTTACTTGTAATTTCGAGGACGAAATTCTTATAAGGGGGGTGGACTGTAATAACCCGACTTTTTCGACCATTTGTAAATCATTTTGATGAGTAATTAAAATGAGTTAATTAGTTAAAAACAAAGCTAAAGGAGATTTTTGAAAACAAATCGGCTAAAGTATGAAGCATATGGTATATAAACAAACATTTGTTTGACCATAACAAATATCAAAAACAAAAGACAAAAGAGAAGTTTCCTAGCAAGACAAAAACAAATTCCAAGAAGACAAAGCATTAAATGAATCATACTTGAATAGTAACCATGATTTTATAAAACCATCACCTAAAATCCTAAGAAGAGTAGCATGTGCATTTTGATAGTGGCAAAGAAATATCTCGGCCAAGTAAGACAAGACAAAAGCATTTGTTAGAGGTTAAAAATACATAAGAGGATCATGGCATTAAATGCAAGCATGGTTCAAGCTTCTAGAAACACTACATAGGAGCATGTCATCGAATAGGAACCTTAATGAGACAAATTCTTCAATTGCATGTGCTCCTCAAATTCAGGGCCGTAGGAAGCTAGAAAAGGGTAAGGCTAAACAAAATTTACTATTGAGAGCATGGGCAGGAAATCATATTCTAATGCATGAGTTTTCCTATATATACCACTCTATCCCTTCACGTTTTCATCACAAACAAACTCAGTTTTCATCTCAGATCTGAAGCATTTCTCTGGTTCATTGGAAAGCATTTTTGGTGAGTGAAAACAATTCTGAATTTCTTGTTTTAAACTTAAAGTAAAACAGTTTCCTTTGATAAGTAAAAATTGCCATGTTCTTTGATCCCTGGTGGTTACTGACAACCAGAGATCATAGTGTTAAATCAAAACTGATTTCATCTATATACTGATCTGCTAGATAGGATACATCCTTGAATGTGTGTATATGTAGATTGATTGATGTTAGAAGACTTCTGTTAAAAATCTGCACGTGTTCTGTTAAAAACACAGAACTTGTTCATTTGCTAGCTAAACTACGATGATCCACCTTTTGTTGATGAAAGCATGTAAATCTAATATATAAACATCATACAAACATATCTCGGATCAAAGAAATACCATTTTGAAATATATAAGTTCAAAACAAAATACACAGTAAAGCTCTCTGTTAGACCATAATCAAAGTGAAAATTCAAATGAAATAAAAACATGTTTTGATGTTATGAATTGAATCAACAATGCAAATGAGGATTTTTAATGTAGAAATCCTGATTTTTAAGTTTGTATAAGTCGAGAATTTTATACATGAACGGAAAAGGGTCTCCAGGCATTTTCCGATGATCCAAGCCACCAGGGGGTCAGCGGTTTCGAGAGGAGGAGCGTCGAGGACCAGGGGATCAGGGAAAAATACAACCAGATTTTATAAATGTGTGGATTTTGCAAATCAATCGAATTTAGGGTTTCTGGGTTGAAAATGGGTTCACCTGTATAGGCCGTAACTGCTCACCGTCGGCGATGAGTTGGAGGACCGGTGGTGGGGGAAAAGAGGCGTCAGGGGGTGGCGATGCTAAAGCCAAGAGGGTTCGGCAGTAGGTGGTCGGTGGTGTGAGTACTTGGTGGTTTCTCCGATGGGTGTTGTACGGTGAAACAACTCGAGACAGTGAAAACACTGTGCACGAGCAGGTGGCCGGATCTGAAGTCACCGACGAGGTCAGGAGGCGGAGGCCGACGTGTGTGGGGGGGTCGTCGGTGGTGGAAGTGGAGCCGACAGCGTGTGCACGTGCACACTGTGCACTGATACGAGGAAGAAGGAAATGTGGTACTTGGCCAAAGTACCAGGCGAGGTGGTACTTTAGTTCTTGTGCAAAATCACGGTGGCTGGAGCTGAAATGGAGTGTTTTTCATGAGTGCCGGAAACTTGGCACTGGTACTTTGGTACTTTGTTAAAGTACCAAGTGGTACTTTCATTTTCGCCATAACCAGCAAGGATTTTTCAACCAAAATCATGGTATTTCGATACCTGGCACTTTGGCACTTTGGTAGTGCCAAGTTCTGGTACCTTGGCACTGCCAGAGTCCAGTTCTGGCACTTGCCAAACCCGGTACTCTGGCAGTGCCAAAGTCCGGTGTTCTTCGTTCAGTAGAATACGAGATTTTAAATTTAAATAAATTTTAAATTTAAAATATAAATAAATAAATAAATAAATTTTTTTATTAAGCCGATGACAAGTGAGAAGTAGAAACCGAGTTTTGAACCGACAAGTTCGACCATGAAAGATCAACCAAGTTGAAATGTAAATTAGACGAAAATAAATAAATTATTTGAATTATTTATATAATAAAGAATCGTTAAAGGATAAGAACAAAAGGAAAATAAGTTCAAACATCATTTAAACAAAAGGGAAAATACACCGTGTGCGGAGCACGGGAAATTTCTAAAGGATGAACTAATTCGGTCAAAAACCATATACACCTCAACTGATTTATGTAAAGGATAAACTGACGATGCTAATGCAAACCAAACAAGTAAACACTGTTTGAAAAATATATATATTATCTAAAATGGAGTAATACTCCTGATTTCATTGATAAACATTTATCGAGTGTAAAAGATTCGTACATCGTTCGGAGAGTCCGGAATAAACAAATTCCACTTCGATTCGAAGTATACGACGCATATCAATGTGCTAAAGAAAACGAGATGCAAGCGTTATTTAGAATGATATTTTTGGTCTGTTCAAACCCAGAACAAACCCGAATGGACGAGTGTCTGACAACGTATATCAGTCAGGTCTTGCACATCGAATTTACGTAAGTATATTATGTTGGTGGCAGGGAAATTCGTTTCTCTTTGCTTCATTACCCGTAATATATTTGGGTAATCGAATGAGTATTTTCTGACAGATAGGACGATGTGGCATTAAAAGAATGGAAAGAGAAAACCTGTCAGAAGAACAACGTAGCCTCAAACTTCACAACCCGGAAGTAACAAAAGTTGGGCTAGGCAGCATGGCTAGTTGGGTCATACCCAAGCAGGGTGTATTATCACCATCTAGAGGATTTCCTTATTTACTTCTTAAATCATTTTCGCTGCTGTTGCATTCGGAAACGGTAAATCGAGCTCAACCGTAGGAGTGATAATATATTCGTTACACTCAAGCTAAATGAGTGGACGGTCATGTGTGGCCGGGTTACAAGACGTTCTTGTTGAACCCCAGTGTATCCTCTCTAGAGTACACTGATCGGTGGGTGCTCCCATACCCTGTATGTTGGAATCCAAACTCCAATACGCGCTCTGCGACTTTAAATTTGTATACTATATTTGTGAACGTGAGATGCAAGCGTTTCACTAGATTTTTAATTACCTGTTACAAACTATTATAATATCAATGTTTTGATATAAAAGAGATTAGATCATTTCCAGATATTAGACATGGATGGATCTAATGATTTTTATGTTAAAAGTAATAACATGGATCTATATAAACACCTTGACACCTATACCCTGTTTTTACTGTCTAACTATGTTTCCTCACACCAGTCCCCTGACTGACCCAGAGTTTATTTTTGTGTTTCTTAAACTCTTGGGTACTCATAATATTTATTATGAGTAGACAAGTAGGTTCAGGCAAGGCAAGTGGAACATGATGCTGAACCAGTTCAAGACCCAGTAGCATATAAGTTTTAATTATCAGTTTAATTACCAATGGTATTGTAATATGGTATTGTATGAACCATGATGATGTAATATATTATGTACTCTGATGTATCAGGCTTTGTGATGTAATATATAAGTATTTTGTGAAATTCCGCTGTGAGATTCTGATAACTTCTTACTCTCCTATTCTATAAGTTCTACCTTTTCTATCTCATCTTCTAAATTCTTTCAATAATGACACGGTTTCCCAGGTATGGAAAATCGCGCCGTTACAAAAACCCTCTTTAAATTCAATTCATTTATTTAAAAATAAATAGAATTATAATTCTAGTTCAAACCCAGTTCATTTCGATAAAAATCTATTTTTATCTTTTCAAACATGAAGTTTTTCCTCCCAAATCTTCACAAATCATTTCTTATGATTTTACACAAATTATTACTATTTTTAATAATTTTATCAAGGCCCGTACAGTTGATTTCCATCAATGGCCATCGAACTGCACTTACAGCGACCTTTTTCAAATTTGATTTGGACGTAACTCCAAATCCAACCGTTAGATTTCAAATTTCTAATATTCGTTAGAAAGCTCTTTTCGATACGAACCCAACGGTTCCAGTTTTAGGAGAATCCGACGGTCGGATCTCCCGCAATGTCCGTTTGAAATAAATGGTCGAAATTCACGAACTGCCGCGGCGCGGCGCGTTCTATTCAGGCCATTATATTATATATAAAATATATATATAATATATTTCGTCGATTTCTATTTAAAACAAATTATATAAATAGTTTTAAATTCGTTTCAAAAGCAATTTCAACTTCCGTTTCAATTCAAATCAAACTTGAATTCTTCTCTATAAATTCGTTTTAAAATTCATTTCTATTCAATTCAAATTTCAATTCAATTTGAATTCATTTCAATTTGCTTTCAATTCAATTTGAATTCGTTTTCAATTCATTTCGAAATCGTTTTCAATTCAATTCATTTCGAAATCGTTTTCAATTCAATTCATTTCGAAACCGTTTTCAATTCAATTCATTTCGAAATCGTTTTCAATTCAATTCATTTCGAAATCGTTTTCAATTCAATTCATTTCGAAACCGTTTTCAATTAAATTCATTTCGAAATCGTTTTCAATTCAATTCATTTCGAAATCGTTTTCAATTCAATTCATTTCGAAATCGTTTTCAATTCAATTCATTTCGAAATCGTTGATTTCAAAATCACTTTTCAATATTCATTTTAAAATGAATAAAATCGATATAAATATCGTTCACGTCAAAATAGCGTCAATCTAATCAACACGGCTTCATAATTTCTAATTTCAAATTTTCTTTATTTTTCAAATTGGAATGAGGCCCAATCAATTACCATATAAAATTAATTATATGGATTTCCATACAACACATGTATATAATAGCATTGAAAAATAATCAACCATCAACCAAAGTGCACTACACTGTAAAAGCATCAAATATAGATATTCAACGCTTATAACAGCCTGTCAATCAATCGATCGACATATTTAATCAATCAGGATGAGTGAATATCAGATTTCATCCCAACACCCGTGTGGGGTTTCAAACAATCAAACACATATTTCATTTGTGTTGTTGGGCGATGTGTAAAATTTATCGTCCCAATCAATGTCATTCAAATAGGTGTACATAAACAAACCGTTTGGTTTGTAAATGAATATTCTATTTTATTCACTTCACGTTAAAAATTATATTTTTAACGATAAAACATTTTATTTCAACCTATGAATTTCTATTCAATTCATTCTTTAAATAAAATGATATTTTTATTTTTCTAACTTATTTTAGAAAATTTCGGCGGCATAACGGCACGATACTAGAAACGGGACGAGGCCTAGCCTTATCCCCGGTCTAGTGAAGGCCCACGCCATTCACACATCAATCAAATCAATTCATTTCACCACACAATTCAATTTCAATTCAAATCATATAACTAAGCTATGGAACCAAACAAACAAGTCCATGGTCTGTGGACGGTTGTGTCGGGTGCTACTAAGCACCGTCTGCATCCTAGTATATATATATAACTAGAAAAAGAAATTGAAAGGTGAGAAATTCTCACATATAGCTATCCTAGCTCCACGGCACTTCATTGATAGGAATCTTCATCGCTATCGCATCTTCGTCATCTTCGTCGTCCGCTTTCACTACCTATGTAAAAATCGAATTTTGACTTCGTTATTCAATATATAAAAATCGAATTTTTAGTTCGCTATTCAATATATAAAAATCGAATTTTTAGTTCGCTATTCAATATATAAAAATCGAATTTTTAGTTCGCTATTCAATATATAAAAATCGAATTTTTAGTTCGCTATTCAATATATAAAAATCGAATTTTTAGTTCGCTATCCAATATATAAAAATCTGATTTTTAGTTCTAAAAGTTCAAATCCTTTCCTTTTTAAAATCTAAATCTTTTCCTTTTTAAAGTTTAAATCTTTTCACTTTTAAAATCTAAATCCTTTCCTTTTTAAAATCTAAATTCTTTTCTTTTTATAAAAAAATCAGTTTTTAAAACCTATAAAAAAACAATTTTTACTTTATATAAAATCAGTTTTTCTAACCTATATAAAAAAACAGTTTTTACTTTATATAAAATCAGTTTTTCTTTTTATTAAAAATCAGTTTTTAAATCTGATAAAATCAGTTTTTAACTTCTTTTAAAATCAGAATTAACCCTTTTTAAAATCAGATTTTCAGAATTGAAAATAAAAACAAAATAAAGTAAAGAAGAAGAAAAAAACTTACTGTATCGAAGAAAAGGGGGGGGGTTCGGTTCCGAGGTGGCGCCGGAGACCCTGGTGGTGGCGGCCTTCTGATGGTGGCGCGGGGTGGTTGCTGCGTCGGATGTTGGAGCTGCAGGCGGTGGGGTATGGGGAGTCGACGACGATGTTGAGGAGGCGGCGGCGGGGCTCTGGGCGGAGGCTGGAGGACGGCTGCGAGGTGGCGGAGGGCAGGGCGACGGCGAAGTCGCCTTCGATTGGGGGGGGTTCGGGATTTTCGAAGAGAAAGGGGGGTTGATTTCTGAAATAAGAAAGTAACGGGGGGGGTTTATAAAAGAAAATATATAATTATTTATTTATTTAATTAATTCTCCATAAAGTTGCTTTTTCGTTCGGGCTTTGAATTGGACCCAACGACTGTCGTCCCTAGCGTTTTACCCCCATTCCGAACACAATGGGATATGTATCGTAAGCTGATTTGATCGTTACAATCAGTTTCCGTTGAATTTACATTTAAATCCTTATATTGAATTTTAAACGTACTTTTCAAATTACCGGGGTCACATACTAACTAGAAAAATTCCAGAAAAATATTTTCTAGCATCGTATTGACGATACGGTCCTAACAAAACTAATTTCGTCGAATTCTGAGATCGTTAGAAAAATGGCCATTTTCCAGTCGATTAAAATCAACTAAAACTGGTCAAACGCGTTTTCCTTTCCCACGCTCACATATTGATTCGAAAAATTATGAAATTTGAAAGCTAGCAATAATTTGACACTGCGGATCCAACAAAACTGGTTTCGTCGAAATCCGAGGTCGTTTGCAAAATGTCCATTTTTAAGGGCCTGAATTCCATAGCGACTATTCAGAAATTTCAACTGGACATGTCTTTTGATTCCCGCAATGAAATCTTGATTTGTCGGATTCGTTGGAAAGATATTCACTATTAGATTCCATTATTTTTGGTTTCACTAAAATCCGGATTGTTTTGCACCCGGTACATTCAATTGAAGTTTGAAATCGAATTATCGAACTACCGCGCCATTTTCAATTCTATTTATAATTATATATAAATATTTATGTTCTAACGATGGCGTATATAATATATACGTTCTAATTCTATTCAAAATAAATTTTTCGCCGATATTATTTAAAATAATTCATTTTAAATAATCAAAATTCGCTAAAATTGCCAAAATAAAAAATTTTAAACTGGCCCAGATTTTCGGGTTGTTACAATCTCCCCCACTTAAAACTTTTCGTCCCCGAAAAGGAACAAAGTCGAAAGTTGTTTAACAATTCAACTCAACTTCCATTGTTTTTTATTACGGCTTATGTTCTTCAACTTTTCAGTTTCTAAGAACTTTTCAAAAATTTCAAAAATTTGGCTAACACCCTAAATTTTCGAAAAATTTCGCCATAACCTCCCCTGCACCGGGAGCATCGGGGAATTTCAAATAGCTTCCCCGGTCCTTCAGATCTCAAAAAGAAAAAGAAAAAGCCAAGCGGCTAGCCAATAGGCTCACAAAATCATCATCACCCAAACAAAACAGGAAATTATGTAGTAAACATGTACCTATTTGTCGGGCAAACAAATTTTATTCTCTGCTCTAGCCTCCTTGCTATGACCTGTTCAATGATATATATGTATATGCAAACAAATGCGACCAATTTTCAATACAATTCAATATTTGATTCAATTAGGCTAAATGGTTCAAAATTATCAAACAATGAACAAACAACACAAACATCAATCAATTAGTGAATTAGATTTTCAAATTCATAATTTTGATACATATACAAAAATCATGTTTTTGATGCCAAATCACAACAATAGGCCCTATCTAATTTTTGGTTCTCACACCAGTCAATAGGAAATATATAGAAATCTCACTTTCGTCACTCGAATATAAACACTGATGATGAAGCCTCATCATCTGAATCATCTCCGGGCGACTAGAGTGTGAGTCTATATCTATCCAGTATATTAAAATTTCGAATACACGCGGATCAGACGTATACGCAAAATCTATATATACTGGATTGTCCACATCAATACAAATAGATAATCAAATACGAATAATTGATTTAAATTTTCAAAACAAAAATTTGTTTTCACTTTAAAAATTTACTCTTCACACTCGTTCTAGGATACTACTGATCCTATCTCTAACGAGTCATCCCCATTGGATATTACTAATCCAATATCTGATGAATTCTTTCGTATGGTTCTAATGTGCCTTGTTCTCCGAGCTTTGTAAACCAAAGCTCTGATACCAACTGTGAAAACCCGTAATTTCCCCGTAAAGGAAAGCATCGGATAGTTCGAGAACAAGCCACAACAGAACACATACAGAAGAACGTTTCACTGTATATCACAACAATGCATCAGATTACAAGAATATACAGAGTAACAATGAATATTACACAGAAATATCAGAGATTTAAATTACCTTTAAATACATAGCAGCGGAAAATAATACAATACACAACTAGAAGTAGATATACGGATACAAAGCTTTCCAGATATCGTTCCAGCTGTAAACCAGGATCCTGTGAATATAAATCTGCAAAACCGAAACTACTAGCTGCCCGTGTCAAAATAAGGGCACCCAGAGTTTAGGTTAAAACAATAAACTCCAGGTCAGTCATGTGACTGGTGTGAGAACTAAAACAGTTATTAATCTTTATTTCAAAGTTAGGTAAATCAAGGGACCACGCCGTATAACACGGAACGGGTTTCCTCCCAAGAATACCAGTGCATAAAACAAACAGCGCAATGCTAAATAAAGAAAAATGAAGCTGTTATAAGACCCGGGTCCTATCACACAATGCAACGCAAGCCAGGGGATAGGGTTTTCCCTTATAACAGCCAAAGAATGCTTGATACGTTTAAAACAAATCATTTGATACTATTATAAGTGCATAGTGTATAAAACAACTTCAAATCATAAGTATCAATCATAGGCGGCATAAGTGCCCCATCCCACTATGTCACCATAAATAGGTTTACAAATAAAACCGCAAAGTCACGTATTTGGAAATTGGATTTCCATCTATGAACCGAGGCAAAAGATAGTCCTCAACCGATTCGAGACGCTCTAGCCCGCCCCTCAGGATCAGAACGCATCAACCCTTTAGATCGTCAGGGTCGGTCCACCGATGTGGATTATTATGCCTGAACACTACGTTTCCCCACCCTATGGGGTGTAAGTGAGCCACTAAATGACTCCATCGGTTCGAGAACGACCGATCAATCCGAGGCGCCTCGCAACAGCAACAACCACATAAGTCAAACTCGTCAGGGCATGTAAAACCACTGACGCCACTTCTACCTAGAAAGAAACGCAAGTCCTCCCTGATGTCCCCTCCCGTTTTTGGTTCATACCGGGTGTGAAACTCGCGAAGCAAACGTTACACAAAGCTACGCCACAAAGGCCGTGCTTTGATCATCACCACAAGACTTTGCTTTTCAACAGAAGCCTCGATCAATTGCCACTTAGGCATGCCACACAGGCAATTCACTCCATGCGTTTGATATCCATCAATATATAACCCCTGAGCTCGTACGTCTCAGAGAAGGGCGTTAAGCAAGAGAATAAATTCTCCGCCGCCAAACAGATATATATTTAATAGAGATCAACCACACAGACTAAAATCCAATGTCAGACACACAGTCCATTTACAAGTCCGTTCTGGGTCTGAACGAAATCGGAGGCACCTAGTACCCCGCATATCCATCGATCTCCAAGTACGTCTGGACGATCACTAACAGTTTCCATCTTCTTGGGTGTACAGCCCAATCAAGATCATCAGTAATTACCCAAACGACGTGAAGACTTCCGGTCTTCGACCACCATCTTCATCTTCGACTTATCGTCGTATCAGTTATCAGAATGAGATAAACCCGGTCTTTCCGAATAACTCGCGTATATTTTAAATAAGTGTTACACAAACACAACATACGCCTCATTCCAATTCATCAGTCACTAACCGTAAATTAATGAAGAGAATAATTCCCCAAATATTAACCCCGAAGGCCGAAACCAACATCAGATCAATATCCAGAAAACCATTCTGCTTAGCTAACCGACAGTTAGTTTCTGATTTCACATTCATAGGGAAGGTTCCCATTAATTTCATCCAAGATAAATTTCTTGGATTTATTCTTTAATCTATTTTTGAATCTCAATTCAAACTAGTCGGGATTAGCGAACCTTACCGAAGTAATCATTTGTTTTAATTTCCCAATCCCAACCTATTTATCCCATGAAGTAAAACTGGTAGTACTTCATATCTAACACCACGGTGTTATCGGTAAATTCAATTACCATTTCACGTTCAAATCTAATTAAAGATTTAACTATCGCCTGGAGTAAAACTGGTGATACTCCATTCTCGATCTTTTCAATCTAATTAAAGATTCATTAAAACTCCACTTAGTTTTAATCTTTGACTGGGTTAAAGAATCAGTGTCATTTAAAACACAGTTCACGATAAACCCAAAGTCACATCCCATTGATTATCGGGTTAAAGAACGAGTGTTATTTAAAACACTGTCCACGATAAACCCAAAAATCAATATCAATTCAATTCCAATTAAATATTCTTTAATTGGTACACTTCATTAAATCTAAATAAAAAGATTTAACCTTTTCTCAACTGGGTTCAAGAACAGTGTTAGTGAAGACACCACTCACGACAAACCCAAATCACATTCGATATTCAATACAAGGCTCTGAATAGAAAATATATCGGCTTATATTCAATATCGAATTCTACGACTAACAAATGTCGTATTGGAAATAACGATATAAATATATATCTTTCAAATTTCCATAACAACAACTGTATAATCACGAATTCCAACCTCGAAATATTCCGAAGACAATTTCGATTCAAATCCACTCCAATGCAATCATTGGATATTCTGGTTATTTTTAAAACCCTCTTTAAATTCAATTCATTTATTTAAAAATAAATAGAATTATAATTCTAGTTCAAACCCAGTTCATTTCGATAAAAATCTATTTTTATCTTTTCAAACATGAAGTTTTTCCTCCCAAATCTTCACAAATCATTTCTTATGATTTTACACAAATTATTACTATTTTTAATAATTTTATCAAGGCCCGTACAGTCGATTTCCATCAATGGCCATCGAACTGCACTTACATCGACCTTTTTCAAATTTGATTTGGACGTAACTCCAAATCCAACCGTTAGATTTCAAATTTCTAATATTCGTTAGAAAGCTCTTTTCGATACGAACCCAACGGTTCCGGTTTTAGGAGAATCCGACGGTCGGATCTCCCGCAATGTCCGTTTGAAATAAATGGTCGAAATTCACGAACTGCCGCGGCGCGGCGCGTTCTATTCAGGCCATTATATTATATATAAAATATATATATAATATATTTCGTCGATTTCTATTTAAAACGAATTATATAAATAGTTTTAAATTCGTTTCAAAAGCAATTTCAACTTCCGTTTCAATTCAAATCAAACTTGAATTCTTCTCTATAAATTCGTTTTAAAATTCATTTCTATTCAATTCAAATTTCAATTCAATTTGAATTCATTTCAATTTGCTTTCAATTCAATTTGAATTCGTTTTCAATTCATTTCGAAATCGTTTTCAATTCAATTCATTTCGAAATCGTTTTCAATCCAATTCATTTCGAAACCGTTTTCAATTCAATTCATTTCGAAATCGTTTTCAATTCAATTCATTTCGAAATCGTTTTGAATTCAATTCATTTCGAAACCGTTTTCAATTCAATTCATTTCGAAATTGTTTTCAATTCAATTCATTTCGAAATCGTTTTCAATTCAATTCATTTCGAAATCGTTTTCAATTCAATTCATTTCGAAATTGTTTTCAATTCAATTCATTTCGAAATCGTTTTCAATTCAATTCATTTCGAAATCGTTTTCAATTCAATTCATTTCGAAATCGTTGATTTCGAAATCACTTTTCAATATTCATTTTAAAATGAATAAAATCGATATAAATATCGTTCACGTCAAAATGGCGTCAATCTAATCAACACGGCTTCATAATTTCTATTTTCAAATTTTCTTTAATTTTCAAATTGGAATGAGGCCCAATCAATTACCATATAAAATTAATTATATGGATTTCCATACAACACATGTATATAATAGCATTGAAAAATAATCAACCATCAACCAAAGTGCACTACACTGTAAAAGCATCAAATATAGATATTCAACGCTTATAACAGCCTGTCAATCAATCGATCGACATATTTAATCAATCAGGATGAGTGAACTTCAGATTTCATCCCAACACCCGTGTGGGGTTTCAAACAATCAAACACATATTTCATTTGTGTTGTTGGGCGATGTGTAAAATTTATCGTCCCAATCAATGTCATTCAAATAGGTGTACATAAACAAACCGTCTGGTTTGTAAATGAATATTCTATTTTATTCACTTCACGTTAAAAATTATATTTTTAACGATAAAACATTTTATTTCAACCTATGAATTTCTATTCAATTCATTCTTTAAATAAAATGATATTTTTATTTTTCTAACTTATTTTAGAAAATTTCGGCGGCATAACGGCACGATACTAGAAACGGGACGAGGCCTAGCCTTATCCCCGGTCTAGTGAAGGCCCACGCCATTCACACATCAATCAAATCAATTCATTTCACCACACAATTCAATTTCAATTCAAATCATATAACTAAGCTATGCAACCAAACAAACAAGTCCATGGTCTGTGGACGGTTGTGCCGGGTGCTACTAAGCACCGTCTGCATCCTAGTATATATATATAACTAGAAAAAGAAATTGAAAGGTGAGAAATTCTCACATATAGCTATCCTAGCTCCACGGCACTTCATTGATAGGAATCTTCATCGCTATCGCATCTTCGTCATCTTCGTCGTCCGCTTTCACTACCTATGTAAAAATCGAATTTTGACTTCGTTATTCAATATATAAAAATCGAATTTTTAGTTCGCTATTCAATATATAAAAATCGAATTTTTAGTTCGCTATTCAATATATAAAAATCGAATTTTTAGTTCGCTATTCAATATATAAAAATCGAATTTTTAGTTCGCTATTCAATATATAAAAATCGAATTTTTAGTTCGCTATCCAATATATAAAAATCTGATTTTTAGTTCTAAAAGTTCAAATCCTTTCCTTTTTAAAATCTAAATCTTTTCCTTTTTAAAGTTTAAATCTTTTCACTTTTAAAATCTAAATCCTTTCCTTTTTAAAATCTAAATCCTTTTCTTTTTATAAAAAAATCAGTTTTTAAAACCTATAAAAAAACAATTTTTACTTTATATAAAATCAGTTTTTCTAACCTATATAAAAAAACAGTTTTTACTTTATATAAAATCAGTTTTTCTTTTTATTAAAAATCAGTTTTTAAATCTGATAAAATCAGTTTTTAACTTCTTTTAAAATCAGAATTAACCCTTTTTAAAATCAGATTTTCAGAATTGAAAATAAAAACAAAATAAAGTAAAGAAGAAGAAAAAAACTTACTGTATCGAAGAAAACGGGGGGTTCGGTTCCGAGGTGGCGCCGGAGACCCTGGTGGTGGCGGCCTTCTGATGGTGGCGCGGGGTGGTTGCTGCGTCGGATGTTGGAGCTGCAGGCGGTGGGGTATGGGGAGTCGACGACGATGTTGAGGAGGCGGCGGCGGGGCTCTGGGCGGAGGCTGGAGGACGGCTGCGAGGTGGCGGAGGGCAGGGCGACGGCGAAGTCGCCTTCGATTGGGGGGGGGTTCGGGATTTTCGAAGAGAAAGGGGGGGTTGATTTCTGAAATAAGAAAGTAACGGGGGGGAGGGGGGTTTATAAAAGAAAATATATAATTATTTATTTATTTAATTAATTCTCCATAAAGTTGCTTTTTCGTTCGGGCTTTGAATTGGACCCAACGACTGTCGTCCCTAGCGTTTTACCCCCATTCCGAACACAATGGGATATGTATCGTAAGATGATTTGATCGTTACAATCAGTTTCCGTTGAATATACATTTAAATCCTTATATTGAATTTTAAACGTACTTTTCAAATTACCGGGGTCACATACTAACTAGAAAAATTCCAGAAAAATATTTTCTAGCTTCGTATTGACGATACGGTCCTAACAAAACTAATTTCGTCGAATTCTGAGATCGTTAGAAAAATGGCCATTTTCCAGTCGATTAAAATCAACTAAAACTGGTCAAACGCGTTTTCCTTTGGCACGCTCACATATTGATTCGAAAAATTATGAAATTTGAAAGCTAACAATAATTTGACACTGCGGATCCAACAAAACTGGTTTCGTCGAAATCCGAGGTCGTTTGCAAAATGTCCATTTTTAAGGGCCTGAATTCCATAGCGACTATTCAGAAATTTCAACTGGACATATCTTTTGATTCCCGCAATGAAATCTTGATTTGTCGGATTCGTTGGAAAGATATTCACTATTAGATTCCATTATTTTTGGTTTCACTAAAATCCGGATTGTTTTGCACCCGGTACATTCAATTGAAGTTTGAAATCGAATTATCGAACTACCGCGCCATTTTCAATTCTATTTATAATTATATATAAATATTTATGTTCTAACGATGGCGTATATAATATATACGTTCTAATTCTATTCAAAATAATTTTTTTGCCGATATTATTTAAAATAATTCATTTTAAATAATCAAAATTCGCTAAAATTGCCAAAATAAAAAATTTTAAACTGGCCCAGATTTTCGGGTTGTTACATATATATATATATATATATATATATATATATTCGTTTCTGGCACTGTTTTTCTTCAGATTTGAATTAAACATTCCAGACAATCCAACCGTTGGATTTTTACAAAGCTGGTGTCGTTGGAAAGATATTTCCAAGGCGAACCCAACGGTTGCGGTTTCGGGAAAATCTAATGGTCGGATTTCCTGCACTAGTTGTTTGAAATCACGGTTTCAAAACATGAACTGCACGGCCACATTTCGTTTTAATTTTATTTACATTTATATATTTATATGAATATAGTTCATTCAACAATTTCAATACCGTTTTCACTTCAAATATTTCACTAACGCCTTTAAATTTTGGAAAATTTCGCCATAACCTCCTTCGTACGGGAGGGGCTAGGAAAATTCCCAAATAGCCACACGGGCGTCTCATGTCAAAAAGAAAAAGAAAAAGCCAAGCGGCTAGGCAACAGGCTCATAAAATCATCACCCAAACAAAACAGTAAATGTGTACCTATTTGTCGGGCACAAAATTTTATTCCTCTTCTCTAGCCCCTTTTGCTATAACCTGTTCAATAAATATGCATGTACATATATACAGTTCTTATCACTTATCATTTTCCATTCAACTTCATATTTGATTCCATTTGGTTCAAAAACACCATTCATTCTAATGTTGCATGCATAGGCAAAAATCATATCATTAGCTAATTAGTGAATATTTCAACTCATGCATATTTATTTGAACGAGTGGTTATTTTTAACACTGCGCATTTTCTACAATTCATGTATATAATAAAAATGTAATTTTTATTGTAAAACAATTTATTTCAAAACAGGATTATTTTATACATTTCATATTGATGTTAAAATTGGGATTTTTTATTATAAAACAATTTATTTGCAAAATATGAATACCCTTCAACACATGAATTTTTAATCAACGAATGAATATCGATTCAACACATGAAGGTTTTCTATAGTTTATATATATATATATATATATGTGATTTTTATATTTAAAACACGAATACCATTCAACATATGAATTTCTAATCAACGAATGAATATCGATTCAACACATGAAGGTTTTCTATAGTTTCTATATATATATAAAAATGTGATTTTTATATTTAAAATACGAATACCATTCAACACATGAATTTCTAATCAACGAATGAATATCGATTCAACACATGAAGGTTTTCTATATTTTCTATATATATATATATATATATATATATATAAATGTGATTTTTATATTTAAAACACGAATACCATTCAACACATGAATTTCTAATCAACGAATGAATATCGATTCAACACATGAAGGTTTTCTATATAACGAATAAATATAGTTTCAGCAAATGAAAATAATTCAAACACTTGAATATTATTCAAAATTTCGGCAGCATAACGGCAGGGTAGTTAAAACCGGGACCGTCCCTAGTACGGCTCCTCGCTCTACCTTAAAACCTCGCGGTTTTTGACAATGGGGATCATGCATCTAGTTCGCACGCAGGCGGCATGTATATATTTATTTCATTTCCACAAACTAATCCTATGTGGTTTCAACCAAATATTTCTCAACCACAAGTGGGTATTTTTCAACCACAATCAATCAATATCAACCACAAACAATCCCAATCAACCATTTGTTATCAATCAATTTTCACACCAATCTCAATCAATAAATATCGTCCATGGTTTGTGGACGAGGGGCGTATATATATATATATATATATATATATATATATAGCAATTCACTTCTATTTCAACACATATATAATTTTTACAACGCCTATATAACTTATACATCGAACGTACAACTTATACAACGCTTATACAAGAGGTGTACAACGTTTATATAACTCATACATCGACTATATAATTTATACATCATCGTTTTCATATCGTTTATAAATTAGAAATCTCACATTGGGTTCCACTTCACCAAAAATAGCAGAAGGCTCAGAAAAACATGCGGTCTCTTCTAAAATGTAGAAGACGTCCACACGGACACGATGTTTCCTGTTTCATCGAATTTCGTTAACGAACGGAAAAGATATGATTTTTCAAAGTTTGCAACGGTTTTAAACTGTTAAAATCAGTTTTAAATTAAAACAGCCGATACCTTCTTTGAAATTGTTCAAAACTAGGTCGAGAATTTTCTGCAAATCCGCGAAGTGGTTGGACGATCAGCGGCTGCAGTGTCGAAGAGGGTCGAAGGGGCTTTCCGGTGCCACCAGCCTTGCTCAGCTCGACGCCCTGTAGCGCGCGCGACGGCG
Source organism: Allium sativum (assembly GCA_030737875.1). Classification (NCBI taxonomy): domain Eukaryota; kingdom Viridiplantae; phylum Streptophyta; class Magnoliopsida; order Asparagales; family Amaryllidaceae; genus Allium; species Allium sativum. Next base: position 738,852,387 of record CM060909.1, on the reverse strand, counting down.
GTCCAAAGTCTCGGACTTTGGGGACTCGAATCTCCCCCCACGCTTGATGATAGACAACGAATCTTAGATGGATTTAAAGGTGGTGGAGAGCTCTTTAAAAAGTTGAGCTGGGGCCTGGTGTTTCGATGTGTGGATTCGCCGGAACAGAAGAGAGAAGGAGTGGAAGATAGCCGTCGTCGATCGGGGGTGTGGAGAGAGAGAGAGGCTGATGTGGACAAATGAGATATTTTCTTTGTATTTATAAATTTTAAAAATACGAAAATACCCCTTGTCACACACGAACACCAATTCAACCCAACGACTGTCGCCCCTAGCTTTTTACCCCCATTCCGAACACAATGGCCTATGTTTCGAAGGCCCATTCGACTGTTTCAGTCAGTTTTCCCTCAAATTAAAATATAAAATATTCAATATTTAATTTGAACGTACATTTCAATTTGCCAGGGCCAAAAACTAATTCGAAAAATTCCAGAAAAATATATCTAGCTATGTTTTGACGATACGGTTCTAAAAAAACTAGTTTCATCGAATTCTGAGACCGTTTGCAAAAAGGCCCATTTCTGGTCGATCCAATTTAACTATAATTGACCAAAACACATTTTCCTTTGCCACGCTCACATACTAGCTTTAAAAATCATGAAATTTGAAAGTTAGCGATAACTTCACATCCTGGATCCAACAAAAGTGGTTTCGTCGAATTCCGAGGTCGTATGCAAAATGGCCAATTTCCCGGGCTATATACATTCCATAGCGACCTTTCTAAAAATTCATTCGGCCATAACTTTTGCTTTCCGCTATGAAAATTCGATTTTTCAGATTCGTTAGAAAGGTATTCACTAACAGATTTAAATATTTTTGGTTTCACTAAAATCCGTTTTGTTTTGCACCCGGTACAGTCCGACAAAGTTTGAATTCAATTTTTGAAACTGCAGCGCCATTTCAGGCCTTGTTTATAATTATAATTAATTATATTCATTTTCAATTGTCGATTCAACTCACTTTTCATCTCTATTATTTAAAATATTTATTTTAAATATTTAAAATCCATTAAGCCAATTTAAAATTTTTAAATTGGTTCAGATTTTCTGGGTCGTTACAGGAGAGTCGACGTGTGTAGGGGTTCGCGATGGGTCTCCGATGATGAGTTCATCTATGCAGGTGAACGGATGCGATGATGCGCATGGTCCGTATTCAAAACAGGAAGAGGAGAAAAAAGCAGTAGCAACTGTAGGAAAAAAAGAGAAAAGGGTGTGGTCGATCAGATGGGCGTGTTGGACCTGGAAACTGGGCACGAGAGAAATATGTATAAGAAAGAAAGGATCAATGAAAGAAAGGAATAAATGGAAGCATTAACAAGAAGAAACGGCAGAAGAATAAACAGAAGAAAGCATGGAAACAAAATATGGGATAAGGCTTCATTGCCGTGGGGTTACTGGGCAATGGACATGGCCCAGTGTGATAACCTGGGAAATCTGAGCCAATTTAAATTTTTTATTTTGGCAATTTTAGTGAATTTTGAATATTTAAAATGAATTATTTTAAATAATAACGACGAGAAATTTATTTTGAATAGAATTAGAACGTATATATTTATATAGATCGTCGTTAGAATATAAATATTTATTTTAAATTATAAAAGGAATTGAAAATGGCGCGGTAGTTTGAAAATTCGATTTCAAAGTTCAAATGAATGTACAGGATTCAAAATAAACCGGATTTTAGTGAAACCAAAAATATTTGAATCTATTTGAGAATATCTTTCCAACGAATCCGAAAAATTGAAATTTCATAGCGGGGATCAAAAGTTACGTCCAGTTGAAAATTCAGAAAAGTCGCTATGGAATTTCGAACCTTGAAAATGACCATTTTGCAAACGACCTCGGTTTTCGACGAAACCACTTTTGTTGGATCCGGGATGTCAAATTATTGCTAGGTTTCAAATTTCATAATTTTTCGAATCAATATGTGAGCGTGGCGAAGTAAAACGCATTTGACCAGTTTCAGTTGATTTTAATTGACTAGAAAATGGCCATTTTTCCAGGGGTCTCAGAATTCGACAAAATTAGTTTTGTTAGGACCGTATTGTCAATACGAAGCTAGAAAATATTTTTTGGGAATTTTTCTAGTTAGTATGTAACCCCGGTAAATTGAAATATGTGTTCAAATTCAATATATAGAGTTATATTTTGATTTTGACGAAACTGATCGAAACGATCGAATCAGCCTACGATACATATCCCATTGTGTTCGGAATGGGGGTAATTAGCTATAGGTGACAGTCGATGGGTTCGATTTCGAGGTCGAAATAAAAAGTTGCTTTTTGAAATTAAATAATTAAATATATATATATATATATATATATATATATTAATATAATCCCTCCTCCCCCTTTCACTCTCTCAGAAGAAATCGAAATAAAAAAAGGGGGAGAAAACCGCCTGCCCTAGCTGAACCCGCCGCACCTCCACCCCCCCCCCCCCCCCACGGTGCGTGCCTCCCCTTCTTCTTCCCCTCCTCCTCCTCTCTCCTCGATTCACGATCCCACGCTCTCCCTCTCCAGCTCGAAGACAGCCCCCCCTCCAGACCCGTTCGCACCCCCCCATGCCCTAGCTCGAAGACCACCACACCCCTATTCGATGCAGCCCCCCTCCAGAAGCTCCGGGGCCACCTCAGCAAGTCGACTCCGACAATGAAAAGCCCCCCCCCCTCGATTTCAACAGTAAGTCCTCATTTTTACTTATTTATTCTTACTTTTCAGTTTTAGTAGGAATGCTATGATAAAAATAGGATTTTTTTTAAATTATATAATATCAAATTAAAAAGGAGATTATAATATAAAAAGATAAATTTTTATATGGTTTAAAGGTAAGATTTTTTAATGTGACAAAGGTAAGATTGTTATATGAGGAATGGTGAGAACTTTAGATACATAGATAAAAGATTAGATTTTTGTGTAGATAAAGAAATGATTTTTATATTATAGAAAGGTTAAAAATATAGTTTTTATATTATAGAAAGAATAAAAATATGATTTTTATTAGATATATGTTGAAACAAAAATGTGATTTTTATAGCGATGATATTAAAATTCGATCTTTATATAAGAAGTAGAAATATAAAAATATAATTTTTATATAGAAATAAGGGTTGTAAATATATATGAAGTAGAAATAAAAATTTGATTTTTATTTATTGAAATGAAGCAATAAAAATATAATTTTTATTATGAACAACGTGAAAAGGACTGCATTGGAATATCAAACAGATCCAGATGGTTCAACAGTTCAAAAGAAAAGCATGGCGGAGTGGAACCCTCTATGAGAACTCCTCACCTTTAATTTATTTCTAGTTTGAAATATATGCTAGGATGCAGACAATGTTTAGTAGCACCCGACACCCATCGTCCACTGACCATGGACGGCTTGTATGCTTGTTTGTTTGATTTTGATATGTAGTTGATTGTGTAATGTGATGTGAAATGAAATAGAATATTTATATAGTTAAAAATATTTTATAGTTAAAAATAGAATTTTTAACGTGTATATGAAATGAAATAAATTAATATAAACAAATCGAACGATTTGTTTATATACACACATTTGACTGATATTGATTGGGACGATAAATTTTACACATCGCCTAACTGCAAAAATAAAATCTGTGTTTGATTATTTGAAACCCCACACGGGTATTGGGATGATATATGACATACACTAATCCCAGTAATTAGTTGTATGTCGATCGATTGATTGACAGACTGTTATAAGCGTTAAATATTTATATTTGATGCTTATACAGCGTAGAATGCACTTTGGATGATCGTTGATTATTTGTCATTATTGATATATACATGCTTTGTATGGAAATCCATAGAAATAAAATCTATGGTAATTGATTGGGCCTCATTCCAGCTTTGAAATAGAAATATTTTAAAAAGAAATATTTGAAATAGAAATATTTGAAAAAGAAATATTTGCAATAGAAATATTTGAAAAAGAAATATTTAAAATAGAAATATTTGAAAATAGAAATATATGAAGTCGTGTTGATTAGATCTGCACCATTTTGACGTGAACGATATTTATATCAAATTTATTCAATTTGAAATGAATATTGAAGTGAATTGAAATTCGAATTAAATTGAAGTGAATTGAAATTCGAATTAAATTGAACTGATTTGAAATTCAAAATAAATTGAAATGATTTGAAATTCGAATAGAATTGAAATTCGAATTAAATTGAAATAGAATTGAAATCGTTTTGAATTGAATTTAAACGGATTGAAATTGAATTGAAATCAATTTAAATTGAAATTGATTTGAAATGAAGTTAAAACGAATTCATATTGAAATATTCAATTTTGATTTGAAATTGAATAGGAAGTTGAAACCCTTTTGAATACGAATTTAAAACGATTAATAAAATACGTTTTGAAAGGAAATCGATGAAATATAATATATATATATATATATATATATATATATATATATATATATCATATAATGGCTTGAATAGAACGCGCCGCGCCACGGCATTTCGCGGATTTCGACCATTGACTTCAAGTAGACATTGCGGGAGATCCGACCGTCGGATTTTCCTAAAACCGGAACCGTTGGGTTCGTATCGAAAAGATCGTTGTAAGTATGTGAAATCTAACGGTTGGATTTGGAATTATGTCCAAATCTGACGGTTGGATTTGGAATTATGTCCAAATCTAATGGTTGGATTTGGAATTATGTCCAAATCAAATTTGGAAATGGTCGTTGTAAGTGCAGTTCGATGGCCGTTGATGGAAATCGACTGTACAGACCTTAATGAAATTATTAAAAATAGTAATAATTTGTGTAAAATCATAAGAAATGATTTGTGAAGAATTGGGATGAAAAACTCCATATTTGAAAAAATAAAAATAGATTTTTATCGAAATGAACTAATTTAGAATTAGAATAATAATTTATTTATTTTTAAATAAATAAATTGGATTTGAAATGGTTTTGAAAAATAACCAGAATTTCCAATAATTGAATTGGAATGGATTTGAATCGAAATTATCTTTAGAATATTTCGATGTTGGATTTCGTGATTATAAAGATATGGTTATGGAAATTTGAAAGATATATTTATATCGTTATTTCTAGTATGATATTTGTTGGTCGTAGAATTTGTTATTGAATATAAGCCGGTATATTTTCTACTCAGAGCCTTGTATTTAATATCAAATGTGATTTGGGTTTGTCGTGAATGGTGTCTTCATTAACACTGTTCTTAAACCCAATTGAGAAAAAGATTAAATCTTTTATTTAGATTTAATGAAGTGAACCAATTGAATGGTATTTAATTGGAATTGAATTTGAATTAATTTTTGGGTTTATCGTGAACGGTGTTTTAAATAACACTTGTTCTTTAACCCGATAATTAATGGAATATGATTTTGGGTTGTCTTGAACGGTATCTTCAATAATACTGTTCTTAGACCCAATGGAGTTAAGAAAATCAGAAACTAACTGGAGATTAGTTAAGTTGAATGGTTTCTGGGGTTTTGATCTGATGTTGGTTTCGTCCTTCGGGGTTAATACTTAGGGAATTGCTCACTTGCTAATTTACGGTTAGGGACTGATTGAAATGTGATGTGATTTTGGGGTTTATCGTGAACCGTGTTTTAAATGACGCTGATTCTTTAACCCAATCAAAGATTAAAACTAAGTGGAGTTTTAATGAATCATTAATTAGATTGAAATGATCGAGAATGGAGTATCACCAGTTTTACTCCAGGCGATAGTTAAATCTTTAATTTGAATGTGAAATGGTAATTGAATTTACCGATAACATCGTGGTGTTAGATATGAAGTATTACCTGTTTTACTTCATGGGATGAATAGGTTGTGATTGGGAAATTAAAACAAATGATTACTTCGGTAAGGTTCGTTAATCCCAATTAGTTTGAATTGATATTGAAAAGAAGATTAAAGATTAAATTTAAAGAATTTATCTTTGATGAAATTAATGGGAACCTTTCCGTAAGAATGTGAAATTTAGAAACTAACTGTAGGTTAGCTAAGTAGGATGGTTTCCTGAGTATTGATCTGATGTTGGTTTCGGCCTTCGGGGTTAATATTTGGGGAATTATTCTCTTGCTAATTTGCGGTTAGTGACTGATGAATGGGAATGAGGCGTATGTTGTGTTTGTGTAACACTTGTTTATTATATACGCGAGTCATTCACAAAGACCGGGTTTATCCCATTCTGAATAACTGATACGACGATAAGTCGAAGATGAAGACGGTGGTTGAAGACCGGAGGTCTTCACGTCGTTTGGATAATTACTGATGATCTTGATTGGGTCGTACACCCAAGAGGAGGGAATCAGTTAGTGGTCGTCCAGACGTACTTGGAGATCGATGGATATGCGAGGTACAAGGTGCCTCTGGTTTCGTTCAGACCCAGAACAGACTTGTAGATGGACTGTATGTTTGACATTGGATATCATTCTGTGTGATTGATGGACATCGGTTGCATGGAGTGGTCTGCCTGTGTAGCATGCTAAGATGCAAATGATCAAGGCTTCTGTTGAAAAGCAGAGTCTTGTGGATTATGATCAAAGCACAGCATGTGTGGCATAGCTTTGTGTGACGTTAATTCGTGAGCCTCACACCCCGGTTGTGAACCAGAAACGGGAGAGGACATCAGGGAGGGCATGTGTTTCTTTCTAGTTAGAAGTGGCATCAGTGGTTTTACACGCCCTGACGAGTTTGACTTATGTGGTTGTTGCTGTTGCGAGGTGCCTCGGATATATCGATGACTATGTGGAGCCGATGGAGTCATTGGTTGGCTCGTTTACGCCCCAAAGGGTGGGGAAACGTAGTGTTCAGGCATAATAATCCACATCGGTGGACCGACCCTGACGATCCAAGGGGCAGTTGCGGCTGTTCCTGAGGGGCGGACTAGAGCGTCTTGAATCGGTTGAGGACTATCTTTTGCCTCGGTTCACAGATGGAAATCCAACTTCCAATACGTGACATGTGCGGTTTTGATTGTAGAGCCTAGTATTGGCGACATGATATATGGTACCCATGTCGTCTATGATTGATACTTATGATTGAAATTGCTTTGACACTATACACTTATAGTAATAAAAGATGAGATTTAACGTATTAAGCATTCTTTGGATATTATAAGGTAAAACCCTATCCTCTGGCTTGCGTTGCATTGTATGATGGGACCTGCGTCTTATAATCGCTTCATTTTTCTTTATTTAGCATTGCGCTGTTTGTTTTATGCACTGGTATTCTTGGGAGGAAACCCGTTCCGTTTTATACGGCGTGGTCCCTTGATTTACCTAACTTTGAAATAAAGATTAACAACTGTTTTAGTTCTCACACCAGTCCCATGACTGACCTGGAGTTTATTGTTTTAACCTAAACTCCGGGTGCCCTTATTTTCGACACGGGCAGCTAGTAGTTTTGGTTTTGTAGATTTATATTCATAGGATCCTGATTTGCAGCTGGAACGATACTCGGAAAGCTCTGTATCCGCGTATTCCTTTCAGTTGTGTATTGTTTTATTTTTCCGCTACGATGTATTTAAATGTAATTTAAATCTCTGATATTTTCTGTGTAATATTTATTTATACTCGGTATATTCTTATATTCTGATGAAATTGTTGTAATTAACAATGAAATGTTCTTCTGTCTGCATTCTTTTGTGGCTCGTTCTCAACTCAATCCGTGATTTCCCATAAGGGGGATTTCATGTCGTTTCATTTTGGTATCATAGCTTTGGTTTACAAAGCTCAGAGAACAAGACACGTTAGAACCGAACGAAAGAATTCATCAGAAATTGGATTAGTAATATCCAATGAGAATGACTCGTTAGAGATAGGATCAGTAGTATCCTAGAATGAGTGTGAAGAGTATATTTTTAAAATGAAAACAAATTTTGTTTTGAAATTTAAATCGTTTTATACGTATTTGAATATGTATTTATTTATATTGATGTGGACAATCCAGTATATAAAGGTTTCGCATATACGCCTTGCAAATGTGTATTCGAAGTTTTAATATACTGAATGGATATAGAATCACACTCTAGTCGCCCGTGGATGTTCTGATGGTGGTTTGAAACATCATCCGAATTTATTTTCGAGTGACGAAAGTGAGATTTCTATATATTTTTGATTGACTGGTGTGAGAACCGAAATTAGATAGGGCCTATTGTTGTGATTTGCCATCAAAAATCTGATTTTTGGACTATGTATCAAAGTTATGAATTTGAAAATCTAATCAACAAATTTATTGATGGTTGTGTTGTTTGATTACTGTTTTGATTAATTAAATGTTGAACCTTTAGCCTAATTGAACCAAACATTGAACTGTATTGAAAATTGTTTGAAAATACATGCATATACATGTACTTACTTTGAACAGGTCATAGCAAGGAGGCTAGAGCAGAAGAATAAAATTGTTTGCCCGACAAATAGGTACAAGTTTACCATAATTTACTATTTTGTTTCGGTGATGATGATTTTATAAGCCGATTGGCTAGCCGCTTGGCTTTTTCTTTTTCTTTTGGATTGAAGAAGGCCATGGGAGGCTATATGAAATATCCCGAAGTCATCGGTGCAGGGGAGGTTATGGCGAAAATTTTCGAAAATTTAAGGTGTTAGCCAAATTTTTGAAAAATTTGAAAAGTTCTTAGAAACTGAAAAGTTGAAGAACTTAAGCCGTAAAGAAAATAATGGAAGTTGAGTTGTTTTGTAAAACAACATACGGCTTCGTTCCTTTTCGGGGATGAAAAGTTTTAAGTGGGGGAGATTGTAATAACCCGAGAAAATCTGAGCCAATTTAAAATTTTTATTTTGGAAATTTTAGTGAATTTTGAATATTTAAAATGAATTATTTTAAATAATAACGACGAGAAATTTATTTTGAATAGAATTAGAACGTATATATTTATATAGATCGTCGTTAGAATATAAATATTTATTTTAAATTATAAAAGGAATTGAAAATGGCGCGGTAATTTGAAAATTCGATTTCAAAGTTCAAATGAATATGCATGTTTCAAAATAAATCGGATTTTAGTGAAATCGAAAATATTTGAATCTATTTGAGAATATCTTTCCAACGAATCCGAAAAATTGAAATTTCATAGTGGGGATCAAAAGTTACGTCCAGTTGAAAATTCAGAAAAGTCGCTATGGAATTTCGGCCCTTGAAAATGGCCATTTTGCAAGCGACCTTGGTTTTCGACGAAACCACTTTTGTTGGATCCGCGATGTCAAATTATTGCTAGGTTTCAAATTTCATAATTTTTCGAATCAATATGTGAGCGCGGCGAAGTAAAACGCGTTTGACCAGTTTCAGTTGATTTTAATCGACGGGAAAATGGCCATTTTTCCAACGGTCTCAGAATTCGACGAAATTAGTTTTGTTAGGACCGTATCATCAATACAAAGCTAGAAAATATTTTTCGGAAATTTTTCTAGTTAGTATGTAACCCTAGTAAATTGAAATACGCGTTCAAATTCAATATATAGAGTTATATTTTGATTTTGACGAAACTGATCGAAACTATCGAATCAGCCTACGATACATATCCCATTGTGTTCAGAATGGGGGTAATTAGCTATGGGCGACAGTCGATCGGTTCGATTTTGAGGTCGAAATAAAAAGTTGCTTTTTGAAATTAAATAAATAAATATTAATATAATCCCTCCTCCCCCTTTCACTCTCTCAGAAGAAATCGGAATAAAAAAGTGGGGAGGAAAACCGCCTGACCTAGCCGAACCCGCCGCCACCTCCAGGCGGAGCGCCGCCGCACCCCCTCCCTCCAGCGCGCGCCTCCCCTTCTTCCTCCCCCCTACTCCTCTCTCCTCAATTCACGATCCCACGCTCTCCCTCACCAGCTCGAAGACAGCCCCCCACAGACCCGTTCGCACACCCCCACTGTAACAACCCATGAATTCTATAACATTAAGCTTCACAAATTAAAGTGTAATTAATTCTAAATGGAAGAATTAAGGGAAATGGGTTACGCAATTGCGTTCGTCTCGAAATTCTGCTTGAGATAGAGTCCGAGTTTGCATGAATCGGACTCCGTGTGAAGGAGTTATGACCTTCAGAAGTTTCAGAATAAAATTTAAAATTCAAACAGCTCGGTTTCAAATTCGAAATTCGAAAAACGGGTTCAAACTGGGCTGGGCAGGAAAATTCCCGCCCAGGGACCAGGTCGAGCATAGGGTCGACCATGATGTCGACCTGGTCACCCCAGGTCGACCATAGTGTCGACCTGGGTGTCGACCTGCCAGTCGACCTGGCTGGCTGGGTCTGGCTCTGGCTCGAATTTCTGTGGCTCGGTGTGTCATTAGGGCTGACATGTCACCTCTTGATTGGCTCTTTGAACTTCGTATGGTCTAGATTCCTCCTGTCTTCATCTGACGGCTCAAAACAATTTAAAAAATCTATATATACACCCTAGGTCTCAACTAAAATTCACACAAAAAAATAAGATGGGAGTCGTCATGCTGCCAGGAAGGAATTGAGCGTAGCCGTCAAGAGAGAGGAGCTTAGAGACGAATCAAATTAAGAAGAAGACTAAAGCTTAATCAAATTAATCAACGCAACGTTAATCTACCCAAAGGAGTGCATCTCAATTTCAGAATTCAGAATCCAGAATTCAAGATTCTGCATTCGTTGTAAGTATAGTGACCTTTCAGAATATGAATGAAACTGTGACGTGGTTCGATGTAAATGAAAATAGAATTGTGTTATTGTATAAATTATGTGTATTGTAATGATTCTGTTATGACTTGTGTATTGATATTTGTGGCCTAAACTGATTGATGCAAGCCTATTGGACAATTGTATATGATAATAATGGCACTTGCAGGTGGTGGCAAAAACTAGAATTTGATCCCTTTATGTTTATGTCGATGGCATGGACTGTATACATTCCCTAAGTCTAAGTTAAAGCTTATGTAAACATGTTATAGATTTGAGACCTTTTATGCCTACATGACCCAAAACCTATAAACACGTTCTTATGTTTATTTGCAAGTATATTTGGATCTATGTTAAGTACCGTTTGGGTTACATAAACTATGCAAGTTTCATGTTGAAATAGGCTATATGATTAGTTGTTAAAAATTGGACATTTTTGTGATTATACAACATGTTAGTTTTGTTGTTGACATTATGCCAAGTTAAACATGTTTAAACCCAAGTTTGTATAAGCCTAAACTATGCCATGACACCTACTTAGTTATACTTTGATTTGAATGCAAGTTCACATGACCCATAATTTATGTTAGTTGAATCGTTAAATTGCAAGTTCATGTGCCACACACCTTTATGTGTTGTAAATTATTACATGTTCTTGATTTCCCCTTTCTCACGTTTATAAAGTTGGGCTGAATTGTGTCGAGCCCAACATTTGTTATAATGTTGCGAACGTACAGACGGGGGTAATGACGTTGGGTGTAAAACTTGAAAAATATATGTTGGCATGTTTGGCACATGCCAACGACAATGACATTTAAGCAGTATGAATTGTTATACCCAAGAATAAAGGACATGACATTTACCTATATAATTGAGAAGTGATAAAATATGTAAATTTTGAAAACACGGTATGCTTAACCCGAGGTTGGATTGAGTTGTGACGTAAACCTGCCCGGACCCGCCCAGCTATCCAGTAGTCACAAAAATACCTATCCAATGTGGGTGGTTAAGCATTGAGCCTAATAAGGAGCCGAGGTTAGACTAAGCTACGGTGTAAACCTGCCCGGAACCGACCGGCACATCCAGTAACCGTAGCAATATCTGTCTAATGTGAGTGGTCAGGTGCTTTAAGAGGCTAAGGATAGATGGTAGGGTTAAGTCAACTAAAAACACTTATCCAAATTCAACATGTTAACAAGAATTGGTGGGTGAGGTTAGGTAAATACAGACACTTAACCACTTAACATGTTTGACTAGAAAACCCTAGTAACGAGGGACCCGTTTCAGCAGTAACCCAAGTTAGGCATCATGGTACCCTGAAACTAGGCAGGGTGGGGCACGATTACTGGGATGATTATAATCGGTCAAAACGACGGCGGTGGGTGCACAGTGTAGGTTCTTACGGGGTGCGGGCGTGCACACACTCCGGAGCAGACAAACAAGGCACTGGGGCACTAGTAGTATAACCTATGTATTCTAAGGTTTTTTGTCGGGGCCGCCACCATGGGTCTTGATACACCCCATGGTGGGACCAGCATAGGTATCTACAGTTCTTGGGGGCCATATGACACATATGTTTATGCGAGTAGGAGCCGATGTTTAGAAACGGAATCACTTCACCCTCAGTATAGGGTGCATCTTTATAAACGGGATCACTTCACCCTCAGCATGGGGTGCCAGTTAGAATAAGCTCTAGTAGGTGCAGAGATATAGTGTGGGTGCGATAGTACATTCGATTCTAAACTACAATTCCTTAGCTTGTGATACTTTACTGTTTTCAGTTTATATCTATCATGCACTTTTTCCTATTCACATACTGAAGAGTAACTAGATTTACTCAAGCTTTATGTCTGACCCTATTTTCTTTTCGTCTTCTTCTCTTTCGTTTCCCCCCCAGGTCCACAGGGAGGAAACAACCCAGCTTAGTCAGACTCTTTGCAAGCTTCAAGACTGTAGATGTATGGTTTGGATCTCTTTTGCTCGGACTATGGCTTTGGATGTCACTATGGGGATTTTTGTTACTTTATTTATGTTTTATGCTTCTTTAATAAGCAAGACAGTAATAAGGTTGTAATGTTGGAAGTATTTTGAGACAATTTTGGAAATGTTTTGTTGGAACACGTATTGATGAAATAAAAGTCTGTTTGGTTTCCGCTGTTTAAAATATGTGTATTTATATCTGTCTCGTATTTACCTGTGACTTTTACTTATAAACCTCCACCAAAGTTAAGGCATTCCCTTTGTCAGTGACCTTAACGGAGGTGGGGTGTTTCACCCCCCCCCCCCGGGCCCTAGCCCGAAGACCACCACACCCCTATTTACCACCACACCCCTATTTGATGCAGCCCCCCCCCCCCCCAGAAGCTCCGGTGCCACCTCAGCAAGGCCGACTCCGACAATGAAAAGCCCTCCCCTCGATTTCAACAGTAAGTCCTCATTTTTACTTATTTATTCTTGCTTTTCAGTTTTAATAGGAATGCTATGATAAAAATAGGATTTTTTTAATTATATAACATCAAATTAAAATGGTGATTATAATATAAAAAGATAAATTTTTATATGGTTTAATGGTAAGATTGTTATATGAGGAATGGTGAGATCTTTAAATATATAGATAAAAGATTAGATTTTTGCGTAGATAAAGAAACGATTTTTATATTATAGAAAGGTTAAAAATATAGTTTTTATATTATAGAAAGAATAAAAATATGATTTTTATTAGATATATGTTGAAACAAAAATGTGATTTTTATAGCGATGGTATAAAAATTCGATCTTTATATACGAAGTAGAAATATAAAAATATATTTTTTATATAGAAATAAGCGTTGTAAATATATATGAAGTAGAAATAAAAATAAGATTTTTATTTATTGAAATGAAGCAATAAAAATATAATTTTTATTATGAACAACGTGAAAAGGACAGCGTTGGAATGTCAAACAGATCCAGACGGTTCAGCAGTTCAAAAGCAAAGCATGGCGGAGTGGAACCCTCTGTGAGAACTCCTCAACTTTAATTTATTTCTGGTTTGAAATATATGCTAGGATGCAGACGATGTTTAGTAGCACCCGACACCCGTCGTCCACAGACTATGGACGGCTTTTGTTTGTTTGATTTTGATGTGTAGTTGATTGTGTAATGTGATGTGAAATGAAATAAAATATTTATATTGTTAAAAATATTTTATAGTTAAAAATAGAATTTTTGACGTGTATATGAAATGAAATAAATTAATATAAACAAATCGAATGATCTGTTTATATACACACATTTGACTGATATTGATTGGGACGATAAATTTTACACATCGCCCAACAGCACAAATAAAATCTGTGTTTGACTGTTTAAAACCCCACACGGGTATTGGGATGATATATGACATACACTAATCCCAGTAATTAGTTGTATGTCGATCGATTGATTGACAGACTGTTATAAGCGTTAAATATTTATATTTGATGCTTATATAGTGTAGAATGCACTTTGGATGATGGTTGATTATTTGTCATTGTTGATATATACATGCGTTGTATGGAAATCCATAGAAATAAAATCTATGGTAATTGATTGGGCCTCATTCCAGTTTTGAAATAGAAATATTTGAAAACGAAATATTTGAAATAGAAATATTTGAAAAAGAAATATTTGAAACAGAAATATTTGAAAATAGAAATATACGAAGTCATGTTGATTAGATTTGCGCCATTTTGACGTGAACGATATTTATATCGAATTTATTCAAATTGAAATGAATATTGAAGTGAATTGAAATTCGAATTAACTTGAATTGATTTGAAATTCGAAATAAGTTGAAATGATTTGAAATTCGAATAGAATTGAAATTCGAATTAAATTGAAATAGCATTGAAATCGTTTTGAATTGAAATTAAACGGATTGAAATTGAATTGAAATCAATTTAAATTGAAATTGATTTGAATTGAAGTTAAAACGAATTTATATTGAAATATTCAATTTTGATTTGAAATTGAATAGGAAGTTGAAACCGTTTTGAAAATGAATTTAAAACGATTTATAAAATACGTTTTGAAAGGAAATCAACGATATATATATATATATATATATATATATATATATATATAATGGCCTAAATAGAACGCGCCGCGCCGCGCCGCGGCAGTTCGCGGATTTCGACCATTGACTTCGAGTAGACATTGCGGGAGATCTGACCGTCGGATTCTCCTAAATCTAGAACCGTTGGGTTTGTATCGAAAAGAGCTTTCTGACGAATATTAGAAATGTGAAAACTAACGGTTGGATTTGGAATTATGTCCAAATCAAATTTGGAAAAGGTCGTTGTAAGTGCAGTTCAATGGCTGTTGATGGAAATCGACTCTACAGGCCTTCATAAAATTATTAAAAATAGTAATAATTTGTGTAAAATCATAAGAAATGATTTGTGAAGAATTGGGGTGAAAAACTCCATATTTGAAAAGATAAAAATAGATTTTTATCGAAATGAACTAATTTTGAATTAGAATAATAATTTATTTATTTTTAAATAAATAAATTGGACTTGAAATGGTTTTGGAAAATAACCAGAATTTCCAATAATTGAATTGGAACAGATTTGAATCGAAATTATCTTTCGAATATTTCGACGTTGGATTTCGTGATTATACAGATATGGTTATGGAAATTTGAAAGATATTTTTATATCATTATTTCCAATACGATATTTGTTGGTCGTAGAATTTGATATTGAATATAAGCCGGTATATTTTCTACTCAGAGCCTTGTATTTAATATCAAATGTGATTTGGGTTTGTCGTGAATGGTGTCTTCATTAACACTGTTCTTAAACGCAGTTGAGAAAAAGATTAAATCTTTTTATTTAGATTTAATGAAGTGAACCAATTGAATGGTATTTAATTGGAATTGAATTTGAATTAATTTTTGGGTTTATCGTGAACGGTGTTTTAAATAACACTTGTTCTTTAACCCGATAATTAATGGAATGTGATATTGGGTTGTCGTGAACGGTATCTTCAATAATACTATTCTTAGACCCAAAGGAGTTAAGAAAATCAGAAACTAACTGGAGGTTAGTTAAGTTGAATGGTTTCTGGGGTATTGATCTGATGTTGGTTTCGGCCTTCGGGATTAATACATAGGGAATTGCTCACTTGCTAATTTACGGTTAGGGACTGATTGAAATGTGATGTGACTTTGGGGTTTATCGTGAACCGTGTTTTAAATGACACTGATTCTTTAACCCAGTCAAAGATTAAAACTAAGTGGAGTTTTAATGAATCATTAATTAGATTGAAATGATCGAGAATGGAGTATCACCAGTTTTGCTCCAGGCAATAGCTAACTCTTTGATTAGATTTGAACGTGAAATGGTAATTGAATTTACCGATAACACTGTGGTGTTAGATATGAAGTATTACCGGTTTTACTTCATGGGATGAATAGGTTGGGATTGAGAAATTAAAACAAATGATTACTTCGGTAAGGTTCGTTAATCCCGACTAGTTTGAATTGATATTGAAAAGAAGATTAAAGAATAAATTTAAAGAATTTATCTTTGATAAAATTAATGGGAACCTTTCCCTGAGAATGTGAAATTTAAAAACTAACTGTAGGTTAGCTAAGCAGGATGGTTTCCTGCTTATTGATCTGATGTTGGTTTCGGCCTTCGGGTTTAATATTTGGGGAATTATTCTCTTGCTAATTTGCGGTTAGTGACTGATGAATTGGAATGAGACGTGTGTTGTGTTTGTGTAACACTTGTTTATTATATACGCGAGTTATTCAGAAAGACCGGGTTTATCCCATTCTGAATAACTGATACGACGATAAGTCGAAGATGAAGACGGTGCTTGAAGACCGGAGGTCTTCACGTCGTTTGGATGATTACTGATGATCTTGATTGGGCCGTACACCCAAGAGGAGGGAATCAGTTAGTGGTCGTTCAGACGTACTTGGAGATCAATGGATATGCGAGGTACAAGGTGCCTCCAGTTTCGTTCAGACCAAGAACGAACTTGTAGATGGACTGTGTGTCTGACATTTGGATAACAATCTGTGTGATTGATGGACATCGGTTGCATGGAGTGGTCTGCCTGTGTGGCATGCTAAGATGCAAATGATCATGGCTTCTGTTGAAAAGCAGAGTCTTGTGGTTGATGATCAAAGCACAGCCTGTGTGGCATAGCTTTGTGTAACGTTGATTCGCGAGCCTCACACCCCGGTTGTGTACCAGAAACGGGAGAGGACATCAGGGAGGGCATGCGTTTCTTTCTAGTAAGAAGTGGTGTCAGTGGTTTTACACGCCCTAACGAGTTTGACTTATGTGGTGTTGCTGTTGCGAGGCGCCTCGGATATATCGGTGACTATGTGGAGCCTATGGAGTCATTTGTTGGCTCGTTTATGCCCCAAAGGGCGGGGAAACGTAGTGTTCAGGCATAATAATCCACAACGGTAGACCGGCCCTGACGATCCAAGCGGCAGTTGCGGATGTTCCTTAGGGGCGGACTAGAGCGTCTCGAATTGGTTGAGGACTATCCTTTGCCTCGGTTCACAGATGGAAATCCAACTTCCAATACGTGACATGTACGGTTTTGATTGTAGAGCCTAGTATTGGCGACATGATATATGGTACCCATGCCGAATATGATTGATACTTATGATTGAAATTGTTTTGACACTATACACTTATAGTAATAAAAGATATGATTTAGCGTATCAAGCATTCTTTGGATATTATAAGGTAAAACCCTATCCTCCGGCTTGCGTTGCATTGTATGATGGGACCTGGGTCTTATAATAGCTTCATTTTTCTTTATTTAGTATTGTGCTGTTTGTTTTATGCACTGGTATTCTTGGGAGGAAACCCGTTCTGTGTTATACGGCGTGGTCCCTTGATTTACCTAAATTTGAAATAAAGATTAACAACTGTTTTAATTCTCACACAAGTCCCATGACTGACCTGGATTTTATTGTTTTAACCTAAACTCTAGGTGCCCTTATTTTCGACACGAGCGGCTAGTAGTTTTGATTTTGCAGATTTATATTCACAGGATCCTGATTCACAGCTGGAACGATACTGGGAAAGCTCTGTATCCGCGTATTACTTTCATTTGTGTATTGTATTATTTTTCCGCTGTGATGTATTTAAATGTAATTTAAATCTCTGATATTTTCTATAACGACCCGAACTCCCCGGTAAGGAAAGCACGGATTAGATGAGAACAACACACATCGTAACGCAGACGGGAGAACATTTCATTGTTATTACAACAATTCCATCCGATACAAGAATATACAGAGTATAAATGAATAAAATATTATACAACAAAGAATATCAGATATTACAATAAATTACATAGCAGCGGAAAAATATACAAAACACAACTGAATGTGATACACAGATACAGAGCTTTCCGAGCATCGTTCTAGCTGTAAATCAGGACCCTGTGGATATAAATCTGCAAAACCAAAACTACTAGCTGCCCGTGTGGAAAATAGGGGCACCCAGAGTTTAGGTTAAAACAATAAACTTCAGGTCAGTCATGTGACTGGGGTGAGAACTAAAACAGTTATTAATCTTTATTTTAAAGTTTGGTAAATCAAGGGACCACGCCGTATAACACGGAACGGGTTTCCTCCCAAGAATACCAGTGCATAGAACAAACAGCGCAATGCTAAATAAAGAAAAATGAAGCTGTTATAAGACCCAGGTCCCATCACACAATGCAACGCAAGCCGGAGGATAGGGTTTTTACCTTATAACAGCCAAAGCATGCTTGATACGTTTAAAACACATTATTTTGATATTACTATAAGTGTATAGTGTCAAAACAGTTTCAATCATAAATATCAATCATAGGCGGCATGAATGACCCATACCACTATGTCGCCATACTAGGTTCTACAAATAAAACCGAAACACACGTATTGTAAATTGGATTCCATCATGAGTCGAGGCAAGGGGCAAGCTCCTCTCCGCGTTCGAGACACTCTATCAAATGCCCCAGGACCCCACTCTGATCCTTTGGAACCTCCATGGCTAGTCCTCTCTTACTTTTGAGGATTAATTATTCCTGAACACACGTTTCCCGGTCCTTACAGACCTATATCCAAGGCGTCTCGTATCCAACAACCACACTGGTGAAAAGTATATAAATGTCAGGGCTGGTAGGTCACTGATACCACCATAGCTAGAAAGAAACGTCGTGCACTCCTTTGGTCCGTATCCCGTTTTTGACTCATACCGAGGTGTGAGGCTCGCGAATTCACATTATACACAAAGCTATGCCACACAGGCCGTGCTTTGATCATCAACCACAAGACTTTGCTTTTCAACAGAAGCCCTGATCAATTGCCACTTATGCGTGTCACACTGGCAATTCACTCCATGCGACTGATGTCCATCGATATACAACCTCTGAGCTCGTACGTCTCAGAGAAGGGCGTTAAGCAAGAGAATAAATTCTCCGCCGCCAAACAGATGTATATTCAACAGAGATCAATCAACACAGAATAAAATCCAATGTCAGACGCACAATCCATTTACAAGTTCGTTCTAGGTCTGAACGAAACCGGAGGCACTTTCCTCGCATATCCATCCATCTCCAAGTACGTCTGGACGATCACCAACTGTTTCCCTCATCTTGGGTGTATAGCCCAATCAAGATCATCAGTAATCACCCAAACGATGTTGTAACGACACAGAAAATCTGAACCAATTTAAAATTTTTAAATTGGCTAAAATTATGGATTTTAAATATTTAAAATAAATATTTTAAATAATTGAGATGAAAAGTAAGTTGAATCGACAATTGAAAACGAATATAATCAATTATAATTATAAATAAGGCCTGAAATGGCGCTGTAGTTTCAAAAATTGAATTCAAACTTTGTCGGACTGTACCGGGTGCAAAACAAAACGGATTTTAGTGAAACCAAAAATATTTGAATCTGTTAGTGAATACCTTTCTAACGAATCTAAAAAATCGAATTTTCATAACGGAAAGCAAAAGTTATAGCCAAATGAATTTTCAGAAAGGTCACTATGGAATTTATATAGCCCGTGAAATTGGCCATTTTGCATACGACCTCGGAATTCGACGAAACCACTTTTGTAGGATCCGGGATGTGAAGTTATTGCTAGGTTTCAAATTTCATAATTTTTGAAGCTAATATGTGAGCATGGCCAAGGAAAATGTGTTTTGGTCAATTATAGTTAAATTGGATCGACCAGAAATGGTCCTTTTTGCAAACGGTCTCAGAATTCGACGAAACTAGTTTTGTTGGGACCGTATCATCAAAACATAGCTAGATTTATTTTTCTGGAATTTTTCGAATCAGTTTGTGGCCCTGGCAAATTGAAATGTACGTTCAAATGAAATATTGAATGTTTTACATTTTAATTTGAAGGAAAACTGACTGAAACAGTCGAATGGGCCTATGAAACCAATCCCATTGTGTTTCGGAATAGGGGTAAAACGCTGGGGACGACAGTCGTTGGGTTTAGATTGGTGGTCGTGTCAGGAAGCCCCTTTAAAACCTCTCCGACCAATCAAGAAAAAATTTTAAAAAAAAAAAAACCTTTTTCTCTCTCACCGATTAACGGCGGAAACCCCTTCCCACCTTCTCTCCTCAAATCCGTCCGCCTCCGCCACCTGCAGCCACTGCCACCACTCGACTCGCCACCTCCTCCTCTTCAAATCAGAACCGACCCCACCCTCTCTCCCTTCGCCAGCGTCGAGAAGGACGCCTCCAAAGTCGTCGACTTCCAGCCGACGCCGAGATCGCCAGAGGCGATTGGATCTGAAGCCCCGACCATCGCCAGGAGCGCCATGCACCCCTCTTCCACGTCGCACCCTCTGATCTTCACCACGATTCACGGATTCGCCGCAAAATCCTAACCCTAGTTCGAACAGTTAAAAAAAAGGTGCGACCTTTATTTATTTTGAACTGTTTTTAACACTCTATAGTGTTGCAAACCTTGTAAAAATCATATCTTTTTGCTATGTGGTCGAAATTCAGTGAAACAAGAGACAGTGGACTCGTGTGCACGTCTTCTGCATTTTATAAGAGACCGCATATTTTTTTGAGCCTTCTGCTATTTTTGGTGGAGTGGAACCCAATGTGAGATTTCTAATTTATAAACAATATGGAAAACGACGATGTATAAATTATATAGTCGATGTATGAGTTATATAAGCGTTGTACACCTCTTGTATAAGCGTTGTATAAGTTATATGTTCGATGTATAAGTTGTATGTTCGATGTATAAGTTGTACATGCGTTGTAAAAATTATATATGTGTTGAAATAGAAGTGAATTACTATATATAAATATATATATATACACACGCCCCTCGTCTACAAACCATGGACGATATTTATTGGTTGTGATTAGTGTGAAAATTGATTGATAGCGAATGGTTGTTTGGGATTGTTTGTGGTTGATATTGATTGATTGTGGTTGAAAAATACCCGTTTGTGGTTGAGAAATATTTGGTTGAAACCACATAGGATTAGTTTATGGAAATGAAATAAATGTATACATGCCGCCTGCGTGCGAACTAGATGCATGATCCCCATTGTCAAAAACCGCGAGGTTTTAAGGTAGAGCGAGGAGCCGTACTAGGGACAGTCCCGGTTTTAACTACCCTGCCGTTATGCTGCCGAAATTTTGAATAATATTCATGTGTTTGAATTATTTTCATTTGCTGAAACTATATTTATTCGTTGAATAGAAAACCTTCATGTGTTGAATCGATATTCATTCGTTGATTAGAAATTCATGTGTTGAATGGTATTCATATTTTGAAAGAAATTATTTTATAATAAAAATCCCATTTTTAACATCAATATGAAAAGTATAAAATAATCCTGTTTTGAAATAAATTGTTTTACAATAAAAATCCTATTTTTATACCCTATATTAACTATACAAAATAATCCGGTTTTGAAATAAATTGTTTTACAGTAAAAAACCTATTTTATCCCCTATATTAACAATACGAAATAATAGTGTTCTGAAATGAATTATTTTACAATAAAAATCACATTTTTATTATATAAACGAATTGTTAAAAATAGTGAAGTGTTGAAATAGAGGACAGTTAGATGAAAATATCATTTTTATCAAATGAATGAAAAGAATGTAGCTTTGAAATCGAAGAATCGATATATATATATAAATAGAATTAATTAATCGAATAACGACGCTGCAGTTCGTATTTTGAAACCGTGATTTCAAACGATTAGTACGGGATATCCGAGCATCGGATTTTCCTGAAATCACAACCGTTGGGTTCTCTTTGGGAAAATCTTTCCGACAGCACCAACTTTGTTAAAATTCAATGGTTGGATTGTCTAGAATGTTTAATTCAAATATGAAGAAAAACAGCGCCAGAATCGATTTATATATATATATTGTAACACCCCACCTCCACCAGGGTGGCTCTTGCAAGCACTCTGACTTTGGAGGGGCGTTTGAATCAGGTAAACATGCATAATGATATATCAAGGCAGAACAAGAACATATGTATATATGTAAACAGAGTAAATAACATAGATAAAACAGCGGAAGATTTCAAAAGATTTCAAAACAAGTCTGGTACAACATAGCTTTCCAAATAAACAAGTTTAGATAAAACAACATCAACTGAAAAACTAAAATAAATAAGTGCTATCCCCAATTAAGTGGTAACCATAGCTAGCTTCATGTCGAAACCGTACATGAGCTGAAATCCCACAAGCAAGCAATCCGAAATCCAAGCTAAGCTCCAGTATTCCCTCCCTGAGAACCTGAGGGGGGGGGGGGAACGGAAGAAAAGAGGCGAAAGAAAACAGGTCAGTCAAAAAGACTGAGTAAGCCCTACTACAATCAATGTAAACTGATAAAGTTAACTGGCGTGAGAAGCGGGGATGAACATAAGGATAACAATATACTAGCATGATGATTAACTAACAAGGTAGATAAAGGTGTCATCGCATAATCAGGATTAAGGTTTTGCACCACAGGTGTACTAGCAAACTAACATGACTTGAATAAACAAGTATTGATCCCTTGGCCCAAGCTTTGGCCCAATAACATGAAATGACCCTAATACAAGGTCCAACCAAACGGTTTAGTCGATCGGCTCCCTAAGCCTAACTCGTCACGTGTTGGTGTCAATACGGCCCAATCATAATTGTAGTCGAACTGTGCCGGGTCCACCCTTCGGGTGTATCAAGCCCTAGGGTGTCAACCCCTGGACACCATGAACATGAGTGCACAGTCACGATCTACTGGTACCCGTGCATGTTTTCTCCGGCTACGGACTATGTGCACGACCAGAGTCCGCCCGGAACTACACAGGCGTACCCTCTGCCGTCGCTTTTGGTCACTTACCTCTAGTCCAGTAATCGTGCCCCCACCCTAGCCTAGTCCCTAGGGTCATGATGATACTAACTTGGGATTACTGCTGGAGAGGGCCCCCATTGCTAGGATTTTTCTAGTGGGTTAAGTACGGTTTAACCCTCTTGCTAATCCTGGATTAACTTGGTTAAGTGTAACGATGAGTTCACGACTTAACCCCGATTAATCTACCAAGCCCAAATTGGTTAAGTATTAAGTGGACCATGACTTAACCCTAATCACGAGGCATTAATTAATTTAATGCGCCTTAACCTCTCACGTTAGACCTTGTTGTGGTTACTAGTTAAGCCGGGCGGGTCCGGGTAGCTTTACACCACAACTTGGTCTAACCTCGGGTTCAAGGTACAACATGACCAACTTCTCACATTGGGTCCTATTGTTTGTAGCAACTAGTTAAGCCGGTCGGTTCCGGGTAGGTTTACGCTACAAACTCAACCCAACTTCGAGTTGGCCACACTTATCTTTTCTAAGTGTCATGTCCATCATGTTTCCAAAACATGTTACAAGTTTTCAAGCAATTGGGTAGACCTAACTTAATAGGTAAATTCCCAATGGGTAGACCTAACTTAATAGGTAAATTCCCAAGCTTATGTTTTATGTCTTTTAAGTTTACCCAACCCCAAACGCAATCCCATCGCTTACATATCGCAATAGCGCATAAAGGATAGAAAGAGGGAACTTGGCATAATCATGACATAAAGGTATTGAAGCCACAAGCTTAACATGGTGGCATATGAAATGTTCATATGTTCATACACTTGCATATTACATTTTTAGGCCTCAAAAGCATGGATAAAACCAAACTTAGCATATTGGTGATACATGGTGCTAAATGACATGTAGAGATGGCCATAAGTTCGCATTTAGCCTCACATGCAAGTTATCATAAGAGATATGATAACTTACATGTTGCTAAAATGCAACCTTTGGCATAAAGCTTAAAGCTTTATGTTCATAAACCCAAAATAAGCTTGCATAACATGATAGCATGAACAAAATGTTCAACCCAAACTTGCATAACATAACTTGGCATACTTGCATATCACAACATGATAAACTTGCATATAAACTTGCATATCAAAACATGATAAACTTGCATATAAACTTGCATATCACAACATGATAAACTTGCATATCATACATTTAACTTTAGAGTTTAAGTATGAAAGTAGAATAGGGCTTACAATGCTTAAGAAGTCACAAAAATATGACAAAGCCCTTATAAAATCAATTAAACCCAAAATGCAAGCAAAACCCTTGAGCCAAAATGATCAAGATTCTTTCTTTATGATGCAAATATATTAACTTGGTTTGAATGCAAGCTAATGATGCTCATACAAGTTTGAAAACACTTGTATGCATGGAAAATCACTTAGGAATTTATTTAGGAATTTTATGAAGAGAGTGGTGGCCATGAGAGGATTGATTTTGCCATAGTTTAGTTGTATGAATGAATAATGATGATTTAGGGTAGGTTAGGGTCTTATTTATAGATTAGGCAAGTGTTTTAGGCCATAGGATTAAACCTAGATTTTATCCAAGCCATCAAAGCATGTCTTGGGGAAGAAGTCAAGTGTAGGAACCATCTAGGGCCTTTAGATTAAAGATGAACCATGAGAACCATCCAAATGCAAAATCTGCATTTGAGCGAATCGGCACACGAGTTGACAGCCAAACACCCTGGATTAACCCCTAGTCGACCCAGCAGGCTTGGGTCGACCTCAAAAATCGGCCGATTCGGTTATTCCCCTCTCCCAATTCGCTTTTTTGAACATTTTTGCATATTTATTTATTTAATTTTCAATTATATATATATATATCAATATATATATATTTCTCTGCGCAACCCATTTCACTTAATTAAGTATACTTTAATTTGGGAATTTTTTGTGAAACTTCGCGAGGCCATATCTTGGTCATACGGACTCCGATTTTCGAAAACTCGGACTCTATTTCTGGTATTTTTCCGAGACGAACGCAATGGCATAGCCCGTTTCCCTTGATTCAGATTTTACAGTTCAATTCTGCCTCCATTTATGTTATAACATGTTATTCAAAAATACGGGTTGTTACATTCTTCCCTCCTTAAAGGATTTCGTCCCCGAAATCTCCAAGTTAGGAAGAACGTATCCTACCATCCATCATCCATCTACTCAAAACATCATCCACGAGCAATCATTGTCCTTAAAAGGTTCTAAATGCTGTATGATCATATGCAAAGGTGTGTGTATATGTACTTATCTAATGCGAAAATCAGGAGGTTACTGATTCAGTAAACCCCCTTAATGCAAAATATGTTAGTGAAATGAGTCCATATGTATGCAAATTCCTAACATAATTTATAATCTCTACATGAGTGCACATAACATTCATCCATATGCAACATCCACGTGATAGCATAACAAGTTTTCATCCATGAATAAGCATAAACACTCATGCATATGCGGTATGAAAGTGTGTGAGCCGATCTTAGTGCCTAACGTGTATTATGCATCCACGAGTATCCACTTGCAAACACTTGCAACCACTTGCAACCATCAAGCATAACATGTTTCAAACACATGTTTCATCCAAAGGGTTTTTACCTAAGGTTCTCATGACAAGATTAACACGATAAACTAGATAAACATGGATAGCAAAGAGAAAGATATGCTAACAAAGAAAAGAGATTGAGAGTGTATCCTCAAAAAGGAATGGATAAAGCCCACGCATCTTCTCCTCGGTTTCCCAAGTTGCGACTTCTTCGGCTTCACCCCATTGAACCTTCACCAATTTGACCTCTCGATTCCTTAGCTTCTTGGTCTCCGTCCCCAAGATACGAATCGGAGCTCTCCTCAAGGTAGCCTCTTTCTCCACTTCTACATCTTTTAGAACACTTGGCTCAACAACCTCTGCTGATTCATGTAAACACTTCCGGAGATGCGAGACATGAAAAACATCGTGTACTCCAGCAAGCTTCTCGGGCAACTTCACTCTATAAGCCATCTGCCCGATCCTCTCTATAATAGGGAATGGTCCAACAAACCTCGGTGCCAACTTCCCAACAGCTCCAAATCGGACCACATTCCGCAAAGGAGAAACCTTCACGAAAACCATATCCCCAACATCAAACTCCAAATCCGTTCTTCGCTTATCAGCATAGGATTTCTGTCGGTCTTGGGCCGCTTTCATCCGTCTCCGAATCAACTCGATCTTCTCGGATGTATCTCTGATCATATCAGGCCCAAGTATAAGCTCATCTGTAGTCTCCCACCAACATGTAGGCGACTTGCACGGCCTCCCATATAAAGCTTCAAATGGTGCCATCCCTATGCTTGCCTGATAACTGTTATTATATGCAAACTCAACAAGAGGAAGATGGTCTTCCCAAGTACCACCGAAATCCAGAATACAAAGCCTCAACAGATCCTCGAGTACCCTATTCACCCTTTCGGTTTGACCGTCCGTCTGTGGGTGATAAGCCGAACTTAGATTCAACCTTGTGCCCATAGCTTCTTGCAAGCTATTCCAGAATTGACTTGTAAAGATTGGGTCACGGTCACTGACTATACTAGAAGGGACTCCATGTAGTCTCACAATCTCACGAAGATATACAGACACTAGCCAAGATGCGGTCCTCTTGCTCTTCACCGGAATGAAATGAGCACTCTTCGTAAGTCTATCCACAATAACCCAAATGCTCGTATTCCCTTTCCTTGACCTTGGTAGCCCATCGATAAAATCCATGGAAATACTCTCCCACTTCCATAGTGGAACGTCTAGAGGATGCAATAGCCCACCGGGCTTCTTCGACTCGGCCTTAACTTGCTGGCAAATGATACATCTAGAGACAAATTCTGCCACATCCTTCTTCATCCCTGGCCAAAAGAAAATGCGCTTCATATCTTTATACATCTTATCTCCGCCCGGATGTATAGTCAACTTAGAGCAATGCGCTTCCTCAAGAACTCTTCTTACTAGATCTTCTACCATTGGAACACATAACCTTCCGTCTCTCCTCAGCCAACCCTTGTCATCAATAGAATATCGAGCGAGATGACTAGACGTCTCTCCTCGAATTAGCTTATCCATAATCTCAACTATCTGAGGGTCTTCTCTCTGCGAAGCCCCAACTTGATCAAGAAGGGTAGGTCTGAGTTCCAGAGATGCTAAAGAACCGGTCATCGACTCAATCGCCAAAGAGAAATCAAATGTTGCCACATACTCTAAATTCTTCATCTCAACGAATAGAGGACTTAGGGTCAACCTTCTTCTACTCAATGCATCTGCTACCACATTCCCCTTGCCAGGGGTATAAGCTATCTCAAAATCGTAGGACGCCAAGAATTCCATCCATCTTTGTTGCCTCAGATTTAGATCCTTCTGAGAAAAGAGATACTTCAATGACTTGTGATCGGTATAAAGCTCAAATCTTTCTCCCAGAAGATAATGGCGCCAAGCCTTGAGTGCATATACTATTGCTGCCAACTCTAAGTCATGAGTGGGATAATTCTTCTCATGCACTTTGAGTTGTCTACCGCCAAAGCATATCACTCTTCCTTCTTGCATAAGAACAGCTCCTAACCCCGTGCCACATGCATCGGTGTATACGGTAAATAACTTCCCTCCATCGGGCAAAGCTAGAACAGGTGCTGATGTGAGGGATCTCTTGAGCTTCTGAAAAGCAAGCTCGCATTCTATGCTCCAAGCAAAAACTAAATTCTTCTTCGTCAATTTAGTGAGAGGAGCGGATATCTTTGCGAAGTCCTTGATGAACTTCCGGTAGAAACCCGCAAGACCTAGAAAACTTCTCACTTCGGTTGCATTCCTTGGAGTCTTCCAATCCTGAACTGCCACTACCTTAGCGGGATCCACCGCTAAGCCTTGCTTAGATACTATATGCCCAAGGAATCTAACTTCCCTTCTCCAAAAGTGACACTTGGAGAACTTGGCCTTCAACTGATGCGCTCTAAGCGTATCCATCACCTCCATGAGATGCCTTGCGTGCTCCTCCTCATCCTTAGAGAAGATCAGAATATCATCTACGAAGACCACGACAAACTTGTTCAAGAACTCCCTGAACACCCTACTCATCAAGTCCACGAAATATGCGGGTGCATTAGTCAAGCCGAACGGCATGAAAAGCCATTCGAAGAATCCATCTGGAGTTCTGAACGCAGTCTTGTCTATATTATCTTCAGCTACCCTGAGCTGATGGAACCCCGTAGCAAGATCAAGCTGAGAGAAAACAGAAGCACCGATAAGCTGGTCAAAGAGATCATCAATCCTCGATAACGGGTGTCTGTTCTTCTTAGTCAGCTTATTCAACTCTCGATAGTCAACGCAAAGTCGGAGAGAACCATCCGCCTTGGTAGCAAATACCACAGGCGCTCCCCATTAAGATATACTTCGTCTAATGAAGTTCTTCTCAAGCAACTCTTTCACTTGCTTACTTAGCTCCCACCTTTCACGCGGAGCCATGTGCCGAACGGGCAAAGAAACAGGCTTTGCATTATCCACCAGATAAATGCGGAAATCAATCTCTCACTTAGGGGGCAACCCCCTAACTTCATCGAAAACATCCGGATACTCTCGAACCACTCTCACAGACTGAAGAGTTTCCATTGACGAGTCGAGTGATTCCAGATAGCACAACATGACGGGACCTCTCGGATCACAAGAAATCTCTAGGGTGTTTCCGAGGCGAGTCACGAGCCTCACAACCCTATGCTCACAATCAAGAGTGGCTCCATATCTGGACAGCCAATCCATGCCCAATATCAATCCGTATCCCCTAAAACCAAGAACATAAGCACTGCACAAGAACTCTACACTCAGTATAGAGATCCTTAAATCCCCACATATCATAGACAAATGGGCGGAACCCCCAATAGGATTTGAGACACAGACGGGATCATCTACCAAGCTAGTACTAAGGTGCAAACTATCAACAAGATCAGATGAGATAAAGCTATGCGATGCACCAAAATCAAACAAGGTACGAACTGGAAAATCAGAAATATATACAAGGCTCTCAACAGAAATACTACCTCGATCGGGAACTGGAGCGACATTGAGATCATGAACTTGCCCTCCTGAAGGTCCAGCACGCTGAGTCTGACCCTGGCCTTGCCCTTGCTTCCTCGGGCAATCCTTACTGAAATGTCCAGTCTCACCGCAGAAAAAGCATTCACCATTCTTCCTTTTCCTCTTCTTACAATCCTTAATAAGATGCCCAACTGAACCGCAATAATGGCACTTCCCCTTGTTGTTCTTGCCCTTGTTGTTATTGCCCTTGTTGTTGTTCCCCTTGTTGCCTTGACTCTTGTTCTTGTTCTGATTGCCTTGACTGCTCTGACCACTTGGATTACCCTGATTTCCTTTTCCCTGGGAATCAGTCTTCTTGGCTTGAGTATCATTCATCTTGGTTTCTTTCTTGACATCTCCCTGAAGTAACGCCATATCAACCAAACTCTCAAACGTGGCCCCATGGGGAATATGTGACATAGCCAATCCCTGCAACGGCTCATTCAATCCTCTAGCAAAACGAAGAGCCTTCTTCTGAGGAGTATTCACCATATCCAAGCCAAAACGAGCTAACTGATTGAACTTGTTCACATATTCTTTGACAGACATATCTCCTTGTTTCAAAGTTATGAACCTCTCCATTTGCAGATTCTCCTCAGTAGAAGATAGAAACTTAAGCATGAACCTTGCCCTGAAATCGGCCCAAGTCTCAACAGGCCTAGTACCATTGGTGACTTCCCACCAATAAGCGGCTTCATCCTTCATAAGCCAAACTGCCAACAAGAGCTTCCTCTGATCGTCTAACCCAAAGATAGCAAACAAATCCTCGGTCTCTTTCAACCAATTTCTGGCCTCTACAAAAGTCTCAGTGCCTTGAAAGTTCTTGCCACCCATTGCTTTGAAATCTTTGCAAGTCTTTGCGAAGTCCACTTGAGGATGCTGAGGGGGAGGAGGAAGAGGAACCTCAGCGACAGGAGGAGGAGGAACATTAACCACCGGAGGAGGAGGAGGAGGAACATTAACTACCGGAGGAGGAGGAGGAGGAACATCTACGGGGCCGGCTTCGGTCGCCCTAGCCTCCAAAAGTCTCCTATACCAAACAGGTACGTGTACTTCCTCCGGAATAGCAAAGTTATCGGCCATACTGAAAACGAAGAAAAAGACAGATTCAGAATGGAGAAAAATGAAGGAATTTTGCTAATGGCTTTTTGGGGAATAGCCTTTAAAATAAACTAGACTTTTCTTTGGAAAATACTTTATACTTGGTTTTGAAAATAGATTTCCAAAAGTTTTCTAAAAGCCTTTTTGTTCCTTCTCGTACCATATGCTCTGATACCAAATGTAACACCCCACCTCCACCAGGGTGGCTCTTGCAAGCACTCTGAATTTGGAGGGGCATTTGAATCAGGTAAACATGCATAATGATATATCAAGGCAGAACAAGAACATATGTATATATGTAAACAAAGTAAATAACATAGATAAAACAGCGGAAGATTTCAAAACATTTCAAAACAAGTCTGGTACAACATAGCTTTCCAAATAAACAAGTCTAGATAAAACAAAATCAACTGAAAAACTGAAATAAATAAGTGCTATACCCAATTAAGTGGTAACCATAGCTAGCTTCATGTCGAAACCGTACATGAGCTGAAATCCCACAAGCAAGCAATCCGAAATCCAAGCTAAGCTCCAGTATTCCCTCCCTGAGAACCTGGGGGGGGGGGAACGGAAGAAAAGAGGCGAAAGAAAACAGGTCAGTCAAAAAGACTGAGTAAGCCCTACTACAATCAATGTAAACTGATAAAGTTAACTAGCATGAGCAGCAGGGATGAACATAAGGATAACAATATACTAGCATGATGATTAACTAACAAGGTAGATAAAGGTGTCATCGCATAATCAGGATTAAGGTTTTGCACCACAGATGTACTAGCAAACTAACATGACTTGAACAAACAAGTATTGATCCCTTGGCCCAAGCTTTGGCCCAATAACATGAAATGACCCTAATACAAGGTCCAACCAAACGGTCTAGTCGATCGGCTCCCTAAGCCTAACTCGTCACGTGTTGGTGTCAATACGGCCCAATCATAATTGTAGTCGAACTGTGCCGGGTCCACCCTTCGGGTGTATCAAGCCCTAGGGTGTCAACCCCTGGACACCATGAACATGAGTGCACAGTCCCGATCTACTGGTACCCGTGCATGTTTTCTCCGGCTACGGACTATGTGCACGACCAGAGTCCGCCCGGAACTACACCGGTGTACCCTCTGCCGTCGCTTTTGGTCACTTACCTCCAGTCCAGTAATCGTGCCCCCACCCTAGCCTAGTCCCTAGGGTCATGATGATACTAACTTGGGATTACTGCTGGAGTGGGCCCCCATTGCAAAAAAATTTCTAGTGGGTTAAGTACGGTTTAACCCTCTTGCTAATCCTGGATTAACTTGGTTAAGTGTAACGATGAGTTCACGACTTAACCCCGATTAATCTACCAAGCCCAAATTGGTTAAGTATTAAGTGGACCATGACTTAACCCTAATCACGAGGCATTAATTAATTTAATGCGCCTTAACCTCTCACATTAGACCTTATTGTGATTACTAGTTAAGCCGGGCGGGTCCGGGTAGCTTTACACCACAACTTGGTTTAACCTCGGGTTCAAGGTACAACATGACCAACTTCTCACATTGGGTCCTATTGTTTGTAGCAACTAGTTAAGCCGGTCGGTTCCGGGTAGGTTTACGCTACAAACTCAACCCAACCTCGGGTTGGCCACACTTATCTTTTCTTAGTGTCATGTCCATCATGTTTCCAAAACATGTTACAAGTTTTCTAGCAATTGGGTAGACCTAACTTAATAGGTAAATTCCCAATGGGTAGACCTAACTTAATAGGTAAATTTCCAAGCTTATGTTTTATGTCTTTTAAGTTTACCCAACCCCAAACGCAATCCCATCGCTTACATATCGCAATAGCGCATAAAGGATAGAAAGAGGGAACTTGGCATAATCATGACATAAAGGTATTGAAGCCACAAGCTTAACATGGTGGCATATGAAATGTTCATATGTTCATACACTTGCATATTACATTTTTAGGCCTCAAAAGCATGCATAAAACCAAACTTAGCATATTGGTGATACATGGTGCTAAATGACATGTAGAGATGGCCATAAGTTCACATTTAGCCTCACATGCAAGTTATGATAAGAGATATGATAACATACATGTTGCTAAAATGCAACCTTTGGCATAAAGCTTAAAGCTTTATGTTCATAAACCCAAAATAAGCTTGCATAACATGATAGCATGAACAAAATGTTCAACCCAAACTTGCATAACATAACTTGGCATACTTGCATATAAACTTGCATATCACAACATGATAAACTTGCATATCACAACATGATAAACTTGCATATCACAACATGATAAACTTGCATATAAACTTGCATATCATACATTTAACTTTAGAGTTTAAGTATGAAAGTAGAATAGTGCTTACAATGCTTAAGAAGTCACAAAAATATGACAAAGCCCTTATGAAATCAATTAAACCCAAAATGCAAGCAAAACCCTTGAGCCAAAATGATCAAGATTCTTTCTTTATGATGCAAATATATAAACTTGGCTTGAATGCAAGCTAATGATGCTCATACAAGTTTGAAAACACTTGTATGCATGGAAAACCACTTAGGAATTTATTTAGGAATTTTATGAAGAGAGTGGAGGCCATGAGAGGATTGATTTTGCCATAGTTTAGTTGTATGAATGAATAATGATGATTTAGGGTAGGTTAGGGTCTTATTTATAGATTAGGCAAGTGTTTTAGGCCATAGGATTAAATCTAGATTCAATCCAAGCCATCAAAGCATGTCTTGGGGAAGAAGTCAAGTATAGGAACCATCTAGGGCCTTTAGATTAAAGATGAACCATGAGAACCATCCAAATGCAAAATCTGCATTTGAGCGAATCGGCCCACGGGTTGACAGCCAAACACCCTGGATTAACCCCTAGTCGACCCAGCGAGCTCGGGTTGACCTCAAAAATCGGCCGGTTCGGTTATTCCCCTCTCCCAATTCGCTATTTTGAACATTTTTGCATATTTATTTATTTAATTTTCAACTATATATATATATCAATATATATATATATATATATATTTCTCTGCGCAACCCATTTCACTTAATTAAGTATACTTTAATTTGGGAATTTTTCGTGAAACTTCGCGAGGCCATATCTTGGTCATACGGACTCCGATTTTCGAAATCTCGGACTCTATTTCGCGTATTTTTCCGAGACGAACGCAATAGCATAGCCTGTTTCCCTTGATTCAGACTTTACAGTTTAATTCTGCATCCATTTATGTTATAACATGTTATTCAAAAATACGGGTTGTTACATATATATATAATTATAATTAATCGAATAACGACGCTGCAGTTCGTATTTTGAAATCGAAACTTCAAACGATTGTACCGGGAGATCCGACCGTCGGATTTTCCCGAAACTGGAACCGTTGCATTCGTTTTGAAAAGATCTTTCTAATGAGGTAAATTTTGTGAAGATCCAACGGTTAGATTTTCAGATATGTGAAAATCAAATCTGAAGGAAAACAGCGCCACGGCCGCGATATGGCCAAAGCGTCGTTTTGAATAAATTGGCTGTTTTAAAATAAATAAAAATAGCGATAAATCATTAGAAATATTATAAACGATATGGATGTGATTTAGAAATTAACTGAAGGTTGGTTAAGTCGTATGGTTTCTTGGATGTTGATCTGATGTTGGTTTCGGCCTTCGGGGTTAATATTTGGGAAATCGTTCTCTTGCTGATTGACGGTTAGTGACTAATGAATTGAAATGATGCGTGTATATGTTAGTGTTGCACTTGTTTATTATATACGCGAGTTGCTCAGAAAGACCGGGTTTATCCCATTCTGAATAACTGAATCGACGATAAGAAATCGAAGATGAAGACGGTGGTCGAAGACCGGAGATCTTCACCACGTTTGGATGGTAACCGAGGTCCTGATTGGGAGGCATCCCGAAATATGGATAATGAGTGGTGATCGTCCAGACGTACGTGGTGATCGATGGGTTTGCGAGGTATTTAGTGCCTCCGGTTTCGTTCGGACCCAGAACGGACTTGTAAATGGACTGTGTGTCTGACATTGGATTTTATTCTGTGTTGATTGATCTCTGTTAAATATACATCTGTTTGGCGGCAGAGAATTTATTCTTTTGCTTAACGCCCTTCTCTGAAACGCACGAGCTCAGAGGTTGTATATCGATGGACATCAGTCGCATGGCATGAATTGCTAGTGTGGCTGCCTAAGTGGCAAATGATCAGGGCTTCTGTTGAAAAGCAAAGTCTTGTGGTGATGATCAAAGCACCGCCTGTGTGGCGTAGCATTGTGTATAACATGAAATCGCGAGCCTCACACCCGGTATGAACCAGAAACGGGAGGAAGGACCTCAGGGAGGACATGCGTTTCTTTCTAGTTAGAAGTGGCGTCAGTGGTTTTACACGCCCTGACGAGTTTGACTTATGTGGTTGTTGCTGTTGCGAGGCGCCTCGGTTTGATCGGACGATCCGGGTCCGATGGAGTCATTTGTTGGCTCACTTACGCCCCATAGGGCGGGAAAATGCATTGTTCAGGTATTTTAATCCACATCGGTGGACCAGCCCTGTCACTCCAAGGGCCCACCTGAGTCTGGGTCCTGTGGCTCGGGCTAGATAGTCACGAATTCGGTAAGGACTGTCTTTTGCCTTGGTTCATGACGTAAATCCAATTTCCAAATACGTGACTGTGCGGTTTTGATTGTATACCTATATATGGCGCAATAGTGGTATGGGGCATCAATGTCGTCTATGATTGATAGTTATGATTTGAAATTGTTTTCAAAACATATAAACACTAGTAATAATATCAAATGCCTTTGTTTTATTCGTATCAAGCATATTTTGGCCGTTATAAGGTAAAAACTCTATCCTCCGGTTTGCGTTGCATTGTGTGATGGGAACTGAGTCTTATAACGACTTCATTTTTATAAAAAGCATAGCGTTGTTTCAAAGAATGATTTGTCTCAAAGCACTGGCAATCCAATGGAGTAAACTCGTTCCACGAAAGTGGCGTGGTACTGTGATTAGCCATATTATAAATGTGTTGAGTAGATTTTTCATACCAGTCCCATGACTGACTCGTAGTTTGTTTCACTTTCAAACTCAGGTGCCCCCTTTTTCTACACGGGCAGCCTTGTATTCAGGTTTAGCTGGTTCTTTCTGGATAGCTGGAGCTGAAGCTGGATTCTATCATTTATCTCTTTTTATGTTGTTCAGCTCCTATTGTACATATTTTGTTTGTTTTCCGCCGTAGACATTTATGTAGTACTAAGTAAGATCCTGTACACTGTGTAACTCTGATGATTACTTTTATCCAGTATATTCTATTGTTCATTATCTGGTGTATTTATTTAATTCTGTTCTGCTGTTATCTGTTTCTGTGTTATATTCCAAAGATTACCCTTGTCTCTATCTGTACGGGAAATGCGGTCGTCACACGTGGTATCAGAGCTTTTGTTAAGCTTAGTTCTGGAATATAACGTATTAACGAACTCGTCAGAAATAGAACCGGTAGTGTTCTAGGACATGCAACTCTATACAGATAGGATTAGTAATATCCTAGTATGAGTAAAGTTGAATGAAATTACACCTCGATAGACACATTTACATTTGAAGTATGTGTTTCTATATTTTAAAATATCTTTTCTGTGACCTGACAATTGATCTGCTAATTGCAGAAGTACTAGAAAAATGAGTGTCAGAAACAGGAGAAATGCAGAACCCGATCTGGAGGCTCTATTAAAGAGATATCGAAATCTGAACGGAGCATAGTTCTCGGGCAATGAATCTATTATTCAAACTCAAGCTTGGGTGAGCTCTGCAGAAAGAATTTTTGATCGTATCCAGTTGAGAGATGATCAGAAAAGATTAGTAGCCTCTTAGGCGCTCAAAGAAGAAGCTTTGATCTGGTGGGAAACAATCATAAAAGATAATCCAGAAGGTGATATCACCTGGGACAGATTCAAAGTGATTTTCCTAGAAAGATTTACTCCTCCTGAAGCGACGGAGCGATTATGTGATGAATTTTCTTATCTGATACAAGGTGATATGACCATCCCAGAATATCATAAGAAATTCAACGAACTTGCTCACTTTGCTCCTCATCTGATTCAAGATCCAAAGAGGAAAAATCTGAGATTTATTCATGGCCTGCAAAGGAGATATCAGAATAGTGTACTGAGGAATGTGAAGCTTCCTTTTTCTGAAATGATATACATGGCTTATCAGTATGAAGATCTCCATAAGAAAGGAATGTTACGCGACGAAGAAGAAGTAATTTCTAGTGACAAAGCAGAGTCGGAAACTGATATTCCCAAAGCCAGTACGAGATCTGAGGTCGGTAGGAAGCCCAGTGCCAAGAGGAAAAGGGCTGAATCTGGGAAAGAACCTGTAACGACAGCATTATGCAGTAACTGCAATAGGAAAGGACATCTCTCGATAAGTTGCAGATCTCTAAAGAAACAAGTAAAGGATGGGTCTAAATCCGGTAAGAGGTTACAAGAGAAAAGGGGATGCCATAAGTGCCATCAGGCTGGGCATATTGCGAAAAACTGCCCGCTATCTCAGAAATCTGAAGCAGTACAAGTGAATGAAGTGGCAGAAGTGCCTGCATCTTCGTCTGCTGAGGAAAGGTCTGATGTTTTATAAGGCACGCTCAATGTCAAGAACATTCCAGTTAAAGTACTGTTTGACACCAGCGCGTCACGAAGCTTTATTGCAAAGAATGCAGTCAAGAAATTGGATTTGAAATTGAAGAAGCTCAAAGAACCAATGACTGTTCAAAATCCAGTTGGGGGTTCCATCGGTCTCAGTTGGGTTTGTGGAGTGCCTGTCTCTTTTTCTTGCTATAAATTCCCTACTATCTCTATCGTCATGAATTTTAATGAATTCGATCTTATTCTGGGATTGGATTGGCTAACCAGATATGAAGCGAAGGTTAGATGCGCCGAGAGAGTTGTTAAGGCCAAGGCACAATCGGGGAATTATATAACCATACCATGTGAAGGCCCGACATCAAATAGAAAAGACTTCTGGGCAGCTCTCGATGTTTCCCCTACCCAAATGAAAAATGTCCCTGAAGTCACCGAGAATATTTCTGACCTCATCAAAGATATTCATGTCGTCAAGAACTATGCGGACGTGTTCGAAGAAGTTGTTCGCTTACCTCCGTAGAGAGAAATAGATTTCAAGATCGCTTTGATTCCCAATGCAAAGCTAGTAGTTCACGCTATTCGTAGAATGTCCTTGAAAGAGAAGGAGGAATTAGACAATCAAACACGACAGCTAGTATGGAAGGGTCTGATCAGGCCTAGTTTCTCTGATTGGGGTGCAGCAGTGGTCTTTGTCCCGAAATCTGACGGTACTCTACGTCTATGTGTGGATTATCGTGATCTATACAAACAAACAATAAAGAACAAATATCCACTGCCGCAGATTGATGATTTGTTAGATCGATTAAATGGTGCACAAGTATTTTCACGAATGGACCTAGCTACAGGTTTCCATCAACTTCGAATTGCCGAAGAGTGTGTTCCAATGACAGATTTCAGAGGTCTCGACTTATTCTACGAGTGGTTAGTAATGTCGTTCAGCTTATGTAACGCTCCAGCTTACTTCGTCGATCTAATGAACAGAGTATTCAGAGGAGTATTGAATAAATTTGTTCTGGTTTTTATTGATGATATTCTAATCTTCTCTAAATCAAAGGCCGAACATGAAAAGCATTTGGAACAGGTGTTAGAAATCCTCAGAAGGAATGTATTGAAAGCAAAGTTTTCCAAATGTATATTCTGGCAAGATGAAGTGAAATTTCTGGGCCACGTCGTATCGAAAGAAGGAATCGCTGTGGATCCAAGCAAAATCACAGCTATTCAGAATTGGAAATAGCCCAGTACCCCCACTGAAGTCCGCAGTTTTCTCGGATTGGCTAGCTATTACCGAAGTTCGTTAAAAACTTTTCGAAGATATCTGGTCATTTAACGAAGCTTACAAAGAAGCACTCTAAATTCAAATGGACTCCAGAAAGTGAGGAGGCTTTTGAAGAGCTAAAATTAAGACTAACGACTGCTCCAGTGTTAACCATCATCGATGGCAACCAGGATTTAAAAGTCTGGACTGATGCTTCTAGAGAAGGCCTTGGCGCAGTGTTAATGCAAAGGGGTCAAGTGATTGCTTATGCTAGCCGTTAGTTGAAGCCACACGAGAAGAACTACGTAACTCATGATCTTGAGTTGTTGGCTATTGTGTTCGCTTTGAAAATCTGGAGACACTATCTTCTGGGTGAGAGATTTGAACTGTTTACAGATCACCAGTCATTAAAGTATCTATTCACACAGAAGGACTTGAATCTGAGGCAGCAACGTTGGCTAGAGTTTCTTGTAGCATACGACTTTGAAATTATATACACCCCAGGGAAAGCCAATGTCGTGGTCGATGCGCTGAGCCAAAAGAATGTAATGATCGCCAGCTTTATTATCACGACTTCCTTGATTGACAAAATATCTATTCTTCAAAAGGAGGATAACTTTATTAAGGATATGATTAAAAGGATTCAGAAAGGCGAACCCTCGTGTTTTCAAATAGATAATGACGAGACCCTGAGGTTGAAAGGAAGGATTTGTGTTCCTGATATCCCAGAGTTAAAAAGGGAAGTGTTAGACGAGTGTCACAAATCCAAGCTGAGTATCCATCCTGGTGTGGCCAAAATGTATAACGATCTCAAACGAACATTCTGGTGGAAGGCTATGAAAAGGGACGTTTCAATATATGTTAGCCGATGCCCTACTTGCCAGCTAGTCAAAAGCGACCAACAGAAATTGGCTGGATTGTTACAACCACTAGAAGTTCCTGGTTGGAAGTGGGAACATATTTCTATGGATTTTATTGATGGTCTGCCCAGGACCAGAAAAGGAAATGACCGTATTTGGGTGATCGTAGATCGCTTCACGAAGACCGCCCATTTCATACCTGTCAGATCAAATAGAACTGCTCAGAGTCTGGCGCAGATATACTTCAGGGAAATAGTTAGACTACATGGAGTGCTGCTCAGTATAGTCAGTGATAGAGATACAATATTCACCAGCAAATTCTGGGCTGGGAACGAAGTTGAACTTGAGCACCGCTTATCATCCTCAGACAGAAGGTCAGACTGAGAGGGTGAATCGTATTTAAGAAGATCTATTGCGGGCTTGTGTTATAGATTTCGGTGGATCATGGGAAGACCATCTGCATTTGGATGAATTCTCATATAACAACAGTTACCAGGCGAGCCTGACAATGTCGCCATTCGAAGCATTGTATGGTAGACCGTGCCGATCTCCTGCTTGTTGGGTCGAGCCTGGGAATAGACTTGTGTTAGGGCCAGACATGATTTGAGAAGCTACCGACAAAGTCGATTTTATTAAGAAGCGATTACTCGCCGCTCAAAGCCGACAAAAGAGCAATGCCGATAGAAGAAAAAGAGATATATCCTTTGCTGCTGGCGAGTACGTATATTTGAAAGTATAGCCGATGAGAGGAGTTATCCGGTTCGGTAAAACTGGAAAGTTAGCGCCCAAATTCATTAGTCCGTTTCCTATTCTGGAACGGATCGGGACTCTCGCTTATAGGGTCAAACTGCCTGATTGGTTGCCTGGAGTCCATGATGTATTTCATATATCTCAACTTCGAAAGCACGTTCATGATCCAGACTTGATCGTGGAAGAAGCAGCTCAACAGGATATTGAAATTACTCCAGAACTAGCTATGAGAAGAGAGCCGCTAAAGATCATCGGCAAAGAAACCAAAAAGCTGAGGAACAAGAAGGTTCACTTAGTCAAAGTGCAATGGAGCGGAGATCCGCGAGATTGTACTTGGGAAACCGAGGAGAGCATTCAGAAAGCTTATCCTAGATGCCGAGTGGATATCTCTGATTGACTCCGGTGCAAGGTATATCTACCATACTTTGCATTACCCTTTAATTCTCTACTCTGCTGTCATTTTCTTTCCATGGATGTGCACTTTTAATTCTATAGTCTGGATGATTTTAAAAGAATATAGAAATTGATTTATATGATTTTGAAAAGTTAAAAACAATTTGATTGTTGGTTGTGTGTGATTGTAGATTGATTAATTAAAGTTATTAAAACGATAGTTAATTTAATCAATAATGGATTGAATAGTAGAATTGATTCGATTATATCACATATTGAACTGATTAGAAAATAAATAGAAATGTATATACATGTGCATTTTATATATTTGAACAGGTAAATGGATTAGCTGTTGAGTAAAGATTTTATTTGCGTGCCCGACAAATAGGTAAACCTTAATGAGTTGGATGCGAAATATTATTATATCAACTCCTGTGAGTGCCATTGGATGCAGAGTGCTGGTTTTTCTGTGTGAAATAATAAACGTCACCATAGGATAGTAACAATTAATTTTGAACTACATTACATGGCATACTTCAGAAGATAGGCATACTTCAACATATACCACATAGGCATTTGGAGCTTGTGTGACGAGGTGGAAGATTTACCATACGAGCGAGAGGCTTATATGGCGATGACTATACTTTACAGGTTGAACTGATGACTGATATGGACTATTTAAATTGTAAAGATAAAATTGCCAGTTTAATAAAAACCCCACACGGGTCTGGAGTTGACAATAATCACGTCTCTCTAGTTATTAGATACGGCACATGGACTATTTATTTCCCACACGGGGCAGGGTGACGAGAATTTATTCTCTGGAGTTATTATCAATACATGCTCCCCTGTAAACACCAGAATATATCACTATAAATATGTGTATGCTTATTAGGATTTATTGGGTACCTAATACGGCCCAATAAATTTCCAAACCTCTCTCCGTACAAAGGAGGTTATGGCGAAATTTTTCGAAAATTTCAGGTGTTAGCCAAGTTTTTGAAGAATTTGAAATTTCTGAGAAACTGAAAAGTTGGAGAATTGAAGCCAGATCGAACGTAGAGTTGATTAATCAAACCACTTTCGGCTTTGTTCGTTTTCGGGGACGAAAAGTTTTAAGTGGGGGAGATTGTAACGACCCAGAAAATCTGAACCAATTTAAAAATTTTAAATTGGCTAAAATTATGGATTTTAAATATTTAAAATAAATATTTTAAATAATAGAGATGAAAAGTAAGTTGAATCGACAATTGAAAACGAATATAATTAATTATAATTATAAAAAAGGCCTGAAATGGCGCTGTAGTTTCAAAAATTGAATTCAAAATTTGTCGGACTGTACCGGGTGAAAAACAAAACGGATTTTAGTGAAACCAAAAATATTTGAATCTGTTAGTGAATACCTTTCTAACGAATCTGAAAAATCGAATTTTCATAACGGAAAGCAAAAGTTATGGCCAAATGAATTTTCAGAAAGGTTGCTATGGAATTTATATAGCCCGTGAAATTGGCCATTTTGCATACGACCTCGGAGTTCGACGAAACCACTTTTGTTGGATCCGGGATGTGAAGTTATTGCTAGGTTTCAAATTTCATAATTTTTGAAGCTAATATGTGAGCGTGGCCAAGGAAAATGTGTTTTGGTCAATTACAGTTAAATTGGATCGACCAGAAATGGGCCTTTTTGCAAACGGTCTTAGAATTCGACGAAACTAGTTTTGTTGGGACCTTATCGTCCAAACATAGCTAGATTTATTTTTCTGGAATTTTTCGAATCAGTTTGTGGCCCTGGCAAATTGAAATGTACGTTCAAATTAAATATTGAATGTTTTATATTTTAATTTGAAGGAAAACTGACTGAAACAGTCGAATGGGCCTACGAAACAAATCCCATTGTGTTCGGAATTGGGGTAAAAAGCAAGGAACGACAGTCGTTGGGTTTAGATTGGTGGTCGTGTCAGGAAGCCCCTTTAAAACCTCCCCGACCAATCAATTTTTTTTTATAAAAAAAAATCCCCTTTTTCTCTCTCACCGATTAACGGCGGAAACCCCTTCCCACCTTCTCTCCTCAAATCCAGCCGCCTCCGCCACCTACAGCCACCGCCACCGCCACCACTCGACTTGCCACCTCCTCCTCTTCAAATCAGGACCGACCCCACCCTCTCTCCCTTCGCCAGCGTCTATCGCCAGGAGCGCCACGCACCCCTCTTCCACGTCGCACCCTCTGATCTTCACCACGATTCACGGATTTGCCGCAAAATCCTAACCCTAGTTCGAACAGTTAAAAAAAGGTGCGACCTTTATTTATTTTGAACTGTTTTAAACACTCTATAGTGTTGCAAACCTTGTAAAAATCATATCTTTTTGCTATTTGTCGAAATTCAGTGAAACAAGA
The DNA here is from genome assembly GCA_030737875.1 of Allium sativum. Taxonomy (NCBI): domain Eukaryota; kingdom Viridiplantae; phylum Streptophyta; class Magnoliopsida; order Asparagales; family Amaryllidaceae; genus Allium; species Allium sativum. The sequence goes on along the minus strand of CM060909.1, from coordinate 738,809,826 downwards.
GACAGTGGACTCGTGTGCACGTCTTCTGCATTTTAGAAGAGACCGCATATTTTTTTTGAGCCTTCTGCTATTTTTGGTGGAGTGGAACCCAATGTGAGATTTCTAATTTATAAACAATATGGAAAACGACGATGTATAAATTATATAGTCGATGTATGAGTTATATAAGCGTTGTACACCTCTTATATAAGCGTTGTATAAGTTGTATGTTCGATGTATAAGTTGTACATGCGTTGTAAAAATTATATATGTGTTGAAATAGAAGTGAATTGCTATATATATATATATATATATATATATATATATATATATACGCCCCTCGTCCACAAACCATGGACGATAATTATTGGTTGTGATTGGTGTGAAAATTGATTGATAGCGAATGGTTGTTTGGGATTGTTTGTGGGTTATATTGATTGATTGTGGTTGAAAAATACCCGTTTGTGGTTGAGAAATATTTGGTTGAAACCACATAGGATTAATTTGTGGAAGTGAAATAAATATATACATGCCCCCTGCATGCGAACTAGATGCATGATCCCCATTGTCAAAAACCGCAAGGTTTAAAGGTAGGGCGAGGAGCCGTACTAGGGACGGTCCTGGTTTTAACTACCCTGCCGTTATGCTGCCGAAATTTTGAATAATATTCATGTGTTTGAATTATTTTCATTTGCTGAAACTATATTTATTCGTTGAATAGAAAACCTTCACGTGTTGAATCAATATTCATTCGTTGATTAGAAATTCATGTGTTGAATGGTATTCATATTTTGAAAGAAATTGTTTTATAATAAAAATCCCATTTTTAACGTCAATATGAAAATTATAAAATAATCCTGTTTTGAAATAAATTGTTTTACAATAAAAATCCTATTTTTATCCCCTATATTAACTATACGAAATAATCCGGTTTTGAAATAAATTGTTTTACAATAAAAATCCTATTTTATCCCCTATATTAACTATACGAAATAATAGTGTTTTGAAATGAATTATTTTACAATAAAAATCACATTTTTATTATATAAACGAATTGTTAAAAATAGTGAAGTGTTGAAATAGAGGACAGTTAGATGAAAATATCATTTTTATCAAATGAATGAAAAGAATGTTGCTTTGAAATCGAATAATCGATATATATATATATATATATATATATATATATATATATATATGAAGAATTAATTAATCGAATAACAACGCTGCAGTTCGTATTTTGAAACCGTGATTTCAAACGATTAGTACGGGAGATCCGACCATCGGATTTTCCTGAAATCACAACCGTTGGGTTCGCTTTGGAAAAATCTTTCTGATAGCGCCAACTTTGTGAAAGTCCAACGGTTGGATTGTATGAAATGTTTAATTCAAATCTGAAGAAAAACAACGCCAAATCGATTATATATATATATATAATTATATTTAATCGAATAACGATGCTGCAGTTCGTATTTTGAAATCGAAACTTCAAACGATTGTACTGGGAGATCCGACCGTCAGATTTTCCCGAAACTGGAACCGTTGCATTCGTTTTGAAAAGATCTTTTTTATGAGTTAAATTTGTGAAGATCCAACGGTTAGATTTTCAGATATGTGTAAATCAAATCTGAAGGAAAACAGCGCCACAGCCGCGTTATGGCCGAAGCGTCGTTTTGAATAAATTGGCTGTTTTAAAATAAATAAAAATAGCGATAAATCGTTAGAAAATATTATAAATGATATGGATGTGATTTAGAAATTAACTGAAGGTTGGCTAAGTCGAATGGTTTCCTGGATGTTGATCTGATGTTGGTTTCGGCCTTCGGGGTTAATATTTGGGAAATCGTTCTCTTACTGATTAACGGTTAGTGACTAATGAATTGAAATGATGCATGTATATGTTAGTGTTGCACTTGTTAATTATATACGCGAGTTGCTCAGAAATACCGGGTTTATCCCATTCTGAATAACTGAATCGACGATAAGAAATCGAAGATGAAGACGGTTGTCGAAGACCGGAGATCTTCACCTCGTTTGGATGGTAACCGAGGTCCTGATTGGGAGGCATCCCGAAATATGGATAATGAGTCGTGATCGTCCAGACGTACGTGGTGATCGATGGGTTTGCAAGGTATTTAGTGCCTCCGGTTTCGTTCGGACCCAGAACGCACTTGTAAATGGACTGTGTGTCTGACATTGGATTTTATTCTCTGTTGATTGAACTCTGTTAAATATACATCTGTTTGGCGGCAGAGAATTTATTCTTTTTCTTAACGACCTTCTCTGAAACACACGAGCTCAGAGGTTGTATATCGATGGACATCAGTCGCATGGCATGAATTGCTAGTGTGGCATGCCTAAGTGGCAAATGATCAGGGCTTCTGTTGAAAAGCAAAGTCTTGTGGTGATGATCAAAGCACCGCCTGTGTGGCGTAGCTTTGTGTATAACGTGAAATCGCGAGCCTTACACCCGGTATGAACCAGAAACAGAAGGAAGGACCTTAGGGAGGACATGCATTTCTTTCTAGTTAGAAGTGGCGTCAGTGGTTTTACACGCCCTGACGAGTTTGACTTATGTGGTTGTTGCTGTTGCGATGCGCCTTGGTTTGATCGAACGATCCGGGTCCGATGGAGTCATTCGTTGGCTCACTTACGCCCCATAGGGCGGGGAAATGCATTGTTCAGGTATTTTAATCCACATCGGTGGACCGGCCCTGTCGCTCCAAGGGCCCACCTGAGTCTGGGTCCAGTGGCTCAGGCTAGAGTCACGAATTCGGTAAGGACTATCTTTTGCCTTGGTTCATGACGGAAATCCAATTTCCAAATACGTGACTGTGCGGTTTTGATTGTATACTTATATATGGCGACATAGTGGTATGGGGCATTAATGCCGTCTATGATTGATAGTTATGATTTGAAATTGTTTTCAAAACATATAAACACTAGCAATAATATCAAATGCCTTTGTTTTATTCGTATCAAGCATATTTTGGCCGTTATAAGGTAAAAACTCTATCCTCCGGTTTGTGTTGCATTGTGTGATGGGAACTGAGTCTTATAACGGCTTCATTTTTTTAAAAAGCATAGCATTGTTTCAAAGAATGATTTGTCTCAAAGCACTGGCAATCCAATGGAGTAAACCCGTTCCACGAAAGTGGCGTGGTCCTGTGATTAGCCATATTATAAATGTGTTGAGTAGATTTCTCATACCAGTCCCATGACTGACTCGTAGTTTGTTTCACTTTCGAACTCGGGTGCCCCCTTTTTCTACGCGGGCAGCCTTGTATTCAGGTTTAGCTGATTCTTTCCGGATAGCTGGAGCTGAAGCTGGATTCTATCATTTATCCCTTTTTATGCTATTCAGCTCCTATTGTACATATTTTGTTTTTGTCCGCTGTAGACATTTATGTATATCTGGACTGTATTTGTACTAAGTAAGATCCTCTATACTATGTAACTCTGGTGATTACTTTTATCCAGTATATTCTATTGTTCATTATCTGGTGTATTTATTTAATTCTGTTCTGCTGTTATCTGTTTCTGTGTTATATTCCAAAGATTACCCTTGTCTCCGTCTGTATGGGAAATGGGGTCGTCACAGATGTGAAGACTTCTGGTCTTCAACCACCGTCTTCATCTTCGACATCTCGTCGAATCGGTTATTCGGAATGGGTAGAAACCCGGCCTTTCTGAATAACCCACGTATATGATAAACAAATGTTACACAAACACAACGAACGCCTTATTCCAATTCAGAATATTCTTTTATTCACAAAATCACATTCTTAGGGAAAGGTTCCCATTAATTTTATCCAAGATAAATTCTTCTAAATTTATTCTATAATCTTCCTTTGGATATCATTTCAAACTAGTCGGGATTAACGAGCCACACTGAAGTAATTATTTATTTCATTTCCCAATCCCAACCTATATATCCCATGGAGAAAACGGGTAATACTCCACATCTAATACCACGGTGTTATCGGTAAAATTAATTACCATTTCACGTTCAAATCTAATTAAAGATTTAACTATCGCTTTTGAGCAAAACTGGTGGTACTCCATTCTCGATCACCTTTCAGATTTGATAAGTTAAATTATCAATTCACATTTTAATCTAATTAAAGATTCATTAAAACTCTACTTAGTTTTAATCCTTTCAAAAATCAACATCTTGCCTATAACTGGCTTAAAGAACCAATGTCATCTAAAACACGATTCACGATAAACCCAAATCACATTTGATATTAAATACAAGGCTCTGAATAGAAAATATATCGGTTATATTCAATATCAAATTCTGAAACCAAAAAATATCGTATTGGAAATAACGATATAAAATATATCTTTCAAATTCCCATAACAATATCTATATAGTCATGAAATCCAACATCGAAATATTTCGAAGATAATTTCGATTCAACTCCAGTCCAATCCGAGTATTGGGAATATTGATTATTTTTCAAATCACTTTCAAATTCAATTTATTTATTTCAGAAATAAATTGATTTTAATTCTAGTTCAAAACTAGTTCATTTCGACAAAAATATATTTTTATCCTTTCAAATGTGGAATTTTACATCCCAGTCCTTTCCAGTTCATATATTATGATTTTACACAAATTATAGATATTTTTAATAATTTTATCAAGGCCCGTACAGTCGATTTCCGTCAACGGCCATCGAATTGCACTTACAGCGACCTTTTCCAAATTTGATTTGGACATAATTCCAAATCCAACCGTTAGATTTCAAATTTCTAATATTCATTGGAAAGCTCTTTTCGATACGAACCCAACGGTTTTGATTTTAGGAGAATCCGACGGTCGGATCTCCGGCAACGTCAATTCGAAGTTAATGGTCGAAATTCACGAACTGTCGCGATGCGGCGCGTTCTATTCAGGCCATTATATATATATATATATATATATATATATATATATATAATATATTATATATATTTCGTCGATTTCCTTTTAAAACGTATTTTATAAATCATTTTAAATTAGTTTTAAAAACCGTTTCAACTCTATATTCAATTTCAAATCAATTTCAATTCGTTTTCAATTTGATTTAAATTCAATTCGAATTCATTTTTAATTTTATTTCAATCCACTTTAATTCAAATTCATTTTAAATTCAATTCAATTTGAATTTACCTTCTATTCAATTAAATTCGAATTCATTTCAAATTGATTTCAATTCAATTTCAATTCCATTTCAATTTAATTCAATTTGAATTTATTTCTATTCAATTCAAATTCAAATTCACTTTCTATTCAATTCGACTTCAATTTGAATTCATTTCAAATTGATTCAATTAAATTTCAATTTGAATTTTTTTATTTAATTTAATTCGAATTTCTTTTCAAAATATTCAATTTTGAAATCACTTTTCAATATTCATTATAAAACGAATAAAATCGATAAAAAATATCGTTCGCGTCAAAATAACGCATCTCTAATCAACGCGGCTTTATATTTTTCAAAAACTCCTTTATTCTATTCAACAAATGAATATTTATTCTATTCAACACATGAATGTATATTTCTTTCAACACTTGACTAATCTCAACAAATGAGTACTGTCAACACCACTATTTTTGTTATATAATATATTTTATTTTCCCAATTGGAATGAGGCCCAATCAATTACCGTATAATGTTAATTATATGGATTCCATATAACACGTGTATATCACAACAACGATAAATAATCAACCATCATCCAAAGTGCACAACCCAACTGCATAAGCATCAAATATAAATAATCAACGCTTACACAGCCTGTCGACCAATCGATCGACATACAATTAAATAATTGGGATTAGTGTACGCCAAATTTCATCCCAACACCCATGTGGGGTTTCAAATCAACAAACACAGATTTTATTTGTGCAGTTGGGTGATGTGTAAAATTTATCATCCCAATCAATATCAGTCAAATCAGTGTATATAAACAAATCGGCCGATTTATTTATAAATATTCATTTATTCACTTTCACGTTAAAAATTATATTTTTAACGATAATTTATTTATTTCAACTATCTACATTTTATTATCGATTTCACACCAACATTACAAACAATTTTCACAACACATCAATCAAACAAACAAGCCATCCATGGTTTGTGGATGACAGGTGTCGGGTGCTGATAAGCACCGTCTACATCCTAGTATATATATAACTACAAAAAGGAATTTTAGAGTGAGAAGTTCTCACCAATAGCTAATCCAATCATCTCGACCCTTCTTAAGTAGAAATCTTCGTCGTTCTCGCCTTTCGTCACTTTCGTTGCCCGTAGCCACTACATATATAAAAATCGAAATTTTACTTCGCTATTCAATATATAAAAATCAAACTTTTACTTCGCCATTCAATATATAAAAATCGAATTTTTACTTCGCTATTCAATATATAAAAATCGAATTTTTATAATCACTCCATATGGATAAAATTCTATTTTTACCTCGCTACTATATAGATGAAAATTTTATTTTTTTACATCGCTACTATATAGACAAAATTCTATTTTTACATCGTTACTATATAGATAAAAATTCTATTTTTACATCGTTACTATATAGATAAAAATTCTATTTTTACATCGTTACTATATAGATAAAAATTCTATTTTTACATAGTTACTATATAGATAAAAATTTCGCTTTTCAAAAATAAAGATTTCACCTTTTCAAAAGTAAAGATTTCATCTTTCAAAAATAAAGATTTCACCTTTCAAAAATAAATATTTCGCCTTTCAAAAATAAAGATTTCACCTTTCAAAAATAAATATTTCGCCTTTAAAAAATAAAGATTTCGCCTTTTCAAAAATAAAGATTTCGCCTTTCAAAAATAAAGATTTCACCTTTCAAAAATAAATATTTCGCCTTTCAGAAATAAAGATTTCACCTTTCAAAAATAATTATTTCACCTTTCAAAAATAAAGATTTCACCTTTCAAAAATAAAGATTTCGCCTTTCAAAAATAAATATTTCACCTTTTATCTTCTACAATATAAAAGATTATATTTTTCATCTTCTACAATATAAAAGATTATATTTTTCATCTTCTACACTATAAAAGATTATATTTTTCATCTTCTACAATATAAAAGATTTCACCTTTCTACTTAAAACAACATCGTCTTTACTTCACTAAGAACCAAATCTTTATAGAATTAAAAATCAAATCTTTGTATTGCAAAAATCTCTTCCTTTCAATTTGGTAGAATATATAAAATTGCTTTATATTTCAGAAACAAAAATCAGAAAATAAACAAGGCCATTTTAATTATCCTAAACCGAATATTTAAAGTAAATTAAAATAAAACAAAATAGGATAAAACAAAATAAAATACTTACAGCGTCTAGAGGAAGGGGGCCTCGAGCTGATGGAGCTCGCGTCGGAGCTGTGGAGGGTCGGGGGGGTTCGACTGAAGGGAGGGGGGTTCGATCAGGGAAGAAGAAGAGGGAGAGGCGCGCGAGGTGGCGGCGCGTTTGGTGGTGATCGGCGCCACCAGGGCACGGCGGTGATCGATCGGGGGGGATGCAGCGGCGGCTCCCACCCCCCCCCCCCGTCGCTCTCCTCTCTCTCTTTTTTTCTTTCGTTTCTGAATTGATAAGGAGAGGGGGGCCAAAGGAATTAAAAGGGATGAGAGAGAAGGTTTAAATTTTCTTTATTATTTTAATTATTTAACTACCAAAAAGTTGACTTTTTCAAACGACCTCTAAACGAGGCCCACCTCCTGTCGTCCATAGCTAATTACCCCCATTCCGAACACAATGGGATATGCCACGTAAGCTGATTCGATCATTTCGATCAGTTTTCGTTAAAATCAACATATAACTCTATATATTGAATTTGAACGCGCATTTCAATTTACCGGGGTCACATACTAACTAGTAAAATTCCAAAAAAATACTTTCTAGCTTCGTATTGAAGATACGGTCCTAATAAAACTAGTTTCGTCGAATTCTGAGACCGCTGGAAAAATGGCCATTTTCTAGTCGATTAAAATCAACTGAAACTGGTCAAACACGTTTTCCTTTGCCACACTCACATATTAATTCGAAAAATTATGAAATTTGGAATCTAGCAATAATTCGACATCACGGACCCAACAAAAGTGGTTTCATCGAAATCCGAGGTCGTTTGCAAAATGGCTATTTTTAAGGGCCTGAATTCCATAGCGACTATTCAGAGTTTTCAACTGGACATATCTTTTAATTCCCGCTTTGAAATTTCAATTTTTCGGATTCGTTGGAAATATATTCCCAATTAGATTCTATTATTTTTGGTTTCACTAAAATCCGGTTTATTTTGCACCCGGTACATTCAATTGAAGTTTGAAATCGAATTATCGAACTACCGCGCCATTTTCAATTCTTTTTATAATTATATATAATTATTTATATTCTAAAGATGACGTATATAATATATACGTTTGAATTCTATTCAAAATAAATTTCTCGTCAATATTATTTAAAATAATTCATTTTAAATATTCAAAATTCGCTAAAATTGCCAAAATAAAAATTTTAAACTGGCCCAGATTTTCGGGTTGTTACAATCTCCCCCACTTAAAAATTTTCGTCCCTGAAAAGGAACAAAGTCGAAAGTGGTTTGATTAATCAACTCGACGTTCGATCTGGCTTCCATTCTCCAACTTTTCAGTTTCTGAGAATTTTCAAATTTTCCAAAATTTGGCTAAGACCCTAAATTTTCGAAAAATTTCGCCATAACCTCCCCTGCACTGGGAGCCACGGGAAAATCCCGAAATTTCCATACAGGCCATCTGATCTCAAAAAGAAAAAGAAAAAAGCCAAGCGGCTAGCCAATAGGCTCATAAAATCATCATCACCCAAACAAAACAGTAAATTATAGTAAATATGTACTATTTGTCGGGCAAACAAATTTTATTCTCTGCTCTAGCCTCCTTGCTATGACCTGTTCAATGTAAGTACATGTATATGCAAGCAAATGCGGCCAATTTTCAATACAGTTCAATATTTGATTCAATTAGGCATAATGGTTCAAAATTATCAAACAAATAAACAAACAACACAAACATCAATCAATTAGTGGATTAACGTTTCAAATTCATAATTTTGATACATATACAGAAAATCATGTTTTGATGCCAATTCACAACAAATAATTCTAGCTATTTTAGTTTTGGTTCTCACACCAGTCTAATGGAAATATATAGATATCACACCTTCGAAACACGAACAAAATTTTTGGTGATGGAGCTCCATCATCAAAATCATCTCCGAGCGACTAGAGTGTAATCCTATATCTATCCAGTATATTAAAACTTCGAATATACGTTCATGACGCGTATATACAAAACCTTTATAAATTGGATTGTCCATATTCAATACAAATAAAATATTCAAATACGTTTACTTTGGTTTAAATTTTTAAAACAAAATTGTTTTCATTTGAAAAATATACTCTTCACACTCGTTCTAGGATACTACTGATGCTATCTCTAACGAGTCATTCTAATTGGATATTACTAATCCAATATATGATGAATTCTTTCGTATGGTTCTAATGTATCTTGTTCTCGAGCTCTGTAAACCAAAGCTCTGATACCACTCTATAACGACCCGAACTCCCCCGGTAAGGAAAGCACGGATTGAGATGAGAACAACACACATCGGAACGCAGACGGGAGAACATTTCATTGTTATTACAACAATTCCATCAGATACAAGAATATACAGAGTATAAATGAATAAAATATTATACAACAAAGCATATCAGAGATTACAATAAATTACATAGTAGCGGAAAAATATACAAAACACAACTGAAAGTGATACACGGATACAGAGCTTTCTGAGCATCGTTCCAGCTGTAAATCATGACCCTGTGGATATAAATCTGCAAAACCAAAACTACTAGCTGCCCGTGTGGAAAATAGGGGCACCCAGAGTTTAGGTTAAAACAATAAACTCTAGGTCAGTCATGTGACTGGTGTGAGAACTAAAACAGTTATTAATCTTTATTTTAAAGTTTGGTAAATCAAGGGACCACGCCGTATAACACAGAACGGGTTTCCTCCTAAGAATACCAGTGCATAGAACAAACAGCACAATGCTAAATAAAGAAAAATGAAGCTGTTATAAGACCCAGTTCCCATCACACAATGCAACGCAAGCCGTAGGATAGGGTTTTTAGCTTATAACAGCCAAAGCATGCTTGATACGTTTAAAACACATTATTTTGATATTACTATAAGTGTATAGTGTCAAAACAGTTTCAATCATAAATATCAATCATAGGCGGCATGAATGACCCATACCACTATGTCGCCATACTAGGTTCTACAAATAAAACCGAAACACACGTATTGGAAACTGGATTCCATCATGAGTCGAGGCAAGGGGCAAGCTCCTCTCCGCGTTCGAGACACTCTAGCAAATGCCTCAGGACCCCACTCTGATCCTTTGGAACCTCCAAGGCCGGTCCTCTCTTGCTTTTGAGGATTAATTATTCCTGAACACACGTTTCCCGGTCCTTATAGACCTATATCCGAGGCGCCTCGTATCCAACAACCACACAGGTGAAAAGTATATAAATGTCTGGGCTGGTAGGTCACTGACACCACCATAGCTAGAAAGAAACGTCGTGCACTCCTTGGGTCTGTATCCCGTTTTTGACTCATACCAAGGTGTGAGGCTCGCGAATTCACGTTATACACAAATCTATGCCACACAGGCTGTGCTTTGATCATCAACCACAAGGCTTTGTTTTTCAACAGAAGCCCTGATCAATTGCCACTTACGCGTGTCACACTTGCAATTCACTCCATGCGACTGATGTCCATCGATATACAACCTCTGAGCTCGTACGTCTCAGAGAAGGGCGTTAAGCAAGAGAATAAATTCTCCGCCGCCAAATAGATGTATATTCAATAGAGATCAATCAACACAGAATAAAATCCAATGTCAGACACACAATCCATTTACAAGTTCGTTCTGGGTCTGAACGAAACCGGAGGCACTTTCCTCGCATATCCATCAATCTCCAAGTACGTCTGGACGATCACCAACTGTTTCCCTCATCTTGGGTGTACAGCCCAATCAAGATCATTAGTAATCACCCAAACGATGTAAAGACTTCCGGTCTTCAACCACCATCTTCATCTTCGACATCTCGTCGAATCGGTTATTCGGAATGGGTATAAACCCAGCCTTTCTAAATAACCCACGTATATGATAAACAAATGTTACACAAACACAACGAACGCCTCATTCCAATTCAGAATATTCTTTTATTCACAAAATCACATTCTTAGGGAAAGGTTCCCATTAATTTTATCCAAGATAAATTCTTCTAAATTTATTCTATAATCTTCCTTTGGATATCATTTCAAACTAGTCGGGATTAACGAGCCACACCGAAGTAATTATTTATTTTATTTCCCAATCCCAACCTATATATCCCATGGAGAAAACTAGTAATACTCCACATCTAACACCACGGTGTTATCGGTAAAATTAATTACCATTTCACGTTCAAATCTAATTAAAGATTTAACTATCGCTTTGGAGCAAAACTGGTGGTACTCCATTCTCGATCACCTTTCAGATTTGATAATTTAAATTATCAATTCACATTTTAATCTAATTAAAGATTCATTAAAACTCTACTTACTTTTAATCCTTTCAAAAATCAACATCTTGCCTTTAACTGGGTTAAAGAACCAATGTCATCTAAAACACGATTCACGATAAACCCTAATCACATTTGATATTAAATACAAGGCTCTGAATAGAAAATATATCGGCTTATATTCAATATCAAATTCTGAAACCAACAAATATCATATTGGAAATAATGAAATAAAATATATCTTTCAAATTCCCATAACAATATCTGTATAGTCACGAAATCCAACATCGAAATATACCGAAGATAATTTCGATTCAACTCCAGTCCAATCCGCGTACTGGGAATATTGATTATTTTTTAAATCACTTTCAAATTCAATTTATTTATTTCAAAAATAAATTGATTTTAATTCTAGTTCAAAACTAGTTCATTTCGACAAAAATATTTTTTATCCATTCAAATGTGGAATTTTACATCCCAGTCCTTTCCAGTTCATATATTATGATTTTACACAAATTATAGATATTTTTAATAATTTTATCAAGGCCCGTACAGTCGATTTCCATCAACGGCCATCGAACTGCACAAACAGCGACCTTTTCCAAATTTGATTTGGACATAATTCCAAATCCAACGGTTAGATTTCAAATTTCTAATGTTCATTGGAAAGCTCTTTTCGATACGAACCCAACGGTTCCGGTTTTAGGAGAATCCGACAGTCGGATCTCCCGCAACGTCAATTCGAAGTTAATGGTCGAAATTCACGAACTGCCGCGGCGCGGCGCGTTCTATTCAGGCCATATATATATATATAATATATTATATATATTTCGTCGATTTCCTTTTAAAATGTATTTTATAAATCGTTTTAAATTCGTTTTCAAAACCATTTCAAATCAATATTCAATTTCAAATCAATTTCAATTCGTTTTCAATTTGATTTCAATTCAATTCGAATTCATTTTTAATTCTATTTCAATCCACTTTAATTCAAATTCATTTTAAATTCAATTCAATTTGAATTTACCTTCTATTCAATTAAATTCGAATTCATTTCAAATTGATTTCAATTCAATTTCAATTCCATTTCAATTTAATTCAATTTGAATTCATTTCTATTCTATTCAAATTCAAATTCACTTTCTATTCAATTCGACTTCAATTTGAATTCATTTCAAATTGATTCAATTAAATTTCAATTTGATTTTTTTTATTTAATTTAATTCGAATTTCTTTTCAAAATATTCAATTTTGAAATCACTTTTCAATATTCATTATAAAACGAATAAAATCGATAAAAAATATCGTTCGCGTCAAAATAACGCATCTCTAATCAACGCGGCTTTATATTTTTCAAAAACTCCTTTATTCTATTCAACAAATGAATATTTATTCTATTCAACACATGAATGTATATTTCTTTCAACACTTGACTAATCTCAACAAATGAGTACTGTCAACACCACTATTTTTGTTATATAATATATTTTATTTTCCCAATTGGAATGAGGCCCAATCAATTACCGTATAATGTTAATTATATGGATTCCATATAACACGTGTATATCACAACAACGATAAATAATCAACCATCATCCAAAGTGCACAACCCAACTGCATAAGCATCAAATATAAATAATCAACGCTTACACAGCCTGTCGACCAATCGATTGACATACAATTAAATAATTGGGATTAGTGTACGCCAAATTTCATCCCAACACCCATGTGGGGTTTCAAATCAACAAACACAGATTTTATTTGTGCAGTTGGGTGATGTGTAAAATTTATCATCCAAATCAATATAAGTCAAATCAGTGTATATAAACAAATCGGCCGATTTATTTATAAATATTCATTTATTCACTTTCACGTTAAAAATTATATTTTTAACGATAATTTATTTATTTCAACTATCTACATTTTATTATCGATTTCACACCAACATTACAAACAATTTTCACAACACATCAATCAAACAAACAAGCCATCCATGGTTTGTGGATGACAGGTGTCGGGTGCTGATAAGCACCGTCTACATCCTAGTATATATATAACTACAAAAAGGAATTTTAGAGTGAGAAGTTCTCACCAATAGCTAATCCAATCATCTCGACCCTTCTTAAGTAGAAATCTTCGTCGTTCTCGCCTTTCGTCACTTTCGTTGCCCGTAGCCACTACATATATAAAAATCGAAATTTTACTTCGCTATTCAATATATAAAAATCAAACTTTTACTTCGCCATTCAATATATAAAAATCGAATTTTTACTTCGCTATTCAATATATAAAAATCGAATTTTTATAATCACTCCATATGGATAAAATTCTATTTTTACCTCGCTACTATATAGATGAAAATTTTATTTTTTTACATCGCTACTATATAGATAAAATTCTATTTTTACATCGTTACTATATAGATAAAAATTCTATTTTTACATCGTTACTATATAGATAAAAATTCTATTTTTACATAGTTACTATATAGATAAAAATTTCGCCTTTCAAAAATAAAGATTTCACCTTTTCAAAAGTAAAGATTTCGTCTTTCAAAAATAAAGATTTCACCTTTCAAAAATAAATATTTCGCCTTTCAAAAATAAAGATTTCACCTTTCAAAAATAAATATTTCGCCTTTAAAAAATAAAGATTTCGCCTTTTCAAAAATAAAGATTTCGCCTTTCAAAAATAAAGATTTCACCTTTCAAAAATAAATATTTCGCCTTTCAGAAATAAAGATTTCACCTTTCAAAAATAATTATTTCACCTTTCAAAAATAAAGATTTCACCTTTCAAAAATAAAGATTTCGCCTTTCAAAAATAAATATTTCACCTTTTATCTTCTACAATATAAAAGATTATATTTTTCATCTTCTACAATATAAAAGATTATATTTTTCATCTTCTACACTATAAAAGATTATATTTTTCATCTTCTACAATATAAAAGATTTCACCTTTCTACTTAAAACAACATCGTCTTTACTTCACTAAGAACCAAATCTTTATAGAATTAAAAATCAAATCTTTGTATTGCAAAAATCTCTTCCTTTCAATTTGGTAGAATATATAAAATTGCTTTATATTTCAGAAACAAAAATCAGAAAATAAACAAGGCCATTTTAATTATCCTAAACCGAATATTTAAAGTAAATTAAAATAAAACAAAATAAAATACTTACAGCGTCTAGAGGAAGGGGTCCTCGAGCTGATGGAGCTCGCGTCGGAGCTGTGGAGGTTCGGGGGGTGGGGGGGCGTTCGACTGAAGGGAGGGGGGTTCGATCAGGGAAGAAGAAGAGGGAGAGGCGCGCGAGGTGCTCCTCTCTCTCTTTTTTTCTTTCGTTTCTGAATTGATAAGGAGAGGGGGGCCAGAGGAATTAAAAGGGAGGAGAGAGAAGGTTTAATTTTTCTTTATTATTTTAATTATTTAACTTCCAAAAAGTTGACTTTTTCAAACGACCTCTAAACGAGGCCCACCTCCTGTCGTCCATAGCTAATTACCCCCATTCCGAACACAATGGGATATGCCACGTAAGCTGATTCGATCATTTCGATCAGTTTTCGTTAAAATCAACATATAACTCTATATATTGAATTTGAACGCGCATTTCAATTTACTGGGGTCACATACTAACTAGTAAAATTCCAAAAAAATACTTTCTAGCTTCGTATCGAAGATACGGTCCTAATAAAACTAGTTTCGTCGAATTCTGAGACCGTTGGAAAAATGGCCATTTTCTAGTCGATTAAAATCAACTGAAACTGGTCAAACACGTTTTCCTTTGCCACGCTCACATATTGATTCGAAAAATTATGAAATTTGGAATCTAGCAATAATTCGACATCACGGAACCAACAAAAGTGGTTTCGTCGAAATCCGAGGTCGTTTGCAAAATGGCTATTTTTAAGGGCCTGAATTCCATAGCGACTATTCAGAATTTTCAACTGGACATATCTTTTAATTCCCGCTTTGAAATTTCAATTTTTCGGATTCGTTGGAAATATATTCCCAATTAGATTCTATTATTTTTGGTTTCACTAAAATCCGGTTTATTTTGCACCCGGTACATTCAATTGAAGTTTGAAATCGAATTATCGAACTACCGCGCCATTTTCAATTCTTTTTATAATTATATATAATTATTTAAATTCTAAAGATGACGTATATAATATATACGTTTGAATTCTATTCAAAATAAATTTCTCGTCAATATTATTTAAAATAATTCATTTTAAATATTCAAAATTCGCTAAAATTGCCAAAATAAAAATTTTAAACTGGCCCAGATTTTCGGGTTGTTACAATCTCCCCCACTTAAAAATTTTCGTCCCTGAAAAGGAACAATGTCGAAAGTGGTTTGATTAATCAACTCTACGTTCGATCTGGCTTCCATTCTCCAACTTTTCAGTTTCTGAGAATTTTCAAATTTTCAAAAATTTGGCTAACACCCTAAATTTTCGAAAAATTTCGCCATAACCTCCCCTGCACTGGGAGCCACGGGAAAATCCCGAAATTTCCATACAGGCCTTTTGATCTCAAAAAGAAAAAGAAAAAAGCCAAGCGGCTAGCCAATAGGCTCATAAAATCATCATCACCCAAACAAAACAGTAAATTATAGTAAATATGTACTATTTGTCGGGCAAACAAATTTTATTCTCTGCTCTAGCCTCCTTGCTATGACCTGTTCAATGTAAGTACATGTATATGCAAGCAAATGCGGCCAATTTTCAATACAGTTCAATATTTGATTCAATTAGGCATAATGGTTCAAAATTATCAAACAAATAAACAAACAACACAAACATCAATCAATTAGTGGATTAACGTTTCAAATTCATAATTTTGATACATATACAGAAAATCATGTTTTGATGCCAATTCACAACAAATAATTCTAGCTATTTTAGTTTTGGTTCTCACACCAGTCTAATGGAAATATATAGATATCACACCTTCGAAACACGAACAAAATTTTTGGTGATGGAGCTCCATCATCAAAATCATCTCCGAGCGACTAGAGTGTAATCCTATATCTATCCAGTATATTAAAACTTCGAATATACGTTCATGACGCGTATATACAAAACCTTTATAAATTGGATTGTCCATATTCAATACAAATAAAATATTCAAATACGTTTACTTTGGTTTAAATTTTTAAAACAAAATTGTTTTCATTTGAAAAATATACTCTTCACACTCATTCTAGGATACTACTGATGCTATCTCTAACGAGTCATTCTAATTGGATATTACTAATCCAATATATGATGAATTCTTTCGTATGGTTCTAATGTATCTTGTTCTCGAGCTCTGTAAACCAAAGCTCTGATACCACTCTATAACGACCCGAACTCCCCCGGTAAGGAAAGCACGGATTGAGATGAGAACAACACACATCGGAACGCAGACGGGAGAACATTTCATTGTTATTACAACAATTCCATCAGATACAAGAATATACAGAGTATAAATGAATAAAATATTATACAACAAAGAATATCAGAGATTACAATAAATTACATAGTAGCGGAAAAATATACAAAACACAACTGAAAGTGATACACGGATACAGAGCTTTCTGAGCATCGTTCCAGCTGTAAATCAGGACCCTGTGGATATAAATCTGCAAAACCAAAACTACTAGCTGCCCGTGTCGAAAATAGGGGCACCCAGAGTTTAGGTTAAAACAATAAACTCCAGGTCAGTCATGTGACTGGTGTGAGAACTAAAACAGTTATTAATCTTTATTTTAAAGTTTGGTAAATCAAGGGACCACGCCGTATAACACAGAACGGGTTTCCTCCCAAGAATACCAGTGCATAGAACAAACAGCACAATGCTAAATAAAGAAAAATGAAGCTGTTATAAGACCCAGTTCCCATCACACAATGCAACGCAAGCCGGAGGATAGGGTTTTTAGCTTATAACAGCCAAAGCATGCTTGATACGTTTAAAACACATTATTTTGATATTACTATAAGTGTATAGTGTCAAAACAGTTTCAATCATAGGCGGCATGAATGACCCATACCACTATGTCGACATACTAGGTTCTACAAATAAAACCGAAACACACGTATTGGAAACTGGATTCCATCATGAGTCGAGGTAAGAGGCAAGCTCCTCTCCGCGTTCGAGACACTCTAGCAAATGCCTCAGGACCCCACTCTGATCCTTTGGAACCTCTAAGGCCGGTCCTCTCTTACTTTTGAGGATTAATTATTCCTGAACACACGTTTCCCGGTCCTTATAGACCTATATCCGAGGCGCCTCGTATCCAACAACCACACAGGTGAAAAGTATATAAATGTCTGGGCTGGTAGGTCACTGACACCACCATAGATAGAAAGAAACGTCGTGCACTCCTTGGGTCTGTATCCCGTTTTTGACTCATACCAAGGTGTGAGGCTCGCGAATTCACGTTATACACAAAGCTATGCCACACAGGCTGTGCTTTGATCATCAACCACAAGACTTTGTTTTTCAACAGAAGCCCTGATCAATTGCCTCTTACGCGTGTCACACTGGCAATTCACTCCATGCGACTGATGTCCATCGATATACAACCTCTGAGCTCGTACGTCTCAGAGAAGGGCGTTAAGCAAGAGAATAAATTCTCCGCCGCCAAATAGATGTATATTCAATAGAGATCAATCAACACAGAATAAAATCCAATGTCAGACAAACAATCCATTTACAAGTTCGTTCTGGGTCTGAACGAAACCGGAGGCACTTTCCTCGCATATCCATCAATCTCCAAGTACGTCTGGACGATCACCAACTGTTTCCCTCATCTTGGGTGTACAGCCCAATCAAGATCATTAGTAATCACCCAAACGATGTAAAGACTTTCGGTCTTCAACCACCATCTTCATCTTCGACATCTCGTCGAATCGGTTATTCGGAATGGGTATAAACCCAGCCTTTCTAAATAACCCACGTATATGATAAACAAATGTTACACAAACACAACGATCGCCTCATTCCAATTCAGAATATTCTTTTATTCACAAAATCACATTCTTAGGGAAAGGTTCCCATTAATTTTATCCAAGATAAATTCTTCTAAATTTATTCTATAATCTTCCTTTGGATATCCTTTCAAACTAGTCGGGATTAACGAGCCACACCGAAGTAATTATTTATTTTATTTCCCAATCCCAACCTATATATCCCATGGAGAAAACTAGTAATACTCCACATCTAACACCACGTTGTTATCGGTAAAATTAATTACCATTTCACGTTCAAATCTAATTAAAGATTTAACTATCGCTTTGGAGCAAAACTGGTGGTACTCCATTCTCGATCACCTTTCAGATTTGATAATTTAAATTATCAATTCACATTTTAATCTAATTAAAGATTCATTAAAACTCTACTTACTTTTAATCCTTTCAAAAATCAACATCTTGCCTTTAACTGGGTTAAAGAACCAATGTCATCTAAAACACAATTCACGATAAACCCTAATCACATTTGATATTAAATACAAGGCTCTGAATAGAAAATATATCGGCTTATATTCAATATCAAATTCTGAAACCAACAAATATCATATTGGAAATAACGAAATAAAATATATCTTTCAAATTCCCATAACAATATCTGCATAGTCACGAAATCCAACATCGAAATATTCCGAAGATAATTTCGATTTAACTCCAGTCCAATCCGCGTACTGGGAATATTGATTATTTTTTAAATCACTTTCAAATTCAATTTATGTATTTCAAAAATAAATTGATTTTAATTCTAGTTCAAAACTAGTTCATTTCGACAAAAATATTTTTTATCCATTCAAATGTGGAATTTTACATCCCAGTCCTTTCCAGTTCATATATTATGATTTTACACAAATTATAGATATTTTTAATAGTTTTATCAAGGCCCGTACAGTCGATTTCCATCAACGGCCATCGAACTGCACAAACAGCAACCTTTTCCAAATTTGATTTGGACATAATTCCAAATCCAACGGTTAGATTTCAAATTTCTAATGTTCATTGGAAAGCTCTTTTCGATACGAACCCAACGGTTCCGGTTTTAGGAGAATCCGACAGTCGGATCTCCCGCAACGTCAATTCGAAGTTAATGGTCGAAATTCACGAACTGCCGCGGCGCGGCGCGTTCTTTTCAGGCCATATATATATATATATATATATATATATATATAATATATATTATATATATTTCGTCGATTTCCTTTTAAAATGTATTTTATAAATCGTTTTAAATTCGTTTTCAAAACCATTTCAACTCAATATTCAATTTCAAATCAATTTCAATTCGTTTTCAAATTGATTTCAATTCAATTCGAATTCATTTTTAATTTTATTTCAATCCACTTTAATTCAAATTCATTTTAAATTCAATTCAATTTGAATTTACCTTCTATTCAATTAAATTCGAATTCATTTCAAATTGATTTCAATTCAATTTCAATTCCATTTCAATTTAATTCAATTTGAATTCATTTCTATTCAATTCAAATTCAAATTCACTTTCTATTCAATTCGACTTCAATTTGAATTCATTTCAAATTGATTCAATTAAATTTCAATTTGAATTTTTTTATTTAATTTAATTCAAATTTCTTTTCAAAATATTCAATTTTGAAATCACTTTTCAATATTCATTATAAAACGAATAAAATCGATAAAAAATATCGTTTTCGTCAAAATAACGCATCTCTAATCAACGCGGCTTTATATTTTTCAAAAACTCCTTTATTCTATTCAACAAATGAATATTTATTCTATTCAACACATGAATCTATATTTCTTTCAACACTTGACTAATCTCAACAAATGAGTACTGTCAACACCACTATTTTTGTTATATAATATATTTTATTTTCCCAATTGGAATGAGGCCCAATCAATTACCATATAATGTTAATTATATGGATTCCATATAACACGTGTATATCACAACAACGATAAATAATCAACCATCATCCAAAGTGCACAACACAACTGCATAAGCATCAAATATAAATAATCAACGCTTACACAGCCTATCGACCAATCGATCGACATACAATTAAATAATTGGGATTAGTGTACGCCAAATTTCATCCCAACACCCATGTGGGGTTTCAAATCAACAAACACAGATTTTATTTGTGCAGTTGGGTGATGTGTAAAATTTATCATCCCAATCAATATCAGTCAAATCAGTGTATATAAACAAATCGGCCGATTTGTTTATAAATATTCATTTATTCACTTTCACGTTAAAAATTATATTTTTAGCGATAATTAATTTATTTCAACTATCTACATTTTATTATCGACTTCACATCAACATTACAAAAAAAAATTCACAACACATCAATCAAACAAACAAGCCATCCATGGTTTATGGGTGACGGGTGTCGGGTGCTGCTAAGCACCGTTTGCATCCTAGTATATATATATAACTAGAAAAAGGAAATTTAGAGTGAGAAGTTCTCACCAATAGCTAATCCAATTATCTTGACCCTTCTTAATTAGAAATCTTCGTCGTTCTCGCCTTTCGTCACTTTCGTTGCCCGTAGCCACTACATATATAAAATCGAAATTTTACTTCGCTATTCAATATATAAAAATCGAATTTTTACATCGTCATTCAATATATAAAAATCGAATTTTTACTTTGCTATTCAATATATAAAAATCGAATTTTTATAATCACTCCATATGGATAAAATTCTATTTTTACCTCGCTACTATATAGATGAAAATTCTATTTTTTTACATCGCTACTATACAGATAAAATTCTATTTTTACATCGTTACTATATAGATAAAAATTCTATATTTACATCGTTACTATATAGATAAAAATTCTATTTTTACATCGTTACTATATAGATAAAAAATTCTATTTTTACATCGTTACTATATATATAAAAATTTCGCCTTTCAAAAATAAAGATTTCACCTTTTCAAAAATAAAGATTTCGCCTTTCAAAAATAAAGATTTCACCTTTCAAAAATAAATATTTCGCCTTTCAAAAATAAAGATTTCACCTTTCAAAAATATATATTTCGCCTTTCAAAAATAAAGATTTCACCTTTCAAAAATAAATATTTCACCTTTCAAAAACAAATATTTCACCTTTCAAAAATAATGATTTCGCCTTTCAAAAATGAATATTTCACCTTTTATCTTCTACAATATAAAAGATTATATTTTTCATCTTCTACAATATAAAAGATTATATTTTCATCTTCTACAATATAAAAGATTATATTTTTCATCTTCTACAATATAAAAGATTTCACCTTTCTACTTAAAACAACATCGTCTTTACTAAACTAAGAACCAAATCTTTATAGAATTAAAAATCAAATCTTTTTATTGCAAAAATCTCTTCCTTTCAATTTGGTAGAATATATAAAATTGCTTTATATTTCAGAAACAAAAATCAGAAAATAAACAAGGCCATTTTAATTATCCTAAACCGAATATTTAAAGTAAATTAAAATAAAACAAAATAGAATAAAATAAAATAAAATACTTAAAGCGTCTAGAGGAAGGGGGGCCTCGACATGATGGAGCTCGCGTCGGAGCTGTGGAGGGTCGGGGGGGGGGGGGGGGGTCGACTGGAGGGAGGGGGGTTCGGTCAGGGAAGAAGAAGATGGACAGGCGCGCGAGGTGGGGCGGATTTGGTGGTGATCGGTGCCACCAGGGCGCGGCGGTGATCGATCGGGGGGGAGGGGGGGCGATGCAGCGGCGGCTCCCCCCCGTCGCTCTCCTCTCTCTTTTCTTTCGTTTCTGAATTGATAAGGAGAGGGGGGCCAGAGGAATTAAAAGGGAGGAGAGAGAAGGTTTAATTTTTCTTTATTATTTTAATTATTTAACTTTCAAAAAGTTGACTTTTTCATACGACCTCTAAACGAGGTCCACCTCCAGTCGTCCATAGCTAATTACCCCCATTCTGAACACAATGGGATATGCCACATAAGATGATTCGATCATTTCGATCAGTTTTCGTTAAAATGAACATATAACTCTATATATTGAATTTGAACGCGCATTTCAATTTACCGGGTTCACATACTAACTAGAAAAATTCCAGAAAAATACTTTCTAGCTTCGTATTGACGATACGGTCCTAATAAAACTAGTTTGTCGAATTCTGAGACCGTTGGAAAAATGGCCATTTTCCAGTCGATTGAAATCAACTGAAACTGGTCAAACACGTTTTCATTTGCCACGCTCACAAATTGATTCGAAAAATTATGAAATTTGGAATCTAGCAATAATTCGACATCACGGACCCAACAAAAGTGGTTTCATCGAAATCCGAGATCGTTTGCAAAATGGCTATTTTTAAGGGCCTGAATTCCATAGCGACTATTCAGAATTTTCAACTGGACATATCTTTTGATTCCCGCTATGAAATTTCTATTTTTGGGATTCATTGGAAAGATATTCCCAATTAGATTCTATTATTTTTGGTTTCACTAAAATCCGGTTTATTTTGCACCCTGTATATTCAATTGAAGTTTGAAATCGAATTATCGAACTACCGCGCCATTTTCAATTCTATTTATAATTATATATAATTATTTATATTCTAACGACGACGTATATAATATATACGTTCGAATTCTATTGTCGATATTATTTAAAATAATTCATTTTAAATATTCAAAATTCGCTAAAATTGCGAAAATAAAAATTTTAAACTGGCCCAGATTTTCGGGTTGTTACAATTTCTGTGTAATATTTATTTATACTCGGTATATTCTTGTAATCTGATGAAATTGTTGTAATTAACAATGAAATGTTCTTCTGTCTGCGTTCTTTTGTGGCTCGTTCTCAACTCAATCCGTGATTTCCTATAAGGGGGATTTCGGGTCGTTTCACCCAGTATTTTAACAGAATAAAATTAAATAAAACAAATAATTGAAAGTTTTCAAAATTTTAAATTAAGTTTAAATAATAAAATATGTGTATATATATTGGCAAATATAGATAATGTGTGATGGGCTATTGGGCTTGGCCCAATTAAGAAAAAGGGAGTTTAAATCAAATAAAATATATAATTACATATCTAAATTATGTATTAAGGTGTATAAGTTAAATCAAAGGAATATATTCAAATAGTTGGTTTGTGTCTATACAATGGAGTCGGATGTTAGTATTTGTAAATAGTTCGACATAGTTATTGGGTGTTAAACAACTCAATTAAAATTAGTTAATTTATTTAGGGATTGAACGTAATTGAAGTAGTAAATATCATTTCAAATTTAGTCGCTAAACTAAAACTACTGATCGATAATAGTCTACAATGTGTTAAATACTAAACTAATTGTTCAAGTATTTAAATGATTTAGTTGTGTTAAAATTGCTTTAACCATAATTATATATTATATATTGATATCTGTTAGTGAAACAAACACCGTCCCACTGTAATCTGCATTGACCGAACTGTTTGACCACCGCGTTAGCAGAAAATGAACACCGTTCTGTTATGATATTACCTTGACATTTTTATATATGCTGTGGAGTTATTATATTGTCAACTGATAATATTGAATTGCATGGCTGTTGTGTATATTGAGTTAACAACTTGAATGTCATCTATTAAAGACCTACTATATGCCATTGGCGCGGCTAAGCGATATTTTTTGTGAAGGAAATCAGAAGTTTACTCAAGTTGTTAATAGTTTTGAATATCTGTTTTAAGAGGATTAATTTAAATTAACTATATTATAAAAAAGGAAAAAGGGAAGATTAACTATAATCAGTTAATCAGATTGTTTTTTACACCAACTGTTTCCAATGAGAATTGATTGTTAAATTAACTGGGTTTCAATTAATTTAATGAAATAGTATTAAACAAGAGATTGTTGAATATAAAAATGTTTTATTAAAAGTTAATTAATATTTTAATTAACAGAATTGTTAAGTTAATTGTGTAGTTAAATAGAGAAGTTGCAATTTGATAAAGTATTTAAGATGATGTTTTGAACTTAATTAATCTCTTGATTAAGTAATTTTTAAAGACAATTATATCATTAAAGAGAAAGGGAATTAAGTCGATTAAATTACGTGGTTTTAAATATTTAACTATCTAAGTCAAACTGATGCATGTTCCCAAAACAACAACATTGTTTTGAAAATGATTTAAGATTTGAAAATCAAATGGAATTACAAAGTCTATTTGTCGAATATTTTGGATATTAAACTTCTACAAATCTTAAAGATAAGAATGATTTCGACCAAGGCTTGAGAGGTAATTATAATACCCCAACTTGAACGATTTCACCATTATTTGATAGATCATATTAGTTTGTGTTCGAAATGAGTGTTAGATTTGAATATCGCGTTCAATCATGAAACGTATATTCAAGAATGAGATTATCATGTAAGTTTCAAATAAGAATTTCCGAAGTTAGTAGAAATATTTTATGTTTTCAGATAAATACAAACAAGGTTAATATTTAAATTTAGAAAAAATTAAAGATTTATTTAAATAAGGCTTAGCAGATCCAATGGAAATAAATTCATTCATTTATTTTATATTTGATAGTTAAATCACCGACTATCAAATCTTGACTTTCTACATTGTCGTTCCAAAGAGTCCGGAATTTAATTCCACTTCGATTCGATTTATGAATTTCATGTCAGAGATTATTGAAGACAGAGTTTATGCAAGGACTGTTCTGTTTACAGAATAGTGCCTTCGGGTTGTCCAGTCCTAGGACAACTTGTATGGACGAATACACTACAACAAAATGACCCTATTACAATGGTGGAACACTGTTGTAATATACATTTTACAACGGTGGGCAAGCCGTCGTGTATTAAGAAGTTGAAATAGACTAATATCTTTTATAACTTTTTTGCACTGTTGCAACACCATTGTAATATGTATATTTTACAACTTTTTTCCACCGTTGTAATAAACTTTATTACAACATTATGCACGGTTGTAATAAAATCTACTACAACTGTTATGCACCGTTGTGATTGACATTTGGGTTTTTAAAAAAAATGAACATCTTTTGTAATTGAAAAGAACAATGCACTAAATATAGCAATACTCCATAACCAAATCCGGTATTACAGTATTTGCAAACTAATTTATTAAAATACTCAAATATTCATTATTACATATAATAAGTTTTACACAACATTTCGTGCGTTATTACGTATTTGACCGTTACAAAGCAACTTAGTACAAGCACAAGTTATCCACAAAAAATTGCATATCCTACGGAAGTACACTAGTCGATGACAAGGAAATCTTTACGCCATTTATCTTTTTGGTGCAAGTTCACTGCAGTGATCAAATCAATTTGTAATGACTGCGATTTCGCTCAGACCCAATCGATCGCTAAATCGACCAAGACCGTTCAAATCCCGCTTACGCTAACTTTGGGCATACAGCACATCAGAACAAATAACAGAAGACTTTTATAAACATCATAATATTTAATATTATTATTAGTGTCTAGTCAGTTTAAAACACTTTCAAAGTAAATGTATCATTGTTTATAAGTAATATTTATTATTTAAACAAAATATAATTCTCAAGTAATTCATATTATATTTAAGATAATTTTTATTTATTAATTCTGACTTTTGATTTTATAAATTTGGATGAAATTTTCATTATAATCAACAAAAAACTGACTTTGAAAGAAAATAGGTTGTTTGTGTCAACGCAAAATACGAAATTTAAGTAAAAGACTGAAATTTTGGCTCTAACATATTGCATGTGTTTTATTTTTGCAAACGAACAACAGTAAATACCATGCTTTTTGTTGGATCAGAAAAAAATTTGTTCGCTCCAAATTGAAATTTCGGCTCCGAAACGAGATTTGTTTTAGGCTCCAAAACCAAATTTTTGGCTCTCAAATTACTTTTCAGCATTAATCAGCGCTCACCCTCTCTCCTCTCCCATCGTATCTCCAATTTCACTCATCTTCAAATGTTCTCCCCCCGAATCCAAACCCAATAAGAAGCCTCACCTTCAAACCCTAATCCGATTTTTTTCACCACCGCCTCCCTTCTTTTCCTACTTTATTTGATCTCTTCATCAGCTTTCCACGTCATCCTAGTATCCTCACTGATGTAAGAACCGATCTCTTTATAAAACCTATCAGTAACCCTTCATCTCCACCTCAGATCAATTAGTGCCTCCACCTTATTTAGTTTGCTCCTAAGTTAATCGCATCCTCTACTATTTTTTTACTCTCCGATTCAATTTTCCTTATCGTTTCTTGTCAAATCTACTCTTCGGTTTGCCAATCCCTTTACCTTCCTAGATAGCTTGACCAACCTTAACTAGTATTGGTTACTGGATGGATTTATCGATAATCGTGGCTAAGCTAGGGTATTAGTGGTTCATTAGCAGTTTCCTCATGAGTTTGGCTCGGTATTTATCTTGCTTTACTTGACATGTTGGGGCTTGGCTGTTTCCTTCGGAACAACTAGCATGAGGATTTACATGTGATCTGAGATCCCTTAGGCATTGGTAAGGCTATGTTGACTTTCATATTTGTTTGGACAGTATTTTTTTTCTTTTGCTATTGTGGTTTTCTCTGGGTTATCGAGAGCTCATAGTGCACTATGCCTTTGTGTGTCCCTTGTTGATTTCGTGCAACGAAGAGGATTGTTTTGGCTAATGTATGGATTTCTTACAGCCCTTTTCCTATCCTACAAATTACAGCAGCTATTGCCTTTGTTTTCACTATCTTTATGAAAATTTTGTTACGTTAGTTGCTGCATCGATTTTCCATGTTTTGGTGATGTGTTGTACCATGATACTTTGATATGTTAAGGATCTTTCTATGTCATCTTGGCCTGCTATGATGAGTTACTAGTATGGATATGGTGCTGCTGTTCTTTTGTTGTGTGTATTGAGTGGTGTTTGAATTGGAATAATGGAGCTTTTCTATTATTATTTTTTTGTTTTAGTCAGGAGATGCAGTAAGCTTAAGCTACTTCTTTGTAATGTTCTGCTATGTAATTTAGTATTAGTTTTCTTCATTGCTCTACGGTGTAAGTCAATTGGTAAGGTGTATGAAGTCGGCAACAGATTAGCAATTACATTAAACAAACTTATACGTTTTTATTTATTTTTAAAAAAAATTGTGGAATCAAGTAAATATGGATAGCAGATGTTAATTAGATATTTACAAAAATTTACCTCCTTTGCAGAGAAAGGGATGCAAGCTCCAAAAGCCATTAATAAGTAAAAGAGCCTATTTGAGAAGAATATAAGTAAGGCGACTGATAGTGGGGGCAGATGAACGTGAAGAATGAAGGATAATTTTTGGAGTTTACATGTTACTGTTTTAGTTTGGCAATGTTTCATTCATAGGTTAGAAAGTTTGGATTAAATGACTATTTGTTTATTAATGAATTTAGCTACCATGTCAATATTATCATCTGCTAATTTGTTTTCTGAAAGTCCAAGTGTAGATGCTCTTTTTTTAGAAGTTGTGCAACATCCAATTGTTTAAAAAGGGGCTTTGGACCACATGCATTTCATGCTATCAGGTACGTTAAGCATTATTGTTATGTTTTGGTATTGTTGGCTTAAAAAAAAATACTTTTTGTTCTTTTTTCTAACAACAGACATATTCTTATGCAATAGTGTAGTAACCCGAAAATCCCCCTCGTGGGAAATCGCCGGATATGCTAACTTTGGGCATACAACACATCAGAACAAATACCATAATACTTTTATTACATCATATTAACATAACATCATAGTACAGAATATATCAGAGTACATCGAAAAATAATACGACATTACGGATTTGATTGTAAACCTATATATAGTGACATAGTAGGATGGGGTAATATGCCATCTAGGATAATAGCTATAATTAATTACTACCTAATTCTTCAAAGTTATAATTGAATTCCAACTATCAAAAGTTAATTATTATGTAAATGTTATTGATTATATACTATTAAATATTTAATAGTAATTTTTAAAAAGTAACTATTATTTATTAATCATCAATTAAGCAGATTTTATCTAACCTAATAGTAATTAATACTAATTGGTATTAATTTGTAAATTTATTATTGAATATGAATTATTCTTAAATGTTAATATTACTAATTATTAAATATAAGTTGTTATTAATATTTAATAGGTCTTTAATACAAGAAATAGAAAAAAGAGTTACTAAAAATAAGTTTAAAAAACTTTCTAATTTAACTATTAATTATCAGAAAATAATTAGCATATATTAGTTATTACAACTGACAAAAAAGAAAAGTTGTGATATATATGTTTATTACAACAGTGATTTTTTCACAATTGTAAAAAACATTTATTACAACAGTGCGTTTTCCACAGTTGTAAAAAAAGCATTTATTACAACTGTGCTTTTCGCACAGCTGTAAAATTAAAGTTGTAATATGGTAATTTTGTTGTAATGAATGTGTAACAACCCGTATTTTCAATAACCTGTAATAACATAAATCGAGGCAGAATTTAATTCTAAAATGGGAATCAAGGGAAACGGGCTATGCCATTGCGTTCGTCTCGGTAAAATACGCGAAATAGAGTCCGAGTTTTCGAAAATCGGAGTCCGTATGACCAAGATATGGCCTCGCGAAGTTTCACGAAAATTCCCAAATTAAAGTATACTTAATTAAGTGAAATGGGTTGTGTAGATATATATATATATATATATTGATATATATATATATATAATTGAAATTTTAATAAATAAATATGCAAAAATGCTCAAAACAGCGAATTGGGAGAGGGGAATAACCGAACCGGCCGATTTTTGAAGTCGACCCGAGCCCGCTGGGTCGACTAGGGGTTAATCCAGGGTGTTTGGCTGTCAACCCGTGGGCCGATTCGCTCAAGTGCAGATTTTGCATTTGAATGGTTCTCATGGTCCATCTTTAATCTAAAGGCCCTAGATGGTTCCTACACTTGACTTCTTCCCCAAGACATGCTTTGATGGCTTGGATTGAATCTAGGGTTAATCCTATGGCCTAAAACACTTGCCTAATCTATAAATAAGACCCTAACCTACCCTAATTCATTCATAATTAAACCTAGTGACTAAACTATGGCAAAATGCTAGCTCTCATGGCCTCCACTAATTTTATGAAGAGGGTTGCATACTAATCACTCTCTAATCAACTTCTAATCCCTTCTTAGCATCTTAATCTTCTTCATTTGGTGTTCAAAGTTGCTAGTTGTGAGTTTCTATCACTTTGATGATCTTTTGGTAAACTAATTAGATGAGATGTGATGAGATTTATGGTTTTGTATGTGGGTTAATGAGCTTTGAATCATATGATATGATGTTAGCATTAATCTTATGTTTATGCATGTTGAGTATGTAAGCTTATGCAAGTTTAATATGATGTATGTTATGTTTGCATGATGCTAAATATGCAAGTTGTGGGCTATGTAATCATATGCATGTTATGCAAGTTCATGGTAATATGCTATGCAAGTTACATGTATGTAAATATGCAAGTTACATGTTTGTTAATATGCAAGTTACATGTATGTAAATATGCAAGTTACATGTTTGTTAATATGCAAGTTACATGTTTGTTAATATGCAAGTTACATGTATGTAAATATGCAAGTTACATGTTTCTTTATATGCAAGTTACATGTTTGTTAATATGCGAGTTACATGTATGTAAATATGCAAGTTACATGTTTATTAATATGCAAGTTCATGATGACACATTATGCAAGTCTATAAGCTAATATGCAAGTTTGTTATGCAAAATGAATATGTAAGTTATGTGACATATTATATGCAAGTTATGTGACATGTTATGCAAGTTCATATGCAAGTTATGTGTTTGTTAATATGCAAGATGGCACCTTTGAAACATGTTCATTCATATGCAAGTTGACACCTTTTATATGTGTTATATCATGAACGAAATTACGTGGGAACGATGGGGTAATTAAATGCATAAGTTAATAAGATTGTGTGAAATTAATATAATTATGCATAACACAAAATAAATAAACATAGTATGGGAATTTGCCTATTTGGTTAGGTGTACCCATACTATGTGTTGGGAATTTACCTATTGAGTTAGGTCTACCCCATGGGAATTTACCTATTAAGTTAGGTCTACCCATGTTAAGAAAACTTGATTAATTAGGGATAATTAATATAAAATTATGAGGGTGATTAATTAGGTGTAATTAATTGACTAAGACACGAGGTTGGACTCAGTTGTAGCGTAAAACTGCCCGGACCCAACCGGCTTAACCAGTTGCTACAAATGTTAGCCCAATGTGAGAGGTCTTAGGCACAAACTAAATACGTAATTAATGTAAAGACACGAGGTTAGACTCTGTTATGACATAAGGCTGCCCGGACCCAACCGGCTTAACCAGCGGTCATAAAAGACAGTCTAATGTGAGAGGTCTTTACAAAGGTTACGTTCTTAATTAATTAATTAAGAAACACTTAACCATATTAGCATGTAGAGGGACATGAGGGGTTAAGTGGGTGCCTCGGGTGGCATGAGAAAATCTAGTGGTTGCCTTGGGTGGCAATAGAAAATACGATTAGAATACTTAACCAAAATGGAACATGTAATTAAAACATGATTAAAGGGTTAAGTGGGATATACTAGAAAAAGGGACAAGCTTAGGTGGGTAGCTTGTGGAGGCCCATTTCAACCAGTAACCCATACGTATCTTTGTGGGCTCGACCCATGTCGAGGACGGGACACGCATACTGGGCTTGACTGTAAGAGGCAAACGGGTTAGCGGTGGCAACGCAAGTCCAACGGGCTTCATATGCGTGAGTGGGCCCGGGCTGGTAGGTAAGCCGTTGTTGCATCGAGTAGATATAAGCCGTGCACCTTTAGTTCCATCAGGTTGCCACATTGGGGAATGATACATCCCACGGTGGGGCCAGCACGGGTATCTACGTTAGGGAGCCGATCGAATGGGAAGTAGTGTGTACACCTAGTGGATTGTAGGGCCCCGTGGCGCCTACTTGGTCACCTAGGGGTACGCAGGTACTAATTAGTAAATTTTATAAGTCCTTGGGTGGGATCAACCTTTAAGTTAGGAACGACTGGTGTGGTGCAGTTTAGTAATTTACCTTAGGGAGGGTAGATGCGTCTTTATCCTTTATCTTCGTTTAGTTGACTGCTTAGGGTAGCCATTCATCCCTATATGTTACCGTATATCAGTTTATGTCTTCTCTGGTTACTTTAACGATTGTATTGTTAAAGTTATAGGACTCGCTCAGACTTATGTCTGACCCTGTTGTTTTTATCTTTTTCCCAACCCTCAGGTCCTACGGTGGATCCTAGCAGTAGTGGAGCTTGATCGGATTGCTGTTCCAGTCTTTAGGAGCTTGGATAGATGTAAAGCTCCAGTTATCCAGTTATCTTTTCTTTTGTTTGGCTATTGTATGAGAGTGGGATTATGTACTTCTTTATTTTGATGGATATTGTACTTGACCTTTATTGTGGTTTTATGATGTAACCAGACATGTTTTACTTCCGCTGTTATGAGATGATGTTTTAAAATTTCAAGTACTATTTATATCTGTCTTGTTGTAATTTTTCTGTTCTATATTCACTAAAATACTCCACCGATGCTATGGCATTCCCTTAGTGAGTGATCATAGCGGGAGTGGGGTGTTACACGTGGTATCAGAGCTTAAGGTTACCAGAACAGATAAAATTTTTGAGAAAAACTACTTTCTAAGAGTATTTTCGAAGAAAGGATTTTTAAAAGCATGTCTTCTAAGAGAAAAAGTTTTTGAAAAAGAAAAGCATAATCCCCAATAGCCATATCTTTATCTTTCGGAATCTCCTTTTTGAATCTTTCCTCTTTCGTTTCAGCATGGCTGAAGATCTTAACATCCCGGAGGGTTTAGTTATACCACTATGGTATAGGAGGTTGCAAGAGGCTAGGGCCGCGGCTGCGGGTCCGGCCAATGCTACTACACCAGAGACAACCGCTCCTCCTCCTCAGCCTAGAGTGGATAATTTTGCTAAGGTTTGCAAGGAGTTCAAGGCTATAGGAGGAAAACCTTTTCTTGGTTCAGAGACTTTCGTAGAGGCTAGAGATTGGCTTAAGGAAGTGGAAGAGTTGCTAGATATCTTTGAAGTGGAAGAGGGAAAGAAAGTCAAGTTGGCGGCTTGGTTAATGAAGGGAGAGGCCTCATTCTGGTGGGAGGTCACTAATGGAGAACGCCCTGTTGACTCTTGGGCAGATTTTAAGCAAAGGTTTGGGGCTAAGTTTCTCTCAAGGGCGGAAGAGAATCTGTTTATGGAGAAGTTCTTGAATTTGAAGCAAGGGAATCTCACGGTGAAAGAATATGTCAACAAATTCAATCAATTAGCAAGGTTTGGCATAGAGTTGGTGAATACACCGGAGAAGAAGGCTTTGAGGTTCGTTAGAGGCTTGAACGAACCATTGCAAGGAATAGCTATGACTCACATTCCTATGGGGGCCACTTTTGAGAAGCTTGTCTACAGGGCACTTATGCATGAGGATGATAAGAATTCTAAGGCACCAGAGAAAAAGGGGGATCAGAAGAAACCGCAACAGCAACAACAAGGCAAGGGCGGAAAAGGCAATGGTGACAAAAAGAAGACGAAGAAGAAGTGCTTCAATTGTGGAACACCAGGACACCTTAGTAAGGATTGTCGCAAAAAGAAGAAAACCGGTTGCTTTCATTGTGGTGAAGCAGGGCATCTTGTGAAAAACTGCCCAAAGAAGGGGCAGAAGACGGGGTCTACCTCAGGAGGCCAGGTGCAAGCTCTTATAGCACCACCTCAGTCAGGGGGGCAAGTTCAGGTTCTCTCAGTTCCACCGATTCAGCAGAGAGGTAGAACTATTTCCGTTGAAAGTCTGGTTTTTCTGTTTGATCATCCAGTTCGTACTTTGTTTGACTCTGGCGCATCGCATTCTTTTATCTCATCATCGTTAGTTGAGTCACTGCACTTAGACACCAGTCTAGTTGATGATCCCTTGGTTGTCTCAAACCCAATTGGGGGCTCCATATATCTGTCTATGATATGTTTGGGTTTGAAGATTTCTATACTTAGCGTTGAGTTTAGATGTGATGCTTTTGTATTGGGCTTCACGGGCTATGGGTTGATCTTGGGCATGGACTGGTTATCCAGTAATGGTGCCGTTCTTGATTGCGAAAGGAGAGTTGTCAGGCTCATGACCCGCTTGGGTAACACTCTCGAGATCTCTTGCAATCCCATGGAATCTGTTTTGCTAAGTTATCTTGAATCGCTCGATGCTTCGGTCGAGAGTTTGTGTTCTGTCAGAGTAGTCCGGGAATATCCGGATGTGTTTGAAGAAGTAAAGGGTTTGCCTCCGAAGCGGGAGATAGATTTCCGAATTTATTTGGTGGATAATGCCAAACCAGTGTCTTTGCCAGTACGCCACATGGCTCCTCGTGAGAGAAGAGAACTTCATAAGCAAGTAGGGGAGTTGCTTGAGAAGGGGTTCATAAGGCGAAGTATATCGGAGTGGGGAGCTCCAGTAGTGTTTGCCACGAAGGCGGATGGGTCCCTCAGACTTTGTGTGGATTATAGAGAACTTAATAAGCTCACGAAGAAGAATAGACACCCATTACCGAGGATAGATGATCTCTTTGATCAGTTGGTTGGCGCGTCAGTATTTTCGCAGATGGACTTAGCTACAGGGTTTCATCAGTTAAGAGTGGCGGAGGACAGTATAGAGAAGACTGCTTTCCGGACTCCGGATGGTTTTTATGAGTGGCTAGTGATGCCATTTGGGTTGACAAACGCCCCCGCATACTTTGTTGATCTCATGAGTAGAGTGTTCAGAGAGTATCTGAATAAGTTTGTAGTAGTTTTTGTGGATGACATCTTGGTCTTTTCCAAGAATGAAGAAGAGCATGCCTTACATCTCAAGGAAGTGTTGGAGACTCTTCGAGCGCATAGTCTTAAAGCTAAATTCTCTAAATGCCATTTTTGGAGAAGAGAAGTGCGATTCTTAGGGCATGTGGTCTCTAAGGAAGGGATAGCTGTGGATCCCGCAAAGATAGTATCTATCCAGGATTGGAAAGTTCCTAGAAATGCTACCGAGGTAAGAAGTTTCTTGGGGTTGGCAGGATATTATAGGAAGTTCATCAAAGACTTCGCGAAGATATCAGCCCCATTAACCCGCTTGACGAAAAAGAATCTGGTTTTCTCGTGGGATGTAGATTGTGATGATGCTTTCCGACGGTTAAAGAGAGCTTTGACCACCGCTCCAGTTTTAGTGCTCCCGGATGGGAGTAAGCCGTTTGTTGTTTATACCGATGCTTGTGGAACAGGATTAGGCGCAGTCTTGATGCAGGAGGGAAGGGTAATAGCCTATGGAGGGAGACAATTGAGAGTGCATGAGAAGAATTACCCTACCCATGATCTAGAGTTGGCCGCGATTGTTTTCGCACTTAAGTCTTGGCGCCATTATCTTCTTGGTGAGAGATTCGAGTTGTTCACCGACCATAAATCATTGAAGTACTTATTCTCTCAGAAGGATTTAAACTTAAGACAGCAAAGGTGGATGGAGTTCTTAGCATCCTATGATTTCGAGATAGCGTATACCCCTGGTAAGGGTAACGTGGTGGCAGACGCCTTAAGTAGAAAAAGGCTATCTTTGAGTCCATTGTTCGTGGAACGACGAAGCTTGGAGTTTCTTTCTTTGTTTGACTTCAGACCTTCTGTTGATTTTGTACCTGGTTTGTTGGCATCCTTGGAGGTTAGACCTACTCTTTTGAGACGGATTGGCGAGGCTCAGCGAGACGACCCACAGTTGGTTGTGTTGGTAGAGAAGCTTATAAGAGGGGAGTCGTCCAGCCATTTGGGTAGATACACCATAGATGATAAGGGATGGTTGCATAGAGACGGTAGACTTTGTGTACCGCAAGATGAGGGTTTGAAGAAGGCTATTTTGGATGATGCACATCGTTCAAGAATGACTATTCATCCCGGTGGAGACAAAATGTACCAAGACATGAAGAGAGTTTTCTTCTGGGCCGGTATGAAGAAAGATGTGGCCGAGTATGTGGCTAGATGCTTAGTGTGCCAACAAGTTAAAGTGGAGCAAAGGAAACCCGGTGGGTTGCTACACCCATTGGAAGTTCCACAGTGGAAGTGGGATAGTGTCTCGATGGATTTCATCGACGGGTTACCGAGATCGAGGAAGGGCAATACGGGAATTTGGGTTGTGGTAGACAGACTTACCAAGAGTGCCCATTTTATACCCGTAAAGAGTAAGAGGACCGCTCCATGGCTTGCTTCAGTCTATGTTAGAGAGATTGTTAGATTGCATGGCGTACCATCCAGCATTGTGAGTGATCGAGATCCTATTTTCACTAGTGAGTTTTGGAGAAGTTTGCAAGAGGCGGTAGGGACTCAGTTGTGTTTGAGCACCGCATATCATCCTCAGACGGACGGTCAGACTGAGAGGGTGAACCGTATCTTAGAAGATCTTTTGAGGCTTTGTATCTTGGATTTTGGAGGTACATGGGAAGAACATCTTCCTTTGGTGGAGTTCGCATATAATAACAGCTTTCAGTCCAGTATTGGTATGGCTCCTTTCGAAGCTCTTTATGGAAGGCCTTGTCGATCTCCTACATGTTGGTGGGAATCTACGGATAAGATCTTGCTTGGGCCGGATATGGTTAGAGAGACTTCAGAGAAGATTGATTTAATTCGAAAAAGGATGAAAGCAGCGCAAGATAGACAGAAATCTTATGCGGATCGGAGAAGGACGGATCTTGAGTTTGAGGTTGGGGACATGGTTTTTGTCAAAGTATCTCCATTGAGAAATGTTGTTCGCTTTGGGTCCGTAGGGAAGTTAGCACCGAGATTTGTTGGGCCGTTTCCTATTAAGGAAAGGATTGGACGGATGGCATATAGGGTGGAGTTGCCCGACAGACTTAGTGGTGTTCATGATGTATTCCATGTATCACATTTGAGGAAGTGCTTACATGAGACCGCGGAGGTGGTAGGGCCGAGCTTGCTTAGAGATGTAGAGGTAGAGCGTGATGCGACGATTCGACGAGCTCCTACTCGCATCCTTGGGTCAGAAACTAGGAAGTTGAGGAACAGAGAAGTTCAGCTAGTTAAAGTGCAATGGGGAGATGACGAAAGCAATGCTACTTGGGAGACGGAAGCAAAGATGCGTTCTTTGTATCCATTTCTTTTTGAGAGTATGTCTTTTAACTTCTCCTTTATTGCTTGTCTAGTACATATCTTATCTTTAGTATATCCTCTCGCTAATACCTATGACCTTTAGATAGGGTAAAACCTATGGTTGAAACATGTGTTTGAAACATGTTATGGTTGATGGATGCATATGGATGCAATTGTTTGCTAGTGGTTGCTCGTGGATGCATATACACACACATTAGGCACTAGATCGGCTCAGTCACTTCATGTTGCATATTGCATAAATGGATGTGGTAGTTAGATTGATGGATGTATCATGGCTGTGTTATCATATGGATGATGCATTTTTGTGTATGGTTGTGCACGCATGTAGAAATTTGTATGTGTCAATAGGGTTTCGCATACATATTGGATGCATGGCACTATCATGGTTTGCATTAAGGAGGTTTACTGTATCAGTAACCGCCTGATTTTTGCATTAGGTAAGTACATATACACACACTTTTGCATATATCCATCCAGCATTTAGAATCTTGTAAGGACAATGATTGCTCGTGGATGATGCTTTGAGTAGATGGATGATTGGATGGTAGGATACGTTCTTCCTAACTTGAAGATTTCGGGGACGAAATCCTTTAAGGAGGGGAGAATGTAACAACCCGTATTTTCAATAACCTGTAATAACATAAATCGAGGCAGAATTTAATTCTAAAATGGGAATCAAGGGAAACGGGCTATGCCATTGCGTTCGTCTCGGAAAAATACGCGAAATAGAGTCCGAGTTTTCGAAAATCGGAGTCCGTATGACCAAGATATGGCCTCGCGAAGTTTCACGAAAATTCCCAAATTAAAGTATACTTAATTAAGTGAAATGGGTTGTGTAGATATATATATATATATATATATATTGATATATATATATATATAATTGAAAATTTAATAAATAAATATGCAAAAATGCTCAAAACAGCGAATTGGGAGAGGGGAATAACCGAACCGGCCGATTTTTGAAGTCGACCCGAGCCCGCTGGGTCGACTAGGGGTTAATCCAGGGTGTTTGGCTGTCAACCCGTGGGCCGATTCGCTCAAGTGCAGATTTTGCATTTGAATGGTTCTCATGGTCCATCTTTAATCTAAAGGCCCTAGATGGTTCCTACACTTGACTTCTTCCCCAAGACATGCTTTGATGGCTTGGATTGAATCTAGGGTTAATCCTATGGCCTAAAACACTTGCCTAATCTATAAATAAGACCCTAACCTACCCTAATTCATTCATAATTAAACCTAGTGACTAAACTATGGCAAAATGCTAGCTCTCATGGCCTCCACTAATTTTATGAAGAGGGTTGCATACTAATCACTCTCTAATCAACTTCTAATCCCTTCTTAGCATCTTAATCTTCTTCATTTGGTGTTCAAAGTTGCTAGTTGTGAGTTTCTATCACTTTGATGATCTTTTGGTAAACTAATTAGATGAGATGTGATGAGATTTATGGTTTTGTATGTGGGTTAATGAGCTTTGAATCATATGATATGATGTTAGCATTAATCTTATGTTTATGCATGTTGAGTATGTAAGCTTATGCAAGTTTAATATGATGTATGTTATGTTTGCATGATGCTAAATATGCAAGTTGTGGGCTATGTAATCATATGCATGTTATGCAAGTTCATGGTAATATGCTATGCAAGTTACATGTATGTAAATATGCAAGTTACATGTTTGTTAATATGCAAGTTACATGTATGTAAATATGCAAGTTACATGTTTGTTAATATGCAAGTTACATGTTTGTTAATATGCAAGTTACATGTATGTAAATATGCAAGTTACATGTTTCTTTATATGCAAGTTACATGTTTGTTAATATGCGAGTTACATGTATGTAAATATGCAAGTTACATGTTTATTAATATGCAAGTTCATGATGACACATTATGCAAGTCTATAAGCTAATATGCAAGTTTGTTATGCAAAATGAATATGTAAGTTATGTGACATATTATATGCAAGTTATGTGACATGTTATGCAAGTTCATATGCAAGTTATGTGTTTGTTAATATGCAAGATGGCACCTTTGAAACATGTTCATTCATATGCAAGTTGACACCTTTTATATGTGTTATATCATGAACGAAATTACGTGGGAACGATGGGGTAATTAAATGCATAAGTTAATAAGATTGTGTGAAATTAATATAATTATGCATAACACAAAATAAATAAACATAGTATGGGAATTTGCCTATTTGGTTAGGTGTACCCATACTATGTGTTGGGAATTTACCTATTGAGTTAGGTCTACCCCATGGGAATTTACCTATTAAGTTAGGTCTACCCATGTTAAGAAAACTTGATTAATTAGGGATAATTAATATAAAATTATGAGGGTGATTAATTAGGTGTAATTAATTGACTAAGACACGAGGTTGGACTCAGTTGTAGCGTAAAACTGCCCGGACCCAACCGGCTTAACCAGTTGCTACAAATGTTAGCCCAATGTGAGAGGTCTTAGGCACAAACTAAATACGTAATTAATGTAAAGACACGAGGTTAGACTCTGTTATGACATAAGGCTGCCCGGACCCAACCGGCTTAACCAGCGGTCATAAAAGACAGTCTAATGTGAGAGGTCTTTACAAAGGTTACGTTCTTAATTAATTAATTAAGAAACACTTAACCATATTAGCATGTAGAGGGACATGAGGGGTTAAGTGGGTGCCTCGGGTGGCATGAGAAAATCTAGTGGTTGCCTTGGGTGGCAATAGAAAATACGATTAGAATACTTAACCAAAATGGAACATGTAATTAAAACATGATTAAAGGGTTAAGTGGGATATACTAGAAAAAGGGACAAGCTTAGGTGGGTAGCTTGTGGAGGCCCATTTCAACCAGTAACCCATACGTATCTTTGTGGGCTCGACCCATGTCGAGGACGGGACACGCATACTGGGCTTGACTGTAAGAGGCAAACGGGTTAGCGGTGGCAACGCAAGTCCAACGGGCTTCATATGCGTGAGTGGGCCCGGGCTGGTAGGTAAGTCGTTGTTGCATCGAGTAGATATAAGCCGTGCACCTTTAGTTCCATCAGGTTGCCACATTGGGGAATGATACATCCCACGGTGGGGCCAGCACGGGTATCTACGTTAGGGAGCCGATCGAATGGGAAGTAGTGTGTACACCTAGTGGATTGTAGGGCCCCGTGGCGCCTACTTGGTCACCTAGGGGTACGCAGGTACTAATTAGTAAATTTTATAAGTCCTTGGGTGGGATCAACCTTTAAGTTAGGAACGACTGGTGTGGTGCAGTTTAGTAATTTACCTTAGGGAGGGTAGATGCGTCTTTATCCTTTATCTTCGTTTAGTTGACTGCTTAGGGTAGCCATTCATCCCTATATGTTACCGTATATCAGTTTATGTCTTCTCTGGTTACTTTAACGATTGTATTGTTAAAGTTATAGGACTCGCTCAGACTTATGTCTGACCCTGTTGTTTTTATCTTTTTCCCAACCCTCAGGTCCTACGGTGGATCCTAGCAGTAGTGGAGCTTGATCGGATTGCTGTTCCAGTCTTTAGGAGCTTGGATAGATGTAAAGCTCCAGTTATCCAGTTATCTTTTCTTTTGTTTGGCTATTGTATGAGAGTGGGATTATGTACTTCTTTATTTTGATGGATATTGTACTTGACCTTTATTGTGGTTTTATGATGTAACCAGACATGTTTTACTTCCGCTGTTATGAGATGATGTTTTAAAATTTCAAGTACTATTTATATCTGTCTTGTTGTAATTTTTCTGTTCTATATTCACTAAAATACTCCACCGATGCTATGGCATTCCCTTAGTGAGTGATCATAGCGGGAGTGGGGTGTTACAGAATGTCTGACAAAGTACACCTAACAGATCACGTAAGTTGTTCTCATCAAAACTATGTTTGGTAGCGGAGGAATTCGTTTCTCTTAACTTTTTACCTGTGGTTTTGGAGAAATAAAGTTGCAATTTGACGGGTTTGACGATGTGGCATTCAAAGTGGATAAAGATGTGTTGTTACAAACGGTAAGATCTGACATCAAGCCTCACA
The DNA here is from genome assembly GCA_030737875.1 of Allium sativum. Taxonomy (NCBI): domain Eukaryota; kingdom Viridiplantae; phylum Streptophyta; class Magnoliopsida; order Asparagales; family Amaryllidaceae; genus Allium; species Allium sativum. The sequence goes on along the minus strand of CM060909.1, from coordinate 738,769,003 downwards.
ACTGGAAAATGACAAAAATCGGGCAGGCAGGATGGCTATGTGGGTCGCTCCCATTAGGGTATATTGTCACCAATCTAGAGAATATTCATATTTGTTTCTAGTTTCGTTTTTGTATCTTCGGATAACGGCTATGTGGGCCCAACCATTAGTGACAATATATTCGATACACTAAAGAGAAATGAGTGGTCGGTCATGTGTATGCTGGGTTGCAAGACGCTCTTGTTGAACCCAGTGTATTCCCATCTAGAGATACACTATCAGAAGGTGGTTCCATACCTTGTCATAGTTGTAATCCAATCTCCAATAAGCGCACGCGGTTTTGTTTGTATACTATATATGTGAAGTGTGAGATGCAAGTGTTCCGCTAGATTGCCATTTATTTGTATTTAGACACCATCATAATATCAGACGAATATTGTTTTCAAAGAATGCTTTGATTATCGTAAGGTAAAAGCCATCTATATTTATATGTGGTTTTGTCTTATGATTATCTTTTTCTTTCAAAAGGTTTTTGAAAGTTAAAATCAAGCTATTTTAAAATCGTTTACTCACACCATCCCGTGACTGACCCAGAGTTTATTTTTCTATGTTTTCCCTAAACTCTTTGGTGCCCAAATTTGTACGGGCAGTTAAGTAGTTAGGATTTTGCCGATTTCCTGGAGGAGCTTGGAGCAGGAGGCTTCAACGTTAGATATATAGAGTTTATTTCTGCTGTATTGTGTGTATGTTATACTCTCATGATGCATATAAGTTCAAATCCAATTTGTATTTCAAAAGTGATTATATATCTATTATATTTTATTCGTTCCGTTGTGAGGTTCGTTTACTCTGATTCTGTTGTTGTATGTTCTTCTCTTCTTCTATTCTAAAATTTCTATCATATATTTTCTCATCCTCTAATTTCTTTCTTCGACATCTGGCTTTTCGTATTTTTTGGGTTGGACTTATGTATATTTGGTCGGCTCAAAGGGTACCGAAATTCGGGTCGTCACATTTGGTATCAAAGCTGAATGTTGAGTAATAACCTTGGCTCTGTGGCGTAAGTCGATAGAGATGGGGTTAGTAATATCCTAGATTGAGTTTGAGTGTATATATATATATATCAGCGCGTATTTGTTATTTGGTATAAAAACTGTTTTATATTGCGTTGATTAGTTTGTCCAGTGGTTTAAAAATTCTGGTCGATATAGGGTGCACACTGTATCGAAAAGTTTTTATAAACTCCTGAACAGAATAATTCGACATAGTATTATTTTAAAAACTGGGTAAATGGAATAATTTTACCCAAAATTATATTCTGATATAAAAAGGATAATTTTATAAGATTATGTATGGAAGTGTCAATGGTTGTTATTATAATAAGATTTTAAATTTTTTAATGGTTATATTGAACCAAATTTGAATTTGTATAAGAATAAAATATACAAATAAGGCCAACTGGGAAATCGTTTAAGTAAAATAAAATGATTTGAGAAATTCAAAAGTTTTGAATTTCAAATGGAATTGTGATATGCGTTTTCAAATCGGTTTGGGATAAAAACCAGTAGCCTTGATTTGGGAATTTGAAATTTTAACTAGAGTAAGTTAAAACAAAATGGGTTTTAAAAGGAGAATTTGAAGCAGATAAATACATTTGAACAAGTTTAATTCAAATTAACAAAGTAAATTATTTTCGAATTATTTTCCAAATTAATCAGGATATTTTTGAAATAGAAAATGGGTAACATAAGTTGATATAGAGTTAAAAAATTAGAACCTAATTGGAGATTGGTGGAGATAAATGATTTTCTCAATATTAATCTGATGTTGATTTCGGTCTTTGGGGTTGATGCTTAGAAGATTATTTTCTTACCGATTTACGGTCAGGAACTGAGGAATGGGTTTATATTGCACGTCTTGATTGTTGTGAATGTTTTGGTAAATAACCTGCGTATTTTGGATTTCTGGTTTGTTGTGATTATTAGGGAATGAACCATATATGTGTCTAAAGTCAGTGACTTGATATGTAACTGGAATCTCCTCTTTACTTTAATTTCGAGGACGAAATTCTTTTAAGGGTGTAGATTGTAATGTCCCGGTTTTTGCCTGAGTTTGGAATACAGTTTAGTACGGATTAATTCATTAATTGAGTTAAAATAATAAATTATCAGCAATAAATATGGGGAAAATTTCGGGAATAGTATATAAATGGTTTAATTTATTTTAACCAATGTAAAACATGCAAGAAATTTTTTCTTCTTTCGTCTTGTATTTTTTATGTTTTTTTTAATTCTCGTAAATATAAATAATATTGAATTTAAATATTTGGGAAGATTAAATGATCTTTTTAAACAATTCTAGATATATACACACATTTATACCATTTAGTTCCTCCATAAATGCATATTTATGCATGTAGGAATATATTATGTAAGTAGTGTCTTAATTTTTTTTTTTTTTTTTTTTTTTTGTGTTTTAAAATAGTTCTATACTAATATATGCTAAAAATAAATATCACTTAAGTAAAATTTATGTGTAGATTACATAACAACCAAGTTTATTTTAAATTGCACCATAAGGCTGCATGAATAGATGGTCATATGCACAAACATGAACTTCAATAGAGGCTATACATTCAGACATTAGCATTATATAGCTTAGCTAAAGAACATAGCTATACATATAGGTATGTATCCCATCCTAGGCAACATCTATTTCATACCAAATTGCACATAGCTTTGCAGTATTCTTTTCAGACCACACAAAGCTAATAACTTAGCAACATACTCTTTTAATAGCTTATACAGCAGCAGCTAGATCCTATCCTGTATTTACAAATGGCACATGGCCGGGCCTTTTCATCTGAATTGAAGTAGGATTTACCAATACACTAGGCACATCTAAACCTATTGGCACATAGCTGTACAATATATGTGTACATGAGATCATAAGTATTTGAAGTTGCTTAGAGAACTAAGTATAGAAATATCCAAAACATTTATTACATTTGCAGTTGTGTCTTGGAAGCTAGACACATGTGCAACTATAGCTAGTAATAGGATCAGTTTTCACACTTGCTTTATTTCATTTCAATTAAATCACAAGAAGCTTGCCTACAAAGTAAACATTTAAAAACATAAATTGCACATGGCTGTATGCATAACCCCTCATTTCAATCAATCTATAAAAACACAGGGGATTTGATTTACAAATATAGTTAAGAGGAACATGGCTATATTCTCTTCACCACCTAAGCATGGCTTTAAAGCCTAGTTCATTCTTTTCAATCACCTGAGTAACAGCTACAACCTTTCCATCACTTGGATGGTTCTTTTCCCATGTAATTCCATTATTTTATTCACTGATTTCGCCGATAAATAGATACTATATCGGCACAAATATACAACCACACAAGTCCTTAAGAAATGGCAAAAGAAACTCATAAACCTGAAGAAAAATTGGAAGGTAATGGAAGTGTGGAGTAAGAGCTGAAATAACACAACCTGGAAAACAAATGAGAACTGAAAACTAAAGAGAACAGAGGGCCTCAAATGTGAGTAAACTCAGTTTTATATTTAAATCCTTCTAATCCTCACTTGAATATTTAGTGCTTGATGATTCGTTTATCTACCTGCATATGATTTGTGATATCAACTAAAAAAAATGGACTAATTGTAAACGCTTACTGTTATTCTTGTAATTCAGGATCATTGATCCTTATGTATACCTGTATATGAAATGTTGAACCGATATTTGTTTAAATCAAATCCCTGTAACATTTCATATAGCTGAAACTATGTATATACTGTTAATACATCAATTTGTTTACATTCAAAAATCCAAGTCTTAAATTCTACTAGTTGTTAGACTTTGGTTTCTTAATGATCAATGTTCATTTAGATCTCTAGTACATGAAAAAATTATACTAGGTCTGTCTAGAGCCATATATGTAGGGTTTTACAATATATACAGTTAAAGAAGTAAAAAACAAGATTTTCGACCTACTTAGATTTTAGTTTCAGGTACCCAAACGTATTCGTGCTTGCGAAATATGAATTTAGAAACAAAAATCAAGATTTTTAGTTGTGGCTATTTTGAGAAATGATGAGATCATCAAAAAAAGGAAATTTGGGTTTTCTCGACGATCCAGATGGTCGGAGACGATGCCATTTGATCTGTAGAAGAGTAGATAAGTGTAGATCAGAGGAAAAATATGAAATGATTTTTCAAACTTGTGAGTTTCGAGTTCGTGATCAAATTAGGGATTTTTGGTTGTTTTTTTATTCGAGTTTGAAACTAAATTGCATCGCCGAAAATGATCTAGGCTGCCGGACCTGGAGGGATGGTGCGAGGAGGTCACCGCGAGTCTACAGTCAAGTTCTGACGATGAATGGTGGAGTATGATGGCGGTACGTGGTGTTTTCTTGATAAAGGATCAGTGTTTACATTCGGTTCAAGACAGATGCAGAGATGATTTCGTGAATGAGGGGTTTGAAGACCAGAATGATTGGTCGAAGGTGACCTGAAGGGGAGAGACGGAGAGTTGACGTGCGTGGGGGTTCGCGATGGGTCTCCAATGATGAGTTCATCTATGCAGGTGCATGGATGCAATGATGTGCATATGGTCCGTATTCAAAACAGGAAGAGGAAAGAAAAGCAGTAGCAGCTGTAGGAATAAAGGAGAAAAGGGTATGGCCGATCAGATGGGCGTGTTGGACCTGGAAACTGGGCAGCAGAGAAATATGTATAAGATAAGAAAGGATCAATTAAAGAAAGGAAAAAATGGAAGCATTAAAAAGAAGAAACAGTAGAAGAATAAACAGAAGAAAGCATGGAAATAAAATATGGGGTAAGGCTAAGTTGTCATAGGGTTACTGAGCCATAGACTGGGCCCAGTATTTTAACAGAATAAAATTAAAAAAAACAAATAAATGAAAGTTTTAAAAATTATAAATTAAATTTAAATAATAAAATATGTGTATATGTATTGGCAAGCATACATAATGTGTGATGGGCTGTTGGGCTTGGCCCAATTAAGAAAAAAGGAGTTTAAATCAAATCAAATATATAATTACATATCTAAATTATGTATTAAGGTGTATAAGTTAAACCAAAGGAATATACTCAAATAATTGGTTTGTGTCTGTACAATGGAGTCGGATGTTAGTATTTGTAAATAGTTCTTAGTATTTGTAAATAGTTCGACATAGTTATCGGGTGTTAAACAACTTAATTTAAATTAGTTAATTTATTTAGGGATTGAACGTAATTGAAATACTAAATATCATTTCAAATTTAGTCAAACGTAAATTTAATTGCTAAACTAAAACTACTGATCGGTAAAAGTCTATAAATGCGATAAATACTGAATTGATTGTTCAAGTATTTGATTGATTTAGTTGTGTTAAAATTACTTTAACAAGAATTATATACTATATATTATATATTGTAATATGTTAGTGAAACAAGCACCATCCCACTGTAATCTGCACTGACTGAACTGTTTGATCACCCCGTTAGCAGAAAATGAACACCGTTCTGTTATGATATTAAATTGACATTTTTATATATGCTGTGAAGTTATTATATTATCAACTGATAATATTGAATTGTATGGTTGTAGTGTATATTGAGTTAACAACTTGAATGTCATATGTTAAAGAACTACTATATTCCATTGGCGTTGCTAAGTGATATTTTCTGTAAAGGAAATCAGAAGTTTACACAAGCTGTTAATAGTTTTGAATATCTGTTTTAAGAAGATTATTTTAAATTAATTATACTATAAAAAAAGGAAAAAGGGAAGATTAACTGTAATCAGTTAATCAGATTGCTTTTTTACACCAACTATTTTCAATGAGAATTGATTGATAAATTAACCAGGTTTCAATTAATTTAATGAAATAGTATTAAACAAGAGATTATTAAATATAAAAATGTTTTATTAAAAAGTTAATTAATATTTTAATTAATAGAAATTTTAAGCTAGTTGTGTAGTTAAATAGAGAAGTTGAAATTTAATAAAGTATCCAAGATGATGTTTTGAACTTAATTAATCTCTTAATTAAGTAATTTTCAAAGATAATTATATCATAAAAGAAAAAGGGAATTAAGTTGATTAAATTCCGTTTTAATGAACTGAGCTTTTCGACTCCGAAAATCAACACAGAACTGCCATGTTGACTATTCAGACATTGGAAATACCAGATCATTAATAGAAAGAAGTTAGAGGGTGAGAATAGATAAGATAGAAAAAAAGAATAGAAGAAGAAGAAGAACACGATCAGAGTAAACACGAATCTCACAGCGGAACGAATAAAATATATTATAACATAACTTTGAAGTAAAACAGTGCATATATACAATAACATTATCAGAGTACAACACTTACACACAGCGGAAATAACAATAGCTATATAATCCTGAAGCCTCCTACTTCAAGCTTCTCCAAGTATATCTGTAAAGACCTGAACTACTTGACTGCCCGTACAAATTTGGGCACCCAAGAGTTTAGGGAAATCAAAAACAAAATAAACTTCGGGTCAGCCATGGGACTGGTGTGAGTAAACTCAAATCATTTTTGTTTAACTTTTCAAAATCTCTTTCAAAAGAAATGATAATCGTAAAACCGATCCACACATAAACACGGATGGTTTTTTACCTTAAGATAACCCAAAACGTTTTTGGAAATCGATACTTTTCTGATATTATAATAATGTCTAATCACAAGTAATTAGAATCTAGCAGAATGCTTGCATCTCACGTTCCACATATATAGTATACAAATAAAACCGCGGGTGCTTATTGGAGATTGGATTCTGACTTTGACAAGGTATGGGACCACCTGCCGATAGTGTATATTTAGAGGAGAATACACAGGGTTCAACAAGAACATCTTGCAACCCGACCCACACATGACCGACCACTCATTTCGCTTGAGTGTATCGAATGTATATCACCAACGGTTGGGAGCTACCCACCATTTCCCGAAAAGGGACAGCATCGAACATAGATAAAGAATGAAATGGATTTTCTCTAGATAGATGATATACACCCTAATGGGAGTGACCCACTTAGCCATGCTGCCTGCCCGATTTCTGTCATTTCCTGGTTGATGAGGCTTGAGTTCATTACGTATCCTTGATACACCTTACCACCATTCACTTTGAATGCCACATCGTCATACCCGTCAAATCACAAATTGATTTCCTCAAAAAAACCACGGGTATAAAGCTAAGAGCAACGAATTCCTCCGCCACCAAATGTAAGTACGTTTGAAGAGATCAACTTACGCGATCCGTTAGATATACTCTGTCAGACATTCATCCATTCACGTTGTCTTGGGATTGGACAAACCGAAGGCACTATTCTGAAAACAGGGTAGCCCTTGCATAACTCCGTCTTCACTATTTGATCGCAACGCTAATGTCCATACAGAGCGGTTTTCAGATAATATATCTGATCCCGATCTCTCCGTATTGACGACGGAAAAATGGTCAAAAACTTCGATAGTCGGTGATTTAACTATCAAAGAAAAATAGGTGTGCAACCAACGATATTATTTCCAGATGGAAACTCTATCGATCAATCAACATTCAACATTGATCTGCTTTAATTTAATTTATCATTAATTTATCCATTTCCCATTTCTATATACTCAACATTTCTTATTTTCTAAATTTAGGAAATATACGTCATCAAACATTGGAAAACATTTCCATCTCTGTTTCACGTATCACTGTCATTCCAGTATTCTTTCTCATCAACATTTCATTTTCTATGATCAGAAAATATCTCTGATTATATTTGGAAAATGTTTCCAAAACTTATTCATTTGATTTAAACAGATGTTTAAACGAAACATCACTAAGCCAATTTAAACCATTACACTCATTAACTAAATTCACTTAATCCATCTTCACTATCGAACCTTACCCATCACTTAGTTAAAAACGAAATTGGGGTATAATTACCTCTCAGACCTTAACTGAACAACATTCCTGACCTCAAAATAGACAAAGTTCACCTTTTAAATCTTTAACACTTCCTTACGTAACTCAGATTCTATTTATGAATCCCCTTCTTTACTTTTAAACATTGTTTTAACAACAGAGTTATAATTCCTTTCTTCTTGAATATCCAACTTCAAAATGTAACTTTTATCCTTAATTTAACTCAATAACTAAACCACTCATCTATTAATAAATAATTAAATCTTGATTTAACCGGAAAGCAAATATTACTTTCCCGAATTTCGATATAATTGAATTCAATGTATAATTCTCTTTTCGAATAATCTCTATTCGATAGCTCCTTTTCGAATAAACTATATTCGATAACTTTTTCTTCGAATAACTATATTCGATAATTTCTCTTCGAATGATTTACATTCGATTAACTTTCTACGAATGATTTACATTCGATTAATCTCCTTTAATTCTATTCGAATAAACTATTTTGAATAACTTTTTTGAATTAACTCATCTGGTTTGACTCGGTTTGATTAACTCATTTTGGCTAACTCAACTCGATTAACTCAACTTGATTAACTTACTTGATTCACTCAACTTATCTAACCCCACTTATCTTGTAACAACCCGCAAATCCGAACCAATTTAAAAAATTTATTTTTAATAAATTGGTTAGAAAATGTGCCCAAATTAAAAAAAAATTAGATAATATTAAAGCCAGTGAAAATAGTCAAATTTCAAACGACCTCTGCTTTCGACGAAACCACTTTTGTTCGAACCGGAAGGTCAAATTATTGCTAGGTTTCAATTTTTAGAATTGTTCGATTTAGTATGTGAGCGTGGCAAAAGAAACTGTGTTTGGTCAAATACGGTCAAAATTGAACGGCTGGAAAATAGCCATTTTTCGAACAGTCTCAGAATTCGACGATATTAATTTTGTTGGATTCGTATCGTCAAAACATAGCCAAAAATATTTTTTTTGGGATTTTTCGGGGTTTGTATGTGGCTTCGGTGGATTTTTGAATATGTCAAAAATTAGTAATAAAAAGAATTAATTTTAAATTCGAAAAACGAGGGCTGAGATGACCTCTTGGGCCTGCAGGACCTATCTAGATGGATCCGGACTAGGGGGTATTAGCTAGGTAACACGGTCGTTGAGCTGAAATCCGAGCAAGTGGGTAAATGGACTTTTATTGGATTAATTAAATAATTAATCATAACCCTAATTATAATATTATTTAAATCCCCTGCAGCATCGTATTCTTCTTCCCCGATCTCAAATTTCAGCCGCCCCCCTCTTCAATCCTTTCCCCTCAAAATTCTCTCTCCACACAAACAATTACCCTATGCTCCTTTGGAGTTTTCTCTAGGATTCTCCTTCCTCTTCATTTCTAGACAAGTTTCACCTCCTCTCGTGCCCCGGTTTCAGAGAACCGCGCCCCCGAAGCCCGCACCTTTCAGCCGCCGCCGACCTCCTCTGGTGCCGCCGCACCCTCCACCATGCTAGGCGCACGTAGTCCCTTCCAAGCCGACCACCTCCAACAAACCACGCCTCAAACCGACCTTCCTACCTCTTGAAAACTGAAGTCAAAGTTTTGAACAATTCTGAAAGGTCACGGCCATTTTATTTGAAAGAGGAAGAGAGGTTAATTCCTTAATGACTTCACTAATTAATTAATCTAATTTATTTTATAACTTGTTTTGATCATAATTAATTCGTTTTAATTTGAAATTCGATGATTTCAGCGACGTTGTAATCGTATTGAGCAGATCTACGCTCCTGGACTGAAACAGAGCAATACAGAACAACTTGAATTTTGGGCAAATTTCTCAACGACTGTGAGATATTTTTATTTTAAATTAATTAGTAAATCAATTTATTTTTATCTACAGTATTTGTTTCAGATCTGGTTTTGTATGGATGTGTTATGATGATTGTCTGTTGGATGTTATGAATTATCATGGTTATTGTTGTGTGTATTTGAACATGTTAATCCTGTATTTTATTTTTATTGAATTGAGTTACTTAATCAATTCAACATTTGTTTCTATGATGAAGGAAAAAATTATAGATCTACATACAACAAAACAAAAGAAAGAAAAAGGGGAAATAATGTTTCGTTTTACTTGAATAGATTTGATTCAATTAGGAAAATAAAATTTCCATTTATTTGAATGGTTTTGATTTGACAAAGAAACAAAATTTTCTTTTTATTTAGATGGATTTGATTCACAATAGAATTTTTTTTCCTTTTTAATTGATTTGATGCTACATAGAAGGGGAAAGTTTATATTTTTATTTTTGTGTTTCAACACAAGTAGTAACATGCAAAGGAAATGTCTATTTTTATTTTGTGTTTTAAACACAAATATATTCATATAAATAAAAAGTTCTCTATATTTATGTTTTAACGCAAATATCTACTTAGAAAATAAAAATTATTTTTATTTGTGTTTCTAAACACAAAGATTATATAGAGCATTGATTATATCTATTTGTGTCTTTTAAACACAAATATATGCATTGGTCATTAAATTACATTTATTTGTGTCCTTAAAACACAAATACATGCACCGTCATTAAATTACATTTATTTGTGTCCTTAAAACACAAATACATGCACCGTCATTAAATTACATTTATTTGTGACTTTAAACACAAATACATGCACCGTCCTTAATATATATATTTATTTATGCTTTAAAACACAAATCCATGCCCCGCCATTGAAATACATTTTATTTGTGTCCTTATACACAAATGCAAACATCGTATACTGAATCATATTTTATTTGTGTCTCTAACGCAAAAATATACGTCGTACATTGATTAACATCTTTATTTGTGCTGCAAAACACAAGTATTACGTGGAAAATTGAGTGACATTTTTTATTATTATTATGCATTAAAACATTAATATTCAATAGGAAATTAAAAGACATTTTTTTGTGTGCTTTCAAACACAAATTTTACATGAAGAATAAAATTTCATTTTCTTGCATTCCTTGATGCAAGCAAAATGCAGAAAATAGAATCTCATTTTATTACACCCCGTAATGCAAATGTAATGTAGAGAAAAATATAATTTACATTTTTGTGTCGCATGCAAATGCAAACGCTACTTTAAAATATAATTTACATTTTTTGTGTCGCATGCAAATGCAAACTCTACTTTAAAATATAATTTACATTTTTGTGTCGCATGCAAATGCAAACGCTACTTTAAAATATAATTTACATTTTTGTGTCGCATGCAAATGCAAACGCTACTTTAAAATATGATTTACATTTTTGTGTCGCATGCAAATGCAAACACATATTGAAAATAAAGTTTTGTTCTTTTATTTGCATTCACAAATGCAAACATATTTTGAAAATAAAGTTTGTTCTTTCTTTTTATATTCACTAATACAAAATATACATTTTTTTAATTTTCATTAGTTAATACAAAATATACATTTTTGTCAATTTTCATTAGTTAACACAAAATAAACACTTTTGTCAATTTTCATTAGTTAAAACAAATTATACACTTTTGTCAATTTTCACTAGTTAAAACAAATTATTCACTTTTGTCAATCTACGCTAGTTAAAACAAAATATGCATTTTTTTTCAATTATATTAGTTAGGACAGAAATGTACATCTTGTCAAATTAAGATGGTTGAAAATAAAAAGGACATTTTTGTTTAATAAAAGAATTATGCACAAGTAGCATTTTTATTAACTAGACTCCTGTTATAACAAAAATGTTCGTTTTGATAAAGTAAAACTTGTCGACAAAATGAATATATCATTTCTTATACATTTTGTTGGAATAAACTCATATGCAAGTATAATAATTATTTTTATTTGCATAACATATAATAGAACTAATATGCAAATATAATAATTATTTTTATTTGCATAACATGTAATAGGATCTATAAGTAAAAGTAAAAATCAATCTTTATTGGTAAACTTACATTTGAAATTATATTCAAATATAAGAAGCATATTATTGGTTAAACATAAATTGAAACACATACACATAAATTATCCCTTTTATGTGTTAAAGTTAAAAATATTTGTATACAAATAAAAGAAAATGGGAATTAGCTTTTATTTGTCATCCACAATAATGACATGTGAATAAATTACAGTTTATTTGACTTTAGTAATGTATAGAGAAATTATACGAATAAAAATACATTTTTATTCGGCATTAGAAATAAATAACATGTTATTCCATTATTATCAACATGTTAGTAGTATTAAATTGGTTAAATTCTTTAGCCAATCATATATTTTATGAATTGTTATTGGCTGAAACCCCACACGGGTGTTGGGATAAAAATTGACATACACTAGTCCCAATATTTAGTTGTATGTCGATCGATAGATTGACAGGCTGAGATAAGTGTTATTATTTCATTTTAATACTCACACGGTTATAAACTTCACTCAGGTTGTGAATGGATGCTTGATGATTATTTATTTTCATTGCCATGTACACGAAATGTATGAAACCCGTATAACCAATGTTATATGGTAACTGATTGAGTCACATTCCAGTTCAGAATTTCTTTAAATAAAGAATATCTTTTAAAATAAGAATATTTAGAATAAAGAACATTGCAAAATAAATATCTTTTAAAATAAAGAATATCTTATATTAGGAATCTGTTTATATAAAGAATATTTTTAAATAATAAATATTTTAAATAATATTTACAAACAAGGGAAAAAAATATGATTTCTTTTCCCGTTCCTGAATGGACAAAAGATAAAAAGATATTTCTATTAAAGTAAATTTGTTATTAACTAGAATCAATCTTCTAATTAAGATTTTTAGAGTTTCAATTATATTTTGTAATTGAAATAAAATGTTATGTGAATTGGGTTTACAGTGAACTATGTTTTAAATGACATTTGTTCTCTGATCCAATTTACAGTGAAAATATGATTTAGAAATTATAAATCTTTTATTAAGATTTAAAAGAAATTTTCTAAAGTAAAGTTTTCCAATTTAATATATATTAAATTGGAATTGAGTGGAAATTCGGTTTGATAATAATCGAGATAGGTTTCTGTGAAAGAAGACTGATACTATATATGGAATTTAAAAGGCTTTGCCGTTATTCCATTTATATTATTGGTCTGATACAGAAATTTATATCGATTATATTTCGACTCAATTTCTATGAAAATTCCATATATAATGGAAGATGACATTGGGTTTATCGTGAACAATGTTTTTAAATGACATCGATTCTTTAACCCAATTAAAGATAAGATTTATTTCTTAAAAGTTGAATAATCATTTAATAATGATTTTTGATATTAAAAATCAAATTGGAGTTGTAAAGAATGTTTCAAAGAATAAATTTATAAGAATTTATCTTTGACTTGATTTATGGGAACTTTTCCCTAGTAATATGAATATTCTATTAAGAGAATATTTTGAATTGGAATGAGACGTTGGATATATTTTATAACACTTGATTTTCAATTATAAAATATGCAAGTTATTCGGAAAGACCGGGTTTAACCTATTTCGAATAATTATTACGGCGATGAGCAGTCGAAGATGAAGACGGTGGTCGAAGATCGGCGATCTTCACATCGAATGGGTAGCTAGTGTTGAGGCCCTAGATTGATTTGCTCCCAAGATGGGGCTAAGATGGTAGTTATCCGGACGTAGTGTTGATTTGTACGGATTTGGTTTTCGCTCAGACCAAGAGCGTAAGCTTATAAATGGATGCATATCTGACATTGGATTTCATTTTATGTAAATTAATTTCTATTAATTTACAACCGTTCGTGGAGGAAAATTTATTCTCTTGCTAAACACCCTTAGAGGTTGTGTATTAATAGTTATGAATTGCATGGCCCGAAAGTCAATGTGGCACGCCAAGATGCAAATGATCAAGGCTTTGTTGCAAAGCAGGCCTTGTGGGATGATCAAAGCATAGCCTATTTTGGCATAGCTTTGTGTAGCGTGACTTCGCGAGCCTCACACACCGGTTGAGTCTAAAATGGGAGAAGTGAACGCAGGGAGTGCACACGTTTCTTTCTAGCTAGAAGTGGTGTCAGTGCTTAAACTGGCTGACATTTTCTTATGTGGTTGTTGGAATATTTTTGCGAGGCCTCGGTTTATTCTTATCGGTCGCCCTCGGCTGATTTGTAGGTCCAATAGGATCGGGGAGCGTGTGTTCAGGCATAACTAATCGACTAAAGTATTTGTGGACCGACCCTGCTGTATCCTAGGGTTCGCCAGCGTCCGAATCCTGAGGCATTGCTAGAGTGTCTCGAATCGGTCAGGAGCTCCTCCCTAGCCTTGACTCATGATGGAAACCCAATTTCCAATACGCCCTTGCGGTTTTGATTGTATAACTAGTATGGCGACATAGTAGATGGTAGCTATGCCGTCTAGGATTGATATTATATTTGAAATGTTTTAAATATATATATACACACTAATAATATCGTTTTTACGTATCAAGCATCTTTTGACCGTTATAAGGTAAAACCCTATCCTCCGGTTTGCGTTGCATTGTGTGATGGGACCTGGGTCTTATAAAGGTTTCATTTTTTTAAAATAAAGCATGGTGTTATTTGATGATTTACTTTATTTATGCACTGGCAATCCAATGGAGTAAACCCGTTCCGCGTTAGCGGCGTGGTCCTGTGATTAGCCTTATTATTAGATAAGTTAAGTTAAGATTTCTCACACCAATCCCACGACTGACCTGTAGTTTGTTTCACTTTGCAAACTCGGGTGTCCTCTTTCCACACGAGCAGTCGAGTATCTTTTTGCAGATATAGTTAAGCAGGATCCTGGATTGAAGCCTGGAGCTGGGTTCAGAATATTAATGGCCTTCCGCTGAGATTAGTTCCGATGCAATGTGTTAATGTATTGTAATTTATCTTCCGATGTAATTTTCTTTCGATGTACTCTGATGTAACATTTATTATTGATGTTATAAAAGTCTGTGTTGTTGTTCTAATGTGTTGTATGCCCAAAGTTAACTTATGTGGAATTTGAACGGTCTTGATCGGTCTTGCGATCAATTGGGGTCGGGCAAAATCCAGGTCGTTACATATCTAACTCAACTTATCTAACTCAACTTATTTAACTCCTACCTAATAACTAATATTCGATTAATTTATATTCAAATAACTATGTCTGTTTTAACTTTATTTTGAATGGCTAATATTCGATTTAACTCCATTCGCTTGACTCTAGATCACAGCGATCACAATGGTTACGCCTGATTCCCTCAGGAAACATCCGACCGCCATAGGCTATCTGCAGCCCTGCGAATTTCGCTAGCAGTCGTACGAAATGGCGACTCTTCCTGAATAACTATGTTTGACTAACTCTATCTCAAATAACTATATTCTATCAACTCTAATTGAATAACTAATATTCAATAAATTCTAATTCGATTAACTCTATCTAATTAACTCTAACTGATTAACACCTTTGATTCACTCTACGTTTATTCAGTTCCAAATATCGATGTTGAAATCGATTCTTACTTCTCTATATAAGTCCTGACTTATATATTCTATTTATCCAATGATAAACATTTTATTTAATTTATAAAATATTATTTATAAATTTATCTTCTCAATCTATCGGTCAAAATAGATTCTATTTAAAATCTTTGCTTTAAATCTGTATCATGTTATACCCGTGTGCGAAGCACGGGTTTAAACCTTTCAAATGTAAACTTCTCCTTTATACTATTCTATTCACTTTTCAAGTATTCCTTTTTTTTTAATCTATTTATTCACCAAATAAATCCCTTTTGGTAATTCTATTTATTTATAAATTATTTTCTTTTTATATAAAATCTATTGATTTTATATGTAATTCCTTTTGATAATCTAACTATTCCCTTTCTATTTATTTTACACATATTCCCTCTTTCTATTCTATTTATTTCAAATAAATATTCCTTTCAATTCTATTTGTAAATAGTTTACAAATATTTCTTTTCAGTTCTATCTATTTGATTAACAAATAAATATTCCTTTTTAATCTATTTATTTTATAAATAAATATTTTCTTTTTCAATATAACATTGAAAATTTCCTTTTTAACATTCCAGTATTCCTTATGGTATTTAACGTACCATACAACAATGATTGGTATCATTCCAACATACAATATCAACGACAGATTTCATATCACATCGTATAACACAATATATGAAAAACAGTAAAATAACTGTTGAGGAACCCAGTTGGGTCCCTCCGGCCTGTTTACCTGCATCCACAGATGTTAAAAAATAAAATTAACATCAATTTCATTTCACTATGAAATATTCTGCTAAACATAATCAATATTTTGGTTAACGATTTATATCTATATTGTTATCTATATTTCAATCAACTGACTAGCAGTTCAACCAAACAGACAACACACAGCAAACAACCATTATTTATAACTTCTAAAAATACTTTATAAAATTATAAACTGAGCAGAGTTAGTGAGATTTACTCAAATTTCGCGTTAACCGTTAAATAACGATTTGCGTTAGTTGACTCTGATCAGACAATTTATTTCGCCATAAATTGTAACGAGCTCGAATCCACTCTCAGTCAGTTCCATTGGGTTGCTCCGGTCCATACGATCCTGACGGATCTTGTTTCGCTCGATTCTGGTATCGTATGATAAAGTTATGATGTTTACAAGTTTCATATACATTTAAAGGTAATTAACTAAAATAACTAATTTAGACAATGGGCTTAACCATTTCTTTGTTGGCCCAATCACATCCTAAAGCCCACCCGCATTACATTGCTTCTTTCCCGTTCTGAAACTCACACACCTGCTCCAATTTACCTCACCAAATCCCGATGCTTCGTTCACTATATCTCCACACTCACTCCACGAAAATTCATGAGACCTTCACCATTTTCTTTATCTTCGAAACCTCCATCTTCTCGTATACATCATTCCCAACGCGCACCTTTAAACAAAATCACGACATTTACTTCCTTACGCACTGTACAGAAGTTCGGTCGACATTTTTAGCAACCCAAATCACCCAAAGTTTCCAAACACCTTCCAATCGATCTCCTAAACACAAAACTCCACCCGATTTCTTGATTTAAAGCTCATATCTTTTGAAAACCTCAACCCTAGCTTGCGCCTACTTTATGACAGCGAACTCAACTAGCATCGCACCTATCAAAACACACCCTAACTCGAAGCTCACAACATCAGGAGTTCATAAAGATTCATCTCCTAATTTATAGAGATTTATTCCTATTTGTTTTTGAATTTTGATTGTCTTGATTTGGTTTGAGGAAGTGTCGGGTGGCGGCTACCAAGTGTTTGACCGTGTAGAGTGTAAATTTTGGGTTAGGAAATGTTAAGGGTTATTTATAGGAAGGTTTTATATTTTAATATTCGATTATTTTATTTATTTTTAAGCCAACGCTATTTTTATTCATCCTCTAAAATTCCTGTGATCACGTACAATTCCTAAAAATCACGATACTGGACGTGCAGCTAGAGTTTGACATTACGGTCCTAACGAAACTGGTTTCGTCGAATTCCGACACCGTTTGCTCACACAGCCTATTTTTAATCGTCAAAATATCGACTGTTTCTCACTTTAAAATTCCGTACGACCACACCCTGACTCTAAAAATCACGAAAATTGAAATCTAGCAATAATTTAATATTGCGGATCCAACAAAATTAGTTTCTTCGAATTCCGAGGTCATTTGAAAAACTGCCTATTTTTAAAGCTCAAAATAGACCATTTAAATATATAAATGTATTTAAAAGCAATTAAATTTAATATTTAAAAATAATTATTATCGTATATATTCACAGTGGAATACCACACAGCTTCACTGGGATTTATAATTCGATATTTCAAATCCAGTGTTACATCGATATTCGATTTATATTAAAAATCCTTTTATAATATAAATAAATCGATATAAATTATAAAGGAATTCCATAGCGACTTTTCTAAAATTTGATTTGGACATAACTAAAAATCTACACGACGAAATCTTGATTTTTCTCCTCCATCAGAAAGATATACTTCACCAGCTTCATACGTTTCTTGTTTCACAGAAATCTGATTTAAAACGAATCTTGTACATTCAGTTGACGTTCAAATCGCCAAATTACGAACTGCAGCGCCATTTCGAGCTCGATTTCAATTATATTGTAATTATACGTTCAAACTACCGTTCAAATAATATATTCGTTATTCTAATTCAATTCTAACTGAATTAAATATCACAGATGATCCAATTCACACCATTTTGTGAATGCCACTAATTCTGATATTTCATAAATTAAATATATTATTGTATTATATTATTTTTTTAATTAAATATTCACTATATTCTAATTCAACAACCATTTCAATCTCTTTGTCCCTATTTATATAATTAAATAAATTAATTATTATCGCTGAAAAATACGGGTCCTTACATTCTTCCCCCCTTAAAATAATTTCGTCCTCGAAATTGCTAAGGTAGAAAACAAACCCTATTGACTAGTACAAATTTATTTGTTTACTTACCAACCTTATTTTCAACTGAACCAATTTAATTTCAATTAAAATGTTAATTAATTCTTATCAACGAAAATTTTCTAACACCCGAAATTTTCGAAAAATTTCGCCAGCACCTCCTTTGTACCAGTCAATAGTTCAAATCCCAACTCGCCTCTCTAGGCCTTCTCCAATAAAAAAGAAAATCAAACAGCCAAGCGGCTTGCCAAATCGGCCCATAAATCATCAAATCCATAAAACTAAACGTGTACCTTTTTGTCGGGCATATCATTGTATCCTTTCATCTTCTACCTTGTCAGCATATACAAATGCATTTCCAAACAAAATTCCAATTTTTCCCTCAAAACCAAATCATTCGCGTATCCAAGCAATATTCTATTTCAAACCAAAGTTTTATCCTTGATTCCAACCTCCTAATTCATCAATTCAATACCATTTCAGATTCCCTGTCTCATAATTCAAAATCTGATTCTACATGATATATTATATTCCCATTTAATTTCTAGTTAACTGGTTTCAATTCATATTTGCTTTCACACATTTCTACTTTAATTTGTTTTTAATTCAGACGATCTTTCCCTGGGAGTTTTAAATAACTCTGCTTTTCACAAAAAAAAAATCAAATATTCCCTTTTCGAGATTCAAAACAACTTGTTTTCCTCAAACAATTCAACACAAAATATTTGGTAGTAATTCGTCACTTAGGACTCGAAAATGAACACTGATGATGTGGCCAGCATCATTAGAGTTATTTTCCAGTTATCAAAGTGAGTTCAATACTATATCACTCTAAAAACCATTTTAAACAATTTCATTTTGAAATCTTTTTCAAAATATCATTCACGATGCTTGTAAACAAATTAAAATCTCCCAGGATTTTAAAATTTCTTATATTTAACTCAAATCCATTTACGAATACTTTTCCCATTTCCCAGAATTTTAATTCCAATTCTGATTTAATTCAGATTTAATTAATCTGCTTTCATATTTTACGAACTCAAATTGGTTATTTATATAACCATTTCAATTTTAATCAACCAACACATCCAATATACTATAATAATTCGAATATAAATATTTTCTTTATATCGAAATATACTTTGGATAAAACTATCTCATTTACCCTCTTTCAAAACATACTGTGTCGGTTTATCGTACTTGAGTGTTTAGAAACTCCTATCGATACAGTGGATCAAACTAATCGACCAAAATTCACAAACTACTCAACCAATAAATCTCCACAATATAAATATCATTTTTATTCAATCTACAAATACGTTCACTCGTATATATACACTCAAACTCAATCTAGGGTATTACTAACCCCATCTCTACTGAGTCACGCCACAGAGCCAAGGTAATCACTTAACATTCAACTCTGATACCACTGTAATGAACTAGGCTTTTCGATTCCAAAAATCAACACACAACTGCCATGTTGACTATTCAGACATCGGAAATAATAGATCATTAATAGAAAGAAGTTAGTGGGTGAGAATACATAAGATAGAAAATTATAGTAGAAGAAGAAGAAGAACAAAATCAGAGTAAACACGAATCTCATAGCGGAACGAATAAAATATATTATAACATAACTTTGAAGTAAAACATTATATATATACAATAACATTATCAGAGTACAACACTTACACACAGCGGAAATAATAATAGCTATGTAATCCTGAAGCCTCCTGCTTCAAGATCCTCCAAGTATATTTTTAAAGACCTGAACTACTTGACTGTCCGTACAAATTTGGGCACCCAAGAATTTAGGGAAAACAAAAACAAAATAAACTCTGGGTCAGTCATGGGACTGGTGTGAGTAAACTCAAATCATTTTTGTTTAACTTTTCAAAATCCCTTTCAAAAGAAATGATAATCGTAAGACCGATCCACACATAAACACGGATGGTTTTTTACCTTACGATAACCCAAAACGGTTTTTGGAAATCGATACTTTTCTGATATTATAATAATGTCTAATCACAAGTAATTAGAATCTAGCAGAACGCTTGCATCTCACGTTCCACATATATAGTATACAAATAAAACCGCAGGTGCTTATTGGAGATTGGATTCCGACTTTGACAAGGTATGGGACCACCTACCGATAGTGTATCTCTAGAGGCGAATATACTGGGTTCAACAATAACATCTTGCAACCCGGCCCACACATGACCAACCACTCATTTCGCTTGAGTGTATCGAATGTATATCACCAATGGTTGGGAGCCACCCACCGTCTCCCGAAAAGGGACAACATCGAACATAGATAAAGAATGAAATGGATTTTCTCTAGATAGGTGATATACACCCTAATGGGAGCGACCCACTTAGCCATGTTGTCTGCCCGATTTCTGTCATTTCCCGGTTGATGAGGCTTGAGGTCATTACGTATCTTTGATACACCTTACCACCATTCACTTTGAATGCCACATCGTCACACCCGTCAAATCACAAATTGATTTCCTCAAAAATACCATGGGTATAAAGCTAAGAGAAATGAATTCCTCCACCACCAAACGTAAGTACGTTTGAAGAGATCAACTTACGCGATCCGTTAGATATACTCTGTCAGATATTCGTCCATTCACGTTGTCGTGGGATTGGACAAACCAAAGGCACTATTCTGAAAATAGGATAGCCCTTGCATAACTCCGTCTTCACTATTTGATCGCAACACTAACGTCCATACAGAGTGGTTTTCAGATAATATATCTGATCCCGTCTCTCCGTATTAACGATGGAAAAATGGTCAAAAACTTCGATAGTCGGTGATTTAAATATCAAAGAAAAATAGGTGTTCAACCAACGATATTATTTCCAGATGGAAACTCTATCGATCAATCAACATTCAACAATGATCTCCTTTAATTTAATTTATCATTAATTTATCCATTTCTCATTTCTATATACTCAACCTTTCTTATTTTCTAAATTTAGGAAATATACGTCATCAAACATTGGAAAACATTTCCATCTCTGTTTCACGTATCACTGTCATTCCAGTATTCTTTCTCATCAACATTTCATTTTCTATGATCAGAAAATATCTCTGATTATATTTGGAAAATGTTTCCAAAACTTATTTATTCGATTTAAACAAATGTTTAAACAAAATATCACTAAGCCAATTTAAACCATTACACTCATTAACTAAATTCACTTAATCCATCTTCACTATCGAACCTTACCCATCCCTTAGTTAAAAACGAAGTCAATCAAGTTGGGGTATAATTACCTCTTAGACCTTAACTGAACAACATTCCTAACCTCGAAATAGACAAAGTTCACCTTTCAAATCTTTAACACTTCCTTACGTAACTCGGATTCTATTTATGAATCCCTTTCGTTACTTTAAAACATATATTTTAACAACAGAGTTATAATTCCTTTCTTCTTGAATATCCAACTTCAAAATGTAACTTTTATCCTTAATTTAACTCAATAACTAAACCACTCATCTATTAATAAATAAGTAAATCTTGATTTAACCGGAAAGCAAATATTACTTTCCCGAATTTCGATATAATTGAATTCAATGTATAATTCTCTTTTCGAATAATCTCTATTCGATAGCACCTTTTCAAATAAACTATATTCGATAACTCTTTCTTCGAATAACTATATTCGATAATTTCTCTTCGAATGATTTACATTCGATTAACTTTCTATGAATGATTTACATTCGATTAACCTCCTTTAATTCTATTCGAATAAACTATTTCGAATAACTCTTTTGAATAAACTCATCTGGTTTGACTCGGTTTGATTAACTCATTTTGGTTAACTCAACTCGATTAACTCAACTTGATTAACTTACTTGATTCACCCAACTTATCTAACCCCACTTATCTAACTCAACTTATCTAACTCAACTTATTTAACTCCTACCTAATAACTAATATTCGATTAATTTATATTCGAATAACTATGTCTGTTTTAACTTTATTTCAAATGGCTAATATTCGATTTAACTCCATTCGCTTGACTCTAGATCGCAGCGATCACAATGATTACGCCTGATTCCCTCAGGAAACATCCGACCGCCGTAGGCTATCTGCAGCCCTGTGAATTTCGCTAGCAGTCGTACGAAATGGCGACTCATCCAGAATAACTATGTTTGACTAACTCTATCTCAAATAACTATATTCGATCAACTCTAATTGAATAACCAATATTCCATAAATTATAATTCGGTTAACTCTATCTAATTAACTCTAACTGATTAACTCCTTTGATTCACTCTACGTTTATTCAGTTCCAAATATCGATGTTGAAATCGATTCTTACTTCTCTACATAAGTCCTGACTTATATATTCTATTTATCCAATGATAAACATTTTATTTAATTTATAAAATATTATTTATAAATTTATCTTCTCAGTCTATCGGTCAAAATAGATTCTATTTAAAATCTTTGCTTTAAATCTGTATCATGTTATACCCGTGTGCGAAGCACGGGTTTAAACCTTTCAAATGTAAACTTCTCCTTTATACTATTCTATTCACTTTTCAAGTATTCCTTTTTTTATCTATTTATTCACCAAATAAATCCCTTTTGGTAATTGTATTTATTTATAAATTATTTTCTTTTTATATAAAATCTATTGATTTTATAAGTAATTCCTTTTGATAATCTAACTATTCCCTTTCTATTTATTTTACACATATTCCCTCTTTCTATTCTATTTGTTTCAAACCTTTCAATTCTATTTGTAAATAGTTTACAAATATTTCTTTTCAATTCTATCTATTTGATTAACAAATAAATATTCCTTTTTAATCTATTTATTTTATAAATAAATATTTTCTTTTTCAATATAACTGTAACAACCAAGAAAATCTGAACCAGTTTGAAAATTTTATTTTACGAAATTTTGTTGAAAATTGAGTCCATATTTAAAATATATAATTTTAAATAATTTATAAGCAATTAAAAATGGTCATTTTTCAAACGACCTCGGTTTTCAACGAAACCACTTTTGTTGAAACTAGAATGTCAAATTATTTTTAAGTTGAATTTTCCAGGATTTTTCGAATTAATATGTGACCGTGGCAAATAGATATGTGTTTTGTAAATTTTAGTCAATTTCAATCGACTGAAAAATAGCCATTTTTCAAACAGCCTCAGAATGAGACGAAATTAATTTTGTTAGGACCATATCATCATCACGAAACCAAAAATAATTTTTCTGGATTTTTCTAAGTCCGTATGTGCTCTCGGGGAATTTTTACGTATGTTAGAAATTAAAATAAATGATTTATATTTTAAAACTGAAAAACGGGGGTCAAAATATTCGTTTGGGCTGCAGGACATATGCAGTTGAGTCCGGAATAGGGGTAATTAGTAAAGAATGACAGTCTTTGGGCTGTAAAAGAAGGAGGTTGCTAAACGGGCTTTATTGGGCTAATAAAAAAAATTTAATAAACTAAACCTTATATTATATTATAAATACGCTACAGTACTCCTTCTTCTTCCCCGATTGTTCACAACCGCCAAACCCATAGCCTTTCAAACTTTCAAACTCCGATTTCTTCCCTCTCGCTCCACGAAATCCTTCGCCGAAACCCACGTTTCGAAGAGATTTTCGAGCTCTTCAACATCAAACCGAAATCACCACCTCCCATCACCTGTAGCTGCCACCCCGACCCCCTGAAACCACCGCCTTCGCACCCCCGCCACGTGTCGCAACCGCACACCCTACCTCCAGGCGTGGATGCACCTCTCCTAGCCCTTCCACCTCCAACAAAACGTTCGTAAAACCATTGCTCCAATCTTCAGATTTCTGAAATCAAATTTTTTAACAAACTAAGTATAAAAGGTATGACCAATTTCAGATTTTGCCACGCTTCTGTCTGTTACAGCGGCAGTTGTGAAAAGCAATTGTTAATTTAAAATTTCATAGTTAATTCATACGAACTCCGAATCTGAAAATTTCGGATCCGACGGAACCGTGACGACGAATAGGCTTTGCTAGAATTGATTGGAACGATTTCTGATTCTCTGTTGATTTTTGATTCTGCTTAAATCAAGGTGAGATTCTGATTTATATAATTAAATAAATTTAATCATGACTTTTCAAGTTATTTAAATCTCTGATTTGTTAGCAAATTAAATATGCGATGTGATGTGGGTTGAATGGTTGATCTATTAATTTGCGAAGGTATAACTATAGATCTGTCAGTTAAAGTTATAGATCTCTTATTTTAAATTATAGATCTGTTAGTTTAGATTATAAATCTGTTAGTTAAAATATCGGATCTGTTAGTTAAAATTATAGATCTGTATGAGGTGGAAAATTTAGATATTCATCTTGTTTAAATTTGTCGAATCATGCCTTGTTGATATGAATCATGTGTAAAAAAAAAAATCATCTTGTTCATGTTATGGAATACATCACCTTGTATGATGATTTGTGTAAACCATTCGTGTTAATCAAAGACATGAATCAAAATTAACATTTTTATATGTAAATAAAAGTATGATTTTGCGATGAATCAAAATTTACATTTTTATATGTAAATAAAAGTAGGATTTTGCGATGAATCAAAATTTACATTTTTATATGTAAATAAAAGTAGGATTTTGCGATGAATCAAAATTTACATTTTTATATGTAAATAAAAGTAGGATTTTGTGATGAATCAAAATTTACATTTTTATATGTAAATAAAAGTAGGATGTTGCGATGAATTAAAATTTACATTTTTATGTGCAAATAAAAGGAAGGGGTTGGCATGTAAATAAAATTACATTTTTTTTGTAGTTAAAAAAAAAAGAGAATTTACATCGTAATGAAAATTACATTATTTTTAATGTGATTAAAAGAGAATTTACATCGCAAAAAAAATTACATTTTTATATGTAATTAAAAAGTAAGGATTTGCATAATAAGTAAATTACATTTATAATGTAAATAGAATGAAACATTTGACATTGAAAATAAAAGTACATTTTTTTATATGTAATTAAAGAATAGGATTTTATATTGTAAAGTAAAAAGCAAGATTAGTCATGAAATGATAATTACATTTTACATTGTAATTAAAAGAGAAGAATTTTACATTATAATATTGATTACATTTTTAATGTAATTAGAAAAAGGAATCTTTACATTGTAAATTAAAGTACAAAATTTGTCATGTAATGTTAAACAAGATTTTGGCATTGTAATGTATAGTAGTTTATTAATGTAATTAGTAAGATATGAATTTACATTTGTATGTTAATACAAGATTGAAATGCGATGTTAAGTTAAGAATTTACATTTTTATATGTAAATAAAAGATCAAAAGAAAGGAACGTATCATTAGATAGAATTTACATTTTTTATAAAGGAATGGAATTTACGTTGCTAATGTAAATAAAAGAATTAAGGAGGGAATTTACATTTCTAATGTAAATAAAAGAGTAAAGGGAGAAGTTGGACTTTAAATTATAATTCACATTTTAATGAAAATAAAGGAATGTATTTGAAATGCTGAAATATTATCTTCATGTCCAAATGAATTAAAATGTATCGGTAGACGTGTAACTCGTTGTTAAATCGAACGAAGTTACTATGGTTGAACGATTATATTTATATATATGTATATATATAAATATAATTAAAATTAATCGAATCGAGCACGGTAGTTCGTGTTTTGATTGTACCTTTAAACGACTATACTAAAAGATCCGACCGTCGGATTTTCCCAAAACTAAAAACATTAGGACCGTCTTGGAAATTCTGTCCAACGATATAAGATACGTGAGGATCCAACGATTAGATTTTGAGAAATGTAAAAATCAAAATTTGTTGAAAGCAGCGCCAGGGTCGTCCATTGACTCGAAGCATCGTTAAATAAAAATTTAATTATTTTAAATAATTAAAATAGGAATGAATCGTTAATAAAAATATTATTGACGTATAAGAAGGATTTTCAATATATATATATGTATACGAGGATTGTTTGGAATGCCGAGTTACTCTCATGCCAAATAATCAAACGACGTTAAGAATCGAAGTATGAAGATGGCGTATGAAGCCCGTAAATCTTCCCTCTAATGGACAACGATCAAGATCCTAAATTGACTTTCTCCCAATTCAAGGGTCATGGTCGTTGCCCAAACGTACGTGTTGATTTCACGGGTTTGGTTTTCGCTTAGACCCAGAGCATAAGCTAATAAATGGATTGTGTGTCTAACATCGTACTCCGTTAAATATCATGTTATTAATTTTCTATCGAATGTATGAATGTTTGGTGGCGGAGAATTTATTCTCCTGCTTAACACCCTTTCATATGTTTCGACAAAGGATTGGTAGTGTGATATAGAGTGACAGTGTGGCATACTAAGATGCAACGATCAAGGTTTCTTGTTGAAAAGCAAAACCTTGTGGTGACGATCAAAGCACAGCTTGAATAAGCATAGCTTTGTGTATTACGTAACTTCACGAGCCTTACAACCCGGTGGAGTCTAAAACGGTAGAAGGGAACGCAGGGAGAGCAGCACGTTTCTTTCTAGCTAGAAGTAGTGTCGGTGCTTAAACTGGCTGATATTTTATTTATGTGGATGATGAAATGAGGTGCCTCGGATGATAGGTCTTATAGGATCGGGAAACGTGTGTTCAGGAATTGCGAATCCACAAACCGCAAGTGTGGACCGACCCTGCAGGATCCAAGGGTTCTCTACGGGGGATCCTGAGACATTAGCTAGAGTGTCTCGAATTGGTAAGGAGCTCCTCCCTAGCCTTGACTCATGATGGAAACCAAATTCCAAATACGACCCTATGAATTCAATTGTATTACTAGTACGGAGGCATAGTATATGGTAGCTATGCTTCCTAGGATTGATACATTTATTTTGAAATATTTTTTAAATACATTAATAATAATATTAAATTCGTATTTACCATATTTAGCATGTTTAATCACCATAAGGAAAAACTCTATCCTCTAGTTTGTGTTTGCATTGTGTGATGGGGCTTGAGTCGTATGGTGATTCCATTTTTCTCAAAAGCATGACGTTGTTTTACGATTTACTTATTATTTGTTCTGTCACTTTAAATTATGTACGGTAATCCATTAGAGTAGAACCGTTCCGCGTTAGCGGCATGGTCTTTGGATTTGCCTTATTACTAGTAGTTAAGTTAATTAAGAATTCTCATACAAGTCCCATGACTGACCTGTAGTTTGTTTCACCTTTTTGCAGACTTGGGTGCCCTCCTTTCTACACGGGCAGCTAAGTAAACAGGTTCATCCTTTTCTTTGGAGTTGCTATCTTGGAGTTGCTATCTTGGAGTTGCTGTCTTTGGAGCTTTCTTGGTGTTGTTTAGTTGAGGTGATGATTTGGAGCTATGAAGACCATCTATCATTTTTTTTCTTGTTTCATCTTTTCTTTTTGAGACTCCCAAACTTATTTTATTTCACGTTGTTCTATTTTGAAGTTGAAACTTATTCCATTTTGCTGAAACTTGATGTAATAATTTAGAATTCTGTGACTGTGGACTTTCTGTGGTTGATGACATTATATTTCCGCTGCTATGATGTTGTTACTCTATGAATTTCCTATGCTATGTTGTTCATATGATTTGTATTATTGTATTTATGTTGTATTCCAAATGATCATCTCTTACTTTCATTCCGTGGAAGTTTGGGGTTATCACAGTTGGTATCAGAGCTTTGGTTAAACTTAGCTTTGGAATATAACATATTTATAATAATTTGTTAACATAGAATCACAATATTCTATGGCGAACATTTCATGAGAATACATAATAGTCGGTCATTTTATCGCCATCCTTTTTTTCCATCTTTTCATCTTGATCATTTCTTAAAATCACCATTACAGTTGTTCTGACTCTTTCCAAGTTCGTACAGAACTAACTAAAAATGAGTACCGCTGCCGCTAGAACCGCTAGAGCTAAAGCAAGGAGGCAAAATATTGCTGGAACTGAGGAGGCCACAGTTCAACAGCCACCACCACTGCAGCCCTTTGATTTGGATAAGGTGGCGAAGAAGTTCAAAAACCTAGGTGGAGTTCCATTCACTGGTACAGAGACTGTGGTACAGGCTCAGACATGGCTGAAAAATTGTGAAAAGATATTTGGAGGGCTAGAGCTAGATGATCAGAGGAAGAGATTCACTGCTGCATGGCATCTCCAAGGCGAAGCACAGAATTGGTGGGAAGTGGTCAACATTGGAGGCGACGAAGATAATATGACTTGGGCCAGGTTTAAGGAGATTTTCAATGATAAATACATTCCAAGGCAGGAGGTAGAAAGACTGCATGACGAGTTCGCCAATCTGAAGCAAGGCGACAAGACCATCTCAGAATATGTACGAAGATTTGAAGACCTCTCCCGCTATGCCCCTTAATTGATTCGGGATGACTTTCAGAAGAATAAGAGGTTCATAAATGGGCTTGCGAGAAAATATACTGATAGAGTCACTGCCCACATCGACCTATCCTTCAATAAGCTAGTGGAGTTTGCTTGTCGATATGAGGAGAATGATAAGAAGAATTCTCAACAAGATAGAGAAAGAAGCTTGGCCAACAATAATAAAATGAAGCAAGCCGAAAAGAAGAATGAAGGGAGCGGTTCTGGAGCCGCTAAGACTCATGATAAGTCTAAGGCGCAATGCTACAACTGCCAGAAGTATGGACACTATAGCAAGGAATGCAGAAATCCAAAGAAGGCCAGAAGTGGGGACACTAGAGAATGTTATAACTGCCATAAAAAGGGTCACCTCTTATCTGATTGTCCACTGTTGAGGAGTGCCCAAGTTGAACATGTGTATGAGGGGGCAAGTGCACCACCTTCCTCCGCACCTACTTCTTCTGAAGGAGCAGATAAGCCTGATGTTTTAGATGGTACCATTTCTGTTAAAAACATTCCTGTTACTGCTTTGTTTGATACGGGTGCATCGAGGAGCTTTATTTCTAGCAACACGGTTAAGAAATTGAAATATAACCAAAGAAGTCATAAGGAGCCAATTAATGTTCATAATCTCGTAGGAGATTCTATCATCCTTGATTTATACTGTAGGGTGCCTATTTCTTATTCTTACTTTTAGTTTCCTTTTGACTTGACTATCATGAATTTTTCCGAGTTTGATATCATCCTTGGTCCTTATTGGATAACAAAATTTGATGCCGAAGTAAGATGTGCGAATAGAATAGTTGAAATCAAAACAAAGTTTGGAGATATTATTTCTATACCTTTCCATGGTTCAAAATCTGATAGAAAGGCATTTTGGTCTTCCCTCAAGATCACTCCTATTTCTTTAGAAAATATTCCCATGGTCAAAAATTACGTGGATGTATTTGAAGAAGTAGACAGCTTACCTCCGCGAAGGGAAATCGATTCCAGGATTGATCTTATTCCAAATGCAAGACCTGTAGTTCACGCTATCAGAAGGATGACCCCTAAAGAAAAGGAAGAATTGCAAACCTAAACTAAGCAGCTCTTGTGGAAGGGACTAATCCGGCCTAGTTTTTTCAATTGGGGTGCAGCTGTGGTGTTTGTCCCCAAGTCTAACAGTACTCTACGGCTCTGTGTGGATTACCGCGACCTTAACAAACAAACATTGAAGAACAAATACCCCTTGCCTTGCATAGATGAATTAATGGACCAATTAAATGGGGCCAAGGTGTTTTCAAAGATGGACCTAGCCACAGGTTTCCACCAACTCCGCATAGCCGAAGAATGCATACCTTTGACCGCCTTTAGAGGTCCTGACATATTCTACGAATGGTTAGTAATGCCATTCGGTCTATGCAATGCCCTCGCCTACTTTGTTGACTTGATGAATAGGGTCTTCCGAGATGTCCTAAAAAAATTCATCATAGTCTTCATTGATGATATTCTAGTCTATTCTAAAACTAAGGAGGAGCATGAAGGGCATTTAAAGGAAGTGTTGGAGATTCTGCGAAGAAATGTTTTAAAAGCAAAATTTTCCAAATGCACATTTTGGCAAGAGGAAGTAAAATTCTTGGGCCATGTTGTGTCAAAAGAAGGAATTGCTGTTGACCCAAGTAAAATTGCCGCCATTCGAGATTGGAAGCAGGCCACTACACCCACTGAAGTAAGAATCTTCCTAGGATTGGCTGGATATTACAGGAAATTTGTCAAAGACTTCGCCAAGTTGTCTGGCCCGTTAACAAAGCTCACCAAGAAGCATACCAAGTTTAATGGGACATCGGATTGTGAGGAGGCCTTCCAAAAGCTAAAAGTGAGTTTGACAACTACTCCCGTACTAACCATGATCGATGGCAAACAAGATTTAAAAGTCTACACCGATGCTTCTCAAAGTGGTGGTCTTGGCGTGGTACTAATGCAAAGAGGCAAAGTTGTTGCTTACGCAAGTCGTCAATTAAAGCCGCATGAGAAAAATTATCGTGTCCATGACTTGGAGTTGTTGGCCGTAGTCTTTGCTTAAAAAATTTGGAGACATTATCTTTTGGGCGAAAAATTTGAATTATTCACAGACCATCAATCTTTGAAATATCTCTTCGATCAAATGGATATGAATTTAAGGCAGCAACGCTGGCTAGAATTTCTGGCGGCATACGATCTTGACATCTTATATACGCCGGTAAAAGCCTATGTTATGGCGGACGCACTCAGTAGAAAGGACGTCATAGTCGCAAGCCTCATCATTACCCCCTCTTTGATTGATAAAATTTCTGCTCTTCAAAATGAGTATGAATTTATTCAAAGAATTATTAGGAAAATTCAAGGAGGTGAAAACACGAGCTTCCAAATAGATCGCAAGGGAGTCCTTAGATTGCAACGGCGGATCTGTGTTCCAAATATTCGAGAGCTCGTAAGGGAAGTTTTAGATGAAGGTCGCAAATCAAAGCTTAGCATCCATCCAGGCGTGAGCAAGATGTATCAAGATCTAAAGTGCACGTTTTGGTGGAGATCTATGAAGAGGGATATATCCATCTATGTGAGTAGATGTCCTACATGCCAACAGGTTAAGAGCGATCAACAAAAGCTTGCAGAATTTTTGCAACCATTGGAGGTTCCAAGTTGGAAGTGGGACCAAATCTCCATGGATTTTATAGATGGTTTGCCTATACTAGGAGAGGGAATGACAACATATGGTTGATCGTGGACCGCTTCACAAAGTCCGCTCATTTCATACCTGTCAAGTCCACTCGAACTGCTCAAAGTCTGGCGCAAATCTATTTCAAAGAAATCGTCAGGCTACATGGCTAATGAAGCTAAACCATTCCTTTTTATCATTATTTGAATGAAAATTCTCATTTTCTAATGGAATATTAAAAGAATAATCTTTTGTTTTGAACTGAGTTCCTAGTAGCATTGTTAGCGACCGTGATCCTATCTTTACTAGCAAATTTTGGGAAGCATTCCAAAATGAGTTGGGAACGAAGTTAAATCTTAGTACCGCATATCACCCTCAGACTGACGGCCAAACTGAGAGGGTGAATCGCATTCTTGAAGATTTATTGCGAGCTTGTATACTTGATTTTGGGGGCTCTTGGGAGGATCACTTGCATTTAGTTGAATTCTCATATAATAATAACTATCAAACAAGTTTGAAAATGTCCCCATTTGAAGCCTTATATGGTAGGCCATGTAGACCGCCAGCATGCTGGGTTGAAAAAGGAAATCGTCTTGTTTTAGGTCCTGACTTGGTTCGAGAAGCTTCGGACAAAGTTGATTTTATTAAAAAGCGATTATTGGCCGCCCAAAGTAGACAAAAGAGCTATGCAGATTTAAGAAGAAGAGAATTGGCTTTTGAAGTGGTTGACTATGTCTATTTGAAAGTTGCTTCAATGCGAGGTGTAATTTGTTTTGGAAAGATAG
The DNA here is from genome assembly GCA_030737875.1 of Allium sativum. NCBI lineage: Eukaryota > Viridiplantae > Streptophyta > Magnoliopsida > Asparagales > Amaryllidaceae > Allium > Allium sativum. Next base: position 738,736,695 of record CM060909.1, on the reverse strand, counting down.
GAAAATTAGCACCTAAATTCATCGGCCCCTTTCCTATTCTTGTAAAGATTGGTACCCTAGCCTACAGAATTCAGATGCCCGACTGGTTGCTTGGAGTGCACGATGTATTCCATGTGTCTCAACTTCGAAGGCATGTCCATGATCCAGATCTGGTTGTGGAGGAAGCTGCACAGCAAGATTTGGAAATTACCCCAAGCCTTGCAGTGAAAAAGGAGCCTCTGAAAATTATTGGCAAAGAGACTAGAGATCTGAGGAATAAAAGAATCAACCTAGTCAAAGTACAATGGAGCGGTGATCCTAGAGACTGCACTTGGGAAACTGAGGAGAGTATCAAACAAGCTTATCCCAAATGTAGAGTGGATATCTCCGATTAGATTTTGTTTTGAGGTACGCTTAAAATATTTCACATTTTCGGTGTTTGTTCCTACTCTTCTATTTTCCTTTTTCCTTTTTCCTTTTCGAGGACGAAAAGTTCTTAAGGAGGGGAGATTGTAACAACCCAGAAAATCTGAACTAGTTTGAAAATTTTATTTTAAGAAATTTTGTTGAAAATTGAGTCCAGATTTAAAATTTCTAATTTTAAATAATTTATAAGCAATTAAAAATGGTCATTTTTCAAACGACCTCGGTTTTCGACGAAACCACTTTTGTTGAAACCGGAATGTCAAATTATTGTTAAGTTGAATTTTCCAGGATTTTTCGAATTAATCTGTGACCGTGGCAAATAGATATGTGTTTTGTAAATTTCAGTCAATTTCAATCGACTAAAAATAGCCATTTTTCAAACAACATCAGAATGATACGAAATTAATTTTGTTAGGACCGTATCGTCATCACGAAGCCAAAAATAAATTTTCTAGATTTTTCTGAGTCCGTATGTGGTCTCAGGGAATTTTTATGTATGTTTGAAATTAAAATAAATGATTTGTATTTTAAAACTGAAAAACGGGGGTCAAAATGTTCGTTTGGGCCTGCGGGACATATCCAGTTGAGTCCGGAATAGGGGTAATTAGTTAAGAATGACAGTCTTTGGGCTGAAAAAGAAGAAAGTTGCTAAACGGGCTTTATTGGGCTAATAAAAAATAATAATAAACTAAACCTAATATTATATTATAAATACGCTACAGTACTCCTTCTTCTTCCCCGATTGTTCACAGCCGCCAAACCCTTAGCCTTTCAAACTTTCAAACTCCGATTTCTAACCCCTCGCTCCACGAAATCATTCGCCGAAACCCACGTTTCGATGAGATTTTCGAGCTCTTCAACATCAAACCGAAATCACCACCTCCCATCACCTGTAGCCGCCGCCCCGACCCCCTAAAACCGCCGCCTTCACGCCCCTGCCACCGCCACGTGTCTCCACCGCACACCATACCTCTAGGCGTGGATGCACCTCTCCTAGCCCTTCCACCTCCAACAAACCATTCGTAAAACCATCGCTCCAATCTTCAGATTTCTAAAATCAAAGTTTTGAACAAACTAAGTATAAAAGGTATGCACAATTTCATATTTTGCTACGCTTCTGTCCGTTACAGCGGCAGTTGTGAAAAGCAATTGTTAATTTAATAATTCATAGTTAATTCATATGAACTCCAAATCTGAAAATTTCAGATCCGACGGAACCGTGACGACGAATAGACTTTGCTGGAATTGATTGGAACGATTTCTGATTCTTTTTTGATTTTTGATTCTGCTTAAACCAAGGTGAGATTCTGATTTATATAATTAAATAAATTTAATCATGACTTTTCTAGTTATTTGAATCTCTGATTTGTTAGTAAATTAAATATGCGATGTGATGTGGGTTGAATGGTTGATCTATTAATTTGCGAAGGTATAACTATAGATCTGTCAGTTAAAGTTATAGATCTGTTATTTTAAATTATAGATTGTTAGTTTAGATTATAAATCTGTTGGTTAAAATTTTGGATCTGTTAATTAAAATTATAGATATGTATGAGGTGGAAAATTTAGATATTCATCTTGTTTAAATTTGTCGAATCATGCCTTGTTGATATGAATCATGTGTAAAAAAATTATATATCATCTTGTTCATGTTATGGAATACATCACCTTGTATGATGACTTGTGTAAATAGAATAAACATTCGTGTTAATCAAAGACATGAATCGAAATTTACATTTTTATATGTAAATAAAAGTAGGATTTTGCGATGAATCAAAATTTACATTTTTATATGTAAATAAAAGTAGGATTTTGCGATGAATCAAAATTTACATTTTTGTATGTAAATAAAAGTAGGATTTTGTGATAAATCAAAATTTACTTTTTTATATGTAAATAAAAGTAGGATTTTGCGATGAATCAAAATTTACATTTTCATATGTAAATAAAATTAGGATGTTGCGATGAATTAAAATTTACATTTTTATATGCAAATAAAAGGTAGGGGTTGGCATGTAAATAAAATTACATTTTTTTTGTAGTTAAAAAAAAGAATTTACATTGCAATGAAAATTACATTATTTTTAATATGATTAAAAGAGAATTTACATCGCAATAAAAATTACATTTTTATATGTAATTAAAAAGTAAGGATTTGCATAGTAAGTAAATTACATTTATAATGTAATTAGAATGAAATATTTGACATTGAAAATAAAAGTATGTTTTTTTCTATATGTAATTAAAGAATAGGATTTCATATTATAAAGTAAAAAGCAAGATTATGCATGAAATGATAATTACATTTTACATTGTAATTATAAGAGAAGAATTTTGCATTATAATATTGATTACATTTTTAGTGTAATTAGAAAAAGGAATCTTTACATTGTAAATTAAAGTACAAAATTTGTCATGCAATGTTAAATAAGATTTTTGCATTTTAATGTAAATAGTTTATTAATGTAATTAGTAAGATAAGAATTTACATTTATATGTTAATACAAGATTGAAATGCGATGTTAAGTTAAGAATTTACATTTTTATATGTAAATAAAAGATCAAAAGAAGGGAATGTAACATTAGATAGAATTTACATTTTTATAAAAGAATGGAATTTACGTTGCTATTGTAAATAAAAGAATTAAGGAGGGAATTTACATTTCTAATGTAAATAAAAGAGTATTGGGAGAAGTTGGACTTTAAATTATAATTCACATTTTAATGAAAATAAAGGAATGTATTTGAAATGCTGAAATATTATCTTCATGTCCAAATGAATTAAAATGTATCGGTAGACGTGTAACTCGTTGTTAAATCGAACGAAGTTATTATGGTTGAATGATTATATTTATATATATATGTATATGTATGTATGTATATATAAATATAATTAAAATTAATCGAATCGAGTGCAGTAGTTCATGTTTCGAAATCGTATATTTAAACGACTATACTAAAAGATCCGACCGTCGGATTTTCCCAAAACTAAAAACATTAGGATCGTCTTGGAAAATTCTTTCCAACGATATAAGATACGTTAGGATCCAACGGTTAGATTTTGAGAAATGTAAAAATCAAAATTTTTTGAAAGCGGCGCCAGGGTCGTCCATTGACCCAAAGCGTCGTTAAATAAAAATTTAACTATTTTAAATAATTAAAATAGGAATGAATCGTTAATAAAAATATTATTGACGAATAAGAAGGATTTTCAATATATACATATATATATATATATATATATATATGAGGATTGTTTGGAAAGCCGAGTTACTCTCATTCCAAATAATCATACGACGTTAATAATCGAAGTATGAGGACGGCGTATAAAGCCCGTAAATCTTCCCTCGAATGGACAACGATCAAGATCCTGAATTGACTTTCTCCCAATTCAAGGGTCATGGTCATTGCCCAAACGTACGTGTTGATTTCACGGGTTTGGTTTTTGCTCAGACCCAGAGCATAAGCTAATAAATGGATTGTGTGTCTGACATCGTACTCTGTTAAATATCATGTTATTAATTTTCTGTCGAATGTATGAATGTTTGGTGGTGGAGAATTTATTCTCTCGCTTAACACCCTTTCATATGTTTCGACAAAGGATTGGTAGTGTGATATGGAGTGACAGTGTGGCATACTAAGATGCGACGATCAAGGTTTCTTGTTGAAAAGCAGAACCTTGTGGTGACGATCAAAGCATAGCTTGTATAAGCATAGCTTTGTGTATTACGTAACTTCATGAGCCTCACAAACCGGTGGAGTCTAAAACGGGAGAAGGGAACGCAGGGAGAGCAACACGTTTCTTTCTAGCTAGAAGTAGTGTCGGTGCTTAAACTGGCTGATATTTTACTTATGTGGATGATGAAATGAGGCGCCTCAGATGATAGGTCCTATAGGATCGGGAAACGTGTGTTCAGGAATTGCCAATCCACAAACCGCAAGTGTGGGCCGACCCTGCAGGATCCAAGTGTTCTCTACGGGGGATCCTGAGACATTAGCTAGAGTGTCTCGAATCGGTAAGGAGCTCCTCCCTAGCCTTGACTCATGATGGAAACCAAATTCCAAATACGACCCTACGAATTTGATTGTATTACTAGTACGGAGGCATAGTATATGGTAGCTATGCTTCCTAGGATTGATACATTTATTTTGAAATATTTTTTATATACACTAATAATAATATTAAATTCGTATTTACCGTATTTAGCATGTTTAATCACCATAAGGAAAAACTATATCCTCTAGTTTGTGTTTGCATTGTGTGATGGGACTTGAGTCTTATGGTGATTCCATTTTTCTCAAAAGCATGACGTTGTTTTAGTATTTACTTAATATTTGTTCTGTCACTTTAAATTATGCACGACAATCCATTAGAGTAGACCCGTTCCACGTTAGCCGCATGGTCTTTGGATTTGCCTTATTACTAGTAGTTAAGTTAATTAAGAATCCTCACACCAGTCCCACGACTGACCTGTAGTTTGTTTCACCTTTTTGCAAACTCGGGTGCCATCCTGTCTACATGGGCAGCCAAGTAAGCAGGTTCATCCTTTTCTTTGGAGTTGCTATCTTGGAGTTGCTGTCTTTGGAGCTTTCTTGGTGTTTTTTAGTTGAGGTGATGATTTGGAGCTATGAAGACCATCTATCATTTTTTTTCTTGTTTCATCTTTTCTTTTTGAGACTCCCAAACTTATTTTATTTCATGTTGTTCTATTTTGAAGTTGAAACTTATTCCACTTTGCTGAAACTTGATGTAATAATTTAGAATTCTGTGACTGTGGACTTTCTATGGTTGATGACATTATATTTCCGCTGCTATGATGTTATTACTCTATGAATTTCCTATGCTATGTTGTTCATGTGATTCTTATTATTGTATTTATGTTGTATTCCAAATGATCATCTCTTACTTTCATTCCGTGGAAGTTTGGGGTTATCAAAATAACATTGAAAATTTCCTTTTTAACATTCCAATATTCCTTATGGCATTTAACGTACCATACAACAATGATTGGTATCATTCCAACATACAAAATCAACGATAGATTTCATATCACATCATATAACACAATATATGAAAAACAGTAAAATAAATGTTGAGGAACCCAGTTGGGTCCCTCCGACCTATTTACCTGCATCCACAGATGTTAAAAAATAAAATTAACATCAATTTCATTTCACTATGAAATATTCTGCTAAACAGAATCAATATTTTGGTTAACAATTTATATCTATATCGTTATCTATATTCAATCAACTGACTAGCAGTTCAACCAAACAGCCAACACACAACAAACAACCATTATTTATAACTTTTAAAAATACTTTATAAAAATATAAACTAAGCAGAGTTAGTGAGATTTTCCAACATTTCGTGTTAACCGTTAAATAACGATTTGTGTTAGTTGACTCTGATCAGACAATTTATTTCGCCATAAATTGTAACGAGCTCGAATCCACTCTCAGTCAGTTCCATTGGGTTGCTCCCGTCTATACGATCCTGGCGGATCTTGTTTCGCTCGATTCTGGTATCATATGATAAAGTTATGATGTTTACAAGTTTCATATACATTTAAAGGCAATTAACTAAAATAACTAATTTAGACAATGGGCTTAACCATTTCTTTGTTGGCCCAATCACGTCCTAAAGCCCACCCGCATTACATTGCTTCTTCCCCGTTCTGAAACTCACGCACCTGCTCCAATTTACCTCACCAAATCCCGATGCTTCCTCCACCATATCTCCACACTCACTCCGCGAAAATTCATGAGAACTTCACTGTTCTCTTTATCTTCGAAACCTCCATCTTCTCGTTTCCATCATTCCCAACTCGCACCTTTAAACAAAATCGCGACATTTACTTCCTTACGCACTGTACAGAAGTTTGGTCGACATTTTATCAACCAAAATCACCCAAAGTTTCCCAACGCCTGCCATTCGATCTCCCAAACACAAAACTCCACCCGATTTCTTGATTTAAAGCTCACATCTTTTGCTAACCTCAACCCTAGGTTGCGCCTACTACATGACAGCGAACTCAACTAGCATCGCGCCTCTCTAAACACACCTTAACTCGAAGCTCACAACATCAGGAGTTCATAAAGATTCATCTCCTAATTTATATAGATTTATTCCTATTTCTTTTTGAATTTTGATTGTCTCGATTTGGTTTGAGGAAGTGTTCTGGTGGCGGCTACCAAGTGTTTGACCATGTAGAGTGTAAATTTAGGGTTAGAAAATGTTAAGGGTTATTTATAGGAAGGTTTTATATTTTAATATTCGATTATTTTATTTATTTTTAAGCCAACGCTATTTTTATTCATCCTCTAAAATTCCTGTGATCATGTACAATTCCCAAAAATCACGAAACTGGACGTGCAGCTAGAGTTTGACATTACGGTCCCAACGAAACTAGTTTCGTCGAATTCCGACTCCGTTTGCTCACACAGCGTATTTTTAATCGTCAAAATATCGACTGTTTCTCACTTTAAAAATCCGTACGGCCACACACTGACTCTAAAAATGACGGAAATTGAAATCTAGCAATAATTTAATATTTCGGATCCAACAAAATTAGTTTCGCCGGATTCTGAGGTCGTTTGAAAAACTGGCTATTTTTAAAGCTCAAAATAGACCATTTAAATATATAAATGTATTTAAAAACAATTAAATTTAATATTTAAAAATAAATATTATCATATATATTCACAGTGGAATACCGTACAGCTTCACTATGATTTATAATTCGATATTTCAAATCCAGTGTTACATCGATATTCGATTTATATTAAAAATCCTTGTATAATATAAATAAATCGATATAAATTATGAAGGAATTCCATAGCGACTTTTCTAAAATTTGATTTGGACATAACTAAAAATCTACATGACGAAATCTCGATTTTTCTCTTCCAACAGAAAGATATACTTCACCAGCTTCATTCGTTTCTTGTTTCACATAAATCCGATTTAAAACGAATCCTGTACATTCAGTTGAAGTTCAAATCGCTAAATTACAAACTACAGCGCCATTTCGAGCTCAATTTTAATTATATTATAATTATACGTTAAAACTAATGTTCAAATAATATATTCGTTATTCTAATTCAATTCTAACTGAATTATATGTCACAGATGATCCAATTCACACCATTTTGTGAATTCCACTATTTCTGATATTTCAGAAATTAAATATATTATTATATTATATTATTTATTTTAATTAAATATTCACTATAATCTAATTCAACGACCATTTCAATCTCTCAATCCTTATTTACATAATTAAATAAATTAATTATTATCACTAAAAAATACGGGTCGTTACATCTGTGGTTTTAAATATTTAAGTTATCCAAGTCAAATTGATGTATGTTCCCAAAACAACAACATTGTTTTGAAAATGATTTAAGATTTGAAAATCAAATGGATTTACAAAGTCTGGTTTGTCGAATATTTTGGATATCGATCTTCTACAAATCTTAAAGATAAGAATTATTTTGACCAAGGTTTGAGAGGTAATTATAATACCCCAACTTGAACGATTTCACCATTATTTGATAGATCGTATTAGTTTGTGTTCGAAATGAGTGTTAGATTTGAATATCGCGTTCAATCATGAAACGTATATTCAAGAATGAGATTATCAAATAAGTTTTAAATAATAATTTCCGAAGTTAATAGAAATATTTATGTAAATGATAAGATCTGACCTCAAGCCACACAACCGGAAAATGACAAAAATCGGGCAGGCGGCATGGCTATGTGGGTGCTCCCATTTGGGTGTATTGTCACCTATCTAGAGAATATTCATATTTTTTTCTTCTTTCGTTTCTGTATCATCGGATAAAAGTTATATGGGCCCAACCGTTGGTGACAATATATTCGATACACTCAAGAGAAATGAGTGGTCGGTCATGTGTGGGCCGAGTTGCAAGACGTTCTTGTTGAACCCAGTGTATTCCCCTCTAGAGATACACTATCGGAAGGTGGTTTCATACCTTGTCATAGTCGGAATCAAATCTCTAATAACCTCCCGCGGTTTTGTTTGTATACTATATAGTGGAGCGTGAGATGTAAACGTTCCGCTAGATTGCTATTTATTTGTACTTAGACACTATCATAATATCAGACGAATATTATTTTCAAAGAATGCTTTGGTTATCGTAAGGTAAAAGCCATCCGTATTTATGTGTGGATTGGTCTTACGATTATCTTTTCTTTCCAAAGGTTTTTGAAAGTTAAAATCAAGCTGTTTTAAAATCATTTACTCACACCAGTCCCATGACTGACCCAGAGTTTACTTTTCTATGTTTTCCCTAAACTCTTGGGTGCCAAATTTGTACGGGCAGTCAAGTTATTACAACAGACAAAAAAACTAGCATATATTAGTTATTACAACTGAGAAAAAAAAGTTGTGATATATATGTTCATTACAACAGCGATTTTTTCATAGTTGTAAAAAACATTTATTACAACAGTGCGTTTTCTACAGTTGTAAAAAATCATTTATTACAACTGTGCTTTTCGCACAGCTGTAAAATTAAAGTTGTAATATGGTATTTTTGTTGTAATGAATGTTTGACAAAGTACACCTAACAGATCACGTAAGTTGTTCTCATCAAAACTATGTTTGGTAGCGGAGGAATTCGTTTCTCGTAACTTTTTACATGTGGTTTTGGAGAAATAAAGTTGCAATTTGACGGGTTTGACGATGTGGCATTCAAAGTGAATAAAGATGTGTTGTTACAAACGGTAAGATCTGACATCAAGCCTCACAACTGGAAAATGACAAAAATCGGGCAGGCAGCATGGCTATGTGGGTCGCTCCCATTAGGGTATATTGTCACCAATCTAGAGAATATTCATATTTGTTTCTAGTTTTGTTTTTGTATCTTCGGATAACGGCTATGTGGGCCCAACCATTAGTGACAATATATTCGATACACTAAAGAGAAATGAGTGGTCGGTCATGTGTAGGCCGGGTTGCAAGACGCTCTTGTTGAACCCAGTGTATTCCCATCTAGAGATACACTATCGAAAGATCGTTCCATACCTTGTCATAGTTGTAATCCAATCTCCAATAAGCGCACGCGGTTTTGTTTGTATACTATATATGTGGAGTGTGAGATGCAAGTGTTCCACTAGATTGCCATTTATTTGTATTTAGACACCATCATAATATCAGACGAATATTGTTTTCAAAGAATGCTTTGATTATCGTAAGGTCAAAGCCATCTATATTTATGTGTGGTTTGGTCCTACGATTATCTTTTTCTTTCAAAAGGTTTTTGAAAGTTAAAATCAAGCTGTTTTAAAATCGTTTACTCACACCATCCCATGACTGACCCAAAGTTTATTTTTCTATGTTTTCCCTAAACTCTTTGGTGCCCAAATTTGTACGGGCAGTTAAGTAGTTAGGATTTTGTAGATTTCCTGGAGGAGCTTGGAGCAGAAGGCTTCAACGTTAGATATATAGAGTTTATTTCTGCTGTATTGTGTATATGTTATACTTTGATGATGTATGTAAGTTCAAATCCAGTTTGTATTTCAAAAGTGATTATATATCTATTATATTTTATTCGTTCGGCTATGAGGTTCATTTACTCGGATTCTATTGTTGTATGTTCTTCTCTTCTTCGATTCTAAAATTTCTATCTTATCTTTTCTCATCCTCTAATTTCTTTCTTCGATATCTGGGTTTTGGTATTTTTTGGGTTGGACTTGTGTATATTTGGTCGACTCAAAGTGTACCGAAATTTGGGTCGTCACACACACACACACAAATATATATATATATATATATGTATGTATGTATGTATGTATGTATGTATGTATGTATACACTGTTTGTATGAGAAGCACGGACCAAACATTAAAATTGATACAAAGTATTTTCCCTTTAAACTCCCAGTAGTAGATTGAAAGTAGAGATTTCTTGGAATTCAGTTTGACGAATAAGCTTTCAGGGATATGCATGCGGCAATTCTAGCTATATATGAGTCCCTTTGTTGTGCTTTTCACTTATAGACATAAAGGAAAATGTGCATTGTTATCTGATATTTAGTCTATGAACAATCAATGTGGCATCTTCATATGTCACTCTTTAAGTATTTTGTAATAATTATATTTTAAGAACATGAGTTTGCGCATAAGAATATGTTATTTATAATGTTAATTAATAAGATAAGTTTTATGACCTTTCATATTCTTGTATATTTGATATTTTGAACTTACAGCATATCTCATTCTATCATCGGGGAATAATATCATTAATGATTGCAATATTAATAGCGTTATTCTCGAGTTATAGAATGTGGATTTCACATGAAGCTCTAAGATATTTGAACTAAAGAAGTGGAACAAACTTCTATGGTAGGCAAGATGTGTTCATTCTAGCATTTTTGCAACATGTACACATGATTGTATTGAATAGATGAAATCATCGAAAGAGGCCATGAATTATCGCTCAATCATATTTGTCAAAGAAATTTCACAAACTCATCGATGGAGATTTGTCCCATAGTTAAGGTAATCTTGGAAATCCATTTATATGAAGATTTGTTTTGGATCTTGGACTTTGGAGATTAACATCAAAAAAGAAACTAAGCCATATCCATCTAATTCCAGATATAATGTTGCGAGATAGAAGAAAATCACTGCTTAATCGATCTAATGTCCGCAGCAGTAGCCCAACGATTAAGGAATTTTCGCCATGATAACAGTGGCGTGGGTTCGAAACCCGGAATGGCATGCTAAGAGCTTACCATGTTCATACGCTAAGATCAACCACTTATGTGGTGCTCGCGGACCGGGCTAGGTGCACTAGGGCGGGTTTTACGACTCCCGTCGATTTTCCTCGTTAATAAATTCCAAAAAATAATTCTTGTATCAAGATCTTGGAAGGTAACCTACATTTTTAATCATATGATTAGATTAACTTTTATATAATTTACTCTTATATAACCATCTGGTTTCAATCATTTCTCATTAAATTATTCATATTTAATGTGATGCAGTTGATCTTATATAATGATAAAATTATAATAATGAACAAAAGAAATTAAAATGGATACATGGAGTTATAATTCTAGGAAAGTGGATTTCTCCACCTATGACAAGCATACACCAAAGTACTTTACATGAATAAGGATGATATAAAACACAATTTTAGTGAAATGATTTCGTCTTATTCATTAGCTAATCAACCACCTATATGCATAGGGGCAGAGCCACTTTATCGTTGAGGGGTCATGTTTCCACCTTAGAAAATAAATGCCTGACAAAAATAACTAAAAATTTATAAGTTTGACACTTATCTTCTCCACATCCATGCCGTGCCTTTTCCTATACGCAATTGTAGGCCTCAACCAGCTCCTAAATCAATTTTGAGATCTCCTTCACATAGAGGCAACAACTCCCTCTTCTCATCCAACATCTTCTGGCAACACTATCGCCTAAGTCGAGGTCATCTTTTGACAACAGCCTAGGTTGAGCTTCTCTTCTGACAGCACCATAAGTTGATTTCCTTAACATGGGTACCTCTAATTTATTCAAACTTCATTTTGTTTACCTTTTTTTCTAATTTGCTTGATTAAAATGTGAACTGGTTAGGGTTTAATTTGTTTACTATAATTAGCCTAATTTTTAGCTATGAAAAATTCATTTGCTTACGTAGACATTAAAATTTATTAAAGATAGTTAATTTGCCACCGTAACTTGTTTAATTTTATTAGTTTTATATAATTAAAATTATTGAACTACTCGAATACTTCAAATGGTCAAGGTCTGGAGAAGATTATAATAATTTCACTTGTTAACTTTAGAGTTGCGACTATATTTTAAAGGATCTTTTAACGAGCTTGAATTTTCTAGAATCCTACATATTGTAATAGCTACAGTGACAATCAAAGTGGAAAAATTACAAACTCAATTACTTTGGAGTTTGTATTCAGTTTATTTATGGCTATTTAATGTTGTTATGAGTATTTTCTTGACCCTCCACTGCTATTTCCTACCTATTCCACTTTATATAAGCATATGATTAGTCCTAATAAGAAAAGAAGTATTTAGTTTTAAGGATACGTTTTAAAAAAGTTAGACCAAAGAAAAACTAAATTTAGTAATTAAATCAAGAAAAAAGACCAATTTGTATAATATTAGTATGAAGTTCACCTTAATTTCTCATCGTAACTAAACCAATCAAACAATAACAAAATCAGCCATAAAAATTTATAAAACATGTAATTTGAAAATTATTTTAGTTTGTTGATGTAATTATAAACAAGAAAAGTAATTAGCTTGGAAAGCTAAATGAATATAACCTTGTAACTTAAAAATATAACTTTATACTTTATGACCAAAGATAAGACTAAGTCATTTTAAAGCTAATGTCGTTTACACTCAAAAAAGAAATATTCGCTTTATATTATGAATTTGCTTATATTCATTTTTCTCGTATTTACAAAACAAAAAAAATCTAATTATAGGAAAACATTTTTTTATTAACTTTTATTAATTAAGAAATGTTTTTATGTGTCCGTAGTTAAAAACGTTTGCACTTTTTCCAACTAAAACATGAAAATTGCCCTTGATTTAGATAGTAAAGTTGATTATTCTTAGATCTAATTTTTTTCTAAAATGTGTCATTGAAACAAATATCCACTTAAAGAAAAATTGATTAGCATATTTTAGGTACAAAGACACAAGCCCATGCGCATGGTTGGTTATTAATACAGGTTACTTGTATGCCTATATTTATGGGTATGGAACATGCGTTGGAGTCTTTCGTCTATTATTGATTAAATGTTTTTATCAGTGCTGATTTCTTCTTAAAAAGTCTTCTTCCAATCACAATCGACCTCATGAATGGAAATAGGGCGAATTTCATGTGCTTCAAACCCGCCCCGGCTTTAAACCCTGCCTCAGACCTGCCCCGTAGACCCGACATGGGTCTGGATTTTTTCCACGTATTTGGAACCTATATGGGTCAGGATAGACCCGACTCCCCCCGAGACCCGATGAAATAATTTTTTAATATACATATATTTATATACCTATTGTGATAACCCCAAACTTCGGTAGTACGAAAGCAAGGATAATCATTGGAATATAACATATTTACAACAACAGCAGATCTCAAATAACAGCATAACACATAAATCATTGCAGCGGAAATAGAAATGTCATCAACATCACAACATCAGCGTGGCACAGTTACAGGATACAACTTACCAAATAGAAAGTCTCAGCAAATAGAAATAAGTCTAAAACTCCATAAAGTACATCATAGATAAAGGATGTCTAAATGTCTCAGAGTAGAAATAAAAAGATAAAAAATGTTCTTCGCCTTCCTTTCATCAGCATACTTCAATCCAGCATATGTCCAAAATAACCTGAACCTGTCACTTGGCTGCCCGTGTAAAAAAGGGGGCACCCGAGTTTGCAAAGTGAAACAAACTACGAGTCAGTCATGGGACTGGTATGAGAAATCTTTCCTAACTTATCTAACAATATGGTTAATCATAGGACCATGCCGCTAACGTGGAACGGGTTTACTCCATTGGATTGCCAATGCATAAATTAAATAAATTGTATTCAAAACAACACAATGCTTTTTAGAATAATGAAATCATTATAAGACTTAAGTCCCATCACACAATGCAACACAAACCGGAGGATAGAGTTTTACCTTATAATGATCAAACATGCTTGATACGTAGAAAATAATATTTTAATATTATTATTAGTGTCTAATCATTTTTAAAATACTTCAAAGTAAATATATCAATCCTAGATAGCATAGTACCCCCTCCTACTTTGTCGCCATATATAGGTTTACAATCAAAACCATAGTGTCGTATTGGAAATTGGGTTTCCATCAAGAGTCAAGGCTAGGGATGATCTCCTTACCAATTCGAGACACTCTAGCAAATGTCTCAGGACTCGGACGCTGGTGAGCCCTTGGATCCTCCAAGGCCTGTCCACAAATACTTTAGTGGATTAGTTATGCCTGAACACACGTTTCCCGGTCCTATAGAACCTATCAATTGGTCATTATCGACCAATATATCCGGGGTACCTCATAATCCATCATCCACATAAGTAAAATGTCAGGGCTTGCAAAACCCTAGTACCACTTTTAGCTAGAAAGAAATGCATGCACTCCTTGTGTCACTTATCCCATTTCTGACTCTTACCGGGGTGTGAGGTTCGCGAAATATCGCTATACACAAAGCTACGCCTAAACAGGCCATGCTTTGATCATCAACCACAAGGCTCTGCTTTTCAACAAAAGCCTTGATTATCTGCATCTTGGTATGCCACATTGACAATCCACGTCATGCGATCGTTAACTACCAGTATATAACCTATGAGATTGTGCATCTCAGAGAAGGGTGTGAAGCAAGAGAATAAATTCTCCGCCACCAGACAGATATGTTAAATAGAAATCAATTCACATGGAATGAAATCCAATGTTAGACACACATCCATTTACAAGTCTGTTCTGGGTCTGAACGAAACTGGAGACACCTTATTCCTGGTCCCGTATGTCCAATACGGAAGAGAGGTGCTCACCTATCTGGACAATCAACAAGTACGTCCAGACAACTGCCACTTTAACCCTTTACTGGGAGATACCCAATGTTGGGCATCATCAGCCATCCTTTCGATGTGAAGATCGTCGGTCTTCAATCACCGTCTTCTACATCTTGGATTTAAATAGTTGTATAATTATTTGAAATGAGATTGAACTCGGTCTTTTCAAATAATTCTTGCATACATATAATTTAAACCATTTTATATCATTAATATTATTTTATAACGATTTATCGCTATTTTTATTTATATAAAAGTAGCTCAATTTAATTTAACGACGTTTCGGGTCAATAGGCAGCCCCGGCGCTGTTTTAATCAAAATTTGATTTACATATATCTCGAAATCTAACCGTTGGATTTTAACAAAATTTATATCATTGGAAAGATTTTCCCAAAGCGGTCCTAACGGTTCCAGTTTTGGAAAATCCGACGGTCGGATCTTTTGGTATAATCGTTTAAAGTTACGATTCCGAAACGCAAAATACTATGCGCGATTCGTTTAATTTTAATCTATATTTTTATATATAATTATATATAAATATAAACCATTCGACGATTCCACTAACGTGTTAAACACGCAAATAAAAGAATATTTTAACTTGCATAACCATTTCTGCATGTTTTGTAATGTCAAATAAAATGTATTTATTTACATGACATTTTCTAATGACAAATAAAAAAGATAATTTTTTTTCATTACTTGTACACAATTTCTATTTTTGACTTTAACAAATAAAAAGAAATATTTATTTGTGTACGTATAATTTTCAATGTACAACATAACATATAAAAGGTTTATTTTAAATTTGTATACAAATTCTAATGTATGCACTGACAATAAAAATGATATTTTAACTTTGTATACAAATTCTAATTTATGCAATTTCAATAAAAATGATTATTTTATCTTGCATACAAATTCTAATGTAGGCATTTTCAATAAAAAATGATATTTTATCTTGCATACAAATTATAATGTATACATTTTCAATAAAAATGAAATTTTATCTTGCATACAAATTCTAATGTATACATTTTCAATAAAAATGATTCTTATCTTACATACAAATTCTAATGTATACATTTTCAATAAAAAATGATTCTTTGAATTGCATACAAATTCTAAAGTATACATTTTCAATAGAAATGATTCTTATCTTACATACAAATTCTAATGTATACATTTTAAATAAAAATGATTCTTTGAATTGCATACAAATTCTAATGTAAATTTTCAATAAAAATGATATTTTCACTTTTGTTGACAATTCTGTTTCAAAAAAATCATTAAAAAGTGATTCATTCATTTTCTTGACAATTCTAGTTTAACAAAATGATTAAAAAGTGATGATCTCATTTTGTTAACAATTCTAATTTAACAAAATGAACATAAGTGATGGTGGCACTTATGTTGATAATCCTAGTTTTACAAAATTAATATTTTTGCTCAAACACAAATCTCTTTAACCAAAAATGTTATTTTTGTCATAACTCAAATCTTATTTAAAAAAAAATGTAATTTTTTGTTTCAACTAAACCCATTTGACAAAAATATATATATTTTTGATTCAACTAATCTACTTTGACAAAATTGTATATTTTTGTTCACCAATTATATTTTCACAAAAATGAGCATTTTGTTTCAATCATTATGTTTTGACAAAAATGTATATTTTGTTTTCAACTAATCTAATTTGTCAAAAATGAGTATATTGTTTCAACTAAACCAATTTGACAAAAATGTATATATATTTGTTCAACAATTCTAATTTAAAAAAAAATGTATATTTTTCTTTCAACAATTCTAATTTGACAAAAATGTATATTTTTATTCAACAATTCTAATTTGACACATATGTATATTTTTGTTCAACAATTCTAATTTGACAAAAATGTATATTTTTATTCAACAAGTCTAATTTGACAAAAATGTATTTATTTTTTTCAACTAAACTATTTGACAAAAATCTTGTGTGTGTTGTAATTTTCTTTTTTCTCTCATCGGTTCTTCAATAAAGTTGAAGGGGATCACTCAACCCCGTAAGACTTGCAAAAAAAAAAAAAACTATTTGACAAAAATGAACATTTTATTTCAACTACTATACTTTGATATAAATGAACATTTTATTTCAACTAATGTTTTTTGATAAAAATGAACATTTTACTTCATCTAATGTGTTTTGATAAAAAAGAACATTTTATTTCAACTAATGTGTTTTGATAAAAATGAACATTTACTTCCAATTAATTTAATTTGAGAAAAATGATAAATTTTGTTTGACTCAACTCTAATTTAGCAAAAATGTAATTTTTTTGATTCAACAAATCTAATAAACAAAAATGATAATTTTTTATTAACTATTTTCTAATTAACACAAATATTAATTTTTGATTCAACAAATCTATTAAACGAAACGATAATTTTTGTGTAACTATTTTCTAATTAACACAAATGTTAATTTTTGATTCCACAAATCTAATAAACAAAATGATAATTTTTGTTTAGCTATTTTCTAATTAACACAAATGTTAATTTTTGATTCTACAAATCTAATAAACAAAATGATAATTTTTGTTTACCTATTTTCTAATTAACACAAATGTTAATTTTTAACAGATCTACATAACACACCAATCACAGATCAAATCACGTATGACAATCAATGGAACATTATAGCGTATGAGTAATACCATAATTATGATTAATGAATTTTAATTATATATAAAAAAGAGAATTCCTCACAGTCGGTTTTAATTCTGAATAATTCCGAATTGAATTTTTGTCCAAAATCTGATCTTCTCCGAATCAGTTCTAATCGTCCAGAAATGTAGATCTCGGACTCACGATCGCAACGGATCTGAAATTATTCAATTTCGAGTTCGTATGCATTAGTTATGAATTAATATAGGAGGACAATATTTTTTAAATAAATTAATTAAATAATAAAAGAAAAATACACCTTTCTCTTCCACTACAGATCAATGCCATGGGTTTCAAATTTGTGTTCAATTCCAGGGTTGAAATTATCGATCAATACACTGAGCTTCGCGACAATCGAAGACCACCACGCCGGAGAGGAAGGAGACGCGCCTACGGTAAGACCTGTGCGACGGAGCTCGATTTGAATAAGGAGAAGTGGCGGCGACCTTAACACGGCTCCTTTGGGGCACTGCACTCGTCGGTTACTCGACGATAATGGGTGTTATCTGTATGGATGTGAAGCTTGTGAAATTCTCTTCTGTAAACTATAAAGGAGAGGGAAATTTTATTGTATGGATTGAGAGGAATTAGTGGAAGAAGAAGAGGATGTTACTGGCCATTGAAATGGGGGCGACGGCTATGAATAGTGGACTAGGGTTTTGGAATAAGAGATATTTATAATAAAATAATAATAAATCTCTTAATTACTATTTTAAGCCCGTTAACCCTATTCAGCTCCAATTTCTGCCCAACGAAAGTTTTCCTACCCAAATGCCCTTGTTCCGCACACAATGGGCTAGGTCCCGTCAGCCCAAACGATTGTTTTCAGCCTGTTTTCTTTAATTTAAAATTTAAATCATTTATTTATTTAATTCGATCGTACATTTAAATTCACCGGGGCCACATACGAACTCCGAAAATTCCCAAAAAATAAATATAGCTATGTTTTGACGATACGGTCCTAACAAAATTTATTTTGTCGAATTTGGAGACCGTTTGAGAAAGGCATTTTTAACGGTCGATTATATTCAGCAAAAATTACCGAACACAGTTTAGTTTACAACGCTCGCATATTAATTTCAAAAATTCCGAAAAATTAAAATTAGCAATAATTTGACATTCCGGATCCGAAAAATGGTTTCTTCGAAAACGGAGGTCATTTGTATAATGGCTATAAATTATATTAAATTCCATAGCGACTATTTTGAATATTCAGCTGGCTATAACTTTTTTTCCCACTATGGAATTTCAATTTTTCGGATTCGTTGGAAAGATATTTTTAAGCAGATTTAAATATATTTGGTTTCACTAAAATCCGATTTATTTTGAATCCTGTACATTTAGTTAAAGTTCAAATTCAAATTTTCAAACTGCTGTGCTATTTCTAACTCCTTTTTAAAATTAAAATAAATATATTCGTTCTAAATTCGATTTAAATAAATTTTAAATTGTTATTATTTAAAATAATTTATTTTAACTATTCAAAATTCGTAAAAATAGCCAAAATAAAAATTTTAAATTGGTTTTGGTTTTCCTGGTTGTTATAATCTCCCCCACTTAAAAGCTTTTCTTCACCAAAAAAGGAAACATTAGTAAAGTAGGTAACAAAACGGAAAATGCAAAATATTTTAAATGTACCTCAACAGAAGAGTTACTCGGAGATGTCAACTCTGCACTTGGGATAAGCTTGTTTGATGCTATCCTCAGTCTCCCAAGTACAGTATCTAAGATCCCTGCTCCACTGCACTTTGACTAAATGGATCCTCTTGTTCCTTAGAACTCGTGTAGTGACCCAAAAATCCGGTCCAATTTGAGCTGACCAAAAACACAAGTCCAACCCCAAATTAAACTGGAAAACAGGAAACTAATAGAAAGAAGATAGAGGGTGAGAATAGATAAAGTAGAACTAATAGAATAGAAGAAGAAGAAGAACATCATCATCAGAGTAAACACGAATCTCACAGCGGAACGAATAAAATATAACATAACTTTTGAAATACAAACAGTTATATATACAATAGCACTTATCAGAGTGCAGCACTTACAACAACAGCGGAAATAATAATAGCCATAGAATCCTGAAGCCTCCCCTACCAAAGGGACATGTAGGAGTAAGAGTCTCCCGTTCGCCACCTAACGAAAAGCGAGAACCCCCTATCATGCGACAGATGCCAAAGCATGCAACATGGACTGGTGTGAGTAAAACAGTTTAAAACAGTTTGAACAAGTAAACGATATCTCATAAGACCACACCGCATAACGGAACGGGTTTTTCCCTTATGAGAATCCAACAACTTTGTAAACAATATCATTCTGATATTATAATAATGTCTAAATACAATTAGATAACAATCTAGCAGAAACACTTTCATCTCACGTTCTACAAATATAGTATACAATCAAAATCGCAAGCAAGTATTGGGTAAGGGATTTCCAACTATGACAAGGTATGGAACCACCTTCTGATCAGTGTAATCTAGGAACGATACGCTGGAGTTCAACAAGAACATCTTGTAACTCAGCCACACATGACCGACCACTCATTTCGCTTGAGTGTATCGAATGTACATGTAACGACCCGCATTCTACGCATCATAGGATCGTAGGATATTTATTTCTGTCACATACGAAGTCGTATGGTCATGTAACTTTGGGAGACGACTATTGGGGTCATTTCCCATGTTCATGATTTTTCCCGATTTTTAAATGACCATTTTACCCCTAGTTGGCACTGTTTTGGCCATAACTTTTGACTGGAAAGGAATTTTGACCTGAAACCACTTCCATTGGCTCCGGATGATGGTTTCTCTTTCCGTAGAGTGGTCACATTAGCCAAACGGACTCACCGTTTGGGAGATATGGCTGAAAAAAGTTTCAGATGGTGAAAAACAGCTTAATTGGGCTTAAGCGGGTGATTAGCAGCTAGGCCCAAGGGGAATTTCGGGTTTAGGGGTATATAGGGGCTGATTAGGGTTAGAAAACATTTCTTTAGACATTTTCCAGCCGCCACTTTCATTCCTCTTGACCTAGCCATGGCCTCCACTCTCTAAATCTCTCTAAAACACCCAAAAATCACTTTCTAATTGAAGATTATGCTTAGCAAACATCAAATCAAGGAGTATTAGCACGAGAACTGAGGTAGAGCTGCTGTGTAAGATTGGGAACATCGCCAAATCAGAGAATATTTCAGTTTTGGGGTTTTAGTTGTGGCCAAGGTGAGTGATAGCATCGTTTTGACACTAATTACAGTTAATTAAGGGTAATTAGTGAAGATTAGCGAATTTATACACTAATAAATTCTGGAAAAATGTTTAGAAATTCTTAAATAATATTTCATGCCTCTGTTATAAAATTTAGACGATTTGGTTAAGTTTTACTAAGTATGTACTTAAACATGATTAAGAGGGACTATGGGAAAATATGAAGTTTTAGTCACTTTTGATCCCTTTTGATTCATTTGAATTGTTGTTTGCTGTTTGTGGTTGCTATTACATGTTGCTATGACTCTATGGTATGTTTTATGATTGATTAGAATAGTTAAATTGGTCGAAAACGTCGTCGAATGGCGTAGAAAGCTCGCTGGAAGGTTGCAGAAATGTGCAGGTCCCGAACCGGTTCGGATCGGAGCAGGGGTCGGATCGGGCTAGTGAACTGACCAAGGGAATCCGAACTGGATTGGGACTTGTCACATAGAAGACTTGGCAAAAAGGAAGGCCATTTCCTTAGAGTTGGAGTGGACAAGGGGATCGGATTGGAAGGGTAATGGAAGCCAGATCGGATCGGCTCAAGAATGGAAGGCTACGACTAGAGTAAGGCGAAGTGATCGGATCGGATCGGAGTAGATGGAAACGAGGGAGCTGATTGGAGAAGGAGCATGAGCTGGAGGAGGACAACACCCCGACCCGACCCGGAGGAGGACACCGACCCGACCCGGAGTGAAGCACCCGACCCGAATCGAATGGAAGATGACAAGGATGGAGGACCGACCCGAACCGACGCTACCGAACCGAACCGAGTTCTAGGACTGTTACTGCACGTCAACTTTTCTGAAGACCCACTCCAATTCGATCAAAACCCGAGATGCAAAGGAAGTCCAGATGAGAAGTTAGAGCTCAAGATTTAGATGGGAATCAATGAGTTCGCTTCATGGTTGGGCTTTGCTGCGGGGCGCGTGCCAAGGAGTTATCGACGTCTATAGCTTTGGACCACTATGGTAGGAGGTACGAAGGCGGATTCAGGGCCATTATGGCATCGGTAGAACCAAGGGCTACGACAAATGAAGTGGGTCATTGAAATGTTTGGTCATGACTCCAAGTGTTTGGCTTGGTCACAGCGGGGTTTCTACAAGTCGGGATTCGTCGTTACCTCATTTTGTCTAGTGTTCCAAAGTGGTAGATATCGTATACTTTACGCACTGAGTGAGAGACGTGAGGATGGTTGCTATGCTCGATTGTTTGACATACACACCCCACCCCCGTATTCTTACACTATTCATTATGGCACCTTAGAGCATTGTACGGTATGTGGTACTAACTCTTTGGTTGCAGGTCCAGGTTCAGGTATGGTTTAGTATACCTGTTATTATTCTGTTTAGATGCTTATCGCTCATACCAGGCTTTATGTCTGACCCAGAGTTTTATGTCTCTTCTTATTACTCTGGGTGCTCACACGAGCAGACTAGAGACAGGTTAGCTGGTGATGCACGGGTAGATGATCCGGAGACGAGCAGGAGGCTTCCACGTTATATATATAGTATTCTCCCTGTGTTGTTGAAGATCACTGCTTGGGCATTGGTGGTGCATCTTCTACTTTAGTTTCCTTTTGTTAGAGACAGTAAATTTGGAAAGTTGTAATAAGCTGTATTTGGATTTCCGCTGCTCTGATGTTGACATTGATTATTAGTTATCAGCTTATGCACTGTCTCGCCTGTTTTATGTCAAGTATGTTATTAGTATATTTTATCCTATGCGCTGTGAGACATTCTACAGGTTCCTCATTTAGTTCATTCCCTTCTCTTCTTTTCTTTCTTCTGACGACCGTCCCGTGCTAGTCGGGCATGTGTACAGCGCACTTTCGGAGGAAATGCAGGCTGGTGCGGGGCGGGCCATCACACTTGGTATCAGAGTTCCAGGTTGTGTAGTTAACCTAGGGAAGTTATCAGGGAGAGATAATATACGTATACGAGAGAGCGTATTTGTGATTATTTGGGTTTTCAAAAGCTATATATATATACTATTAGTAGTATAAGGATGAAGTCGTACTGCACTAGCACCACTATGGAGTCGTTAATCGTTTCCTTTTTCAGATTGACGATGAGCCGATATACTAGAGGTGCTGGTAGGGGAGCCAATAATGGGAATGCTGCTGACATGAGGACGATGTTCACTGACCTCATGAGAGAGATGCTTAGAGATGTGCAGAGGGCAGCTCCCAATGGTGGAAATGGTGGTGGTCCAATAGTGCAGGCGCCAAGAGTCGACTTCGCCAAGCTGAATAAGGATTATACTAGCCTTGGTGGGAAGCCGTTCCACGGAACGGAGTCGGCCACGGATGTTCAGGATTGGTTGGATAGTTGCGAACGTATCTTCGAGGATTTGGGTATCGAGGATGCAATGAAGAGAAAGCTAGCGTCCTGTCAGCTGCAAGGGCGGGCAATGAATTGGTGGAATGCTATAAAGGCAGCTACTCCCGAAGATCAGATTACTTGGGAACAGTTTAAGGCTCGTTTTAGTGAGAAGTTCATTCCGGCTGCTCAAAAGTCAATGCTGTTTAAGAAATTCTTGGAGCTCAAGCAGAATGGCAGAGCTGTCTCGGAGTATATTGCTGAATTTGACACTTTGTCAAAATATGGATTATCTCTTATTGATACTGCCGAGAAAAAGAATGAGAAATTCATAACTAGTTTGGATCAGTACTTGGGGGAAAAACTTATTAACCACATCGATGAGACATTTGAGTCGATTGTGGGGAAAGCGTTAAGATCAGAGAGCCTCTACCCTGAGTCGAAGACTGAGGTTGCATCCGCAGATGAGCCAAAGCCACAAGCTAGTGGTGGAGGCAAAGGTGGTTCCCAGAATAAGAGAAAGCAGAATCAGGCTAAGGATGGCCAGAAGAAAAAGAATAAGCAGGATGTGGAGTGCTTCAGCTGTGGTAAGAAGGGCCATTATGCTAGTAATTGTCGGGCCAAGCCAGCGGATAGGAAGTGCTTCAATTGTGGCCAATTGGGACATCACAAGGACAAGTGTCCACAGCCCCCTAAGGAAAAGCAAATGGTGAAAGCCTACGCTCTTAATGCTATTCCTTCTTCGTCGAATGCCCCAACAGCGGCGGAGAAGGGAAAGAATGTCGTCATTCAAGGTATGCTTTCTGTTTATGATGTTCCTGTTAGAGTTTTGTTTGATACCGGAGCTTCCAGTTCTTTCATATCTAGTGACCTGGTAGATAGGTTGGGATTGGAGCCCGAGATTGTCGATAGACCTTTAGTAGTGACGAACCCGATTGGCGGTTCGACTAGCCTTAGCATGATTTGTCGTAATGTGGTCTTATCGAGTCATGGATGCATGTTTGTTTGTGATTGCTTTGTTTTGGGCTTTACTGGGTTTGGCATTATTTTGGGAGTAGATTGGCTCCAAAGATACGGGGTGGTGGTAGACTGTGAGGGCTTGTTGGTGACAGCTAGAGCGGATGATGGGCGGAGGATAGTGTTTGGTGGTCTACCCAGTAAGGGGGTATTGGCTAGTTTTCTAAACTCCCTCGATATTCCGCATAGTGAGTTGTTAGGTTTGCCCATGGTTAGCCAGTATTCGGATGTTTTCGAAGAAGTGACCGGACTTCCACCACACCGAGAGATTGAGTTCCGTATTGATTTGGTAAAAGATGCCAGACCTATAGTGATGCCACTTCGTCGTATGGCACCAAGAGAGCAACGAGAGCTCGAGGTGCAAGTCAGCGATCTTTTGAAGAAGGGATTTATCAGAAGGAGTGTTTCTGAATGGGGAGCACCAATTGTGTTTGCTACCAAGGCGGATGGTTCCCTTCGTTTGTGTGTAGACTACCGCGAGTTGAATAAAGTGACGAGGAAGAACAAGTATCCTCTACCGCGGATAGATGATTTGTTCGATCAGTTGAGTGGCGCGAGAGTATTTTCTCAGTTGGATCTCGCGACAGGTTTTCATTAGCTTAGAGTGGAAGCTGAGAGTATAGCTAAAACGGCATTTCGGACGCCATCTGGATTTTATGAGTGGTTGGTCATGCCATTCGGGCTGACCAATGCCCCAGCATATTTTGTGGATCTTATGAATAGGGTATTCAGAGATCAGTTGAATAAGTTTGTCCTTGTGTTCGTTGATGATATTTTGGTCTATTCGAAGACAGAGGAAGAACACAAGGAACATTTAAGAATAGTGATGGAGGTGTTGAGAAAACACCAATTGAAAGCAAAGTTTTCGAAGTGTCACTTCTGGAAGAGGGAAGTGAGGTTCTTGGGCCATGTTGTATCAGAGAATGGTATTGCCGTGGACCCGGCAAAGGTGGCTACGGTACAGGATTGGCCTACGCCCAAGAATGCAACAGATGTAAGAAGTTTCTTGGGGTTAGCGGGATATTATCGTAAGTTTATCCAAGGTTTCTCCAAGATAGCAGCACCATTGACCCAGTTGACCAAGAAGAATCAAGCTTTTGTCTGGGATGAAAGGTGCGAGAATGCATTCAAAAGTCTAAAGGACAAGTTGACAAGCGCACCAGTGTTAGTCATTCCTAAAGGGGATGAAGAGATGACGGTATACACGGATGCCTGTGGTACCGGACTGGGTGCTGTATTGATGCAAGGCGGTAGGGTTGTAGCTTACGCAAGTCGGCAATTGAAACCGCACGAGAGAAGATACCCTACCCATGATTTAGAGTTGGTAGCGATCGTGTTCGCGTTAAAGATGTGGAGACACTATCTCTTGGGAGAAAGATTTGAGCTGTTTACAGATCATAAGTCGTTAAAGTATCTCTTCTCTAAGAAAGATCTGAATCTCCGTCAGCAGAGATGGTTAGAGTTCTTAGCTTCCTATGATTTTGACATCGCATACACACCAGGAAAGGGCAATGCGGTGGCTGATGCATTGAGTAGAAGACATGCCAGCTTAGGGGCTATGTTCCTTGAATGGAAGCAACTGGAGTTTATCGCGGGGTTTGATTTCAGACCAAAGTGCGAATTGGATCCAGAAATGTTAGCAAGTTTGACGATCAGACCCACTTTGAGTGAGCGGATCGGCTCTAGTCAGAGGGACGATCCTAACCTATTGGAAATCATCTCCAAGTTAGAGATGGGTATCGATGAGGAGATGAACAAGTATGGGCTTGATCGAGATGGATGGCTTAGAAAGAATGGAAAGCTTGTTGTACCCAATGTCAATGGATTGAGAGATGAAGTGCTTAGAGAATGTCATCACTCAAAGCTGACTATACACCCTGGTGGTAACAAAATGTATAGAGATATGAAGCAGACTTACTACTGGGAAGGAATGAAAAGAGACGTTGGGAAGTTTATATCCAAGTGCATGAATTGCCAGCTAGTTAAAGCCGAGCAAAAGAAGCCTAGTGGTTTGTTACAGCCATTAGAAATTCCCAAATGGAAATGGGAGCAAGTCTCGATGGATTTCATCGATGGTTTACCAAGGACTAGATTGGGACATGATAGCATTTGGGTGATTGTGGATCGATTGACTAAAAGCGCAAGGTTTATACCAGTCAAATCGACCAGAACGGCAGCTAAGTTAGCAGAATTGTATATGAAGTGGGTAGTGAGATTTCATGGAGTACCTAAAAGCATTGTGAGCGACCGAGACCCGTTGTTCACTAGTGGGTTTTGGAAGAGCTTACAAGAGGCTCTAGGGTCAGAGTTACATCTCAGTACTGCATATCATCCTCAGACCGACGGTCAGACGGAGAGGGTGAACCGTATTTTGGAAGATCTCTTGAGAGCATGTATATTGGATTTTGGTGGATCATGGGATGACCATTTGCATCTAGTAGAGTTTGCATATAATAATAGCTACCAATCCAGTATCGGTATGGCTCCGTTTGAAGCTTTGTACGGAAGACCGTGTAACTCACCATCATGTTGGATAGAGACTGGCGAGAAGTTTATGCTTGGACCAGATGTGGTGAGGGAAACTTCAGATAAAATCAAGACCATTCAACAACGGATGAAGGCTGCCCAAGATAGGCAGAAGAGTTATGCTGATAAGAGGAGAAGAGACTTAAAATTCTCCGTTGGCGACTTGGTGTTTGTCAAGATTTCTCCGTTGAAGAGCGTGATACGATTTGGCAGGAGAGGCAAGTTGGCACCAAGATTCATTGGCCCATTCCCTGTTCTCGAGCTAGTCGGGAATTTGGCATACAGAATTGACTTACCAGAGAAGATGACGGGAGTTCACAACGTATTTCATGTTTCCCAACTAAGGAAGTTCGTTCACGACTCAAATATGACTATTTCACCAGATCAGTTAGAGGACTTCGAAGTAGAACCCGAGGCGGTTGGGAACCGCAAGCCGGCCCGTATTGTCGAGCACGACATGAAGCAACTTCGAAGGAAGGCGGTGAAGCTAGTCAAGGTTTAGTGGGGCGAGGACGAGAATGATTGTACTTGGGAGACAGAGGAGAACATTAGGAAGACTTATCCGGAACTCTTTGCCTGGTAAGATTTTGACTTAGATTCAGTTTTCTGCATGCTAGGGTAGGCTTGTTTGTTTGTTTTGCATGTTTGATTGTTGAATATGGTTGTTAGGCATGCGGAATCTTTTGTATGTTTTGGGTTAAGGAATTTCGGGGACGAAATTTCTTAAGGGGGGAAGAGTGTAACGACCCGCATTCTACGCATCATAGGATCGTAGGATATTTATTTCTGTCACATACGAAGTCGTATGGTCATGTAACTTTGGGAGACGACTATTGGGGTCATTTCCCATGTTCATGATTTTTCCCGATTTTTAAATGACCATTTTACCCCTAGTTGGCACTGTTTTGGCCATAACTTTTGACTGGAAAGAAATTTTGACCTGAAACCACTTCCATTGGCTCCGGATGATGGTTTCTCTTTCCGTAGAGTGGTCACATTAGCCAAACGGACTCACCGTTTGGGAGATATGGCTGAAACAAGTTTCAGATGGTGAAAAACAGCTTAATTGGGCTTAAGCGGGTGATTAGCAGCTAGGCCCAAGGGGAATTTCGGGTTTAGGGGTATATAGGGGCTGATTAAGGTTAGAAAACATTTCTATAGACATTTTCCAGCCGCCACTTTCATTCCTCTTGACCTAGCCATGGCCTTCACTCTCTAAATCTCTCTAAAACACCCAAAAATCACTTTCAAATTGAAGATTAGGCTTAGCAAACATCAAATCAAGGAGTATTAGCACGAGAACCGAGGTAGAGCTGCTGTGTAAGATTGGGAACAGCACCAAATCAGAGAATATTTCAGTTTTGGGGTTTTAGTTGTGGCCAAGGTGAGTGATAGCATCGTTTTACACTAATTACAGTTAATTAAGGGTAATTAGTGCAGATTAGCGAATTTATACACTAATAAATTCTGGAAAAATGTTTAGAAATTCTTAAATAATATTTCATGCCTCTGTTATAAAATTTAGACGATTTGGTTAAGTTTTACTAAGTATGTACTTAAACATGATTAAGAGGGACTATGGGAAAATATGAAGTTTTAGTCACTTTTGATCCCTTTTGATTCATTTGAATTGTTGTTTGCTGTTTGTGGTTGCTATTACATGTTGCTATGACTTTATGGTATGTTTTATGATTGATTAGAATAGTTAAATTGGTCGAAAACGTCGTCGAATGGCGTAGAAAGCTCGCTGGAAGGTTGCAGAAATGTGCAGGTCCCGAACCGGTTCGGATCGGAGCAGGGGTCGGATCGGGCTAGTGAACTGACCAAGGGAATCCGAACTGGATTGGGACTTGTCACATAGAAGACTTGGCAAAAAGGAAGGCCGTTTCCTTAGAGTTGGAGTGGACAAGGGGATCAGATCGGAAGGGTAATGGAAGCCAGATCGGATCGGCTCAAGAATGGAAGGCTACGACTAGAGTAAGGCGAAGTGATCGGATCGGATCGGAGTAGATGGAAACGAGGGAGCTGATTGGAGAAGGAGCATGAGCTGGAGGAGGACAGCACCCCGACCCGACCCGAAGGAGGACACCGACCCGACCCGGAGTGAAGCACCCGACCCGAATCGAATGGAAGATGACAAGGATGGTGGACCGACCCGAACCGACGCTACCGAACCGAACCGAGTTCTAGGACTGTTACTGCACGTCAACTTTTCTGAAGACCCACTCCAATTCGATCAAAACCCGAGATGCAAAGGAAGTCCAGATGAGAAGTTAGAGCTCAAGATTTAGATGGGAATCAATGAGTTCGCTTCATGGTTGGGCTTTGTTGCGGGGCGCGTGCCAAGGAGTTATCGACGTCTATAGCTTTGGACCACTATGGTAGGAGGTACGAAGGCGGATTCAGGGCCATTATGGCATCGGTAGAACCAAGGGCTACGACCAATGAAGTGGGTCATTGAAATGTTTGGTCATGACTCCAAGTGTTTGGCTTGGTCACAGCGGGGTTTCTACAAGTCGGGATTCGTCGTTACCTCATTTTGTCTAGTGTTCCAAAGTGGTAGATATCGTATACTTTACGCACTGAGTGAGAGACGTGAGGATGGTTGCTATGCTCGATTGTTTGACATACACACCCCACCACCGTATTCTTACACTATTCATTATGGCACCTTAGAGCATTGTACGGTATGTGGTACTAACTCTTTGGTTGCAGGTCCAGGTTCAGGTATGGTTTAGTATACCTGTTATTATTCTGTTTAGATGCTTATCGCTCATACCAGGCTTTATGTCTGACCCAGAGTTTTATGTCTCTTCTTATTACTCTGGGTGCTCACACGAGCAGACTAGAGACAGGTTAGCTGGTGATGCACGGGTAGATGATCCGGAGACGAGCAGGAGGCTTCCACGTTATATATATAGTATTCTCCCTGTGTTGTTGAAGATCACTGCTTGGGCATTGGTGGTGCATCTTCTACTTTAGTTTTCTTTTGTTAGAGACAGTAAATTTGGAAAGTTGTAATAAGCTGTATTTGGATTTCCGCTGCTCTGATGTTGACATTGATTATTAGTTATCAGCTTATGCACTGTCTCGCCTGTTTTATGTCAAGTATGTTATTATTATATTTTATCCCATGCGCTGTGAGACATTCTACAGGTTCCTCGTTTAGTTCATTCCCTTCTCTTCTTTTCTTTCTTCTGACGACCATCCCGTGCTAGTCGGGCATGTGTACAGCGCACTTTCGGAGGAAATGCAGGCTGGTGCGGGGCGGGCCGTCACAGTACATCACCAACGGTTGGGATCAACAACCGTTTCCCGTATATATATGGGACGGCATTGATAGATTAAAAGAAGCAAATGAATATTCTCTAGATAGGTGATTATACACCCTACTTCGGTGCGACCGACTTAGCCATGCTGCCTGCCCGATTTCTGTCATTTACCGGTTGATGAGGCTTGAGGTTACGCTTTATCATCACATCAGATTCACTTCGAATGCCATATTGTCAAATCCATCAAAAATCACTAATTGACGTCTACAATAGTACATTACGTGTTAGCTAAAGAAGTGCCCTTCTCTGCTTCCACTCTTGGTACGTTTGAAGAAATCAATGTACATGACCTTTCTGGAAATACTCTGTCAGACATTCATCCATACAACTCATCCTGGAGCAGGATGAGCCGAAGGCACTATTCAGTACATCCATCTTAGGCACTGTTATCTAAGACTTATACAATAGCCCTTGCACTTTACACCGTCTTCAATTATCTTTGGCATATAGGATTCGCAATGCTTATGCCAATACAGAGTGGTTCTTTGGATAATAATCCAACCGGTCTCTCCATATTAACAAGGTTAAATGGTCAAAACATCGATAGTTTGTGATTTAACTATCAAAGAAAAACTCGTGTGCAAACAACGATATTATTTCCAAATGGAAATTATAACAATCAATCATCATTCAACATTTATCTCTTTAGTTCATTAATTCACTTATCTCCTGTTTCCCTATATTCTAAATCTCTTATTTTCTAATTTTTAGAAAATATACTTTATTAACAATGGAAATCATTTCCATTTCCTGTTTTCTATATTAGAAAACATTTCCGATTTCTTATTTGTAAAACATTTCCAAAGTTCCTTCATTAGATTTAAACAGATGTTTTAAATAAACATCGCTATGCCAACTCAAACTATTTATTTAATTCACTTAACCATCATTCACTATCAAACCTTACCATTCCTTAGTTAAGAAGGAAGTCAATCAAGTTGGGGTATAATTACCTCTCAGACCTTAACTAAACAATGTTATAACTTCAAAATAGTAACAGTTTATCTTTTAAACCTTTAACAACTTCTTTACGTAACTCTTAGATTCAATTTACGAATCCACTTCTTTATTGAAAACATAGATTATAACGATAACGTTATAATCCCTACTTTCGCAATATCAAACTTCAATTACAACCTTTATTCCTTAATTCGAATAATTAAACCTAATCATAATTTACTAGTGTATATTCTTGATTTAAAAACCGGAAAGTAAATATTACTTTCCGGAATTCGATATAATTGAATTCGACGTATAATTCTCTTTCGAGTAATCTCTATTTGATTAACTCTTCTTCGAATATCCTATATTCGATTATCTCTCTTCGAATAACTTATATTCGAAATCTCTATCTTTCGAATAAACTATATTCGATCTCTTCCTTTCGAATACGCTATATTCGATAATCTCCCTTCGATTAACTAATCGATAACTCCTTTCGATTAAACAATAATCGATAACTCCTTTCGATTAAACTATAATCAATAATCTCCCTTCGATTAACAAATCGATAACTCCTTTCGATTAAACTATAATCGTTAACTTCTTTAACTCTATTCGAATAACTATATTCGACTAACTCTATTTAACTCCATTCGAATAAACTATATTCGGCTAACTCTATTTAACTCTATTCGAATAACTATATTCGACTAACTCTATTTACTCCATTCGAATAAACTATATTCGGCTAACTCTATTTAACTCTATTCGAATAACTATATTCGACTAACTCTATTTAACTCTATTCGAATAACTATATTCGACTAACTCTATTTAACTCCATTCGAATAAACTATATTCGACTAACTCTATTTAATTCTATTCGAATAACAATATTCGACTAACTCTATTTAATTCTATTCGAATAACTATATTCGACTAACTCTATTTAATTCCATTCGCTTGACTCTAGATCGCAGCGATCACAATGGTTACGCCTGATTCCCTCAGGAAACATCCGACCGTCGTAGGCTATTTACAGCCCTGCGAATTACGCTAGCAGTCGTGCTAAATGGCATCTTATTTGGATTAACTCTAATTGATTAACTCTAACTGATTAACTCTACTAGTTAACTCTAACTGATTAACTCTACTGGTTAACTCTAACTGATTAACTCAAATCGATTAACTCTATTTGACTAACTCGACTCGACTAACCCCTTTCGAATAACATATCCGATTAACTAACTTCGAATACCATATTCGATTACTTACTTTGAATACCATATTCGATTAACTAACTTCGAGTACCATATTCGATTAACTAACTTCGAATACCAAAGTTGATTAACCTACTTCGAATACCATATTCGATTAACTACTTCGAATACCATATTCGATTAACCTACTTCGAATACCATATTCGATTAACTAACTTCGAATACCATATTCGATTTCTCCTTTTTATAACGTTTATCCATTTTAAAAAGATCCCCTTTTAAGTAACGGTTCTTCACTTTATAAATTTTCTTTTAATATCGGTTTCCTTTTTATAACTTCTTTTCATTTACTAAATATTCCCTTTTCAATTCTATTTGTAAATGGTTTACAAATATTTCCTTTTTCTATTTTATTCTATTGGAAAATGGTTTGCAAATATTTCCTTTTCAAATTTGTTCTTAAAAATATTCTAACTCCTTAAATTCTTGGAAAAATTCGCCATAACCTCCTTTGTATCGGAAGCATCGGGAAAATCCCCAAACCCGCCACACAGGCCTTTCCATTCAAAAAGAAAATGGTTTGAATTTATTTCCTTTTTAAAATATCTCCTATTTATAAATATTCCTGTTTATAAATATTCCTGTTTATAAATATTCCTTATTTATAAATATTCAAATTTATAAATATCTCTTATTTATAAATATTTCATTTATAAATATTTTATTTTCACTATCACTTTGAAAATTCCCTTACCAACATCCCGTATGTTATGGTATCCCATCATATAAAATCACGATGATAAATAACGTTCAACCCCATATAATCAACAACAGATTATATATCACATCATATAACAGAATATATGAACAAAACAGTATTATAAATATTTAGGAACCAGGTTGGGTCCCTCCAACCTTTTTCCCTGCATCACGGATGTTAGACAACACGATTAACATCAATATCAGTTCAGTACGGATTATTCTGATAAGCAGAATCAATATATATATATATATATATATATATATATATAATTTCAACCAACTGACTAGCAGTTCAATCAATCAACCAACACACAGCAATCCACAGATGATTAACAGTTCTAAAAATACATTATAAAAATATAACTGTTCAGAGTTGGTGAGTTTTACTCACATTGGACGATCATCGTTAATAACGATAACCATCGCTTGATTCAGACGAACAATTTATTTTGCTATAAATTGTAACGAGCTCCGATGGACTTCCAGTCGGTTCCATGGAGTAGTGTCCATCCACACGATCCTAACGGATCTGACCGTTCGAAATTCTGATCACGTGTGATAAAGTTATTAATTTTACAAGTTATAAATGGTTTAAACTAAACAAAACTAATTAAAATTGCCATTGGGCCTTACTGTTTGAAATTCGGCCCATTCCCACTTGCTAAACCCACATTCCTCTTTACTCCATCTTCTACAGTATATCCCTTTTTCACCCCTGTTTGATTCTGATTCCAGAAATTTTAGCTGGCCATTTCAAACAAATAATTCAATCATTTCTTTTTGTTCCTCATGCCACCCTTTTACACAGCTCGACCACCCACTGATCCACATCTCTAATGCTACTCCTTCTTCCCAGTACACTTTGCGCACCCAGCTCCTTCCAAAAGGCCATGGCCGACACTTTGAACCTCCACCTCTCCTCCTTTAACTGCACAGACATTTGCCAACTTTTTCACCTGTACACCCACACTACACCACCGTACCATCTTCTCATAGTACACACCACGCAACAGTGAACCCCACTTCTCTTTTATTCTTCCTACAATCGACCCAATGAGTCTGCCTCGTATTCCTTTCTCCAAACAAATAGACAAGAACCCGTACCACTTAAACTCCTCACCGTCATGAAGTTCACTGACCCGTCCACTAAAGCCATCCAGCCTCTCCAAACTCCATCTACTTAAAACTCCCTCCATATCTCGAGCTGACCTTGCTGGTAATGCTTTCCTGGCTCCCCTTCAATCGACGTCGACCGTTAGCCCTAGGTAACAACGGTCATGAGACAGCAAGCGAATTTGTCATCGCATCCAAAAATAAGCATACCCGAATGAAGAACCAATTACGAGGGTTTCGAATATACTTGTATTGGATTTGATAAATTTTTCTTTGGATTTCTAGAATTTTTGGAAGAGGATTTAGTTGCGTTTCTTGGAGAATGAGTGGCGGCTGGAGAAAGGTATTGATCAGGTAAAGAAAAAGTTAGGGTTAGAAGAGTTAGGTGTTGTATTTATAGGATTATTTAAATAGTTTTATATTCATTAACTGTTTGTACTTGTCATTAAAATTTCCTATCACCACACACGATATCAAAAAATCACGAAACTGGACAGGTAGCTAGAGTTCGACATTACGGTCCCAACGAAACTGGTTTCATCGAATTCCGACTTCATATGCTCACACAGCGTATTTTTAACTGTCAGAATATCGAGTGTTTTACACTCTAGAAATTCGTACGGCCACACAGTAACTCTAAAAATCACGAAACTTGGAATTTAACAATAATTTGATGTTGTGGATCTAACAAAATTAGTTTCGTCGAAAACGGAGTTTGTTTGCAAAACTGGCTATTTTTAAAGCTCTAATTGAACCATTTTAAATATATAAATATATTTAAAATAATTCAATAAATATTTATAATTGAATAATATCGTATATATTCACAATAGAATATACCACAGCTCCTAAATATTCATATATGGATTTATAGCTCGATATTCCAAATCCATATTATATCGATATTCAATTTATATTAAAATTCCTTTTATAAATCGTTATAAATTATAAAGGAATTCCATAGCGACTTTTCTAAAATTTGATTTGGACGTAAATCAAAATCTACACGACGAAATCCCGATTTTTCTCTTCCATTAGAAAACTATTATCTAATCGGTCCTGACGGTTCTTGTTTCACAGAAATCCGACTTAAAACGGACCCTGTATATTCAGTTGAAGTTCAAATCGCCAAATAGCGAACTGCAGCGGCATTTCAAGCTCGTTTATAAATATATTATGAACTATACGTTCAACTGTCGTTTATATACTATATTCGTTATTCTAATTCCATTACAAACTGAATTATATAAATTTGAATTGCCCAGTTCACATTCATTTGTCAATTCACTATTTCTGATTATTTCTGAATTAAATATATTATTCTATTTTATAATATTAATTAAATATTCATTTTTATTTAATTCAGGTCGTCGATATTGCCAAAACGATGTTTAAATAATTAAATAAATTAATTATTCAACAGCTAAAAATGCCGGTCATTACAATCTTTCCCCCTTAAAATAATTTCGTCCTCGAAATTGCTAACGTAGGGGACGACCCTATCTACTGGGTAAAAATTTATCTGTTTACCTCTTATTGCCAGTTTCAACTGAACCAATTAATATCGACTAAAATATTAATTTATTCCGACTAACTAAATTTTCAAAAATTCTGAAAATTTTCTAACACCTTAACTTTTCAAAAAAAATTCGCCAGCACCTCCTTTGTACTGGTCAATAACTCAAACTCCAACTCGCCTCTCTGGGCCATCTCAAACCCAAAAGAAAACAAAACAGCCAAGCGGCTTGCCCAAAACGGCTCATAAATTCCAAACTCATATAGAATATAAACTTGTACCTTTTTGTCGGGCATATCAACTCTATCACTTCCATATGCAATCAGCTCAGCATATTCTAATGTTATCCCAATCAAACTCAAACCACGTTTATCTCAAACTAAATCATTTGGTTATATCTAAGTCGAATTCCATTCCAACTCCAATCTCAAAATTTAAACTCTCAACCTTTCAAATAAATTTCGTTCAGGATTATTCTCAAACCACATCCAGTCTTATTTAACTTAGTTCAAGTTAAATTTCAATTTATCTTTACCATCTCATTTTATTTAACTTCATTAGTTAAATTTTAATTCCAGAACTTAAATTCCTGCATTTTCTTTCAAATCAATTTGAAATCATAATGCCAATTCAAAACATTTGAATTTCTAAATAACTTGTTTTCTCAAAACAATTCAAAACAAAACCTTTGGTAGTAATCCGTCACTTAGAACTCAAAAATGAACACTGATGATGTCGCGATTCATCATCAGAATCTATTTTCCAGCTATCGAAGTGAGTTCAATACTATATCACCGTCTATTTGAAAAATGTTTTCAAAATCTCCCAAGAACTTAAAATTTCCTTATTTTAATTCCAATCTGATTTAAATTCAGATTTAATTCATCGTATTTCATATACTTTACTTATATGAATTCTGATTAGTTATTTATAACCATTTCACCTTTTTATAATCTTACTCGATTATAATCACAACCAACACAACCAATATACTATATTAATTTCAAAACATACTATGTCGGTTCATCGTATTCAAGTGTTTATAAAACTCCTACCGATACAGTGGATCAAACTGATCGACCAGAATTTATAAGCCACTCAACCAATAAATCTCCACAATATAAAACCACTTTATATTAACTAACAAATACGCACTCGTATATATACACTCAAATTCAGTCTAGGATATTACTAATCCTATCTCTACCGAGTCACGCCACAGAGCCAAGGTAATTCGTTTAACTTAAGCTCTGATACCAACTGTAGTGACCCGAAAATCCGGTCCAATTTGAGCTGACAAAAAACACAAGTCCAACCCCAAATTAAACTGGAAAACAGGAAACTAATAGAAAGAAGATAGAGGGTGAGAATAGATAAGGTAGAACTAATAGAATAGAAGAAGAAGAAGAACATCATCATCAGAGTAAACACGAATCTCACAGCGGAACGAATAAAATATAACATAACTTTTGAAATACAAACAGTTATATATACAATAGCACTTATCAGAGTGCAACACTTACAACAACAGCGGAAATAATAATAGCCATAGAATCTTGAAGCCTCCCCTACCAAAGGGACATGTAGGAGTTAGAATCTCCCGTTCGCCACCTAACGAAAAGCGAGAACCCCCTATCATGCGACACATGCCTAAGCACGCAACATGGACTGGTGTGAGTAAAACAGTTTAAAACAGTTTGAAAAAGTAAACGATATCTCATAAGACCACGCCGCATAACAGAACGGGTTTTTCCCTTATGAGAATCCAACAACTTTGTAAACAATATCATTCTGATATTATAATAATGTCTATATACAATTAGATAACAATCTAGCAGAAACACTTTCATCTCACGTTCTACAAATATAGTATACAATCAAAACCGCAAGCACATATTGGGTAATGGATTTCCAACTATGACAAGGTATGGAACCACCTTCCGATCAGTGTACTCTAGGAATGATACATTGGAGTTCAACAAGAACATCTTGTAACTCAGCCACACATGACTGACCACTCATTTCGCTTGAGTGTATTGAATGTACATCACCAACGGTTGGGATCAGCAACCGTTTCCCGTATATATATGGGACAGCATTGATAGATTAAAAGAAGCAAATGAATATTCTCTAGATAGGTGATTATACACCCTACTTCGGTGCGACCGACTTAGCCATGCTGCCTGCCCGATTTCTGTCATTTACCGGTTGATGAGGCTTGAGGTTACACTTTATCATCACATCAGATTCACTTCGAATCCCACATTGTCAGATCCATCGAAAATCACTAATTGACGTCTACAATAGTACATTACGTGTTAGCTAAAGAAGTGCCCTTCTCCGCTTCCACTCTTGGTACGTTTGAAGAAATCAATGTATGTGACCTTTCTGGAAATACTCTGTCAGACATTCATCCATACAACTCATCCAGGAACTGGATGAGCCGAAGGCACTATTCAGTACATCCATCTTAGGCACTGTTATCTAAGACTTATACAATAGCCCTTGCACTTTACACCGTCTTCAATTATCTTTGGCATATAGGATTCGCAACGCTTATGCCAATACAGAGTGGTTCTTTGGATAATAATCCAACCGGTCTCTCCATATTAACAACGTAAAATGGTCAAAACATTGATAGTCTGTGATTTAACTATCAAAGAAAAACTCGTGTGCAAACAACGTTATTATTTCCAGATGGAAATTATATCAATCAATCATCATTCAACATTTATCTCTTTAGTTCATTAATTCACTTATCTCCTGTTTCCCTATATTCTAAATCTCTTATTTTCTAATTTTTAGAAAATATACTTTATTAACAATGGAAAACATTTCCATTTCCTGTTTTCTATATTAGAAAACATTTCTGATTTCTTATTTGTAAAACATTTCCAAAGTTCCTTCATTGGATTTAAACAGATGTTTTAAATAAACATCGCTATGCCAACTCAAACTATTTATTTAATTCACTTAACCATCATTCACTATCAAACCTTACCATTCCTTAGTTAAGAAGGAAGTCAATCAAGTTGGGGTATAATTACCTCTCAGACCTTAACTGAACAATGTTATAACTTCGAAATAGTAACAATTTATCTTTTAAACCTTTAACAACTTCTTTACGTAACTCTCGGATTCAATTTACGAATCCACTTCTTTATTGAAAACATTGATTATAACGATAACGTTATAATCCCTACTTTCGCAATATCAAACTTCAATTACAACCTTTATTCTTTAATTCGAATAATTAAACCTAACCCTAATTTACTAGTGTATATTCTTGATTTAAAAACCGGAAAGTAAATATTACTTTCCGGAATTCAATATAATTGAATTCGACGTATAATTCTCTTTCGAGTAATCTCTATTTGATTAACTCTTCTTCGAATATCCTATATCCGATTATCTCTCTTCGAATAACTTATATTCGAAATCTCTATCTTTCGAATAAACTATATTCGATCTCTTCCTTTCGAATACGCTATATTCGATAATCTCCCTTCGATTAACTAATCGATAACTCCTTTCGATTAAACTATAATCGATAACTCCTTTCGATTAAACTATAATCGATAATCTCCCTTCGATTAACAAATCGATAACTCCTTTCGATTAAACTATAATCGATAACTCCTTTAACTCTATTCGAACAACTATATTCGACTAACTCTATTTAACTCCATTCGAATAAACTATATTCGACTAACTCTATTTAACTCTATTCGAATAACTATATTCGACTAACTCTATTTACTCCATTTGAATAAACTATATTCGGCTAACTCTATTTAACTCTATTCGAATAACTATATTCCACTAACTCTATTTAACTATATTCGAATAACTATATTCGACTAACTCTATTTAACTCCGTTCGAAAAAACTATATTCGACTAACTCTATTTAATTCTATTCGAATAACTATATTCGACTAACTCTATTTAATTCTATTCGAATAACTATATTCGACTAACTCTATTTAATTACATTCGCTTGACTCTAGTTCGCAGCGATCACAATGGTTATGCCTGATTCCCTCAGGAAACATCCGACCGCCGTAGGCTATTTATAGCCCTGCGAATTACGCTAGCAGTCGTGCTAAATGGCATCTTATTTGGATTAACTCTAATTGATTAACTCTAACTGATTAACTCTACTG
This sequence comes from Allium sativum, assembly GCA_030737875.1. NCBI lineage: Eukaryota > Viridiplantae > Streptophyta > Magnoliopsida > Asparagales > Amaryllidaceae > Allium > Allium sativum. The sequence continues at coordinate 738,696,838 of CM060909.1, read as the reverse complement.
GTTAACTCTAACTGATTAACTCTACTGGTTAACTCTAACTGATTAACTCAAATCGATTAACTCTATTTGACTAACTCGACTCGACTAACCCCTTTCGAATAACATATCCGATTAACTAACTTCGAATACCATATTCGATTACTTACTTCGAATACCATATTCGATTAACTAACTTCGAGTACCATATTCGATTAACTAACTTCGAATACCAAATTTGATTAACCTACTTCGAATACCATATTCGATTAACTACTTCGAATACCATATTCGATTAACCTACTTCGAATACCATATTCGATTAACTAACTTCGAATACCATATTCGATTTCTCCTTTTTATAACGTTTATCCATTTTAAAAAGATCCCCTTTTAAGTAACGGTTCTTCACTTTATAAATGTTCTTTTAATATCGGTTTCCTTTTTATAACTTCTTTTCATTTACTAAATATTCCCTTTTCAATTCTATTTGTAAATGGTTTACAAATATTTCCTTTTTCTATTTTATTCTATTTGCAAATGGTTTGCAAATATTTCCTTTTCAAATTTATTCTTAAAAATATTCTAACTCCTTAAATTCTTGGAAAAATTCGCCATAACCTCCTTTGTATCGAAAGCATCGGGAAAATCCCCAAACCCGCCACACAGGCCTTTCCATTCAAAAAGAAAATGGTTTGAATTTTTTTCCTTTTCAAAATATCTCCTATTTATAAATATTCCTATTTATAAATATTCCTATTTATAAATATTCCTTAGTTATAAATATTCAAATTTATAAATATCTCTTATTTATAAATATTTCATTTATAAATATTTTATTTTCACTATCACTTTGAAAATTCCCTTACCAACATCCCGTATGTTATGGTATCCCATCATATCAAATCACGATGATAAATAACGTTCAACCCCATATAATCAACAACAGATTATATATCACATCATATAAAAGAATATATGAACAAAACAGTATTATAAATATTGAGGAACCCGGTTGGGTCCCTCCAACCTTTTTCCCTGCATCACAGATGTTAGACAACACGATTAACATCAATATCAGTTCAGTACAGATTATTCTGATAAACAGAATCAATATATATATATATATATATATATATATATTTATATATATATATATATAATTTCAACTAACTGACTAGCAGTTCAATCAATCAATCAACACACAACAATCAACAGATGATTAACAGTTCAAAAAATACATTATAAAAATATAACTGTTCAGAGTAGGTGATTTTTACTCACATTGGACGATCATCGTCAATAACGATAACCATCGCTTGATTCAGACGAACAATTTATTTTGCTATAAATTGTAACGAGCTCCGATGGACTTCCAGTCAGTTCCATGGTGTAGTGTCCGTCCACACGATCCTAACGGATCTGACCATTCGAAATTCTGATCAAGTGTGATAAAGTTATTAATTTTACAAGTTATAAATGGTTTAAACTAAACAAAACTGATTAAAATTGCCATTGGGCCTTACTGTTTGAAATTCGGCCCATTCCACTTGCTAAACCCACATTTCTCTTTACTCCATCTTCTACAGTATATCCCTTTTTCATCCCTGTTTGATTTCGATTCCAGAAATTTTAACTGGCCATTTCAAACAAATAATTCAATCATTTCATTTTGTTCCTCATGCCACCCTTTTACACAGCTCGACCACCCACTGATCTACATCACTAATGCCACTCCTTCTTCCCAGTACACTTTGCGCACCCAGCTTCTTCCAAAAGGCCATGGCCGACACTTTGAACCTCCACCTCTCCTCCTTTAACTGCACAAACATTTGCCAACTTTTTCACCTGTACACCCACACTACACCACCGTGCCATCTTCTCACAGTACACACCACGCAACAGTGAACCCCACTTCTCTTTTATTCTTCCTACAATCGACCCAACGAGTCTACCTCGTTTTCCTTTCTTCAAAAAAATAGACAAGAACCCGTACCACTTAAACTCCTCACCGCTCTTCACGAAGTTCACTGACCCATCCACTAAATCTATCCAGCCTCTCTAAACTCCATCTACTCAAAACTCCCTCTTTATCTCGAGCTGACCTTGTTGGTAATGCTTTCCTGGCTCCCCTTCAATCGATTTAGACCGTTAGCCCTAGGTAACAACGGTCATGAGACAGCAAGCGAATTTGTCATCGCATCCAGAAATAAGCATACCCGAATGAAGAACCAACTACGAGGGTTTCGAATATACTTGTATTGGATTTGATAAATTTTTCTTTGGATTTGTAGAATTTTTGGAAGAGGATTTAGTTGCGTTTCTTGGAGAATGAGTGGCGGCTGGAGAAAGGTATTGATCAGGGAAAGAAAAAGTTAGGGTTAGAAGAGTTAGGTGTTGTATTTATAGGAGTATTTAAATAGTTTTATATTCATTAACTGTTTGTACTTGTCATTAAAATTTCCTATCACCACACACGATATCAAAAAATCACGAAACTAGATAGGTAGCTAGAGTTCGACATTACGGTCCCAACGAAACTGGTTTCGTCGAATTCCGACTTCATATGCTCACACAGCTTTAACTGTCAGAATATCGACTGTTTTACAGTCTAAAAATTCGTACGGCCACACAGTGACTCTAAAAATCACGAAACTTGGAATTTAACAATAATTTGATGTTGCAGATCTAATAAAATTAGTTTCGTCGAAAACGGAGTTCGTTTGCAAAACTGGCTATTTTTAAAGCTCTAATTAAACCATTTTAAATATATAAATATATTTAAAATAATTCAATAAATATTTATAATTAAATATTATCGCATATATTCACAGTAGAATATACCACAACTCCTAAATATTCATATATGGATTTATAGCTCGATATTCCAAATCCATATTATATCGATATTCAATTTATATTAAAATTCCTTTTATAAATCGTTCTAAATTATAAAGGAATTCCATAGCGACTTTTCTAAAATTTTATTTGGACGTAAATCAAAATCTACACGATGAAATCCCGATTTTTCTCTTCCATTAGAAAACTATTATCCAATCGGTCCTGACGGTTCTTGTTTCATAGAAATCCAACTTAAAACGGACCCTGTATATTCAGTCGAAGTTCAAATCGCCAAATAGCGAACTACAGCGCCATTTCGAGCTCGTTTATAAATATATTATAAACTATACGTTCAACTGTCGTTTATATACTATATTCGTTTTTCTAATTCCATTACAAACTGAATTATATAAATTTGAATTGCCCAGTTCACTTTCATTTGTCAATTCACTATTTCTGATTATTTATGAATTAAATATATTATTTTATTTTATAATATTAATTAAATATTCATTTTTATTTAATTCAGGTCGTCGATATCGCCAAAACGATATTTAAATAATTAAATAAATTAATTATTCAACAGCTAAAAATGCGGGTCATTACAACTCGCGTCTCTTTGCCAACAATTTTCACTGGCTCCCTTCTCACTGCTAAGCTAGGGGTAATCTCCAAATCTTGTTGTGCTGCTTCCTCTACAATCAAGTCTGGATCATGTACATGCTTCCGAAGCTGAGACACATGGAATACATCATGCACCCCTGGCAATCAGTTAAGCAACTGCACCCTATAAGCGAGAGTTCCAATCCTTTCGGGAATATGAAATAGACCAATGAATCTCCGCGCCAACTTCCCAGTTTTCCCAAAATGAATTACACCTCTCAATGGGGAAACCCTCAGGTATACACAATCACCAACAGAGAATTCTAAATCCCTTCTTCGTGAGTCTGCATAGCTCTTTTGTCGGCTATGAGCAGCCAGTAGTCGCTTCTTAATAAAATCAACTTTATCTGATGCTTCACGAATCATGTCGGGACCCAATACTAACCGATTTCCTGGTTCTACCCAACATGTGGGAGATCTGCATGGTCTGCCATATAATGCTTCAAATGGTGACATTTGCAAGCTTGTTTGGTAACTGTTATTATAAGAGAACTCAACCAAGTGCAAGTGATCTTCCCAAGACCCGCCAAAATCAAGTATGCATACTTGCAACAAGTCTTTTAATATGCGATTTACCCTCTCAGTGTGGCCATCTGTCTGAGGATGATAAGCGGTGCTCAGATTCAACTTTGTCCCCAGCTCCTCTTGGAATGCTTCCCAGAATTTGCTAGCGGATATCGGATCATGATCATTAACAATGCTACTGGGGACTCCATGTAGTCTGACAATCTCTCTGAAATAAAGCTACACCAGACTTCGAGCTGTTCTATTAGATCGGACAGGAATAAAATGGGCGGTCTTCGTGAAACGATCTACAATCACCCATATACCGTCATTGCCTTTTCTGGTTCGGGGAAAGCCATCAATGAAATCCATAGAAATTTGGTCACACTTCCAACTTGGAACCTCTAGCGGTTGCAACAATCCTGCAAGCTTCTGTTGATCGCTTTTGACTTGCTGGCCAGGTGGAACATCTAGCAACATATATATAAATGTCTGTCTTCATTGCCTTCCACTAGAATGTGCGCTTAAGATCGTGATACATCTTGCTTACTCCTAGATGGATGCTAAGTTTAGATTTGTGACATTCATCTATAACTTCTCTTTTGAGCTCAGGACTATCTGGCACACATATTCGCCCTTGCAGTCTAAGAGTCCCCTTGTTGTCAATTTGGAAGCTTGAAGCTTCGCCCTTTCGAACTCGCTCGCTAATCATCTGAACAAACTTATCGTCTTTCTGAAGAGCAGCGATCTTATCCATTAATGCAGGCGTGATGATAAGACTGGTAATGATAAGATTGGCGCTGTCCGCATTCTTCCTGCTGAGCACATCGGCTACAACATTGGCTTTCCCTGGAGTATATAAGATGTCCAGGTCATAGGCTGCAAGAAATTCTAACCAACGTTGCTGCCTCAAATTTAAGTCTTTTTGGCTGAACAGATACTTCAAGGATTTATGATCAGTATATTATTCGAACTTCTCACCCAAAAGATAGTGCCGCCATATCTTTAAAGCAAACACAATGGCCATCAACTCAAGATCATGAGTGGGGTACCTTTTCTCATGCAGTTTCAACTGACGGCTAGCATATGAAACTACTTTGCACCTTTGCATTAACACCGCACCAATACTCTCAATAGAAGCATCAGTATACACCGTCAAATCTTGGTTGCCATCGATAATGGTTTATACGGGAGCAGTGGTCAACCTCAGTTTTAGCTCTTGGAAAGCTGCCTCACACTCGGGTGTCCAAATAAACTTTGTATGCTTCTTAGTCAGTTTCGTCAATGGATAAGATAACTTCGAAAAGTTTTTAATGAATTTCCGATAATAGCCAGCCAATCCTAAGAAACTTCTGACTTCTGTAGGAGTGCTAGGCTGCTTCCAATCTTGAATGGCTGAGATCTTGACTGGGTCTACTGAAGTGCCTTTCTTTGATACAACATGACCAGGGAATTTCACTTCTTCTTTCCAGAATATACATTCTGAGAATTTTTCTTCCAGCACATTTTTTCTCAGAATATCCAAAACTTCCTTCAGATGCTTTACATGCTCGGTAGTGGATTTAGAAAAGATTAAGATATCATCAATGAAAACCAACACAAATTTATTCAAGACATCCCGGAATACTCTGTTCATCAGATCGACAAAGTAAGCAGGAGTGTTACATAAGCCGAATGGCATTACTAGCCATTCATAGAATAAGTCTGGCCCTCTGAAAGCTGTCAAAGGAACACTTTCTTCGGTAATGCGCAATTGATGAAAACCTGTAGCTAGGTCCATTCTAGAGAATACTCGCGCTACATTAAAGTGGTCCAATAGATCATCAATACGCAGCAATGGATATTTATTTTTTAGCGTTTGCTTATTGAGGTCACAGTAATCCACACATAGCCTGAGAGTACCGTCTGACTTCGGGAAAAACACTACTGTTGCACCCTAATTTGAGAAGCTAGGCCTGATCAGACCCTTCCACAAAAGTTGTTTAGTTTGATTGCTCAGCTCCTCTTTTTCTTTCAGCGTCATTCTCCGAATAGGATGCACAACGGGCCTTGAATTCGGAACTAAGTCAATCCTGAAGTCGATTTCTCTACACGGAGGTAAGCTATCAACTTCTTCGAACACATCCACATAATCTTTGACAACAGGGATATTCTCAATAGAAGTAGGAGTGACTTCTAGGGAAGACCAAAATTTTTTCCTATTTGTTGCTGAGCCGTGACGTGGTATAATAATATCTCCGAGATTCATTTTAACTTTGAAAATTCTTTTGGCACATCTAACCTCGGCCTCATGTTTTGTTAACCAGTCCAGCCTATGAATAATATCGAATTCAGAAAAATTCATCACGATCAGATTAAAAGGAAACCGGTAAAAAGAATAGGAGATGGGTACTTTGCAGAATAACCCGAGAACAAGAGAACCTCCTATCGGATTATGGAGACTAACTGATTCTTTAAGATTTGTTTTCAAATTTAACTTTTTAATTGTGCTGCTAGAAATGAAACTACGTGATGTACCAGTATCAAATAATATGGTAACAGGAATATTCTTAATGGTAAGAGTACCTCCCAAGACATCAGGTTTACCTTCTCCTTCGGAAGAAGCTGGTGTAGCCGCTCCATCATATACATGAGCCACCTCATATTTCTTCAGCAATGGATAATTCTTGATAAGATGCCTGGCACGTGGCAATTAAAGCATTCCCTGGTGTCATGAGAATTCTGATCGCGATTCCGACTGGGTCTAGACTCATTCCTTCTCGACCTTTTTAGAGCTCGGCATTCGTAATCAAAGTGTCCCATCTTCTGGCAATTAAAGCATCTCACCTTGACCTTCTTACTCCCTTGAGGTTTAGCTGCTGAAGAGTTGCTCACCTCAGGCTTCTTGTCAGGCTGCTTCCACTTGTTGTTATTTTGATTCTTCTCCCTATCTTGCTGCGAATTCCTGTCATTTTCTTCATATCGGCAAGCCGTCTCGACCCCCTCATTAAATGGAAGCTTAATGTGTGCTGTCACTATGTTCAAATACTTCCTGGAAAGGCCATTAATGAATCTCTTATTCTTTTGGAAGGGCTCCTGAATTTATTCAGGAGCATAACGTGAGAGCTCTTCAAACTTACGCTCATACTCTGAAACAGTCTTATCTCCTTGCTGCAAGTTGGCAAACTGATTGTGAAGACGCTCTACTTCTTACGGAGGAATAAATTTCTCGTTAAAGAGTTCCTTGAATTTGTCCCAAGACATGTCGGCCTCATTATTTCCAATTATGACCGTCTCCCACCAATTCTGAGCCTCATCTTTCAATAGCCACGATGACATAAAACACTTGTGGTGGTCTTCAAGTTCTAAGCCTCCAAATATCTTCTCGTAATCCTTGAGCCATGCCAGAGCTCCAATCACTGTCTCTCGCCCTATGAATGACACGCCACCTAAATTCCTGAATTTCTTCGCTACCTTTTCTAGGTCAAAAGGCTGTGGGGGTGGAAGTGGTGGTGTTACAGCCTTAGGAATGGGCTGCCCCTGAGCAGTGGGGGTTTCACCCCTACCCGGTTCTCTAGCTCCTCCTCTGCCTCGGGATCTTGCTCTAGTGCTCATTTTCAGTCAGTTTTGTACCACCAAGGAAAGAGTTTGTAATGACCCGCATTTTTAGAGATGAAATAATTAATTTATTTAAATAGTGTTTTAGAGAATACAATGGTCGATAATTAAATAATGGTGAATATTTAATTAAAATAATAAATTAAATAATATATTTAATTCAGAAATAATCAGAATTATTAGAAATCACAATATTCTGTGAACGGGGTCATCCCTAAGATTTAACTCAGCCTAGAGTTGAATTATATTGATGAATATATTCAATCGACGACAGTTTGAACGTATAATTATAATATAATTAAAATAGAGCTTGAAATGGCGTTGCAGTTCGCGATTTGACGATTTGAACTTCAACTGGATGTATAGGATTCGTTTTAAGCCGGATTTTTGCGAAACAAGAAACGTGTGGAGCTGGTGGAGTATATCTTTCTAGTGGAAGAGAAAAATCAGGATTTCGTCGTGTAGATTGTGAGTTGTGTCCAAATCAAATTTTAAAATAGTGGCTATAGAATCGTTTATCGACCGTAATGGTTTATTCGATATAACTAGATACCAATTTCGAATTTAGACAAGGTTCTTTTAGGAAATAGTGATAATTAAATTTTTAGAAAATTTTAGAAAATTTTAATTAATTAAATAAACAACTTTTTGGTTGGAGTATTTTGCACCCTGTAATCAACATTTTGGGGTTTTAAAAAATGAGTTAATCTACCGGTATTTTTATATTTTTGAAATCGTGGTACCTTACTGGTCACAACGGTAATTTCATGTCAGTCCATGGACAAGCAGAGTTTCGTATAATGGGGTACTCTAAAGTGTAAAACAAATATCTCCTATCCATTTCTATTTCTTTGATCAAACAACAGTACATGCTTCATCCTCTCAGCCACGATTCAGTGAGTGGAAACCGAACATCCACGTTTCAAATTATTCCCTATAAAATAACTTAACCCTTTAAACCTAATTCATTTCCCTAGGTCAAAAAATAAATCCGCCGCCACTAAATGATTCAACAGAAAAAACCCGAAGCTTGAAAATCAAAAAAAAAAAAAAAATTCTATGAAAAATCTATAAACCACCAAAGTGATACATTCCGATTCAGCATCCAAGGAGCTTCAGCTCCGTTGTTTTCTTTGTGGATTTCAAATCAAAGGAAGGAATCCGCGATTCAAAGCGTGGAAGGGAAGGACAGTTATCGAATTCGGGTTTGTGGTTGGATCTGGCCTCGGTTGTGGGAGTTTGGCAGGATTCGGTTTGCAAAAGCGTCGCTGCTCCAGGACAACGTGAGGTGTTATAACGAACGGAACTGCACCGAGTTCTGTGCAGATGGTATGGCAAAAATGAGATTGTGAAGAGGAATATTGTGGTGGAGTTTTTAGGAGAATTGGTGGAAGTAGAGGAGGAGCGCAGCTTTGGGTGTTCGGTGTTGAGAGGAGCAGGTACTGTCGAGTTTAACCGAGGAGGAAACAGTTGAGGAATGAGCGGTGGTATTGAGAATGGGAAATGGGCCGGGTGAGAGAAGAAGGTGGGCCGACGTTTTGTTAAAAGAGTAAAGGCCCAGGTGGAAGTAAAAATCGAAGTGTTTGAATGGCATTGGACATTATGCTGGGGCTTTGCGTTTTGAAGAGGAAAGGATGAAAGGGGTCACGTGAGTGGGAGAGGCACATACGACGTCAGGTTCGAGAACCGTAAGCTGCGTTGGAACCATATGGACGAGAGCAACACAATGAGACTGACTGGAAGTCCATCGGAGCTCGTTACAATTTATGGCGAAATAAATTGTCCAACTGAGTCAAATAACGCAAACCGTTATTTAACGATTAATGCGTCAATCTGAGTAAAACTCACCAACTCTGAACAGTTATATTTTTATAATGTATTTTTAGAACTGTTAATCATCTGTTGATTGCTGTGTGTTGGTTGATTTATTGAACTGCTAGTCAGTTAGTGAAAATTATATATATAATTATATAATATATATATATATATAAACCGTTAAATATTTATATATTGATTTTGCTATCAGAATAATGTATATTGAACTGAAAGTGATGATAATCATATTGTGTAACATCTGTGGATGTAGGGAAACAGGTTAGAGGAATCCGACTGGATTCCTCAATAGTTATTTTATTGTTTTTCATATATTGTTATATAATGTGATATAAAATCTATGGGCGATTATATGTGCTTGGACGATATTGAACATCGTGATTTGATATGATTGAATACCATAACATACCGGAATGTTGATAAGGGGATTTTCAAAGTGATATTGAAAATAGAATATTTATAAATTGGAATATTTATAAATAAGAGATATTTATAAAGTGGAATATTTATAAATAAGAAATATTTGTAAATTTGAATATTTATAAATAGGAGATACATAGAAAAAGAAAATAATTTCAAAACATTTTCTTTTAAGTGGAAAGGCCTGTGTGGCGAGTTTGGGGATTTTCTCGATGCTCCCGATACAAAGGAGGTTATGGCGAATTTTCCTGGGAATTTAAGGAGTTAGAATATTTCAAGAATAAATTTGAAAAGGAAATATTTGTAAACCATTTACAAATAGAATTGGAAAGGGAACATTATAAAAAGGAAATCATTTTTAAAGTGTAGAACCGTTATTTAAAAGTAAATCTTTTCAAATGAATAAAACGTTGTTAAAAAGGAAATCTTTATAAAGTGAATAAAGTTAATCGAATATAGACATTCGAAAGGAGTTAAATCGAATATGGTATTCGAAGGGAGTAAATCGAATATGTTATTCGAAAGTTAGTAAAACGAATATGGTATTCGAAGTTAGTTAATCGAATATGGCATTCGAAGTTAGTTAATCGAATATGGTATTCGAAAGGAGAAATCGAATATGGTATTCGAAAGGAGAAATCGAATATGGTATTCGAAGTTAGTTAATCGAATATGGTATTCGAAGTTAGTTAATCGAATATGGTATTCGAAGTTAGTTAATCGAATATAGACATTCGAAAGGAGTTAATCGAATATGGTATTCGAAGTTAGTTAATCGAATATGGTATTCGAAGTTAGTTAATCGAATATAGACATTCGAAAGGAGTTAATCGAATATGGTATTCAAAGTTATTTAATCGAATATGGTATTCGAAAGGAGAAATCGAATAAGGTATTCGAAGTTAGTTAATCGAATATGGTATTCGAAAGTTAGTTAATCGAATATGTTATTCTAAAGGGGTTAGTCACGTCGAGTTAGTCAAATAGAGTTAACCAGTTAGAGTTAACCAGTTGGAGTTAATTAGTTAGAGTTAATCGATTAGAGTTAAAACGAACTAGAGTTAATCAAATATAGTTATTTGAGACAGAGTTAGTCAAACATAGTATTCAGGGTAAGTTGCCATCTTGTACGACTGCTAGCGTAATTCGCAGGGCTGTAAATAGCCTACAGCGGTCGGATGTTTCCTGAGGGATTCAGGCGTAACCATTGTGATCGCTTCGATCTAGAGTCAAGCGAATGGAGTTTAATCGAATATTAGTTATTCGATAGGAGTTAATCGAGTTGATAAATAAGTTAAGTTAAATAAGTTGAGTTGATCGGGCGGTTCGACCAAGTTAGTCGAGCCTAGTTAATCGAATCGAATTGGTCGAACCAAGTAAGTCGAGTTAAGTTAGTCAAGTTAGTCGAGCCTAGTTAATCGAATCGAATAGGTCGAACCAAGTAAGTCGAGTTAAGTTAGTCAAGTTAGTCGAGCCTAGTTAATCGAATCGAATTGGTCGAACCAAGTAAGTCGAGTTAGTCGAGTCAAGTTAAGTTAGTCGAGTTAAGTTCGTCGAGTTAAATAAATCGATGTTATTTTCATCGAAAGGAGTTATCGATGTTAGTTTCATCGAAAGGAGTTATCGATGTTAGTTTCATCGAAAGGAGTTATCGATGTTAGTTTCATCGAAGGGAGTTATCGATTATAGTTTAATCGAAGTGAGATTTTCAAATATGAGATATTTGAAAAGGAAGAGTTATCGAATATTAGTTATTCGAAGAGAGATTATAGAATATCGTTTATTCGAGAAGGAGTTAATCGAATATAGGTTATTCGAAGAAGAGTTAATCAAATAGAGATTTCTCGAAGAGAGTTAATCGGCAAATTCGATTATATCGAATTCAGGAAAGTACTTATACTTTCCAGTGTTTAAATAGAGATTTATTTATTTATAAATAAATAAGTGTTAGGTTAATTATTCACTAATAAGAATAGAAGTTATAATTGAAGTTAGATAATTCGAAAGGAGGGTTTATAACGTTATCGTTACAACCAATGTTTTAAATATAGAAGTGGATTAGTAAAATTGAATCCGAGAAAGGCGTAAAGAAGTTGTTAAAGATTAATAGATAAACTTGGACCATTTCGAAGTTATTACGTTGTTCAGTTATGGTCTGAGAGGTAATTATACCCCAACTTGAGTGACTTCCTTCTTGACTAAGAAACGGTAAGGTTTGATCGTAAAGGAGTTTTGGAAATGTTTTCCAAATGAGAATCAAAAATGTTTTCTGATAAAAGAAAAATAAGAATTTAGAATATAGGGAAACAGGAGATAAGTAAATAAATGAACTAAAGAGATTTATGTTAAATGATGTTTGTTCGATATAATTTCCATTTGGAAATAATATCGTTGTTTGCACACTTGTTTTTCTTTGATAGTTAACTCACCGACTATCGAAGTTTTGACCATTTTAACGTTGTTAATATGGAGAGACCGGTTGGATTATTATCCATAGAACCACTCTGTATTGGCATAAGCGTCGCGAATCATATATGCCAAAGATAATTGAAGACGGAGTAAAATGCAAGGGCTGTTGTATAAGTCTTAGATAACAGTGACTAAGATGGATATACGGAATAGTGCCTTCGGTTTGTCCAGTCCCAGGACAACTTGTATGGACGAACGTCTGACAGAGTATATCCAATGGATCGCGTAAGTTGATCTGTTCAAACGTATTCATGTTTGGTGGCGGAGGAATTCGTTTCTCTTAGCTGTATACCCGTGTTATTTTTGGATAAGTCAATTTGTGATTTGGCGGGTATGACGATGTGACATTCTAAGTGAATGAGGATGACTTGTATGAATGAATGTCTGACAGAGTATTTCCAGAAAGGTCACGTACATTGATTTCTTCAACCGTACCAAGAGTGGAAGCGGAGAAGGAAACTTCTTTTAGCTGACACGTAATGTATGGTTGTAGACGTCAATTAGTGATTTTCGATGGACCTAACAATGTGGCATTCGAAGTGAATCTGATGTGATGATAAAGCGTAGCTTCTAGCCTCATCAACCAGTAAATGACAGAAATCGGGCAGGCAGCATGGCTAAGTCGGTCGCACCGAAGTAGGGTGTATAATCACCTATCTAGAGAATATTCATTTGCTTCTTAAATCTATCAATGTTGTCCCATATATATACGGGAACGATTGCTGATCCCAACCATTGGTGATGTACATTCGATACACTCAAGCGAAATGAGTGGTCGGTCATGTGTGGCTGAGTTACAAGATGTTCTTGTTGAACTCCAGTGTATCGTTCCTAGAGTACACTGATCGGAAGGTGGTTCCATACCTTGTCATAGTTGGAAATCCATTTTCCAATACGTGGTTGCGATTTTGATTGTATACTATATATGTAGAACGTGAGATGAAAGCGTTTCTGCTAGTTGATATCTATTTGTACATAGACATTATTATAATATCAAAAGGTTTTTGATATAAAGATATTTTGGATTCTCATAAGGGAAAAACCCGTTCCGTTCTGCGGCGTGGTCTTATGAGATATCGTTTACTTGTTCATATACCTGTTTAAACTGTTTTACTCACACCAGTCCCATGACTGACCCGGAGTTTACTTTGTTGTTTTCCCTAAACTCTTGGGTGCCTAAATTTGTACGGGCAGTCAAGTAGTCGGGATTTGCAGATACATTGAAGAGCTGGAGCAGGAGGCTTCAGAATCATATAGCTATAGTTTATTTCCGCTGTGTTGTAAGTGTTGTACTCTGATAAGTGCTATTTTATACATAACTGTTATATTTCAAAGTTATGTTATATATTATATGTTATTTGTTCCGCTGTGAGGTTTGTGTTACTCTGATGTTGTGTTCTTTTTCTTCTTCTATTCTAAGTTTCTATCTTATCTATCCTCACCCTTTATCTTCTTTCTATTAGTTTTCTTGAATTTTCAGTGCAATTTGGGGTTGGACTTGTGTTATTTGGTCAGCTCAAATTGGTCCGGATTTTCGGGTCACTACATTTGGTATCAGAGCTTAGGTTAAGAATTACCTTGGCTCTATGGCGTGACTCGTTAGAGATTGGGTTAGTAATACCCTAGATTGAGTTTGAGTGTATATATACGAGTGAACGTATTTGTATTTGATATAAAAATTTGTTTTATATTGTGGAGATTCATGGGTTGAGTTGTTTATGAGTTATGGTCGATCAGTTTTATCCACTGTATCGGTAGGAGTTACTAAACACTCGAATACGATGGGTCGTCACGATATGTTTTGAAAAGAGGGTAAACTAAAATAGGTTTACCCAAGGTATATCTTGATATAGAGAAGATATATATATATGTATCAAAATTATAATATATTGGATATATGGTTGTGTAACGGCTGGAAATTTTCGACTCCTCGAGAGTCGAAAATTCCGCGACGTTAGTGAAAGAATTTAGAAGGTGAGAAAGAAAAGATAGAACTAATAGAATAGAAGAAGAAGAAGAAGAACATCAGAATCATCAGAGTAACACGAATCTCACAGCGGAACGAATAACATATAATATATAACATAACTTTGAAGTAAACAGTTATATATATACAATAGCACTTATCAGAGTACAACACTTACAACACAGCGGAAATAACTATAGCTATAAAATCTTGCAGCCTCCTGCTCCGAGCTCTCCAAGTATATATGTAAATCCCGACTACTTGACTGCCTGTACAAATTTAGGCACCCAAGAGTTTAGGGAAAACAACAAAGTAAACTCCGGGTCAGTCATGGGACTGGTATGAGTAAAACAATTTAAAACAATTGAACAGGTATATGATATCTCATAAGACCACGCCGTGAATACGGAACGGGTTTTTCCTTATGAGTATCTAAACAACTTTGACAAGCAATATCATTGTGATATTATAATAATGTCTAAGTACAAATAGGTATCAATCTAGCAGAAACGCTTGCATCTCACGTTCTACATACATAGTATAAAATCATAAACCGCAGGGCTCTTATCGGAGAATGGATTCCAACAGACAAGGTATGGGAGCACCTTCTGAATAGTGTACTCTAGAGGTGATACACTCAGGGTTCAACAAGAACGTCTTGCAACCCGGCCACACATGACCGCTCACTCATTTAGCTTGAGTGTCGCGAATATATTGCCACCACGGTTATAGGCCATCAAACCGTCATCCGAAGATACAGAATCAAAAAGAAGTATAAATATGAATATTCTCTAGATCAGTGACAAGACACCCTGCTTGGGGATGACCCAACTAGCCATGCTGCCTAGCCCAACTTTTGTTAGTTCCCGGTGTGAGGCTAGAAGCTACGTCTATCTTCAGAACATCTGATCACCATTCACTTTGAATGCCACATCGTCATACCCGCCAAATCACAAATTGACTTATACAAAAATAACACGGGTATATAGCTAAGAGAAACGAATTCCTCCGCCACCAAACGTGAATACGTTTGAACAGATCAACTTACGCGATCCATTGGATATACTCTGTCAAACCTTCTTCCATATACGTTGTCCTAGGACTGGACAAACCGAAGGCACTATTCAGTATATCCATCTTAGTCACTGTTATCTAAGACTTATACAACAGCCCTTGCACTTTACTCCGTCTTCAATTTATCTTTGGCATATATTGCTCGCAACGCTTATGCCGATACAGAGTGGTTCTTTGGATAATAATCCAACCGGTCTCTCCATATTAACAACGTTAAAATGGTAAAAACTTTGATAGTCTGTGATTCAACTATCAAATGAAAACATGTCGGTGTACAAACAACGATCTTATTTCCAAATGGGAATTCGATCGATCAATCATCATATGTTCATATTTCCTTATTTCATATATTTAGAAAATATATGTTATTAATCATTGGAAAACATTTCCATAGCTTATTTTCACATCACTATTATTTCGCAACTATCAGTCCCTAACTGTAACTAGTATGAGAACAATTCTCTAAGTATCAATCCGGAAGGTCGAAACCAACATCAGATCGTCACTTAGAAAACCGTTCAACTTACCCTCTCCAGTCAGTTTCTGAATTTGCTTAACTCTATTTCTTAAATTCTTATCATGAAAACATTTCATTTTCTATGTTTAGAAAACATGTCTGACTATATTTGGAAAACGTTTCCAAAACTCATTTACGGATTTCCAATGGACGTTGTATAAAACATCGTTACGCTTAATCCATTAATCGCTTATTCCTTAACTTTATTCCTAATCAACCTTTTAGATCGAACCACAACTATTCCTTTGTCAATTCTGAAGTCAATCAAGTTGGGGTATAATTACCTCTCAGACCTTAATTGAACAACGTCCTTTACTGTGAAATAGATGAAGCTCATCACTCACTTTTTACAATCATCTGTTTATGCAAATTCTCGGATTCAGGTTACGAATCCACTTCTTAAATGACAACGTTTGATTATAACTATAACGTTATAATTCCTACCCCCAAAATATCTAACCTAAATTATGAATTTATTTCCTAACTCGAATAATTTAACAGACACCTAATTTCTAAATCAATAACTAAATCTTGATTTAAACCCTGGAAAGTAAATAGTACTTTCCTAAATTCGCTATAATCGAATTCGACGTATAACTCTCTTTCGAGTAATCTCTATTTGATTAACTCTTCTTCGAATAACCTATATTCGATTATCTCTCTTCGAATAACTCATATTCGAAATCTCTCTCTTTCGAATAAACAATATTCGATCTCTTTCTTTCGAATATGCTATATTCGAAAATCTCCTTTCGATTTACTAATCGATAACTCCTTTCGATCAAACTAAAATCGATAACTCCTTTAACTCTATTCGAATAACTAATATTCGACTAACTCCTTTGGATCGACTCATTTGATTAACTCCTTCGAATAAAAAATTCGAATAACTTACCTTCGAATAACCAATATTCGATTTACTCTAACTCGATTAACTTAATTCTAATCGATTTACTCCATTTCGATTCAACTTAATTCAAATCGATTAACTTAACTCAAATTGATTAACTCCTTTCGAATAACTAAATTCGATTTAACTCTAATTGAATAACTAATATTCAATTAACTCTTACGTGTTTAACTCTATTTGAATAAGTAATTCAAATCACTCTAATGTGTTTAACTCTATTCACATATCAAATTCGAATAACTCATTTCGAATAACTAAATTCGATTAACTCTTTTAACTTTACTCGAATAACTATATTCGATTAACGACTTCTTTCGAATAACTATATTCGATTAACACTTCGACTAACTCCTTTGGATTAACTAACTTCGAATAACTCCTTTGGATTAGCTAACTTCGAATAACTCCTTTGGATTAACTAACTTCGAATAACTCCTTTGGATTAACTAACTTCGAATAACCAATATTCGATAACTACTCTTCGAATAAATAATATTCGGTAACTCTTCTCAAATGAATAACATTTGATTTCTCCACTCGAATAAACTATATTCAATTACTCTTCCCTCGAATACACTATATTCGATAACTCTACTTCGGATAAGTGATATTCGACAACTCTACTCGATTAACTCTACTTGATAACTCTAATTGATCAACTCTAACTGGTCAACTCTAACTGGTCAACTCTAACTGGTCGACTCTAACTGGTTAACTCAACTGGTTAACTCTAACAGATTAACTCTAACTGGTTAACTCTAACTGGTCAACTCAACTGGTTTAACCTAACTGGTTAACTCTAACTGGTTAACTCTAACTGGTCAACTCAACTGGTTTAACCTAACTGGTTAACTCTAACTGGTTAACTCAATTAGTTAACTCTACTGGTTTAACCTAACTGGTTAACTCGTTTTGATTAACTGAACAAATCCACTTAGTTTAACTTAGCTAATTCACGTTGATTAACTCTAACTGATTCACTTAGTTTTACTCAACTAATTCACTTCGATTAACCACTTAGTTAACTTAACTAATTCACTTCGATTAACAACTTAGTTTAACTTAACTAATTCACATCGATTAATCACTTAGTTTAACTTAACTAATTCACTTTGATAAATCACTTAGGTTAACTTAACTAATTCACATCGATTAATCACTTAGTTTAACTTAACTAATTCACTTTGATAAATCACTTAGTTTAACTTAACTAATTCACATCGATTAATCACTTAGTTTAACTTAACTAACTTGCTTTGATTTACTTAACCAATTACTTTGTTTACCTCGACTAACTTTGCTTTGGTTAACTTATGGTTTTTAACACATCATCTAAGAACGATGAATATTTGTCCAAACACGCATAATCACAACGGATTATATACATCACATTATATGTCACAATATATAAATCACAGTAAAAATAACTGTTGAGGAATCCAGTTGGATTCCTCCAACCTATTTCCCTGCACCACAGATGTTAGACAATACAACAACATCGATTTCACTTCACTGTGAAATATTCTGATAGCAGAATCAACATATGACTATTTAACGGTTTTTATATATACGTAAATATATATATATAATCTCTACTATCTGACTAGCAGTTCAATCAAACAGCCAACACACAGTCAAACAGTCAAACAGATAATATTTTAACAGTTCTAAGAATACACCGCGAAAATAAAACGGTTTAGAGTTTGTGAGATTTACTCACCTTGGACGATCATCGTCAATGACGATAACCATCTCTTTATTCAGCTGGACAATTTATTTTGCTATAAATTGTGACGGACTCCAATTGACTCGCGGTAAGTTCCATTGCGGAGTGCTCGTCCATACGATCCTATCGGATCTTTTTTCGCTGAATTCCGTCTACGTATGACCCAGTTATTAGATTTACAATTTATACGCTTTAATTAAATAAACAAATAAACTTGGATTAAAAGTAGTGGGCCTCACCCCCTTTATAACCCGTCGGCCCAACCAACACAAGCCCAGACCCACCCTAAACTACTTCTCCCCCAAATTCGTAAAACCCAAAATACTCCAGACATCCAAATGGCCGAACTTCACTCGCCGTTCTCCCTCTTCCAAGCGATCGAACCCAAAACGAACAACACCTCCAAAATCTCCTCCCAATGCTCTTCAACTCCTGGTGTTCAACGTCCAACTCGCGCCTGTCATCTAGCTCGCGACCTGCTGTTCGTCGATGTTCGGTTACAGGCATAGATCGACATCTATTTCGACGGAAATCCACCACAAGTACATACAAGCTGCTAAATCACCTGCTGAGATCGAAAACAACATCCAATTCGATCCTCGCTGCTTGTGTTAGCCTATAAACTTAACCCTAGCTCCACAGTGTATATTTCCAGCGAAGAAAGGAAGTTCGAACCCATGGATTCGACTACCAGAACGTGGCGAATGCTTGCAGGATCTCATAGCATATCGATTTTAGATTTATCGTATTTCTTTTGATTTGTTTTGGATTTATTTTCTCACGTTGGAAATGAATTGGGTAGTTATATAAGCTGTGTTTGGTAGGTGTTGTTTGTGGCTGAGGAGAGAGGTTGCGTGGCATTCCCTTTGGCCAGGAAAAATGTTGAGATATTTTATTTATGATTCATTCATTTTATTCATTCGATTTTTCCTTTATCTCTGGTCCTTAAAAATCTCTGTGACCACATACGGTACCCAAAAATCACCAAACTGGACATGTAGCTAGAGCTTGACATTATGGTCCCAATGAAACTGGTTTCATCGAATTCCGACTCCGTATGCTTACACAGCGTATTTTCAACTATCGAAAAACTGACTATTTCTCACTCTAAAAATCCGTACAGCCACACACTGACTCTACAAATCACCAAACTTGGAATCTAACAACTATTTGACATTGCGGATCCAACAAAACTGGTTTCGTCGAATTCCGACTTCGTATGCAAAAGTGGCTATTTTTAACGCTCTAAATAACCTATTTAAATATATAAATATATTTAAATATAAATAAATTTAATATTTAAAAATAAATATTCTCGTCTATATTCACAGTGGCATACTATACAGCTCAGATAAAATCCTATATATATATATATATTTACAACTCGATATTACATCGTCAGAGTTACATCGATGGTCGATTTCTATTTAAATCACTATTTAAAATATATTTAAATCGTTATGGTAAGGGCGCTGCATTTCTGATATTTTGATTTGGACGTAACTCAAAATCTACACGATGAAATCCCGATCTCTCTCTTCCACTAGAAAGATATACTCCACCAGCTCCACACGTTTCTTGTTTCACAGAAATCCGATTAAAAACGGACCCTGTATACTCAGTTGAAGTCTAAATCGCCAAATAGCGAACTGCCGCGTCGTTTCGCGCTCTATTTTAATTATATTATAATTAGTACGTTTTAACGTCGATTATTAAATCGATTCGTTATTCAAATTCAATTCTAAACTGAATTAAATATTTTAGCTGATCCAATTCACACAGTATTGTGAATTCGGTGATTTCCGATTATTTCGACATTATAATATATTATTACATTATTTATTTTAATTAAATATTCAATATTAATTAATTCAAGTCATCGATATCGCCCAATCGATATTTAATAATTAAATAAATTAATTATTCGACAGCTAACAAAACGCGCCATTACAGGTTGTTATTATAATCGAGTAAGATTATAAATATAATGGTTATGTAAATAATCGATCAGAATTCATATAAGTAAAGTATATGAAATAAGATGAATTAAATATGAATTTAAATCAGATTTGGAATTTAAAATAAGGGAATTTTAAGTTCCTGGGAGATTTTGAAATGTTTTCAAAATGAAAGTATTCAGTAATGGTTTTGAAAATGATATAGTATTGAAATCGCTTGGGTCACTGGAAAATAATTCCGATGATGACTGCTCAGTATCATCGGTGTAATTTTCGAGTTTCTAATTGGTGGATTACTACCAAAGATATTGATTTGAATTGTTTTGAGAAAACAAGTTGTTTAGAAATTCAAGGGTTTTGAATAGGTATTACGATTTCAAAGTGATTTGAAATTTTATCCAGGAATTTAAGTCCTGGAATTAAAATTTAACTAATGAAGTTAAATAGATGAAGATGGTATAAATGAATAAGTAAACTGGAATTTAACGTGAACTAAGTCAAATGAAACTGGAATTGCTTAGTGAATAATCTGGAATGGAATTGAGTGATGAGTTAAGATTTGGAATTTGATATTGAGGTTCGAATGAATTTTGATTTGGATTTGAGGATATGAACTGATCGGAATTTGATTGAGATAACACTGGTACATGCTGAGTTGATAGCATATGGAAGTGGTAGAGTTGATATGCCAGACAAAAAAAGGTACCAGTTTATATTATATATGGCTCTGAGATTTTGATGAGCCGAATTGGCAAGCCGCTTGGCTGTTTGATTTTCTTTTGGGTTGAGAAGGCCTAGAGAGGCGAGTTGGAGTTTTACCGATAGGGCTGTACAAAGGAGGTGCTGGCGAAATTTTTCGAATGTTTAAAGTGTTAGAAAATTTTTAGAATTTTTGAAAATTTTAGTTAGTCGGAATGAATAAATATTTTAGTCAATATTAATTGGTTCAGTTAAAATCAGAAATAAGGGGTAAACAAATCTTAGGAATTCCAATAGGTAGGGTCGTCCTCTAACTTAGCAATTTCGAGGACGAAATTATTTTAAGTAGGGAAGAATGTAATGACCCGCATTTTTAGAGATGAAATAATTAATTTATTTAATTATTTAAATAGTGTTTTAGAGAATATAATGGTCGATAATTAAATAATGGTGAATATTTAATTAAAATAATAAATTAAATAATATATTTAATTCAGAAATAATCAGAATTATTGAAAATCACAATATTCTGTGAACGGGGTCATCCCCAAGATTTAACTCAGCCTAGAGTTGAATTATATTGACGAATATATTCAATCGACGACAGTTTGAATGTATAATTATAATATAATTAAAATAGAGCTTGAAATGGCGCTGCAGTTCGCGATTTGGCGATTTGAACTTCAACTGGATGTACAGGATTCGTTTTAAGCCAGATTTCTGTGAAACAAGAAACGTGTGGAGCTGGTGGAGTATATCTTTCTGGTGGAAGAGAAAAATCGGGATTTCGTCGTGTAGATTGTGAGTTGCGTCCAAATCAAATTTTAAATAGTCGCTATAGAATCGTTTATCGACCGTAATGGTTTATTCGATATAACTAGATACCAGTTTCGAATTTAGACAAGGTTCTTTTGGGAAATAGTGATAATTTAATTTTTAGAAATTTATAGAAATTTTTAATTAATTAAATAAACAACTTTTTGGTTGGAGTATTTTGCACCCTGTAATCAACATTTTGGCGTTTCAAAAAATGAGTTAATCTACCGGTATTTTTGTATTTTTGAAATCGTGGTACCTTACTGGTCACAACAGTATTTTCATGCCAGTCCATGGACAAACAGAGTTTCATATAATAGGGTACTCTAAAGTGTAAAACAAATATCTCCTATCCATTTCTATTTCTTTGATCAAACAACAGTACATGCTTTATCCTCTCAGCCACTATTCAGTGAGTGGAAACCGAACAGCCACGTTTCCAATTATTCCCTATAAAATAACTTAACCCTTTAAACCTAATTCATTTCCCTGGGTCAACAAATAAATCTGCCGCCACTAAATGATTCAACAGCAAAAACCCGAAGCTTGAAAATCAAAAAAAAAAACAATTCTATGAAAAATCTATAAACCACCAAAGTGATACATTTCGATTCAGCAACCAAGGAGCTTCAGCTCCGTTGTTTTCTTTGTGGATTCAAATCAAAGGAAGGAATCCGCGATTCAAAGCGTGGAAAGGAAGGACGGTTATCGAATTCGGGTTTGTGGTTGGATCTGACCTCGGTTGTGGGAGTTTGGAAGGATTCGGTTTGCAAAAGCGTCGCTGCTCCAGGACAGCGTGAGGGGTTATAACGAACGGAACTGCACCGAGTTCTGTGCAGATGGTATGGCAAAGATGAGATTGTGAAGAGGAATATTGTGGTGGAATTTTTAGGAGAATCGGTGGAAGTAGAGGAGGAGCGCATCTTTGGGTGTTCGGTGTTGAAAGGAGCAGGTACTATTGAGTTTAACCGAGGAGGAAACAGTTGAGGAATGAGCGGTGGTATTGAGAATGGGAAATGGGTCGGGTGAGAGATGAAGGTAGGCCGACGTTTTGTTAAAAGAGTAAAGGCCCAGGTGGAAGTAAAAAATCGAAGTGTTTGAATGACATTGGACATTATGCTAGGGCCTTGCGTTTTGAAGATGAAAGGATGAAAGGGGTCACGTGAGTGGGAGAGGCACATACGACGTTGGGTTCGAGAACCATAAGCTGCGTTGGAACCGTATGGACGGGAGCAACACAATGAGACTGACTGGAAGTCCATCGGAGCTCGTTACAATTTATGGCGAAATAAATTGTCCAACTGAGTCAAATAACGCAAACCGTTATTTAACGATTAACGCGTCAATGTGAGTAAAACTCACCAACTCTGAACAGTTATGTTTTTATAATGTATTTTTAGAACTGTTAATCATCTGTTGATTGTTGTGTGTTGGTTGATTTATTGAACTGCTAGTCAGTTAGTGAAAATTATATATATAATTAATATATATATATATATAAACCGTTAAATATTTATATATTGATTCTGCTATCAGAATAATGTATATTGAACTGAAAGTGATGATAATCATATTGTGTAACATCTGTAGATGCAGGGAAACAGGTTGGAGGAATCCGACTGGATTCCTCAACAGTTATTTTATTGTTTTTCATATATTGTTATATGATGTGGTATAAAATCTGTGGGCGATTATATGTGCTTGGACGATATTGAACATCGTGATTTGATATGATTGAATACCATAACATACCGGAATGTTGATAAGGGGATTTTCAAAGTGATATTGAAAATAGAATATTTATAAATTGGAATATTTATAAATAAGAGATATTTATAAAGTGGAATATTTATAAATAAGAAATATTTATAAATTCGAATATTTATAAATAGGAGATACATAGAAAAAGAAAGTAATTTCAAAACATTTTCTTTTAAGTGGAAATGCCTGTGTGGCGAGTTTGGGGATTTTCCCGATGCTCCCGATACAAAGGAGGTTATGGCGAATTTTCCCGGGAATTTAAGGAGTTAGAATATTTCAAGAATAATTTTGAAAAGGAAATATTTGTAAGCCATTTACAAATAGAATTGGAAAGGGAACATTATAAAAAGGAAATCATTTTTAAAGTGTAGAACCGTTATTTAAAAGTAAATCTTTTCAAATGAATAAAACGTTGTTAAAAAGGAAATCTTTATAAAGTGAATAAAGTTAATCGAGTATAGACATTCGAAAGGATTTAAATCGAATATGGTATTCGAAGGGAGTAAATCGAATATGTTATTCGAGAGTTAGTAAAACGAATATGGTATTCGAAGTTAGTTAATCGAATATGATATTCGAAGTTAGTTTATCGAATATGGTATTCGAAAGGAGAAATCGAATATGGTATTCGAAAGGAGAAATCGAATATGGTATTCGAAGTTAGTTAATCGAATATGGTATTCGAAAGGAGAAATCGAATATGGTATTCGAAGTTAGTTAATCGAATATAGACAATCGAAAGGAGTTAATCGAGTATGGTATTCGAAGTTAGTTAATCGAATATGGTATTCGAAGTTAGTTAATCGAATATAGACATTCGAAAGGAGTTAATTGAATATGGTATTCGAAGTTAGTTAATCGAATATGGTATTCGAAAGGAGAAATCGAATATGGTATTCGAAGTTAGTTAATCGAATATGGTATTCGAAAGTTAGTTAATCGAATATGTTATTCTAAAGGGGTTAGTCAAGTCGAGTTAGTCAAATAGAGTTAACCAGTTGGAGTTAATTAGTTAGAGTTAATCCATTAGAGTTAAAACGAACTAGAGTTAATCAAATATAGTTATTTGAGACAGAGTTAGTCAAACATAGTATTCAGGGTAAGTTGCCATCTTGTACGACTGCTAGCGTAATTCGCAGGGCTGTAAATAGCATACGGCGGTCGGATGTTTCCTGAGGGAGTCAGGCGTAACCATTGTGATCGCTACGATCTAGAGTCAAGCGAATGGAGTTTAATCGAATATTAGTTATTCGATAGGAGTTAATCGAGTTGAGAAATAAGTTAAGTTAAATAAGTTGAGTTGATCGGGTGGTTCGACCAAGTTAGTCGAGCCTAGTTAATCGAATCGAATTGGTCGAACCAAGTAAGTCGAGTTAAGTTAGTCAAGTTAGTCGAGCCTAGTTAATCGAATCGAATTGGTCGAACCAAGTAAGTCGAGTTAAGTTAGTCAAGTTAGTCAAGCCTAGTTAATCGAATCGAATTGGTCGAACCAAGTAAGTCGAGTTAGTCGAGTCAAGTTAAGTTAGTCGAGTTAAGTTCGTCGAGTTAAATAAATCGATGTTAGTTTCATCGAAAGGAGTTATCGATGTTAGTTTCATCGAAAGGAGTTATCGATGTTAGTTTCATCGAAGGGAGTTATCGATTATAGTTTAATCGAAGTGAGATTTTCAAATATGAGATATTTAAAAAGGAAGAGTTATCAAATATTAGTTATTCGAAGAGAGATTATCGAATATCGTTTATTCGAGAAGGAGTTAATCGAATATAGGTTATTCGAAGAAGAGTTAATCAAATAGAGATTTCTCGAAGAGAGTTAATCGGCAAATTCGATTATATCGAATTCGGGAAAGTACTTATACTTTCCAGTGTTTAAATAGAGATTTATTTATTTATAAATAAATAAGTGTTAGGTTAATTATTCACTAATAAGAATAGAAGTTATAATTAAAGTTAGATAATTCGAAAGGAGGGATTATAACGTTATCGTTATAACCAATGTTTTAAATATAGAAGTGGATTAGTAAAATTGAATCCGAGAAAGGCGTAAATAAGTTGTTAAAGATTAAAAGATATACTTTGACCATTTCGAAGTTATAGCGTTGTTCAGTTAAGGTCTGAGAGGTAATTATACCCCAACTTGAGTGACTTCCTTCTTGACTAAGAAATGGTAAGGTTTGATCGTAAATGAGTTTTGGAAATGTTTTCCAAACGAGAATCAGAAATGTTTTCTGATAAAAGAAAATTAAGAATTTAGAATATAGGGAAACAGGAGATAAGTAAATAAATGAACTAAAGAGATTTATGTTAAATGATGTTTGTTCGATATAATTTCCATTTGGAAATAATATCGTTGTTTGCACACTTGTTTTTCTTTGATAGTTAACTCACCGACTATCGAAGTTTTGACCATTTTAACGTTGTTAATATGGAGAGACCGGTTGGATTATTATCCATAGAACCACTCTGTATTGGCATAAGCGTCGCGAATCATATATGCCAAAGATAATTGAAGACGGAGTAAAATTCAGGGGCTGTTGTATAAGTCTTAGATAACAGTGACTAAGATGGATATACGGAATAGTGCCTTCGGTTTGTCCTGTCCTAGGACAACTTGTATGGACAAAGGTCTAACAGAGTATATCCAATGGATCGCGTAAGTTGATCTGTTCAAACGTATTCACGTTTGGTGGTGGAGGAATTCGTTTCTCTTAGCTGTATACCCGTGTTATTTTTGGATAAGTCAATTTGTGATTTGGCGGGTATGACGATGTGACATTCTAAGTGAATCAGGATGACTTGTATGAATGAATGTCAGACAGAGTATTTCCAAAAAGGTCACGTACATTGATTTCTTCAACCGTACCAAGAGTGGAAGCGGAGAAGGAAACTTCTTTTAGCTGACACGTAATGTATGGTTGTAGACGTCAATTAGTGATTTTCGATGGACCTAACAATGTGGCATTCGAAGTGAATCTGATGTGATGATAAAGCGTAGCTTCTAGCCTCATCAACCAGTAAATGAAAGAAATCGGGCTGGCAGCATGGCTAAGTCGGTCGCACCGAAGTAGTTTGTATAATCACCTATCTAGAGAATATTCATTTGCTTCTTAAATCTATCAATGCTGTCCCATATATATACGGGAACGGTTGCTGATCCCAACCGTTGGTGATGTACATTCGATACACTCAAGCGAAATGAGTGGTCGGTCATGTGTGGCTGAGTTACAAGATGTTCTTGTTGAACTCCAGTGTATCGTTCCTAGAGTACACTGATCGGAAGGTGGTTCCATACCTTGTCATAGTTGGAAATCCATTTTCCAATACGTGCTTGCGATTTTGATTGTATACTATATATGTAGAACGTGAGATGAAAGCGTTTCTGCTAGTTGATATCTATTTGTACATAGACATTATTATAATATCAAAAGGTTTTTGATATAAAGATATTTTGGATTCTCATAAGGGAAAAACCCGTTCCGTTCTGCGGCGTGGTCTTATGAGATATCGTTTACTTGTTCATATACCTGTTTAAACTGTTTTACTCACACCAGTCCCATGACTGACCCGGAGTTTACTTTGTTGTTTTCCCTAAACTCTTGGGTGCCTAAATTTGTACGGGCAGTCAAGTAGTCGGGATTTGCAGATACATTGAAGAGCTGGAGCAGGAGGCTTCAGAATCATATAGCTATAGTTTATTTCCGCTGTGTTGTAAGTGTTGTACTCTGATAAGTGCTATTGTATACATAACTGTTATATTTCAAAGTTATGTTATATATTATATGTTATTCGTTCCGCTGTGAGGTTCATGTTACTCTGATGTTGTGTTCTTCTTCTTCTTCTATTCTAAGTTTCTATCTTATCTATCCTCACCCTCTATCTTCTTTCTATTAGTTTTCTTGAATTTTCAGTGCAATTTGGGGTTGGACTTGTGTTATTTGGTCAGCTCAAATTGGACCGGATTTTCGGGTCACTACAGAGTCAGACCAACAGAAATGATAATTTTAAAGAGAAGGTAAAAGCTGAGGCATATGGAAAGACGTTAATGACGTAATGACAGATTAATATGTGTTATTCGACTGTGCTCATTCTAGGATGTTACTAATCCTATCTCTAATGAGCTACTCGCCTTAGAATATTGCTGATTCTATCTAGAAGGATTGTTTTAAATATGTCATACTCCGAAGCTAAGGTTAACCTTTAGCTCTGATACCAACTGTGATAACCCCAAACTTCCGTAGTATGAAAGCAAGGACAATCAATGGAATATAACATGTTTACAACAACAGCAGATATCAGATAACAACATAACACATAAATCATTGCAGCGGAAATAGAAATGTCATCAACATCACAAACATAAGACATCAGAGTGGCACAGTTACATGATATAACTTAACAAATAGAAAGTCTCAGCAAATAGAAATAAGTCTAAAACTCCATCAAGTACATCATTGATAAAGGATGTCTGAATGTCTTAGAGTAGAAATAAAAAGATAAAAATGTTCTTCGCCTTCCTTTCATCAGCATACTTCAATTCAGCATATGTTCAAAATAACCTGAACCTGTCACTTGGTTGCCCGTGTTAAAAAGAGGGCACCCGAGTTTGTAAAGTGAAACAAACTACGAGTCAGTCGTGGGACCGGTATGATAAATCTTTCCTAACTTATCTAACACTATGCTAATCACAGGACCACGCCGCTAATGCAAAAGGGTTTACTCCATTGGATTTCCAGTGCATAAATTAAATAAATTTTTATTCAAAACAATGCAATGCTTTTAGAAAAATGAAATCATTATAAGACTCAAGTCCCATCACACAATGCAACGCAAACTGGAGGATAGAGTTTTACCTTATAATGATCAAACATGCTTGATACATAGAAAATAATATTTTAATATTATTATTAGTGTCTAATCAGTTTTAAAATACTTTAAAATAAATATATCAATCCTAGACAGCATAGTACCCCATCCAACTATGTCGCCATATATAGGTTTACAATCAAAACCGTAATGTCGTATTGGAAATTGGGTTTCCATCATGAGTCAAGGCTACGGATGATCTCCTTGCCGATTCGAGATACTATAGCAAATGTCTTAGGACTCGGACGCTGGCGAGCCCTTGGATCCTCCAAGGCCGGTCCACAAATACTTTAGTGGATTAGTTATACCTGAACACACGTTTCCCGGTCCTATAGAACCTATCAATTGGTCACTATCGACCAATATATCCGAGGTACCTCATAATCCATCATCACATAAGTAAAATGTCAAGGCTTGCAAAACCCTGATAGCACTTCTAGCTAGAAAGAAACGCGTGCACTCCTTGGGTCCCTTATCCCGTTTCTGACTCTTACCAGGGTGTGAGGTTCGCGAAGCAACGCTATACACAAAGCTACGACTAAACAGACCGTTCTTTGGTCATCAACCACAAGGCTCTGCTTTTCAACAAAAGCCTTGATCATCTGCATCTTGGCATGCCACGTTGACAACCACGCCATGCAATCGATAACTACCAATATATAACCTCCGAGCTCGTGCGTTTCAGAGAAGGGTGTTAAGCAAGAGAAAAAAATTCTCCGCCACCAGACATATATATATTAAATAGAAATCAATTTACATGGAATGAAATTCAATGTCAGACACACATCCATTTACAAGTCCGTTCTGGGTCTAAACGAACAGGGACACTTTATTCCTCATCCCGTATGTCCAATATGGAAGAGAGGTGCTCGCCTATCTGGACAATCAACAAGTACGTCCGAACAACTACCACTTTAACCCTTTACCAGGAGCTACCCAATGTTGGGCATCAGTAGTCATCCTTTCGATGTGAAGATCGCTGGTCTTCAATCACTGTCTTCTATATCTTCGATTTAAATCATCGTTTAATTATTTGAAATGAGATTGAACTCGGTCTTTTCAAATAATTCTTGCATATATATAATTTTAACCATTTTATATCGTTAATATTATTTTATAACGATTTATCGCTATTTTTATTTAAATAAAAATAGCTCAATTTAATTTAATGACGCTTCGGGTCAATAAGCGACCCTGACACTGTTTTAATCAAAATTTAATTTACACATATCTCGAAATCTAACCACTAGATTTTTAATAAAATTTATATCATTGGAAAGATCTTCCCAAAGTGGTCCTAACAGTTCCAGTTTTGGGAAAATCCGACGGTCGGATCTTTCGGTATAATCGTTTAAAGTTACGATTTCGAAACGCGAACTACAGCGCGTGGTTCGTATAATTTTATTCTATATTTATATATATAATTATATATAAATAAAAACCATTCGACGATTCCACTAACGTGATTAACACGCCAAATAAAAGAATGTTTTAATTTGCATAACCATTTCTACATGTTTTGTAAAGTCAAATAAAAAGTATTTATTTTCATGACATTTGCTAATGAAAAATAAAAAAAGATAATTTTTATTTTCATTACTTGTATGCAATTTCTATTTTTGACTTTAACAAATAAAAAGAAATATTTGATTTGTGTACATATAATTTTCACTGTACAACATAACATATAAAAGGTTTATTTTAAATTTGCAAACAAATTCTAATATATGCACTGACAATAAAAATTATATTTAAACTTTGCATACAAATTCTAACGTATGCAGTTTTAAGCAAAATGATTATTTTATCTTGCGGACAAATTCTAATGTATGCATTTTCAATAAAAATGATATTTTATCTTGCATACAAATTCTAATGTATACATTTTCAATAAAAAATGATATTTTTTCTTGCATACAAATTCTAATGTATACATTTTCAATAAAAATGATTCTTATCTTGCATACAAATTCTAATGTATACATTTTCAATAAAAATGACTCTTTGAATTGCATACAAACTCTAATGTATACATTTTCAATAAAAATGATATTTTGACTTTTGTTGACAATTCTATTTCAACAAAATGATTAAAAAGTGATTCATTCATTTTGTTGACAATTCTGGTTTAACAAAATAATTAAAAAGTGATGATCTCATTTTGTTGACAATTCTAATTTAAAAAAATGAATATAAGTGATGGTGGCACTTATGTTGATAATCCTAGTTTGACAAAATTAATATTTTTGCTCAAACACAAATCTCTTTACCCAAAAATGTTATTTTTGTTATAATTCAAATCTTATTTAACAAAAATGTACCTTTTTATTTCAACTAAACCAATTTGAAAAAAAATATGTATTATTTTGATTCAACAAATCGACTTTGACAAAAATGTATATTTTTGTTCACCAATTATATTTTTACAAAAATGTGCATTTTGTTTCAATCATTATGTTTTGACAAAAATGTACATTTTGTTTTCAATTAATCTAATTTGTCAAAAATGAGTACTTTGTTTCAGCTAAACCAATTTGACCAAAATGTATATATATTTGTTCAACAATTCTAATTTGAAAAAAATGTATATTTTTGTTCAACAATTCTAATTTGAAAAAAATGTATATTTTTTTTTCAACAATTCTAATTTGACAAAAATGTATATTTTTTTTCAACAATTCTAATTTGACAAAAATGTATATTTTTGTTTCAACAAAACTATTTGACAAAAATGAACATTTTATTTCAACTAATGTGTTTTGATAAAAATGAACATTTTATTTCAACTAATGTGTTTTGATAAAAATGAACATTTTAATCCAATTAATTTAATTTGACAAAAATGATAAATTTTGTTTGACTCAACTCTAATTTAGCAAAAATGTATTTTTTTTTTATTCAACAAATCTAATAAACAAAAATGATAATTTTTGTTTAACTATTTTCTAATTAACACAAATGTTAATTTTGATTCAACAAATCTAATAAACATAATGATAATTTTTGTGTAACTACTTTCTAATTAACACAAATGTTAATTTTTGCTTCCACAAATCTAATAGCAAAATGATAATTTTTGTTTAGCTATTTTCTAATTAACACAAATGTTAATTTTTGATTTTACAAATCTAATAAACAAAATGATAATTTTTGTTTAGATATTTTCTAATTAACAAAAATGTTATTTTTTAACAGATCTACATAATACACCAATCACAGATCAAATCACGTATGACAATCAATAGAACATTACAACTTATGAGTAATACCATAATTATGATTAATGAATTTTAATTATATATAAAAAGGAGAATTCCTCACATTCGGTTTTAATTCTGAGTTATTTTGAATTGAATTTTTGTCCAAAATCCGATCTGCTCCAAATCAGTTCTAATCAGTCTAGTATTAATTTTTGATTCAACAAATCTAATAAACAGAATGATAATTTTTGTGTAACTATTTTCTAATTAACACAAATGTTAATTTTTGATTCCACCAATCTAATAAACAAAATGATAATTTGTGTTTAGCTATTTTCTAATTAACACAAATGTTAATTTTTGATTCCACAAATTTAATAAACAAAATGATAATTTTTGTTTACCTATTTTCTAATTAACAAAAATGTTAATTTTTAACAGATCTACATAATACACCTATCATAGATCAAATCACGTATGACAATCAATAGAACATTACAACGTATGAGTAATACGATAATTATGATTAATGAATTTTAATTATATATAAAAAAGAGAATTCCTCACATTCGGTTTTAATTCTGAGTAATTCTGAATTGAATTTTTGTCCAAAATCTGATCAGCTCCGAATCAGTTCTAATCAGTCTAGAAATGTAGATCTAGGACTCACGATCGTTGTAACACCCCACGTCCTGTCACTCTCAAAGGGAATGCATTAACTTTCTTGGAGTATTATTAGTGTATTGAACAGAATATAACAAGACAGATACATATATTGGTACTTGAAAATTTTAAAACAGCTTTTATTGTAGTGGAGAAATAGTTTGATTACAACAATTTCACAACCCAACAGTAAAACCAAGTACACTTAATATCCATCTTGACAAACTGTTTTCTGAGTACATAACGTAAAAAGCATAACCCCAACATAAGTAGCCACAAAAGAGATGAGATGAACTTTACTTTCAGCAATCCAAGCACTTCCAAAAGAGAGAGAGAGATCCAAATCAAGCTCTACTAGTATTAGTCCCACCCTGAGAACCTGGGGGGGGGGGGGAGGGAAGGAAGAAAAGAGGCGAAAACAAGGGGGTTAGACATAATGTCTGGCGAGTACAATAACTTTAACAATATAATTATTAAAGTAATTAGGATAAGGCATAAAGTGGTAAAAAAAAGGAATGACTGTGAAACAAGTGGGCAAGACAAACAAACAAGAGGAATACTCTGGCATTAATCTCGCTCCTAATCACTATAGGATAATTACTATACTGCACCATTACCAGTCACCCTAAAGGTTGATCCCGCCTACAGAACATAATAATGATAATGGTAGTTTTGTGTACCCCTAGCTGCCTTCATAGGTGTCGCCTGCTCCTATCTCCAATAGTTGTACCCACTAACCCCATGCGATCGTCTCTCTAACTCGTAGATATCCGTGTTGGTCCCACAGTGTGGTGTATCACTCCCCAAAGTGGCAACCCGATACCACTAGAGATGCACGGCTTATATCTACATGATGCAACAAAGTCTTACCTACCAGCCTGGGCTCACGCAAGCACATGACCCCGTTGGACGTGCTTTGCCACCGTTAACCCGTTTTGATCTCTTACAATCAAACCCAGTAAGCGTGTCCCGTCCTCGATCTAACTCAAGCTCACAAAGATACTTAATGGGTTACTAGTTTGAAAAGGGACCCCATACTTGACATAAGATTTCCACCTATGCTTGGTCACCACTAAGATTTCCCACTTAACCCCTTCTTGTTCATGTCTTCTTACATGTTTCAATTTGGTTAAGTGTTTCTAATCGTATTTCACATGCCACCCATGTCACCCACTTAACGCCCATGTCCCACCACATGTTTATCTTGGTTAATTTTACTTAATCCATTAGAACCGTAACCTTGTAAAGACCTCCCATATTAGACTACCGTTTGCGGTTGCTGGATTTGCCGGGCGGGTCCGTGCAGTTTTACACCGCAAACGAGCCTAACCTCGTGTGTTTATAATTGTTATGCATTTAATTTATGCCTTTGACCTCTCACCTTAGACTACCGTTTGTGGTTGCTGGATTTGCCGGGCAGGTCCGGGCAGTCTTACACCACAAACGAGTCTAACCTCATGTCTTAGGCATTTATTACACATAATTTATTTCACCCCAACATGAATTGATTATCCCTATTCAAATTCTCAATAATTTCCAAATTAATCTATGTCCATAATTGTCACCTAAATTATGTCCATACTTTTCAGGAATATAAATTATACCAATTAATGTCTCAAATTAATTTACATGCCTTTAAAGCCATTTTATGCCAATTCACAATTTGCAAAATTAATATTTTCCCATTGTCCCCAAGCTATTCGTACGTTTTAATATGATATATGTTAGACTCGCAAATAGTCTAAATTATAAAAAGAAAAGCAACATCACAACTTGCATAACACATAAAATAGATCTAAGAATCATAACATAAGTTTGCATAGTCAATAACTTGCAAAGGCAATGGATATATATATATATAACATAAATTTGCATAAACTATCATGGATCTAAATATAGATCTAAACATGTAATCGTGAACTAGCATATATGGGTATGGTTTTCCTATAACTTGCATACGAATTTCATACAAACTTACATTCAAACTAGCATATGATTCATATACAAAACTAACATAGGCAATGGGCATATAGAACATAAATTTGCGTAACTATGTACTGCCATGGATCTAAATATAGATCTAAACATAAAAATGTGAACTTGCATATGGATCTAAATATAGATCTAACCATAAAAATGTGAACTTGCTTATGGATCTAAACATGTAAATTAGTGTCACATGTTTTGCATATAAACTAGCATATGTATATACTTAATTCATATATGAACTTGTGTATAATCCACCTACAGACTTGCATAAGATTCATATATAATTTAACATCCTAAACTTATATAAGATTCGCATATGCTTTAACATCCTAAACTTGCATAAGATTCACATATGTTTTAACATCCCAAACTTGCGTAAGATTCATAAACTAGCATACGATTTAACATCCCAAACTTGCATAATATTCATATACAAATTAGCATATGTAGAAACATACTTGCATAAAATGAATCAAAGTAAACATGTACAATTGGACATATGAAATAGATCCACAATAACAAAACTGTCATATTTTCACCAACAATCGATAACATCACACAATTCAGTAGTCATATTCTCATAATCACAATTATAACTCATCGCAATTAAATTAATTAATTATTTTGTGAAAGAAATTGTACTCACAAAGATAGGTTAGAAAAGAGAATGATTCCTTCGTCTTTTTGAATTAGAATTCTGACTTGCTAATCCCTAAGCTTCAGGAAGAAGAACTATCCTAGCAGCAACATGGTGGCCAAGTGACTGATTTAGTTTAGGTTTAGGGTTTGAGTCTAGGCACTCTTTTATAGAAGTTTAAATCAACCTAAGCCATTAGATTAAGATAGAATTAATTCGGACCATCCAGACAAGATAGTATTATCTAGAACAGCCACATCAGCCCTAATGACTCAGCAACAGGTCAGGTAAGACTCAGCAACAAGTCAGGATCGACTATTTTCAGATCTGCCCAGGGGGTAGGTCGACCCCCTGGTCGACCTGTCTAGGGGGAGGTCGACCCCCTGGTCGACCAGGCCTTGTGTGGGAGAATTCCCGCCCATCTCGCTTCCCTGTTTGAATTTTGAATTCCGAATTTATGAACCTGAGCTGTTTTTAATTTATTTAAATTCCGAAACTTCGGGAAGCCATAACTTCTTCATACTGAGTCCAATTCTTGCAAACTCGGACTCTATCTCAAGTAGAATTACGAGACGAACGCAATGGCGTAACCCGTTTTCCTTAATTCTCACATTTTAAATTAAGTATTCTTTAATTTGTTAATTTTATTATTTAAAATCATGGGGTGTTACATTTTCGCCTCCTTAAAGGGTTTCGCCCCCGAAATCTCCAAGTTAAGGAGAATGTATATCCTAACATCCAATCATCCATCTACTCAACCATCAAACACAGGCATCCATTGTCATCACAAGTTTTCTAATGCCGTATGAGCATATGTAAAAAGTTTGTATATGTTCCTTATCTAATGCAAAATCAGGTAGTCTACTGATTCAGTTGACCTCCTTAATGCAAATCATGATAGTGCCATGCATCCATTATGCATGCAAAAGAGTCCTAACGATACATATTACTTCTACATGTGTGCACAACCATTCATCTTAATGCAGCATCCATATGATAACACAACCATTATACATCCATAAATTTAAATATGCACAAACATTTATATGTAATATGAAAGTGACTGAGCCGATCTAGTGTCTAATGTGTGTGTACATGCATCCATGAGAAACCACTTGCAACCACTCATAGCCATCAATCATAACATGTTTCAAATACATGTTTACATCCATTGGTTTCTACCTAAGGCTAAAGAGTAGGACTAAGGAGATATACTTAAAAGATAGATATAAGCATGAATATACTAATGGAAAAAGAGATCAAGAAGGTACCCTCAAAGAGAAAAGGGTAGACTGCGCATATTTTCCTCTCAGTTTCCCTAGTCGCGTCTTCCTTAGCGTCACTCCATTGAACTTTAACAAGCTTGACGTCACGGTTGCATTGCTTTTTGACTTTCGTACCGAAGATACGAGTTGGAACTCTTCTCACAGTCGCTTCTCGTTACACTTCTACTTCCTCTAATATACTTGGCTCCACCACTTCCTCAGATTCATGTAAGCACTTTCATAGTTGAGAAACATGAAAAACATTATGAACTCCAGCCAGTCTCTCGGGCAACTCTACTCTGTAAGCCATCGTACCAATCCTTTCAATGATAGGAAATGATCCTACAAATCTTGGTGCTAGCTTTCCTACGAAACCAAAGCGAATGACATTCCTCAAAGGAGATACTTTAAGGAACACCCTATCTCGACCTTAAACTCAAGGTCGGTTTTCTTTTGTCTACGTAGGACTTCTGTCTATTTTGTGCAGCCTTCATCCGTCTTCTTATCAAGTCCACCTTTTCTGAGGTTTCTCTAATCATGTCTGGCCCAAGTACGAGCTCGAGTTTGTCTGTAGACACCCACCAACAAGTTGGTGATCGGCATGGTCTTTCATATAAAGCTTCGAAGGGCGCCATGTATATGGTGGCTTGTTAGCTATTGTTGTAGGAGAATTCCACCAAAGGAAGATGATCCTCCCATGTCCCTCCAAAGTCAAGAATACACAATCTCAAGAGGTCTTCCAATACTCTGTTCACCCTTTCCGTCTGACTATCAGTTTAGGGGTGATAGGCCGTGCTTAAACATAATTGTGTGCTTACTGCCTCTTGCAAACTTTTCCAAAACTCGCTCGTAAAGATAGGATATCGATCACTCACTATGCTGGAGGGTATCTCATGGAGTCGAACTATTTCTTTAAGATAAATGGATGCTAGGGACGAGGCAGTCCTTCTACTTTTAACATGTATAAAATGAGCACTTTTAGTGAGCCTGTTCACTATTACCCAAAAACTAGTATTGCCCCTTGTTGACCTAAGCAACCCATCAACAAAGTCCATCGAAATGCTATCCTACTTCCACTGTGGGACCTCTAGAGGATGAAGCAGACCACCGGGCTTCTTCTGCTCCGCTTTGACTTGCTGGCATATCAAACACTTGGCGACGAACTCAACTACATCAATCTTCATGCCATTCCAAAAGAAAACCCTTTTTATATCCTTATACATCTTGTCTCCGCCTGGGTGTATGGTCATCTTAGAATGGTGTGCTTCTTCGAGAACCGTCTTTACTAAATCCCTTACTTGTGGGACGCATAGCCTTCCATCCCGCCTCAATCAACCCTTATCATCGATGGAGTATCTAGTGAGTTGACTAGAAGTCTCACCCCTAACTAGCTTATCCATCATGTCAACTAGCTGAGGGTCTTCTCATTGCGCGGTTCCTATTGAGTCCAAAAGAGTAGGCCGCACCTCCTCCGATGATAACAGACCAGGCACAATTTCAGAGGAGGGTCTGAAGTTAAAGTTTGATATATACTCCAAGCTTTGCCTGTCTACAAAGAGAGGACTCAAGGTCAGCTTCTTCCTACTCAAGGCGTCAGCTACCACATTGCCCTTGCCTGGGGTATAGGAAATCTCAAAATTATATGAGGCCAGAAATTCCTTCCACCTTTGCTATCTTAAATTAAGATCTTTCTGCGAGAAAAAGTACTTCAACGATTTATGGTCAGTATACAATTCAAATTTCTCACCTAGGAGATAATGGCGCCAAGACTTAAGTGCAAAGATGATGGCAACTAACTCTAGATCGTGGGTTGGGTAATTTTTCTCATGTACTTTGAATTGCCTTCCCCCATAACAAACTTCCCTGCCTTCTTGCATCAAGACAGCGCCCAACCCTGTACCGCATGCGTCTGTGTATACGGTAAACATTTTGCTCCCATCAGGTAATGTCAGAACTGGGGCTGTTGTTAGAGCCCTTTTCAAACGTTAGAAAGCAATAACACAATCCAAATCCCAAGCGAAAGTTAGGTTCTTCTTTTTCAATCTTGTGAGCGGGGCTGAGATTTTTGCAAAGTCTTTTATGAACTTTCGGTAAAAGCCAGCTAGCCCGAGAACGTTTCAGACTTCGGTTGCATTCCGTGGAACCTTCCAATCTTGCACAGCAACTACTTTTGCGGTATCCACGGCTAACCCCTCTTTGGACACCACATGTCCAAGAAACCTCACTTCTTCTCCCTAGAAATGGCATTTGGAGAATTTGGCTTTCAGCTAATGTGCACGAAGAGTATCCATGTGTAATGACCCGCATTTTTCAGCTATATAATAATTAATTAATTTAATTATTTAAATAGTGATTTAGAGAATATAATGGTCATTAATAAAATAAGAGTGAATATTTAATTAAAATAATAATTAAATAATATATTTAATTCTGAAATAATCAGAATTGGCCGAAATGGCAATATTGTGTGAATGGGGAAATTCAAAAGATGTAATTCAGTTTAGAATTGAATTATGATAACGAATATATTTAATTAACGATGGTTGAACGTATAAATTATAATATAATTATAATCGAGCTCGAAATGGCGCTACAGTTCGCTATTTAGCGATTTGAACTTCAACTGAATATACAGGGTCCGTTTCAAGTCGGATTTCTGTGAAACAAGAAACGTGTGGAGCTGGTGATGTATATTTTTCTAATGGAAGAGAAAAATCGGGATTTTGTCATGTAGATTTTGATTTATGTCCAAATCAAATTTTAGAAAAGTCGCTATGAAATTATTAATAATTTAATTAGATTTAAAAGGGTTTTGACCATAACTGGAGCAGACGATCGAATTAAGCCACCAAACCGGTTCCATTGAGTTCGTATCGTCATTTAGAGTCAGAAAACATATATAGTTTGTTATTTTTGAGCATTGGAAAATTTGGTGTCTAAAGGATCACTTATGGTGCGTAGAAAATAGCGTACCGGGAAACAGTCTCGAAAAGCGACGAAGTGTGTGCCATTGGGTTTGTATTATTTATCGTTATAAGAACGTCAAGTTTCGTGGCAAACAAATGATGTATGTGACTCTGGTGGCTAAAAACGCCTTATTCCGAGTTAACCATTTATACGTTTTAAACAGTGGTAACTTTATTTGAATGGTTAACTGGTCAAACGAACTCGGAATTCAACGAAACAAGTTTCATACGAAACCTTAGGAAGAGGTCTAGTGAAACGTCAAGGCCTCATATTTTTAAGATTTTTTTTGCAATTTTAATTAATTAATGCTCGGTGTTTTTCATCGATATTTTCTAAGGAATTTTTGCAAACGGTGTCGGATTTCGACGAAACCTGTCCCATTGGGTCCGGAATATTTTTCTATGCCAGCATTAGCTTAGGTTGTCAAAAACAGATATTGTATGATGTTACATTTACAAGAGACTTCGTGATGAAGATTTTATATAATAAAATAAGAAAAGGGTTCAAAATATCTTAACCCTTTCCTTTATAAATACCCTTCGTTCACCCTTAAGACCTAAAATCAATCCTGTGCAAACTAGATAATCGTGCCGCCACTTCAAACAAATAATGAAAAGGAAAATCAATCTCCTAAAAATCAGTTCCTACATCAATATGTTGAATATCCCTAGACTAGGAGCATCGCGGCAGGCAATTCGACGCTGCTACTCTCAAGCATGGAAATGCAACTCGACACAGATTATCTCGCTGGAAACCAAACAGTGAAGGAGTGAGACTGAAGGAGTTTGTAGCGTGGGAGGGTCTGTCTAGTGGGTTTAAGTTTGTGAAGTAATGGAGTAGGGAAGAGTAATGTTAGTGAAATGATGTATCGAGAGTGGAAGGGGAGGGTAAGGTTTACGGCACCGGTAGTAGCAGTGCGTGGCGGCATACCTGAAACCATGAGGACTGGAAGACGCAAAGCTGTGGAGGGGTGCGAGTTGAGTATAATATGGTGGAGGAGGATGTACTCATGAAGAGAGAATCATTGATGGCCTCGGTTTGGAACATAGTGGAGTGTGATGATGATGGTGGGAGGAAGAACCATATGTTTTGGCCATTATCGGGTTCGAACTGGAAGTTCAGGGAGAAGATACTATTGATAATGGAGCGGGTCAAGGATTCAACGTGTGGTATGGGCTGAAGTTTAAATGGGTTTGGGCTTTATTAAATGGTGAGAGGCCCAAAGTAATTTAC
Organism: Allium sativum; assembly: GCA_030737875.1. NCBI lineage: Eukaryota > Viridiplantae > Streptophyta > Magnoliopsida > Asparagales > Amaryllidaceae > Allium > Allium sativum. The sequence goes on along the minus strand of CM060909.1, from coordinate 738,656,291 downwards.
TAAGTTGTTAAATATAAATGTTAGAACTAAGAATGAAATTGGTTTAACTTGATATTAATTAGCTAATTAATTAGTTTAACTTAGGATTAACCTAGCATTAATTTGTTAAGTTAAATTAGGGTAAGTAATTAATTAATTAAGTTAATTAATATTATATGAGTTTAATTAAATCGTTTAACTAAATTATTTATAACTTGTATATCCGTGAACAGAATTCAACATATCATATACCATTGGGATCGTATGGACGAGCACTACACGATGAAACCGACTGGAAGTGGATTCGAGCTAGTTTGAATTTATGGAAAAATAAATTGTTTGATTCAAATCAAACAACAGTTTATCATTCTTTAACGATGAACTGCCAAAGTGAGTAAAACACACCAACTCTGAACAGTTATATTTTTATAATGTAATTTTAGAACTGTTAATCATCTGTTGATTGTTGTGTGTTGGTTGATTGATTGAACTGCTAGTCAGTTAGTGAAAATTATATATATATATATGTAATTATATATATATATATAAACCGTTAAATATTTATATATTGATTTTGCTATCAGAATAATTTATATTGAACTGAAAGTGATGATAATCATATTGTGTAACATCTGTGGATGCAGGGAGACAGGTTGGAGGAATCCAACTGGATTCCTCAACAGTTATTTTATTGTTTTTCATATATTGTTATATGATGTGATATAAAATTTGTGGGTGATTATATGTGCTTGGGCGATATTGAACGTCGTGATTTGATATAATTGAATACCATAACATACCGAAATGTTGATAAGGGGATTTTCAAAGTGATATTGAAAATAGAATATTTATAAAGTGGAATATTTATAAATAAGAAATATTTATAAATTTGAATATTTATAAATAGGAGATATTCAAAGAGGAAAAAAATTTCAAACCATTTTCTTTTTGAATGGAAAGGCCTGTGTGGCGGGTTTGGGGATTTTCCCGATGCTCCCATTACAAAGGAGGTTATGGCAAATTTTTCAGAGAATTTAAGGAGTTAGAATATTTCAAGAATAAATTTGAAAAGGAAATATTTGTAAACCATTTACAAATAGAATTGAAAAGGAAACGTTATAAAAAAGAAATCATTTTTAAAGTGTAGAACCGTTATTTAAAAGTAAATCTTTTCAAATGAATAATACTTTGTTAAAAAGGAAATCTTTATAAAGTAAATCGAATATGGTATTCGAAAGGAGTTAAATCGAATATGGTATTCGAAGGGAGTAAATCGAATATGGTATTCGAAAGTTAGTAAAACGAATATGCTATTCGAAAGGGATTAGTCGAGTCGAGTTAGTTGAATAGAGTTAACCAGTTCAGTAGAGTTAACCAGTTCAGTAGAGTTAACCAGTTCAGTAGAGTTAACCAATGAGTTAAGTAAGTCAAGTTAACCAGTGAGTTAAGTAAGTCAAGTTAACCAGTTGAGTTAAGTAAGTCGAGTTAATCAAGATGAGTTAAATAAGTTAAGTTAAATTGAATCTAGTTATTCGATAGGAGTTAATCAAGATGAGTTAAATAAGTTAAGTTAATCGAATCTAGTTATTCGATAGGAGTTAATCAAGATGAGTTAAATAAGTTAAGTTAAATCGAATCTAGTTATTCGATAGGAGTTAATCAAGATGATTTAAATAAGTTAAGTTAATTGAATCTAGTTATTCGATAGGAGTTAATCAAGATGAGTTAAATAAGTTAAGTTGATCGAATCTAGTCATTCGATAGGAGTTAATCAAGTTAAGTTAAATAAGTTAAGTTAATCGAATCTAGTTATTCGAGAGGAGATTATCAAATATAGTTTATTCGAAGGAGTTATCAATTATTAGTTATTCGAAGTGAGTAGTCGAATATTGGTTATTCGAAGTGAGTTAATCGAATATTGGCTATTCGAAAAGGGGAGTTATCAAATCGAATAGATTAAAGGAGTTAACCGAATATAGTTTATTCGAGAGAGTTAGAGGAGTTAACGAATATGGTTTATTCGACAGGAGTTAAGTGAATAGTTAGATTAATCAAAGTGAATTAGTTATGTTAAACTAAGTGAATTAGTTAAGTGAATTGGTTAAGTTAACCAAAGTGAATTTGTTGAGTTAATCAAAGTGATTAGTTCAGTTAATCAAGTTGAATTTGTCAGTCGAGTTAATAAATGGAGTTAGTCAAACCAAGTAAAACCAGTTAGAGTTAATTAATTAAGGTTGACTAGTTAGAGTTAATCAATCAGAGTTAATCAAATAGAGTTAAGTAAAATTAGAACTGACTAGAGATTAGTAAATTTAATGGTTTTCTAAGTGTCTATCTGATGTTGGTTTCGGCCTTCGGGATTTATACTTAGGGAATTGTTCTCATACTAGTTCACAGTCAGGGACTAATAGTTGGGGAAGAGTAGTGATTTGTAAATAAGCAAATGGAAAACGTTTTCCAGTGTTAATAACATATATTTTCTAAACATAGAAAATAAGGCAATGTGAATATATATATATATATATATATGTTGATGATTTACCGATATAATTTCCATCTGGAAATAATATCGTTGTTTGCACACTTGTTTTTCTTTGATAGTTAATTCACAGACTATCGAAGTTTTGAACATTTTAACGTGGTTAATATGGAGAGACCGGTTGGATTATTATCCAAAGAACCACTCTGTATTGGCATAAGCGTTGCGAATCATATATGCCAAAGAAAATAGAAGACGAAGTAAAATGCAAGGGCTGTTGTATAAGTCTTAGATAACAGTGACTAAGATGGATATACTGAATAGTGCCTTCGGTTTGTCCAGTCCCAGGACAACTTGTATGGATGAAGGTCTGACAGAGTATATCCAATGGATCTCGTAAGTTGACCTATTCAAACGTATTCACGTTTGGTGGCGGAGGAATTCTATTCTCTTAGCTGTATACCCGTGTTATTTTTGGATAAGTCAATTTGTGATTTGGTGGGTATTACGATGTTACATTCTAAGTGAATGAGGATGACTTGTATAAATGAATGTCTGACAAAGTATTTCCAGAAAGGTCACGTACATTGATTTCTTCAACCGTACCAAGAGTGGAAGCGGAGAAGGAAACTTCTTTTAGCTGACACGTAATGTATGGTTGTAGACGTCAATTAGTGATTTTCGATGGATTTGACAATGTGGCATTCGAAGTGAATCTAATGTGATGATAAAGCGTAGCTTCTAGCCTTACATCCGGTAAATGACAGAAATCGGGCAGATAGCATGGCTATGTAGGTCGCACCTATTAGGGTGTATAATCACCTGATCTAGAGTTTCATTTATTTCTAAAAATCTATTGTTGATGCTGTCCCATTCGGGAAAAGGTTGCTGATTCCAACCGTTGGTGATATACATTCAATACACTCAAGCGAAATGAGTGGTCAGTCATGTGTGGCCGGGTTGCAAGATGTTCTTGTTGAACCCAGTGTATTTATCTCTAGAGGTACACGAGCAGAAGGTGGTTCCATACCTTTTCATAGTTGGAAATCCATTATCCAATACGTGCTTGCGATTTTGATTGCATACTATATACGTAGAACGTGAGATGAAAGCGTTTCTGCTAGATTGATATATATTTGTATTTAGTCATTATTATAATATCAGAATGATATTGCTTGTCAAAGATGTTGGATTCTCATAAGGGAAAAACCCATTCCGTATTCACGGCGTGGTCTTATGAGATATCATATATATGTTAAACTGTGTTAAACTATTTTACTCACACCAGTCCCATGACTGACCCGGAGTTTACTTTGTTGTTTTCCCTAAACTCTTGGGTGCCTAAATTTGTGCGGGTAGTCAGTAGTCGGGATTTACAAATATACTTGAAGAGCTGGAGTAGGAGGCTTCTGGATCATATAGCTATAGTTTATTTCCTCTGTGTTGTAAGTGCTGTACTCTGATAAGTGCTATTGTATACATAACTGTTATATTTCAAAGTTATGTTATCTATTATATGTTATTCGTTCCGCTGTGAGGTTCATGTTACTCTCATGTTGTGTTCTTCTTCTTCTTCTATTCTAAGTTTCTATCTTACCTATCCTCACCCTCTAACTTCTTTCATTAACTATTCGGTTATTTTCGACTCTTGATGTTCAATATGTGTTGTATATCGGATAATCAAGATCGCGATTTTCCGGGTCGTTACACCATGACTTCCCTTAAATGCAACGCATGCTCTTCTTCATTATTCGAGAAAATCATAATGTCGTCTACGAAGACCACCACAAACTTATTAATAGGAACTCCCTGAATACCCTGCACATCAAGTCAACGAAGTAAGCGGGTGCGCTTGTCAAGCCAAAAGGCATGACAAGCCATTCAAAGAAACCATCCGGGGTTCTGAACGTTGTCTTATCAATGCTGTCTTCATCCACTCTTAGCTGATGAAACCTGGTAGCCAAATCTAGTTGGGAGAAAACAGACGCACCTACAAGCTGATCAAACAAGTCATCTATTCTTGGAAGTGGGTGCCTATTTTTCTTGGTCAGCTTGTTTAGCTCCCTATAATCAACGCATAGGCGAAGTGATCCATCCGCTTTGGTTGCGAATACTACTGGAGCACCCAATTTAGAAATACTCCTCATTATAAACCCCTTTTCGAGCAACTCTTTGACTTGCTTGCTGAGCTCTTTTCTCTCCCTTGGAGCCATGTGTCTAACCGGTAGAGCTACGGGTTTTGCATTATCAACTAGGTATATGCGGAAGTCTATCTCCCACTTTGGAGGTAAGCCCTTCACCTCTTCAAACACATCTGAGTATTCACGGACTAATCTAACAGACTGCAAGTTTTCGACAGAAGCATCAAGAGATTCTAGGTAGCTAAGCATAACAGATTGTATGGGATTACAAGAGATTTAGAGAGTGTTGCCAAGGCGAGTCATAAGTCTAAGCGTTCTCTTTTCACAATCGAGGATGGCACCATTACTGGATAACCAATCCATGCCTTGAGTCAATCCATAACCCGTGAAGCCAAGAACAAAGGCGTTGCATTCAAACTCAACGCTCAAGATAGACACTCTCAAATCCCGACAAATCATTGAAAGATGAGCAGAACCACCAATAGGATTTGAGAGTACTATGAGATCCGTTACTAGACTAGTATTTAGGTGTAGTGTTTCAACTAACGAAGCAGATACAAACGAGTGTGAAGCGCCAGAATCAAATAAAGTACGAACAGGATGATCAAACAGAAAAAACAAACTTTCAATAGAAATGTTTCTACCTCTCTCCTGTCTTGGTGCCATGAGAGCCTGCATCTGCCCTCTTGCCTGCCCTGGTGCCATGAGAGCCTGAATTTGTCCTCCAGAATTGGACCCCGTCCTTTTCCCTTGCCCTTGTTTCCTCGGGCAGTCTTTAATTAGATGTCCTGCCTCTCCACAGTGGAAACAGCCAGTCTTCTTCTTTTTCCTACAGTCCTTGCTCAGATGGCCGGGTGTTCCACAATTAAAGCACCTTTTCTTTCCTTTGTTGTTGTTGTTCTTACACTACAACAAAATAACCCTATTACAACGGTGGAAAACAGTTGTAAAAGACTTTTTACAACGGTGGAGCCACCGTCATCTCTTAAGAAGTTGTAATAGACTGAAATCTCTTACAACTTTTATACACCGTTGCGACACCGTTGTTAAATGTATATTTTACAACTGTTTTCCACCGTTGTAGTAATACATATTACAACATTTTTGCACTGTTGTAGTAATACATATTACAACTTTTTTTCACCATTGTAGTAATTCCTACTACAATTAATTATAGCAATATGATTTTTGTTTCTTTATACATTACATTTCATATAAAAATAAATATTTATATTGAATAAAATGATACTACACTGAACTGAAATAATCAATTAAATATTTTATTTCAATATTTGAATTAGTACAACTTTGAGATCCACTATCGTACAACTCACTTTTACATAATACATTCATAACAATACATACATTCCTCACTACAAACCGATCGCTCAACAAATCTGAGGTAGACGGTCTAGCTCTAGGCTTAGCAATGCATCGTTCTATGAAGGCCTTGATTTCTAGGTAAACCATCTATCATTCCTCCATTACCATCTGCAAATTTTAGTCATTTAAACATAATGGAGAAAAGAGTAAAGATTAATGCAGTCATATTACCTCTTTTACGTGTAAAATGACGTTCTGGATCAAATTTTGACATAAAACATTTGATGTTTCGAAAGTCTGACTTATATTAATATGAAACTATGTCAAAAGTAAAATTGGCGATTGTTATTTTCCATAGAAATTGTGTCCTTGAAAATTTTGTCCAAAACTTTGAACAACTTTCTTTGTGGGTAGAGTACAGTAAAGCCAAAGCATCCGATAAGAAGCCATATCAATGCAAATGAGTATGCACATTTGCAGGTATCATAAACACAAATCTGTTGTTTTGATTGCTGTTTTGAAAAACTGAAGTAAGACCATGATTGAAATATGAGCTAAGATTGTGTACATTGATTCTCCATCACATATGCCCATTCAAATGCATGACAATGAAGCATACAAACGATTTATTGCTTAATGCTGGAACAGACTAGTAGACTTAGAAATGTTTCCAAAACAAGGATGTAAACCAAAGGGACAGTACGCATATATTGTGCCACAACTTAACTATCAACATGCAATGGTAGAGAATCACTAAATCAATGTAACCAACTGTGCATGCAAGAAATACAGTGCCTATTCTAACTTGGATCCACACGTGAGACATATATAAAACAAGAGGTGCTATTATAAGGAACATGCCGAAGTATATATGCATAGGAAGTGGAATTGTTTCTTTTTTCTTTTTTTCTTTTTTAGTTCGACAACACTGGTGTGCCAAAGTAACATGGTATCATCCTAATATGAGTGTATTATGAAATCTGAAGGTCAGGAATCAAGTATGGCTTCACAGCAGGATATTTAAAAGCATGCCACTAAAATGTGTACTTATTTAAATCAAGTCAAACTTAACATAAGACATGCATTCACTTCAAAGGTGAACAATAACCAGAAATCGATGACAATTAAGGTGATGGAAAAGCAGTAGCCAAACAGTGTGAATCAGTATGATGTAGTCCTGATTATCATATTATAAGGAGCACCATTGCAAATACTAAAATCAACCAATAACCGAATTTAAATTTATACAGCCCCAGGACACTAGGAAAGCAATAACCGACAAACTAATGATATTAGTGCAAACCGAAGTCGTACGCTTGAAACATGTTTAATCGTAAGAGAACTTACATTTAATCAATGAAGGAAGCGCAGACAATGGCGGATGGTTGGCGTTGGCTGTAAAACGGTGAGGAGGTGTTACTACAAACGGCAGCGCTCGACTGCTGGAGGGGAGAACAGGTTGTCGGATGCATTGTTCGGATCTGAGAGATGCTGAGGCGATTTGGTTTTCTGGCTTCAAGGAGGGCAGCACTGCGCGATGGCTGTCGAAGGAGGTGACGCGGCTTCACTGGACTGGAACAAGAGCACGCGTGATTCGGTAGCTCAGACGATGGGTGGCACGGCCCTTGTAGTTGGTGGCGTTCGCGGTTGAGCTCGTGGGTTGACTCCGGCGGCGAGCGACGCCTGGTGACAAGGCCTTGTCGGCGGAGAGGGATTCGATGGCGAATGAAATGGAAACCGACGGCCTATTTTCGGTTTTTGGATGTGAGACGTTGGTCGATTTGTTGATTTCCCCAATTCGATTTCTAGGGCTTCGGCCATTTTTAAGTTTTTTTTTTTTTAGAACGAGAGAATGAAATGGAAATCGACGGCCTATTTTCTTTTATTTGCTTCATACGGCTAGGGTTTCACCATTGCCAATGTCCATTTTGCCCTTAGATTTAATGTTAACCCTTATAAAACTTAAGCCCCAAATCATAACACTTAAACAAAATTTTCATGTCACATACACAACAAACAAAAAAATGTGTGTTTATTCACCATTTTAATCATGCACAATTTCACATATTCATCATGTACATAGCACAAATGATTTATTTATTTATTTATTCACCCCAAATATTTTGGATTTAATTGAAATCAATATAATCTAGGATCATCAAATTTGGGTTCTCACATTATTAATCTCTACTTCTTAATTATTAATAGCAATCATTGATTATTCATGATTAGCATTAATTATTATATTTTAAGTATTAACTGTTTAATAGTAATTATGTAATATTAACTATATTTTTTAATTATTCTTCTTAATTGCTAAGTATCAAATATTATGGATTGATTATTAATTATTACTTCCTAATTGATTATTAGTAGTAATTATTAGTTATTAATTATAAATAATCAGCATAAATGTATTAAATATTAATTATTAGTTGTTAATTATATTAAACTATAGTCATATAATACAACAATCAAAAAATAGAAGTTGTTAATTATATTAAACTATAGTTAATATACATTTTAGTTAATTATAAATTATTATTGTTATTTACTACTGATTTTTAACTTACAATTGTTACTTAATTAACGATTGTCGAACCCCGTTAGCGGGGGCGTCGCCCCCGCACCCCCACCTCGGGGGGTTGCCACCCCCCTGGACCCCCCCTCCGTAGGGATCATATTTGACAAAAGATTTTGGTAAAACTTTCAACAACGATTACTTATTAAAAAATATTATATACTAAATATTAATTAGTACTAATAGTCATGATTAATTATAAATTAAATATTTATTAATTGTTATTTACTTATTGATTATTAATTAATTGATTATTAACCGCTCATTAGTTATTACTTACTAATTAATTACTAGTACTTAATAATAAAGTAGTTATAAATTAATTATTTTTAATTAATTATTTAATATTTATATATTGATTATTATTAAATAATTACTAATTGGTTGTTAATTAGTAATTATTAGTAGGAATTATTTATTTATTGATGTATTTTTAATTAAATATTAAATATGTATTTATTGATTATTAATTAATAATTACTAATTGGTTGTCAATAACTAATTATTAGCATGAATTATTTATTTATTGAAGTATTTTTAATTAAATATTTAATATTAATATATAGGTTATTAATTAATAATTACTAATTAGTTGTAAATATTAATTATTAAAAATTATTTAATGAAAATAATTAATATTAAAATATAGTCATATATTACAAAAGTCAAAAAATAAAAGTTGTAATAGGCTTTTATTACAACTGTCAAAATAACACAGTTGTTAAAAATAAATTTATTACAACTTTTCTGGAAAAAAGTTGTAAAAAACATTTATTACAACGGTGCTTTAACCACCGTTGTAAAATTAAAGTTGTAACATGGTGTTTTTGTTGTAGTTACAACGGTGTTTATACCACCGTTGTAAAAACCATTTATTACAACGGTGATTTTACCACCGTTGTAAAAACCCATTTATTACAACGGTGCGTTAACCACCGTCGTAAAATTAAAGTTGTAATAGGGTCATTTTGTTGTAGTGTTACCACCTTTCTTGTTTTGCTGTTGTGATTTCTTTTGATCCCCTTTCTTCTATGGTGCCTTATTAGCGTTAGCACCTTTCTCTTCCTCATGCATAAGCGCCATGTCAACCAGTTTCGCAAAGGTAGCCCCCATAGGAATGTGGGTCATAGCTAACCCATGTGGTGGCTCATTCAAACCTTTAACGAACCTCAGGGCCTTCTTCTCAGGTGTGTTCACTAAGTCTAAGACAAATCTCGCCAACTGATTGAACTTGTTGACGTACTCCTTTACTGATAAATTCCCTTGCTTCAATGCTAAGAACCTTTCCATGTATAAGTTCTCTTCTGCTCGTGATAGAAATTTCATCTCAAACTTATGTTTGAAATCCATCCGTGTCACTACTGGGCGCTCTCCATTCGTAACCTCCCACCAAAACAGGGCTTAGTCCTTCATTAACCAAGTAGCCAATTGGACCTTCCTTCCATCTTCCACCTCAAAGATACCAAACAAATCTTCCACCTCCTTAAGCCAATTTCGAGCTTCAACAAACGTTTCTGATCCGTGAAAAGGTTTTCTGCCCATTGCTCGAAAGTCTTTGCATATCTTTGAAAAAGTATCAACACAAGGAGGGGGAGGAGGAGGAGCGGCTACAGCTGAGGGAGGAGGGATGTCTGTTGGGCTTGCGGCGGTGGCCCTAGCCTCCAGAAACCTTCTGAACCAAGTTGGTATCGGTATTCCCTCGGGTATCTCGAGTAACCCAGACATGCTGAAAAGAAAATGAAGAGATTCAAACCGGAGAATTCGAAAGAAAGATATATGGCTCTTGGGGGTTATGTTTTTAAAGCAAACTTTTCTCTTGAAAATACTCTCCTTAAAACATACTTTTGAAAGTATTTCTTTATAAAACGCTTTTGAAAAACAGTTTTTCAAAATCTCTTATCTGTTCTGTTAACCTTCAGCTCTGATACCACGTGTAACACCCTACGTCCATTAATGTCACTCTCAAAGGGAATACATTAACTTTCATGGATTATTATTAGTGTAATGAACAGAATATAACAAGACAGATACATATATTGGTACTTGAAAAATATAAAACAACTTTTATTGCAGCGGAGAAATAGTTTGATTACAACAACTTCACAACCCAACAGTAAAACCAAGTACACTTAATATCCATCTTGACAAATTGTTTTCTGAGTACATAAAGTAAAAAAGCATAACCCCAAAATAAGTAACCATAAAAGAGATGAGCTGAACTTTAATTTCAGCAATCCAAGCACTTCCAAAAGAGAGAGTAAGATATCCAATCAAGCACCACTAGTACTTGTCCCACCCTGAGAACCTTGGGGGGCGGGGAAGAAAGAAAAGAGACGAAAACAAGGGGGTCAGACATAAAGTCTGGCGAGTAAAATAAATTTAACAATATAATTATTAAAGTAATTAGGACAAGGCATAAACAGGTAAAACAAGGAATGACTGTGAACAAGTGGGAAATACAAAACAAACAAGTGGAATATTATGGCGTTAATTTCGCTCCTAATCACTATAGGATAATTACTAAACTGCACCATTACTAGACACCCTAAAGGTTGATCCCGCCTACAGAACATAATAATGATAATGGTAGTTTCGTGTACCCCTAGCTGCCTTCATATGTGTCGCATGCCCTTATCTCCACTAGTTTTACCCACTACCTCCATGTGAATGGCTCCCTAACTCGTAGATATCCATGTTGGTCCCACAATGGGGTGTATCATTCCCCAAAGTGGCAACCCGATACCACTAGTGATGCACGGCTTATATCTACACGATGCAATAACGTCTTACCTACCAGCCCCGGCCCACGCACGCACATGACCCCGTTGGACTTGCGTTGCCACCGTTAACCCATTTTGACCTCTTACAACCAAACCCAGAAAGTGTGTCCCGTCCTTGATCTAACTCGAGCTCACAAAGATACTTAATGGGTTACTAGTTTGAAAAGGGCCCATATACTTGACACAAGCTTTCCACCTATGCTTGGTCCCCACTAAGATTTCCCACTTGACACCTTCTTGTTCGTGTCTTCGTACATGTTTCAATTAGGTTAAGTGTTTCTAATCGTATTTCACATGCCACCCATGTCACCCACTTAACCCCCATGTCCCACAACATGTTTATCTTAGTTAAGTGCTACTTAATTCATTAGAACCGTAACCTTGTAAAGACCTCCCACATTAGACTACCGTTTGCGGTTGCTGGATTTGCCGGGCGAGTCCGGGCAGCCTTATACCGCAAACGAACCTAACCTCGTGTCTTTACAATTGTTACACATTTAATTTGCGCCTTTGACCTCTCACATTAGACTAACGTTTGTGGTTGCTGGATTTGTCGGGTGGGTCTGTGCAGTCTTACACCACAAACGAGTCTAACCTTGTGTCTTAGGCGTTTATTACACGTACTTTATTTTACCCCCCACATGAATTAATTATCCCTATTCAAATTATAAATAATTTCCAAATTAATCTATGTCCATAATTGTCACCTAAATTATGTCCATACTTTTCAGGTATATAAATCATACCAATTAATGTCTCAAATTAATTTACATGCCTTTAAAGCCATTTTATGCCAATTCACAATTTGCAAAATTAATATTTTCCCATTGTCCCCATGCTATTCGTACGTTTTAATATGATATATGTTAGACTCGCAAATAGTCCAAATTATAAAACGAAAAGCAACATCACAACTTGCATAACACATAAAATAGATCTAAGAATCATAACATAAGTTTGCATAGCCAATAACTTGCATATGCAATGGATATATATATAACATAAATTTGCATAAACTATCATGGATCTAAATATAGATCTAAACATGTAATCGTGAACTTGCATATATGGGTATGGTTTTCCTATAACTTGCATATGAATTTCATACAAACTTACATTCAAACTAGCATATGATTCACATAAGAAACTAGCATAGGCAATGAGCATATAGAACATAAATTTGCATAATTATGTACTGCCATGGATCTATATATAGATCTACATAAAAATGTGAACTTGCATATGGATCTAAATATAGATCTAAACATAAAAATGTGAACTTGCATATGGATCTAAATATAGATCTAAACATAAAAAAGTGAACTTGCATATGGATCTAAACATGTAAATTAATGTCACATGTTTTGCATATAAACTAGCATATGTGTATATTTGATTCACATATTAACTTGTGTATAATCCACCTACAGACTTGCATAAGGTTCATATATAATTTAACATCCCAAACTTATATAAGATTCGCATATGCTTTAACATACTAAACTTGCATAAGATTCACATATGTTTTAACATCCCAAACTTGCATAAGATTCATAAGCTAGCATATGATTTAACATCCTAAACTTGCATAAGATTCATATACAAATTAGCATATATAGAAACAGACTTGCATAAAATGAATCAAATTAAACATGTACAATTGGACATATGAAATAGATCCACAATAACAAAACTGTCATATGTTCACCAACAAACGATAACATCACATGATTCAATAGTCATATTCTCATAATCCCAATTATAACTCATTGCAATTAAATTAATTAATTATTTTGTGATAGAAATTGTACTCACAAAGATAGGTTAGAAAAGAGAATGATTTGTTCATCTTTTTGAATTAGAATTCTGACTTGCTAATCCCTAAGCTTCAGGAAGAAGAACTATCCAAGCAGCAGCATGGTAGCCAAGTGACTGATTTAGTTTAGGTTTAGGGTTTGAGTCTAGGCACTCTTTTATAGAAGTTTAAATCAACCTAAGCCGTTAGATTAAGATAGAATTAATATGGACCATCCAGACAAGATAGAATTATCCAGAATAGCACATCAGCCCTAATGACTCAGCAATAGGTCAGGTAAGACTCAGCAACAAGTCAGGATCGACTGTTTTTAGATCTTCCCAGGGGGTAGTTCTACCACCAGGTCGACCTATCTAGGGGGAGGTCGACCCCCTGGTCGACCTGGCCTTGGGCGGGAGAATTCCCGCCTAGCCCGCTTCCCTGTTTGAATTTTGAGTTTTGATTTTCTAAACCTAAGCTGTTTTTAATTTATTTAAATTCTGAAACTTCGAAAGGCCATAACTTCTTCATACTGAGTCCAATTCACGCAAACTCGGAATCTATCTCAAGCAGAATTCCGAGACGAATGCAATGGCATAACCCGTTTCCCATAATTCTCAAATTTGAAATTAAGTATTCTTTAATTTGTTAATTTTATTATTTAAAATCATCGGGTGTTACAATCGTAACGGATTTAAAATTATTCAATTCCGAGTTCGTATGCATTAGTTATGAATTGATATAGTTTGATAATATTTTTAAAATAAATTAATTAAATAATAAAAAAAAAATACCCCTTTCTCTTCCACTATAGATCAATGCTGCAGATTTCAAATTTGGGTTCAATTCTGGGGTTGAAATTGTCAATCAATACACTGAGCTTCGCGACAATCGGAGACCACCACGCCGGAGAGGAAGGAGGCACGCCTAGGGTGGGACCCGTGCGGTGGAGCAAGATTTAAACTAGGAGGAGCAGCGGCGGCCTTAATGCGGCTCCTTTGGGGTGCTGGCACTTGTCGGTTACTCGACGATAATGGGTGTTGTCCGTATGGATGTGAAGCCTGTGAAATTCCCATCAATAAACTCTAAAGGGCAGGAAATTTTATTGTATGGATTGAGAGGAATTAGTGGAAGATGAAGAGGATGTTACTGGCCATTGAAATGGGGGCGGCGGCTGTGAATAGTGGACTAAGGTTTTGGAATAAGAGATATTTATAATAAAATAATAATAAATCTCTTAGTTACTAGTTTAAACCCGTTAACCCTATTCAGCTCCAATTTCAGCCCAACGAAAGTTGTTCCTACCCAAATAACCCCATTTCGGACATAATGGGCTAGGTCCCGTCAGCCCAAACGATGGTTTTCATCCTGTTTTCTTTAATTTAAAATTTAAATCATTTATTTATTTAATTCGATCATACATTTAAATTCACCGGGGCCACATACGGACTCCGAAAATTCCCGAAAAATAAATCTCGCTATGTTTTGACGATATGGCCCTAACAAAATTAGTTTCATCGAATTTGAAGACTGTTTGAAAACTGGTCTTTTTAACAGTGGATTAAATTCAATAGATTCGGATCCAACAAAAATGGTTTCGTCGAAAACAGAGGTCGTTTGTTTAATGACCATCTATACGGGCTATAAATTATATTAAATTCCATAACGACTATTCTGAATATTCAACTGGCCATAACTTTTTTATCCAGCTATGAAATTTCAATTTTTCGAATTCATTGGAAAGATATTTTTAAACAGATTTAAATATTTTTGGTTTCACTAAAATCCAATTTATTTTGAATCCTGTACATTCAGTCAAAGTTCAGATTTAAATTTTTAAATTGCTGTGCTATTTCTAACTCCTTTTTAAAATTGAAATAAATATATTTGTTCTAACTTCGATTTAAATAAATTTTCAATCGTTTTTATTTAAAATAATTTATTTTAACTAGTCAAAATTCATAAAAATAGCCAAAATAAAAATTTTAAATTGGTTCTGATTTTCGTGGTTGTTACACCTAATTTTTTTACCACTAATGATAGGTTATTTATTATAGTAATGGGCTTACAAAGATAAGATAATGTAATAAAATGAGTTGAAAGATAATAATTCAAAAGTTATGATTTATAATAATATGATATGATTAATGCAACTTAATACTATGAAAAACTATGGCTTGTTGATTGAAATAATATAATATCCATGTTAAAACCACATATATCTAAGAAGATTAAAACGTAATTGTAAGGACCCGTAACTTCCCAGTGAAGGAAAGCACGAATACTTTGAGAACAACACACAAAAGGACGCATACGGAAGAACATTTCATTGTTATTACAATAATTCCATCAGATACATGAATATACAGAGTATAAATGAATAAATTACATTCGATAAATATCAGAGATTTAAATTACATTTAAATACATCGCAGCGGAAAATAATACAAAAGCACAACTAGAAGTAATGCACGGATACAGAGCTTTCCGAGCATCGTTCCAGCTATAAATCAGGATCCTGTGAATATAAATCTGCAAAACCAAAACTACAAGCTGCCCGTGTGGAAAATAGGGGCACCCAGAGTTTAGGTTAAAACAATAAACTCCAGGTCAGTCATGGGACTGGTGTGAGAACTAAAACAGTTATTTAAAACTTTAATTTAAAAGAGAGTAATTCAAGGGACCACGCCGTATAACACGGAACGGGTTTCCTCCCAAGAATACTAGTGCATATAACAAAACAACTCAATGCTTTTTGGAAAAATGAAGCTATTATAAGACCCAGGTCCCATCACACAATGCAACGCAAGCCGGAGGATAGGGTTTTCCCAATTAATAGGCAAACATGCTTGGTACGTTTAAAACAAATCACTTGATACTATAATAGGTGTATAGTGTCAAAACAATTTTCAATCATAAATATCAATCATAGGCGGCATGGGTACCATCTATCATGTCGCCATACTAGTTCTACAATTAAATCCGTAATATCACGTATTGGAAATTGGATTTCCGTCATGAGTTGAGGCAAGCGACAAGCTCCTCTCCGCGTTCGAGACACTCTAGCAATGCCTCAGGACCCCACTCTGATCCTTTGGAACCTCCAAGGCCGGTCCTCTCTTACTTTTGAGGATTAGTTATTCCTGAACACACGTTTCCCGGTCCTTACAGACCTATATCCGAGGCGCCTCGTATCCAACAACCACACATGTGAAAAGTATATAAATGTCAGGGCTGGTAGGTCACTGACACCACCCTAGCTGGAAAGAAACGTCGTGCACTCCTTGGGTCCGTATCCCGTTTTTGACTCATGACTCGCCTTGGAGCAAAACTGGTGGTATCCCGTTATCGGTAAAATTAATTACCATTTCACGTTCAAATCTAATTAAAGATTTAACTATCGCTTTGGAGCAAAACTGGTGGTACTCCATTCTCGATCACCTTTCAGATTTGATAATTTAAATTATCAATTCACATTTCAATCTAATTAAAGATTCATTAAAACCCCACTTAGTTTTAATCTTTTCAAAAATCAATATCTTGTCTTTAACTGGGTTAAAGAACCAATGTCATATAAAACACGATTCACGACAAACCCAAATCATATTTGATATTAAATACAAGGCTCTGAATAGAAAATATATCGGCTTATATTCAATATCAAATTCTGAAACCAACATATATCGTATTGGAAATAACGATATAAAATATATCTTTCAAATTCCCATAATAATATCTGTATAGTCACGAAATCCAACATCGAAATATCCCGAAGATAACTTCGATTCAACTCCAGTCCAATTCACGTATTGGGAAAACTGATTATTTTTAAAATCACTTTCAAATTCAAATTCAAATTCGTTTCAATTCAAATTGAAATTCAAGTTGATTTCAATCCAAATTGATTTCAATTCAATTTCGATTCGAATTCATTTCTATTTGATTTCAATTCGAATCGATTTCAATTAAGTTTCAGTTCGTTTTCAATTCAACTTGAATTCATTTTATATTCAATTCAATTCGAAGTCATTTTATATTCAATTCAAATTCGTTTTCTATTCAATTCAAATTCGTTTTCTTTTCAATTCAATTCACTATAATATTCATTTCAATTTGAATAAAATCGATATAAATATCGTTCACGTCAAAATGGCGCAAAACTAATCAACACGGCTTTATATATTTCAGTCACTTCATTATTCTATTTAACAAATGAATATTTATTCTATTCAACACATGATTTTATATTTCTTTCCACACACGACTAATCTCAACACATGAGTACTGTCAACACATCACTATTTTTGTTATGTAAAATATTTTATAACACTATGGTATGTATCATTTGATTTTAATTAGACTCCATCGTAAAATAGTTCTAATTTTAAATATGATAAAGATGTGAATTTTATTATTAAAATATTTCACTCAACACATGAATAGATTCAACACATGTATTTTTCTTTATAACATTCATTATTTTCCCTATTGGAATGAGGCCCAATCAATCACCATATAATGTTAATTATATGGATTCCATACCACATGTATATAATAGCAACAATAAAAAATCATCCATCATCCAAGGTGCACCACACTGTATAAGCATCAAATATAGATATCTAACGCTTATAACAGCCTGTCAATCCATCGATCGACATATTTAATCAATCAGGATGAGTGAACTTCAAATTTCATCCCAACACCCGTGTGGGGTTTCAAACAATCAAACACAGATTTTAGTTGTGCAGTTGGGCGACGTGTAAAATTTATCGACCCAATCAATATCAGTCAAATCAGTGTATATAAACAAATTGGCCGATTTGTTTATAAATATTCGTTTATTCACTTTCACTTTAAAAATTATATTTTTAACGATAAAACAATTTATTTTAACACATGAATTTCTATTCAGTTCATTTATTCAATAAAATGATATTTTTATTTTTCTAACATATTTTAGGAAATTTCGGCAGCATAACGGCACGATACTAGAAACGGGACGAGGCCTAGCCTTATCCCCGGTCTAGTGAAGGCCCACGCCATTCACACATCAATCAAATCAATTCATTTCACCAAACAAATCAATTAGACTAACCAACTATACAACCAAACAATTTAACAAACAAGCCATCCATGGTCTGTGGATGACGGGTGTCGGGTGCTGCTAAGCACCGTCTGCATCCTAGTGTTTATATATATATATATATATATATATATATATATATATTTATATAACTAGAAAAAAAGAATTTAGAGTGAGAAGTTATCACCAATAGCTATCCAATACCACGACTCTTCACTGATAGAAATCTTCGTCGTTATCGCATTTTTGTCATCTTCGTTGCTGTAGCCACTACATATGTAAAAATCACATTTTTATATACTGATGTCTTTAAAATAAAAATCACATTTTTATTTGTTCACTTTCAATTTAGAAATCATATTTTTATAATCACTTCATATATTTAAAAATCGAATTTTTACTACGCTACTAAATAGATAAAAATTCTATTTTTACTACGATGTTATATAGATAAATTTTTTATTTTTATCCCGCTATTCTTCATATAAAGAATTTGCCTTTTCAATTTCAAAACTCTAATCTTTTACAGTTTAAAGATCACTTCTTTTATATTTTAAAAATCACGCCTTTTATATTTTAAAAATCACGTCTTTTCTCTTTTAAAAATATCGTCTTTTCATTTTAAAAATCACGTCTTTTCTATTTTAAAAATCACGTCTTTTCTATTTTAAAAATCACGTCCTTTCTATTTTAAAAATCACGTCTTTTCTATTTTAAAAATCATGTCTTTTCTATTTTAAAAATCACGTCTTTTCTATTTTAAAAATCACGTCTTTTCTATTTTAAAATCACGTCTTTTCTATTTTAAAAATCACGTCTTTTCTATTTTAAAAATCACGTCTTTTATATTTTAAAAATCACATCTTTTCTATTTTAAAAATCACGTCTTTTCTATTTTAAAAATCACGTCTTTTCTATTTTAAAAATCACGTCTTTTCTATTTTAAAAATCACGTCTTTTCTATGGTTAAAAACCCTATGTTTAAAACTGAAAATAAAATCTACATTATTAACTATAGTTAACAAATTAAAACTAAGTAATTAA
Organism: Allium sativum; assembly: GCA_030737875.1. Lineage (NCBI taxonomy): Eukaryota > Viridiplantae > Streptophyta > Magnoliopsida > Asparagales > Amaryllidaceae > Allium > Allium sativum. The sequence goes on along the minus strand of CM060909.1, from coordinate 738,637,083 downwards.
ATTAACAAATTACCTTAGCTCGTCGCTTGTCGAAGAGGGGGGTGTTTTGCGCAGGTAGGCGGTGGTCGTGGGTAGTGCGGGTCTGGTGGCGTCGAATTTAAGAGGAGAGGAAGAAGGGGATAGGGAGAACGAGGAGGAGGGGTGCGAGGCAACGGGAGGAGGAAGAAGATGGAGGGCGGCGGTGGTTGGGGGCCCCACCTGGCGGCGTCGGGGTCATGGCGTGGAGGGCTCGCGCGTCGAGCTTCGAGGAAGGGGGGTGCAGCTCCGCCACCTGCGGCGGCGCGGTGGTCATCGGGGAGGGGCGGCGACTCCTCCCCCTGCTTCGTCGTCTTCTTCTTCTTTTTCTTTTTTTTCTTTCTGATCGAATTGAAAACGAGAAGGGGGGGCAGATGTATAGGAGAGGGTAAGGAGAGAGAATATTTTTTTTTAATTTACAAAAAGTTGACTTTTACATACGACCTCGAAACAAGGCCCACCGCCTGTTGTCCATAGCTAATTACCCCCATTCCGAACACAATGGGATATGTATCGCAAGATGATACGATCGTTTCGATCAGTTTTCGTCAAAATCAACATTTAAATCACTATATTGAATTTTAAACGTACATTTCAAATTACCGGGGTCACATACTAACTCTAAAAATTCTCGAAAAATATTTTCTAGCTTCGTATTGACGATACGGTCCTAACAAAACTAGTTTCATCGAATTCCGAGACCATTGGAAAAACGGCCATTTTTCAGTCGATTAAAATCAACTGAAATTGGTCAAACGCGTTTTCCTTTGCCACGCTCACATATTGATTCGAAAAATTATGAAATTTGGAATCTAGCAATAATTTAACATCACGGACCCAACAAAAGTGGTTTCGTCGAAATCCGAGGTCGTTTGCAAAATTCCCATTTTTAAGGGCCTGAATTCCATAGCGACTATTCAGAATTTTCAACCGGACATATCTTTTGATTCCCGCTATGAAATTTTGATTTGTCGGATTCGTTGAAAAGATATCATCAAATAGATCCTATTGTTTTTTGTTTCGCTAAAATCCGGATTGTTTTGCACCCGGTACATTCAATTGAAGTTTGAAATCAAATTATCGAACTACCGCGCCATTTTCAATTCCTTTTATAATTATATATGATTATTTATATTCTAACGACGACGTATATAATATATACGTTCGAATTATATTCAAAATAAATTTTCTCGTCGATATTATTTAAAATAATCTATTTTAAATATTCAAAATTCGTCAAAATTGCCAAAATAAAAATTTTAAACTGGCTCAGAATTTCCGGGTAGTTACAGTAATCATTATAGTTTTAAAGGATTTTGAAAATGTTTCAATATGGCTGGTCGAGTTGGGGCGGTTTAGTCATACCCCAGCCCCACTCTAGGCCCAAACTTTCAAAAGAGGGTTGCGGGTTTACTGGCCCTAAGTACCGAATGGGGCGGGTCTAAATAGACCAAAATTATGGTCAATTAACTGGTTTAGATCCTAGACCCATCCCATTGCTATTCCTAATCGACTGTTTAAGATCTTTTTTTGTTAAATTCACATATTTATTTCCTATATCATTATAACTTGTATAGGTGACGCATTATTACGTTCGTTGTTATCTATTTATCAGCTTTCAATTATATGCCTGGAATCGAGAGATTTCTTAAGGTTCATCTTGCCATGTAGCCGAGTATTGTGAATGATGGAACATTTTGTTCACTTTTGAATAAAGAACAAAACTAAGGGTTCGTCTATTGACACCCTATTATTTTCCCTTCACCGGAACTAAATAGGAAATAAAACGCACATTGTAGCTTTTTCTCTTCCCACCCCGCTTATTCTAAAAAATCCCTTACTAAATTTTTATTCTTAATGTTTTTTTTTGCTTCTTATTTAAAACTTATAGTTTTTTGTGCATCTCTTTCTTAATATTTTGATCGAATTAATTAACATTTGTAGACGATGTCCTTGATTGCCTATCGTTGGTTATGGTAATTAACTCTTCATTTGAGCATTGGTTTATTGAAATTAACACCTTCTTAAGTGATGATTTAATTATTTGCTATTCAATCATTTGCAATTCCTATACGTTGCCGATCTATTCGTTCTCAGAATACATTATTATATATACCGCCGATTTAAAAAAAAATCTAATCATTGTTTGTAATTTCGGTCCTTAATTTTTTTGAAATCACGTAAATCACTGATTTTTTAATTTTAAGCATTGTTTGTAATTTAAACTCAAACATCATGTATGATTGATTTTATTATTTTTAATCGTTGCATAACATTACGCAAGTTATCTATTTTATTATTAAAGGGTGAAACTGGAAATAAAAGTTTAAAATTTTAATTGGGGGTGTGGAGAAAATATCAGGGTGGAAATAGCTGGATCCTGATACTATTTTGCAATTCTTCTGCTTATTTCTACCATGTATGTTTGCTAATGTACTCATCATCAATTTTGAATGGAAAAAAATGTGATTGATCTTGTTTTTATCATCTTTTCCCGTTTTTGATTTCAGACTAGATGATTATATCTTGTTTTCTCATGCAAAGTTTCCATATCCTCCAAAACATCATAATTATTCACTTTTTCATTTCCCTCTCCAATAGAAGCCACACGACTATATACAATTGATGTGGTTAATATTGAAACTGCAAATTGACCATTTACTTGCATGTGCAACTCATTAATTGACTTGACTTTACATTTTCGCATCGAATAATTTATTTTAAAGACAACGCTTTTGAATAATAAGTTTCAAGGATAATTTTATAGAAAAACGTTAAATTCTTTATTTCTTCGTTATATAGGAAATGATAAATATATTTATCATTATTTATACATAACTGAAAATGATAAATTTATTTATTCTTTTTCTCTATAAATTATTATTAAAATTAATTTTTTTTAAAGTGATGTCCTTAAAACTTATTACTTTGAATAGATAAGATATTCTAGTGCAAATCTCCTTTTCATGTATTTAAGCTCTATGATTACGTATAGGCGTTTATAATTCCCTAAGTATTGTAATTTTTCAATGCTTTTATGAACTCTACTTGGTAATCGAGAAGGCCCACCTCATCCTATTCAAATGATGATCAATAATTCTATGTAATTAAGGAATTTTATCCACTTTTTCTGCTGAGTTTTTATTTTATTTTAAATATAATTATTTATTTATCCCTTAAGATGGAGAAACCAAACTGAGATATGATTAGATTCAATAAGCATTACATTACCTTAAGGGGTACTACGTCTATTTTCTGAGAACTTAAAGAGGGTGATGCAAACATAGAAGACACATGCTTACATCAGAACCATTTCATCGAAGTCCATGAGTAACATGGCTTATTTATTTATTTATTTATTATTAGATGCAATCTCCAGAATGCATAAATGATTTCAAATTTTCACATAATACAAGTCACATCACGACAATTCTGTATGCATTCGTCTTGACTCACCCAACATGTTTTCTTATGAATACACAGGTAGCTCCCCATTTTCTTCTCTGCATTTCCACTAAGTTCACAGCTATGCTTTTTGCAGCAAATTCGATAAATTTTGATATCGTTTGGAATGCTCCATTCTTGGTCTGTTTTTGGACAAACTTATAATAGTTAGCATATAAACTATCTAGTAAAACTGTATTTGTTAACAATGATCAATCAATAAAAGCACAAGTAAACAAGAAAGAGATGAACCTACATGAATTTACTGCACAAACCAAGCTTGAGAAGGCTAAGAGTAGAAAAGCAAGATTTATTGTTTTCATTTTGGGTTAACGTTTTATTATTATTAATATTATGTGATTGATCATATCATTGCTTTGGTATTTATAGAAGATCGATGCACTTTTGTGTGTAAGCTAATTATATTTACTTATTAATTTTAGATTCAGAAAGATAAAAAGAAATCTTAAGAGTTATAAATTAAGCTATATAATACACCATATTTTGATGTTGTATGCACACTGTATGATATGTATAATGTGGGTTACCTAATTATTTTTAACAATATACATGAATGTTAAAGTTCTTTAATTTAGTTTGATTAGATTGTGTTCACTGTATCTGCTTGGATAAAATAAATGAACTAATCTTTTTTATCACTGTAATATTTCCTAATATTATGATATTTAAAGATAAAATAAGACTATTAAAATTCATTGAAAAAAGAGCATTGTTGAGAAGTATCATGGTCCGAGTAGTTAAGACACTTGGACTGTCAGAGTTTATGCCCTAGAGGTAATTCATTTGATGAGATTGATAACACTGTTGATGTTATTATTTTATTTGGAATAAAATAATATACTATTATATTATATTTACTGCGTGATATAAATATTAATATAATAGAAGTCCTTATAATTATAATACGGAATTATATAGTTCAAGTGAGTTACTTGAATTTGAGATTATATAATATATTAAGTATTGTAATTCTTAAATGTCCCTAGTCAAGTTTTATTGTTTATATAGGACAACAATAAAGCACTGAGATTAATATGTTGATTGACTGATGATTACATCTCACTGATCATTAATATACGTGATATTAATGTCAAAACATAAATACGTGTTGGAGAATATCGAATTGGGCTGACCCACCGTGAGATAACTCCATGGATTATAATTAACAGTATCTTAAGTTATTCTCATAGTGACAGTGATGTAATGGTCCTCAGACCTGAAATCATTATAATTTTATTCGATGATATTTGTGTTTTGATACCATCTAAAGTTATTCATAACAGAGTAACGATAACGTTGATTATTGGATACATCTCGAATCGAATGAAAATTATGAATGATCTAGATGGAATTTAACCCCATAATATATTTATGGTGATATCCATGGGCCTCTTGATTGAGTGAGACTTTGAAATGCATGGCCGTGCTCAAATACTGATTTGATTTAAACAGTCTACTCATCAATCAAGAAAAACGGATTAAATTATAAAGAGGATGATACGATCCATACCTTGAGTTTAATCCAGGGTATAACTGTTAAAAGGATTATATTACATTGAGACACTGGTCACAGAATAGGTTGTATCGAATCGTTGATCTTATTACAACTTGGGTAGCAGCGACGTATTGCTAGATGCCAATCACTGTTTATAATTTTAAATACGATTTGAAATTATTGCCAACGTCGTAATAACCTATAGGGTTACACCGTATAGGACGTTATAAGGAGAAAATAATTTTAGATAAATAAAATATCAATCCGTTGTTATTTTATTTAAGTTGGAATTAGTATTCAAGTAGTTCCTAATTGTATGGTAAACATTTTGTTTTAAAAGGAGATATTCATTTTTCTTTTAAAAGGGAGCAATACCATATAAAAACGGATAAGGTCAAAAAAAAATGTTAGAGCGTGACTAAAATATACAATTCCAAACCCTAGAATTAAAGCGGCGGCTAGCACCCCTCTCCTTTCTCTTTCATCATCAATCCGATTGAAAATGAGAGAATCGTTCTGGTGGATACATATAGAGGCTCGCTGATTTGGGAGCTCGGATTCGAATCAACCAAATTTACAATCAATCGCATGAATAAAGGATGAAGCTCTAAAAGGTATACTTCTCGATTTAGAAAAATTATTACATGAGATCCTGTTATGATTTGGTTTGAATTTCGTTATTGTAATGTGAATTTGACCCAAAACGACTTTCAATGGTATCGAAGCTGCGGATTTGTGTAATTGTTAGGTTGAGATAATTAGGGTTTTTGCTTGATAATTTCAAATTGAGACCCGATTTATATTAAAGATACTGATTTTGATGAAATTGTTCATTGTATAAGATCTGGAATATGTCTGGGTCAATTTTGATTTAACAATCTCATGAACTTGTTGATTCACGAGTATTAATTTTGAAATAGCTGATTTCAGAATCCATAATCAAAATTATTAAAACATGTTTCTAGTAATCATGATAAATTCGGTTTTGAAGATAAAACTCTTTTACTGTAAGTTAGAACTGTATTTGATACTAGCTTTTAAAAGTGACTTGCTATAAACAAAGTTTTGTATTTGTTTTAAAAACTTGAAACTGGATCTATTAATTGTTATTATCCTATAGTTTATCATGGAATCCTCTTGATAAATCAAAACAGTTTGATTGATCAAGATAACCAGTACTTAGAGATACTGATTTCATCAAACACCTTATTGCTTGCTTTATCAGAAAGGATTGATTAATGGTTGTTTCTATATATATGTGTGTGTATATATATATATATATATATTTGTATATATGTGTACATATGCATGAATCTGATTAACATACTGTTGGACAGTAAGTCAATATATTGGAAGTCAAGTATTGATGACTTAATGGTTTTGATCAGACTAAAATCAAACGGAGTGTGCATATTTATTAAACAAAAATAAATCTGACTGGGTATTCGGGCTTCCTGACTTGAAAGTTATCAAATCTGTTGACAACTTCAATATACTTTTCTAAACTGTTTATTGAAAGAGATAATATTTATTTAATATTAGATATTAAGCTTTTGTTTTGATGTATAATCATTGGATATATATTTCACCATAGTAAATATGATTTCATGGTTTTTTTAATGATCTGGAATGCCTTTTAAAATTCCTTTTGTATCTGGCTTACATTGATACACTTTATTTAGCTATAACTCCATGATATCTGAAACAAAATCATCTGGTTTAAACTCGGTTTAATATTATACAAAGCATAATTTTAGATTTGTTTATGTGAGTAAACAATTCTGAAATAATGATCAAAGCTTGTTTGATCTAAGTATATTACAGTTATGACCCTATCAATCTTATGGCATAGATCAAATTTGATTTGATATTGGTCATGGGACGATGATGTCTCCTCAGTTTACACAAAATCAACATGATTTGTTCTTTTCAATTTGGATGATAAACATTATTCACCCATGAATTTATTTGCTGACAATATCACTAAGTTTAAATAAAGACCACTTTATTATTATAACTGGGGTGGCTGTACTTATTATAACATAGATTTGCTATCCCACTGTAATCCCTGTGATATATATATTTATACAAAGCAGGTATGACTTGCCCTTTTGTTTTAATACCATTTATATATGCATAAGTATTAAGATACGATATAACTATCAAACAGGTTGATGATCACAATGCTTAAAATCTGATGCGAGTATTAACTTGTTTTGATTTTAAAATCTGCATATAAATAAATAGAATTAAAATAATGATCTTAAAATAAGGTGATATAAATACATTGTTAAATCCACCTTTTAAGATATACAAAATTGTCTAATTATTGTGTGAGTAGTGTTGATTTAGTGATATGCACCATCCACTATTTATACACAACCATGTTTGTAAACAGGAAACATATTTATGATTATTAAACTCTATATAATGACAATATCTATATGTCATTAATATCTGCTGTAATAATGTGTATAGATGATAAATATAGTTAATTGACCTCTTGTATTTATATTGTATGATGTAGTTAATGTTAAATGAACATTATATAATCTGCAAATGTTTCAATTAGCTTATTAGAGGTCATAACATTATATATATGTGCATCACTATTGTATTTCGTTCAGTTCTGTTTTGCCTAACGCAATTGAGTGTTTCATTACAATGCATTAAAGAATGTCCAACCTTTTAAATGTTTACATTGCTTAGTAAACATCTGATGATTATTTATTCATTTTTCATCTTTTACATGAACTGATGAAGGACATTTAGAACATAGTTGCACATATACATATAAATGCATATGTATATGCAAGTTGAACAAATTTCACTGTAGAAGACAGGGTATAATGAGGTAATGGGCTACAATATTGAATTATATGCATTTGATGTATACTGGACCACTAATAATGATATATGCTGTTAAGTTTTAAATTGGATCAATATTTCTATTTGATAGCACACAATAGATCATAACCTGCTAATACTTTATATAGTTAACGGGTTATTCCACTCAAAAACTTGCATATTTTTTTTATTGAAGTGTTCATGATGCATTAATACTGAAACAAGTATGACTTACCATCTGTTTATGCAACTTATGTATGTATGTGTATATATATATATATATTAGTATATGAATACTGATATGCATTGTTTGGATAAGTGAAATTGCTGTCATTGTTTTAATAATTAGCAAATATAATGATTTCAGTATACATATGATGTATATGCAAGTAACAGCAAACATGTATTCATATATACATTGGATGTATATATGAACTACAGTATATATATATATATGTGTATAATGATACAATGTTGATAAACAGTGTAATATAAATATGTATACAATTATATATATATATATATAATCTGCTGTTTAGATTCAATTATAAGGTTTAAAATGATATGATCATTTTGCAGGGAATCTAATTTTCTGCGATCTGAAAGTGTTTCAGTTGTTGTCGATCCAGAAGTGCCAATACTTGCACATTGGATGGACAAGATGGTGTGAAAGTTAATGCAGCTAATATGGCAAAATTAATTTTAGAATTACAACATTCTGTTTTATTTACAAAATCTTGATAGTTCAATGCAGATAGGTGTATACAATATTAGTGTAATAATTTGTATATATTTTGTGAACTGTCTATAGTAGACTGCTAAATGAACAATTGCTGTGTAATAAATGGATTAAGTTATATATGTGTATAACAAGTTATACATATATATAATATATGTATATTAGTATTTACAAATCTTGTATATTACTAGTATGTTATAAGATTGTCTTTGAATGTTTATTATATTAGAAAGGGTTCGACCCTTCAAATATATGTGAATTTTTGGTTAGTAAGATTTGATTTACAGTACTTTAATTTAAATTGTTAAATTAGATGGCTAATTGCATGAAGATGTATAAATCTTACTATGGAAACGTATTGTGTGAATGTAGCCCCGTCTAAGTTTATGAAACTCAAGATAATGGGATGAATGTCATATTAATACAAATAAGATAATTGGTTAATAGAAAATTTGAGTTAGATTAGAATATGGTATTTGATACAGAAGTTAAAATAACCAATGGTTTGGAAATGTTCAAAATTAAGGGTTGGACACAAGTAATTATTTTACTCAAGCAATTTAATATAAAATTGCCCAAATAGTTTAATATCCTTTTAATAATGATTAAAAGGAATTATATTTATCCGTTTAAAATAATTGTATTTTAAAACGTTTAATTAAAACTAATACTGCTCGCCACTACAAATTACAAATTCTCTTTAAAGCAAATTATTTTGTTATATTAAGTCATGGTGACGTCTTCCAATAATATACTCATCACTATCCAAAATCACTGGATGTAACTAACGCCAAAGCGTTGTGCACCTTTTATTTTGGTTATATCGATGGAGTAAAATGTGGTGGTCCAACCTATTTGTAACGACCCGGAAAATCTGAACCAATTTAAAAATTTTAAATTGGCTATTTTAGTGGATTTTAAATATTTAAAATAAATATTTTAAATAATAACGATGAAAAGTAAGTTTGAATCGACATTTGAAAACGAATATAATTAATTCTAATTATAAACAAGGCCTGAAATGGCGCGACAGTTTCAAATTTTTATTTCAAACTTCGTCTGACTGTACCGGGTGCAAAACAAAACGGATTTGAGTGAAACCAAAAATATTTAAATCCGTTAGTGAATACCTTTCTAACGAATCTGAAAAATCGAAGTTTCATAGCGGGATGCAAAAGTTATGGCCAAATGAATTTTCCGAAAGGTCGCTATGGAATTTATATAGCCCGTGAAATTGGCCATTTTGTATACGACCTCGGAATTCGACGAAACCACTTTTGTTGGATCCGGGATGTGAAGTTATTGCTAGGTTTCAAATTTCATAATTTTTGAAGCTAGTATGTGAGCGTGGCAAAGGAAAACGTGTTTTGATCAATTACAGTTAAATTGGATCAACCAGAAATGGGCCTTTTTGCAAACGGTCTCAGAATTCGACGAAACTAGTTTTGTTGGGACCGTATCGTCAAAACATAGCTAGAATTATTTTTCTGGAATTTTTCAAATCAGTTTGTGGCCCTAGCAAATTGAAATGTACGTTCAAATCAAATATTGAATGTTCTATATTTTAATTTGAAGGAAAACTGACTGAAACAATCGAATGGGCCTACGAAACATATCCCATTTGTTCGGAATGGGGGTAGAACGCTAGGGACGACAGTCGTTGGGTTTGGATTGGAGGTCGTGTCAGAAAATCCCTTTTAAAAACCATCGCCCAATCAGAAATTTCTATTCATTAATTTAAAAATTAAAAAAAAACCTTTCTCTCTCTCCGTAATAGCCGATCGACGGCGAAACCCAATCCCTCTGTTCCCAGTCAATTTCCAGCCGCCACACACCTCGTTGACCCCCGAACTTTTGCAACTTTTTGAAGATCTCTCCGAGCTCTTCAAATCCATAGCAGCCTCACCACCCCTCATCGCCCCAGTCTCGAGATCCACGCCCACGAAGTGGCCAACTTCACGACGCCGCCCAGCCCGTGCCTGACCACCGAACTGGCCCCACCTCCTAGTGCAGGCGCGCCCCTCCGTGCTCTCCCTCGTGGCGCTGGCTGATCGAAGCAACGATCAACGGATTTGAAGATAATTTGAAACCTAGTTTTGAAGATTCAAACGAGGTATATGGATTGTCTTACTTTCAACTGTTTTAACACCATTAAACCGTTGCAAACTTTGAAAAATCATATCTTTTTCGTTTCTTGACGAAATTCGATGAAACAGGAAACATCGTGACCGTGTGGACGTCTTCTACATTCTAGAAGAGACCGCATATTTTTCTGAGCCTTCTGCTATTTTTGGTGGAGTGGAACCCAATGTGAGATTTCTAATTTATAAACGATATGGAAAATGATGATGTATAAATTATATAGTCGATGTATGACTTGTATAGGCGTTGTACACCTCATGTATAAGCGTTGTATAAGTCGTACGTTCGATGTATAATTTATACATGCGTTGTAAAAATTATATGTGTTGAAAGTGAAATGCTATATATATATATATATATATATATATATATATATATATATACGCCCCTCGTCCACAAACCATGGACGATATTTATTGATTGTGATTGGTGTGAAAATTGGTTGATAGCGAATGGTTAATTGAAATTGTTTGTGGTTGGAATTGATTGATTGTGGTTGAAAAATAGCCGTTTGTGGTTGTGAAATATTTGGTTGAAACCACATAGGATTAGTTTGTGGAAATGAAAAAAATATACATGCCGCCTGCGTGCGAACTAGATGCATGATTCCCCATTGTCAAAAGCTGCGAGGCTTTAAGGTAGAGCGAGGAGCCGTACTAGGGACGACCCGGGTTTTAACTACCCTGTCGTTATGCTTCCGAAATTTTGAATAATATTCTTGTGTTGGAGTTATTTTCATGTGTTGAAATTATATATATGTGTTGAATAGGAATTCATGTGTTGAATGACATTCATGTTTTGAAATAAATTGTTTTATAATAAAAATCACATTTCTCTCACCTGTTTGAACTATATAAAATAATCATGTTTTGAAATAAATTGTTTTATAATAAAAATCATATTTTTACCACCTATATGAACTATAGAAAATAATCGTGTTTTGAAATGAATTGTTTATAATAAAAATCACATTTTTATCACCTGTTTGAACTATATAAAATAATCGTGTTTTGAAATGAATTGTTTTATAAAAAAAATCACATTTTTACTATATACATGAATTGTTAAAAATGGTGAAGTGTTGAAATAGAAGACAATTAGATAAAAATATTATTTTTATCAAATATATGAAAGGAATATAGTTTTGAAATCGAAGAATCGATATATATATATATATATATATATATATATATATATATATATATATATAGAATTGAAGTATATCGAATAACGACGCTGCAGTTCATATTTTGAAACCGTGATTTCAAACGATTAGTGCGGGAGATCCGACCATCGAATTTTCCCGAAACCGCAACCGTTGGGTTCACTTTGGAAATATCTTTCCAATGGCACCAACTTTGTAAAAATCCAACGGTTGGATTGCCTGGAATGTTTAATTCGAATATGAAGAAAAACAGCGCCAGAATCGATTATAATTATATATATATAATTATAATTCTAATATATCGAATAACGACGCTGCAGTTCGAAATTTGAAATCGAAACTTCAAACGATTGTGCTGGGAGATCCGACCGGCCGATTTTCCTGAAACTGGAACCATTGGGTTCGTTTTGAAAAGATCTTTCTAATGATATAAATTTTTTGAAGATCCAACGGCTAGATTTTCAGATATGTGTAAATCAAATCTGACGAAAAACAGCGCCACGGCCGCGTTATGGTCCGAAGCGTCGTTTAAATAAAATGGGCTATTTTTAATTAAATAAAAATAGTGAAAAATCGTTATAAAATATTGTAAACGATATGGAATGAAAATGAACTGATTTAAATTCTAAATATACGTGAATTATTTGAAAAGGCCAAGTTAAATCTCATTTCAAATAATTGTTCGACGATGTGAAGTCGATGATGAAGACGGTGGTCGAAGACCGGAGAGATTCACGTCGTTTGGATGGTAACCGATGTCCTGATTGGGAGGCATCCCGAAATATGGATAATGAGTGGTGATCGTCCAGACGTACGTGGAAATCAATGGGTTTGCGAGGTATATAGTGCCTCCGGTTTTGTTCCGACCCAGAACGGACTAGTAAATGGATTGTGTGCCTGACATTGGAATTTATTCTATGTGATTGATAGCCATCAGTTGCATGGTGTGAATTGCCTATGTGGCATGCTAAGATGCAATGAACAGGGCTTCTGTTGAAAAGAAAAGTCTTGTGGTTGATGATCAAAGCACCGCCTGTGTGGCGTAGCTTTGTGTATAACGTGAATTCGCGAGCCTCACACCCCGGTATGAACCAAAAACAGGCGGAGGACCTCAGGGAGGACATGCGTTTCTTTCTAGTTAGAGGTGGTGTCAGTAATGACCCGCATTGGCAGAGGAATTATAATTAATTTATTTAATTATATGAATGGTGGTTTAGTGAATTAAATGGTCGTAGAATTTAGTAATGATGAATATTTAATTAAAATAATAAATTAAATAATATATTTAATTCTGAATGGTCGAAATGACGATATGGTGTGAACCGTATCATCTGTGATATTTAATTCAGCTTGGAATTGAATTTGAATAACGAATATATTCAATCGTCGATAGTTGAATGTATAGTTTATAATATAATTAAAATAGAGCTCGAAATAGCGCGGTAGTTCGCTATTTGGTGATTTGAACTTCAACTGAATGTACAGGATCCGTTTTAAGCCGGATTTTTGTGAAACAAGAAACGTTGGGAGCTGGTGGAGTATATCTTTCTAGTGGAAGAGAAAAATTGGGATTTCGTCGTGTAGATTTTGATGTATGGCTAAATCAAATTTTAGAATAGTCGTTATAGAATCGTTTATCAACCATAACGGTTTATTCGATATAACTAGAGATCAGGTTTGAATTTAGATAAGGTTCTTTAGAGACATAGTGATAATTTAATTTTTAGAATTTTACTGTAATTTTTAACTAATTTAATAAGCAACTTTTTATTTGAAGAATTTCGCACCCTGAAATCAACATTTTGAAGTTTTACAATATGAGTTAATCTACCGGTATTATTATATTTTTGGAGTCGGGATACCTCGCTCATCACGATGGTGTTTTTATTTCTGTCTGTTGCAGTTTGTACTTAAATGTAGTTTCTTATAGAAGGGTACCTGTCCATTCCCTATTTGTGGCTTTCCCTTTGTGCACGTAGAAAAGGAATTCACCATAAAAATTTACTTCAGCCTTAAGCTTTCTCGGTTTATAAATACTACACTCCCTTAAAAACCTAAGATCATTTTCATCCAAAGTCAAACAAGCAGCCGCCAGTTTTCTCTCCTCATTTCTTAAAAACTCAAGCAACAAAAAAAATCAGAAAAACAAATCCACAAAAAAAAATCTATAAATCAGAATATACTTATAGTTGGAATCGGCAAGGGGTTTTCTTCAGCTCAATAAGGTTTTCGCCGAACTCGAGCTGGGTTCTATTCGCTGTTGTTTTACAGCGATAGGTTTGGGTTCACAAATTCATCAAGTTTTGGATTTCGATCCTTGTTTTGAGTCTTGTTTGTGGTTCACGAAAGGAATTGGCATTGGTTGGTGAATGATGGGGTGGCTCGGCAAAGAAAAGTGTCGCAACCTTTTGGGTTCAGCGTGTAAAGCTTGGGAAACGCGTACTGGAGTTTGAGAGCCGAAGTTGGTGATTTTGGTAATAATGGATTGAGATTGTAAAAGGGAGAATTTTGGTAATTTTTATTGGATTTTTAAGGTTGTGATGGAAGAAGGAATGGGGGTTAAACATCACGAAATGGCAATGGTTTTCTTTAGGAAGTCACGACATTTATAAATGGGGAGGGAAGTTCAACGTTTGCTGAGTTGTTGTGGGTATGGAATCAAAGAGGATTAAGGAGAAGAAGATTTGTGAGTAACGGGTTTAGTGGTGAGATGGAGAAATTTCTTGTGGTGGAATGATTGGAAATGGTGGAGAGCGGCGTCTGTTCTTCCTGGAGGAAGAAGCAAATGAAAACGGGTCTGGGTATTTAAGATTTTGATGGGCCGGGTAGAAGAATGTGTAACGTCTCGCATTTTTGTCGGTTGGTATTTGAATATTTAAATCAGTTTAAATATTGAATTCAGAATATAAATGGATTTATATAATAATTAAAACGAAGTTGAACGTATATGAATATATATTAATAATAATCGGGCTCAGAACGACTCTGCAGTTCAAAATTTAACGTTCTGAACTTCAACTGAGTGTACCGGACTCATTTTAAATCGGATTTCTTCGAAACAAGAAACGCTGGAATCTGTTGAACTGTATCTTTCCAACGGAAGAGGAAAATCGAGATTTTGTCATACAGACTGCAAGATATGTCCAAATCAAATATTCAGAAAGTCGCTATGAAATTGTATATTGACCGTAATGGTTTATTTGAAATAACTTGATATCGTTTGCAAATCGGGACAAGGTTCTTTTGAGACGCAGCGATAATTTAATTTTTAGAACTTTATTGTAATTTTTAATTAATTAAATATGCAACTTTTTATTTGGAGTAATTTGCACCCTGTATCGGTATTTCGGGGTTTCAAAATATGAGTCAATCTACCGGTATTATTATATTTTTGGTATCGTGGCACCTCGCTGGACACGGTTGTATTTTTACGTTTGTCCATAGCAGTCTGTAAATAAACGAAAAATGTTATGCACTGTAAATCATTTTTATAAAACTTGCTTTTGATGTCCTTAACCACTAAAATATTTTCCTTCGTAAATAACCATGCACCACAGCCTAAACTAGAGTAACATGTATCTTCAAATCCACGGAAAACAAGGGATATCAACTTGCACACACACCAAAAAGTATGGCATGACCCATACTGAATTTAATGAGAGCATGTGAAAATCAAAGCCAAAACAGTCCTAGCGCAAGCCTATCCATCCCTAAATCCTATTGTCCATACCCTAAGTTAAACCTATATATGAATAAATATACCCTCATTAACCTATTGCTTCACCGCTAGGATTCACTCAGCCTAATACTATTCACGCCTATGTCAAGGCAAATCACGGTATGGAATTATGAAAACCTAGTTGCTAGGATGGCACGTCCTATTACTTCCACATGAAGATATATATGACTATATAAATGTACGCAGCTTCTCATTTAACTATCTTTCTTTCCTCATTAAATCAAATGGCAAACTGAAGCCTTATAATGGCTTTGAAAGCCTAAAACTAATCCAATGCCCCAGTGAAATGCTTTCCAAAAATCGCGTGCTGTTAACATCATAGGAAATCTCGCAAGAATGCTCTTCCATCCTGTACACTTTTTATGATGCTCCGTACTTCCTGGTGCTCGAAAGATTTCCGAAGCCACTAGGGCTGACTGCAGCTCGACTGGTGACAACCGGAGGGTGCGCTCGAAACCGATGCTGATGTGTGATGGTGCGTGGTAAATTTGAAGAACAGTACATGCGGTGAAACTACTTTTGGCAATAACGTGGAGTCACTTGTTTGTAGTGGGGAGGGAGTCAGATGCTACTCACGCTAAGGCAGATGGCGTAAAGGTGTACCGTGTATTTAGTTGAAGTTGGTGGATTTATTGTATTAAACATGTAGTGTTTGCATGGGGACTAACTGAATGCTGTAAAGGGTAGTTGTCTAGTAGGAGCTGACACACATTTCAGGGTATCGGCGAGCAAACAGCAAGTTTGGTTGACGCTGGAGGAGGTGACTGCGGCAAAGGCGGGATGTGGTGACGTTGAGTGGTTTAGTGACGGATAGAATTTGCAGAATACACAGCAACAAGGAAAGAGGGGAGATGTCCATTCTTACTTGAGCCGGTACTGGCGTTGCTTTTGGAGGATAATGATACGAGTTTTTGAAGATAAGAGTCTGACGTGCAGATGGGTACGTTCTGAGAATTGCATGAAATAAGAAGTATTGGATTCGCAGTGGCAGAAACGAAGTCGGACGAAAGCAAGTGTGTCAGATCTGTATCGGCGTGCACAAAACGATGAAGCTAGACTGGTCAGACCTATCAACCGACGCAAATCGTTATTTAACGGTTAATGCGCAAGGTGAGTAAAATCACTAACTCTGATCTATTTTAAAATATTTTAATTATATTTTAATGTTGTTTGAACGCTGTGTGATGGTCGATTAGGTTGATTCAAATTAATTTGATCGAATATTATATACCGTCACATATGAACCCATCATCGGTTGGACACTGATTCCATCAATTTGAATATACCCTAGTATAGAGTTAGTGTAAATTGGGTTGACTGACATCTGTGGATGCGGAAACCGGTTGGAGGAATCCGACCGGATTCCTCGATATTTATATGTACTGTTTGTTTTGTATGCACTGTTTGAACCCGAATTATATTTAAAGCCCGGTGTGAATATTGATGTTGAACGGAAATTCAACATTTGTTTAGATTAAATAAATAAACGATATCGATTTAGAAAGTGTTAACAGTCGACCGTAAAACCATCGTTTTGTTAAGAAACTGATTTACCGTCAGGCAAATCAATGAAGTTAATTATAGAAATTATATTTTTATAATTAAAGTGAAGTTTTAAATTATAATAGAAGTTCTATAATAAACCAGTATTTTAGAGTTCGTTTTTATAAAGCAAATAAAAGCGATTGTTGACATTTAAACAAGTTTATAAAGTAAAAACTATCCGACGATTAAATATTTGGATAATTATATTTAAGATAAATAATTTAGAGATATCATTAGATTAATTAGATTAATCTGATGTTAAGAAGTAATTAAAATCAGTTAATGAATTTACTGATGGAAATAAGTTGATTAAATCAACTGTTATTTGGGAACATGATTATTAGATTAATTGGTCTTTAATTAATCTAATGAAAACAGGTTAGAAATAAGTTTATCGAAATTGTTGAGAGTTAATTACCATTTAAGAAGTTATAGATAAGAACTGGGGAATTGAGAAAGCAAAGAGTTAATGTTTAAATTAAATATGCATAAACCACAGAGATTCCAAAGTAAGGATATGGTGTTGTAAAACCATATTCCAAAATACAACAAGGAAATACGATTTAATAAATATATTAAGTAATAAGGAATTTGAATACAGACTTGTATCGGTTCTAAGGTAAGAACGTTGTCGATCAAGGTCTGAGAGGTAAATAAAATACCCCGACTTGAACGGCTTCGCTATTACCGAGGAACGATATCAGTTTGTAACGGAAAGAGATGTCGAGATTTTTGTAAAGGAAAGAGATGTCAAGATTTTTGTAACAGAAAGAGATGTCAAGATTTTTGTGACGGAAATAGATGTCAAGATCAGTATAAAAGGAATATGGCAGCGTATGCAAGTCTTAGAATTATAGCGATAAAATAACGCTGTTGATAAGATAAGTGTGAGTGTTATGTCAAGATTAGTTATAACAAAGAATATTACAGCGTATGACAAGTTGAACTATAGCAATAAAATAACGTTGTTGATAAGGTAAGTGTGACTGTAA
This sequence comes from Allium sativum, assembly GCA_030737875.1. NCBI lineage: Eukaryota > Viridiplantae > Streptophyta > Magnoliopsida > Asparagales > Amaryllidaceae > Allium > Allium sativum. The sequence continues at coordinate 738,618,939 of CM060909.1, read as the reverse complement.
TTAGTTATAAGAATATTATAGCATATGACAAGTTTAGAACTATAGCGACAAATTAACTGCTGTTGATTTGACTTAAGCATGACTTTTATATATAGCAGCACTTCCTAGGAAATGTAACAGTTTGGTTTGAAATCCACTTATTCAAGAGTAATAAGTAATGACGTTTGTTCAAAGAAATATAAGAAAGAGATTAGAAAAAGAATTGGGGAATCGTATTAGAAAACTGATGTTTGAAATGTTTGAAATGTGATTAGAATTAAACCGTTAGGATTTGGAACTAGAATTCGACGATGTCGAATGTATTAAAAGTAAACTATTTTTAGGGATTATAATCTGATAGAATAATTAACATTTAGTTATAAACAAATAAATGTTGATAGGATAGAAATCAGTATTTAGTTATAAACTTGATATCGATTAGATAAGAAGTTGACTTAGAGACAGAGTTTATAAAGTGGAATAGGAGTGAAAAAGTCTGAAAGAGATTTCGGTAAATAAGATAAGGGAGATTATTATGTGAATAAAGAGTTATATGATCAAGGTGTTTAGATTTCTATAAGAAGGGATGGTATTCCCATTTCAAAGGGAATAATGTTTTAAAAGTGAACGTTGGGCCGATTAAAAGGTTAAGATGAATTTGGAAATATTTTCCAGTGTAAATAAGGTAGATTACCCAAGTATAGGAATAAAGAATGTGAACTTAATGGGAAATAGTTCGAACGTTAATAACGGATATTTTTGGAACATGAAAGAATAAAAGTTTATAATAATTGGAAATGTTTTCCAAAAGTGTTAAAGGCAAAAACAGAGTTTGAGAAATATCTAGTGAGATATGGGAATTTGAAAATATAACGAATGTTAAATAAAAAGCGCTCGTGATTGTATGATGTTTAGTTATACATTAGAATGGATGTTGTTTTAACTCCGATAGTTAAATAACCGACTATCGAAGTGTTTGACCATCGTTGTCAATACGGAGAGACCGGTTGGATAAGTTATCTGAAAACCACTTTGTATAGACACAAGCGCTGCGAATTAGATATGCTGAAGATAATTGAAGACGGAGTTAAATGCAAGGGTCGTCCAGTTCTAGAATGATGTTTATTTGTTTGTCCAGTCCCAGGACAACTTGTATGGACGAGTGTCTGACAGAGTATTTCCAACGGTCATGTCGTTGACTTTACGAATATACCAAGTTGGTGGGGAGAAGATAACTTCTCTTTATTCTACACCCAGTGTGCATTTGTGTAATCGATGTGTGATTACGGATTTGACGATGTGACATTCAAAGTGAATGGTGATCAGATGTTCTGAAGATAGACGTAGCCTCTAGACTCACAACCAGGAATGACAGAAGTTGGGCTAGGCAGCATGGCTAGTTGGGTCATACCCAAGCAGGGTGTATTGTCACCGATCTAGAGAAAATTCATATTTATACTTCTTTTTCGATTCTGTATCTTCGGATGACGGTTGGATGGCCTACAACCGTGGTGGCAATATATTCGCGACACTCAAGCTAAATGAGTGAGCGGTCATGTGTGGCCGGGTTGCAAGGCGTTCTTGTTGAAACCTGAGTGTATCCCCTCTAGAGTACACTATTCAGAAGGTGCTCCCATACCTTGTTTGTTGAAATCCAATCTCCAATAAGTGCCCTGCGGTTTATGATTTTATACTATATATATGTGGAACGTGAGATGGAAGCGTTCTGCTACTTGGATAATTATTTGTTTAGACATTATCATAATATCACTGTTTTGATATCAAAGTAATTTGGGTTATATTAAGGTAAAAGCCGTCCATGTTTATGTGTGGGCTGGTCTTACTATTATCCTTTTGTTTCAAAAGGATTTTCTTCAAAGTAAAACCGTATGGTTAGAATTTACTCACACCAGTCGCATGACTGACCCAGAGTTTATTTTGTTTGTTTTCCCTAAACTCTTGGGTGCCCAAATTTGTATGGGCAGTCAAGTATTTCAGGCTTTGCAGATTCGCTTGGAGGAGCTAAAAAGCAGGAAGCTTCACCATTAGTTATGTAGAGTTATTTCCGCTGTGATATGATGTATTGTACTCTGATAATGGTATGTATATACAATACAGTTTTGTATTCAAAGTTATGTTATATAATACATCTTATTTTGTTACGCTGTGAGTTTCGTGTTACTCTGATTCTGTTCAGTTGTGATCTTCTTCTTCTTCTATTCTATTAGTTCTATCTTTTCTTTCTCACCCTCTAAATTCTTCTATTAATGTCCTGGTGTTTTCGATGCTTGAATAGTCAACAGTGTGTTTTTATGTTGATTTTCTGGGTCGAAAATCCCGCCGTTACAGATGGTATCAGAGCATAAGGTTAAGTGATTACCTTGGCTCTGTGGCGTGACTCAATAGAGATGGAGTTAGTAATACTCTAGATTGAGTTGAGTGTATATATATGAGCACGTATTTGTAATCAATATAAAAACTGTTTTATATTGTGTTGACTGGTCAGTCGAGTAGTTATGAATTCTGGTCGAAACAGTAATGCAAACTGGGTCGATAGGTGTTTATAAACTCTTGAACAGAGTAATTCGACACAGTATGTTTTGAAAGGAGGGTAAATGAAATAATTTTACCCGAAGTATATTTTGATATAAAAAGAAGTGTATATCTTGATATTAATATAATATATTGGATATGTGATCATTATTATGATCGAACAGGATTATAATTGAGTTGGTTATATAAATTACCAATCGAAATATTATATAAGTATGATATGCAAAATCAGATAAGTTGAATCTGAATTAAAAACAAAAATTGAAATAAAACTCTAGAAACTTGGAAAAGAATTGAAGTTGAATTTAAATTAAATATAAGGGAATTTTAAAATCCTGGGAGATTTGAAAATTTGTTTTCCAAGTGCTATAAAAGATATTTTGAAGTAATTTCAAAATTAGAGTGATTATAAATGAGTTTTTAAAGCAATATAGTATTGAACTCACTTCGATGGTTGGAAAATAAATTCCGATGATGATCGCGACATTGTAGGTGTTCATTTTCGAGCTGGTAAGTGACGGATTACTACCAAAGATTTTGTTTTGTATTGTTTGAGAAACAAGTTGTCAGAAATTCAAATGTTTTGAATTATATACTGTGAAAACCCGTAACTTCCCCGTAAAGGAAAGCGTCGGATAGTTCGAGAACAAACCACAACAGAACGCATATAAAAGAACATTTCATTGTATATCACAACAATGCATCAGATTACAAGAATATACAGAGTATAGATGAATATTACACAGAAATATCAGAGGTTTAAATTACATTTAAATACATAGCAGCGGAAAATAATACAATACACAACTAGAAGAAGATATACGGATACAAAGCTTTCCGGATATCGTTCCAGCTGTAAACCAGGATCCTGTGAATATAAATCTGCAAAACCAAACTACTAGCTGCCCGTGTCAAAATAAGGGCACCCAGAGTTTAGGTTAAAACAATAAACTCCAGGTCAGTCATGTGACTGGTGTGAGAACTAAAACAGTTATTAATCTTTATTTTAAAGTTAGGTAAATCAAGGGACCACGCCGTATAACACGGAACGGGTTTCCTCCCAAGAATACCGGTGCATAAAACAACTAGCGCAATGCTAAATAAAGAAAAATGAAGCTGTTATAAGACCTAGGTCCTATCACACAATGCAACGCAAGCCGCGGGATAGGGTTTTCCCTTATAACAGCCAAAGAATGCTTGATACGTTTAAAACAAATCATTTGATACTACTATAAGTGCATAGTGTATAAAACAACTTCAAATCATAAGTATCAACCATAGGCGGCATGGGTACCATATATCATGTCGCCATATATAGGTTTACAAATAAAACCGCAAATGTCACGTATTTGGAAATTGGATTTCCGTCTATGAACCGAGGCCAGGGATCGTCCTCTACCGATTCGAGACGCTCTAGCCCATGTCTCAGGCAAGCGCGCAGGCAAGCCTTGGAGCGACAGGGCCGGTCCACCGACGTGGATTATTATGCCTGAACAATACGTCTCCCCGCACTTTGGGGCGTCAATGAGCCAACAAATGACTCCATCAGACCCGGATCGTCCGATCAAACCGAGGCGCCTCGCAACAGCAACAACCACATAAGTCAAACTCGTCAGGGCGTGTAAAACCACTGACGCCACTTCTAGCTAGAAAGAAACGCATGCCCTCCCTGAGGTCCTCTCCCGTTTTTGGTTCACAACCGGGGTGCGAGGCTCGCGAATTCACGTTACACAAAGCTGTGCCACACAGGCTGTGCTTTGATCATCACCACAAGACTTTGCTTTTCAACAGAAGCCTCGATCAATTGCCACTTAGGCATGCCACACAGGCAATTCACTCCATGTGTTTGATATCCATCAATATATAACCCCTGAGCTCGTACGTCTCAGAGAAGGGCGTTAAGCAAGAGAATAAATTCTCCACCGCCAAACAGATATATATTTAATAGAAATCAATCACACAGACTAAAATCCAATGTCAGACACACAGTCCATTTACAAGTCCGTTCTGGGTCTGAACGAAACCGGAGGCACCTAGTACCCCGCATATCCATCGATCTCCAAGTACGTCTGGACGATCACCAACTGTTTCCATCTTCTTGGGTGTACAGCCCAATCAAGATCATCAGTTATCACCCAAACGACGTGAAGACTTCCGGTCTTCGACCACCGTCTTCACCTTCGACACCACGTCGAATCAGTTATTCAGAATGGGATAAACCCGGTCTTTCTAAATAACTCGCGTATATATTATAAAAGTGTTACACAAACACAACATACGCCTCATTCCAATTCATTAGTCACTAACCGTAAATTAATCAAGAGAATAATTTCCCAAATATTAACCCCGAAGGCCGAAACCAACATCAGATCAATATCCAGAAAGCCATTCTGCTTGGCTAACCGACAGTTAGTTTCTAAATTTCACATTCATAGGGAAAGATTCCCATTAATTTTATCAAAGATAAATTCCTTGAATTTATTCTTTAATCCATTTTTGAATATCAATTCAAACTAGTCGGGATTAGCGAACCTTACCGAAGTAATCATTTGTTTTAATTTCCCAATCCCAACCTATTCATCCCATGAAGTAAAACTAGTAATACTTCATATCTAACACCACAGTGTTATCGGTAAATTCAATTACCATTTCACGTTCAAATCTAATTAAAGATTTAACTATCGCCTGGAGCAAAACTGGTGATACTCCATTTTCGATCTTTTCAATCTAATTAAAGATTCATTAAAACTCCACTTAGTTTTAATCTTCGACTGGGTTAAAGAATCAGTGTCATTTAAAACACGGTTCACGATAAACCCAAAATCCCATTCATTAATTATCGGGTTAAAGAACAAGTGTTATTTAAAACACTGTTCACGATAAACCCAAAAATCAATATCAATTCCAATTAAATATTATTTAATTGGTACACTTCATTAAATCTAAATAAAAAGATTTAATCTTTTCTCAACTGGGTTCAAGAACAGTGTTAGTGAAGACACCATTCACGACAAACCCAAATCACATTCGATATTCAATACAAGGCTCTGAATAGAAAATATATCGGCTTATATTCAATATCGAATTCTACGACTAACAAATGTCGTATTGGAAATAACGATATCAATATATATCTTTCAAATTTCCATAACAACACCTGTATAATCACGAATTCCAACATCGAAATATTCCGAAGACAATTTCGATTCAAATCCACTCCAATGCAATCATTGGAAATTTTGGTTATTTTTAAAACCCTTTTCGAATTCAATTTATTTATTTAAAAATAAATAGAATTATAATTCTAGTTCAAAACTAGTTCATTTCGATAAAAATCCATTTTTATCTTTTCAAATATGGAGTTTTTCATCCCAATTCTTTCTAAATCATTTCTTATGATTTTACACAAATTATTGCTATTTTTAATAATTTTATCAAGGCCCGTACAGTCGATTTCCATCAACGGTCATCGAACTGCACTTACAGCGACCTTTTTCGAATTTGATTTGGACGTATCTCCAAATCCAACTGTTAGATTTCAAATTTCTAACATTCGCTAGAAAGCTCTTTTCGATACGAACCCAACGGTTCCGGTTTTAGGAGAATCCGACGGTCGGATCTCCCGTAACGTCCATTTGAAATCAATGGTCGAAATTCGCGAACTGCCGCGGCGCGGCGCGTTCTATTCAGGCCATTATATTATATATAATATATATAATATATACTTCGTCGATTTTTTTTTTATTTAAAACGAATTATATAAATAGTTTTAAAATTCGTTTCAAAATCTATTTCAACTTCCATCTCAATTCAAAGCAAATTTGAATTCTTCTCTATAAATTCGTTTTAAAATTCATTTCTATTCAATTCAAATTTCAATTCAATTTGAATTCATTTCAATTTGCTTTCAATTCATTTTGAATTCGTTTTCAATTCAATTCATTTCGAAATCGCTTTCAATTCAATTCACTTTGAATTCGTTTTCAATTCAATTCACTTTGAATTCGTTTTCAATTCAATTCATTTCGAAATCACTTTCAATTCAATTCACTTTGAATTCGTTTTCAATTCAATTCATTTCGAAATCACTTTCAATTCAATTCACTTTGAATTCGTTTTCAATTCAATTCATTTCGAAATCTCTTTCAATTCAATTCACTTTGAATTCGTTTTCAATTCAATTCACTTTGAATTCGTTTTCAATTCAATTCATTTCGAAATCACTTTCAATTCAATTCACTTTGAATTCGTTTTCAATTCAATTCATTTCGAAATCACTTTCAATTCAATTCACTTTGAATTCGTTTTCAATTCAATTCATTTTGAAATCTCTTTCAATTCAATTCACTTTGAATTCGTTTTCAATTCAATTCATTTTGAAATCACTTTCAATTCAATTCACTTTGAATTCGTTTTCAATTCAATTCATTTCGAAATCACTTAAAATTGATATAAATATCGTTCACGTCAAAATGGCGTCAATCTAATCAACACGGCTTCATAAATTTCTATTTTCAAATATTCTATTTCAAATATTTCTTTTTCAAATATTTCTTTTTCAAAACTGGAATGAGGCCCAATCAATTACCATATAAAGTTAATTATATGGATTTGCATACAACACATGTATATAATAGCATTGAAAATAATCAACCATCAACCAAAGTGCACTACACTGTATAAGCATCAAATATAGATATTCAACGCTTATAACAGCCTGTCAATCAATCGATCGACATATTTAATCAATCAGGATGAGTGGACTTCAAATTTCATCCCAACACCCGTGTGGGGTTTCAAACAATCAAACACATATTTTATTTGTGCAATTGGGCGATGTGTAAAATTTATCGACCCAATCAATATCAGTCAAATCAGTGTATATACAAACAAATCGGCCGATTTGTTTATAACTATTCATTTATTCACATTCACGTTAAAAATTATATTTTTAACGACAAAACATTTTATTTCAACCTATGAATTTCTATTCAATTCATTTACACAATAAAATGATATTTTTATTTTCTAACACATTTTAGAAAATTTCGGCGGCATAACGGCACGATACTAGAAACGGGACAAGGCCTAGCCTTATCCCCGGTCTAGTGAAGGCCCACGCCATTCACACATCAATCAAATCACTTTCGTTATGCAAACCACAAAATTTGGAGTAAGAGTCTAACCTAGTCTTACTCCTTCGCCTTATAACGGCGCACGTCTAATCCTAACCAATTTATCGATTCGATTATTCACACCACAAACCACATTCAAACCAATATCGCAATCAATCACCAAACAGTCAAACAAACAAGTCCATGGTCTGTGGACGATTGTGTCGGGTGCTACTAAGCACCGTCTGCATCCTAGTATATATATAACTAGAAAAATAAATTGAAAGGTGAGAAATTCTCACATATAGCTATCCTAGCTCCACGGCTCTTCATTTGCATAAGTCTTCGTCGTTTCGCCTTTTTGTCACCTTCGTTGCTGCTTTCACTACATATGTAAAAATCGAATTTTGGCTTCGTTATTCAATATATAAAAATCGAATTTTTACTTCGATGTTCAATATATAAAAATCGAATTTTTATTTCAAAGTTCAATATATAAAAATCGAATTTTTATTCTTCAAAGTTCAATATATAAAAATCGAATTTTTATTTTGATATTCAATATATAAAAATCGAATTTTTATTTCAAAGTTCAATATATAAAAATCGAATTTTTATTTCAAAGTTCAATATATAAAAATCGAATTTTTATTCTTCAAAGTTCAATATATAAAAATCGAATTTTTATTCTTCAAAGTTCAATATATAAAAATCGAATTTTTATTTTGATATTCAATATATAAAAACTAATTTTACTTTGATATTCAATATATATAAGTCTTTTCTTCACGTTATTAAAAATCTAATTTTTTTTACATAAGGAAAAACCTAACCTTTGATTTAAATAAAAAGCTAAACTTTGTTTTAAATAAAAAGCTAAACTTTGATTTAAATAAAAAGCTAAACTTTGATTTAAATAAAAAGCTAAACTCACTGTTGTTCCTTTTCAGAGGAGGTGGAGGCTGCTGGAGGTGGCGCTGGTGGTGGGGATGGTCGGCAGAGGTCATGGCGGTCGGAGTAGCAGGCAGAGGCGGAGGTGGGGCATTGGCGGCGCGGTAGTTGCCGCAGTCGGAAAAGGGGGCTCGCGAAGGGTCCCTGGCTCACCCAATTTAAACAACGGAAGGGATTTGGGGGGGGGGGGCTCGAACGTCGAGCCAAGCAGGAGGGAGGGCGTCGCCATCTCGGCGGACGTGGCATCGCCAGCGCGCGGCGGCGCTTGAAGATTGGGGGGGGGGATGGTGTCGGGTTTTCTAGGGCACGAGTTTTTTTTTTTTTTTTTTTTTTTTTTTTTTAGAAATGACTGTCGGGGAAGAAAAGAAGGGGGGGGGGGGGTTTTATAAAACTTATATTATTTAATTTATTTATTTTTAATTGAAAAAGGTTGACTTTCACAAACGACCTCTAAACGAGGCCCACCTCCTGTCGTCCATAGCGTTTTACCCCCATTCCGAACACAATGGGACATGTATCGTAAGCTGATTCGGCTGTTACAATCAGTTTTCGTTAAATTTACATTTAAATCCTTATATTGAATTTTAAACGTACATTTCAAATTACCGGGGTCACATACTAACTAGAAAAATTCCAGAAAAATATTTTCTAGCTTCGTATTGACGATACGGTCCTAACAAAACTAGTTTCGTCGAATTCTGAGACCGTTGGAAAAATGGCCAATTTCCAGTCGATTAAAATCAACTGAAACTGGTCAAACGCGTTTTCCTTTGCCACGCTCACATATTGATTCGAAAAATTATGAAATTTGAAACCTAGCAATAACTTTACATCACGGACCCAACAAAACTGGTTTCGTCGAAATCCGAGGACGTTTGCAAAATGTCCATTTTTAAGGGCCTGAATTCCATAGCGACTATTCAGAATTTTCAACTGGACATATCTTATCATTTCTAAGATGAAATCTCAGTTTGTTAACTTCGTTACAAAGATATAGTTATACAGATTCAAATATTTCTTGTTTCGTTCAATTCTGACTTATATTGAATTCTGTATATTCATTTGAAATTAGAAATCGAATTTTCGAACTACCGCGCCATTTTCTATTCCTTTTATAATTATATATAATTATTATATATTCTAACGACGACGTATATAATATATACGTCGAATTCTATTCAAAATAAATTTCTCGTCGATATTATTTAAAATAATTCATTTTAAATATTCAAAATCCGCTAAAATTGCCAAAATAAAAATTTCAAACTGGCTCGCATTTTACGGGTTGTTACAATCTCCCCCACTTAAAACTTTTCGTCCCCGAAAAGGAACAAAGTCGAAAGTGGTTTGATTATTCAGCTCTACATTCGATTTGGCTTTCATTCTCCAACTTTTCAGTTTTTGAGAATTTTCTAAAATTTCAAAAATTTGGCTAACACCCTAAATTTTCGAAAAATTTCGCCATAACCTCCCCTGCAATGGGAGCATCGGGGAATTTCAAATAGCTTCTCCGGTCCTTCAGATCTCAAAAAGAAAAAGAAAAAGCCAAGCGGCTAGCCAATAGGCTCACAAAATCATCATCACCCAAACAAAACAGGAAATTATGTAGTAAACATGTACCTATTTGTCGGGCAAACAAATTTTATTCTCTGCTCTAGCCTCCTTGCTATGACCTGTTCAATGATATACATGTATATGCAAGCAAATGCAACCAATTTTCAATATAATTCAATATTTGGTTCAATTAGACATAATGGTTCAAAATTAGCAAACAAATGAACAAACAACACAAACATCAATCAATTAGTGAATTTAACGTTTCAAATTCATAATTTTGATACATATACAGAAAACCTTGTTTTTGATGCCAATTCACAACAATATGCCCTATCTATTTTTGATTTGGTTCTCACACCAGTCTAATGGAAATATATAGAAAATCACACCTTCGAAACTCGAACATAAATTCGGATGATGATCGATCAATCATCAGAACCATTTCCGGGTGTCTGGAATGTGATTCTATATCTATCCAATATATTAAAATTTCGAATATACGTTCATGACGCGTATATACAAAACCTTTATATATTAGATTGTCCATATTCAAAATAAATAGATAATCAAATACGAATAATTGATTTAAGTTTTCAAAACAAAAATTTGTTTTCACTTTCAAAATATACCCTTCTCACTCGTTCTAGGATACTACTGATCCTATCTCTAACGAGTCATTCTCATTGGATATAGCTAATCCAATATCTGATGAATTCTTTCGTACGGTTCTAATGTGCCTTGTTCTCTGCTTTGTAAACCAAAGCTCTGATACCAACTGTGAAAACCCGTAACTTCCCCGTAAAGGAAAGCGTCGGATAGTTCGAGAACAAACCACAACAGAACGCATATAAAAGAACATTTCATTGTATATCACAACAATGCATCAGATTACAAGAATATACAGAGTATAGATGAATATTACACAGAAATATCAGAGGTTTAAATTACATTTAAATACATAGCAGCGGAAAATAATACAATACACAACTAGAAGAAGATATACGGATACAAAGCTTTCCGGATATCGTTCCAGCTGTAAACCAGGATCCTGTGAATATAAATCTGCAAAACCAAACTACTAGCTGCCCGTGTCAAAATAAGGGCACCCAGAGTTTAGGTTAAAACAATAAACTCCAGGTCAGTCATGTGACTGGTGTGAGAACTAAAACAGTTATTAATCTTTATTTTAAAGTTAGGTAAATCAAGGGACCACGCCGTATAACACGGAACGGGTTTCCTCCCAAGAATACTGGTGCATAAAACAACTAGCGCAATGCTAAATAAAGAAAAATGAAGCTGTTATAAGACCCAGGTCCTATCACACAATGCAACGCAAGCCGGGGGATAGGGTTTTCCCTTATAACAGCCAAAGAATGCTTGATACGTTTAAAACAAATCATTTGATACTACTATAAGTGCATAGTGTATAAAACAACTTCAAATCATAAGTATCAACCATAGGCGGCATGGGTACCATATATCATGTCGCCATATATAGGTTTACAAATAAAACCGCAAATGTCACGTATTTGGAAATTGGATTTCCGTCTATGAACCGAGGCCAGGGATCGTCCTCTACCGATTCGAGACGCTCTAGCCCGTGTCTCAGGCAAGCGCGCAGGCAAGCCTTGGAGCGACAGGGCCGGTCCACCGACGTGGATTATTATGCCTGAACAATACGTCTCCCCGCCCTTTGGGGCGTCAATGAGCCAACGAATGACTCCATCGGACCCGGATCGTCCGATCAAACCGAGGCGCCTCGCAACAGCAACAACCACATAAGTCAAACTCGTCAGGGCGTGTAAAACCACTGACGCCACTTCTAGCTAGAAAGAAACGCATGCCCTCCCTGAGGTCCTCTCCCGTTTTTGGTTCACAACCGGGGTGCGAGGCTCGCGAATTCACGTTACACAAAGCTGTGCCACACAGGCTGTGCTTTGATCATCACCACAAGACTTTGCTTTTCAACAGAAGCCTCGATCAATTGCCACTTAGGCATGCCACACAGGCAATTCACTCCATGTGTTTGATATCCATCAATATATAACCCCTGAGCTCGTACGTCTCAGAGAAGGGCGTTAAGCAAGAGAATAAATTCTCCACCGCCAAACAGATATATATTTAATAGAAATCAATCACACAGACTAAAATCCAATGTCAGACACACAGTCCATTTACAAGTCCGTTCTGGGTCTGAACGAAACCGGAGGCACCTAGTACCCCGCATATCCATCGATCTCCAAGTACGTCTGGACGATCACCAACTGTTTCCATCTTCTTGGGTGTACAGCCCAATCAAGATCATCAGTTATCACCCAAACGACGTGAAGACTTCCGGTCTTCGACCACCGTCTTCACCTTCGACACCACGTCGAATCAGTTATTCAGAATGGGATAAACCCGGTCTTTCTGAATAACTCGCGTATATATTATAAAAGTGTTACACAAACACAACATACGCCTCATTCCAATTCATTAGTCACTAACCGTAAATTAATCAAGAGAATAATTTCCCAAATATTAACCCCGAAGGCCGAAACCAACATCAGATCAATATCCAGAAAGCCATTCTGCTTGGCTAACCGACAGTTAGTTTCTAAATTTCACATTCATAGGGAAAGATTCCCATTAATTTTATCAAAGATAAATTCCTTGAATTTATTCTTTAATCCATTTTTGAATATCAATCCAAACTAGTCGGGATTAGCGAACCTTACCGAAGTAATCATTTGTTTTAATTTCCCAATCCCAACCTATTCATCCCATGAAGTAAAACTAGTAATACTTCATATCTAACACCACAGTGTTATCGGTAAATTCAATTACCATTTCACGTTCAAATCTAATTAAAGATTTAACTATCGCCTGGAGCAAAACTGGTGATACTCCATTTTCGATCTTTTCAATCTAATTAAAGATTCATTAAAACTCCACTTAGTTTTAATCTTCGACTGGGTTAAAGAATCAGTGTCATTTAAAACACGGTTCACGATAAACCCAAAATCCCATTCATTAATTATCGGGTTAAAGAACAAGTGTTATTTAAAACACTGTTCACGATAAACCCAAAAATCAATATCAATTCCAATTAAATATTATTTAATTGGTACACTTCATTAAATCTAAATAAAAAGATTTAATCTTTTCTCAACTGGGTTCAAGAACAGTGTTAGTGAAGACACCATTCACGACAAACCCAAATCACATTCGATATTCAATACAAGGCTCTGAATAGAAAATATATCGGCTTATATTCAATATCGAATTCTACGACTAACAAATGTCGTATTGGAAATAACGATATCAATATATATCTTTCAAATTTCCATAACAACACCTGTATAATCACGAATTCCAACATCGAAATATTCCGAAGACAATTTCGATTCAAATCCACTCCAATGCAATCATTGGAAATTTTGGTTATTTTTAAAACCCTTTTCGAATTCAATTTATTTATTTAAAAATAAATAGAATTATAATTCTAGTTCAAAACTAGTTCATTTCGATAAAAATCCATTTTTATCTTTTCAAATATGGAGTTTTTCATCCCAATTCTTTCTAAATCATTTCTTATGATTTTACACAAATTATTGCTATTTTTAATAATTTTATCAAGGCCCGTACAGTCGATTTCCATCAACGGTCATCGAACTGCACTTACAGCGACCTTTTTCGAATTTGATTTGGACGTATCTCCAAATCCAACCGTTAGATTGCAAATTTCTAACATTCGCTAGAAAGCTCTTTTCGATACGAACCCAACGGTTCCGGTTTTAGGAGAATCCGACGGTCGGATCTCCCGTAACGTCCATTTGAAATCAATGGTCGAAATTCGCGAACTACCGCGGCGCGGCGCGTTCTATTCAGGCCATTATATTATATATAATATATATAATATATACTTCGTCGATTTTTTTTTATTTAAAACGAATTATATAAATAGTTTTAAAATTCGTTTCAAAATCTATTTCAACTTCCATCTCAATTCAAAGCAAATTTGAATTCTTCTCTATAAATTCGTTTTAAAATTCATTTCTATTCAATTCAAATTTCAATTCAATTTGAATTCATTTCAATTTGCTTTCAATTCATTTTGAATTCGTTTTCAATTCAATTCATTTCGAAATCGCTTTCAATTCAATTCACTTTGAATTCGTTTTCAATTCAATTCACTTTGAATTCGTTTTCAATTCAATTCATTTCGAAATCACTTTCAATTCAATTCACTTTGAATTCGTTTTCAATTCAATTCATTTCGAAATCACTTTCAATTCAATTCACTTTGAATTCGTTTTCAATTCAATTCATTTCGAAATCTCTTTCAATTCAATTCACTTTGAATTCGTTTTCAATTCAATTCACTTTGAATTCGTTTTCAATTCAATTCATTTCGAAATCACTTTCAATTCAATTCACTTTGAATTCGTTTTCAATTCAATTCATTTCGAAATCACTTTCAATTCAATTCACTTTGAATTCGTTTTCAATTCAATTCATTTCGAAATCTCTTTCAATTCAATTCACTTTGAATTCGTTTTCAATTCAATTCATTTCGAAATCACTTAAAATTGATATAAATATCGTTCACGTCAAAATGGCGTCAATCTAATCAACACGGCTTCATAAATTTCTATTTTCAAATATTCTATTTCAAATATTTCTTTTTCAAATATTTCTTTTTCAAAACTGGAATGAGGCCCAATCAATTACCATATAAAGTTAATTATATGGATTTGCATACAACACATGTATATAATAGCATTGAAAATAATCAACCATCAACCAAAGTGCACTACACTGTATAAGCATCAAATATAGATATTCAACGCTTATAACAGCCTGTCAATCAATCGATCGACATTTTTAATCAATCAGGATGAGTGAACTTCAAATTTCATCCCAACACCCGTGTGGGGTTTCAAACAATCAAACACAGATTTTATTTGTGCAATTGGGCGATGTGTAAAATTTATCGACCCAATCAATATCAGTCAAATCAGTGTATATACAAACAAATCGGCCGATTTGTTTATAACTATTCATTTATTCACATTCACGTTAAAAATTATATTTTTAACGACAAAACATTTTATTTCAACCTATGAATTTCTATTCAATTCATTTACACAATAAAATGATATTTTTATTTTCTAACACATTTTAGAAAATTTCGGCGGCATAACGGCACGATACTAGAAACGGGACAAGGCCTAGCCTTATCCCCGGTCTAGTGAAGGCCCACGCCATTCACACATCAATCAAATCACTTTCGTTATGCAAACCACAAAATTTGGAGTAAGAGTCTACCCTAGTCTTACTCCTTCGCCTTATAACGGCGCACGTCTAATCCTAACCAATTTATCGATTCGATTATTCACACCACAAACCACATTCAAACCAATATCGCAATCAATCACCAAACAGTCAAACAAACAAGTCCATGGTCTGTGGACGATTGTGTCGGGTGCTACTAAGCACCGTCTGCATCCTAGTATATATATATAACTAGAAAAATAAATTGAAAGGTGAGAAATTCTCACATATAGCTATCCTAGCTCCACGGCTCTTCATTTGCATAAGTCTTCGTCGTTTCGCCTTTTTGTCACCTTCGTTGCTGCTTTCACTACATATGTAAAAATCGAATTTTGGCTTCGTTATTCAATATATAAAAATCGAATTTTTACTTCGATGTTCAATATATAAAAATCGAATTTTTATTTCAAAGTTCAATATATAAAAATCGAATTTTTATTTCAAAGTTCAATATATAAAAATCGAATTTTTATTCTTCAAAGTTCAATATATAAAAATCGAATTTTTATTTTGATATTCAATATATAAAAATCGAATTTTTATTTCAAAGTTCAATATATAAAAATCGAATTTTTATTTCAAAGTTCAATATATAAAAATCGAATTTTTATTCTTCAAAGTTCAATATATAAAAATCGAATTTTTATTCTTCAAAGTTCAATATATAAAAATCGAATTTTTATTTTGATATTCAATATATAAAAACTAATTTTACTTTGATATTCAATATATATAAGTCTTTTCTTCACGTTATTAAAAATCTAATTTTTTTTACATAAGGAAAAACCTAACCTTTGATTTAAATAAAAAGCTAAACTTTGTTTTAAATAAAAAGCTAAACTTTGATTTAAATAAAAAGCTAAACTTTGATTTAAATAAAAAGCTAAACTCACTGTTGTTCCTTTTCAGAGGAGGTGGAGGCTGCTGGAGGTGGCGCTGGTGGTGGGGATGGTCGGCAGAGGTCATGGCGGTCGGAGTAGCAGGCAGAGGCGGAGGTGGGGCATTGGCGGCGCGGTAGTTGCCGCAGTCGGAAAAGGGGGCTCGCGAAGGGTCCCTGGCTCACCCAATTTAAACAACGGAAGGGATTTGGGGGGGGCTCGAACGTCGAGCCAAGCAGGAGGGAGGGCGTCGCCATCTCGGCGGACGTGGCATCGCCAGCGCGCGGCGGCGCTTGAAGATTGGGGGGGATGGTGTCGGGTTTTCTAGGGCACGATTTTTTTTTTTTTTTTTTTTTTTTTTTTTAGAAATGACTGTCGGGGAAGAAAAGAAGGGGGGGTTTTATAAAATTTATATTATTTAATTTATTTATTTTTAATTGAAAAAGGTTGACTTTCACAAACGACCTCTAAACGAGGCCCACCTCCTGTCGTCCATAGCGTTTTACCCCCATTCCGAACACAATGGGACATGTATCGTAAGCTGATTCGGCTGTTACAATCAGTTTTCGTTAAATTTACATTTAAATCCTTATATTGAATTTTAAACGTACATTTCAAATTACCGGGGTCACATACTAACTAGAAAAATTCCAAAAAAATATTTTCTAGCTTCGTATTGACGATACGGTCCTAACAAAACTAGTTTCGTCGAATTCTGAGACCGTTGGAAAAATGGCCAATTTCCAGTCGATTAAAATCAACTGAAACTGGTCAAACGCGTTTTCCTTTGCCACGCTCACATATTGATTCGAAAAATTATGAAATTTGAAACCTAGCAATAACTTTACATCACGGACCCAACAAAACTGGTTTCGTCGAAATCCGAGGACGTTTGCAAAATGTCCATTTTTAAGGGCCTGAATTCCATAGCGACTATTCAGAATTTTCAACTGGACATATCTTATCATTTCTAAGATGAAATCTCAGTTTGTTAACTTCGTTACAAAGATATAGTTATACAGATTCAAATATTTCTTGTTTCGTTCAATTCTGACTTATATTGAATTCTGTATATTCATTTGAAATTAGAAATCGAATTTTCGAACTACAGCGCCATTTTCTATTCCTTTTATAATTATATATAATTATTATATATTCTAACGACGACGTATATAATATATACGTCGAATTCTATTCAAAATAAATTTCTCGTCGATATTATTTAAAATAATTCATTTTAAATATTCAAAATCCGCTAAAATTGCCAAAATAAAAATTTCAAACTGGCTCGCATTTTACGGGTTGTTACATATATGATTTCAAACTGATTTGAAATAAATCCCAGGAATTTGAATTCTGAAATAAAAATTTAACTTATGGAGTTAAAATGGTAAAAATGGAATTTAAACAAAGATAACAAAACTGGACTGAATTTGGAAAAATCCAGAATGAAAATTATAAAAGAAAAATATTGGAGATTCAAGTTATTAAAAATGAATTGATTCTTGGAGAATAAGAATCGAATTTTGAATTAAAGATGGAGATAACTGATTTGAGAAATAAATCAGTAAATGGAATGTCGTAATAAAACTTAACAAGGTTAAGAACTGAGAGTGGAATCGAAGTTGAAATAGAAATTTGGCTTAGTAAAAGCGAAAGACTGGTTTGAGAACGGATTGATGGGAGATCAACCGAGGATGCTTGGATATGCTGGTTTGATAGCAGATGGCAGAGATAGAGTTGAATACCCAACAGAGAAGGTACACGTTTATATACGAGTATGAGATTTTTTATGAGTCAGTTTGGGTAAGCCGTTTGGCTGTTTGATTTTCTTTTGGTTTGGAGAAGGCCCGGAGTGGCAAGTTGTTGTAGTACCAAGTGAGCCGTGCAGAGGAGATGCTGGCGAGATTCTCTGAAAATTTAAGCTGTTAGGAAATTTTCAGAAATTTTGAAAATATTCGAAATAATAAGGAATTAATATTTTAATTGGAAATAATCAGTTCAGTGGAAACTGGAATTATGAAGTAAACCAAAAAGATTTTTAACCATGTTATAACAGAGATTGTAGCATTTTCCCTATCTTAGCAATTACGAGGACGAAATTATTTTAAGGGGGAAGGTCTGTAACGTCTCGCATTTTTGTCGGTTGGTATTTGAATATTTAAATCAGTTTAAATATTGAATTCAGAATATAAATGGATTTATATAATAATTAAAACGAAGTTGAACGTATATGAATATATATTAATAATAATCGGGCTCAGAACGACTCTGCAGTTCAAAATTTAACGTTCTGAACTTCAACTGAGTGTACCGGACTCATTTTAAATCGGATTTCTTCGAAACAAGAAACGCTGGAATCTGTTGAACTGTATCTTTCCAACGGAAGAGGAAAATCGAGATTTTGTCATACAGACTGCAAGATATGTCCAAATCAAATATTCAGAAAGTCGCTATGAAATTGTATATTGACCGTAATGGTTTATTTGAAATAACTTGATATCGTTTGCAAATCGGGACAAGGTTCTTTTGAGACGCAGCGATAATTTAATTTTTAGAACTTCATTGTAATTTTTAATTAATTAAATATGCAACTTTTTATTTGGAGTAATTTGCACCATGTATCGGTATTTCGGGGTTTCAAAATATGAGTCAATCTACCGGTATTATTATATTTTTGGTATCGTGGCACCTCGCTGGACACGGTTGTATTTTTACGTTTGTCCATAGCAGTCTGTAAATAAACGAAAAATGTTATGTACTGTAAATCATTTTTATAAAACTTGCTTTTGATGTCCTTAACCACTAAAATATTTTCCTTCGTAAACAACCATGCACCACAGCCTAAACTAGAGTAACCTGTATCTTCAAATCCACGGAAAACAAGAGATATCAACTTGCACACACACCAAAAAGTATGGCATGACCCATACTGAATTTAATGAGAGCATGTGAAAATCAAAGCCATAACAGTCCTAGCGCAAGCCTATCCATCCCTAAATCCTATTGTCCATACCCTAAGTTAAACCTATATATGAATAAATATACCCTCATTAACCTATTGCTTCACCGCTAGGATTCACTCAGCCTAATACTATTCACGCCTATGTCAAGGCAAATCACGGTATGGAATTATGCAAACCTAGTTGCTAGGATGGCACGTCCTATTACTTCCACATGAAGATATATATGACTATATAAATGTACGCAGCTTCTCTTTTAACTATCTTTCTTTCCTCATTAAATCAAATGGCAAACTGAAGCCTTATAATGGCTTTGAAAGCCTAAAACTAATCCAATGCCCCAGTGAAATGCTTTCCAAAAATCGCGTGCTGTTAACATCATAGGAAATCTCGCAAGAATGCTCTTCCATTCTGTACACTTTTTATGATGCTCCGTACTTCCTGGTGCTCGAAAGATTTCCGAAGCCACTAGGGCTGACTGCAGCTCGACTGGTGACAACCGGAGGGTGCGCTCGAAACCGATGCTGATGTGTGATGGTGCGTGGTAAATTTGAAGAACAGTACATGCGGTGAAACTACTTTTGGCAATAACGTGGAGTCACTTGTTTGTAGTGGGGAGGGAGTCAGATGCTACTCACGCTAAGGCAGATGGCGTAAAGGTGTACCGTGTATTTAGTTGAAGTTGGTGGATTTATTGTATTAAACATGTAGTGTTTGCATGGGGACTAACTGAATGCTGTAAAGGGTAGTTGTCTAGTAGGAGCTGACACACATTTCAGGGTATCGGCGAGCAAACAGCAAGTTTGGTTGACGCTGGAGGAGGTGACTACGGCAAAGGCGGGATGTGGTGACGTTGAGTGGTTTAGTGACGGATAGAATTTGCAGAATACACAGCAACAAGGAAAGAGGGGAGATGTCCATTCTTACTTGAGCCGGTACTGGCGTTGCTTTTGGAGGATAATGATACGAGTTTTTGAAGATAAGAGTCTGACGTGCAGATGGGTACGTTCTGAGAATCGCATGAAATAAGAAGTATTGGATTCGCAGTGGCAGAAACGAAGTCGGACGAAAGCAAGTGTGTCAGATCTGTATCGGCGTGCACAAAACGATGAAGCTAGACTGGTCAGACCTATCAATCGACGCAAATCGTTATTTAACGGTTAATGCGCAAGGTGAGTAAAATCACTAACTCTGATCTATTTTAAAATATTTTAATTATATTTTAATGTTGTTTGAACGCTGTGTGATGGTCGATTAGGTAGATTCAAATTAATTTGATCGAATATTATATACCGTCACATATGAACACATCATCGGTTGGACACTGATTCCATCAATTTGAATATTCCCTAGTATAGAGTTAGTGTAAATTGGGTTGACTGACATCTGTGGATGCGGAAACCGGTTGGAGGAATCCGACCGGATTCCTCGATATTTATATGTACTGTTTGTTTTGTATGCACTGTTTGAACCCGAATTATATTTAAAGCCCGGTGTGAATATTGATGTTGAACGGAAATTCAACATTTGTTTAGATTAAATAAATAAACGATATCGATTTAGAAAGTGTTAACAGTCGACCGTAAAACCATCGTTTTGTTAAGAAACTGATTTACCGTCAGGCAAATCAATGAAGTTAATTATAGAAATTATATTTTTATAATTAAAGTGAAGTTTTAAATTATAATAGAAGTTCTATAATAAACCAGTATTTTAGAGTTCGTTTTTATAAAGCAAATAAAAGCGATTGTTGACATTTAAACAAGTTAATAAAGTAAAAACTATCCGACGATTAAATATTTGGATAATTATATTTAAGATAAATAATTTAGAGATATCATTAGATTAATTAGATTAATCTGATGTTAAGAAGTAATTAAAATCAATTAATGAATTTACTGATGGAAATAAGTTGATTAAATCAACTGTTATTTGGGAACATGATTATTAGATTAATTGGTCTTTAATTAATCTAATGAAAACAGGTTAGAAATAAGTTTATCGAAATTGTTGAGAGTTAATTACCATTTAAGAAGTTATAGATAAGAACTGGGGAATTGAGAAAGCAAAGAGTTAATGTTTAAATTAAATATGCATAAACCACAGAGATTCCAAAGTAAGGATATGGTGTTGTAAAACCATATTCCAAAATACAACAAGGAAATACGATTTAATAAATATATTAAGTAATAAAGAATTTGAATACAGACTTGTATCGGTTCTAAGGTAAGAACGTTGTCGATCAAGGTCTGAGAGGTAAATAAAATACCCCAACTTGAACGGCTTCGCTATTACCGAGGAACGATATCAGTTTGTAACGGAAAGAGATGTCGAGATTTTTGTAACGGAAAGAGATGTCAAGATTTTTGTAACAGAAAGAGATGTCAAGATTTTTGTGACGGAAATAGATGTCAAGATCAGTATAAAAGGAATATGGCAGCGTATGCAAGTCTTAGAATTATAGCGATAAAATAACGCTGTTGATAAGATAAGTGTGAGTGTTATGTCAAGATTAGTTATAACAAAGAATATTACAGCGTATGACAAGTTGAACTATAGCAATAAAATAACGTTGTTGATAAGGTAAGTGTGACTGTAATTAGTTATAAGAATATTATAGCGTATGACAAGTTTAGAACTATAGCGACAAATTAACTGCTGTTGATTTGACTTAAGCATGACTTTTATATATAGCAGCACTTCCTAGGAAATGTAACAGTTTGGTTTGAAATCCACTTATTCAAGAGTAATAAGTAATGACGTTTGTTCAAAGAAATATAAGAAAGAGATTAGAAAAAGAATTGGGGAATCATATTAGAAAACTGATGTTTGAAATGTTTGAAATGTGATTAGAATTAAACCGTTAGGATTTGGAACTAGAATTCGACGATGTCGAATGTATTAAAAGTAAACTATTTTTAGGGATTATAATCTGATAGAATAATTAACATTTAGTTATAAACAAATAACTGTTGATAGGATAGAAATCAGTATTTAGTTATAAACTTGATATCGATTAGATAAGAAGTTGACTTAGAGACAGAGTTTATAAAGTGGAATAGGAGTGAAAAAGTATGAAAGAGATTTCGGTAAATAAGATAAGGGAGATTATTACGTGAATAAAGAGTTATATGATCAAGGTGTTTAGATTTCTATAAGAAGGGATGGTATTCCCATTTTAAAGGGAATAATGTTTTTAAAGTGAACGTTGGGCCGATTAAAAGGTTAAGATGAATTTGGAAATATTTTCCAGTGTAAATAAGGTAGATTACCCAAGTATAGGAATAAAGAATGTGAACTTAATGGGAAATAGTTCGAACGTTAATAACGGATATTTTTGGAACATGAAAGAATAAAAGTTTATAATAATTGGAAATGTTTTCCAAAAGTGTTAAAGGCAAAAACAGAGTTTGAGGAATATCTAGTGAGATATGGGAATTTGAAAATATAACGAATGTTAAATAAAAAGCGCCCGTGATTGTATGATGTTTAGTTATACATTAGAATGGATGTTGTTTTAACTCCGATAGTTAAATAACCGACTATCGAAGTGTTTGACCATCGTTGTCAATACGGAGAGATCGGTTGGATAAGTTATCTGAAAACCACTTCGTATAGACACAAGCGCTGCGAATTAGATATGCTGAAGATAATTGAAGACGGAGTTAAATGCAAGGGTCGTCCAGTTCTAGAATGATGTTTATTTGTTTGTCCAGTCCCAGGACAACTTGTATGGACGAGTGTCTGACAGAGTATTTCCAACGGTCATGTCGTTGACTTTACGAATATACCAAGTTGGTGGGGAGAAGATAACTTCTCTTTATTCTACACCCAGTGTGCATTTGTGTAATCGATGTATGATTACGGATTTGACGATGTGACATTCAAAGTGAATGGTGATCAGATGTTATGAAGATAGACGTAGCCTCTAGACTCACAACCAGGAATGACAGAAGTTGGGCTAGGCAGCATGGCTAGTTGGGTCATACCCAAGCAGGGTGTATTGTCACCGATCTAGAGAAAATTCATATTTATACTTCTTTTTCGATTCTGTATCTTCGGATGACGGTTGGATGGCCTACAACCGTGGTGGCAATATATTCGCGACACTCAAGCTAAATGAGTGAGCGGTCATGTGTGGTCGGGTTGCAAGACGTTCTTGTTGAACCCTGAGTGTATCCCCTCTAGAGTACACTATTCAGAAGGTGCTCCCATACCTTGTTTGTTGAAATCCAATCTCCAATAAGTGCCCTGCGGTTTATGATTTTATACTATATATATGTGGAACGTGAGATGTAAGCGTTCTGGTACTTGGATAATTATTTGTTTAGACATTATCATAATATCACTGTTTTGATATCAAAGTAATTTGGGTTATAGTAAGGTAAAAGCCGTCCATGTTTATGTGTGGGCTAGTCTTACTATTATCCTTTTATTTCAAAAGGATTTTCTTCAAAGTAAAACCGTATGGTTAGAATTTACTCACACCAGTCGCATGACTGACCCAGAGTTTATTTTGTTTGTTTTCCCTAAACTCTTGGGTGCCCAAATTTGTACGGGCAGTCAAGTGTTTCAGGCTTTGCAGATTCGCTTGGAGGAGCTAAAAAGCAGGAAGCTTCACCATTAGTTATGTAGAGTTATTTCCGCTGTGATATGATGTATTGTACTCTGATAATGGTATGTATATACAATACAGTTTTGTATTCAAAGTTATGTTATATAATACATCTTATTTTGTTCCGCTGTGAGTTTCGTGTTACTCTGATTCTGTTCAGTTGTGATCTTCTTCTTCTTCTATTCTATTAGTTTTATCTTTTCTTTCTCACCCTCTAAATTCTTCTATTAATGTCCTGGTGTTGTCGATGCTTGAATAGTCAACAGTGTGTTTTTATGTTGATTTTCTGGGTCGAAAATCCCGCCGTTACAGAATGGGTGAGGCCCGATTGAAAAGAAAATTAAAGTTAGATTTAATTTAAATAAGTGTATGACTTGTATTGATCATAACTAATGCGTACGTTATTCAAAATCAACAAAGCAGGATTCCTTAGAATCGAATGATCACCGACTACGCTAGGAGCTGATTTGGAGCATTTCAGAACTCGTTTGAATTTATGGCGAAATAAATTGTCCGTCGAAATCAAATAACGCAAACCGATTATTCAACAGTTAACGCGCCAATGTGAGTAAATCTCACCAACTCTGAACAGTTTATAATTTCATGTTGTATTTTTAGAACTGTTAGAAATTGTCTGTTTGATTGTGTGTTGACAGTTGATTGAACTGCTAGTCAGTTAACGAAATATTATATATATATAATATAAACAGTTATATAGTTATATATTGATTCTGTTTATCAGAATAATTCATATTGAACTGAAAGTGATGACAATCATGTGGTGTAACATCTGTGATGCAAGGAAACAGGTTGGAGGAATCCAACTGGATTCCTCAACATTTATTTTACTGTGATTCATATATTGTGATATATGATGTGATATATAATCTATTGTTGATTTTGTGTGTTTGAACGATATTTATCGTTGTTATATGGTATGATAAATACCATAAGAAATACTGGATATGGGGAAGGGGATTTTCAAATTGTATTTTGAAAATGAATTATTTATATAAAATCGATGGATTTTATATAGAAAAGGAAAAGAATTTTTATAAAAGAAATATTTATAAAATCAAAGGATAAGTTAGAATAAAGGGAAATTATTTGTAAAGTGAAGAACTGTTACTAAAAGTAAATCTTTATAAATGAATAGTTTATTCGAATAGAATAAAGGAGTTAATCGATGTTAGTTTAATCGATTAGAGTTAAAGTAAAAGGAGTTAATCGATGTTAGTTAATCGATTAGAGTTAAAGTTAAAAGGAGTTAATCGATGTTAGTTTAACCGATTAGAGTTAAAGTTAAAAGGAGTTAATCGATGTTAGTTTAAATCGATTAGAGTTAAAGTTAAAAGGAGTTAATCGATGTTAGTTTAATCGATTAGAGTTAAAGTAAAAGGAGTTAATCGAATATAGTTTATTCGAAGAAAGTAAAAGGAGTTATCGAATATAGTTTATTCGAATAGAAAGCAAATGAGTTAATCGAATATAGTTTATTCGAATAGAAAGCAAATGAGTTAATCGAATATAGTTATTCGAATAGAAGCAAATGAGTTAATAGAATATAGTTTATTCGAAGAAAGTAAAAGGAGTTATCGAATATAGTTTATTCGAAAGGAGTTAAGTGAAATGGGTAAATCAATAGCATTAGTCAAATAGAGTTAATCCAATAGTGTTAGTCCAATAGAGTTAATTGATAAGGGTTAATCGAATAGAGTTAAGTGAAAAGAGTCAATCGAATATAGCTATTCGAAGGAGGGTTAAGTAAGGAAGTTAGTAAAAAGAATATAAAGTGAACTTTGCCTATTTCAAAGTCAGAAATGTTGTTCAGTTAAGGTCTGAGAGGTAGTTCAACCCCAACTTGATTGGCTTCATTTTTAACTAAGGAATAGTTAGGGTTCAGCAGTAAAGGAAATGGTTTGAGTTGGCATCGCGATGGTTTGTTTAAAACATCTGTCTAAGTCCAATGAAGAAGCCTTGGAAATGTTTTCCAAATAAGAAACCAGAAATGTTTTCTAATAAAGGAAACAAGAAATGGAAATGTTTTCCATTGTTAATAAAGTATATTTTCCAAATTTAGAAAAAAAGAAATATTGAATATAGGGAAACAGGAGATAAGTAAATTTATGAAATAAAGAGATAAATGTTGATGATGTTTGATCGATATAAATTTCCATTTGGAAATGAAATCGTTGTTTGCACACCTGTTTTTATTCGATAGTTAAATCACAGACTATCGAAGTTTTGACCATTTTTAACGTTGTTAATATGGAGAGACCAGTTGGTTTATTATCGAAAGAACCACTCTGTATTGGCATAAGCATTGCGAATCATATATGCCAAAGGAAATTGAAGACGGAGTTATGCAAGGGCTATCCTGTTTACAGAATAGTGCCTTCGGTTCATCCTGTTCCTGGATGACTTGTATGGACGGATGTCTGACAGAATATTTCCAGATGATCACATATATTGATTTCTCCAACTTTACCAAGAGTGGAAGCGGAGCAGGAAACTTCTTTTAGCTAACACATAATGTATGGTTGAGGACGTCAATCGGTGATTTGATAGTTTTGACGATGTGACATTCAAAGTGAATCTGGTGTGATGATAAAGCGTAGCTTCTAGCCTCATCATCCGGTAAATGACAGAAATCGGGCAGGTAGCATGGCTAAGTTGGTCGCACTGAAGTAGGGTGTATAATCACCTGATATAGAGTTTCATTTACTTCTAAAAATCTATTGCTGATGCTGTCCCATTCGGGAAACGGTTGCTGATCCCAACCGTTGGTGATATACATTCGATAAACTCAAGCGAAATGAGTGGTCTGTCATGTGTGGCCGGGTTGCAAGTTGTTCTTGTTGAACCCAGTGTATTCCTCTCTAGAGGTACATTAGCGAAAGGTGGTTCCATACCTTGTCATAGTTGGAAATCCATTACCCAATACGTGCTTGCGGTTTTGATTGTATACTATATATGTAGAACATGAGATGAAAGCGTTTCTGCTAGATGATTATATATACTGTGGTTGATAGACATTATTATAATATCAAAAGGTTTTTGATATAAAGATATTTTGGATTCTCATAAGGGAAAAACCCGTTCCGTTATGCGGCGTGGTGTTATGAGATATCGTTTACTTGTTCGAACTGTTTTAAACTGTTTTACTCATACCAGTCCCATGACTGACCCGGAGTTTATTTTGTTGTTTTCCCTAAACTCTTGGGTGCCTAAATTTGTATGGGCAGTTAAGTAGTCGGGATTTTACAGATATAGTTGAAGAGCTGGAGCAGGAGGCTTCAGGATCATATAGCTATAGTTATTTCCGCTGTGTTGTAAGTGCTGTACTTTGATAATGATGTATATTCAAATACAGATGTATATTTCAAAGTTATGTTACATATATTATAGGTTATTCGTTCCGCTGTGAGATTCGTGTTACTCTGATGTTGTGTTCTTCTTCTTCTATTCTAAGTTTCTATCTTATCTTTCCTCACCCTCTAATTTCTTTCACTAATTACCAGGATTTTTTAAGGTTTTGGTTATCGACATCGAGTTTATGTCGATAACCAAAGTCGCCAAAAATCCGGGTCATTACAGTTGGTATCAGAGCAGAAGGTTAATTGATTAACTTGGCTCTGTGGCGTGACTCGGTAGAGATAGGGTTAGTAATACCCTAGATTGAGTTTGAGTGTATATATACGAGTGAACGTATTTGTATATGATATAAAAATAATTTTATATTGTGAAGATTTATTGGTTGAGTTGTTTATGAGTTCTGGTCGATCAGTTTGATCCACTGTATCGGTAGGGATTTTGTAAACACTTGAATACGATGAACCATCACCATATGTTTTGAAAAGAGGGTAAACGAAATAAGTTTACCCAAAGTATATTTTGACATATATTGGATATATTGGTTGTTATTATAATCGAGTAAGATTATAAATTAAATGGTTATGTAAATAACCAATCAGAATTCATATAAGTGAAATACGTGAAATCAGATGAGTTAAATCTGAAATTTAAACCAGAAATTGAATTAAAACTCTGGAGAATTGGATAAGTGTTTGTAAATGGATTTAGATTAAAAATAAGGAAAATTTAAGATCCTGGGAGATTTTAAATTGTTTTACAAGCAGTGTGAATTATATTTTGAAATAAATTTCATAGTGGAAATGTTTAGAAATGGTTTTATAGTATTGAACTCACTTCGATCGCTGGAAAATAAATTCTGATGATGACAGCTGCATCATCAGTATTCATTTTCGAGTTGTAAGTGACGAATTACTGCCAGTGATACTGTTTTGAAATTGTTTTTGGAAAGACAAGTTGTGTTGAATTTCAAAATGAGATTCAAATATAGAATTTGAATTTTTAAATAGATTTGAAATATTAACTTGTTTAAAATAAATAAAACAAGAAGTTCCTTTATAAACGAAGTTTATAAAAAGTTCTTTTATAAATGAAGTTTATAAATGAAGTGAAGAGAATTATCATTGGATAATTCAGAAATAAAAATACAAGTGTGAAGTTGAAAGGGAAACCTATTTTCCAAAGGTAGTAATATTGATTTCAAAAGGAATTAAAATCGAGACTTATGTAAAGAATGAATAAAGAAAGTTTGGAAAGGAATTTGAAGAAAGGAAGTTCAAACATAGAATTTGAATAAGAGAATTCAAATAGATTTGAATATAGAAATTCAAATGGAGTTTGGAAATAGATTTGAATAATGAAATTCAAATATGGAATTTGAATAAGAAAATTGAAACGAAATTCAAATATAGAATTTGAATAAGAGATTTGAAATAAAATTCAAATATAGAATTTGAATAAGGGAATTGAAATGGAATTTGAATATAGGAAATTCAAATAAAATTGAAATGGTATTCAATTAGTTGATAAACAAGTTAAACCTATATTTGAACATGTATATTCAACTAAAAAGGTGAAATGGGCAAACCAGTAATTTGAAAATCACTTAACGAACTAAGTTAAAATGATTGGATTAAGTTGAAACGAATTAGAAATGTATAAATATACATGAGATATGTATGGATAAGGTATGAAGGTATATTAATATAATGCTCGACGAAAAGGTATGTATTTAATTCATATATGAGATTTTATGCGCCGTATCGGCTAGCCGCTTGGCTTTCTTTTTCTTTTTGATTGGAGAAGGCCTGTGTGGCAGTTTGGGGATTTTCCCGATGCTCCCGGTACAAAGGAGGTTATGGCGAATTTTTCCGGGAATTTAAGGAGTTAGAATATTTTTAAGATAATTTGATAGTTAGAAAATCAACGTATCGATATATATATAGAAGTCGACAAGGAAATGAACTTAGAAATAGAATAGTAGAATCAAAAAGAAAGTCTATAATAAAATCTAGTAAAAATAGAAAGAGGAAGTGTGTACGTGTTTAAAAGATAATCAGTAGTTGTATGGTATTGATTATTCGAATAAGTAGTCATATCTGTTTTGACGTTATAAATGTTATTCAGTCAAGGTCTGAGAGGTATTTATACCCCAACTTGATTGATTTCATTATTAACAAATAAATAGTAAGATTTCAGGCTCGAAGATCAATGTTGAATAAGAGTTAGTTGAATATAATATTTGGGTTGTCGTAACGATGTTTTACACAACATCTGTTTTAACCCAAATAAGTGTAAACTTGGAAATAGAATAATAAATATTTCCCAAGTATAGAAATAAACGAGATCGGAAAAGAGATAAGTAATTGGGGTATTTTCCAATTATAAATAGGATTATAAAGGTTATTGGTTTAGAAAATAAAGGAAGGCGATACTCGGAAATGTTTTCCAAATAACATAAAAGGCCAATATGGTTATTGAAAATATTTGGTTAACAAATATTGATAAAGAAATAGAGAAGTGATTTAACTAATGGAATATTAATTAAGGGCTCAGTGACATGTCAAAAAGGAAAAATTGATTTTTGAAAAAAGTAAACTATTTAAAAACTCCCAGGGAAAGACTATTTAAATTAAAAGCAAATTTAACAGAAATTTGTGAAAGAAATTGGAATTAAAGTAAAGCCAGTAAAGTGGTAACTGAGATTGAATTAGAATGATATCGAGACAAATTGTATTTGGGAGATTCAAATTTGAAGCGTAATGTGATAATCAAGTTAAGAGTTGGGAATCGAGAAGAAACTCGAGTTGAAATGGGATTTGGCTTGGTTAAAACGAATGGTTGTGTTGTGGATAAAAGGAGATCAGAATTTGATAGGGATGACCCCACTGAATTAATAACAGGTGGAAAGGATATAATGATATGCCGACAAAAGGTACAAGTTTATATTTCTATTGGATATAAGATTTATGAGCTGAATTGGCAAGCCGCTTGGCTGTTTGATTTTCTTTTGAGTTGGAGATGGCCCAGAGAGGCGAGTTGGAGTTTGACCGATTGACCAGTACAAAGGAGGTGCTGGCGAAAATTTTCGAAGAGTTAAGGTGTTAGAAAATTTTCAGGATTTTTGAAAATTTTTGTTGATAAGAATTAATCAAGAATTTAATTGAAATTAAATTGGTTCAGTTGAAACTGAAGTTAAGAAGTGAACAAATATGTTCTAACCAGTCGATAGGGTCGCCCTCTACCTTTTAGCAATTTCGAGGACGAAATTATTTTAAGTGGGGAAGATTGTAATGACCCGCATTGGCAGAGGT
Organism: Allium sativum; assembly: GCA_030737875.1. Classification (NCBI taxonomy): domain Eukaryota; kingdom Viridiplantae; phylum Streptophyta; class Magnoliopsida; order Asparagales; family Amaryllidaceae; genus Allium; species Allium sativum. The sequence continues at coordinate 738,588,327 of CM060909.1, read as the reverse complement.
ATTATAATTTATTTATTTAATTATATGAATGGTGGTTTAGTGAATTAAATGGTCGTAGAATTTAGTAATGATGAATATTTAATTAAAATAAAAATTTAAATAATATATTTAATTCTGAATGGTCGAAATGACGATATGGTGTGAACCGGATCATCTGTGATATTTAATTCAGGTTGGAATTGAATTTGAATAACGAATACATTCAATCGTCGATAGTTGAACGTATAGTTTATAATATAATTAAAATAGAGCTCGAAATGGCGCGGTAGTTCGCTATTTGGCGATTTGAACTTCAACTGAATGTATAGGATCTGATTTAAGCCGGATTTCTGTGAAACAAGAAACGTTGGGAGCTCGTGGAGTACATCTTTCTAGTGGAAGAGAAAAATCGGGATTTCGTCGTGTAGATTTTGATGTATGGCCAAATCAAATTTTAGAATAGTCGCTATAGAATCGTTTATCGACCATAACGGTTTATTCGATATAACTAGAGATCAGGTTTGAATTTAGATAAGGTTGTTTAGAGACATAGTGATAATTTAATTTTTAGAATTTTACTGTAATTTTTAACTAATTTAATAAGCAACTTTTTATTTGAAGAATTTCGCACCTTGAAATCAACATTTTGAAGTTTTACAATATGAGTTAACCTACCTGTATTATTATATTTCTGGAGTCGGGACACCTCGCTCATCACGATGGTGTTTTTATTTTTGTCCGTTGCAGTTCGTACTTAAATGTAGTTTCTTATAGAAGGGTACCCGTCCATTCCCTATTTGTGGCTTTCCCTTTGTGCACGTAGAAAAGGAAATCACCACAAAAATTTACTTCAGCCTTAAGCTTTCTCGGTTTATATATACTACACTCCCTTAAAAACCTAAGATCATTTTCATCCGAAGTCAAACAAGCGGCCGCCAGTTTTCTCTCCTCATTTCTTAAAAACTCAAGCAACAAAAAAAAATTAGAAAAACAAATCCACAAAAAAAATCTATAAATTAGAATATACTTATAGTTGGAATCGGCAAGGGGTTTTCTTCAGCTCAATAAGGTTTTCGCCGAACTCGAGCTAGGTTCTATTCGCTGTTGTTTTACAGCGATAGGATAGGGTTCACAAATTCATCAATTTTTGGATTTCGATCCTTGTTTTGAGTCTTGTTTGTGGTTCACGAAAGGAATTGGCATTGGTTGGCGAAGGATGGGGTGGCTCGGCAAAGAAAAGTGTCGCAACCTTTTGGGATCAGCGTGTAAATCTGGGGAAACGCGTGCTGGAGTTTGAGAGCCGAAGTTGGTGATTTTGGTAATAGTGGATTGAGATTGTAAAAGGGAGAATTTTGGTAATTTTTATTGGATTTTTAAGGTTGTGATGGAAGAAGGAATGGGGGTTAAACATCACGAAATGGCCATGGTTTTCTTTAGGAAGTCACGGCATTTATAAATGGGGAGTGAAGTTCAACGTTTGCTGAGTTGTTGTGGGTATGGAATCAAAGAGGATTAAGGAGAAGAAGATTTGTGAGTAACGGGTTTTAGTGGTGAGATGGAGAAAGTTCTTGCGGTGGAATGATTGGAAATGGTGGAGAGCGGCGTCTGTTCTTCCTGGAGGAAGAAGCAAATGAAAACGGGTCTGGGTATTTAAGATTTTGATGGGCCGGGTAGAAGAATGGGTGAGGCCCGATTAAAAAGAAAAATAAAGTTAGATTTAATTTAAATAAGTGAATGACTTGTATTGATCATAACTAATGCGTACGTTATTCAAAATCAACAAAGCAGGATTCCTGTAATGACCCACATTTTTTGAGATGGAATAATTAATTTATTTAATTATTAAATATTGTTATAGCGATATCGAGAACCATAATTAAATAATATTGAATATTTAATTAATATTTATAATGAATAATAAATTATAAATATCGAAATAGTCAGAAATAGTAGAATTCACTATAGAGTGTGAATTGAATAGTATACGAGATGTGGTTGAGTTTCGATTCGAAATATAATAACGAATATATTGAATCGACGACAGTTGAACGTATATTTTATAATATATTTATAAACGAGCTCGAAATGGCGCTGCAGTTCGCTGTTTGGCGATTTGAACTTCAACTGAATATACAGGGTTCGTTTTAAATCGGATTTATGTGAAACAAGAAACGTGTGGAGCTGGTGGAGTATATCTTTCTAGTGGAAGAGAAAAATCCAAATTTCATCGTGTAGATTTTGATTTACGTCCAAATCAAAATTTGAAATAGTTGCTATAGAATCGTTTATCGACCGTAACGGTTTATTCAATATAACTAGTTATCGGATTCGAAATTGAACACGGTTCTTTTCGAAAATAGTGATAAAATAATTTTTAGAATTTTACCGTGATTTTTAATTAATTTAATAAGCGACTTTTTATTTGAAGTATTTCGCACCCTGAAGTCAACATTTTGAAGTTTCAAAATATGAGTCCACCTACCGATATTTTTACATTTTTGGGATCGTAGGACATCGCTTGTCTCACTGATATTTTTATTTCTGTCGGCAGCAGTCCATGGAGTAACGTTAATTATAAATTAGTAAAATGGGATATTTTCTGACCCTTAAAATAATATCCTAACTTATTTACTAGGCCCAAACAAAACCACGTCCTCTTTTGTTTCAGCCACATATTCGTGTTACTCAAACCAACAACGTGGAAGGAGGTTATCCTCTAAATCCAAAAAGGGGAACCCCTATATAATAACCCTTTAAAAACTCGTATAACCTAATTTCCTAAGTGCTGTACATCGAGATAAAACGAGCCGCCAGCTTATTTCTCCAAAACAAAAAAACATGAGTTGTTAATATCAAAACCAATTCCCTCAAAATTCCTTAAATCACCAAATCGAGTTCTGCGAGCTCGTCTTCTGGTGTTTGTCCCAGTGATGTGGTTTTCGTCGAACTCAAGATGGGTTCTGTTCGCTGTTGTTTTACAGCGATAGTTTAGGGTTCACGAGTTCTGGAAATTGAGGGCAATACTGGAACATGTACGTGGGAGGCTCGTTGGGAAGTTGGGTGCTTTTGTTGTGTTTGTTGTGATATAGTTGTTGACAGGATGTAAAGGAAGACGTTAAAGTGATGAGGTGGAAGTTCAGGCGAAGAGGAAAAGGAGAGTTGAGGCTTGGTGAAATACAATTGAAAATGGGGTTGGCATGGGATTTCCGTGAAGCATCTAGGAGAAGGAGGGTAGTACTCTAACAGGAAATGGTGTGTGAATATCGGAAGCAGGTCAGTGTTGCATATGGTTTTAAAATGGTCAGTACAAGTTGTTGCAAGGTATTTGTGTATGGCACTGGAGTATGGAGTTGAAAAGGGAGGAGCGTGAGGGTACATGCGGTTGGTTTTGAAGGGAAGTGGGAGCTGCTACTTTGTTCGGCTATGGGATTCACACAACAGTTTGCAAGGAGATTGAAACATGTGAAGAAAGGGTGGAAAAGTTACTGTGTTTAACGTGAAAACGAAAAGGTGTTAAATTCAAAAGAAAAGGGAGAAGGGCCATGAGTGGAACGTGAGTACCAGGCGGGTGTTTAGTGTTAAACTTTGAAGTATTTTTGGGGAGGGTGAAGCACGTTGGGGCCATGTAGTTCGGCCATGATTTTAAAATGCTGGAAACATGCATTTTGTGGCGAGGATTATTGGTTCACCTGGGTGGTGTTTGGATTTCTTTATGGACCGGGTTTTAAAGATAAAGCCCATCAAAGAAAGAAAAGAAAAGAAAAGACAAAACGTGAATAAGGAGTAATAAGTATGCAGTAGCACGATCTGTTAATGAAGAGGAGAACGAGCTGTTTTAATGGGTCAGTGAAGAGAATAGTTTGGGCCGGTAGTGAAATGGAATTTGATGACACAAGATCCGAAAGGATCGTGTGGACGGTGGCTACACATTGGAACTGATTGGAAGTCCATCAGAGCTCGTTACAATTTATGGCGAAATAAATTGTCCAACTGAGTCAAATAACGCAAACCGTTATTTAACGATTAACGCGCAACTGTGAGTAAAACTCACTAACTCTGCACAATTTATATTTTTTTTTTGATTGTACTTTATTTTGATTGTTGTATATTGATTGTTAAACTGGACTGTTAAATAGAATTGATTGAAAACATAGATCTAGTTATGGATAAATATCGACAACGAATATTTGATTATGTATCAGTATATTTCATGTGCGATGAAATTGATGTATATTATGTTGTGTAACATCTGTGGATGCAGGGAGACAGGTTGGAGGAATTCGACTAGGTTCCTCAACAATTATTTTACTGTTTTTCATATATTGTGATATATGTTGTGATTTATAATCTGTTATTGATTATGGATGTTAGAACGATATTGATCATCGTTGTTTGATATTTTAAATATCATAAGAAACCTTGAGTTGTAAAAAAAGAATATTTCAATGTATATTGAAATAAAGGAATTTTATAAAATCACAGGATTTTATAAAAGGAAATTATTTATAAAACGAACACGGTTTTATAAAAGGAAATATTTGTTAGTAAACAAATAGGATTATAAAGGGATATATGTTAGAAAACAAATCAAATTGAAAGGGAAATATTTGTTAGTAAACAAATAGGATTATAAAGAGAATATTTAGAAAACAAATAGAGTTTTATAAAAGGGATATTTATTTAGTAAATAAATAGAATTGAAAAGGGGAATATTTATTTAGAAAATAAATAGAAATAAGGAATATTTATTTAGAGGATAAATAAACCGTTGTAAATAGGAAATATTTGTAACGGTAAATAGAAGTTGTAAATAGGAAATATTTGTAACGGTAAATAGAAGTTGTAAATAGGAAATATTTGTAACGGTAAATAGAAGTTGTAAAAAGGAAATATTTGTAACGGTAAGTAAACGTTAAAAAAGGGAAATAGTTGTAACGGAAAACGTAGTTTATCAAAAGGAGTTAATCAAACGTAGTTTATCAAAAGGAGTTAATCAAACGTAGTTTATCAAAAGGGGTTAATCGAATATAGAAATTAAGAAGTGAAGTTAAACAAAAATTAGAAACTGACTAGAGATTAGTAAGTTGAATAGTTTTCTGAGTATCGATCTGATGTTGGTTTCGGCCTTCGGGATTTATACTTAGAGAATTGTTCTCTTACTAGTTTACAGTTAGGGACTAATAGTTGTGGAATGGTAGTGATGCGTAAATGAGGATTGGAAACGTTTTCCAATGTTGAAAACGTATATTTTCTAATTTTAGAAAATAAGGAGATATGAATATATATATATAAATATATATATATATATATATATATATTCGATGATTGGATCGATAAATTCCATTTGGAATTAAGATCGTTGTTTGTACACCGACATGTTTTCATTTGATAGTTAAATCATAGACTATCGAAGTTTCGACCATTTTAACGTTGTTAATATGGAGAGACCGGTTGGATTATTATCCAAAGAACGACTCTGTATTGGCATAAGCGTCGCGAATCATATATGCCAAAGATAATTGAAGACGGAGTAAAATGCAAGGGCTATCCTGTTTACAGAATAGTGCCTTCGGTTTGTCCAGTCCCAGGACAACATGTATGGACGAAGGTCTGACAGAGTATATACAATGGATCGCGTAAGTTGATCTGTTCAAACGTATTCACGTTTGGTGGCGGAGGAATTCGTTTCTCTTAGCTGTATACCCATGTTATTTTTGGATAAGTCAATTTGTGATTTGGCGGGTATGACGATATGACATTTCTAAGTGAATAAAGATGGATGTCTGACATAGTATTTCCAGACGATCACGTACATTGATTTCTTCAACCGTACCAAGAGTGGAAGCGGAGAAGGAAACTTCTTTTAGCTGACACGTAATGTACTGTTGTAAACGTCAATTAGTGATTTTCGATGGACCTAACAATGTGGCATTCGAAGTGAATCTGATGTGATGATAAAGCGTAGCTTCTAGCCTCATCATCCGGTAATGACAGAAATCGGGCAGGCAGCATGGCTAAGTCGGTCGCACCGAAGTAGGTTGTATAATCACCTATCTAGAGAATATTCATTTGTTTCTTAAATCTATCAATGTTGTCCCATATATATACGGGAACGGTTGCTGATCCCAACCGTTGGTGATGTACATTCGATACACTCAAGCGAAATGAGTGGTCGGTCATGTGTGGCTGAGTTACAAGATGTTCTTGTTGAACTCCAGTGTATCGTTCCTAGAGTACACTGATCGGAAGGTGGTTCCATACCTTGTCATAGTTGGAAATCCATTATCCAATACGTGCTTGCGATTTTGATTGTATACTATATATGTAGAACGTGAGATGAAAGCGTTTCTGCTAGTTGATATCTATTTGTACATAGACATTATTATAATATCAAAAGGTTTTTGATATAAAGATATTTTGGATTCTAATAAGGGAAAAACCCGTTCCGTTCTGTGGCGTGGTCTTATAAGATATCGTTTACTTGTTAATATACATGTTTAAACTATTTTACTCACACCAGTCCCATGACTGACCCGGAGTTTACTTTGTTGTTTTCCCTAAACTCTTGGGTGCCTAAATTTGTACAGGCAGTCAAGTAGTCAGGAGTTTACAGATATACTTGAAGAGCTGGAGCAGGAGGCTTCTGGATCATATAGCTATAGTTTATTTCCGCTGTGTTGTAAGTGTTGTACTCTGATAAGTGTTATTGTATACATAACTGTTATATTTCAAAGTTATGTTATCTATTATATGTTATTCGTTCCGCAGTGAGGTTCGTGTTACTCTGATGTTGTGTTCTTCTTCTTCTTCTATTCTAAGTTTCAACCTTATCTATTCTCACCTTCTAATTTCTTTCATTAATTACTGGGATTTTTCGATGTTTTGGTTATCGACGTCGAGCTTACGTCGATAACCAAAGTCGCTCAAAATCCGGTTCGTTACAGTTGGTATCAGAGCATTGGTTTAGTTATTACCTTGGCTCTGTGGCGTGATTCAGTAGAGATGGGACTAGTAATATCCTAGACTGAGTTTGAGTGTATATATACGAGTGAACGTATTTGTTAGTTAATATAAAATGATTTTATATTGTGGAGTTTTATTGGTTGAGTTGTTTGTGAATTCTGGTCAATCGGTTTGATCCACTGTATCGATGGGGGTTACTAAACACTCGAATACGATGAACCGTCATGGTATGTTTTGAAAGAGGGTAAATGGAATAATTTTACCCGAATATATTTGATATAGTATATTGGTTGTGTTGGTTGTTATTATAATCGAGTAAGATTATAAAAAGGTAAAATGATTATAAATGACTAATCAGAATTCATATAAGTAAAGTATATGAAATAAAATGAAGAAAAATCTGAATTTAAATCAGATTGGAATTAAAATAAGGAAATTTTAAGTTCCTGGGAGATTTTGAAAACGTCTTTCAAACTGAAGGTGATATAGTATTGAACTCACTTCGATAGCTGGGAAGTAGATTCCGATGGTGAAGTCGACCATCATCGGTATCCATTTTCGAGTTTCTAAGTGACGGATTACTACCAAGGATTTAGTTTTAAAAATTGTTTTTGTGAAAACAAGGTGTTCAGAAATTCAAAGGTTTTGAATTGTTGATTATGATTTCAAATTGATTTGAAATAAACCCAGGAATTTAAATTCTGGAATATAAATTTAACCTATGAAGTTAAAGAGATTGAGATGGTAAAAATTGAGAAAAATAAATTGAAATCAACTTGAACTGAGTTAAATAAAATTGAATGGGTTAGAGATAATCTAGAATGGAACCAAATTGATAAGTCAATAATTTGGAATTTGATATTGGGGTTCGAATGAAATTCGATTTGGATTTGAGGATATGAACTGATTGGAATCTGATTGAGATAACACTGGTATATGCTGAGTTGATAGCATATGGAAGTGGTAGGGATATAATGATATGCCCAACAAAAAGGTACAAGTTTATATTTTATATGAATTTGGAATTTATTAGCCGAATTAGCAAGCCGTTTGGCGTTTTTATTTTCTTTTGGGTTGAAGAAGGCCCAGAGAGGCGAGTTGGAGTTTGAGCTATTGACCAGTACAAAGGAGGTGCTGGCGAAATTTTTCGAAAGTTTAAAGTGTTAGAAAATTTTCAGAATTTTTGAAAATTTTAGTTAATCGGAATGAATAAATATTTTTGTCGATATTAATTGGTTCAGTTGAAATCATAAATAAGGGGTAAACAAATCTTAGGAATTCCAATAGATAGGGTCATCCTCTAACTTAGCAATTTCGAGGACGAAATTATTTTAAGTGGGGAAGAATGTAATGACCCACATTTTTAGAGATGGAATAATTAATTTATTTAATTATTAAATATCGTTATAGCGATATCGAGAACCATAATTAAATAATATTTAATATTTAATTAATATTTATAATGAATAATAAATTATAAATATCGAAATAGTCAGAAATAGTAGAATTCACTATAGAGTGTGAATTGAATAGTATACGAGATGTGGTTGAGTTTCGATTCGAAATATAATAACGAATATATTGAATCGACGACAGTTGAATGTATAGTTTATAATATATTTATAAACGAGCTCGAAATGGCGCTGTAGTTCGCTATTTGGCGATTTGAACTTCAACTGAATATACAGGGTTCGTTTTAAATCGGATTTTTGTGAAACAAGAAACGTGTGGAGCTGGTGGAGTATATCTTTCTAGTGGAAGAGAAAAATCCAAATTTCATCGTGTAGATTTTGGTTTACGTCCAAATCAAAATTTGAAATAGTTGTTATATAATCGTTTATCGATTGTAACGGTTTATTCAATATAACTAGTTATCGGATTCGAATTTGAACACGGTTCTTCTGGAAAATAGTGATAAAATAATTTTTAGAATTTTACCGTGATTTTTAATTAATTTAATAAGCGACTTTTTATTTGAAGTATTTCGCACCCTGAAGTCAACATTTTGAAGTTTCAAAATATGAGTCCACCTACCGATATTTTTACATTTTTGGGATCGTAGGACATCGCTCGTCTCACTGATATTTTTATTTCTGTCGGTAGCAGTCCATGGAGTAACGTTAATTATAAATTAGTAAAATGGGATATTTTCTGACCCTTAAAATAATATCCTAACTTATTTACTAGGCCCAAACAAAACCACGTCCTCTTTTGTTTCAGCCACATATTCGTGTTACTCAAACCAACAACGTGGAAGGAGGTTATCCTCTAAATCCAAAAAGGGGAACCCCTATATAATAACCCTTTAAAAACTCGTATAACCTAATTTCCTAAGTGCTGTACATCGAGATTAAACGAGCCGCCAGTTTATTTCTCCAAAACAAAAAAACATGAGTTGTTAATATCAAAACCAATTCCCTCAAAATTCCTTAAATCACCAAATCGATTTCTGCGAGCTCGTCTTCTGGTGTTTGTCCCAGTGATGTGGTTTTCGTCGAACTCAAGATGGGTTCTGTTCGCTGTTGTTTTACAGCGATAGTTTAGGGTTCACGAGTTCTGGAAATTGAGGGCAATACTGGAACATGTACGTGGGAGGCTCGTTGGGAAGTTGGGTGCTTTTGTTGTGTTTGTTGTGATACAGTTGTTGACAGGATGTAAAGGAAGACGTTAAAGTGATGAGGTGGAAGTTCAGGCGAAGAGGAAAAGGAGAGTTGAGGCTTGGTGAAATACAATTGAAAATGGGGTTGGCATGGGATTTCCGTGAAGCATCTAGGAGAAGGAGGGTAGTACTCTAACAGGAAATGGTGTGTGAATATCGGAAGCAGGTCAGTGTTGCATATGGTTTTAAAATGGTCAGTATAAGTTGTTGCAAGGTATTTGTGTATGGCATTGGAGTATGGAGTTGAAAAGGGAGGAGCGTGAGGGTACATGCGGTTGGTTTTGAAGGGAACTGGGAGCTGCTACTTTGTTCGGCTATGGGATTCACACAACAGTTTGCAAGGAGATTGAAACATGTGAAGAAAGGGTGGAAAAGTTACTGTGTTTAACGTGAAAACGAAAAGGTGTTAAATTCAAAAGAAAAGGGAGAAGGGCCATGAGTGGAACGTGAGTACCAGGCGGGTGTTTAGTGTTGAACTTTGAAGTATTTTTGGGGAGGGTGAAGCACGTTGGGGCCATGTAGTTCGGCCATGATTTTAAAATGCTGGAAACATGCATTTTGTGGCGAGGATTATTGGTTCACCTGGGTGGTGTTTGGATTTCTTTATGGACCGGGTTTTAAAGATAAAGCCCATCAAAGAAAGAAAAGAAAAGAAAAGACAAAACGTGAATAAGGAGTAATAAGTATGCAGTAGCACGATCTGTTAATGAAGAGGAGAACGAGCTGTTTTAATGGGTCAGTGAAGAGAATAGTTTGGGCCGGTAGTGAAATGGAATTTGATGAAACAAGATCCGAAAGGATCGTGTGGACGGTGGCTACACATTGGAACTGATTGGAAGTCCATCGGAGCTCGTTACAATTTATGGCGAAATAAATTGTCCAACTGAGTCAAATAATGCAAACCGTTATTTAACGATTAACGCGCAACTGTGAGTAAAACTCACTAATTCTGCACAATTTTTTTTTTATTATTGTACTTTATTTTGACTGCTGTATATTGATTTTTAAACTGGACTGTTAAATAGAATTGATTGAAAACATAGATCTAGTTATGGATAAATATCGACAACGAATATTTGATTCTGTATCAGTATATTTCATGTGCGATGAAATTGATGTATATTATGCTGTGTAACATCTGTGGATGCAGGGAGACAGGTTGGAGGAATTCGACTGGGTTCCTCAACAATTATTTTACTGTTTTTCATATATTGTGATATATGTTGTGATTTATAATCTGTTATTGATTATGGATGTTAGCACGATATTGATCATCGTTGTTTGATATTTTAAATATCATAAGAAACCTTGAGTTGTAAAAAAAGAATATTTCAATGTATATTGAAATAAAGGAATTTTATAAAATCACGGGATTTTATAAAAGGAAATTATTTATAAAACGAACACGGTTTTATAAAAGGAAATATTTGTTAGTAAACAAATAGGATTATAAAGGGATATATGTTAGAAAACAAATCAAATTGAAAGGGAAATATTTGTTAGTAAACAAATAGGATTATAAAGAGAATATTTAGAAAACAAATAGAGTTTTATAAAAGGGATATTTATTTAGTAAATAAATAGAATTGAAAAGGGGAATATTTATTTAGAAAATAAATAGAAATAAGGAATATTTATTTAGAGGATAAATAAACCGTTGTAAATAGGAAATATTTGTAACGGTAAATAGAATTTGTAAATAGGAAATATTTGTAACGGTAAATAGAAGTTGTAAATAGGAAATATTTGTAACGGTAAATAGAAGTTGTAAATAGGAAATATTTGTGACGGTAAGTAAACGTTAAAAAAGGGAAATAGTTGTAACGGAAAACGTAGTTTATCAAAAGGAGTTAATCAAACGTAGTTTATCAAAAGGAGTTAATCAAACGTAGTTTATCAAAAGGGGTTAATCGAATATAGAAATTAAGAAGTGAAGTTAAACAAAAATTAGAAACTGACTAGAGATTAGTAAGTTGAATAGTTTTCTGAGTATCGATCTGATGTTGGTTTCGGCCTTCGGGATTTATACTTAGAGAATTGTTCTCTTACTAGTTTACAGTTAGGGACTAATAGTTGTGGAATGGTAGTGATGCGTAAATGAGGATTGGAAACATTTTCCAATGTTGAAAACGTATATTTTCTAATTTTAGAAAATAAGGAGATATGAATATATATATATAAATATATATATATATATTCGATGATTGGATCGATAAATTCCATTTGGAATTAAGATCGTTGTTTGTACACCGACATGTTTTCATTTGATAGTTAAATCATAGACTATCGAAGTTTCGACCATTTTAACGTTGTTAATATGGAGAGACCGGTTGGATTATTATCCAAAGAACGACTCTGTATTGGCATAAGCGTCGCGAATCATATATGCCAAAGATAATTGAAGACGGAGTAAAATGCAAGGGCTATCCTGTTTACAGAATAGTGCCTTCGGTTTGTCCAGTCCCAGGACAACATGTATGGACGAAGGTCTGACAGAGTATATCCAATGGATCGCGTAAGTTGATCTGTTCAAACGTATTCACGTTTGGTGGCGGAGGAATTCGTTTCTCTTAGCTGTATACCCGTGTTATTTTTGGATAAGTCAATTTGTGATTTGGCGGGTATGACGATATGACATTTCTAAGTGAATAAAGATGGATGTCTGACATAGTATTTCCAGACGATCACGTACATTGATTTCTTCAACCGTACCAAGAGTGGAAGCGGAGAAGGAAACTTCTTTTAGCTGACACGTAATGTACTGTTGTAAACGTCAATTAGTGATTTTCGATGGACCTAACAATGTGGCATTCGAAGTGAATCTGATGTGATGATAAAGCGTAGCTTCTAGCCTCATCATCCGGTAATGACAGAAATCGGGCAGGCAACATGGTTAAGTCGGTCGCACCGAAGTAGGGTGTATAATCACCTATCTAGAGAATATTCATTTGTTTCTTAAATCTATCAATGTTGTCCCATATATATACGGGAACGGTTGCTGATCCCAACCGTTGGTGATGTACATTCGATACACTCAAGCGAAATGAGTGGTCGGTCATGTGTGGCTGAGTTACAAGATGTTCTTGTTGAACTCCAGTGTATCGTTCCTAGAGTACACTGATCGGAAGGTGGTTCCATACCTTGTCATAGTTGGAAATCCATTATCCAATACGTGCTTGCGATTTTGATTGTATACTATATATGTAGAACGTGAGATGAAAGCGTTTCTGCTAGTTGATATCTATTTGTACATAGACATTATTATAATATCAAAAGGTTTTTGATATAAAGATATTTTGGATTCTCATAAGGGAAAATCCCGTTCCGTTCTGTGGCGTGGTCTTATAAGATATCGTTTACTTGTTCATATACATGTTTAAACTATTTTACTCACACCAGTCCCATGACTGACCCGGAGTTTACTTTGTTGTTTTCCCTAAACTCTTGGGTGCCTAAATTTGTTCGAGCAGTCAAGTAGTCAGGAGTTTACAGATATACTTGAAGAGCTGGAGCAGGAGGCTTCTGGATCATATAGCTATAGTTTATTTCCGCTGTGTTGTAAGTGTTGTACTCTGATAAGTGTTATTGTATACATAACTGTTATATTTCAAAGTTATGTTATCTATTATATGTTATTCGTTCCGCTGTGAGGTTCGTGTTACTCTGATGTTGTGTTCTTCTTCTTCTTCTATTCTAAGTTTCTACCTTATCTATTCTCACCTTCTAATTTCTTTCATTAATTACCGGGATTTTTCGATGTTTTGGTTATCGACGTCGAGCTTACGTCGATAACCAAAGTCGCTCAAAATCCGGTTCGTTATAGTTGGTATCAGAGCATTGGTTTAGTTATTACCTTGGCTCTGTGGCGTGATTCAGTAGAGATGGGACTAGTAATATCCTAGACTGAGTTTGAGTGTATATATACGAGTGAACGTATTTGTTAGTTAATATAAAATGATTTTATATTGTGGAGTTTTATTGGTTGAGTTGTTTGTGAATTCTGGTCAATCGGTTTGATCCACTGTATCGATGGGGGTTACTAAACACTCAAATACGATGAACCGTCATGGTATGTTTTGAAAGAGGGTAAATGGAACAATTTTACCCGAATATATTTGATATAGTATATTGGTTGTGTTGGTTGTTATTATAATCGAGTAAGATTATAAAAAGGTAAAATGATTATAAATGACTAATCAGAATTCATATAAGTAAAGTATATGAAATAAAATGAAGAAAAATCTGAATTTAAATCAGATTGGAATTAAAATAAGGAAATTTTAAGTTCCTGGGAGATTTTGAAAACGTCTTTCAAACTGAAGGTGATATAGTATTGAACTCACTTCGATAGCTGGGAAGTAGATTCCGATGGTGAAGTCGACCATCATCGGTATCCATTTTCGAGTTTCTAAGTGATGGATTACTACCAAGGATTTAGTTTTAAAAATTGTTTTTCTGAAAACAAGGTGTTCAGAAATTCAAAGGTTTTGAATTGTTGATTATGATTTCAAATTGATTTGAAATAAACCCAGGAATTTAAATTCTGGAATATAAATTTAACCTATGAAGTTAAAGAGATTGAGATGGTAAAAATTGAGAAAAATAAATTGAAATCAACTTGAACTGAGTTAAATAAAATTGAATGGGTTAGAGATAATCTAGAATGGAACCAAATTGATAAGTCAATAATTTGGAATTTGATATTGGGGTTCGAATGAAATTCGATTTGGATTTGAGGATATGAACTATTTGGAATTTGATTGAGATAACACTGGTATATGCTGAGTTGATAGCATATGGAAGTGGTAGGGATATAATGATATGCCCAACAAAAAGGTACAAGTTTATATTTTATATGAATTTGGAATTTATTAGCCGAATTAGCAAGCCGTTTGGCGTTTTTATTTTATTTTGGGTTGAAGAAGGCCCAGAGAGGCGAGTTGGAGTTTGAGCTATTGACCAGTACAAAGGAGGTGCTGGCGAAATTTTTCGAAAGTTTAAAGTGTTAGAAAATTTTCAGAATTTTTGAAAATTTTAGTTAATCGGAATGAATAAATATTTTTGTCGATATTAATTAGTTCAGTTGAAATCATAAATAAGGGGTAAACAAATCTTAGGAATTCCAATAGATAGGGTCGTCCTCTAACTTAGCAATTTCGAGGACGAAATTATTTTAAGTGGGGAAGAATGTAATGACCCACATTTTTAGAGATGGAATAATTAATTTATTTAATTATTAAATATCGTTATAGCGATATCGAGAACCATAATTAAATAATATTTAATATTTAATTAATATTTATAATGAATAATAAATTATAAATATCGAAATAGTCAGAAATAGTAGAATTCACTATAGAGTGTGAATTGAATAGTATACGAGATGTGGTTGAGTTTCGATTCGAAATATAATAACGAATATATTGAATCGACGACAGTTGAACGTATAGTTTATAATATATTTATAAACGAGCTCGAAATGGCGCTGTAGTTCGCTATTTGGCGATTTGAACTTTAACTGAATATACAGGGTTCGTTTTAAATCGGATTTTTGTGAAACAAGAAACGTGTGGAGCTGGTGGAGTATATCTTTCTAGTGGAAGAGAAAAATTCAAATTTCATCGTGTAGATTTTGATTTACGTCCAAATCAAAATTTGAAATAGTTGTTATATAATCGTTTATCGACTGTAACGGTTTATTCAATATAACTAGTTATCGGATTCGAATTTGAACACGGTTCTTTTGGAAAATAGTGATAAAATAATTTTTAGAATTTTACCGTGATTTTTAATTAATGTAATAAGCGACTTTTTATTTGAAGTATTTCGCACCCTGAAGTCAACATTTTGAAGTTTCAAAATATGAGTCCACCTACCGATATTTTTACATTTTTGGGATCGTATGACATCGCTCGTCTCACTGATATTTTTATTTCTGTCGGTAGCAGTCCATGGAGTAACGTTAATTATAAATTAGTAAAATGGGATATTTTCTGACCCTTAAAATAATATCCTAACTTATTTACTAGGCCCAAACAAAACCACGTCCTCTTTTGTTTCAGCCACATATTCGTGTTACTCAAACCAACAACGTGGAAGGAGGTTATCCTCTAAATCCAAAAAGGGGAACCCCTATATAATAACCCTTTAAAAACTCGTATAACCTAATTTCCTAAGTGCTGTACATCGAGATAAAACGAGCCGCCAGTTTATTTCTCCAAAACAAAAAAACATGAGTTGTTAATATCAAAACCAATTCCCTCAAAATTCCTTAAATCACCAAATCGATTTCTGCGAGCTCGTCTTCTGGTGTTTGTCCCAGTGATGTGGTTTTCGTCGAACTCAAGATGGGTTCTGTTCGCTGTTGTTTTACAGCGATAGTTTAGGGTTCACAAGTTCTGGAAATTGAGGGCAATACTGGAACATGTACGTGGGAGGCTCGTTCGGAAGTTGGGTGCTTTTGTTGTGTTTGTTGTGATACAGTTGTTGACAGGATGTAAAGGAAGACGTTAAAGTGACGAGGTGGAAGTTCAGGCGAAGAGGAAAAGGAGAGTTGAGGCTTGGTGAAATACAATTGAAAATGGGGTTGGCATGGGATTTTCGTGAAGCATCTAGGAGAAGGAGGGTAGTACTCTAACAGGAAATGGTGTGTGAATATCGGAAGCAGGTCAGTGTTGCGTACGGTTTTAAAATGGTCAGTACAAGTTGTTGCAAGGTATTTGTGTATGGCACTGGAGTATGGAGTTGAAAAGGGAGGAGCGTGAGGGTACATGCGGTTGGTTTTGAAGGGAAGTGGGAGTTGCTACTTTGTTCGGCTATGGGATTCACACAACAGTTTGCAAGGAGAATGAAACATGTGAAGAAAAGGTGGAAAAGTTACTGTGTTTAACGTGAAAACGAAAAGGTGTTAAATTCAAAAGAAAAGGGAGAAGGGCCATGAGTGGAACGTGAGTACCAGGCGGGTGTTTAGTGTTGAACTTTGAAGTATTTTTGGGGAGGGTGAAGCACGTTGGGGCCATGTAGTTCGGCCATGATTTTAAAATGCTGGAAACATGCATTTTGTGGCGAGGATTATTGGTTCACCTGGGTGGTGTTTGGATTTCTTTATGGACCGGGTTTTAAAGATAAAGCCCATCAAAGAAAGAAAAGAAAAGAAAAGACAAAACGTGAATAAGGAGTAATAAGTATGGAGTAGCACGATCTGTTAGTGAAGAGGAGAACGAGCTGTTTTAATGGGTCAGTGAAGAGAATTGTTTGGGCCGGTAGTGAAATGGAATTTGATGAAACAAGATCCGAAAGGATCGTGTGGACGGTGGCTACACATTGGAACTGATTGGAAGTCCATCGGAGCTCGTTACAATTTATGGCGAAATAAATTTTCCAACTGAGTCAAATAACGCAAACCGTTATTTAACGATTAACACGCAACTGTGAGTAAAACTCACTAACTCTGCACAATTTTTTTTTTCCGATTGTACTTTATTTTGACTGCTGTATATTGATTGTTAAACTGGACTGTTAAATAGAATTGATTGAAAACATAGATCTAGTTATAGATAAATATCGACAACCAATATTTGATTCTGTATCAGTATATTTCATGTGCGATGAAATTGATGTATATTATGTTGTGTAACATCTGTGGATGCAGGGAGACAGGTTGGAGGAATCCGACTGGGTTCCTCAACAATTATTTTACTGTTTTTCATATATTGTGATATATGTTGTGATTTATAATCTGTTATTGATTATGGATGTTAGAACGATATTGATCATCGTTGTTTGATATTTTAAATATCATAAGAAACCTTGAGTTGTAAAAAAAGAATATTTCAATGTATATTGAAATAAAGGAATTTTATAAAATCACAGGATTTTATAAAAGGAAATTATTTATATAACGAACACGGTTTTATAAAAGGAAATATTTGTTAGTAAACAAATAGGATTATAAAGGGATATATGTTAGAAAACAAATCAAATTGAAAGGGAAATATTTGTTGGTAAACAAATAAGATTATAAAGAGAATATTTAGAAAACAAATAGAGTTTTATAAAAGGGATATTAATTTAGTAAATAAATAGAATTGAAAAGGGGAATATTTATTTAGAAAATAAATAGAAATAAGGAATATTTATTTAGAGGATAAATAAACCGTTGTAAATAGGAAATATTTGTAATGGTAAATAGAAGTTGTAAATAGGAAATATTTGTAATGGTAAATAGAAGTTGTAAATAGGAAATATTTGTAACGGTAAATAGAAGTTGTAAATAGGAAATATTTGTAACGGTAAGTAAACGTTAAAAAAGGGAAATAGTTGTAACGGAAAACGTAGTTTATCAAAAGGAGTTAATCAAACATAGTTTATCAAAAGGAGTTAATCAAACGTAGTTTATCAAAAGGGGTTAATCGAATATAGAAATTAAGAAGTGAAGTTAAACAAAAATTAGAAACTGACTAGAGATTAGTAAGTTGAATAGTTTTCTGAGTATCGATCTGATGTTGGTTTCGGCCTTCGGGATTTATACTTAGAGAATTGTTCTCTTATTAGTTTACAGTTAGGGACTAATAGTTGTGGAATGGTAGTGATGCGTAAATGAGGATTGGAAACGTTTTCCAATGTTGAAAAGGTATATTTTCTAATTTTAGAAAATAAGGAGATATGAATATATATATATAAATATATATATATATATACATTCGATGATTGGATCGATAAATTCCATTTGGAATTAAGATTGTTGTTTGTACACCGACATGTTTTCATTTGATAGTTAAATCACAGACTATCGAAGTTTCGACCATTTTAACGTTGTTAATATGGAGAGACCGGTTGGATTATTATCCAAAGAACCACTCTGTATTGGCATAAGCGTCGCGAATCATATATGCCAAAGATAATTGAAGACGGAGTAAAATGCAAGGGCTATCCTGTTTACAGAATAGTGCCTTCGGTTTGTCCAGTCCCAGGACAACTTGTATGGACGAAGGTCTGACAGAGTATATCCAATGGATCGCGTAAGTTGATCTGTTCAAACGTATTCACGTTTGGTGACGGAGGAATTCGTTTCTCTTAGCTGTATACCCGTGTTATTTTTGGATAAGTCAATTTGTGATTTGGCGGGTTTGACGATGTGACATTTCTAAGTGAATAAAGATGGATGTCTGACATAGTATTTCCAGACGATCACGTACATTGATTTCTTCAACCGTACCAAGAGTGGAAGCGGAGAAGGAAACTTCTTTTAGCTGACACGTAATGTACTGTTGTAAACGTCAATTAGTGATTTTCGATGGACCTAACAATGTGGCATTCAAAGTGAATCTGATGTGATGATAAAGCGTAGCTTCTAGCCTCATCATCCGGTAATGACAGAAATCGGGCAGGCAGCATGGCTAAGTCGGTCGCACCGAAGTAGGGTGTATAATCACCTATCTAGAGAATATTCATTTGTTTCTTAAATCTATCAATGTTGTCCCATATATATACGGGAACGGTTGCTGATCCCAACCGTTGGTGATGTACATTCGATACACTCAAGCGAAATGAGTGGTCGGTCATGTGTGGCTGAGTTACAAGATGTTCTTGTTGAACTCCAGTGTATCGTTCCTAGAGTACACTGATCGGAAGGTGGTTCCATACCTTGTCATAGTTGGAAATCCATTATCCAATACATGCTTGTGATTTTGATTGTATACTATATATGTAGAACGTGAGATGAAAGCGTTTCTGCTAGTTGATATCTATTTGTACATAGACATTATTATAATATCAAAAGGTTTTTGATATAAAGATATTTTGGATTCTCATAAGGGAAAAACACGTTCCGTTCTGCGGCGTGGTCTTATAAGATATCGTTTACTTGTTCATATACCTGTTTAAACTATTTTACTCACACCAGTCCCATGACTGACCCGGAGTTTACTTTGTTGTTTTCCCTAAACTCTTGGGTGCCTAAATTTGTACGGGCAGTCAAGTAGTCAGGATTTTACAGATATACTTGAAGAGCTGGAGCAGGAGGCTTCTGGATCATATAGCTATAGTTTATTTCCGCTGTGTTGTAAGTGTTGTACTCTGATAAGTGTTATTGTATACATAACTGTTATATTTCAAAGTTATGTTATCTATTATATGTTATTCGTTCCGCTGTGAGGTTCGTGTTACTCTGATGTTGTGTTCTTCTTCTTCTTCTTCTATTCTAAGTTTCTATCTTATCTATTCTCACCTTCTAATTTCTTTCATTAATTACCGGGATTTTTCGATGTTTTGGTTATCGACGTCGAGCTTACGTCGATAACCAAAGTCGCTCAAAATCCGGGTCGTTACAATTCCTTAGAATCGAATGATCACCGACTATGCTATGGAGCTGATTTGGAGCATTTCAGAACTCGTTTGAATTTATGGCGAAATAAATTGTCCGTCGAAATCAAATAACGCAAACCGATTATTCAACGGTTAACGCGCCAATGTGAGTAAATCTCACCAACTCTGAACAGTTTATAATTTCATGTTGTATTTTTAGAACTGTTAGAAATTGTCTGTTTGATTGTGTGTTGACTGTTGATTGAACTGCTAGTCAGTTAATGAAATATTATATATATATATATAATGTATATATAAACAGTTAAATAGTTATATATTGATTCTGTTTATCAGAATAATTCATATTGAACTGAAAGTGATGACAATCATGTGGTGTAACATCTGTGATGCAGGGAAACAGGTTGGAGGAATCCAACTGGATTCCTCAACATTTATTTTACTTTGATTCATATATTGTGATATATGATGTGATATATAATCTATTGTTGATTTTGTGTGTTTGAACGATATTTATCGTTGTTATATGGTATGATAAATACCATAAGAAATACTGGATATGGGGAAGGGGATTTTCAAAGTGTATTTTGAAAATGAATTATTTATATAAAATCGATGGATTTTATATAGAAAAGGAAAAGAATTTTTATAAAAGAAATATTTATAAAATCAAAGGATAAGTTAGAATAAAGGGAAATCATTTGTAAAGTGAAGAACTGTTACTAACAGTAAATCTTTATAAATGAATAGTTTATTCGAATAGAATAAAGGAGTTAATCGATGTTAGTTTAATCGATTAGAGTTAAAGTAAAAGGAGTTAATCGATGTTAGTTAATCGATTAGAGTTAAAGTTAAAAGGAGTTAATCTATGTTAGTTTAACCGATTAGAGTTAAAGTAAAAAGCAGTTAATCGATGTTAGTTTAAATCGATTAGAGTTAAAGTTAAAAGGAGTTAATCGATGTTAGTTTAATCGATTAGAGTTAAAGTAAAAGGAGTTAATCGAATATAGTTTATTCGAAGAAAGTAAAAGGAGTTATCGAATATAGTTTATTCAAATAGAAAGCAAATGAGTTAATCGAATATAGTTTATTCGAATAGAAAGCAAATGAGTTAATCGAATATAGTTATTCGAATAGAAGCAAATGAGTTAATCGAATATAGTTTATTCGAAGAAAGTAAAAGGAGTTATCGAATATAGTTTATTCAAAAGGAGTTAAGTGAAATTGGTAAATCAATAGCATTAGTCAAATAGAGTTAATCCAATAGTGTTAATCCAATAGAGTTAATTGATAAGGGTTAATCGAATAGAGTTAAGTGAAAAGAGTCAATCGAATATAGCTATTCGAAGGAGGGATAAGTAAGGAAGTTAGTAAAAAGAATATAAAGTGAACTTTGCCTATTTCAAAGTTAGAAATGTTGTTCAGTTAAGGTCTGAGAGGTAGTTCTACCCCAACTTGATTGGCTTCATTTTTAACTAAGGAATAGTTAAGGTTCGGCAGTAAAGGAAATGGTTTGAGTTGGCATCGCGATGGTTTGTTTAAAACATCTGTCTAAGTCCAATGAAGAAGCCTTGGAAATGTTTTCCAAATAAGAAACCAAAAATGTTTTCTAATAAAGGAAACAAGAAATGGAAATGTTTTCCATTGTTAATAACGTATATTTTCCAAATTTAGAAAAAAAGAAATATTGAATATAGGGAAACAGGAGATAAGTAAATTTATGAAATAAAGAGATAAATGTTGAATGATGTTTGATCGATATAAATTTCCATTTGGAAATGAAATCGTTGTTTGCACACCTGTTTTTATTCGATAGTTAAATCACAGACTATCGAAGTTTTGACCATTTTTAACGTTGTTAATATGGAGAGACCGGTTGGATTATTATCGAAAGAACCACTCTGTATTGGCATAAGCATTGCGAATCATATATGCCAAAGGAAATTGAAGACGGAGTTATGCAAGGGCTATCCTGTTTACAGAATAGTTCCTTCGGTTCATCCTGTTCCTGGATGACTTGTATGGACGGATGTTTGACAGAATATTTCCAGACGATCACATATATTGATTTCTCCAACTGTACCAAGAGTGGAAGCGGAGAAGGAAACTTCTTTTAGCTAACACATAATGTATGGTTGAGGACGTCAATCGGTGATTTCATGGTTTTGACGATGTGACATTCAAAGTGAATCTGGTGTGATGATAAAGCGTAGCTTCTAGCCTCATCATCCGGTAAATGACAGAAATCGGGCAGGCAGCATGGCTAAGTCGGTCGCACCGAAGTAGGGTGTATAATCACCTGATCTAGAGTTTCATTTACTTCCAAAAATCTATTGTTTATGCTGTCCCATTCGGGAAACGGTTGCTGATCCCAACCGTTGGTGATATACATTCGATACACTCAAGCGAAATGAGTGGTCGGTCATGTGTGGCCGGGTTGTAAGATGTTCTTGTTGAACCCAGTGTATTCCTCTCTAGAGGTACATTAGCGAAAGGTGGTTCCATACCTTGTCATAGTTGGAAATCCATTACCCAATACGTGCTTGCGGTTTTGATTGTATACTATATATGTAGAACGTGAGATGAAAGCGTTTCTGCTAGATGATTATATATACTGTGGTTGACAGACATTATTATAATATCAAAAGGTTTTTGATATAAAGATATTTTGGATTCTCATAAGGGAAAAACCCGTTCTGTTATGCGGCGTGGTCTTATGAGATATCGTTTACTTGTTCGAACTGTTTTAAACTGTTTTACTCATACCAGTCCCATGACTGACCCGGAGTTTATTTTGTTGTTTTACCTAAACTCTTGGGTGCCTAAATTTGTATGGGCAGTCAAGTAGTCGAGATTTTACAGATATAGTTAAAGAGCTGGAGCAGGAGGCTTCAGGATCATATAGCTATAGTTATTTCCGCTGTGTTGTAAGTGCTGTACTTTGATAATGATGTATATTCAAATACAGATGTATATTTCAAAGTTATGTTACATATATTATATGTTATTCGTTCCGCTGTGAGATTCGTGTTACTCTGATGTTGTGTTATTCTTCTTCTATTCTAAGTTTCTATCTTATCTTTCCTCACCCTCTAATTTCTTTCACTAATTACCAGGATTTTTCGAGGTTTTGGTTATCGACATCGAGTTTATGTCGATAACCAAAGTCGCCAAAAATCCGGGTCGTTACAGTGTCGGTGCTTAAACTAGCTGACATTTATATTATTTTCACCTATGTGGTTGTTGCTGTTGCGAGGCGCCTCGGATATATCGGTCGATCCGAGACCGATGGAGTCATTCGTTGGCTCATTTACGCCCCAAAGGGCGGGGAAACGTAGTGTTCAGGTATAATAATCCACATCGGTGGACCGGCCCTGGCGATCCAAGGGGCAGTTGCGGCTGTTCCTGAGACATGGGCTAGATTGTCTCGAAGTCGGTAAGGACTATCTTTTGCCTTGGTTCATGACGGAAATACAATTTCCAAATACGCGACTGTGCGGTTTTGATTGTATACCTGTATATGGCGACATAGTGGTATGGGGCATTAATGCCGTCTATAATTGATAGTTATGATTTGAAATTGTTTTCGAAACACATAAACACTGGTAATAATATCAAATGCTTTTGTTTTATTCGTATCAAGCATATTTTGGCCATTATAAGGTAAATCTCTATCCTCCGGTTTGCGTTGCATTGTGTGATGGGAACTGAGTCTTTTAATGGCTCCATTTTTATAAAAAGCATTGCGATGTTTAAAAGATTTAATTGTTTTAAAGCACTGGAAATCCAATGGAGTAAACCCGTTCTGCGAAAGTGGCGTGATCCTGTGATTAGCCATATTATAAATGTGTTAAGTAGATTTCTCATACCAGTCCCATGACTGACTCGTAGTTTGTTTCACTTGCAAACTCGGGTGCCCCTTTTTCTACACGGGCAGCCTTGTATTTAGGTTTTTAGCAGGCTCTTTCTGGATAGCTGGAGCTAAAGATGGATTCTATCATTTATCTCTTTTTATGTTGTTCAGCTCCTATTGTACATATTATGTTGTTTTCCGCTGTTGACATTTATGTGTAGCTGAACTGTATTTGTACTAAGTATGATCCTGTTTACTGTGTAACTCTGATGATTATTGTTTATTCGGTATTATCTGTTCATTATCCGGTGTATTTATTTATTTCTGTTTGGTATTTCTGTTTATTTGTTATATTCCAAAGATTACCCTTAACGTCGTAGTACGGGGTTTTGGGGTCGTCACATCGTGGTATTAGAGCTTTTTTTAAGCTTAGTGCTGGAATATAACATATTAACGAACTCGTTATGTAACACCCCACCTCCACCGGGGTGGCTCTTGCAAGCACCCTGACTTTGGAGGGGCGTTTGAATCAGGTAAACATGCATAATGATATATCAAGGCAGAACAAGAACATATGTATATATGTAAACAGAGTAAATAAGATAAGTAAAACAGCGGAAGATTTCAAACTATTTCAAAACAAGTCTGGTACAACATAATGTTAACTTTCCAAATACACAAGTCTAGATAAAAACAACATCACTGAAAAACTGAAATACATAAGTACTATCCCCAAAATAAGTGATAACCATAGCTAGCTTCATGTCAAGACCGTACATGAGCTAAAAATCCTACAAGCAAGCGATCAGAAATCCAAGCTAAGCTCCAATATTCCCACCCTGAGAACCTGGGAGGGGGGGAAACGGAAGAAAAGAGGCAAAAGGAAAACAGGTCAGTCAAAAAGACTGAGTAAGCCCTACTACAATCAATGTAAACTGATAAAGTTAACTGGCATGAGAAGCAGGGATGAACATAAGGATAACAACATACTAGCATGATGATTAACTAACAAGGTAGATAAAGGTGTCATCGCATAATCAGGTTTAAGGTTTTTGCACCACAGGTGTACTAGCAAACTAACATGACTTGAATAAACAAGTATTGATCCCTTGGCCCAAGCTTTGGCCCAATAACATGAAGTGACCCTAATACGCGGTCCAACCAAACGGTCTAGTCGATCGGCTCCCTATAAGCCTAACTCGTCACGTGTTGGTGTCAATGCGGCCCAAACATAATTGTAGTCAGACTGTGCAGGGTCTCCCGTCGGGTGTATCAAGCCCTAGGGTGTCAACCCCTGGACACCATAAACATAAGTGCACAGTCTCGATCTACTGGTACCCGTGCATGTTTTCCCCGGCTTCGGACTATGTGCACGACCATAGTCCGCCCGGAACTACACCGGCGTACCCATCTGCCGTCGCTTTTGGTCTCTTACCTCAAGTCCAGTAATTGTGCCCCCCACCCTAGCCTAGACCCTAGGGTCTTAATGAAACGAACTTGGGATTACTGCTGGAGTGGAGCCTCATTGCTAGGATTTTCTAGTGGGTTAAGTACGGTTTAACCCTTTTACTAATCATGGGTTAACTTGGTTAAGTGTAACGATGAGTTCACGACTTAACCCTGATTAATCTACCAAGCCCAAATTGGTTAAGTATTAAGTGGACCATGACTTAACCCTAATCATGAGGCATTAATTAATTTAATGTGCCTTAACCTCTCACATTAGACCTTGTTGTGGTTACTAGTTAAGCCGGGCGGGTCCGGGTAGCTTTACACCACAACTTGGTCTAACCTCGGGTTCAAGGTACAACATGACCAACTTCTCACATTAGGTCCTATTGTTTGTAGCAACTAGTTAAGCCGGTCGGTTCCGGGTAGTTTTACGCTACAAACTCAACCCAACCTCGAGTTGGTCACACTTATATTTTCTAAGTGTCATGTCCATCATGTTTCCAAAACATGTTACAAGTTTTCAAGATTTTGGGTAGACCTAACTTAATAGGTAAATTCCCAATGGGTAGACCTAACTTAATAGGTAAATTCCCAATCTTATGTTTTTATGTCTTTTAAGTTTACCCAACCCCAAACGCAATCCCATCGCTTACATATCGCAATAGCGCATAAAGGATAGAAAGAGGGAACTTGGCATAATCATGACATAAAGGTGTTGAAGCCACAAGTTTAACATGGTGGCATATGAAATGTACATATGTTCATATACTTGCATATTACATTTTTAGGCCTCAAAAGCATGCATAAAACCAAACTTAGCATATTGGTGATACATGGTGATAAATGACATGTAGAAATTGCCATAAGTTCGCATTTAGCCTCACATGCAAGTTATCATAAGGGATATGATAACTTACATGTTGCCAAAATGCAACCTTTAGCATAAAGCTTGAAGCTTTAGGCTCATAAACCCAAGACAAGCTTGCATAACATGATAACATGAACAAAATGATCATCCCAAACTTGCATAACATAACTTGCATATCATATGGCAAACTTGCATATCAAACTTGCATAACATAACATGATAAACTTGCATATCATAACATGGCAAACTTGCATAACATAACATGATAAACTTGCATATCATAACATGGCAAACTTGCATAGCATAACATATCAAACTTGCATAACATGACATGGTAAACTTGCATATCATGGCAAACTTGCATATCATAATGATCAACCAAACTTGCATCATTCATTTAACTTTAGAGTTTAAATATGAAAGTAGAAAAGGGCTTACAATGCTTATGAAGACACAAAAATATGACAAAGCCCTTATGCAATCAAATAGACCCAAAATGCAAGTTCCAATAGAAAAACCCTTGAGCCAAAATGATCAAAACTCTTGATTTATGATGTAAATATGGAAACTTGACTTGAATGCAAGCTAATGACACTCATACAAGCTTGAAAACACTTGTATGCATGGAAAATCTCTCATAGAAATTTATTTAGGAATTAGATGAAGAGAGTGGAGGCCATGAGAGGTAAAATTTTGCCATAGTTTAGTTGTATGAGTGAATAATGTTGATTTAGGCTTAGGTTAGGGTCTTATTTATAGATTAGGCAAGTGTTTTAGGCCATTAGATTAATCCTAAATTAGATTAGGACCATCAGATCTCGGAAGCTTCCAGAAAACAGCCCCAAAACACAGCCAAACCCTAAGATGGTGCACCAGGCCAAACTGGCCGGCTGAGCCAAGTCGACAGCCAAGTCGACAGGGCTGTCGACTTGGGTGCTCTGGCGGGAATTTTCCCGCCTGGCCCAATCTAACCTAAATTTCCAAATTCAAACATGAATTTGAAATCTGTTTTTACTTTGAATTTTTCTGAAAACTTCGTTGGGCCTTAATCGGGTCATACGGACTCCGATTTTCGAAAACTCGGACTCTATTTCGCGTATTTTTCCGAGGCGAACGCAATGGCATAGCCCGTTTCCCTTGATTCAGATTTATAAATTAAATTCTGCCTCGATTTACGTTATAACAGGTTATTGAAAATACGGGTTGTTACATTCTCCCCTCCTTAAAGGATTTCGTCCCCGAAATCTTCAAGTTAGGAAGAACGTATCCTACCATCCAACATCCATCTACTCAAAACATCATCCACGAGCAATCATTGTCCTTACAAGATTCTAAATGTTGCATGAACATATGCAAAGGTGTGTGTATATGTACTTATCTAATGCAAATATCATCAATGCAAATTATGTTAGTGAAATGAATCCATATGTATGCAATTCCTAACATAATGTATAACATCTATATGTGTGCACATAACATACATCCATATGCAACATCCATGTGATAACACAAAAATTTTCATCCATGAATAAGCGTAAACACTCATGCATATGCAATATGAGGAGTGTGTGAGCCGATCTAGTGCCTAATGTGTATAATGCATCCACGAGTAACCACTTGCAAACACTTGCAACCACTTGCAAACATCAAGCATAACATGTTTCAAACACATGTTTCATCCAAAGGGTTTCTACCTAAGGTTCTCATGACAAGATTAACATGATATAGATAGCAAAAGAAAGATATGCTACAAAGAGATCGGGAAGATAAGCAAAATATACTCCTTTTGGATTACAAGAAATCCCTTCCTAACTTAACCCCAATCCTATAAAAGCCCAAAAGTTTTAGTCAACCTAACGGACTCCTTCAAACCCTGACATGTATTACTAACCGATGAGTCATACCCCCTTATAGTGTTTACAACAGAAATGGGATCGAGAATGGGACCAAGAGGATATACGTAAAAGATAACATGCAAGTAAGTTTCACCGGAAAACAAGGATCAAGGATATGCTCTTAAAAAGAGATATGATGCGCGTATCTGGCCTTCAGTCTTCTAAGTCACGTTTCTTTGAGCTTAACTCCACTGTGCTTTGACCGTCTTTTACCTCATGATTTCTTAGCTTCTTAACTCTTATTTCCAAATATGAGTTGGAACCCATTTCACTGTCGCCTCTCGTCTTCCTTTTTCACTTACTCTTCTATCATTCTTGGCTTAAACATAACTATGACCTCATGGTTTCATGCAAGCTCTCCAAAATTCGCTAGTGAATCCTGGATCTTGTTTACTTACTATAAAGTATTCCACGCAGCAGAACTTTTCTTGGAAATACCAATCCACGTTGCCAATTGCTCTTACCAACGTGATTTTCTATAACTCATGCTTGAACTAAATGAACCATCCGCCTGCGAATTATAGGCCGTACTTAGATTCAGTCGCTTGCCCATGACTTCCCGTAGACTATCCCAAAACTGGCTAGTGAAGATTGAGTCATGGTTACTAACTATACTTTAGGGAACCTCGTGCAACCGCTTTATTTCTTGAAAGTAAATTGTCGCTAGTTATGATGCAGTCCTTTCGCTCTTTACCAGAGTGAAATGAGCACTCTTCGTGAGTCTACCTACAATGACCCACATGCTCTTATTCTCTTTCCTTGATCTAGGCAGTCCATTCACGAAATCCTTCGTGACGCCTTTCCCTCTTCCATTGCGGGGACTTCCAATGGATATAATAGCCCACCGGGCTTCTATGACTCGGCCTTTAACCTGTTGGCACAACATGCACCTTGGGACAAACTCGGCCACCTCCTCGAGTGATGTGCATCTTCAAGAGCCTTCTTTCTCTCATCGCGTCTTTGCCATCCCTTGTCATCTATAGCGAGGTGACTTACCATCTCGCCTCGAATCAACTTGTCCTTGATCTCGACTAACTGCGGGTCTTCTTTCTGTGAAGTCCCTACTTGATCCAGAAGGGTAGGTCTAAGCTCAAGGGACGCTAACTAACTAATTAAACTGAGAGAACTTCTTATTTCAATTGTCCTCGTCGGAGCTTTTCGGTTTTGAACCGCGGCCACTTTAGCGGGATCCACCACTAAGCCTTGCTTAGAAACTATGTGCCCAAGAAATCTAACTTCTTTTTCTCCAAAATGACATTTGGAGGACTTGGCTTTCAACTGATGCGCTCTAAGCGTATCCATCACCTCCTTGAGATGTCTAGGATGTTCTTCCTTGTTATTTAAGAAAGTCAGGATATCGTCTACAAAGACTACCACAAACTCGTTCAGGAACTCCCTAGACACCCTACTCATCAAGTCCATGAAGTAGGCGGGTGCATTAGTCAAACCGAATGGCATGACCAGCCATTCTAAGAATCCATCTGGAGTTCTGAACGCAGTTTTGTCTATACTATCCTCAGCTACTCTGAGCTGATGGAATCCAGTAGCAAGATCAAGAGAAAACAGATGTTCCTACAAGCTGATCAAACAAATCATCGATCCTTGGCAATGGTTGCCTATTCTCTTTGTTTAACTCACGATAATCAACACAAAGTCGAAGAGAACCATCTGCCTTGGTAGTAAATACTACAGGTGCTCCCTATTCAGATATACTTCATCTAATGAAGTTCTTCTCAAGCAACTCCTTGACTTGCTTTCTTAACTCTCATCTTGCGGGGCCATGTGCCTATCCGGCCACAAAACTATCTTGGCATTATCAACCAGATAAATGCGGAAATCAATCTCTCGCTTAGGGGTAACCCCCCCCCCCTTCACTTCACCCAAGATATCAGGATATTCTCGGACCACCCTCACCGATTGCAAACTATCGATAGACGAGTTGAGGGATTCAAGATAACACAACATGACGGGACCCATAGGGTTACTAGAAATTTTTAGGGTATTACCGAGGCGAGTCATGAGCCTCACAACCCTATGCTCAAAAATCAAGGATGGCTCCAAAACTGGACAACCCATCCATGCCCAAAATCAACCCATACCCCATGAAACCGAGAATATAAGCATCACGCGAGAATTCAAATCCACGTAGATAATAGACAAATGGGCGGAACCCCCAATTGGATTTGAAACACACACGGGATCATTAACTAGACTAGTACTTAGGGCAAACTATCAACAAGATCAAATGAGATAAAGCTATGCGATGCACCAGAATCAAACAAGGTACGAACTGAAAAATCAGAAATATATACAAGGCTTTCAACAGAAATACTACCTCGATCGGGAACTGGAGCAGCATTGAGAGCTTGAACTTGCCCTCCCGAAGGTCCAGCACGCTGAGTCTGACCCTGGCCTTGCCCTTGCTTCTTCGGGCAATCCCTAGTGAAGTGTCCCATTTCTCCACAGTTAAAGCAAGTGCCCTTCCTTTTTCTGCAATCCTTGTTTAGACGAGTCGAGCTTCCACAAGTAAAGCACCTTTTTTCCTTCTTATCTTTAGACTTCTCCTCCTTCTTGTCACTCCTATTCTCTTCATTGAGTAGGGCCATATTCACCAAACTCTCGAAAGTTGCCCCCAAGGGTATATGAGTCATGGCTAAACCATGTAATGGCTCGTTTAATCCTAGAGCAAAGTATAGGGCCTTCTTCTGAGCTGTGTTAACCAAGTCTAAACCGACCCGAGCCAGTTGATTAAACTTATCTATGTATTCCCTAATAGTCATGTCCCCTTGTTTCAGTGATAGGAACCTTAGTCCAAACTTTCCTCGAAAGTCATCCCAAGTCTCAATTGGCCTAGTAGCGATGGTGACCACCCACCAACGTGCAGCTTCTTCCTTTAGCAACCATACTGCCAATAAAACCTTCCTACGGTCATCTATATCAAAGAAGGCAAAAAGATCTTCGGTTTCTTTCAACCAATTCCTTGCCTCTACATAAGTCTCGGTTCCAAAGAAATTCTTGCAACCCATCGCCTTAAAGTCTTTGCAAATCTCCGCGAAATCCTCTTGTGGATGCTGAGGGGGAGGAGGAAGAGGAACCTCAGCGACAGGAGGAGGAGGAACATTAACTACCGGAGGAGGAGGAGGAGGAACATCTGCGGGGCCGGCTTCGGTCGCCCTAGCCTCCAAAAGTCTCCTATACCAAATAGGTACGTGTACTCCCTCCGGAATGGCAAAGTTATTGGCCATACTGAAACGAAGAAAAAGATAGATTCAGAATGGAGTAAAACGAAGGAATTTTGCTAATGGCTTTTTGGGGAATAGCCTTTAAAATAAACTAGACTTTTCTTTGGAAAATACTTTATACTTGGTTTTGAAAATAGTTTTCCAAAAGTTTTCAAAAAACCTTTTTGTTCCTTCTCGTAAACTATATGCTCTGATACCAAATGTAACACCCCACCTCCGCCAGGGTGGCTCTTGCAAGCACCCTGACTTTGGAGGGGCGTTTGAATCAGGTAAACATGCATAATGATATATCAAGGTAGAACAAGAACATATGTATATATGTAAACAGAGTAAATAATATAAGTAAAACAGCGGAAGATTTCAAACTATTTCAAAACAAGTCTGGTACAACATAATGTTAACTTTCCAAATACACAAGTCTAGATAAAAACAACATCACTGAAAAACTGAAATACATAAGTACTATCCCCAAAATAAGTGATAACCATAGCTAGCTTCATGTCAAGACCGTACATGAGCTAAAAATCCCACAAGCAAGCGATCAGAAATCCAAGCTAAGCTCCAATATTCCCACCCTGAGAACCTGGGGGGGGGGGGGGGGGGAAACGGAAGAAAAGAGGCGAAAGGAAAACAGGTCAGTCAAAAAGACTGAGTAAGCCCTACTACAATCAATGTAAACTGATAAAGTTAACTGGCATGAGAAGCAGGGATGAACATAAGGATAACAACATACTAGCATGATGATTAACTAACAAGGTAGATAAAGGTGTCATCGCATAATCAGGTTTAAGGTTTTTGCACCACAGGTGTACTAGCAAACTAACATGACTTGAATAAACAAGTATTGATCCCTTGGCCCAAGCTTTGGCCCAATAACATGAAGTGACCCTAATACGCGGTCCAACCAAACGGTCTAGTCGATCGGCTCCCTATAAGCCTAACTCGTCACGTGTTGGTGTCAATGCGGCCCAAACATAATTGTAGTCAGACTGTGCAGGGTCTCCCGTCGGGTGTATCAAGCCCTAGGGTGTCAACCCCTGGACACCATAAACATAAGTGCACAGTCTCGATCTACTGGTACCCGTGCATGTTTTCCCCGGCTTCGGACTATGTGCACGACCATAGTCTGCCCGGAACTACACCGGCGTACCCATCTGCCGTCGCTTTTGGTCTCTTACCTCAAGTCTAGTAATTGTGCCCCCCACCCTAGCCTAGACCCTAGGGTCTTAATGATACGAACTTGGGATTACTGCTGGAGTGGACCCCCATTGCTAGGATTTTCTAGTGGGTTAAGTACGGTTTAACCCTTTTACTAATCATGGGTTAACTTGGTTAAGTGTAACGATGAGTTCACGACTTAACCCTGATTAATCTACCAAGCCCAAATTGGTTAAGTATTAAGTGGACCATGACTTAACCCTAATCATGAGGCATTAATTAATTTAATGTGCCTTAACCTCTCACATTAGACCTTGTTGTGGTTACTAGTTAAGCCGGGCGGGTCCGGGTAGCTTTACACCACAACTTGGTCTAACCTCGGGTTCAAGGTACAACATGACCAACTTCTCACATTAGGTCCTATTGTTTGTAGCAACTAGTTAAGCCGGTCGGTTCCGGGTAGTTTTACGCTACAAACTCAACCCAACCTCGAGTTGGTCATATTTTCTAAGTGTCATGTCCATCATGTTTCCAAAACATGTCACAAGTTTTCAAGAATTTGGGTAGACCTAACTTAATAGGTAAATTCCCAATGGGTAGGCCTAACTTAATAGGTAAATTCCCAATCTTATGTTTTTATGTCTTTTAAGTTTACCCAACCCCAAACGCAATCTCATCGCTTACATATAGCAATAGCGCATAAAGGATAGAAAGAGGGAACTTGGCATAATCATGACATAAAGGTGTTGAAGCCACAAGTTTAACATGGTGGCATATGAAATGTACATATGTTCATATACTTGCATATTACATTTTTAGGCCTCAAAAGCATGCATAAAACCAAACTTAGCATATTGGTGATACATGGTGATAAATGACATGTAGAAATTGCCATAAGTTCGCATTTAGCCTCACATGCAAGTTATCATAAGGGATATGATAACTTACATGTTGCCAAAATGCAACCTTTAGCATAAAGCTTGAAGCTTTAGGCTCATAAACCCAAGAGAAGCTTGCATAACATGATAACATGAACAAAATGATCATCCCAAACTTGCATAACATAACTTGCATATCATATGGCAAACTTGCATATCAAACTTGCATAACATAACATGATAAACTTGCATATCATAACATGGCAAACTTGCATAACATAACATGATAAACTTGCATATCATAACATGGCAAACTTGCATAGCATAACATATCAAACTTGCATAACATGACATGGTAAACTTGCATATCATGGCAAACTTGCATATCATAATGATCAACCAAACTTGCATCATTCATTTAACTTTAGAGTTTAAATATGAAAGTAGAAAAGGGCTTACAATGCTTATGAAGACACAAAAATATGACAAAGCCCTTATGCAATCAAATAGACCCAAAATGCAAGTTCCAATAGAAAAACCCTTGAGCCAAAATGATCAAAACTCTTGATTTATGATGTAAATATGGAAACTTGACTTGAATGCAAGCTAATGACACTCATACAAGCTTGAAAACACTTGTATGCATGGAAAATCTCTCATAGAAATTTATTTAGGAATTAGATGAAGAGAGTGGAGGCCATGAGAGGTAAAATTTTGCCATAGTTTAGTTGTATGAGTGAATAATGTTGTTTTAGGCTTAGGTTAGGGTCTTATTTATAGATTAGGCAAGTGTTTTAGGCCATTAGATTAACCCTAAATTAGATTAGGACCATCTGATCTCGGAAGCTTCCAGAAAACAGCCCCAAAACACAGCCAAACCCTAAGATGGTGCACCAGGCCAAACTGGCCGGCTGAGCCAAGTCGACAGGGCTGTCGACTTGGGTGCTCTGGCGGGAATTTTCCCGCCTGGCCCAATCTGACCCAAATTTCCAAATTCAAACTTGAATTTGAAATCTGTTTTTACTTTGAATTTTTCTGAAAAATTCGTTGGGCCTTAATTGGGCCATACGGACTCCGATTTTCGAAAACTCGGACTCTATTTCGCGTATTTTTCCGAGCCGAACGCAATGGCATAGCCCGTTTCCCTTTATTCAGATTTATAAATTAAATTCTGCCTCGATTTATGTTATAACAGGTTATTGAAAATACGGGTTGTTACACGTTAGAAATAGAACCAGTAATATTCTATGACGGGTAACTCATTACAGATAGGATCAATAATATCCTAGTATGAGTAAAGCAGAATGAAATACACCCCAATAGAAACATTTACATTTGAAGTATATGTTTCTATGATTTAAAATATATTTTCTATTGACCCGACACTTGCTCTGCCATTTGCAGAAGTACTAGAAAATGAGTGTCAGAATCCGAAGGAATGCAAAACCAGATATTGAGACCCTATTAATTAAGTATCGAAATATGGGTGGAATACCATTCTCGAGCGAAGAATCTATTATGAAAACACAAGCTTTGATTCGATCTGCTGAGAAAATCTTTGACGGTTTAAAGCTGAGGGTTGACCAGAAAAGATTACTGGCATCCTGGGCACTCAAAGACGAAGCTTTGTTGTGGTGGGATTCAGTTGTTAAGGATAATCCAGATGGTGATATCACCTGGGATAGATTCAAAGTGATTTTCCTATAAAGATTTACCCCTCCTGAAACAACTGAGCGGTTGTGTGATGAATTCTCTTATCTGATACAAGGAGATATGACCATTCCAGAATATCATAAGAAATTCAATGAACTTTCTCACTTTTCCCCTCATCTAATTCAAAATCCGAAGAGGAAACATCTAAGATTTATCCACGGGCTTCAAAGAAAATACCAGAATAGTGTGATGAGGAGTGTGAAGCTTCCTTTTTCTGAGATGATATACATGGCTTACTAGTACGAGGATCTCGACAAGAAAGGTATGTTACGTTACGAAGAGGAAGTCAGTTCTAGTAATAAAGGTGAGTCTGAAACTGATCGTCCAGAGGCCAGTACGATGTCTGAGGCCATTAACAAGCCCAAAGTCAATCGGAAAAGAGCCAGATCTGAAAAAGAACCAGCAACGACCGCCATATGTAATAACTGCCATAAGCCAGGGCATTTTCAAGGGAATTGCAAACCCTCGAAGAAGCAAATAAAGAGTGGATCTAAATCCGGCAAAAATCTTCAGGAAAGTAGAAAATGCAATCTCTGCCATCAGGATGGTCATGTAAAGCAAGATTGCTGGCGGTTGAAAAAGACTGAAATAGTTCAAGTAAATGAAGTAGCAGAAACTTCTGAGCCCTCGGCTATTCAGGAAAGGCCAGATGTTTTAGAAGGCACGCTTACAGTCAAAGATATTCCAGTTAAAGTACTGTTTGATACAGGCGCGTCACGAAGCT
Source organism: Allium sativum (assembly GCA_030737875.1). Classification (NCBI taxonomy): domain Eukaryota; kingdom Viridiplantae; phylum Streptophyta; class Magnoliopsida; order Asparagales; family Amaryllidaceae; genus Allium; species Allium sativum. The sequence continues at coordinate 738,552,620 of CM060909.1, read as the reverse complement.
TTGTTGCAAAGAATGCGGTTAAGAAACTGGATTTGAATTTGAAGAAGCTCAAAGAACCAATGATTGTCCATAATCCGCTTGGGGGTTCCCTCGATCCCAGTTGGGTTTGCGGGGTGCCGGTTTCTTTTTCTTGTTATCGGTTCCCTACCATCACGGTCGTCATGAATTTTACAGAGTTTGATCTTATCTTGGGATTAGACTGGTTGACCAAATATGAAGCTGAGGTTAAATGCGCCGACAGAGTCGTTAAGGCGAAGAATAAATCAGGTGATTATATAACCATTCCCTGTGAAGGTCAGAATTCAAATAGAAAAGACTTCTGGGCAGCTATGGATGTTTCCCCTGCTCAAATAGAAAATATCCCTGAAGTCATAGAGAATATTCCCAACCTAGTGAAAGATATTCCTGTCGTCAAGAATTATGCGGTTGTGTTTGAAGAAGTTGTTCACTTACCTCCGCAGAGAGTAACTGATTTCAAAATTTCTTTAATTCCGAATGCAAGGCCGGTAGTTCACGCTATTCGAAGAATGTCCTTGAAAGAGAGAGAGGAATTAGACAATCAAACAAGACAGCTCATATGGAAGGGTCTGATCAGGCCTAGTTTCTCTGATTGGGGTGCAGCAGTGGTATTTGTCCCAAAATCTGACATTACTCTACGGCTATGTGTGGATTATCGTGATTTGAACAAGCAGACAATAAAGAATAAATATCCATTGCCGCGAATCGATGATTTATTGGATCGGTTGAATGGAGCACAAGTATTTTCAAGGATGGACCTAGCTACAGGCTTCCATCAGCTTCGAATTGCCGAAGAGTGTGTCCCAATGACAACATTCAGAGGTCCAGACTTATTCTATGAGTGGTTAGTAATGTCGTTCGGCTTATGTAACGCTCTAGCATACTTTGTCGATCTGATGAATCGAGTGTTCAGAGGAGTCCTGAATAAGTTTGTTCTGGTTTTTATTGACGATATTCTAATCTTCTCTAAATCAAAGGCCGAACATGAAAAGCATCTGGAACAGGTCCTAGAAATTCTGAGAAGGAACGTTCTAAAAGCCAAACTATCCAAATCCATATTCTTGCAAGATGAAGTAAAATTTCTGGGCCATGTTGTATCAAAAGAAGGAATTGCTATGGATCCAAGTAAAATCACAGCTATTCAGAATTGGAAACAGCCCAGTACTCCTACAGAAGTCCGCAGTTTTCTCGGATTGGCTAGCTATTACCGGAAGTTCATTAAAAACTTTTCGAAGATATCTGGTCACTTAACGAAGCTTACAAAGAAGCACTCTAAATTCAAATGGACTCCAGAAAGTGAGGAGGCTTTTAAGGAGCTAAAGTTAAGATTAACTACTGCTCTAGTGTTAACCATTATCGACGGCAATCAGGATTTAAAAGTCTGGACTGATGCTTCTAGAGAAGGCCTTGGTGCAGTGTTAATGCAAAGTGGTCAAGTGATTGCTTATGCTAGCCGTCAGCTGAAGCCACACGAGAAAAACTACGTCACTCATGATCTTGAGTTATTGCTGATAGTATTCGCTTTGAAAATCTGGAGACACTATCTGCTGGGCGAGAAATTCAAACTTTTTACAGACCATCAGTCGTTAAAGTAACTGTTCACTCAGAAGGACTTGAATCTAAGGCAGCAACGTTGGCTAGAATTCATTGCAGCATACGATTTTGATATTCTATACACTCCAGGGAAAGCCAATGTCGTGGCCGATGCACTGAGTAGAAAGAATGTAATGATCGCCAGCTTTATTATTACGACTTCCTTGATTGAAAAAATATCTATTCTTCAGAAGGATGATAATTTTATTAAGGATATGATCAAAATGATTCCAAAAGGCGAACCCTCGTGTTTTCAAATAGACAACGACGGAATCCTGAGATTGAAAGGAAGGATTTGTGTTCCTGGCATCCCCGAGCTCAAAAGGGAAGTGTTAGACGAGTGTCACCAGTCCAAGCTGAGTATCCATCCTGGGGTGGCCAAAATGTATAACGATCTCAAGCGAACATTCTGGTGTAAGGCTATGAAAAGTGACGTTTCAATATATGTTAGCCGATGCCCCACTTGCCAACTAGTCAAAAGCGACCAACAGAAACTGGCCGGTTTGTTGCAACCACTAGACGTTCCAGGATGGAACTGGGAACATATTTCCATGGACTTCATTGATGGTTTGCCCAGAACCAGAAAAGGAAATGACAGTATTTGGGTGATCGTAGATCGCTTCACGAAGACCGCCCATTTCATACCTGTCAGATCAAACAGAACTGCTCAAAGTCTGGCGCAGATTTACTTCAAGGAAATTGTTAGACTGCACGGAGTGCCGCTCAGTATAGTCAGTGATAGAGATACAATATTTACTAGCAAATTCTGGGAGGCATTTCAAGTAGAGCTGGGAACAAAGCTGAACTTGAGCACCGCTTATCATTCTCAGACAGATGGTCAGACTGAGAGGGTGAATCGTATTCTAGAAGATTTGTTGCGGGCTTGTGTTCTTGACTTTGGTGGATCATGGGAAGACCATCTGCATTTGGCTGAATTCTCATATAACAACAGCTACCAGGCGATCCTGACAATGTTACCATTCGAAGCATTGTATGGTAGACCGTGCCGATCTCCAGCTTGTTGGGTCGAACCTGGTAATAGACTTGTGTTAGGGCCTGATATGATCCGCGAGGCTGCCGACAAAGTCGATTTCATTAAGAAACGATTACTCGCCGCTCAAAGCCAACAAAAGAGCTATGCCGATAAGAGAAGAAGAGATATATCATTTGCTATTGGCGACTATGTATATTTGAAAGTATCGCCGATGAGAGGAGTTATCCGGTTCGGTAAAACTGGGAAATTGGCGCCCAAATTCATTGGTCCGTTTCCTATTCTTGAACGGATTGGAACTCTCGCTTATAGGGTTCAATTACCAGATTGGTTGCCTGGAGTGCATGATGTATTTCATATATCTCAACCTCGAAAGCACGTTCATGATCCAGACTTGATCGTGGAAGAAGCAACTCAGTAGGATATTGAAATTACTCCAGAATAAGCTGTGAGAAGAGAGCCGCTAAAGGTCATCGGCAATGAAACCAAAGAGCTGAGGAACAAGAAAGTTCACTTAGTCAAAGTGCAATGGAGTGGAGATCCGCAAGATTGTACTTGGGAAACTGAGGAGAGCATTCAGAAAGCCTATCCTAGGTGTCGAGTGGATATCTCTGATTGACTCCGGTGCAAGGTACATTTACCATACTTTGCATTACCGTTTAGTTCTCTACTTTGTTGTTATTTTCTTTCCATGGATGTGCACTTTTAATTCTATAGTCTGATTAATTTAAAAAGAGTGTATGAATGAATTTGTATGATTTTGAAAAGTTAAAAACAATTTGATTGTTGTTTGTGTTGTGTGATAGTAGATTTGATCAATTAAATTATTAGAACGATAGTTAATTTAATCAATAATAGAATGAATGGTAGAATTTATTCGATTATATCACACATTGAACTGTTTAGAAAATAGATAGAAATATATATACTTGTGCATTATATATGTTTGAACAGGTAATTGGATTAGCTGTTGAGTAAAGATTTTATTTGCGTGCCCGACAAATAGGTAAACCTTAATGAGTTGGATGCGAAATATTATTATATCAACTCCTGTGAATGCCATTGGATGCGGAGTGCTGGTTGTTCTGTGTGAAATAATAAACGTTGCCATAGGATAGTAACAATTAATTTTGAACTACATTACACGGCATACTTCTGGAAGATAGGCATACTTCATCATATACCACATAAGCATTTGGAGCTTGTGTGACGAGGTGGAAGATTTACCATACGAGCGAGAGGCTTGTATGGCGATGACTATATTTTACAGGTTGAACAGATGATTGATATGACTATTTAAATTATAACGATTAAATTGCCATATTAATAAAAAAAACCACACGGGTCTAGATTTGACAATAATCACGTCTCTCTTGTCATTAGATACGGCACATGGACTATTTATTTCCCACACGGGACGAGGTGACGAGGATTTATCCTCTGGAGCATTTAAAATACACACTCCCTCAGGCTTTGACAGGGTAATGAGAATTTATTCTATGGAGTTATTATCAATACACGCTCCCCTGTAAACACCAGAATATATCACTATAAATATGCGTATGCTTATTAGGATTTATTGGGTATCTAATACGGCCCGATAAATTTCCAAACCCCACCCCGTACAAAGGAGGTTATGGCGAAATTTTTCAAAAATTCCGGGTGTTAGCAAAATTTTTGAAGAATTTGAAAATTCTCAGAAACTGAAAAGTTGGAGAATTGAATCCAGATTGGACGTAGTGTTGATTAATCAAACCACTTTCGACTTTGTTCCTTTTCGGGGACGAAAAGTTTTAAGTGGGGGAGATTGTAACGACCCGTAAAATCTGAACCAATTTAAAATTTTTAAATTGGCTATTTTAGTGGATTTTAAATATTTAAAATAAATATTTTAAATAATAACGATGAAAAGTAAGTTTGAATCGACATTTGAAAACGAATATAATTAATTCTAATTATAAACAAGGCCTGAAATGACGCGGCAGTTTCAAATTTTCATTTCAAACTTCATCTGACTGTACTGGGTGCAAAACATAACGGATTTGAGTGAAACCAAAAATATTTAAATCTGTTAGTGAATACCTTTCTGACGAATCTGAAAAATCGAAGTTTCATAGTGGGATGCAAATGTTATGGCCAAATGAATTTTCTGAAAGGTCGCTATGGAATTTATATAGCCCGTGAAATTGGCCATTTTGCATACGACCTCGGAATTCGAAGAAACCACTTTTGTTGGATCCAGGATGTGAAGTTATTGCTAGGTTTCAAATTTCATAATTTTTGAAGCTAGTATGTGAGTGTGGCAAAGGAAAACATGTTTTGATCAATTACAGTTAAATTGGATCGACCAGAAATGGGCCTTTTTGCAAACGGTCTCAGAATTCGACGAAACTAGTTTTGTTGGGACCGTATCGTCAAAACATAGCTAGAATTATTTTTCTGGAATTTTTCGAATCAGGTTGTGGTCCTGGCAAAATGAAATGTACGTTCAAATCAAATATTGAATGTTCTATATTCTAATTTGAAGGAAAACTCACTGAAACAGTCGAATGGGCCTACTAAACATATCCCATTGTGTTCGGCATGGGGGTAGAACGCTAGGGATGACAGTCATTGGGTTTTGATTGGAGGTCGTGTCAGAAAATCCCTTTTAAAAACCATCGCCCAATCAGAAATTTCTATTCATTAATTTAAAAATAAAAAAAAGCCTTTCTCTCTCCCCGTAACAGCCGATCGAAGGCGAAACCAAATCCCTCCATTCCCAGTCAATTTCCGGCCGCCACACACCTCGTTGACCCCCGACCCTTTGCAACTTTTTGAAGATCTCTCCAAGCTTTTCAAATCCATAGCAGCCTCACCACCCCTCGTCGCCCCAGTCTCGAGATCCAGGCCCACGAAGTGGCCACCTTCACGACGCTGCCCAGCCCGTGCCTGACCACCGAACTGGCCCCACCTCCTGGCGTAGGCGCGCCCCTCCGTGCTCTCCCTCGTGGCGCTGGCTGATCGAAGCAACGATCAACGGATTTGAAGATAATTTGAAACCTAGTTTTGAAGATTCAAACGAGGTATACGGCTTGTTTTATTTTCAACTGTTTTAACACCTTTAAACCATTGCAAACTTTGAAAAATCATATCTTTTTCGTTTCTTGATGAAATTCGATGAAACAGGAAACATCGTGACCGTGTGGACGTCTTCTACATTCTAGAAGAGACCGCATATTTTTCTAAGCCTTCTGCTATTTTTGGTGGAGTGGAACCCAATGTGAGATTTCTAATTTATAAACGATATGGAAAATGATGATGTATAAATTATATAGTCGATGTATGACTTGTATAGGCGTTGTACACCTCATGTATAAGCGTTGTATTGGTCGTACGTTCGATGTATAAGTTATACATGCGTTGTGAAAATTATATATGTGTTGAAATAGAAGTGAAATGCTATATATATATACGCCCCTCGTCCACAAACCATGGACGATATTTATTGATTGTGATTGGTGTGAAAATTGGTTGATAGCGAAGTGTTAATTGAAATTGTTTGTGGTTGGAATTGATTGATTGTGGTTGAAAAATACCCGTTTGTGGTTGTGAAATATTTGGTTGAAACCACATAGGATTAGTTTGTGGAAATGAAAAAAATATACATGTCGCCTGCATGCGAACTAGATGCATGATTCTCCATTGTCAAAAGCTGTGAGGCTATAAGGTAGAGCGAGGAGCCGTACTAGGGACGACCCCGGTTTTAACTACCCTACCGTTATGCTGCCGAAATTTTGAATAATATTCTTGTGTTGGAGTTATTTTCATGTGTTGAAATTATATATATGTGTTGAATAGGAATTCATGTTTTGAGCGACATTCATGTTTTCAAATAAATTGTTTTATATTAAAAATCACATTTTTATCACCTGTTTGAACTATATAAAATAATCGTGTTTTGAAATAAATTGTTTTATAATAAAAATCATATTTTTACCACCTATATGAACTATAGAAAATAATCGTGTTTTGAAATGAATTGTTTATAATAAAAATCACATTTTTATCACCTGTTTGGACTATATAAAATAATCGTGTTTTGAAATGAATTGTTTTATAATAAAAAATTACATTTTTACTATATACATGAATTGTTAAAAATGGTGAAGTGTTGAAATAGAAGACAGTTAGATAAAAATATTATTTTTATCAAATATACGAAAGGAATATAGTTTTGAAATCGAAGAATCGATATATATATATATATAAATAGAATTGAAGTATATCGAATAACGACGCTGTAGTTCGTATTTTGAAACCGTGATTTCAAAAGATTAGTGCGGGAGATCCGACCATCGAATTTTCCCGAAACCGCAACCGTTGGGTTCGCTTTGGAAATATCTTTCCAACGGCACCAACTTTGTAAAAATCCAACAGTTGGATTGTCTGGAATGTTTATTTCGAATCTGAAGAAAAACAGCGCCAGAATCGATTATAATTATATATATAGAATTATAATTCTAATATATCGAATAACGACGCTGCAGTTCGAAATTTGAAATCGAAACTTCAAACGATTGTGCCGGGAGATCCGACAGGCGGATTTTCCCAAAACTGGAACCGTTGGGTTCATTTTGAAAAGATCTTTCTAATGATATAAATTTTGTGATGATCCAACGGCTAGATTTTCAGATATGTGTAAATCAAATCGGAGGAAAAACAGCGCCACGGCCGCGTTATGGTCCGAAGCGTCGTTTAAATAAAATGGGCTATTTTTAATTAAATAAAAATAGTGAAAAATCGTTATAAAATATTATAAATGATATGGAATGAAAATGAAATAATTTAAATTCTAAATATACGTGAATTATTTGAAAAGGCCGAGTTAAATCTCATTTCAAATAATTGGTCGACGATGTGAAGTCGATGATGAAGACGGTGGTCGAAGACCGGAGAGATTCACGTCGTTTGGATAGTAACCGATGTCCTAATTGGGAGGCATCCCGAAATATGGATAATGAGTGGTGATCGTCCAGATGTACGTGGAAATCGATGGGTTTGCGAGGTATATAGTGCCTCCGGTTTCGTTCCGACCCAGAACGGACTAGTAAATGGATTGTGTGTCTGACATTGGAATTTATTCTATGTGATTGATAGCCATCAGTTGCATGGTGTGAATTGCCTGTGTGGCATGCTAAGATGCAATGAACAGGGCTTCTGTTGAAAAGCAAAGTCTTGCGGTTGATGATCAAAGCACCTCTTGTGTGGCGTAGCTTTATGTATAACGTGAATTCGCGAGCCTCACACCTCGGTATGAACCAGAAACAGGAAGAGGACATAAGGTAGGACATGCGTTTCTTTCTAGTTAGAGGTGGTGTCAGTGCTTAAACTGGCTGAAATTTATATTATTTTCACCTTTGTGGTTGTTGCTGCTGCGAGGCGCCTCGGATATATCGGTCGATCCGGGACCGATGGAGTCATTCGTTGGCTCGTTTACGCCCCAAAGGGCGGGGAAACGTAGTGTTCAGGTATAATAATCCACATCGGTGGACAGGCCCTGACGATCCAAGGAGAAGTTGCGGCTGTTCCTGAGACACGGGCTAGATTGTCTCGATGTCGGTAAGGACTATCTTTTGCCTTGGTTCATGACGGAAATCCAATTTCCAAATACGCGACTGTGCGGTTTTGATTGTATACCTATATATGGCGACATAGTGGTATGGTGCATTAATGCCGTCTATGATTGATAGTTATGATTTGAAATTGTTTTTGAAACATATAAACACTAGTAATAATATCAAATGCTTTTGTTTTATTCGTATCAAGCATATTTTGGCCATTATAAGGTAAACTCTATCCACCGGTTTGCGTTGCATTATATGATGGGAACTGAGTCTTATAATGGCTCCATTTTTATAAAAAGCATCGCGATGTTTAAAAGATTTAATTGTTTTAAAGCACTGGAAATCCAATGGAGTAAACCCATTCCGCGAATGTGGCATGGTCCTGTGATTAGCCATATTATAAATGTGTTAAGTAGATTTCTCATACCAGTCCCATGACTGACTCGTAGTTTGTTTCACTTGCAAACTCGGGTGCCCCTTTTTCTACATGGCCAGCCTTGTATTCAGGTTTGTAGCAGGATATTTCTGGATAGCTGGAGATGAAGATGGATTCTATCATTTATCTCTTTTTATGTTGTTCAACTCCTATTGTACATATTATGTTGTTTTCCGTTGTTGACATTTATGTGTAGCTGAACTGTATTTGTACTAAGTATGATCCTGTATACTGTGTAACTCTGATGATTATTGTTTATTCGGTATTATCTGTTCATTATCTGGTGTATTTATTTATTTATGTTCGGTATTTTTGTTTATGTGTTATATTCCAAAGATTACCCTTAACGTCGTAGTACGGGGTTTTGGGGTCGTCACACTATTATTGGGTCTGACTTAATTAAGTTGCATAATACGATTATGGCTTAGAGACAAAAGCATGAATTATTCTATATTTTGAGCATATGAATAATATTGAACAAAATATTCAACATGCGATCCAAGAGTTATATAGATGATATAATTGACATAAGATGTCTACCTAAAAGGTTGTGTTTTGAGTTTAGCCAAAGCAGGGTCGAGGCATTACTAGATATGGATCTTGGAACACCATTATATATATATACTGGTATATATATATATATATATATATATATATAAACAGAGGGATGTTAATTTAAGTCGGAGCGTATTTTAGTTTAAATTTCACATTTATGGTAATATAAAATTTTGATTGTCAAAGTTTATATTAAATAAATATTAAAGAATCAGATATTATTTATTATCTACTGTAGATATTAAATAATAAAATAACTCCAATAAGTTAAATTAATCCTTGAGAAGGATAAAGTGAATTAAATCAAATTTCTTGACCGACATTGAAATTTGAGGATTGTCCTCAAACAAATTAAAACGTAATTGTTCTAACAAATATAGAGGATATAAAACAAAAGTTAAAGTATGACTTCAACTAAATTAAGTATAAATGTTATAATAATCTACTTATACATTCCTAGTATTAGATACTAGATATCAATCACATAATTGTATGTTGATTTAAAGAAATTGAAGAATAAGTAGAAAAACTGATAAAAGGACAAATGGACTTGTGATTGGAAATAAAACAAATGTTGTTGGATTATCCAAAGGAAGATGATTCTTGTTCTATATACTGGCTTAATTCAATAAATAAAATAATTGTTATTACGAAATTCCACTTACAATAAATGTTATAATATATTTTGTTCGGACAAATTTTGAATTTCATTTGTAATAAAAGAATAATTGTTATTCATTTTATTTAAATGAAATATCGTATGGAATTTCATGAATAGTTAATGATCTTTATAAATTGTTAATTGTTATGTACTTGACATAAATATTTAGTTGATTAAATTTAATGATTTAATCCAACATACCTCTAGCATTGTCAGTTAGCCCATACAAACAAGAAAAGTATATCAAAACTCCATAATGACGGAATTTTGAGATCATTTGATTCTGAATCATATGAAGATTGCAAATCTTGTTTATTAGGCAAAATAACTGAATCACCTTTCACTTGACATAGTGAATAAATGATAAGTATTGGGTCTCATACATAATGATGTATACGGAACAATGAATACATAAACTAGGGGCAGGTTTTATTACTTCATTGTATTTACTAATGATATTAGTAGATATAGATATGTATATCTTATGAAATACATATCAGAATCCTTTAAAAATTTCAAAGAATTCAAAGTGAAGTTAGAAACCAATTTAATAGAAAATAAATATTTTTCGAACAGTTCGAAAGAGAACATTTAAGCCAATAAATTTAATGACTATCTTAATGAGTTTGGAATTGTTTAACAACTCTGTCCACCTAGAACACCATATTGAAATGATGTGTCTGAAAGGAGTAATCACACCGTATAAGATATGGTACGACCAAGATAAGTCATATAGATCTTCCAATAAATTAAATTGAGAACAATTAAATTAATCCTACTAAAACAAGTCTTAAGACGCCATATAAGATATGGATTAGGAAATGTACTAGTATGTCTAAATGCACAGATTTGGGATGTATGGCGCTTGTTAAACGTCATTCCTCTGATAAGATCAGACCCAAATCAAATAAATATTATGTGCAATATCCAAAAGAAGAAAATAGATATTAATTCTATAAATCCTCTGAGAATAAAACGTTTTATTGCTCGAATTGGTATCCATTTTATGGAGATCCAGTCTCTAAGATACCGATGGGAATGAAATAGAAATCGAAATGTCTCGAAAACCACATAATGTCATTGAATCTTGTATAGACAAGAAATTGAGTGGGAGTGACACAATAATTCTAATGTTATATATTGATAACACATCGATTATTGTGAATAATGTTAGTTTTAAAACAAGAAATAATTACTGATTCTAAGAAAGAAAATGTTTGGATTAAAAGTTCATAAGTTGAACTCAATTCATTGTTGATCCAATGATTTACATTGCGATAACAATGTGGCTGATGATCGTGCCTAAAACCTTAAACTCACTATTGATCCAAACATATATTTAAGAAATATAATTCTTATGTGAAATTGTTCACAGGAGAAATAAACATATCTGCAAAGTTACAAAAGTTGTATTGTTGCAGGCCTACTAAATTAGACTCTGTCACAGCGGAAGTTTAATAGTCACACTAGTTTCATGAGTGTATGATACATGAATAATTGACTCTAGTGCAAGTGGGAGATTGTTAGAGTTTATGCCCTAGAGACAATTTATTTGATGAGATTGATAACACTGTTGATGTTATTATTTTATTTGGAATAAAATAGTATTCTATTATATTATATTTACTGCGTGATATAAATATAAATATAATAGAAGTCCTTAGAATTATAATACGGAATAATATAGTTCAAGTGAGTTACTTGAATTTGAGATTATATAATATATTAAGTATTGTAATTCTTAAATGTCCCTAGTCAAGTTTTGTTGTTTATATAGGACGACAATAGAGCACTGAGACTAGTATGTTGATTGACTGATGATTACATCTCATTGATCATTAATATACGTGATATTAATGTCAAAACATAAATACGTATTGGAGAATATCGTATTGGGCTGACCCACCATGAGATAACTCCATGGATTATAATTAACAGTATCATAAGTTATTCTCATAGTGACAGTGATGTAATGGTCCTCAGACCTGAAATCATTATAATTTTATTCGATGATATTTGTGTTTTGATACCATCTAAAGTTATTCGTAACAGAGTAACGATAACGTTGATTATTGGATACATCTCGAATCGAATGAAAATTATGAATGATCTAGATGGAATTTAACCCCATAATATATTTATGGTGATAACCATGGGCCTCTTGATTGAGTGAGATTGTGAAATGCATGGCCGTGCTCAAATACTGATTTGTTTTAAATAGTCTACACATCGATCAAGAAAAACTGATTAAATTATAAAGAGGATGATACGATCTATACCTTGAGTTTAATCCAGGGTATAACGGTTAAAAGGATTATATTACATTGAGACACTGGTCACAGAACAGTTTGTATCGAATCGTTGATCTTATTACAACTTGGGTAGCAGCGACGTATTGCTAGATGCCAGTCACTGTTTATAATTTTAAATACGATTTGAAATTATTTCCAACGTTGTAATAACCTATAGGGTCACACTGTATAGAACGTTATAAGGAGAAAATAATTTTAGATAAATAAAATATCAATCCGTTGTTATTTTATTTAAGTTGGAATTAGTATTCAAGTAGTTCCTAATTGTATGGTAAACATTTTGTTTTAAAAGGAGATATTCATTCTTCTTTTAAAAGGGAGCAATACCATATAAAAACGGATAAGGTCAAAAAAAAATGTTAGAGTGTGACTACAATATACAATTCCAAACCCTAGAATTAAAGCGGCGGCTAGCACCCCTCTCCTTTCTCTTTCATCATCAATCCGATTGAAAATGAGAGAATCTTTCTGGTGGATACATATAGAGGCTCGCTGATTTGGGAGCTCGGATTCGAATCAACCAAATTTACAATCAATCGCGTGAATAAAGGATGAAGCTCGAAAAGGTATACTTCTCGATTTAGACAAATTATTACATGAGATCCTGTTATGATTTGGTTTGAATTTCATTATTGTAATGTGAATTTGACCCAAAAGAACTTTCATGGACATCCTGCGAGATGTCATGAGTTCAAATCCCATCTTTCAGGATTTAATCCACTTGTCATGTAGTTTGTTATATATTATCCAAATTTGTATATAAAATATCAAATCTCGTAAATAAAAAAAATTGAGCATCATTGTTTATTAGTAACCGAGGTCAGTCTTTGGTATTTATTGATGATCAAAGAGATCAATTTATATGATTTAAATAATTATTCATTAATGTATGTTTTACACCTATCAAAATCATATGTATAATGGATATAATGAATGTTATATAACAATTATAAGGAATAAAATGAATATTGTATAAATATTTTAATGAACTAAATTGCTTTCTAATTTTGTGTATACAGATTAAGTTATTCAAATTCTGTTTGTCCAAAAAAGAAAATTATTGTTTTCAACTAATTTAAAAAAACAATATTGTTTTCAATCTTATATCAAGTTTGTTGTGGGATAACTATTATGGAAGACAACAGATATACACTGAATAAGTAATACACTTCTAATAAATTTTACCTTTTGATATGTTCGGGTTACTTTACCGAATATGCACTATAATAAAAATCAATAAAATATATGAATTACTTGTTTAAAAGTCATTTGATGTTCATGTCCAGGTAGAACAAAAAAAGAATTCAAATACAAATGGCTTTTAAACATTTTTTGTCAAATAAAATCGTAAAACTATGAAATTAATGTATTTCGATAGATACTTCTGATGGGCGTCGATGGATTGTTAAAAAAATTCTAACGGATATCGGCGTCTATTTCTTTATATGTTATTTTTTAACATAAAAATTTGGCCTAGTGACAGTCAACCCTTAACGTGTGTTATTCACATGTAGTTATAATCGTAGAATGCAAGAAAAAGAAAGTAAACATGGGAGACACAATATTTTTATTGTGGTTCGACTTCAATCAAGCCTACGTCCACTTTATAATCTTTGTTTATACTATCGATTACTTGTTACAGTTGCTTTTGATTAAAAGAAAGTCGAGAAAGAAGTGGTTTGTACATAAAATCCATGTGTTATAGTCGAAATGTGCGGCATACTATTGTGGAATGCCGAGCATAAGCTACTTGGTAGAGAATCTAAGATTTTTTCAGATGCTTTTTATTTCTAGTAAGGTGGTATTTATAGGTGAGAAGGTGGGCTGAGCTTGAGTGCTCCTGGCATGCACCTATTTCAGGGTCGGACAAGTGTAACTTGAGCACAAAAAGTAGTTGTAGGCGGAGGGACCCGGTCTCTTGCTGATGAACGGTTCTCCTCGAAAATTGTTGCATATGTGGAGCTCAAAATCTTGTGTATGAAGAGTAGTGTAGACCAAAACATGACCAATTCTATAGCCTTGGGAATAAGATTTCGTGTTGTAGCATATAATATGGCCTGATATTTTGATCCAGTATTTCAGGGTCGATTCGATCTTCCATAGGTGGCATAATCGATCAGTTGGTTTTGACTTTGGATGTACGCCAATTCTGAGTAGGATATCTTTGTCAGCATACATATTTTGTTCGGGTCGAACAATAGTCGATCGATCCATAATGAAGGTCGGTATCTCGATCTTTGAGTTGTGATAGCTTTTCCCAAAAAGTGGTCAACACTTTGCACCCCAAAACATATCTTTTCTGGTAAAAGGAGACGTGTTCTGGATCTTCTAGAGAATGTCGAATAGATGTCTGTTATATTGTGATCCTATAACGACCCGAACTTCCCCGTGAAGGAAAGCCAGGATTGAGTTGAGGACAAGACGAATCAGAACACAAACAGAAGAACATCTCATTGCTTATTACAACAATTCCATCAAAATACAAGAATATAACAGAGTATGAATAAATATTACACATCAGATACCAGAGATTTACAATACATTACATAGCAGCGGAAAATAATACAAAACACAACTGAAAAGAATATACGGATACATAGCTTTCCGAATATCATTCCAGCTGTAAACCAAGATCCTGCGAATATAAATCTGCAAAACCAAAACTATTAGCTGCCCATGCGGAAAATAAGGGCACCCAGAGTTTAGGTTAAAACAATAAACTCCAAGTCAGTCATGTGACTGGTGTGAGAACTAAAACAGTTATTAATCTTTATTTTAAAGTTAGGTAAATCAAGGGGCCACTCCGTATAACACGGAACAGGCTTCCTACCGAGAATACCAATGCATAAAACAACAGCGCAATGCTAAATAAAGAATAATGAAGCTATTATAAGACCCAGGTCCCATCACACAATGCAACACAAGCCGGAGGATAGGGTTTTACCTTATAATAGCCAAAGAATGCTTGATACGCTAAATTTCATCTTTTATTATTACTATAAGTGTATAGTGTAAAAACAATTTCAATCATAAGTATCAATCATAGACGGCATAAGTGCCCCATACCACTACGTCGCCATACTAGGCTCTATGTAACAACCCGGAAATTCTGGGCCAGTTTAAAAATTTTATTTTGGCAATTATAGCGAGTTTTGATTATTTAAAATGAATTATTTTAAATAATATCGGCGAGAAATTTATTTTGAATATAATTCGAACGTATATATTATACGCGTCGTCGTTAGAATATAAATAATTATTTATAATTATAAATAGAATGGAAAATGGCGCGGTAGTTCGATAATTCGATTTCAAACTTCAATTGAATGTACCGGGTGCAAAACAATCCGGATTTTACTGAAACCAAAAATAATGGAATCTAATTGATAATATCTTTCCAACGAATCCGAAAAATCAAAAGTTCGTAGCGGGAATCAGAAGATATGTCCAGTTGAAAATTCTGAATAATCGCTATGGAATTCAGGCCCTTAAAAATGGACATTTTGCAAATGACCTCGGATTTCGACGAAACCAGTTTTGTTGGGTCCGTGATGTCGAGTTATTGCTAGATTTCAAATCTCATAATTTTTCGAATCAATATGTGAGCGTGGCAAAGGAAAACGCGTTTGACCAGTTTCAGTTGATTTCAATCGACTGGAAAATGGTCATTTTTCCAACGGTCTCAGAATTCGACGAGACTAGTTTTGTTAGGACCGTATCGTCAATACGAAGCTAGAAAATATTTTTCTAGAATTTTTAAAGTTCGTATGCGACCCCGGTAATTTGAAATGTACGTTTAAAATTCAATATAGTGATTTAAATGTAAATTCAAAGGAAACTGATTGTAACGGTCGATTCAGCTTGCGGTACATATCCCATTGTGTTCGGAATGGGGGTATTTCGCTATAGACGACAGGCGGTGGACCTCGTTTCGAGGTCGTATGTAAAAGTCAACTTTTTAATAATTAAAAAAATATATATATATATATTCTCTTCCCCTTTATTACCCTCTGCCCCCCCCCCCCTTTTACTCGATTCATTTCCAGAAGAAAGAAAAAAAAAACAACCCAAAACCCGATCCCCAAATCCCCAGTCGCCCCCTCGATCGACGCCTCCACTTCGATAGCCGGACCCCCCTCTCGCCTGACGCCAGACCCCGACGAACCTCCCTAACCACCCTCCGACTTCCTCGCGCCTCCTCCCTCTCCTCTGGAGACAACCGACGCCCCCCCCCCCCTGATTGAAGAAACCGAAGCCCACGCCACCGCAGGTCAGACCCCCCCCCCCCCCCCGGTAAGTTTTTTTTTATTATTTTATTTATTTTTACTTTAGTTTAAAAAAACTGTATTTTTATAAGTTTAAAAACTGTATTTTTATAAGTTTAAAAACTGTTTTGATTTTTTAATTAGCATCTAAAAACTGTTTTTATAAAAGAATTATTAAACTGATTTCTTTTAAGGAATTTTAAAACTGATTTTATAAAAGTATTATAAAAAAAACTGAATTGATTTATTTTTTTTAAAGTATAAAAAAAAAACTGAATTGATTTTTTTTTTTTAAAGTATAAAAAAAACTGAATTGATTTATTTTTTATAAAGATAAAAACTGAATTGGTTTTTATAAGCAAATAATAAACTGATTTTAAAAGCAAAAATCATATTTTTATATGTGAAAGCAAAAGGCAAAAATCATATTTTTATATGTGAAAGCAAAAGGTAAAAATCATATTTTTATATGTGAAAGCAAAAGGTAAAAATCATATTTTTCAATATTGAAAGCAAAGTCAAAATCATATTTTTATATATTGAATAGCGAACTAAAAAATTCGATTTTTATATATTGAACTTTGAAATAAAAATTTGATTTTTATATATTGAACTTTGAAATAAAGATTCGATTTTTATATATTGAATAGCGAAGTAAAAATTCGATTTTTATATATTGAATAGCGAAGTAAAAATTCGATTTTTATATATTGAATAGCGAAGTAAAAATTCGATTTTTATATATTGAATAGCGAACTAAAAATTCGATTTTTATATATTGAATAGCGAAGTAAAAATGTGATTTTTACATATGTAGAGGATACGGGCAAAGAAAGTGAAAGGAGGCGAAACGACGAAGACTTCTGCAAAAGAAGTGCTGTGGAGCTAGGATAGCTATCTGTGAGAATTTCTCACCTTTCAAATTTATTTTCTAGTTATATATATATACTAGGATGCAGACGGTGTTTAGTAGCACCCGACACAACCGTCCACAGACCATGGACTTGTTTGTTTGGTTGCATAGATTAGAGATTGTTTGATTGAAATTGAATTGTGTGGTGAAATGGATTGATTTGATGATGTGTGAATGGCGTGGGCCTTCACTAGACCGGGGATAAGGCTAGGCCTTGTCCCGTTTCTAGTATCGTGCCGTTATGCCGCCGAAATTTTCTAAAATGTGTTAGAAAAATAAAAATATCATTTTATTTAAAGAATGAACTGAATAGAAATTCATATGTTGAAATAAAATGTTTTATCGTTAAAAATATAATTTTTAACGTGAATGCGAATAAATAAATTATTCATTTACAAACCAGACGGTTTGTTTATGTACACTGATTTGACTGACATTGATTGGGTCGATAAATTTTACACATCGCCCAACTGCACAAATAAAATATTTGTTTGATTGTTTGAAACCCTACACGGGTGTTAGGATGAAATATGCAGTTCACTCATCCTGATTGATTAAATATGTCGATCGATTGATTGACCGGCTGTTATAAGCGTTGAATATCTATATTTGATGCTTATACGGTGTAGTGCACTTTGGTTGATGGTTGATTATTTTTCAATGCTATGATATACATGTGTTGTATGAAAATCCATATAATTAACTTTATATGGTAATTGATTGGGCCTCATTCCAATTTGAAAAATAAAGAATATTATAAAATAAAAGTTCATGTGTTGATAGTACTCATTCATTGAGATTGGTCATGTGTTGAACGAAATATTTTAATATTAAAATTTACATCTTTATCGATATAAAATAAAAGTTCATGTGTTGACAGTACTCATTCATTGAGATTGGTCATGTGTTGAACGAAATATTTTAATATTAAAATTTACATCTTTATCGATATAAAATAAAAGTTCATGTGTTGACAGTACTCATTCATTGAGATTGGTCATGTGTTGAACGAAATATTTTGATAATAACAACTATTTTGAAAATAGAAATTTATGAAGCCGTGTTGATTAGATTAACGCCATTTTGACGTGAACGATATTTATATCGATTTTAAACGATTTCGAAATGAATTGAATTGAAAACGATTTCGAAATGAATTGAATTGAAAACGATTTCGAAATGAATTGAATTGAAAACGATTTCGAAATGAATTGAATTGAAAACGATTTCGAAATGAATTGAATTGAAAACGATTTCGAAATGAATTGAATTGAAAACGAATTCAAATTGAATTTAAATCGAATTGAAATGAATTCAAATTGAATTGAAATTTGAATTGAATTGAAATGAATTTTAAAACGAATTTATAAGGAAGAATTCAATTTTGATTTGAATTGAAATGGAAGTTGAAGTTGCTTTTGAAACGAATTTAAAACTATTTATAAAATTCGTTTTAAATAGAATCGACGAAATATATATTATATATATTATATATATAATATAATGGCCTGAATAGAACGCGCCGCGCCGCGGCAGTTCGTAAATTTCGACCATTTATTTCAAACGGACATTACGGGAGATCCGACCGTCGGATTCTCCTAAAACCGGAACCGTTGGGTTCGTATCGAAAAGAGCTTTCTAACGAATGTTAGAAATTTGAAATCTAACGGTTGGATTTGGAGATACGTCCGAATCAAATTGGAAAAAGGTCGCTGTAAGTGCAGTTCGATGGCCATTGTTGGAAATCGACTGTACGGGCCTTGATAAAATTATTAAAAATAGTAATAATTTGTGTAAAATCATAAGAAATGATTTGTGAAAGTTTGGGATGAAAAACTCCATATTTGAAAAGATAAAAATAGATTTTTATCGAAATGAACTTGTTTTGAACTAGAATTATAATTCTATTTATTTTTAAATAAATAAATTGAATTTGAAATGGTTTTGAAAATAACCAAAATTTCCAATCATTGCATTGGAGTGGATTTGAATCGAAATTGTCTTCGGAATATTTCGATGTTGGAATTCGTGATATTACAGGTGTTGTTATGGAAATTTGAAAGATATATATTTGTATCGTTATTTCCAATACGACATTTGTTAGTCGTAGAATTCGATATTGAATATAAGCCGATATATTTTCTATTCAGAGCCTTGTATTGAATATCGAATGTGATTTGGGTTTGTCGTGAATGGTGTCTTCACTAACACTGTTCTTGAACCCAGTTGAGAAAAGATTAAATCTTTTTACTTAGATTTAATGAAGTGTACCAATTAAATAATATTTAATTGGAATTGAATCGATATTGATTTTTGGGTTTATCGTGAACAGTGTTTTAAATAACACTTGTTCTTTAACCCGATAATTAATGGAATGTGATTTGGGTTTGTCGTGAATGGTGTCTTCACTAACACTGTTCTTGAACCCAGTTGAGAAAAGATTAAATCTTTTTATTTAGATTTAATGAAGTGTACCAATTAAATAATATTTAATTGGAATTGAATTGATATTGATTTTTGGGTTTATCGTGAGCAGTGTTTTAAATAACACTCGTTCTTTAACCCGATAATTAATGAATGTGATTTTGGGTTTATCGTGAACCGTGTTTTAAATGACACTGATTCTTTAACCCAGTCGAAGATTAAAACTAAGTGGAGTTTTAATGAATCTTTAATTAGATTGAAAAGATCGAGAATGGAGTATCACCAGTTTTGCTCCAGGCGATAGTTAAATCTTTAATTAGATTTGAACGTGAAATTTAGAAACTAACTGTCGGTTAGCCAAGCAGAATGGTTTTCTGGATATTGATCTGATGTTGGTTTCGGCCTTCGGGGTTAATATTTGGGGAATTATTCTCTTGATTAATTTACGGTTAGTGACTAATGAATTGGAATGAGGCGTATGTTGTGTTTGTGTAACACTTTTATAATATATACGCGAGTTATTCGGAAAGACCGGGTTTATCCCATTCTGAATAACTGATACGACGATAAGTCGAAGATGAAGACGATGGTCGAAGACCGGAGGTCTTCACGTCGTTTGGGTAATTACTGATGATCTTGATTGGGCTGTACACCCAAGAAGATGGAAACAGTTAGTGATCGTCCAGACGTACTTGGAGATCGATGGATATGCGGGGTACTAGGTGCCTCCGGTTTCGTTCAGACCCAGGACGGACTTGTAAATGGACTGTGTGTCTGACATCGGATTTCATTCTGTGTGACTGATATCGGTTGCATAGGATGGTTTGCCTGTGTGGCATGCTAAGATGCAAATGATCAAGGCTTCTGTTGAAAAACAAAGTCTTGTGGTGATGATCAAAGCACGGCCTTTGTGGCGTAGCTTTGTGTAACGTTTACCTCGCGTGTTTCACACCCGGTATGAACCAAAAACGGGAGAGGACATCAGGGAGGACTTGCGTTTCCTTCTAGCTAGAAAGTGGCGTCAGTGGTTTTACACGCCCTGACGAGTTTGACTTATGTGGTTGTTGCTGTTGCGAGGCGCCTCGGATTGATCGGTCGTTCTCGAACCGATGGAGTCATTCGTTGGCTCATTGACACCCCAAAGGGTGGGGAAACGTAGTGTTCAGGCATTTTAATCCACATCGGTGGACCGGCCCTGACGATCCAAAGGCTTGACTGAGTACTTGCCTGAGACACGGGCTAGAGCGTCTCGAATCGGTTGAGGACTATCTTTTGCCTCGGTTCATAGACGGAAATCCAATTTCCAAATACGTGACATTTGCGGTTTTATTTGTAAACCTATATATGGCGACATAGTGGCATGGGACGCTCATGTCGCCTATGATTGATACTTATGATTTGAAGTTGTTTTATACACTATGCACTTATTATAGTATCAAATGATTTGTTTTAAACGTATCAAGCATTCTTTGGCTGTTATAAGGGAAAACCCTATCCCCCGGCTTGCGTTGCATTGTGTGATAGGACCTGGGTCTTACAACAGCTTCATCTTTCTTTATTTAGCATTGCGCGGTTTGTTTGATGCACTGGTATTCTTGGGAGAAAACCCGTTCCGTGTTATACGGCGTGGTCCCTTGATTTACCTAATGATTTAAAATAAAGATTAACTGTTTTAGTTCTCACACCAGTCCCATGACTGACCTGGAGTTTATTGTTTTAACCTAAACTCTGGGTGCCCCTATTTTGACACGGGCAGCTAGTAGTTTTGGTTTTGCAGATTTATATTCACAGGATCCTGGTTTACAGCTGGAATGATATCCGGAAAGCTTTGTATCCGTATATCTCTTCTAGTTGTATATTGTATTATTTTCCGCTGCTATGTATTTAAATGTAATTTAAATCTCTGATATTTCTGTGTAATATTCATTTATACTCTGTATATTCTTGTAATCTGATGCATTGTTGTAATATACAATGAAATGTTCTTCTGTATGCGTTCTGTTTTGTCGTGTTCTCAAACGATAGGGCTTTTCGAACGGCCTGGATCGGTTTAACGACTGGTTCGGACCGAGCGAAATTCCTTCTCGTCACACTCTATAATCAAAACAGCAATATGTCGTATTGGAAGTTGGATTTCCATCTGTGAACCCAGGCAAAGGATCGTCCTTACCGCTTCGATACTCTCTAGCCTGAGCCTCAGGTCAGAGCTCGAGTGACCTTTGGATCGTCAGGGCCAGTCCGCACAGAGAGGATTAAAATGCCTGGACACTGTGTTTCCCCACCCAATGGGGTGTAAACTGGTCATATCCGATCAGGCCATTGGCTCCGAAGAAACCGAACTAATAGAGGCACCTCGCAATCCATAATCCACATATGTAAAATGTCTGGTCTTATAAAACCCAAAACACCACTCCTAGCTAGAAAGAAACGCATGCCCTCCCTGATGTACTCTCCCATTTCTGGTTCACACCAGGGTGTGAGGCTCGCGAATTAACGCTACACAAAGCTACGCCACAAAGGCCGTGCTTTAATCATCAACCACAAGACTCTGCTTTTCAACAGAAGCCTTGATCATTTGCATCTCAGCATGCCACACAGGCAATTCACGCTATGCAACCGGTGTATATCAATCACACAGAATGAAACCCGATGTCAGACACACATCCATTTACATGTTCGTTCTGGGTTTGAATGAAACCGGAGGAACCTAATTCCTTGCATGTCCATCGATCTCCAAGTACGTCTGGACGATCACCAACTGATTCCCTCCTCTTGGGTGTACAGCCCAATCAAGATCATCAGTAATTATCCAAACGATGTGAAGACCTCCGGTCTTCAACCACAGTCTTCATCTTCAACTTATCGTCGAATCAGTTATTCAGAATGGGTATAAACCCGGCCTTTCCGAATTACTCGCGTATATAATAAACAAGTGTTACACAAACACAATATACGCCTAATTCCAATTCAGAATATTCTTTTATTCAAATATTCACATCTATAGGGAAAGGTTCCCATTAATTTTATCAAAGATAAATTCTTTTAAATTTATTCTTTAATCTTCCTTTGGATTTCAATTCAAACCAAATTATGGTTTATCCAAACTAGTCGGGATTAACGAACCTTACCGAAGTAATCATTTGTTTTAAATTTCCCAATCCTAACCTATTCATCCCATGAAGTAAAACAGGTAATACTTCATATCTAACACCACGGTGTTATCGGTAAAATTAATTACCATTTCACGTTTAAATCTAATTAAAGATTTAACTATTGCTTGGAGCAAAACTGGTGATACTCCATTCTCGATCATTTCTTGAATTTGATAATTTTAGTTATCAAATTCACCTTTCAATCTATTAAAAGATTTATTAAAACTATATTCTAGTTTTAATTTTCAAAAATCATTACTTAATGATTATTCAAATCCAGGAAATAAATCCTGTCTTTAACTGGGTTAAAGAACTAATGTCATCTAAAACACGGTTCACGATAAACCCAAAATCACATTCTATTCCGTCAGCCTTTAACCGTAAATTAGCAAGTGAATAATTCCCTAAGTGTTAACCCCGAAGGCCGAAACCAACATAAGATCAATAGCCAAGAAACTATCCAATTTAACTAATCTCCAGTTAGTTTCTGATTTTCTTAACTCCGTTGGTTCTAAGAACAATATCATTGAAGATACCATTCACGACAACCCAAAATCACATTCCATTAACCATGGAATCTTCATGGAAAACAAATCGATATATGTAATCGATATAAACTTCTATATCCGACTAACAATATAAATGGAATAATGGTAAAGCCTTTTAAATTCCATATATTTTAGCAGTCCTCATCCACGGAAATTCACTTCGATTATTACCAAATCGAATTCCGTTCCATTCCAATTTATTTTATTTAAATTGGAAGACTTTACTTTGGAAAATCTCCTTTTAATCTTACCAAAAGATTTATAGATTCCAAATCACATTTCACTGTGAGTCGGGTTAAAGAACGAATGTCGATAAACATAGTTCACAACAAACCCAATTCACATTCCATAAATTATCGGGTTAAAGAACAAATGTTATTTAAAACAACGTTCACGATAAACCCACAAATCAATTCCAATTAAATATTATATAATTGGTATACTTCATTAAATCCAAATAAAAAGATTTAATATTTTTCTCAATTGGGTTTAAGAACAGTGTTAATGAAGAAACCATTCACGACAAACTCAAATCCTATTTGATATTAAATACAAGGCTCTGAACAGAAAATATATCGGCTTATATTCAATATAAAATTCTACGACCAACAAATATCGTATTAGAAATAACGATATAAATATATCTTTCAAATTTCCACAACAATATCTGTATAATCACGAAATCCAACATCGAAATATTCTGAAGACAATTTCGATCCAAATCCATTTCCAATTTATATATTCGAAATTCCGGTTATCTTCAAAACCATTTCAAATCCAATTTATTGATTTTAAAAATATTGGATTTATTATTCTAGTTCAAAACTAGTTCATTTCGATAAAAATCTATTTTTATCTTTTTAAATATGGAATTTTTCATCCCAATTCTTTCCAAATCACTTCTTATGATTTTACACTAATTATTGATATTTTAATAATTTTATCAAGGCCCGTACAGTTGTTTTCCATAAACGGCCATCGAACTGCACTTACAGCGACCTTTTCCAAATTTGATTTAGACATAATTTCAAATCCAACCATTAGATTTCTAATTTATTGTATTCGTTAGAAAGTTCTTTTCTATACGAACCCAGCGGTTCCGATTTTAGGAGAATCCGATGGTCGGATCTCTTGTAATGTCCGTTCGAAGTCAATGGTCAAAATTCGCGAGCTACCGCAGCGCGGCGCATTCTATTCTGGCCATTATATATATAATATATATTAGATATATTTCGTCGATTTCCTTTTAAAACGTATGTAACAACCCTGAATTTTGGGGCCAATTTAAAATTTATTTTAAGTGATTTTAATGAGTTTTGATATTTAAAATAATCTATTTTAAATAATAATGATCACAAATTTGGTTCAAATCGAAGTTAGAATGAATAATTTAATTTTAAAAAGAGTTAGAAATAACACGGTAGTTTGAAAAGTCAAACTTGAACTTTGACTGACCATACAGGATGCAAAATTTAACAGATTTTAGTGAAACCAAAAATATTAGAATCTATTTAAAAATATCTTTCGAACGAATCCGAAAAATCGAAATTTCATAGCGGAAATCAAAAGTTATGGCCAATTCAATTTTAGAAGGTCGCTATGAAATTTGTAAAGGTCAAAAATGCTACTTTTTGCATATAAAGGAATTTCGACTTGAAACCACTTCCATTGAGTTCAAAATGATGTTTCTGCATTGAAAAAGTATAAACACTTATATATTTCGAGTTTCGGAAATTATTGATTTAAAAATGTATTTTTAATATTAAATATATACGCCTTAAAAATGGAAATTTTGCAAACGACCTCCGTTTTTGACGAGACCACTTTTGTTGGATCCGGAATATTAAATTATTACTAGATTCCAAAATTCGTAATTTTTGAAGTCAGTATGTGGTCGTTATTAATTTTACAGTGAAAAAGGGTCAATTTTCAGACTTTAAAAATTCATAATTTATTCATACCGACTCGGAATTCAACGAAACCAGTTTCTTTGAATCCGTAATGTCAAGAAATATTTATGTTTCAATTTTCATAAAAATTGGAATTCGTAGGTGTTAACACGAATTTTTAGAATATGAAAATGGGTGCAAATTGTATAAATAAATACATAAAAGGGTAATTGGGCCTAATAACATTCTTAACCCCATATAAAATATCTTTTCCTCAGCCATTAGCTGAATCATAACCCTAAACCTATCAGCCACCTTCTCCTTCTTCATTTTCATGGCCTCCACTCTAAATAATTCTTTGCAAATAAGCCCCTGAAAACAAAACAATTTATAACTCTCAATCCAAACCAAATCAGAGCAAACCCTTTCTGGGTTTTGTTCATCTTCTTATCCTCTATCTACCACGAAAAATTCAAGACCTATCGTCGCACGGGTTCGCTGGAATCTCAATCTAAAGGCAGCAGCCATATTTTTTGTTTTTTGGCTATTGCGGGCCCCACGAAGAGAGTTAGGTCGAGCGACTTCAGGCAGAGGTAGAGGGGAACCATGCGGTTCTTTTGGCGGTGGTGGCATGGTCTCTGGTGGTCGGAGTTGACCGGAATGTCAATTTTATTGGAGGGGTGCTAAAAACAGGACAGTCGCAAAGATGAGCAATTTCCCGCCTATCCGTGCAATTTCAGGCGAAGTGGCAAACAGGGAAGTTGTTCGGGAGGTCGAGGCCAAGCTACTGTAAAAATTTGGGGGCACTTAGAGCAACGAGGCGGCCGCAGCACCAAGATGAACGGAAACTGTACTTTTCCGTTCATCTGCAGATCGTGGGCCCCACGTGGCGAATCGGAGGGGGGGACCACCAGCCGTGGAAAGAGGGGGAGAAGCCTGAGAGAATGGCGCTGGTTTCGTGCAATTCCGACGTACGGTTTGGCCGTGGCGAGCATTTTAAGTTCAGGGTGCTATTTGAAAAAAAAAGGTTAGGGGCTTAAACGCGAAACATTTATGTTCTATGTTCGTAATGCAATATCTTTTACATACGAGATAGAAATTTGACGATTTCAGGTCTGCTGTGATCGTGGCGATGAGAGCTTCGCGTGGACACCAAATTTGTCCAATTTGGAGAAAATTGAAATTTTGGGTAATTTTTACAAATTTAAATATTATTTTAATCGATTTGTTAACTTCGCAAGTGCATAACTTTTTGTCACGTTATCGAAATTGCATGAAATTGAATCCGTTGAGATCGTTATGTCAAGAGCTTCGAGCGAGCAGTAATTTTGTCCAATTTGGAGCAAGTTGAAAATTTGGTTAATTTTCATAATTTAAATTAATTATTTAATTATTACAAACTTCGAAAATTCATATCTTTTTGATACGAACTCGAAATCGCACAAAACAGGATTTGCTGCGATCAGTAAGTCGAGAGCTACGCGTAGATACTAATTTCATAAAATTTGGAGCATGTTGAATTTTGGGCTAAAATTGGGCCCGAACCGTCATTTAAAGCCGGCAAAGGTGAGAATTTATTTTTAATTTAATATTAATTAATTTAATTATTATTCTTTTGTTGTTTAATGTTGAAGAGTGAAAATGAATCGTTATGCGATGGATGTTAATCTATGTTGTGAATTCGATTTGTGTTTTGATGATGTGATATTTATCGTTTGTGATGGAATTGAAGATGAAACTTTAGGATGTTAATATAAAAAAAAACAATCTTTTTATATTGAAAACAAAAAGATGAAATTTTGGCGATGTATATAAAAAAGACAATCTTTTTATATTGAAAACAAAAAGATGAAATTTTGACGATGAAAATAAAGAGATAATATTTTTACATTGTAAAATAGTAAAGTTGATATTTTTACTTTGTAAAATAGAAAAGATCATATTTTTACGTCGTAAAGTAGTAAAGTTAATATATTATAAATATGAAAAGATGATATTGTTTCATTGTACATAAAAAGAAAATGTTTTTATATTGTATGAAATAAAGCATATTTTATTATGGAATTTATGAATGATTTTTCCATCGCATGCAATAAATAACATTTTTATATGTTAGTTATGAATGAATGTACACCGTATGAATAAAATTACATTTTTATATGTAATTAAAAATGTGAATTGACATTGCATGACAAAAGTTACATTTTTATATGAAATTTATATAGGAAATTGCACCGTATGACTAAATTACATTTTTCTGTGTAATTAAAATGTAAATTTACATTGCATGATGAAAATTACCTTTTTCTATATAGTTTATATATATATAAATTAGAATGGCATGATGAAAATTACATTTTTTTACATGTAATTAAAATATTAATTTACACTGTATGCTAAAAATTACATTTTTCTATGTAATTTAGATATGAGTAATAACGGTAGAATGAAAATTACATTTTTACATGTAATTAAAATGTGAATTTACACTGCATGACAAAAACTGCATTTTTAGATGTGATTCAAATATGAATTTATGTCGTGTGATAGAAATTACATTTTTTCTATGTAATTAAAATATGAATTTCCCTCGAATAATAAAAATTACATTTTTCTATGTAATTTAGATGTGAATTAGAATGGTAAATATAAGATTAAAAGAATGAATTGGACGATGGATTATAACTTACATTTTAATGTAAATATAAGATTAAAAGATTGAATTGAACGATGGATTATAACTTACATTTTAATGTAAAAGAATGATAAAATATTCATTTTTTCAAATAAAAAAAAAGATGAAATATATTATACTTTTAATGTTCCATAGTACTGCATATGAATAAAATACATTTATTTGTTAATGTCGTATGCTGCATGTGAAATATATTTGTAAGGTCATGAAATGTAGGTCATGTTAAAATCATACTTTTTGCATATGAAGCGTAGTAGTTTAAAAGTCATTCAAAAAAAAAAGAAAAAAAAAAGAAATCAAAAATGTTATTTTATTTGCATTCCCTTACGCAAATGTATTTAAGAAAAAATCCTTTTATTTGCATTTTATATGCAAATGCATGTAGAAATATAAATTGTTCTTTTATTTGCATTCCTCGATGCAAATGTAGATAGGAAATAGAATGAACTATTATTTACATTTTTATGAAATTGAATTAAAGTGAAAGTTACATTTTTCATGTGAATTATATTAGAAGATGAAAAATTTCATTTTCATGTATTTAAAAATTATATTTTTACAATGTGAATTAGATGTAGTGTTTGCATTGTATTTAAAAATCATATTTTTACAATGTAAATTAGATGTAGTGTTTGCATTGTAATTAAAAATCATATTTTTACAATGTAAATAGGGAGTAGAGTTTGCATTGTAAAGTAAACTTGCAATTTGATATGTAAATTTAAAATAGGATTCACTGCAAAAATAAGTTACATTTTTATAATGTAACTAAGATGAGAAGGTACATGGAAGTTGAAATCTACGTTTAAAAGTAGGATTTTGTATGTATCAAAATTTACATTTGTTTTACATATAAATAAAGAATATAGGAATTTGCATAGGAATTAAACTTACATTTTTATGTAAATAAAAAGGAGGGAATTTACATTTTCAATGTAAGGAAAGAATGAATTTAGGATGCGTTAATATTATCTTCAGTTTCAAATGAATTAAAATTTAGTAAGTATCGGTAATTGTGTAGAGCGTTGTTTTAATCAAACGACATTATTACGATTCAATGATTATATATATAAAATCAAAATTGGTTGAATGTAGCGCCATAGTCGTCATGGACTTAAGGCGTCGTTATATAAAAATTTAATTATTTTAAATAATTAAAATAGGAATGAAGCGTTAATAAAAAAAATTATTAATGTGTAAGAAGGATTTTACTTATATGTATATATACGAGGATTATTTGGAAAGCTTAGTTTATCTCATTCCAAATAATTAAACGACGTTTAAAAATCCAAGATTGGAAGACGGCGATTGAAGACCGTCAAATCTCCACATCGAATGGACGATGATGACTGTTGCCTTAGAATGGTTCGCTACCATGATAAGGTAATAGTAGGAGTTGCCCGGACGTAGTGTTGATTTGTACGGGTTTAGCTTTCGCTCAGACCCAGAGCATAAGCTTATAAATGGATTGTGTGTCTGACATCGTACTCCATTATATATCATGTTATTAATCATCTGTTGAATGTATGGATGTTTGGTGGCGGAGAATTTATTCTCTTGCTTAACACCGGTTTATATATTTCGGCAAAGGATTGGTAGTGTGATATGGGGTGACAATGTGACATGCTAAGATGCAAATTGATCAAGGCTTTTGTTGAAAAGCAGGGCCTTGTGGGATGATCAAAGCATAGCCTGTTTGGGCATAGCTTTGTGTATAACGTGACTTCGCGAGCCTCACACCCCGGTATGAGTCAAAAACGGGATTAGGACTGCAGGGAGTGCACACGTTTCTTTCTAGCTAGAGTGGTGTCAGTGACCTACCAGCCCTGACATTTTACTTATGTGGATGATGGATTTTGAGGCGCCTCGGATTTTTATAGGCCGATAGTGGTCATATTATAGGTTCAAAGGAACCGGGAAGCGTGTGTTCAGGCATAACTAATCCATACACATATGTGTGGACCGGCCCTGAAGATCTAAGGGTTCACTGCGGGGGATCCTGAGGCATTTGCTAGAGTGTCTCGAATCGGAGAGGAGCTTACCCCTAGCCTCAACTCATGATGGAAACCCAATTCCCAATACGCCCTTGCGGTTTTGATTGTAGAACTAGTACGGCGACATAGTATATGGTACCTATGCCGTCTAGGATTGATATTATATTTGAATGTTTTATATATATATATATATACACACACTAATAATAATATCGTTTTTACGTATCAAGCATCTTTTGACCATTATAAGATAAAACCCTATCCTCTGGTGTGCGTTGCATTGTGTGATGGGACCTGGGTCTTATAATGGTTTCATTTTTTTTAAAAAAAGCATTGCGTGGTTTAACGATTTACTTTAATTATGCACTGGCAATCCAATGGAGTAAACCCGTTCCGCGTTAGCGGCGTGGTCCTGTGATTAGCCTACTTATTAGATAAGTTAAGTATAGAATTCTCACACCAGTCCTTGTTGCTGGCTATGGAGCTGGTTACGCATGATAGGGGGTTCTCGCCATGTTGTTTGGTGGCGAACAGTGGGCAACTTTTTATTTTTTAAATAATGTAATTAAATTTTTATTGTAAATTCAATATCAGAAATTGTGATGACATGAAATTTTCATTTTTATTATGTAAATAGAGTATTTTCACCGCATGTATGAATTTACATAATTTTAATGTAAATTAAATAGTGAATTAAACTGTAGAAATTGTTAACATTATTCTTAATGTTAACATATGAAAATTTGACCGTAGAAATTGTTAACATGATTTTTAATGTTGATATATGTAAATTTAACCGTAGGATTTGTTAACATTATTTCTAATGCTAATATATAAAAAATTTCACCGTATGGAGAATTACATTAATTTTAATGTAATAAAAAGAATGGACTTTACATTGTGTTTAAAGAGTAAATTTTACATTGTGAAGAAGAATGGATTTTATATTGTAACTTGAGAATAGAAATTTACATTTTGTTAAGGCAAATTCAATAAAAATGTGACAAGCATGAGAATTTACATTTTTCTTAATGTGAATATATAGAAATTTCACCGTATGTTAAATTTACTTTTTTTTTTCTGTAAATATATATGAGTCTCACCGTATGTACATCTTACATTATTTTTAATGTACATTATATAGTAATTACAACGTAGGATAACATTGCATTATTTATAATGGAAATAAAAAGGGGAATTACACTGTAAGAAAATTAACATTATTTATAATACTAATATAAATGAAATTAGACCGCATGACATGAATTACATTTATTTATGTAATTTATAAATGAAATTAGACCGCATGACATGAATTACATTTTTATATGTATTCTATGAATGAATTAAGACCACATAGAATAAATTACATTTTTATATGTATTTTATGAATGAATTAACATCGCATGAAATAAAATACATTTTTATATGTATCCTATGAATGAATTAAGACCTCATAAAATAAATTACATTTTTATATGTATTTTATGAATGAATTAACATCGCATGAAATAAAATACATTTGTATATGCATTTTATGAATGAGTTAAGATCGCATGAAATAAATTACATTTTATTTTATGAATGAAATTAGTCCGCATAAAATAAATTACATTTTTACATGTAATTTATGAATGAATTTTCATCGTATGAAATAAATTACATATTATTATGTAAATTATGAATGAATTTAACCCGCATGAATGAAATTTCATTTTATTCTATGAAATGAATGTATGGATTTACATTGTAAACAAAGATTACATCTTTATAATGTAAATAAAAAGTAGGATTTACATTTGTAAATAAAATTTATATTTTTATATGTACTTAAGAACGATGAATTATAAATTACATTTTACATGTAAGGATGGAATTAAAAGAAGGAATTGGACGATGAAATAAAATTTACATTTTACCGTAAATTAAAGAAATTAAAGGAATTAAAAAGGAAGAATTCACCATTCAAGTATGATTTACAATTTACTGTATAAAAAGTAATGAAAGGATAAAAAATGAGAATATTCATTATAATTTAAACGGTTTATGTTTATATATTTATATATAAATGTAATTAAAACTAAACGAATAGGGCGTGGTAGTTCGCGTTTTGAAATCGTACTTTTAAATGACTATACAAGAAGATCCGACCGTCGGATTTTCTTGAAACTGAAACCGTTAAGACCATCTTGGAAAAATCTTTCAAAGGATATATATTACGTTAAGATCCAACGGTTAGATTCTGGTAAATATAAAAATCAAAATTGGTTGAATGCAGCGCCATAGTCGCCCATGGACTTAAGGCGTCGTTATATAAAAATTTAATTATTTTAAATATATAAAATAGGAATGAAGCGTTAATAAAAATAATTAATAATGTGTAAGAAGGATTTTAAATATATATATGTATATATACGAGGATTATTTGGAAAGTCCGAGTTTATCTCATTCCAAATAATTAAACGACGTTTAATAATCCAAGATTGGAAGACGGTGATTGAAGACCGTCAAATCTCCACATCGAATGGACGATTATGACTGTTGCCTTAGAATGGTTCGCTACCATGATAAGGTAATAGTAGGAGTTGCCCGGACGTTGTGTTGATTTGTATGGGTTTGGCTTTCGGTCAGACCCAGAGCATAAGCTTATAAATGGATTGTGTGTCTGACATCGTACTCCATTATATATCATGTTATTAATCTTCTGTCGAAGGTATGGATGTTTGGTGGCGGAGAATTTATTCTCTTGCTTAACACCCGTTTATATATTTCGGCAAAGGATTGGTAGTGTGATATGGGGTGATGATGTGGCATGCCAAGATGCAATGATCAAGGCTTTGTTGAAAAGCAGGCCTTGTGGATGATGATCAAAGCATAACCTGCTTAGGCATAGCTTTTGTATAACGTGACTTCGCGAGCCTCACACCCCGGTATGAGTCAAAAACGGGATTAGGACTGCAGGGAGTGCACACGTTTCTTTCTAGCTAGAGTGGTGTCAGTGACCTACCAGCCCTGACATTTTACTCATGTGGATGATGGATTTTGAGGCGCCTCGGATTTTTATAGGCCGATAGTGGTCATATTATAGGTTCAAAGGAACCGGGAAGCGTGTGTTCAGGCATAACTAATCCACTGCCGATAGGCGGGGACCGGCCCTAAAGATCTAAGGGTTCACTGCGGGGGATCCTGAGGCATTTGCTAGAGTGTCTCGAATCGGAGAGGAGCTTGCCCCTAGCCTCGACTCATGATGGAAACCCAATTCCCAATACGCCCTTGCGGTTTTGATTGTAGAACTAGTACGGAGACATAGTATATGGTACCTATGCCGTCTAGGATTGATATTATATTTGAATGTTTTATATATATATACACACACACTAATAATAATATCGTTTTTACGTATCAAGCATCTTTTGACCATTATAAGGTAAAACCCAATCCTCTGGTGTGCGTTGCATTGTGTGATGGGACCTGGGTCTTATAATGGTTTCATTTTTTTTAAAAGCATTGCGTGGTTTAACGATTTACTTTAATTATGCACTGGCAATCCATTGGAGTAAACCCGTTCCGCGTCAGCGGCGTGGTCCTGTGATTAGCCTACTATATAGATAAGATAAGTTAAGAATTCTCACACCAGTCCCACGACTGACCTGTAGTTTGTTTCACTTTGCAAACTCGGGTGCCCTCTTTCCACACGGGCAGTCGAGTAGCTTTTTGCAGATATAGTTAAGCAGGATCCTGGATTGAAGTCTGAACTGAGTCCAGAATATTGATAGCCTTCCGCTAGGATTAGTTCCGCTGCAATGTATTTAATTTATTGTAAATGTATCTTCCGCTGTATTATTTATCGATGTACTCTGATATATTCTGTACTCTGATGTAACATTTATTATTGATGTTATAAAAGTCTGTGTTTTTATTCTGATGTGTTGTATGCCCAAAGTTAACGTACGCGGGTTTTGAACGGTCTTGATCGATCTTGCGATCGATTGGGGTCGGGCGAAATTCGGGTCGTTACAGCTGGTATCAGAGCCTTATAACATTTCTAATTATGTAAATAGAGTATTTATTTAAAGATAGTGCGATTTAATTTAAACGACACTTCGAGTCGATAGGCGACCCTGGCGCTGCTTTTATTAAAATTTGTTTTAAACATATCTTAAAATCTAACCGTCAGATTTTGGTAAATTTTATGTCGTTGGAAAGCTCTTTCCAAGACGGTAATAACATTAAATGTAATTTAATGTGAATAAAGCTGTCTTGATAATTTCATGCTATCTTTGGCGAAAATGGTTAATAACATTAATTTCATTTATCATATAATAAATGATTCAAGTTTGGAAATTTGAAAATTATCACTTGACATTTATTAAAATAAATAGGATATGCTTGACCCGAGGTTAGACTGAGTTGTGGTATAAGACTGCCCGGACCCGCCCGGCATTTCCAGCAACCACAACAATATATATCTAATGTGAGAGGTTAATGCGATATTAATTAATTAATTAATTAATATAAAGGGTTGAAATTCAAAAGGTCATGCATTTTGAAAGATTTAATATAATGATAATAGATGCAGCATTAATGATGGATTAATAAGGAAGGGGATTTTTTTTTTAATTCCAAAGTGTAACATTTCATTAAAAGTCTTATAAGAACGTTGAAATAATTAGTAATAAAAGTCTAATCTTTTATTAAAGATTAGAACGCTAAAATATTAGTTAATAAAAGTTGTTTCTTTTATTAAAGTTATGAACGCTAAAACGTTATTAATAATAAAAGTCTTTTATTAATGTTAAGTACGTTAAATAGGTTTTGATAATAAAAGTTAATTCTTTTATTAAGATTAATAATGTTAGGTATGTTTAAATAATAAAAGGCATTCTTTTATTAATATTAATAACTTTAAGTATATTTTTGTTAACGTAAGTTATTAGGATTAAGAACGCTGAATTTATTTTGATATGTAAAGAAAGACATTAACATTAATTTTTGTTAATAAAAGAAAAGAAAGACATTAACATTGATTTTATTTAAAAAGAAAATGATTTCATTTTGGTTAAAAAGAAAAGATGGAATTTCACCGTCATTTTTGTTGAATTGAAAGGATAAAGAATGAGAATATTCATTATAATAAAGATTTAAACGGTTTATGTTTATATATTTATATATAAATGTAATTAAAACTAAACGAATAGGGCGTGGTAGTTCGCGTTTTGAAATCGTACTTTTAAATGACTATACAAGAAGATCCGACCGTCGGATTTTCTTGAAACTGAAACCATTAGGACCGTCTTGGAAAAATCTTTCCAACGATATATATTACATTAAGATCCAACGGTTAGATTCTGAGAAATGTGAAAATCAAAATTTTGGAATGCAGCGCAATAGTCGCCTATGGACTGAAGGCGTCGTTATATAAAAATTTAATTATTTTAAATAATTAAAATAGGAATGAAGCGTTAATAAAAATAATTATTAATGTGTAAGAAGGATTTTAAATATACATATATGTATATATACGAGGATAATTTGGAAAGTCCGAGTTTATCTCGTTCCAAATAATTAAACGACGTTAAAAAATCCAAGATTGGAAGACGGCGATTGAAGACCGTCAAATCTCCACATCGAATGGACGATGATGACTGTTGCCTTAGAATGGTTCGCTACCATGATAAGGTAATAGTAGGAGTTACCCGGACGTAGTGTTGATTTGTACGGGTTTGGCTTTCGCTCAGACCCAGAGCATAAGCTTATAAATGGATTGTGTGTCTGACATCGTACTCCATTATATATCATGTTATTAATCTTCTGTCGAATGTATGGATGTTTGGTGGCGGAGAATTTATTCTCTTTCTTAACACCCGTTTATATATTTCGGCAAAGGATTGGTAGTGTGATATGGGGTGACAATGTGACATGCTAAGATGCAAATTGATCAAGGCTTTTGTTGAAAAGCAGGGCCTTATGGGATGATCAAAGCATAGCCTGTTTGCGCATAGCTTTGTGTATAACATGACTTCGCGAGCCTCACACCCCGGTATGAGACAAAAACGGGATTAAGACTGCAGGGAGTGCACACGTTTCTTTCTAGCTAGAGTAGTGTCAGTGACCTACCAGCCCTGACATTTTACTCATGTGGATGAAGGATTTTGAGGCGCCTCGGATTTTTATAGGCCGATAGTGGTCATATTATAGGTTCAAAGGAACCGGGAAACGTGTGTTCAGGCATAATATATATATATATATATATATATATATATATATATATATACGAGGATTATTTGGAAAGTCCGAGTTTATCTCATTCCGAATAATTAAACGACATTTAAAAAATCCAAGATTGGAAGACGACGATTGAAGACCGTCAAATCTCCACATCGAATGGACGAGGATGACTGTTGCATTAGAATGGTTCGCTACCATGATAAGGTAATAGTAGGAGTTGCCCGGACGTAGTGTTGATTTGTACGGGTTTGGCTTTCGCTCAGACCCAGAGCATAAGCTTATAAATGGATTGTGTGTCTGACATCGTACTCCATTATATATCATGTTATTAATCTTCTGTCGAATGTATGGATGTTTGGTGGCAGAGAATTTATTCTCTTGCTTAACACCCGTTCATATATTTCGGCAAAGGATTGGTAATGTGATATGGAGTGATGATGTAACATGCTAAGATGCATATGATCAAGGCTTTGTTGAAAAGCAGGACTTGTGGATGATGATCAAAGCATAACCTGCTTAGGCATAGCTTTGTGTATAACGTGACTTCGCGAGCCTCACACCCCGGTATGAGTCAAAAACGGGATTAAGACTGCAGGGAGTGCACATGTTTCTTTCTAGCTAGAGTAGTGTCAGTGACCTACCAGCCCTGACATTTTACTCATGTGGATGATGGATTTTGAGGCGCCTCGGATTTTTATAGGCCGATAGTGGTCATATTATAGGTTCAAAGGAACCGGGAAGCGTGTGTTCAGGCATAACTAATCCACTGCCGATAGGCGGGGACCGGCCCTGAAGATCTAAGGGTTCACTGCGGGGGATCCTGAGGCATTTGCTAGAGTGTCTCGAATCGGAGAGGAGCTTACCCCTAGCCTCGACTCATGATGGAAACCCAATTCCCAATACGCCCTTGCGGTTTTGATTGTAGAACTAGTACGGCGACATAGTATATGGTACCTATGCCGTCTAGGATTGATATTATATTTGAATGTTTTTTTTTTATATATATATATATATACACACACACACACACTAATAATAATATCGTTTTTATGTATCAAGCATCTTTTGACCATTATAAGGTAAAACCCTATCCTCTGGTGTGCGTTGCATTGTGTGATGGGACCTGGGTCTTATAATGGTTTCATTTTTTTTTTAAAAGCATTGCGTGGTTTAACGATTTACTTTAATTATGCACTGGCAATCCAATGGAGTAAACCCGTTCCGCGTTAGCGGCGTGGTCCTGTGATTAGCCTACTTATTAGATAAGTTAAGTATAGAATTCTCACACCAGTCCCACGACTGACCTGTAGTTTGTTTCACTTCGCAAACTCGGGTGCCCTCTTTCCACACGGGCAGTCGAGTAGCTTTTTGCAGATATAGTTAAGCAGGATTCTGGATTGAAGTCTGAAGTTGGGCCTCGAATATTGATGGCATTCCGCTGGGATTAGTTCCGCTGCAATGTATTTAATTTATTGTAAATGTATCTTCCGCTGTATTATTTATTGATGTACTCTGATATATTCTGTACTCTGATGTAACATTTATTATTGATGTTATAAAAGTCTGTGTTTTTGTTCTGATGTGTTGTATGCCCAAAGTTAACGTACGCGGGTTTTGAACGATCTTGCGATCGATTGGGGTCGGGCGAAATGCGGGTCGTTATCCCACCGTGGCTTACAGATGATCCCCCAGACACCTTGTTTTACGGCCAGCCTCTCGACTGCAATAACCAACCCTAATAAATAAGGGACATGTAGGGGTAAGAGCCCACTGTTCGCCACCAAACAACATGGCGAGAACCCCCTATCATGCGTAACCAGCTCCATAGCCAGCAACAAGGACTGGTGTGAGAATTCTATACTTAACTTATCTAATAAGTAGGCTAATCACAGGACCACGCCGCTAACGCGGAACGGGTTTACTCCATTGGATTGCCAGTGCATAATTAAAGTAAATCGTTAAACCACGCAATGCTTTTTTTTTTAAAAATGAAACCATTATAAGACCCAGGTCCCATCACACAATGCAACGCACACCAGAGGATAGGGTTTTACCTTATAATGGTCAAAAGATGCTTGATACGTATAAACGATATTATTATTAGTGTGTGTGTATATATATATAACATTCAAATATAATATCAATCCTAGACAGCATAGGTACCATATACTATGTCGCCGTACTAGTTCAACAATCAAAACCGCAAGGGCGTATTGGGAATTGGGTTTCCATCATGAGTCGAGGCTAGGGGTAAGCTCCTCTCCGATTCGAGACACTCTAGCAAATGCCTCAGGATCCCCCGCAGTGAACCCTTAGATCTTCAGGGCTGGTCCACACATATGTGTATGGATTAGTTATGCCTGAACACACGCTTCCCGGTTCCTTTGAACCTATAATATGACCACTATCGGCCTATAAAAATCTGAGGCGCCTCAAAATCCATCATCTACATAAGTAAAATGTCAGGGCTAGTAGGTCACTGACACCACTCTAGCTAGAAAGAAACGTGTGCACTCCCTGCAGTCCTAATCCCGTTTTTGACTCATACCGGGGTGTGAGGCTCGCGAAGTCACTTTATACACAAAGCTATGCCCAAACAGGCTATGCTTTGATCATCCCACAAGGCCCTGCTTTTCAACAAAAGCCTGGATCAATTTGCATCTTTTAATCGACCATAAACCACACAGGTCTGACCCAAAGGTTGGAAATCTTCGAATACTTTCACTTTGGGAATACAATACATCAGAACAATAACAGTAGACTTTTATTACATTACAATAATGTTACATCAGAGTACAGAATATATCAGAGTACATTGAAATAAAATTACAGCGGAAGAAAAATTACAACAGATTTAATACATTAAACAGCGGAAGACTACAAAGCTCTGGACACAGCTTTAGGCTTCAATCCAGGATCCTGCTAAAGCGAAAGATATCTGCAAAAAGCTACTCGACTGCCCGTGTAGAAAAGAGGGCACCCGAGTTTGCAAAGTGAAACAAACTACAGGTCAGTCGTGGTACTGGTGTGAGAAATCTAAATAACTTAACTAATAAGAAGGCTAATCACAGCACCACGCCGCTAAATCAGAACGGGTTTACTCCTATGGATTGCCAGTGCATAAATTAAAGTAAATCGTTAAACAACGCAATATCTTTTTGGAAAAATGAAACCATTATAAGACCCAAGTCCCATCACACAATGCAACGCACACCAGAGGATAGGGTTTTACCTTATAATGGTCAAAAGATGCTTGATACGTATAAAATCGGGTTTGATATTATTATTAGTGTGTATATGTTTTAAATAAAAACATTTCAATCATAAGTATCAATCCTAGACGGCATGGGTACCATATATCATGTCGCCAATACTAGTTCTACAATCAAAACCGCAAGGTCGTATTGGAAATTGGATTTCCATCATGAGTCGAGGCTAGGGGCAAGCTCCTCTCCAATTCGAGACACTCTAGCAAATGCCTCAGGATCCCCCGCAGTGAACCCTTGGATCTTCAGGGCCGGTCCCCGCCTATAGGCAGTGGATTAGTTATGTTTGAACACACGCTTCCCGATCCCTTTGGACCTGTAATATGACCACCAACGGCCTATAAAACACGAGGCGCCTCAAAATCCATCATCCACATAAGTAAAATGTCAGCGCTGGTAGGTCCCTGACATCACTCTAGCTAGAAAGAAACATGTGCACTCCCTGCAGTCTGTATCCCATTTTTGACTCATACCGGGGTGTGAGGCTCGCGAAGTCACGCTACACAAAGCTATGCCTAAACAGGCCGTGCTTTGATCATCAACCACAAGGCCCGCTTTTCAACAAAAGCCTTGATCAATGCATCTTAGCATGCCACATTGTCAGTCCATACTATACCATTGATTTCTGCCAATATATAACCTCTAAGCTCATATGTCTCAGAGAAGGGTGTTAACCAGCAAGCAGATATATATTAACAGAGATTAACGAATGTAGTATAAAGGACTACAACGTCAGACATACATTCCATTTATAAACTTATGCTCTGGGTCTGAGCGAAAGTCAAATCTGTACAAATCAATACTACGTCCGGATAACCACCATCTTAGCCCCGTCTTGGGAGCAAATCAATCAATGACCTCAACGCTAGTTACCCATTCGATGTGAAGATCGTCGGTCTTCAATCGCCGTCTTCAACTCTTAGATTTAGAACATCGTATAATCATTTGAAATGAGATTGAACTCGGTCTTCTCAAATGATTCTCGCATATATATATATATATATATATATATATATATATATAAAATCTGAAAACATTTCATATCGTTATTAATATTTAATAACGACCTATCGCTATTTTTATTTATATAAAAATAGCCTAAATAATTTAACGACGCTTCGGGTCGATGGGCGACCCTGGCGCTGTTTTCAGCCAATTTTGATTTACACATATCCTGAAATCTAACCGTTGGACATTGGCGAAATTTATGATCTTCCCAAAGCAGTCCTAACGGCCCCAGTTTTGGGAAAATCCGACGGTCGGATCTCTCGGTATAACCGTTTAAAGTTACGATTGCCGATACACGAACTGCCGCGCGCGTTCCGTTTAATTTATAATATATATATAAATATATATATATATATATATAAATCATTTGGCGATTTCAACTATTAACGTCTATTCTTTTATCGCATTTAACGGCCCCAGTTTTGGGAAAATCCGACGGTCGGATCTCTCGGTATAACCGTTTAAAGTTACGATTGCCGATACGCGAACTGCCGGCGCGTTCCGTTTAATTTATAATTTATATATATATATATATATATCGTTTGGCGATTTCAACTATTAACATCTATTCTTTTATCGCATTTAAAATGACGATAAAAATATCACTTTTATTTTACTGTAATGACCCGAGATTTTACACTTATCAATGATACAGATTTAAGTGATCGTCAGTACATGTTTTCAAATACGATATAAAATCCAGTCCTTATAAATTCAAAACATGTTAATTTGTATATGATAGCATTTATGGATATATAGCACAGTATTTACTTTAAACCAATCTTTGTTCATTCATGTATGATAGCCTCTGTTTGATAGCGTTTGTTAATTTTATTTAATACAAGTATATATGATAGCATGGAGAGGATAACACTTGTTTTTTTTTAATGTATGATAAATAACACTTATTTTTAAATGCCATTTTTTCTATGAAAAAACACTTGTTTATATATTTTTTCCAAAAGCTTTTAAACAATGTTTAAGCAAAGACTCCTTGTCTCAAACATGATAAACTACCTTGCCTAAAGCATGATTTTAAACATGTTTATTCTCAATTAAATGCAAGGAAGTATTTGAATTTTTATATGCATAAAAATCAAAAGCATGTGTTGTCTAAATTCTCTTTTCAAATCATGATCTATACACCATATATTGATGGCAAATAAGATCTCATGACATTTTTTTTAATTTGCTCATGCATTGAAAAGAGAAACTTGTGTTGTACAATTTCACTTCATGATCTTACTACACCATGAATCTTGCTATCAAATAAGATTGTTCAAGCCAAAGATTTGGCATATGACATGATCATTTTAGAAATAAAAATATTTTCAGTTTTCAATTCTTTCATCTCTTTTCAAATGTGAATTTCTGAAAATACAATACATGGTTCTATTTTCAAAAACATTGGCAAGTTGTCAAGGAACATGCACATCATAAGATTTGCAAAAATCATATATATGCACCTAGATCTTTCCTACCCTAGTAGGCACATAAGAAATGATTTTTCCAAGAATTTTCTAATGCTAAAAATGACCTGGCCGTGAGCAAATCTGAGCAGAAATTTCAGATTTTTGTTCATACTTTGAAGGCAAGTTTATAATTTTAATTAAGTCTTGTAAAATCAAGAAATATCATGTGGAAAGTAAGGTTTGATAACTCAATATTTCTGAGCAGTGTTGGTACCTAGAGGATCACAGTATCTTGCTTGAACCAAGAAGAAGATTGGTAGGAAGAGAGGTAGTACATAGCACATTTAATATGATATGTCTTTGTAGACCAATGAGAAGTTTTGGTGCATTGCTTAGGGAAGTTTTAGGTAGGATCTAGGCTGAATTGCCATGGGATATGGGTGAGAGGATATGGAGATTTTGAGAGAGAAAGTCTTTTGGTTTTGTCAATCAAATTGTCACAGCAAAAAGCTGTTTTGCTGCATTAAATGCACATGTTCTTTTTTTCACTTTCTACACCTATATAAAGACCTCCCCATGCACGTTTCCATTGACTCAAAAACACATCAGTTCAAAGGTTTTAAGCAAAAAGAAAAAGCAAGAGATTCGGAGCTTTTAAAGTGAGTAAACCTGCATTTGTTTTCTGTTTTTGAATTACTGCAGTTCTGTTGTTTGAACTATGAAGTGGTCTTGGGTTCTCTTATGATCTTGTGCAAATAGCCTATCAGGTATTGTTGCTGTTAGACATAAAATAGGAACCCCTAGTTTGTATATGAAAACCCTTGAGTATCATATGTTGAAAAAAAAGGAATGCACTTCCTGTTTGTTATTACCAGACCTGTTAAGTGGATGCAAAACTTGACAAAATCTAAGTAGATCAGTAGATCTAGTGGAGGGATTTAAAGTGAAGTGACATACTTGTTTACAAACTTTAACATAACCATCTAAGTGTTTAAATTAAAAACAAACCATTGCAAAAGCTCCTACTGTATGTACAAAACAAAAACACAGGAGCCCTCTGGTTCAAAATCTCAAAGTGAATTTTCAAACCATTTAAAATCAAGTTTTGATTACATAATCATGTTGAGATAACCAAGTGATGATTTTTAAAACAAAAATCAAGATTTTTAATAGATTAGATTGTGAGAATTTCTGGGTTCATCTGAATTGGGGATTTGATCAAATTACGGCAGAGGAGGAGGTTGCAGGTCATGGCGTCGGAGTCAAAAGGAGTGGGATGGATCTATGATTATAGGAAAAATACAATTTCATTTTTGAAATAGGTAAATTAGGAGAAATTAATTTTAATAAGGGTCGACGGTTGTTTTGGGAGGCCAAACTTTAATGGCGAACTGCTCCTTCCACGTGGCATTATGAGGCTGCGCACCAGTTGCAATCGAAGGGAAAGGTTGATGGCGAACTTCTTGTGAAGTTTTATGAGGACCGGTGAACTATGGTGGTGATGGATGACATTCAAGTGGGGGCTGTCTTTTCGTGGAGCTCGGTTTAAACATCATATTCTTCCACAGCGGTTTTTAGTGGGTTTTGGTGGTGGTGAGAAGTCCAGGTGAGGAGATGCGACGGGTGACGATGATCAGAGGAGTGAGGTGGGGCATGAATAACGTGTGCATATGCACGGTGGGGTTGTACACGGTGAAGGATAATACCAGGAAAAGAGAGAAGAAGAAGAGTGGATCCGCATGTGGTTTCCATGGGTTTTTAAGTGATCCGGTCAGAAAAACTCAACATCTAGGAGGGTGGCACTTTGGTATTTGGGTGATCATGGTACTGTGAAAAATCACGGGGGATCAGGTCAGTTTCATACGGTTTTTGGAATGAGGTACTTTGTGTACCTGGTGCTTTAGACCAGCTCGCAAGGAAATGTGTTGATCAAGCCAGAAAGCATGATAATACGATGTGGTATTTCCAAAGTGGTACTTTGGTTTTAAAACAAGGTTTTTTTTTTAAAAAAAAAAGAAAAAAAAAAGAGAAAAAAAGATTTAAATAAAAAAATATTTTATTTTATTTACAAGAAAAATTGAAAATAAAGTGAATTAGGATTTTTGATTTCAGTTTCGTCAAAAACTGGAAAAATATACAGAAGTCGAATTTAAATAAAATTTTAAATTTTATTTATAATAAGAATTAGAAATGATTTTCTAATATAGATTTCAAACTGCAAAGTCAAACAAAAGAAAGTCAGTCAACGGTAAAAGACCAGATACTGTTTGATAAGGAGTCGAGGAATCAGCACCAAAGCTGAAATTTTGTCGAATTTTAAATTTATTTTATAATTTACATAGAATCTATTTTCTGAGAAATATATTTAAAAGAGTAAATAAACCAAGGTAGGAAAATCGTATATAACCTATACGATTTGTCAGTCTAAATTGTAGTCTGAATGTCCGGATACAAGTAACTAAACAGGAACAGTCCTGTAGCGTATAAGAACTGTAATGATATGTTTAATCGTGGTTGGATTAAAAAGGAAAAAAATAGTTATTTAAATAAAAATAGGATTTTTATTTAAATAGCAAGTCGATGCAGAAAGTAAAAATCAAGATTTAAAAGACAGTTTTTGTCAAGGTCGGAAATTCAAAAACAGAAACTGTAGTTTTAAATTAAATTAGGAATGATTTTTCTAATGGGATATTTAAGATCGAACGAAGTCGATCGAGTGTAAAAGATCAGACGTTGTTTGACCAAAGACGAGAAGTTGACACAGAAGCTGTAATCTTTAGTAAATTGTGAATTTATTTTATAATGTATTTTTCTAGTGAAGTGTTTAAAT
The DNA here is from genome assembly GCA_030737875.1 of Allium sativum. Classification (NCBI taxonomy): domain Eukaryota; kingdom Viridiplantae; phylum Streptophyta; class Magnoliopsida; order Asparagales; family Amaryllidaceae; genus Allium; species Allium sativum. The sequence continues at coordinate 738,507,824 of CM060909.1, read as the reverse complement.
TTTAAACAAGGAAGAAGAAAAACTGTATGTAACACATACGGTAGAATTTGTCGGTTTTTATCGGATATCTACAATATCGGATATAAGAACTGATCATGAACAGTTCTGAACTTTACAAAATAGTAACTGTGGAAAATGTTTTAACCATGTTTGGACTAATAATAAAAAGAGGAATTTTATCAGTATGGAAAGCAGAATAAGGAGATCAAGAATAAAGGATCAAAAGGGAATTTGACGAGAAAATACCAAGTGTAGAAGTGATGATTAAATTATAATTTAAGTCGTGTATGAGTGATGAGATAAATGAACAGGATGAGTAATATTTTTTCTAAAGAGGAAATAAAGGAAGAATTCAATTTAAAGATGATGAACCAAACGGAAAGGAAAACCCGTGCGACGCACACACTGAAATTAGCCGTTTTGAAAAGATTATCAATATACCAGATATTGACCAGATAATCTTATACTTTTTGGTTTGACTGTAACTGTATGTGCAGATTAGATTATAATCTTGTTAGATTTATAATTTAAAGTGAAAAAATGTTCGTTAATCATTTCAAAGAGGCCGAAATAAATACTTCACTTTAATTTGATTATACGCCGCGCGTTAGAGATTGTTGAATTGAAGACGGCGAGATACAAGGACTATTTTTGAATAGTGCCTTCGGTTTGTCCAGTCCCAGGACAACTTGTATGGACGAATGTCTGACAAAGTATACCTAACATATCGCGTAAATTGATCGCTTCAAAACCTTGTTTGGTGGCGGAGGAATTCGTTTCTCTTAGCTTTATACCCGTGGTTTTGGCGAGATCAATTTGTGATTTGACGGGTTTGACGATGTGGCATTCAAGGTGAGTGGTGACCAGATGTTCTGGAAGATAAACGTAAGTCTAGCCTCAAGCTTCACACCCAGGAAATGATAAAAAATCGGGCAGGCAGCATGGCTATGTGGGTCGCTCCAATTAGGGTGTAGTATCACATATCTAGAGAAATTTCTTTTGTTTCTTGATCTATCGATTCTGCCCATTCGGGGATGGTTGCCGTACACAACCATCGGTGATATACATTTGATAAACTCAAGAGAAATGAGTGGTCTGTCTTGTGAGGGCCGGGTTACAAGAAGTTCTTGTTGAACCCAGGTGTATTTTCCTCTAGAGATACATCATCGGAAGGTGGACCCATACCTTGTCAGAGTTGGAAATAATCCAATTTCCCTAAGTGCCAAGCGGTTTTTATTTTGTATACTATATCGGAGAATGTGAGATGCAAGCATTCTCCTAGATTCTAAATTATTTGTGGAAAACCTATATGATGATATCTGATTTCAAGTATACAAAGTGTTTTCGTCTCATAAGGTAAAAACTTGTTCCGTATTCACGGCGTGGTCTTATGAGATATTTTGATTTCTTTGAACTGTTTTTAATCTGTTTACTCATACCAGTCCCCTGACTGACCCGGAGTTTATTTTTCTATGTTTTCCCTTAAACTCTTGGGTATTCATAACGCTTGTTATAAATAGACAAGTGAATCCGGATATGATGAAACCTGTAAAGCTGGAATGAAGATTTGTTGTGTGTTGGTCCATCTATCTACTGTATAATTAAGTCTGTCGGTTGATCGTCTATGATATGTATAATTACTGATGGGTTGTATCACTAGTCTATGATGCTCTGATGTAATATATTCCGCTGTGTAATGATATAAAGTATTATCTTTTGTGAAAATTCCGCTGTGAGATTCTGATGTTTTTTTTTGTGGTTTATCTTCTATCTATTCTTATTTCTCATTAATGGCACAACTTGCGATGTGTTCAAAAGTTGGGTCGTTACATTTACTCTGTTTTTATTTACATTTAAAATGTAAATAAAATGTGCTTTTTAAATTCACTTTAATTCATGCTTTATTTACACCAAATATAAATAGATATTCTTTTTCTATCTTTGGTTTATTTACACTAAATGTAATTAAATAATTAAATAATCTTTTTCTATCTTTTGATTTATTTACTCTAAATGTAAATAAATATTCTTTCTTACCATTTACTTATTTACCTAGATATAAATAAATGTTTTTCTACTTCTACTTTTTCTTATTTATTTACACTATCTGTAAATAAATGTTTTTACTTTTCTTTTATCTTATTTATTTACATATGAGTTATATTGGTAAGATAAAAATTAAATTTTTTAATGTAATTAGAATATGAATTGGTAACTGTAAAGACCCGCAAATTCCCGTCCTTTGAATCGACCATAAACCACACAGGTCTGACCCAAAAGGTGAAAATCTACGAATATTTTAACTTTGGGCATACAACACACCAGAACAAAAACACAGACTTTTATAACATCAATAATAAATGTTACATCGGAGTACAAAATATATCAAAGTACATCGATAAATAATACAGCGGAAGAAACATTTAAATTAAATTAAATACATTACAGCGGAACTAATCTCAGCGGAAGGCCATCAATATTTTGGACCCGGCTTCAGACTTCAATCCAGGATCCTGCTTAACTATATCTGCAAAAAGCTACTCGACTGCCCGTGTGGAAAAGGGCACCCGAGTTTGCAAAGTGAAACAAACTACAGGTCAGTCGTGGGACTGGTGTGAGAATTCTTAACTTAACTTATCTAATAAGTAGGCTAATCACAGGACCACGCCGCTAACGCAGAACGGGTTTACTCCATTGGATTGCTAGTGCATAATTAAAGTAAATCGTCAAATAACGTAATGTTTTTTTTTTTTGAAAAATGAAACCATTATAAGACCCAGGTCCCATCACACAATGCAACGCACACCAGAGGATAGGGTTTTACCTTATAATGGTCAAAAGATGCTTGATACGTGAAAACGATATTATTGTCAGTGTGTATAAATATATATATATATATTTAAAACATTCAAATATAATATCAATCCTAGACGGCATAGGTACCATATACTATGTCGCCCTACTAGTTCTACAATCAAAACCGCAAGGTCGTATTGGAGATTTGGATTCCATCATGAGTCGAGGCTAGGGGCAAGCTCCTCTCCGATTCGAGACACTCTAGCAAATACCTTAGGATCCCCCGCAGTGAACCCTTGGATCTTCAGGGCCGGTCCCTGCCTATCGGCAGTGGATTAGTTATGCCTGAACACACGCTTCCCGGTTCCTTTGACCCTATAGTATGACCACCAACGGCCTATAAAACACGAGGTACCTCAAAATCCATCATCCACATAAGTAAAATGTCAGCGCTGGTAGGTCCCAGACATCACTCTAGCTAGAAAGAAATGTGTGCACTCCCAGCAGTCCGTATCCCCTTTTTTTTTTTACTCATACCGGGGTGTGAGGCTCGCGAAGTCACGATATACACAAAGCTATGCCGTAATAGGCTATGCTTTGATCATTTCACAAGGCCCTGCTTTTCAACAAAAGCCTTGATCAATTTGCATCTTGGCGTGCCACATTGTCAGACCCTACCATATTATTGATCATCTACCCATATATATATAATCTCTAAGCTCATACGACTTAGAGAAGGGTGATAAGTAAAGAATAAATTCTTCACCACCAACAGAAATATATAATCGGTAGCGTTCAACAAATACAGTAGAAAGGAATACAATGTCAGACACGCAATCCATTTACAAGTCCACTCTGGGTCTGAGCGAAACAACGTGTCCGTCGATCTCCAAATGCGTTTGGACGATCATTACCGAATACCTTGCCTTGGAAGACCAATCCCAATTCAAGATACCAGTCATCATCATCCCAACGATGTGAAAACCTTCGGTCTTCAATCACCGTCTTCGTCTTCGACTCTTGATCGTCGTGATGATTATTCAGAATGGGTTAAACCCGGTCTTTCTGAATATCTCGCGTAATTTGGGATTAAAAAGCGAATATTGGAAAATCACACATTACGCCATATTCCAACTCCGAGTATTCTTTCAATAAGATATTCGTTTTAGAAGATTCTCATTAATTTTATCAAAGATAAATATTTAAAATAAAATCTATAAATCAATTTCTAAAAATATGGAATTCCACAGAAATCCAATCAATACATAATCGATATAAATTTCTGTATCAGACTAATAATATAAATGGAATAACGACAAAGCCTCTTAAATTCCATATATAATATCGGTCTTCTTTTACAGAAGCCCATTTCAATTATTACCCATAGAATTTCCACTTAATTCCTATTTAATATATTAAATTGGAAAAACTTGATTTTAGAAAATGCCTTTTTAAATCTATAAAATAGATTTATAAATTCCAAATAACAATTTCAATGTAAATTGGATTAAAGGACAAATGTCGTTTAAAACATCCGTCCACGATAAATCCACTTCACATCTCAATTTATTTCTTATCACAAAATATAATTGCAAATGCTAGTAATCTTTTAAAAACATATTTAAAATAATCATAAAAATATTCTTTATATAAAAGATTCTAAATGAGAAGTATTCTTTATTTTACAAGTCTTTATCTTCTACAAATATTCTTTGTTTAATATATAGTTGATTAAAAATATATTACGAAAAATATATGCACTTTATATAAAAAGGATTTCTAATATGAAAATAATCTTATTTAAAAGAACACTTGAATCGAAATGCGACTCAAACATTTACTATATAATTTGGATTATATGGATTTCACACACATCATATATATGACAATAACAGTATAATCATCAAGTCATCCATTACATCCAAAGTGTGATTTCCACTGTGTAAGCGTTAAAATTAAATAATAACGCTCATCACAGCCTGTCGATCTAACGATCAACATACAACTAAATATTGGGATTAGTGTATGTGAATTTTCATCCCAACACCCGTGTGGGGTTTTCAACCAATCAAGCAAATGATAAACTAATTTGTGCACTTGGGCGATGTGTGAAAATTACCGTCCCAATCACATACACAAGTCGAGTAACTTGTGAATGGCAGTGTAATACACAATATATAACACGACGATAAAAATGTCTCTTTTATTGCCTATAAGCGGCCAATAAAAATGTGATCTTTATTTCTATACTTTTTATTGTAATTTACATTTTTTTAACAAAATGTCCTTTTTATTCTAACTTACATTTTGAATGTAATTTTTCTTTTTATTGTTTATTTACATCAAAATGTAAATGTTCCCTTTTTCATTGTTTATTATTAACAACAAAAATCTCGTCTTCTATATTTATTCTTTTCAATGAAAGCAATTTTACATTAAATTGTAATTCTTTAATTTTATTCTTTTTATTGTCTCTAGAAAGACAATGAAATGTAACACAAAAATATATTCTTTTTATCGCATCTAAAATGATGATAAAAATGTAACATTATCATTGCTATTTTTATCGCATCAAAAATGCCAATAAAAATGAATCACTAACATTGTCTATTTTTATCGCACCAAAAATGTCGATAAAAATGACAACATTAACTATTCTATTTTCACCGCATTCAAAATGACGATAAAATATTCAACATTAACAATTCTATTTTTACCGCATTCAAAATGACGATAAAATATTATCATAAGAAATGAAAGCAAAATGTTCTTTTTATTACTAAAAGGAAAAACAACAAAAATGCTTCTTTTAATGCTAAAAAGAAACATGACATAAAAATGTTCTTTTAATGTTAAAAAGAAGAAGCGACAAAATGACCCTTTTCATGTTAAAAAGAAAAGGTGACAAAATATATTTTTTTATTCTAAAAAGAAAAAGCGACAAAAATTATCTTTTTATTCTAATGCAATATCTTTACAAAAGTGGTATTTTAATATCAATGCGAATTTTCAATTTCTTACTACATATAAAAATGTAAACTTTATTTTACATTGTATATATCATCCTAAATTACATATAAAAATGTAAGTTTTAATTTTATTTGCAAATCCCATTTCTAATTATATATAAAAATGTAATTTTTATTTCACATTGTAAATTCATGTCCCAACTACATAAAGAAATGTAATTGTTATAATGCAATACCAATTCATATTCTAATTACATTAAAAAATGTAATTTTTATCTTACCAATATAACTCATATATTGGTATTAATGTAATTGAAAAAAAAAAAGATAATATTTTTTTTATTGAAAAAAAAAGAAAGAAAGAAAAGAAGAAGGAAAATATCATATTTTTAAATGGAAATAAAAATATAAATTTTTACGGTGTAAATAGAAAGGTAATAAATTTTTACATTGTAAAATATTAAAAGGTGATATTTTACGACTAAATATTAAAAGACGATGTTTTTACATTAAAATATAAAAGTTGATATTTTTACACCGTAAAATATAAAGGTTGATATTTTTACATTATAAAAATAAAAAGTTGATAGCTTTACATTGTTAACATAAAAGTGAATATTTTTACATTGTAAGTAAAAGAATGAAATTTTATGATGTGAAATAAATTACGTTTTTATTATGTAATTTATGAATGAATTTACACCGTATGAAATAAATTACATTTTTTATGTAATTTATGAATGAATTTACTCCGCATAAATGAAATTTCATTTATTTTGTAATGTATATGAAATGAATGTATGAACTTGCTTTGTAAATTAAAAATTACATTTTTATAGGTAATTAAAATGTGAATTTACACTGTATGATAAAATTACATTTTTAGATGTAATTTAGATATGAATTTATGTCGTATGTTAGAAATTACATTTTTCTATGTAATTAAAATATGAATTCCCATCGCACGATGAAAATTACATTTTTCTATGTAACTTAAAATTGAACTTGTACCGCATGATAAGAATTACATTTTCCTATGTAATTTAGATGTGAATTAGAACGGTAAAATAAAAATGACTTTTTTTTTTCTATGTAATTTATATATGAGTTATATTGGTAAGATAAAAATTACATTTTTTAATGTAATTAGAATATGAATTGGTATTGCATTATAACAATTACATTTCTTTATGTAGTTGGGACATGAATTTACAACGTGAAATAAAAATTACATTTTTATATATAATTAGAATTGGGATTTGCAAATAAAATTAAAACTTACATTTTTATATGTAATTTAGGATGATATATACAATGTAAAATAAAGTTTACATTTTTATATGTAGTAAGAAATTGAAAATTCGCATTGATATTAAAATACCACTTTTGTAAAGATATTGCATTAGAATAAAAAGACAATTTTTGTCGCTTTTTCTTTTTAGAATAAAAAAAACATATTTTGTCACCTTTTCTTTTTAACATGAAAAGGGTCATTTTGTCGCTTCTTCTTTTTAACATTAAAAGAACATTTTTATGTCATGTTTCTTTTTAGCATTAAAAGAAGCATTTTTGTTGTTTTTCCTTTTAGTAATAAAAAGAACATTTTGCTTTCATTTCTTATGATAATATTTTATCGTCATTTTGAATGCGGTAAAAATAGAATTGTTAATGTTGAATATTTTATCGTCATTTTGAATGCGGTGAAAATAGAATAGTTAATGTTGTCATTTTTATCGACATTTTTGGTGCGATAAAAATAGACAATGTTAGTGATTCATTTTTATCGACATTTTTGGTGCGATAAAAATAGACAATTTTAGTGATTCATTTTTATCGGCATTTTTGATGCGATAAAAATAGCAATGATAATGTTACATTTTTATCATCATTTTAGATGCGATAAAAAGAATATATTTTTGTGTTACATTTCATTGTCTTTCTAAAGACAATAAAAAGAATAAAATTAAAGAATTACAATTTTATGTAAAATTGCTTTCATTGAAAAGAATAAATATAGAAGACGAGATTTTTGTTGTTAATAATAAACAATGAAAAAGGGAACATTTACATTTTGATGTAAATAAACAATAAAAAGAAAAATTACATTCAAAATGTAAGTTAGAATAAAAAGGACATTTTGTTAAAAAAATGTAAATTACAATAAAAAGTATAGAAATAAAGATCACATTTTTATTGGCCGCTTATAGGCAATAAAAGAGGCATTTTTATCGTCGTGTTATATATTGTGTATTACACTGCCATTTACAAGTTACCCGACTTGTGCATGTGATTGGGACGGTAATTTTCACACATCGCCCAAGTGCACAAATTAGTTTATCATTTGCTTGATTGGTTGAAAACCCCACACGGGTGTTGGGATGAAAATTCACATACACTAATCCCAATATTTAGTTGTATGTTGATCGTTAGATCGATAGGCTGTGATGAGCGTTATTATTTAATTTTAACGCTTACACAGTGGAAATCACACTTTGGATGTAATGGATGACTTGATTATTATACTGTTATTGTCATATATATGATGTGTGTGAAATCCATATAATCCAAATTATATAGTAAATGTTTGAGTCGCATTTCGATTCAAGTGTTCTTTTAAATAAGAATATTTTCACATTAGAAATCCTTTTTATATAAAGTGCATATATTTTTCGTAATATATTTTTAATCAACTATATATTAAACAAAGAATATTTGTAGAAGATAAAGACTTGTAAAATAAAGAATACTTCTCATTTAGAATCTTTTATATAAAGAATATTTTTATGATTATTTTAAATATGTTTTTAAAATATTACTAGCATTTGCAATTATATTTTGTGATAAGAAATAAATTGAGATTAGTTCCGCTGCAATGTATTTAATTTAATTTAAATGTTTCTTCCGCTGTATTATTTATCGATGTACTCTGATATATTTTGTACTCTGATGTAACAATTATTATTGATGTTATAAAAGTCTGTGTTTTTGTTCTGGTGTGTTGTATGACCAAAGTTAAAATATTCGTAGATTTTCACCTTTTGGGTCAGACCTGTGTGGTTTATGGTCGATTCAAAGGACGGGAATTTGCGGGTCTTTATAGTCGGATTTTGGGACATGAATTTACAATGTGAAATAAAAATTACATTTTTATATATAATTAGAAATGGGATTTGCAAATAAAATTAAAACTTACATTTTTATATGTAATTTAGGATGATATATACAATGTAAAATAAAGTTTACATTTTTATATGTAGTAAAAAATTGAAAATTCGCATTGATATACCCACAGGTCCCAGGATCGAAACCTAGCTCTGATACCAACTGTAAAGACCCGGAAATTCCCGCTCTTTGAATCGACCATAAACCACACAGGTCTGACCCAAAGGTTGGAAATCTTCGAATACTTTAACTTTGGGAATACAAAACATTAGAACAATAACAGCAGACTTTTATTACATTACATATAATGTTACATCAGAGTACAGAATATCAGAGTACATCGAAATTAAATTACAATGGAAGATAAATTACAACAGTTTTAATACATTAAATAAAATACAGTAAACAACGGTAGACTACTAAGCTCTGGACACAGCTTTAGGCTTCGATCCAGTATCCTGCTAAAAGAATAGATATCTGCAAAAAGCTACTCGACTGCCCTTGTGGAAAAGAGGGCACCCGAGTTTGCAAAGTGAAACAAACTACGAGTCAGTCATGGGACTGGTGTGAGAATTCTAAACTAATTTAATTAATAAGACAAATCCAAGGACCACGCCGCTAATGCGGAACGGGTTTTATTCCAATGGATTGCCGGTGCATAAATTAAAGTAAATCGTTAAACAACGCAATGCTTTTTGGAAAATGAAACCATTATAAGACCCAAGTCCCATCACACAATGCAACGCACACCAGAGGATAGTGTTTTACCTTATAATGGTCAAAAGATGATAAATACGTAAAACGATATTATTATTATTAGTGTATATATGTTTTAAATAAAAACATTTCAATCAAAAGTATCAATCCTAGACGGCATGGGTACCATATATCATGTCGCCAATACTAGTTCTACAATCAAAATCGCAAGGTCGTATTGGAAATTGGATTTCCATCATGAGTCGAGGCTAGGGGCAAGCTCCTCTCCGATACGAGACACTCTAGCAAATGCCTCAGGATCCCCCGCAGTGAACCCTTGGATCTTCAGGGCCGGTCCCCGCCTATGTGCAGTGGATTAGTTATGCCTGAACACACGCTTCCCGGTCCCTTTGGACCTATAATATGACCACCAACGGCCTATAAAACACGAGGTACCTCAAAATCCATCATCCACATAAGTAAAATGTCAGCGCTGGTAGGTCCCTGACATCACTCTAGCTAGAAAGAAACGTGTGCACTCCCTGCAGTCTGTATCCCGTTTTTGACTCATACCGGGGTGTGAGACTCGCGAAGTCACGCTATACACAAAGCTACGCCTAAACAGACCGTGCTTTGATCATCGACCACAAGGCCTGCTTTTCAACAAAAGCCTTGATTCATGCATCTTGGCATGCCACATTGTCAATCCATACCACACCATTGATTTCTACCAATATATAACCTCTAAGCTCGTACGTCTCAGAGAAGGGCGTTAACCACCAAACAGATATATATTAACAGAGATCAACGAATGTAGTATAAAGGACTACAACGTCAGACATACATTCCATTTATAAACTTATGCTCTGGGTCTGAGCGAAAGTCAAATCCGTACAAATCAACACTACATCCGAACGGCCACCACTGAACCCCTTTCAAGGTAGCTACTCCTCTCATGGGTCTCAGTAGCAACACATCCATTCGATGTGAAGATCGTCGGTCTTCAATCACCGTCTTCAACTCTTCGACTTATATCGTTGTATAATCATTTGAAATGAGATTGAACTCGGACTTTTCAAATGATTCTCGCATATATATATAACTTGAAATCATTTCATATCGTTATTGGTATTTAATAACGACCTATTTCTATTATTATTTAAATAAAAATAGTTTAAATTAATATAACGACGCTTCGGGTCAATAGGCGACCCTGGCGCTGTTTTCAACCAAATTTAATTTACGCATTTCTCGAAATCTAGCCATTGGATTTTAACAAAATTTATATCGTTGGAAAAATCTTCCCAAAGCGGTCCTAACGGTTCCAGTTTTGGGAAAATCCGACGGTCGGATCTTTCGGTATAACCGTTTAAAGTTACGATTGCCGATACGCGAACTGCCGCACTCGTTTCGTTTAATTTATAATTTATATATATATATATACATATATAATAAATATAAATCGTTTGGCGATTTCAACTATTATCATCTATTCCTTTATCGCATCTAAAATGACGATAAAAATATCACTTTTATTATCACTCGTTTTATTTTTCTATCTTTTCTGTTCTATTTACACTAACTGTAAATAAATTATACTTTATCTATTCTTTCATTTTATTTACACTATGTGTGAATAAATTGCATTCTTTTCCCTATTTATTTACCTAAATGTAAATAAATGTTTTTCTATTCTCTTTCTAATTTATTTACCTAAATGTAAATAAATATTTCTCTACTTCTTTTCTTATTTATTTATACTACTTGTAAATAAATGGCTTCAATTACTTTTTCTTATTAATTTACACTATTTTTAAATAAATGTTTTTAAATTCTTTTTCTTATTTATCTTAACATTTATCACTAAACTGTAATTTTAATTTATCTTAACACTTTATCACTAAAATGGTATTTTAATTTAGTCTTTTTATTTACATAGGGAAATGTAAACAAATTCTATTCACAAAATTGGTTCTTATTATTTACACAAGAAAATGTAAATAATCCTTATTCACATATTTTACGTTGAATCCTTGCTAACATTTTATCCTAACATAAATAGAATAATTTATGTTTAATCTTTCATAACCTTTCCTTTTAACATAAAAGAATGTTTTATGCTAAATCTTTTCTAACCTTTCTTTTAACAAAATGTGCACTTTGTTTTTCACTCTTTTCTATTTGACAAAATGTATATTTTGTTTAATCCCTTTTTAAATTAACAAAATGTGAAAATTCTGTTCTTTCTCTTTATATTAATAAAATTTGAAAATTTTGTTCTTTTATTTACATAAAAAAAATGTAAATAAAGCTTATCACTAAATTTTGTTCTTTCATTCTTTTTATTTACATAGGAAAATGTAAATAAAGGTGTTATTTTTATTCCATATTTTATTTGCACTAAAAATACAAATAAAACAAAATCTTTATTCTAATTTCATTTGCATCTCAAAATACAAATGAAAAATGAAATCTTATTCTTATAATCTTAATTACATAGGTATGTAATTTTATTTAATCTTTTATTTATCTAATGTAAATAAATGTCTTTTTTTTTCTATGTTTTATTTTATTTTTGACTTATTAAATAATAACCTTTATGTTATTATTTTCTTCAATTTTTAGTCCTTGTATGTTGTAGGAGTTACAATAGCATTTATACACTATTCAGAAAAATATGATACTAACTTAACAGCTGTATTCATTTATCGATTTTCCATATATGAAATTTATGTAACAAATGGACGGACATTCAAAGGAATTCATACGAATCATTTTTGATATGTTCAAGGAAAAGAAAATGACAATAACCTATTCATTATGTCAACTTAATCTATAAGTTTAGATTTCCAAGCAAATGTGCAATAGAATAAAACAAACTTATAAATATTTGATTTGCTTTAAATGATTTTATAGGCATTAAATCATATAAATGATTTATTACTTATTTTGGTTCCCTCTAATTTCTTCGTTTGAAAAGACAATTTGTATACATAAGTCTTTCATTGATTAACCTATTATTTTGTTTATTAATGAAAAAATCGTTTTCATTCATGATAGGTTTATTATCGAGATTGATTTAACATAAGGAAACAAGGAGAATTCATGAAAAAAAACAAAAATGCAACCTTTGTAATTAAGATAGAAATGTATATTTGATTCCATTTTGTTTGTCTAAATATTGAATTTTCATTCGCAGAATGTTAAAAAGAAAGGTATTATTAATTTCCATATATGTTATTAATTTATACAAAGTCACTTAATGGAAATTAATAGCATGCAACATTTCTAATGTAATTAAAAATATGAATTATATTATGTAAATAGAATATGAATTGGTATTTAATTTTAATGTAATTAGAATATGAATTGGTATTGCATTATAACAATTACATTTCTTTATGTAGTTGGGACATGAATTTACAATGTGAAATAAAAATTACATTTTTTATATATAATTAGAAATGGGATTTGCAAATAAAATTAAAACTTACATTTTTATATGTAATTTAGGATGATATATACAATGTAAAATAAAGTTTACATTTTTATATGTAGTAAGAAATTGAAAATTCGCATTGATATTAAAATACCACTTTTGTAAAGATATTGCATTAGAATAAAAAGATAATTTTTGTCGCTTTTTCTTTTTAGAATAAAAAAACATATTTTGTCACCTTTTCTTTTTAACATGAAAAGGGTCATTTTGTCGCTTCTTCTTTTTAACATTAAAAGAACATTTTTATGTCATGTTTCTTTTTAGCATTAAAAGAAGCATTTTTGTTGTTTTTCCTTTTAGTAATAAAAAGAACATTTTGCTTTCATTTCTTATGATAATATTTTATCGTCATTTTGAATGCGGTAAAAATAGAATTGTTAATGTTGAATATTTTATCGTCATTTTGAATGCGGTGAAAATATAATAGTTAATGTTGTCATTTTTATCGACATTTTTGGTGCGATAAAAATAGACAATGTTAGTGATTCATTTTTATCGGAATTTTTGTAAATTCAATATCAGAAATTGCGATGACATGAAATTTTCATTTTTTTTTAAAAAGCATTGCATGGTTTAACGATTTACTTTAATTATGCACTGGCAATCCAATGGAGTAAACCCGTTCCGCGTCAGCGGCGTGGTCATGTGATTAGCCTACTATATAGATAAGTTAAGTTAAGAATTCTCACACCAGTCCCACGATTGACCTATAGTTAATTTCACTTTGCAAACTCGGGTGCCCTCTTTCCACATGGGCAGTCGAGTAGCTTTTTGCAGATATAGTTAAGCAGGATCCTGGATTGAAGTCCGAACTGAGTCCAGAATATTGATGGCCTTCCGCTGGGATTAGTTCCACTGCAATGTATTTAATTTATTGTAAATGTATCTTCCGCTGTATTATTTATTGATGTACTCTGATATATTATGTACTCTGATGTAACATTTATTATTGATGTTATAAAAGTCTGTGTTTTTGTTCTGATGTGTTGTATGCCCAAAGTTAACGTACGCGGGTTTTGAACGGTCTTGATCGATCTTGCGATCAATTGGGGTCGGGCGAAATTCGGGTCGTTACAGCTGGTATCAGAGCTTTGGTTAGCTCAAATCTTTGGGGTACAACTCATTAGAACTAAACAAAAGACTCATCAGAGATTGGATTAGTAATATCCAATAAGAATACTCATTAGAGATAGGATCAGCAGTATCCTAGAATGAGAAAACTCATTAGAGATAGGGTTAGTAATGCCCTAGAATGAGTTGGGAGTAGCAAGCCTATAATATACGTATTTGTGATTAATTATACCCTATTTTGGAAAATACGATTTTGAATATATAAAAAGTTATATATTTGAAAGTCGGTCAACTAATGAAATTATTTAAACCAATGGAGAAAATGTATATATACATTAGTTAGTTAATTAACCAACTTTTAGCTTCATTCCTTTTCGAGGACGAAAAGTTTTTAAGTGGGGGAGACTGTAACAACCCTGAATTTTGGGGCCAATTTAAAATTTATTTTAAGTGATTTTAATGAGTTTTGATATTTAAAATAATCTATTTTAAATAATAATGATCACAAATTTGGTTCAAATCGAAGTTAGAATGAATAATTTAATTTTAAAAAGAGTTAGAAATAACACGGTAGTTTGAAAAGTCAAACTTGAACTTTGACTGACCATACAGGATGCAAAATTTAACGGATTTTAGTGAAACCAAAAATATTAGAATCTATTAAAAAATATATTTCCAACGAATCCGAAAAATCGAAATTTCATTGCGGAAATCAAAAGTTATGGCCAATTCAATTTTAGAAGGTCGCTATGAAATTTGTAAAGGTCAAAAATGCTACTTTTTGCATATAAAGGAATTTCGACTTGAAACCACTTCCATTGAGTTCAAAATGATGTTTCTGCATTGAGAAAGTATAAACACTTATATATTTCGAGTTTCCGAAATTATTGATTTAAAAATGTATTTTTAATATTAAATATATACGCCTTAAAAATGGAAATTTTGCAAACGACCTCCGTTTTTGACGAGACCACTTTTTTTTGGATCCGGAATATTAAATTATTACTAGATTCCAAAATTCGTAATTTTTGGAGTCAGTATGTGGTCGTTATTAATTTTACAGTGAAAAACGGTCAATTTTCAGACATTAAAAATTCATAATTTATTCATACGGACTCGGAATTTAACGAAACCAGTTTCTTTGAATCCGTAATGTCAAGAAATATTTATGTTTCAATTTTCATAAAAATTGGAATTCGTAGGTGTTAACACGAATTTTTAGAATATGAAAATGGGTGCAAATTGTATAAATAAATACATAAAAGGGTAATTGGGCCTAATAACATTCTTAACCCCATATAAAATATCTTTTCCTCAGCCATTAGCTGAATCATAACCCTAAACCTACCAGCCACCTTCTCCTTCTTCATTTTCATGGCCTCCACTCTAAATAATTCTTTGCAAATAAGCCCCTGAAAACAAAACAATTTATAACTCTCAATCCAAACCAAATCAGAGCAAACCCTTTCTGGGTTTTGTTCATCTTCTTATTCTCTATCTACCACGAAAAATTCAAGACCTATCGTCGCACGGGTTCGCCGGAATCTCAATCTAAAGGCAGCAGCCATATTTTCGTTTTTTGGCTATTGCGGGGCCCACGAAGAGAGTTAGGTCGAGCGACTTCAGGCAGAGGTAGAGGGGAACCATACGGTTCTTTTGGCGGTGGTGGCATGGTCTCAGGTGGTCGGAGTTGGCCGGAATGTCAATTTTATTGGAGGGGTGCTGAAAACAGGACAGTCGCAAAGATGAGCAATTTCCCGCCAATCCGTGCATTTTCAGGCGAAGTGACAAACAGAGAAGTTGTTCGGGAGGTCGAGGCCAAGCTACTGTACAAATTTGGGGGCATTTAGAGCAACGAGGCGGCCGCAACACCAAGATGAACGGAAACTGTACTTTTCAGTTCATCTGCAGATCGTGGGCCCCACGTGGCGAACCGGAGGGGGGGATCACCAGCCGTGGAAAGAGGGGGAGAATCCTGAGAGAATGGCACTGGTTTCGTGCAATTCCGACGTACGGTTTGGCCGTGGCGAGCATTTTAAATTCAGGGTGCTATTTGAAAAAAAAAAGGTTAGGGGCTTAAACGCGAAGCATTTATGTTCTATGTTCGTAATGCAATATCTTTTACATACGAGTTCTAAATTTGACGATTTCAGGTCTGCTGTGATCGTGGCGATGAGAGCTTCGCGTGGACACCAAATTTGTCCAATTTGGAGAAAATTGAAATTTTGGGTAATTTTTACAAATTTAAATATTATTTTAATCGATTTGTTAACTTCGCAAGTGCATAACTTTTTGTCACGTTATCGAAATTGCATGAAACTGAATCCGTTGAGATCGTTATGTCAAGAGCTTCGAGAGAGCAGTAATTTTGTCCAATTTGGAGCAAGTTGAAAATCTGGGTAATTTTCATAATTTAAATTAATTATTTAATTATTACAAACTTCGAAAATTCATATCTTTTCGATACGAACTCGAAATCGCACGAAACAGGATTTGCTGCGATCAGTAAGTCGAGAGCTACGCGTAGGACTAATTTCATCAAATTTGGAGCATGTTGAATTTTGGGCTAAAATTGGGCCCGAACCGTCATTTAAAGCCGGCAAAGGTGAGAATTTATTATTAATTAATTTAATTATTATTCTTTTGTTGTTTAATGTTGAAGGGTGAAAATGAATCGTTATGCGATAGATGTTAATCTATGTTGTGAATTCGAATTGTGTTTTGATGATGTGATATTTATCGTTTGTGATGGAATTGAAGATGAAACTTTAGGATGTTAATATAAAAAAAACAATCTTTTTATATTAAAAACAAAAAGATGAAATTTTGGCGATGTATATAAATAAAGACAATCTTTTTATATTGAAAACAAAAAGATGAAATTTTGACGATGAAAATAAAGAGATAATATTTTTACATTGTAAAATAGTAAAGTTGATATTTTTACTTTGTAAAATAGAAAAGATCATATTTTTACGTCGTAAAGTAGTAAATTTAATATATTATAAATATGAAAAGATGATATTGTTGCATTGTACATAAAAAGAAAATGTTTTTATATTGTATGAAATAAAGCATATTTTATTATGGAATTTATGAATGATTTTTCCATCGCATGCAATAAATAACATTTTTATATGTTAGTTATGAATGAATGTACACCGTATGAATAAAATTACATTTTTATATGTAATTAAAAATGTGAATTGACATTGCATGACAAAAGTTACATTTTTATATGAAATTTATATAGGAAATTTCACCGTATGACTAAATTACATTTTTCTGTGTAATTAAAATGTAAATTTACATTGCATGATGAAAATTACCTTTTTCTATATAGTTTATATATATATATAAATTAGAATGGCATGATGAAAATTACATTTTTTACATGTAATTAAAATGTTAATTTACACTGTATGCTAAAAATTACATTTTTCTATGTAATTTAGATATGAGTAATAACGGTAGAATGAAAATTACATTTTTACATGTAATTAAAATGTGAATTTACACTACATGACAAAAATTGCATTTTTAGATGTGATTCAAATATGAATTTATGTCGTGTGATAGAAATTACATTTTTTCTATGTAATTAAAATATGAATTTCCCTCGCATAATAAAAATGACATTTTTCTATGTAATTTAGATGTGAATTAGAATGGTAAATATAAGATTAAAAGAATGAATTGGACGATGGATTATAACTTACATTTTAATGTAAATATAAGATTAAAAGATTGAATTGAACGATGGATTATAACTTACATTTTAATGTAAAAGAATGATAAAATATTCATTTTGTCAAATAAAAAAAAAAGATGAAATATATTATAGTTTTAATGTTGCATAGTACTGCATATAAATAAAATACATTTATTTGTTAATGTCGTATGCGGCATGTGAAATATATTTGTAAGGTCATGAAATGTAGGGCATGTTAAAATCATACTTTTTGCATATGAAGTGTAGTAGTTTAAAAGTCATTCAAAAAAAAAAAAAAATCAAAAATGTTATTTTATTTGCATTCCCTTACGCAAATGTATTTAAGAAAAAAATCCTTTTATTTGCATTCCTATATGCAAATGCATGTAGAAATATAAATTGTTCTTTTATTTGCATTCCTCGATGCAAATGTACATAGGAAATAGAATGAACTTTTATTTACATTTTTATGAAATTGAATTAAAGTGAAAGTTACATTTTTCATGTGAATTATATTAGAAGATGAAAATTTTCATTTTCATGTATTTAAAAATTATATTTTTACAATGTGAATTAGATGTAGTATTTGCATTGTATTTAAAAATCATATTTTTACAATGTAAATTAGATGTAGTGTTTGCATTGTAATTAAAAATCATATTTTTACAATGTAAATAGGGAGTAGAGTTTGCATTGTAAAGTGAACTTGCAATTTGATATGTAAATTTAAAATAGGATTCACTGCAAAAATAAGTTACATTTTTATAATGTAACTAAGATGAGAATGTACATGGAAGTTGAAATCTACGTTTAAAAGTAGGATTTTGTATGTATCAAAATTTACATTTGTTTTACATATAAATAAAGAATATAGGAATTTGCATAGGAATTAAACTTACATTTTTATGTAAATAAAAAGGATGGAATTTACATTTTCAATGTAAGGAAAGAATGAATTTAGGATGCGGTAATATTATCTTCAGTTTCAAATGAATTAAAATTTAGTAAGTATCGGTAATTGTGTAGAGCGTTGTTTTAATCAAACGACGTTATTACGATTCAATGATTATATATATAAAATCAAAATTGGTTGAATGTAGCGCCATAGTCGTCATGGACTTAAGGTGTCGTTATATAAAAATTTAATTATTTTAAATAATTAAAATAGGAATGAAGCGTTAATAAAAAAAAATTATTAATGTGTAAGAAGGATTTTACATATATGTATATATACGAGGATTATTTGGAAAGCCCGAGTTTATCTCATTCCAAATAATTAAACGACGTTTAAAAATCCAAGATTGGAAGACAGCGATTGAAGACCGTCAAATCTCCACATCGAATGGACGATGATGACTGTTGCCTTAGAATGGTTCGCTACCATGATAAGGTAATAGTAGGAGTTGCCCGGACGCAGTGTTGATTTGTACGGGTTTGGCTTTCGCTCAGACCCAGAGCATAAGCTTATAAATGGATTGTGTGTCTGGCATCGTACTCCATTATATATCATGTTATTAATCTTCTGTCGAATGTATGGATGTTTGGTGGCGGAGAATTTATTCTCTTGCTTAACACTCGTTTATATATTTCGGCAAAGGATTGGTAGTGTGATATGGGGTGACAATGTGACATGCTAAGATGCAAATTGATCAAGGCTTTTGTTGAAAAGCAGGGCCTTGTGGGATGATCAAAGCATAGCCTGTTTGGGCATAACTTTGTGTATAACGTGACTTCATGAGCCTCACACCCCGGTATGTGTCAAAAACGGGATTAGGACTGCAGGGAGTGCACACGTTTCTTTCTAGCTAGAGTGGTGTCAGTGACCTACCAGCCCTGACATTTTACTTATGTGGATGATGGATTTTGAGGCGCCTCGGATTTTTATAGGCCGATAGTGGTCATATTATAGGTTCAAAGGAACCGGGAAGCGTGTGTTCAGGCATAACTAATCCATACACATATGTGTGGACCGGCCCTGAAGATCTAAGGGTTCACTGCGGGGGATCCTGAGGCATTTGCTAGAGTGTCTCGAATCGGAGAGGAGCTTACCCCTAGCCTCGACTCATGATGGAAACCCAATTCCCAATACGCCCTTGCGGTTTTGATTGTAGAACTAGTACGGCGACATAGTATATGGTACCTTTGCCGTCTAGGATTGATATTATATTTGAATGTTATATATATATACACACACTAATAATAATATCGTTTTTACGTATCAAGCATCTTTTGAACATTATAAGGTAAAACCCTATCCTCTAATGTACGTTGCATTGTGTGATGGGACCTGGGTCTTATAATGGTTTCATTTTTTTTAAAAAAAAGCATTGCGTGGTTTAACGATTTACTTTAATTATGCACTGGCAATCCAATGGATTAAACACGTTCCGCGTTAGCGGCATGGTCCTGTGATTAGCCTACTTATTAGATAAGTTAAGTATAGAATTCTCACATCAGTCCCACGACTGACCTGTAGTTTGTTTCACTTCGCAAACTCGGGTGCCCTCTTTCCACATGGGCAGTCGAGTAGCTTTTTGCAGATATAGTTAAGCCGGATTCTGGATTGAAGTCTGAAGTTGGGCCCCGAATATTGATGGCCTTCCGCTGGGATTAGTTCCGCTGCAATGTATTTAATTTATTGTAAATGTATCTTCCGCTGTATTATTTATTGATGTACTCTGATGTAACATTTATTATTGATGTTATAAAAGTCTGTGTTTTTGTTCTGATGTGTTGTATGCCCAAAGTTAACGTACGCGAGTTTTGAACGGTCTTGATCGATCTTGCGATCGATTGGGGTCGGGCGAAATTCGGGTCGTTACAACGTATTTTATAAATCGTCTTAAATTCGTTTTCAAAACAATTTCAACTTCATATTCAATTTCAAATCAAAATTGAATATTCCATATCATCAACATATAAATGATAATATTTTCAAAATATTAGATTTTGAAATCAATTCCTTTTCGATATTCATTATAAAAATGAATAAAATCGATATAAATATCGTTCACGTCAAAATGGCGTTAATCTAATCGACACGGCTTTATATATTTAAATATATTCGTGACTATCCCGAATCGGACATCAAAATCAGATTTTGATTCTTTTCTGAATATTATTTGAAAATATTCGTTATTTTAAAATAATTTTTATTTTAAAATAATTTTTATTTTAAAATATCCGTTCTTTCTAAACTGGGATCAAACACAGTCAATTACCATATAATGTGATTATATGGATTTTCACACAACAATTGTGTATAACAACAATGAAAATAGCAATTCATCATCCAGAGTGCATTCTACATTGCATAAGCATCAAATATAAATATTTAACGCTTATAACAGCATGTCAAACAATCAATCAACATACAACTAATTATTAGGATTAGTGTATGTCCAATTTCATCCCAACACCCGTGTGGGGTTTTCAAACGAAAACACAGATTTATTTGTGCAGTTGGGCGATGTGCAAAAATTATCGTCCCAATCCATATCAGTCAAATGTGTGTACACAAACAAATCGTCTGATTTGTTTATAAATATTTATTTTATATACATGTTAAAAATTATATTTTTAAATATAAAATATTTATTCATTCCACATCGCATAATCAATTTTCACAACACATCAATCAAACAAACAAGTCATCCATGGTCTGTGGACGACGGGTGTCGGGTGCTGCTAAGCACCGTCTGCATCCTAGTATATATTTCAAACCAGAAAAATAAAATAAAAGTGAGGAGTTCTCACCTTGGGGATCCACTCCGTCGTTTCATTTTTTAATTTCTGAACCGTTTGGATTTGTTTGGAATTCCAATGCAGTCCTTACCACGCTGTTCATAATAAAAATTATATTTTTATTGCTTCATTCCAATAAATAAAAATCACATTTTTATTATTCAACTTCCTATATAAAAATCATATATTTTTACATCGCTACTTCATTATAAAAAAAAAAAAATTTTACATAATAAAAACAATATTTTTATATTGCTTTCAAAATAAAAATAAATTTTTTAATTCACTACATGTATATAAAAATCATATTTATTTCCATTTTCAAAGTCGTCTATATAAAAATTCTATTTTTACTTTGCTTCCTAGATAATAAAAATCACATTTTTACTACTCTACATAAATAAAAATCATATTTTTATATCTTCTAAATAACAAAAATTATATTTTTATTATTTCTATAATATAAAAATCATATCTTTATTTCAAATCTTCACACATAAAATCCGTATTTTATTCGCTATGATATTATAAAAATCACATTTTTACCACACTTTTACATATATGAAAATCATATTTTGCTACATATATAAAGATCAAATTTTTACTACCTATATAATATAAAAATCATATTTTTATCATCTATATAATATAAAAATCATATTTTTATCATCTATATAAATCACATCTTTGATTATATAAAACCAAACTTTTCCTATAAATAAAAAATCAATCCTTTTAATAAATAAAAATCAAATCTTTATAAATCAATTTTATATATAAACATCCTACCTTTTCACGATTAAAAATCTCATTTTTATCTAATTAAAAATCCTATTTTTATCCGATTAAATGAATCAAAATAAAATAAAAGCTCATCGGGCTGAAACGAAGGTGGGGATGTTGGCGCCGAGGAGGTCAGATGCTCGGAGAAGGTGGCACAGGTGCGGTGGCGTTCGATTTGGGGTTGGATGGGTTCGTGAACGGTGAAGGGGGGTTGCGGTTTTCTGGCCAGTGGTGGGAGGAGGAGTTATACGGGGAGTGGGTTGCGGTGTCCCCCCCTTAGGCGGCGGCGACGCTGAAACGACCGGGGGGGGGGGGGTGAGGGGGGCAACGACGGGTCTTTTTTTTTTTTGGTTTTGTTCAGAAGAGGAACGGGAGGGAGGAAGGTAAAGGGGGGAGAGAGAGTGAAGAGTTGACCATATTTATTAATATATTTTTATATTATTTTAAATCCCCAAAAAGTAATTATAAATTTCGATCTCCAAACGAGACTCACCGCCTGTCATCCATAACTAATTACCCCCATTCAAAACACAATGAGATATGTATTGTAAGCCTCAATCGTTACGATCAGTTTTTGTTAAAATCAAAATAAATATCTATATATTAAATTTGAAAGCACATTTCAATTTACCGAGGCCACATACGGGCTCTTAAAATTCCCAAAAAATATTTTCTAGCTTCGTATTGACAATACAGTCCTAACAAAACTAATTTCGTCAAATTCTGAGACTGTTTGAAAAAGGCCATTTTCTGGTCGATCGAAATTGACTTAAACTGTCAAAACACATTTTCCCTCGCCACGCTCACATATTGACTCAGAAAATTATGAATTTTGGAATCTGGTAATAATTTGACATCCCGGATCCAACAAAAGTGGTTTCATCGAAAACGAAGGTCGTTTGCAAAATTTTCACTTTTAAGGGCCAGAATTCCATAACGACTATTCTAAAATTTCAACTGGGCATAAATTTTTATCCCCACTCTGAAATTTCAATTTTTCGGATTCGTTGAAAAGATATTCTCAAATATATTTAAATATTTTTGGTTTCGCTAAAATCTGGTTTATTTTGAATCCTGTACATTCATTTGAAATTTGAAATCGAATTTTCAAACTACCGCGCCATTTTCAATTCCTTTTATAATTAAAAATAAATATTTATTTCCTAACGTCGATTCAAATAAATATATACGTCCTAATTCTATTCAAAATAATTTTCACATTGTTATTATTTAAAATATATCATTTTAAATAATCAAAATTCATTAAAATTGCCAAAATAAAAATTTTAAATTGGTTCGGATTTTCCGGGTTGTTACAGATCCCAAAAGTCATTGTTACACCGAACCATATTATGAAGAAGGACAGAAAACCGACAATCCTTGATGATTGTATTGAGGCCAGAAAGCCGACGATCTCTGAGGATCGTATTAATATCGGAATACCAACAATCTCCAATGACAATTTTAAGGCCAAAGATCCAAGAATGCTAGAAAACCAATTAACCATACTAGATCGAATTTAGAGGAAATCAAAAGGGTCGAGATCTCACCAAGTGTAACTACCTCAATTTTTAGAGTATTTTAATTAATGATTTAATTTAAAATTGTGGTTTATTTATTATATTTGTTTGAATTTTTACGCAAATAAATTTTATTTTGATTATTTAAAACTAAATTTTTTTGGGTTTTATAAAACAAGTGAATTTTATTTTTGATATGAATACAATTTAATAATACAATTCAATATTTGCTATTTTAGAATCTTATTATGGTAAATTTTAATCGAGTTATTCATTTGCATTCACTCTTGAATTTTTATATAAATATTTAATTCGTATAATTATACCCTCCGCTTTCAATATGGGATTATATCTTTAATTTAATTTCAATTCGTATTGATTTTTGTTGATGTAAATATTGCATTTTGTATTTGTAGTTGTTGATGTAAATACAACAAAATTATAATTGTTCTTTATTTTAATTTCAATTCGTATTTATTGGTGTTAACGTAAATATAGCAAAATTTTAATTGTCAGATTCTTTTTCTTTGATATCGTTTATTTTATATTTGATTTGCAAAATAGTTGTTAATTTTATATTGCCAAAAAACTGTTGGTTCCTTTGTATTTAATATTTATATTTTTCTTTTTGTAATCAATGTTTACCATTTAAAGTTAACGTCCGTTTATTAGTATATTTCTTCCCTTGCATGTTTATTTTTTCAAAAAGTTAACTATTCATCTCCTTTTATTATTTGGTTTAATTTTCCCAAATTTTGCGAAATTATATTTAATTTGCAGATGAAATCATTTATTTCCATTTTGATTTATATTTCATTTGGTTTCCATTCTTAGCTACGTCCGTTTGTTTAGAATTTTGAAACTATACGTCAATTTCAAAAGGCTGTTCGATTTTCAGTTCATGGCTTCGGTGACATAAAAGGAAAAATAATTAATGTGTTCGCCCTAGGAATTAAATTGACCCATATACCCGTAGTTTTCTCCTTCCATCCCATTTCTTTTTTTCACTAGTCACATTATTCCCTTTTCCGTCTTTCCTCTTAGCAGCTCATCTTCCTTCCCACACCTTTAATAACGACCCGGAAATTCCGAACCAATTTAAAAAATTTATTTTAAATAATTTGGTGGAAAAATGTGGCAGAAATTAAAATTTTCATTTTTAAATAATATTAAAGCCAGTGAAAATAGTCAATTTTCAAACGATCTCTGTTTTCGACGAAAGCACCTTTGTTGGAACCGGAATGTCATATTATTGCTAGGTTTCAATTTTTAGAATTTTTCGAGTTAGTATGTGAGCAAATTAAATTTATAAAGGATTTAATTATTAATTTAAATAATTCAGGCCACAGACAGCCGTTTGGGCTGACGGGACTTGGTCCGTTGGGTCCGGAACATGGGCTATTGGCTGGGGTCACTTTCTGCTGGACTGGTTGAAAAGATTTGGATTTATTTGTAAAAATACATTGAAATTATTATATAAATTAGAAAATTTAAAACCCTAAAAAGCCAAACATTGTTCACCATCGTTTGAAACAGCTGCCACCTTAAAATCAATGGGCTGAACCCGTCGAAACTTCCTCCACAAATTCCCATCGATCCACTCAGTAAAATCAACCCTTCCTCTTGATAATCTCGTAGAGCTATCTCTGCTCTTCAATTTGGTACGAGTTTGATCGGACCTTGTAGCCTGTGGTGGCCGAACCACCGCATGCAAATTCCGCCGTTCATCTGCAAATCGCGCCCCTTGGTGGCGATCGCACGTGGCCGGAGTTGCACCCCTGTCGCGCGTCTCGAAGCTCGACGGAGTGGCTGCATCTGATCGGCTTCTCAAGCCTCGATCCGCGAGGAAACCTAAGCCCTAAGTTTGAACAATTTCTGGAAGTGTCGGCCTGTAAACAGGAGGAAGAAAGGTTATCTCTTTAATTAATTAATTAATTAATTTATATAAATACCGTCCATCTTAATTTAATCATAACTCTCTCATTCGAACTCGAAATTCGACGATTTCAGGACCGTTGGGATCGTAATTTAGAGGGCTATTTTTCGAGACTGAGAACAATTTTGAACAAGTCAGATTTTTGGTCAAATTCAAAGTGAATCTATTCAGAATTTAAAAAGTGTGAGAATTCTGATTTATTAAATTAATTATAATTATGAAATCACGATCTGTATGTTATTATTTCTGATCTGCGATGTTGTGATTGTTGTATGGCTGTTAAGATGTGTTGTGATGTCATGATATAGCCATGTTAGTTTGGATCTATAAATTTTGATGTAATCTCTATATAGTTCTCATCTTTATTATTTTATTTTTATTTTATTTTATTTCTTTCTGGAAATGAAAATTTGAATTTTTATTCTGGTTTATTAAATAAAGTTTGAAATTTTATTTTGTTTTGCAAAAAAAAAGAAAGTTAGAATATTTTGAAAATAAAATGAAAAGGTTGGATTTACATTTTGATTTACAAAATAAAAGGAAAAGTGAATCTTTATTTTGATTAACAAAATTAAAGTTGAATCTTTATTTTGTTTTATGGTTTGTAAAATAAGGAAAGTTTAAATCTTTATTTTTGATTCACAACATAAAAGGAAAAGTAGAATTTTTATTAACAAAAAAAAAGGTAAATCTTTACTTTTGATTCACAAAATAAATGAAAGTTTAATTTTTTTTTGATTTGCAAAATAAACAAAAAGGGTGAATCTTTATTTTGTTTTATAATCCATAAAATAAAGAAAGTTTAAATCTTTTAAATTTTAATTAAAAGGTAAATAAAGATTAGATATTTTATTTTGATTTACAAAATAAAATAACGATGAGACCTTTGTTTTGATTCATGAGAATTATATGCCAAATCATATGTTGTTGATGTGCGTGTTGGCATGAAACCTGACACCGAATTATAGTTTTCCATCGTTGTGTTGACAAGAAAACTTAAACACTAAAGTACATGTAGGTTGACACCAAAATTTAGATTGAGATATCGTATTTAACATATACTTAACACCAAAAACTTAGAAATAAAAGTTCACCTTTTTATTTGCATTTTACAATGCAAATATTACATAGACAAATAAGTTCAAGTTCATTTTTTTTCTTGTTGTTGTGTTCACAACACAAATATAACCCAAAATAAGAAGAGTAGTAAAAGAATCATATTTTATTAATAAATATGATCAACATTTAAAAACATATCTTTGATGTAATATTATAAAATTTACATTTTTCCAATGTAAAGATAAAGAAATAGAAAATTTGCATTAAAAATGAATTAGAGAAAAAGTACATTTTTATGTTATAAAAATGAATTAGAGAAAAAGTACATTTTTATGTTACAAAAATGAATTAGAGAAAAAGTACATTTTTTATGTTATAAAAATGAATTAGAGAAAAAGTACATTTATGTTATAAAAATGAATTAGAGAAAAAGTACATTTATGTTATAAAAATGAATTAGAGAAAAAGTACATTTTTTACGTTATAAAAATGAATTAGAGAAAAAGTACATTTTTTACGTTATAAAAATGAATTAGAGAAAAAGTACATTTTTTATGTTATAAAAATGAATTAGAGAAGAAGTACAATTTTTATGTTATAAAAATGAATTAGAGAAAAAAGTACATTTTTATGTTATAAAAATGAATTAGAGAAAAAGTACATTTTTATGTTATAAAAATGAATTAGAGAAAAAGTACATTTTTATGTATTAAAAATGAATTAGACAAAGGGGACATTTATTTGAATTTGGTGTAAATAAACAAGAAAAGAGAAAACTAAAAAGGAAATAAAAAGAATTTACTTTATTTACATTTTCTTATGTAAATAGAAAGAGCAAGTTTTGCGATGACTTTTTATTTACAATTTCTTATGTAAATAAAAAGAACATATTTATAGTGGAAGCACTTATTTACATTTCAGGAAAAAATTGTGAAGGACAAAAAGACCAAAAAAATTATCCATTTGCACTTAAACTTGTGAAGGACAAAAAGACCAAAAAAATTATCCAAAAGGACAAGGGGTAAAAAACTTGCTCAAAAGGACAAGTTTTAGTGCAAAGTGGAAAAACATGGGACCCCCTGAATTCCACCATTTTCACTAAAACTTGTCCTTTTGGACAAGTTTTTGGGCTCTTGTCCTTTTGGGCAAGTTTTTGGGTGAGTTTGTCCTTGTGGGAAAAATTCCTGATATTAAAATGTATAAGAATGGGATTGGAATTGATTAATAAACGAAATTTAATCGTTTATATTTAAATTTTACTAAAACAAACTTACCATAGCGCTATAGTTCGTAATTTGACGTTTCGAACTTCAATCTAGTATATAGAACTCGATATAAGTCGGAATTCGTTGAAACAAGAATTTTTGTCTGATGAAAGAGAAATTCTGGATTTCGTCTTATAGATTTAGGGTTAGGTCAAAATAAAATTTTCAGAAAAACAATGCTATAAACATATATAAACCGTAATGGTTTATTTAATTAAATGAATGGATTTTAGGAAATAAAAAATTGGATTACCATTGGAAAAATCCAGACTTGAGTTATAAAATAAACATGAACGCAAATGAGTGTATGAATTGGTTTATGTGAGTAAATGGAAATGTTTTCCGATGTTAAAAAGAGATACTTTCTAGAAAATAGAAAATAAATAGTTATGACAGATAGAAATGATTTCCAAAAAATGTGAGAGTCCAAACGGGGTTTGAAATATATATGGGGAATGATATGAAATTGGGGAATGAATAAATTAATAAGAAATTAATTTAAAAAGGCTTAGTATTGCTTGATGTTTAATCAGTAGAATTTCCATTTTGAAATACGATCGTTGATTTTGTGGAAGTTTTCCTTTGATAGTTAAATAACCAACTATCAAAATTTTTGGACCATTTTTGTTGTCAAGATGGAGAGACTGGAATCGGATTTATTGTCTGAAAACCACTCTATTATTAGCATAAACATTGCGAATCACATATGTTGAAGACATATTTTTTGCAATGGCTATTTTGTTAATCCTAGGTAGAAATTACCTAAGATGGATTGGTGGGATGATTTCTTTGATTTGTCCAGTCCCAAGACAACTTGTATGGATGAATATCTAACAAAATATGCCTAACAGATCATCTACATTCATCTCTTCAAACGTTTCTACATTGGTGGCAAAGGAATTCGTTTCTCCTTGCTTTATTCCAGTGATATTTTTATGGAAATCAATAAATGATTTTGGCAAGTTTGACGATGTGGCATTCAAAGTAAATGAAGATGTGGCATGTCAAAAAGTTAAGCGTGGCCTCAAGCCTCACAGTTGAAAAATGCTATAAAATAGGATAGGTCGCATGACGAAGTGGGTCGCCCCCAATTAAGGTGTATTGTCACCTGACTTAGAGAAATTTCATTTGATTCCTTGTTCTATCCCTTTTGTATGCTTTCGGTAATGGTTGCTGATCCCAACTGTTGGTGACAATACATTCGTAACACTCAAGAGTGAATTGAGCGGTCGATCATGTTTATCTTGGGTTGCAAGATGTTCTTGTTGAACCCTGTGAACTCCTCTATAGAAATACACTGTCGGAAGGTGGTCCAATACCATACCAGTTGGAATCCATACTCCAATAAGAGCCTGTGGTTTTAATTGTATACTATGTATGTTGAGCGTGAGATGCAAGCATTCTTTTAGATGGCTATTTATTTGATTTATACACTATTATAATATCAGAATAGTAATGGTTTCAAAGAATGTTTTAGGTTACTGTAAGGTAAAAACCATCTGTGTATATGTGTGGATTGGTCTTACGATTGTTCTTTCTTTCAAAAAGAATTTTAAAAGTTAAACCAGTGGTTGGGATTTTCTCACACCAATCCCATGACTGACCTAGAGTTTATTTTGTTTTGTTTTACCCAAAACTCTTTAGTGCTGAAATTTGTATGGACAATCATGTAGTTCGGGATTTTACAGACACACTTGGAGGAGCTTTGAGTAGGAGGGTTCAGTGCTGGTTATCTAGTGTTATTTTCCGTTGTGTTGCATATGTAATGTAATCTGATAATGGTATGTTTATACAGTTAAAATTTTGTATTTCGAAAGTTGTTATATATATATGTGTGTGTGTGTGTATATATATATATATATATATATATATTATTTTACTCTGCTGCGATTGTAAGATTATGTATTGTTGATCAGTTCTATTTTTGATTTATTTTCTTCTATTCTAATTTTCTTTCTTTCTATTTCTCAACATCTAAATTCTTTCTATTAAAGTTTCGTATTTTCATGCAAATTGGGTTGGACGTGTGATGTATTTAGTTAGCTCAAATGGTACGGATTTGTGGGCCTTTACACTGCCTCCACACTGATTGGTAGATAGAATTTGTATCAGATCTTTGTTAATCTAATGCAAATTGGAGTAGTTTCTAGTTTGGAAAGAGTATGCTGCTGATGTTGGTGGAGCTAATCTTGCAGCACTAGATGGTAACAACTATACAAGCTTAGTTTGGATAATGCAATACTAAGAGTAAAGCCTTTTCATAGAACTAAAAATGCAACTGAAGTAGATAATTGGTTGTTGCACTATAGAGGATCTTCGGTGTTTTGTCATAACAAATGAATAGAAGAGAAAGTTAACTTCTAAGCTGCTATGAGGTACGACTTTGTGCTGCTGGAACGGGGTGACTGTAGGAGTTCTAGAGGAAGAGTTGAATAGATAGAATTTCAAAGTAGATTTGAAGAAAGATTTTTATTTGATATTTCCAATCCATTATTCTCAGGAAGGTTGTTGATTTAGCCGATTGAGAGATGTAAGTGACTGAGGGTGATATGAAGTTTGATGAGCTTCCTGAGTATAGGTATGCTAAAATTGATATAGTGATTAAGAGGAATGAGAATTTCATCCAAGGATTGAAGCTAGAGATTGCTATGAGGATTATGACACATCTTAGTAACCTTATAATATTGTAAGGGAGATGGATATTTAGAACGAGGAAATGCTTTCTACTTTTGAATGTAAGAATCTAATGAAAACCCAAGTTTTTAGGGCAAGAGAGGAAGCATTTTAAGGGAAAAAGAGCTCAGAAGGGAGGAAAGGAAATGAAACGAAAAGATGATATAGTCTTCTAAAATATGACAAGAAGGGACACAATGCTAATGAATGTCAATCAAGTAGTAGCAAAGTTTTTGTAAGAAAGCATGATGTAAGATGTATCGTCAACTACAACCAGGTAGGATAATATAAGAATAAATGTCCAAACGCTGCTAAAGGGGAAGTTCTTGCTTTGGAACCTTCATCTTATAGACCAACTGTAGATGAGAAAGGGAAATTTAATATGAAAGTTATGCTTTTGATTTGTAGCATACCAGTTAAATACTTTAATACGAACATATGACATTCATTTATCTCTCAATGTTTATCAATAAGTTATCTTTAGAACCATCTAACATTGTTACTTCAATTAAGGAGGCAAATCCTATAGGAGTTATGAAATTCTAGAAATAGGATGTGACCATCAAGAGTTTGAGCTGTTATGTCATGTTTTTACCTACAATTAGTATGTATTTAGTACCGTGGGCTTTGGGGTTATTTCTGGGATGGAGTGGTTAGATCATTAGGATGCTATGATACTTTTCTAGGATAGGAAAATATTATTGGGATGCAGTTGTTGTAGTAACTGAATCAAGTACTCAGTTGAGAATATGAGTCCATAAGTTAATGCTTTATAGGTGCAACTGCGTTGATTGATAGGATAAGCCATGTTCCTATTGTTAAAGTGTTTGTAGGTGCTTTTAATGGGTTGTAGATTTACAACTAAAGAGAGACACTGAGTTAAAAATAGACTTTGCACCTGGAGTTGAACGCATGGTCATCCCACGTAGCATGATGGCACCAACACAGATGAAGGAGTTAAAGGTGCAACTAGTTGACTTGATGTCTAAGAGCTTTATTATACCTTGTAGTTTTCCTTAAGATGTGACAGTGGTGTTCGTGAAGAAACTAAATGGATCATTGAGATTATTAATCGATTGTCATAAGATTAACAAGAAGATGGTGAAAATAGGAGCTCGTTATAGAGGATTGATGATATTTTTGATCAGTTGAGTGGAATCAAAGTAATTTCTCAATTGGATTATGCAACAGTGTTCCATTAATTGAGGGTACCATAAGTTAGTACTCCAAAATTTCAAACGGGGCATGGTTCGTACAAATGAATGTCGACGCTATTTGAATTGACTAATTTCTTTATAGACATAATGAATAGGATTTTCTAAGAGCACTTGGATATGTTCGTACTAGTATCCATTGATGATAATATATTTTAAAGATAATAAAGGCCATAAGATCTTCCTTAGAATTGTGCTTGAGATGTTGAGGCAACATTAAATGAAAACTAAGTTTGTAAAGTATCACTTGTGGAAGACGGAAGTGAAGTTCATTGTTCATGTCATCTCAGATGTAGGTTTGTTGGTTGATCCAGCTAAGAATGGAACTATAAATAATTGAAGGAGGCTAGAAAGTGTAACTGAGATAAGAAGTTTTCTTAGTTAACGTGGCTACTATGGAAGGTTTACTA
Organism: Allium sativum; assembly: GCA_030737875.1. NCBI lineage: Eukaryota > Viridiplantae > Streptophyta > Magnoliopsida > Asparagales > Amaryllidaceae > Allium > Allium sativum. Next base: position 738,475,315 of record CM060909.1, on the reverse strand, counting down.
ACGAATTCTTGTGGATAGTGACAACAAAGACTAGACTAACCAAAAACGATATGAAGTTTGATTGGTCAAGAAAGTGTGTGTATGCGTTGCATCTAGTAGGATTTATTGAGTGATGTGATTATGTTTGTAGTACCACATGAAAATCAAGATTTAGTGGTACACACTAAAGCTTGCGGAGTTGGACTAAGAACAATCCTTACGAAATAAGGAAAATTGATTGTGTACACTTTTAAATTGCTTAAACTGTATGAACTAAGGTATCCAAATAATGGATTTGGAGATAGTAGTAATTATTATTTTTTCTATAAATATATGAATAAATTACGTCTTGGGAGAGGGTTTCGAATAGTTTACGAATCATAAGTCTTTAAGGTATTTATTTTCTTAGAAAGAATTATGTATAAGACAATAAAGATGGATACAATTTTTAGTAGATTATGTCTTTGGTATAGAGTATATGTCAAGGAATCTATGAACTCTCATTGTGGGAATTATCATATGATGGAGTTATCTAAGTTCGAAGAATGGAAAGACGTTGAACACTGGCTGCTTATGATATGCTGTTAAGGTCAATGACCAATTCGAGCCAAAGTACTGCTATGTTTTCATGTCTTGAAGTTTAAATAGTTTTTATCAAATGGATTTCTTCTAAGCAGGAAGAGATCTAGTATTTTTTGAAAGGATTAAAAGGATCTAGTCAGAACCGAAATTGAAGACTTGATGAATTTCATTATTAACCATAAGGGATGGTTGAGGAAAAACCAAAAGTTGTTGTAACATATGTTGGAAACCTAAGGAGGGTGGCCTTATGATGCATCATAAATCTAAGTTCATGATTCATCTTGGAGGTACCAAGATGTACCAAGACAGAAATATGAGTTTTCTCAGGAAAGAACAAAAAAAATGGTAGGCTTTTGGAAAATGTAGTGTTCAAATTGTAAGCACATAATGGCCAAACGTTAGAAGCTAGGTTGATTGCTTCAACCTGTAACCTTTTAGTTTGTAGATGAAATTAAATATCCATGGACTTTATTTACAGGTTGCCAAGGTCAAGAAATGGAAATGATGGTATATAGGTAATTTTGAATATATTAACCAAGGGTGCTCTTTTAATTCTCGTTAGATCAACAAGGATGACACCTATGTAAGTTGAGTTGTAATAACGACCCAAAGTTTTGACTAAAATCATTTTAATTTTTATTTAAAATGTTTTGCTGAAGTTAAATGGAATTGGTGAGGTTTTTGGATTATGTACATATGGTTATGTGTGCACCTGTGTACCACAGGGACATGCACAAGGTAGAAACCATGTAACTCTAGAATAAATAACACCACTTATGTATATAAATAAATTTGTTTTTTATAGTAATTAAAAACCAAAATCATATGGTCTAATTGAATGCATAAAGGATGAAATAATGCATATGCGTGTATATGAAAAGGCAAGTGCACAAAGTTTATATATGTGTATAACTAGAATAGGAAAAGGAAGGCAGACTATCATACCCTATTTTGTCACCTTGTCATGGCTTGTTATGGAGGGAAAACGGTTTAAAAATATTTTCCTTATCTCTGAAAAAGTAATTCAGATTTTCCCAACAACTTTACACCCCAAGCACAATAATGAAAATATAACAAAATAATGTAAATAACGTTGACACAAATAGCCTGATTTGAGAAGGGGTAAAACTAACTTCGTGTAACTTGGAAAACCCTAGGAATTTGGATGATATAAATAAGGGCTTACAGGAAAAATTAAACTGCCTAGTGAAAGCAAGGGAAAATACGTAAAACTTATTTAAAAATAAAGAAGGAAAGCTTGGGAGTAAAGCAAGAGTTCTCTGGTTTTTCTTCGGTTTAGGAGAAGAAGATTTGGTGAGTAATCTCGCTCAAAATAACTGGCATAAAGTCCTAGAATTAAAGAGGCAGCCAATATTTTATATATTTAGTGTATTTTGAATTTAATTTCTCTGATCTTGTTATATGTCTATATGTGTTTATATATATTTGATTTCATTGAGAGATGGTTGATGTTAACGATATTTTTCGTCAACACCGGAGATGGGTCAACTAGGAAGGATCTAAAGGAGGAAATGGGCGATTTGGCTATTTACGGGTGAAATCGGTTTAATTCCCCGAATATTGAAATTTGGAAGGATGGTATCACTTAGGGATTAGCTAGATGGACCTAATTTCAGGGGATGGGATTCATTTTCCTATTCTGGAACATATTGAGATGGGAACTAATGCTTATTTGAAGAATGAATAATAGACTGCAACTACTATGATTAGAGAAATAATAGTACACACTTACAGAGCAGTTTTCATATAAGAAGATACCTTTTAATTGAACTTTCGTTGAGAGTACATAGATGCAATAGAGAGAATTCCTCAATTTAACTCAGTGTTCGGATTATTTTCCTTTTTGGGTACAAATGTAGAAAAAGAAAAAAAAACTCCCTTTCTAACGTGATCCCTGGGGACATATTTATAGTGGTTAAGAGCTCCCTCCGCTGATGACCTATTGGACCTATGGGGGTCTTTATTAACCGCTTTTTTCTAGGTTCCGGGTGTTTGCCTTTCGGTCGTCCTTGGAGTATCACTTATGGTCTTTGGGTGATGTTTGAGTCTTTGGTAATAGATCCTGAATGTCGGCTTCCGTACATAAGCTTTCGGATGTAGGCTTTCGACTTTATTGTGAATATTGAGAGGGGCTTGACCTCATGGTGTACGTTGATAACTGTCGGTTCGAAACCATTGCGGGTTTCGGCACTAGATAGCCTAGTACGAGTATCCTGTATCCCTGCTCGGGTCTCAGTTAGCCTTTCGGTGGGGCTTTTGCTGTAGTTTGGATTCCCGAAGGGTTAATGTCCTTCCTGTTATTTGTGAGTTCGGCCTTTCGGTATTCATGCAGTGGATGCTCCGAAAGTTAGCTTTGGATGGCCTTCGCGTTCTCTTAGTTTAGTGACTTTGATGCTTTCGTCTTCAGGTGTTTCAACATTTGGGCAGGTCATTAATGAAGATTCCTTTGGGCTTCGTCCGCTGGGTTTATTGCTTCTGGCTTACTTGGTTTCAGATTAGGTTAACTCTTTGTTACAGGGTCTTCTGTCAGATTGGGACTATCGGAGAGATCCTGCCAGACTGAACCTGGCAAATGAAGCCCGCCGGTTATATCTTGTAGCTTTTGTGACCCTTTCCCTTAGGAGGGTTTTGGTTGACATAGCCTTTCGAGTTATCCGATACCCCTTCACCGCCAGGTTACTTGATATTAATTTTGGTAGTAACATTTGCCCCCCTCCTTTAGTAAAGGGTTATTTTTGACTTTTCAAGTCAAACTCTTGGCTTATTTCGAAGTTTCATGCCAGAGATTTTTGGTCTTCCTCAATCAGAAATGTTGATTGGCTTCTATTTTTGCAGGCCAGATTGATCTTGGAATTTGAACATAAAACTTTCTTCCTCATCATTCCCGTCTTTCATCTACAAATCAAATCCTTAGGCAAGATTACTATTCTTAAGAAAAAAAAGATGCTCAAACTCTCTCTTTTGAAGGTACAAGCTTGATTACTTGTGAGTATTTTTACTTCCTATATGAATCACAATCCTAATTACATGTCCAAATTGACACGACAGGTTGTTAGGATTACGCTTTTCATAGAATAGGCTCAATTGTTAACCCTATTGTTGTAGCCAAGAATGATTCTAATCACTTTAGGGTTGGTTTGCCTAGGTTTCTAGGGCGATTTAGTTTGGCTTAGTCATATGTTAACTAAGGTACAAAAGGCATGAGTTTCCTCATATCCCTTACTTGAGCCTGATTCAGGTTTCTGCCTCTCTGACCTTCGTTAGTCAAGGCGTAATGGTACCCAATAATGTTTGATAATGCTAGTATTATGTGCATTTGTGTAAGAGATATGCATACTAATCGCATTGTTATGGAATGATGTTACCAGGTAGAATCATGACTCACAAAACCCCCACTAAGGAGAAAATCAAAGATTCCAAGGGCTCCCGTCCCAAAAAGGCATTCGCTCCTAAGCCATCCCTAAATGTATTTCAACAATCTGTGGATGCCATATTAGACAACTTTGGCATAGTGGGTACAGACGCTATGATAGCTGCTACTCCAAATTTCCTCAAGAATCCTCTAAAAGAGTATTTCTACCTTTCCCGCCCTTTCTGCACGAGCTCTTGGTTGACTTGAAAGTCGCTCCTATTCAGCTCTCGCCTAACACATACATGATCCTTTTGTGTTTAGTGGCTTTACCGCTTGCTTCGGGTCAGGGTTCTTTGAGCCCCAAGCTTATCCGTCACATGATCTAGTTCTCCAAGACTTCCAAATTGCCGATCTGGAGGGCTAACCCCGTAAAGAGGCTGATTAGCGATAACATTAGTAAAACTAGGTCGTGAGAGGATCAATACTTTCTTGTTCAATGTCCTACCCGGCATACCAGGATGACTAATTGACGACGGTAGGTCTCTTTCTTTCGAAAAGTAACTATCTTCTAGTTGTGATTTTTTTTTAACTTTCCCCAATCGCAGAACCCTCCTCCAAAGATGTGATCTTAACTCCATAGGAGGCTTTAGTGGTTGATGTTGTTTTCAATGCACCAATGGAGTACATGTGTAGGCCATTCCTCCTGACCATTGATAACCTTCGTGAATGTGGTTTTCTCCTTCCTGGACACAAGGTATTGGTTTAAACTCCTATCCAACTTTTTGGCCTAAGGGATTGTTGCCGAGTTCCAACTCGTTTATTGCAATCTGTCCTATCCATCCATGTGTTTTAGATGGGATTCATTCGTTCATTTCGGCGATATTTGTCATTCTTTCTCTTGTTTTCTGGTTGTTGCATTTTCTAATTCATCTTTTTTTTGTTTAGGACCTTCGGCTTCTCAAGATGCAATTGTCATTGCGGCTTATAGCCGGGCCAGTGTCCAGGCCATGAAGAGGCTTGCTCAACCCATCGTTGACCCCCATCGAAGAAGCCCAAGTGTGACGAGTTTGCTAGCTTTTCAAAAGATATTGTTGCTACTTTGAGGGCAAGGAGGAATTTCGATCCTTCTGCTATAACTGTCGATTAGGTGGTGGATATTGATGCTTCTCCAGACATCCCCCCGAAAGGTAAATCCACGAATGACCCTTCCCCTTTCGATGTTGTTGGTGAAGTAGATGAGGGAAGGCTCAATTTTTCGGCACTGTATTCCTCTCAACATGTTTCTCGTTCCGTACCTCCTTCGTGGGTCTTGGATTTTGATAAGCTTGTGGAATTGGCTCTTTCTTCCCCTGAAGTAGCGGATATTGCCTCAACTTCTGCCACCTTGAACTCGGCTGATTTCTGTAGACAAAAAATCAGGGATTTCCTCTTAGTATTACATGCACATACACCCCTCTCTCTCTTTTCGTTCTTTTTATTTTATCTTTAACTTATCCCTCTTCTTTAGATGATGAAAACTTGGTATGTCTCCCGGGGACTAGCTTCCACTTCAGCGACCGAAGCCAATACTTTAAGGGAAGAGAATAACTTACTGACGGATAAAGTGAATGCTTTGCAGTAGGAGAAGATGGAGAGGGATAATGAACGCGAGGAGTTGGCGGCCTCATTGGAGGAGATGAAGAAGGCTAACGAGGAGTTGACGAAGCAGGTAGAGGACCTTAAGGAAGAGAAAGCGGGATTGGTGATTGATTACTCTACCAAGATGGATAAGATAAATACCCGGCTTTCTACTGCGAAGAGAATTATTTACGAGGCCGATGATAGAATCTCAATGTTTTTGAACGTCCACCTCAACAATATTGCCATGGAGTATTACAAAGATGCCTTCATCCTTGCCTTTTCAGACAATTATGAAAGACTTTCAGAATTTAACTTTACTTCAATTGATCCCTATATTCGAGACAGAGTCCTAGAGAAGATCGAGCAGGTGAGATGAGAGCATAAGGTTCCCGCGGTGAACAAGATAGATCCCGCATCACTATTGTTTATTGATGAATTTGCTGAATATTATGAGGAATAAGGGAAGGAGAACAACACAACAGACAAAGTGGAAGAAGGTCATATGGATCAACTAGATGGGTCCAGAAAAGGCACTGGAGAATCTACTCTTGTATCACAGGAGCTGCCCTCTGAGGACGGAGGTTCTTTAGATTTCGTGAAGAAGAGGGCTCCGGGTTGGTCCGATGTTGATGTTGTACAGGTATGTCTCTCGCTCTCAAGGTGTTTTCCTTTCCCTTGAATTTCATTAATAATTAGGCTTCTCACAATACAGCAATTCTCCGCTTATCGGAAGAAATGAGTTGCAGTTATGTTTTTAGATTTCGTGCTTAGAAATCTAGGGGAAAAACCTCAAGAAGCCTAGCCTAGCGCAAAAAAATTTAATATAGGACTTTGAATGTTATTGTATTAAGCATACGTTTTATTTGGTTCTATGAATTGTGTTGATTTTGACATTTGGTGGTTTATGGTGTTGGTGAAATGCTAGTGTGGATGTGGCATCTATGGTGTATGTGACTTGATAAAAGTTATGTAATTGTTTTTCTTTCCTTGGGATGTGTGACGTAATTGGCACATACTTGATCTTGGTAATTTACATATTACAACACTTTTGTCTTGTATGTGGTTGTGAGGACTCATTCCAAACCCCCTCTTCACAACTTGGGGAGGAAAGTCCGAACGTCATTGGTTGTCGAGGTTTCTTTGATGGTGCTCCCCTGTCGGGTTATAAAAGGATGTATAACCTCCAGAAGGTGACAATTACAAACTTCAAGGAACAAGTGTCCTATCTGGAAAAGCGACTGAATGAAAAGGACGAAGCTACTCACAATTTACAACATAAGTTAGCGACAAGATTCTCCAGGAGCTCAGATGCGGTGGTTGGTAGATTACACCAATAAATCGATAAGTTACAGGATGAGTTGGAGAAAGCTAAAGAGAACTGCGGTTCTTTGGAATTTGATTTCCGAAACCCTAATTCATAATTAGAGATTTTTACTGTATGTTAAGGATGTGGAAATGTTATTTCTTAAAACGATGGCTATGTTTGTGTACTGGTTCACATCACGACCTCCGGTGGAACTATTAGTGCATCACGTGATTTTTATGATGTATCGCTTTTGTTAGAAACAATATTATTGTGTCCCAAGAGTATTGTAATGAATGATAATCTACTGGTGCTAAGCGTCGGTAAAATAAATTCTTTATGAAACAATTATCATTGAAACACTCCTAATGAAAGATCACTTTGAAAAAATAAAGGGATAGTCATTTATAGGGCGCTATTAGAAATGTTAGTAATCTTCCTCCCAATTGTTCTTTGAACCGGTGTTATGATGTGATGTCATGTTCAGAATTACATAAAAGACTGATATGTTGAGAAGAAAACCAACCAATGGACAAATAAGTTAAAGACACTTCCCTGAGTGGTTTATAAGCCCACCCTTAGTGGAAAACCTTGATCCCCCACTTGAATTTCTGAGAGGGGCAAGCGATTCCTTTTTGTTAAGATCAGGAATTAGGTTCCTCTTAAGTTAGGTGTAACCTTGGCATTTCTAACTCCGACGGCGATTTTCTTCAGGGCTGTCCCAGGTTTTGTATGTAAGACAACTAGTTTGCTTTAGGACTTTGTTGAGAAATCGACTCAACCCAGATTCGGGCATTAATATATAGAAGGCCGGAACCTCTTCTGGTATTTTGTGAAGAGCTGAATGGACCCAGATTTGGTATGAATATGTTAATGAACGAAACCCCTTTTGGTTTTTGTAAAGAGCTTAATGGACATAGATTTGGGTATAAATATGTAGATGAATAGAACCCCTTCTGGTTTTTGTGAAAAGCTGAATGAACCCAGATTCGGGTATTAGCATAGACGATCGGAATCTCATCCGGTATTGGTGGAGAGCCGAATCGACCCAGATTCGGGTATTAGCATAGAAGACCAGAACCTCTTACGGTATTGGTAGACAGCCGAATTGACCCAGATTTGGGTATTAGCATAGAAGACCGGAACCTCCTCCGGTATTGGTGGGGACCCGAATCGACCCAGATTCGGGTATTAGCATAGAAGACCGGAACCCCCTTCGATGTTTGTTATTTCGGTATCCCTTTGTTATTCAGTTGGCAAAGCAGAGGTTGTACGTGCTTATCGAGCCTCTTTTTAGGCTTTCGATGTCAAATCAAAGGATGTCCGTGCTTTGCTGGCCACTCTATATGCCTGTGCATCCGGAGCTCTTGGCTATCTTATCCACAAGTAGGGCCCAAGGACTTACCAGACCTCCCTCCAAGAGGCACCTTATGGTGACCGTTGTAGGCGATGATATGGTCTTAGAAACTTAGATAGTGACATTGTAGACACAGAAGTAAGGTTTACTCTTTTGACGCTCTATACAGACCATCGTAGGCTTGATAGAGGCATATACCCACCCCTCTCCGAGGGGTGCCCTATCCTGATCATTATAGACGATTATAGGGGTTTGCATTCCCTTCAGCAGGTAACGCGGAACATAAGTAGAGGTAGGACGTGCTCTTTTGTGAGTAGAGGAAGGACATGCTTAGTTCTAGCAGAGGCAAGGCATAGTCTTCTGCGAGCAGAGGCAGGGCATGCTAAATTTAGATGCACCACCACAACCATTCTTGGTGTGAAACGGCGGCTTATACTTTTGATTCTTTAACACTTCCCCCTATGCTTTGGGCATGGAGAAAGACTAACACACCATCCCCCTCCGGGGGATGCCTCGCCCTGGCCAATTTGGCGATGATGAGGGATTTAATCCATTTGTAATTAGACCCCTTTTGGGTTTTCCTTTTAAATTCTGAGAGATGAGTTCTCCGTACTGTGGGACATATTTATTAATCCTTTTCTAAGGGTTTTCCCGAATTCGTCTTGATTTTCGATAAACTCTCATAATTGGCCTTGGTTGACGAATCTAACGATGGTTTCCTCCAGAGTTCTGCAGTGATTAGTCTCGTGTTCATTCATCAAGTGGTAATGGCAGTAAGGTACTCCTATTTTCCTTTCACATTTGGGCCTCTTATTTGTGAACGGCCAATAATTGAGCTCGTGTTTGGTTAGGAAGTAAACGTTTTCCATCGAAGTAATAAGGCGGCATCCTTGGGGTATTTTCGGAGCACGTTCTTCCCTTTGCTGTTGTTATCCAGTCCTCCTGCGACTCAGCCTAGCTGTGGTGCCTATACCTTCATTCTTTCTTTCTTAAACACACTGGAATTGAGGTGATATCTCTTCAGACCATTTGTTGGCGAAGTGGTTGAAATCGTCCATTATTTCCCGCTTGAGTGTCGTTCGCTTAACTTTCCCATAAAGAGCATTCTTTAGGTGAAAGAGAACGCTAGTATCCCCTGATGTAGATCCACTTGGTGGGAGCGCTACGATTTTCTTGTGTGGTAGAGGCTACTATCCCCAATATCGCAAGCATGTAGCTTTATTTTTCTTTTCGGCTTTATCACCTGCAAGGCTTCTGCTCTTAACCTTCGTTCCTCCATCACCCTGGGGTTGGTGGTGTTTGATCCATCCGCTCAAGATCTTGAAAACCTTAGCCGATGTCTCATAACCATAATTTTGCTTCTTTAAAGCTGAGGCCAATACGGGATAGAACAGCTCAGGTAGATGTATGTGGCTGTTAACCACAAGCTCGGAGGTTCAGGCCCTCTTTCTAGTGCCAAAATGTTAAAGATATTTTTCGTCAACATCGGAGATGGGTCAACTGGGATGGATCTAAAGGAGGAAATAGGTGATTTGTCTATTTACAGGTGAAATCGGCTTACTTCCCCGAATATTGAAATCTAGAAGGATGGGATCGCTTAGGGATTACCGAGATGGATCTAATTTCAAGGGATGAGATTCATTTTCCTATTCAGGAACACATTGAGATGGGAACCCATGCTGATCTGAAGAATGAATAATAGACTGCAACTACTATGATTAGAGAAATAATAGTACACACTTACAGAGCGATTTTCATAGAAGAAGATACATTTTCATTTAACTTTCATTCAGAGTACATAGATGAGATCCCTTTTCATTGAACTTTCTTTGAGATTACATAGATGCAATATAGAGAATTCCTTAATTTAACTCAGCGTTATGTTTATTTTCCTTTTTGGTTACAAATGTAGAAAAAGAAAAAAAAATCTCCCTTTCAAACATGGCCCCTAGGGTCGTATTTATTGTGGTTCATAGAACCCTCTTTTGGAAGGCTATTGGGCCTGTGGGGGTCTTTGTTGACCGTATTTTTCCTAATTCCGGGCATTTGCCTTTCGGCCGTCCTTGGAGTATCAATTATGGTCTTCGGATGATGTTTGAGTCTTTGGTAACAGCTCCTGAATGTAGGATTTCGGACGTAAGCTTTTTGATGTAGGCTTTCAGCTTTATCGTGAATATTGAGAGGGTCTTGACCTAATGGTCTACATTGATAACTGCCAGTTCGAAACCACTGCGGGTATCGGTACTAGGTAGCCTAGTACGGGTAGCCGGTATCCCTGCTCAGATCTCAGTTAGCCATTCGGTGGGGCTATTGTGGTTATTTGGATTCCTGAAGGGTGGCTTTTGATGTCCTTCCTGTTATTTATGAGTTCGGCCTTTTGGTATTCGTGCAGTATATGCTCCGAAAGTTAGCTCTGGATGGCCTTCGTGTTCTATTGGTTTAGTGACTTTGATGCTTTCGTCTTCAGGTGTATCGGCATTTGGGCAGGTCATTACCGAAGATTTCTTCGGGCTTCGTCCGTCGGGATTATTGCTTCTGGCTTACTTAGTTTCAGATTAGGGTAACTCTTTGTTATAGGGTCTTCTGTTAGATAGGGACTGTCGGAGAGATCCTGCCGGATTGATCCTGGCGGATGAATCCCACCGGTTATATCTTGTAGCTTTCGCGATCCTTTCCCTTAGGAGGGTTTTGGTGGACGTAGCATTTTGGGTTATCCGATACCACTTCACCACCAGCTTACTTTGATGCTAATTTTGGTAGTAACAGTTGAGTTTCACAACATGGGTTTTGGTCTATTATTTGAATCTATTTAGTTTTATGATACTTTGAAAACCCCTTTTACGATACTTTGAAAACTCAAAAAATCTAGAGATATAAATGATACTGATCTATGGCAAACTCTCATGAAAAATACAAATGGACTGCAATATACTAATGTATCGGTACTGAAGCTCCATAAATGATTGATTTAGAGAGCAAAAGGATTTTCAATGTGTTGATCTCTAGTCAAAATGCAAAACTATGCCTCAGTTAGGTTTTAAAGTTCATTTGAAAACCAGTTTATGCATAGTGCCAAGTACCCTCAAAATATTCATAAAAGCCCTAGATTAATATCAGACAAATATATATATATATATATATATACATGTATAAGTAAAGATACTTAGACAAGGATTTTATCCCATTTAAACCTTAAAATAAATGGTTCCCTGGAATAATATAATGGATTGTTTATGTTTTTATTTCGATGTTTGATTTGCTTGTTTGGAAGGTTGCTATTATAAATGAAAATTCATGGCATTATGAAGTGGGATAAACTGGGTTAGTTTTCCATATGCAGGCAAATGGCCACTGGAAAATATAAGAGAACATTTAGTAATTTAACTAAGGCATTTTCTGGTCATGAAAGCTGTTGAATGGGTTGCACTTAATTTGCAAGTTTGATACATGGCCTAGTTTGGTCCTGAGATCTTTGTGTAGTGATATGAATTAGATCACTATAATGTGTTGTAGTGATTCACTTATACATATGAGACCAGGGTTTTAAACCAGTTGACAGGCTAGAAAATAAATACAAGGAACTTGAGTTTTCCTGGAAAACCTCGTAGGGCAAATAAAAAAGCATCAGGACTACAAATCGTAATATCATCAGGATGAATTCACCCTGTTATACACATATGAATGATTTATTTGTATGCATTTGTCTGAATACTGCTGGTAAATATTGCTCAAGTCAGTGGAATTGCAATTGCACAAGACTATTTATCAAATATAAAAGGAGTATGCCTTTTTTAATATTTCTTCATAAATTATATCTCGGTTTTATCATCATGTTTTGATTGAGATGCTCATACCAGACACATTAGTCTGACCTTGTTTGCTCATGGAAAATGGGGTGTCTCATTATATGATCAGGCAGTCTCCAATGCTTCTTCAGGTAATGATGGAGCTAATTAAGAACTGGGTTAGGAGGCTTGCTTGTTTTCATGGATGTTAGCATGCTTAAGTTTAGAAATAAAAGCTTCTGAATTTTTGTATCTGCATGAATCCTTGAGAAGTGCTTTATTAGTTAGTTATGTAAAGGGACAATGTTAAGTAGGATGATTAAAATTGAATGCAATGTGTTATGCAAATGACTGATTTGGATTTGTATTTTATACGAACATTTTGCAAATAGAAATAGGGAAAAATATAGGTTTTGAACTATTGAAATTTGCTAATATTATTTGTATTAGTCAATCTAGAGTCAATATACAAAAAAAAGTGTACATGTACAAGTTTTTTAAGCCTGATTGTTGATGCATTCTTTCATTTAAACTCAAATATAAAAGTGATGCACATATGCACACTTGGTTTAGTTCAGTCTAGAGGAAGACTAACCAAGAGAGCAATGTATACACATGTACCAAAGATCCTAGATAATAAACATGCACATATCACACTATGTATATACATAAGCAAACATGACTCTCTGATCGTATAGAATAACATGAGCCAATGATTCTATTTTCTTATATAATTCGTTATATTCTAATGAGGTCAATAAAACACACATTAGTCATAAAAGTATCATTTTTGTAGTCACAAGAGTGTCATTTTTATAAGTGTATCAGTTTTGTAGGCATAAGAATATCAATTTTGGGTTTGTGTACATCATTGATTCATATTGGGATCAATGGATCTCTTGTTTTCTTTCTACCCTGATTTAAATCAAGAGGGATATATATATATATCTTCATATATATATATATATATATATATATCAAAACTTTATTTTTACATGAACTGATATTTTTATATTGGCAAAACTTTAGGGTTCTGGACATTTTGATTGGATAAGAATGGCTCTGGCCTTTAACTTTGAAATTAGAAGATCAATAGTAAAAAAACACATACTAGAATTCGAATTAAAAGCAGGGTCACTCCATTTTGATATCAGAGCTATGTTAATTTAAAACATAGATAATATTTTATTATTAGGTTATAGAATAATTTACTTAAAATTTTATGATTGGTTGCATGTGTGTGCCTGATTACTACTTGTATACATATATAAGGGAATAATACCATGTATGAGTAGGAAATTAAGCTAACCCAAAACCCCTTTGCTTAAGATACATGGCAGGAAGGGGAAGAGAAGCACCTATGGTGAATATGCAAGAATTAGTGAATGCTCTGAGGTAAGGAATAGGGCACAGACCTGGGAATCCACATGAAGAGATCTCCAGATTACTAAAGACATACACCCATTTGGGAGGCAAAGGCTTTGAAGAGACTGAAAGTGTAATGGAAATCCAGGTTTGGCTTAGGGCCTTGGAGAGGATTTTTTGAGACATCCAATTAGATGATCAAAGGAAGAGGCAAGTAGATTCTAGACAGTTGAAAGGAGAAGCTTTGAGTTGGTGGGAGGTAGTCATAGTAGGAAGAGTTGAAAATGATATTACCTGGAACCAACTTAAGGAATTGATTAAAGCTAGATTTGTGCCTGCATATGCTAAGGCATCTTTGCCTGAAGAGTTTATAAGACTTAGACAAGGGAATTTGAGTGTCACTGAGTACACCCAATTTGAAGGATTAATAAAATATGGAGTTATCCTAATTACAGACGAAGCCTCTAAAAATAGCAGGTACATTAAAAGACTGAATCCAGGTTTGAGTAGAGCTATGTTACCCTATGTTGGTTAAACTTTTGATTAAGTCACAGCTTTGGCCTTAAACTTTGTGCAACATGAGAAAGAAAGGAAAAAATACAGGACTTTTAAGAGAAATAATAATTTAAAGGGAAAGGGAAAGTAACATCCATATGAAAAGAAATAGCTGGAAGTAAGAAAACCAGTGATGCCAAAACAGGTGAAAACAAGAAGAAAGTAGTGTGTCATCATTGCGTCAAAGAAGGACATATTAAACCAAAGTGTCTAGAATTGATGTGTGGAGCATTCAAGCGTTATATTTGTGGGAAGGAAGGCCATTTAAAAAGGAACTTCCCTGAGAATAAGTGGCAAAGTAAAGTGGCAACTCTAGAGACAAAAGGCAAATCCATAGTGAAATCTAATGCAGAAAACCTTGGATAAATGGAAGGTATATTATTTATTTTCCAAGTGCCTATATAAGTAGTATTTGATACAGGAGAAACACACTCTTTGATCACTCATGATATAGTTAAAGCATTGAAACTGAATTGCATTTTTCCAGAAAGGCATGTACTGGTCAGAAGCTCTTTAGGATGTTCTTATGTCTTGGATATGTTGTGTCTGGATGCAGAGTTAATTGTAGGTGAAAATGTTATCATTTCTAATCTATATGTTTTAAATTACCCAGATATAGGTATTATATTGGGTATGGATTGGTTAAAGCAACATAAGGCTATAATTAATTTAGAAACATCCACTATTTCATTCTAAAACAATAAGAAATAAAGGATCATGGTCCAATGTGAATCTGCCAAGGAAAGAAGGTTATTTCACTTATGTAGGTTAGGAAATGTAACTTCTGAATTTTCAATTGAACACATTACCGTAGTAGATGAATAGTTCGATGTTTTCGGGGAATTTAAAGGAATCCCATATAATAGGCCAGTGGAATTTCAAATTAATTTAATCCCAAAGGCATCTCCAGTGATTAAGAAGCCCACAAGGATAACGCCAAGTGAACTCATAGAAGTGAAGTAGAGGAATTAGAAGAGAAAGGTTTTATAAGACCAAGTAATTCTTATTGGGGTGCACCAATGGTTTTGGTGAAGAAGCAAGATGGTTCTTTAAGGTTGTGTATAGATTACAGGGAATTAAATAAATTAATAATAATGAACAAATACCCTTTGCCAAGAATTGATGATCTTTTTGATCAATTTACTGGATCGAAAGTATTTTCTAGACTTGATTTATTCTCTGGTTTTTACCAGATGAAAGTGGAAGAGTCTAGCATCAAATACACAACATTTAACGCCAAATATGGGTTATATGAGTTTTTAGTAATGCCTTTTGGACTGACTAATGCGCCATCTTATTTTGTTGACTTGATGAACAGGATATTCAGGGATTACTTAGATAAGTTTGTGTTAATTTTCATAGATGACATTCTGATTTATTCGAAAACAATGGAGGAACACAAAAATCATTTGCATTTAGTCTTGTGTAAATTAAGGCAAAACAATTTAAAACCAAAGTTTTCTAAATATATTTTTTGGATAAAGGAGGTAAACTTTCTTGGACATATAATCTCTACATAAGGAATTTTAGTAAATCCAAGTAAGGTGATAGCCATACAGACATGACAAAGACCCAAAACAGTGAGTGAAATGAGATCATTCATGGGGATGGCTGGGTACTATAGGAGATTCATTAAGGATTTTTCTAAAATACCAGCATCACTCACTAATTTAACCAGAAAGAATCAATCCTATATTTGGAATAAAAATGTGAAAAATTCTTTAAGTTGTTAAAAAGGCATTTGTGAATGCACCTGCCTTAAAAGTACCAGAAGGAAATCATGACTTAATAGTATATACAGATGCATGGGGTTTGGTTTAGGAGCAGTATTGATGCAACAAGGTCAAGTAGTGGCATATGCATCAAGGCAATTAAAATCACATGAAGTTAGATATGCAACACATGACTTGGAATTAGCAACAGTGGTATATGCTTTAAAGCTATGGACACATTATTTGTTAGGAACCAAATTTGATCTCTACACTGACCAAAAATCTTTGAAATACTTATTTTCACAAAAAGATTTAAATATGAGGCAACATAGACGGGCTGAGTTTTTAGCTGCTTATGATTTTCACATATTGTATCACAAGGAAAAGCAAACAAAGTAGCCGATGCCTTGAGTAGGCAGCATGCTAGAGTAAGTCTAATGATGATAGAAGAATTCAAGAATTTAATAATGCTCAATGATTTGGAGGTAAAAGAGAATAATGATGTGCACATGGAAGTGCAGGATGTACAAGAAAATATGGGGAGGTTAAGTATGGTAACCTTGCAATCTGATTTGATTATGAAAGTGGGAAATATGCAAAATCAGGATCCCGTTATTTTAGAAAAAAAAACCTTTCGGAAAAAGGGGAGGAAGTGAAAAATCTGCACATTAATGAGAGGGATATGTGAGGAATAAAAATAGAATTTGGATGCTTAAAGTTTCAGAATTAAAGGAGGAGATACTGAATGAATACCATAGAAGCAAGTACTCCATACATCCAGGGAATACCAAGATGTATCATAATCTTAAGAGGGATTATTGGCGGAAAGGAATAAGGGTGTTGTAGCTAAGTTTGTAGCTAAATGTATAATTTGCCAACAAATAAAGGCAGAGACACAAAAACCCTCAGGTTTACTTCAACCCTTAAGTATACCTCAGTGGAAATGGGAGGATATTTCCATGGATTTTGTAGATGGTCTACCAAGATCAAAAAGAGGAAATACTAGCATATGGGTAGTAGTTGATAAACTAACTAAAGTAGCACATTTCATTACAATAAAGTCAGATAGAAATGCACCAAAACTAGCTTAAATATTCGTAAAGGAAATAGTAAAATTTCATGGCATACCCAAGACTATTGTAAGTGATAGAGACACTATCTTCACATCTAAATTTTGGAAAAGTTTTCAGGAGGCCATGGGAAGTGAGTTATGCATGAGCACTGCTTACCATCCTCAATCAGATGGACAAACTAAGTAGGTAATAAAGTACTAGAGTATTTGTTGAGAGCCTGTATTTTAGATTTTGGGGGTAACTAGGACGATCACCTCCACTTAGCTGAATTTACTATAACAATAGTTATCAAAGCACTATAGAAATGGCACCATTTGAATCCTTATATGGCAGGCCATGTTTATCTCCTATATGTTGGGTTGACATGGGGGGAAAGAGCAATATTAGGACCAAACTATATAAAAGATACTACTGAAAAGGTTGCACTGATAAGAAAAAGGTTGGTAGTTGCAAAAGACAGACAAAAGAAATATGCAGATAGAAAGAGGAGGAAAGTTGAGTACTAGGTGGGGGACTTTGTCCTCATTAAAATTTCACCAATAAATAACGTGTTAAGGTTTGGAAGGCAAGGTAAGTTAACACCCAGGTACATAGGGCCTTATAAAATTCTGAAAAGAATTGGTTTCTTGGATTATAAGTTGGAGTTACCTAAAAATATGCAAGGAATACACAATGTTTTCATATACCACAAATAAGAAGGTGGTTTCATGATAAGCAAGATATTATGGAAGCACCATCACAGGTTTAGATAATTTCAGATTTAATTTATGAAAAAGAACCCATGGGAATTTTGGCCAAAGAAGTAAAGAAACTGATAAATAAAACCCTAAAGCTTGTGAAAGTGCAGTGGAGTATTGATCCAAATGATTACACATGGGAATTAGAAGACAAGGTTAGGATGAACTATCCTAGAATGTTTGCAAATTAAAAGTATTTTTATATATACATATGTAGCATGTTTTAACCATCACTTATAAGTATTTAGAAGATTGTTAAGTTTTAACTATTGTTTGACTGGATAGATGTGTGTATGGATTAGATTCCATGAATTGTTTGTTACATATACACAGATGTGAGAAAAATTGTGAGGACACAATTCCGAAAAATGTGGGGTACCTATAATGACCCAAAGTATTGAGTAAAATCATTTTAATTTTTATTTAAAATGTTTTGCTAAAGTTAAATAGAATTGGTGAGGTTTTTAGATTGTATACATGTGGTTATGTGTGCACCTGCGTACCACAGGGACATGCACAAAGTAGAAACCATGTAATTCCGGTATAAATAATACCACTTATGTGTATAAATAAATTTGTATTTTTTATAGTAAGTAAAATAAAAATTGAAACACATCACCTCTGTTAAGGTCACTCACAAAGGGAATGCCTTAACTTTGGTGGAGCATTTTAGGTAAAAGATCCAGATAAATTACAAGACTGACAAACTAAGCAGCGGAAAATAAAGGCATTTTATTAACAACTTAATTCAGTCAAGCTTTTACAATAGTTATCTCAATCGTACCTAAAAGTAATACATAGAACTTCTGTCTTGATTCAAAAACTTCCAAGTGTAAAAGAAGCATAAAAATAACAATGATATTCCCCAATAATGCATGAACCAACCATAGCAGTGGAAGAGAGAGTCCAAAGCAATACATCGACTATCTTCGAGCTTGGAAAGAAAACTGAGCTAAGTGGTAACATTTCCTCCCTATGAACCTGGGGGGTGAAACGAAAGAAAAGAGGAGAAACAAAACTAGGTCAGACATAAGTCTGGTAAGTCCAGTGACTTTCAGCATATAAACAGGTAAAAGCATCATGACATGAATAAACTGAATATAAGACAATACCGTGAGAAACAAGGATAACATGATAACAAGGATAAGTATAAAGTATGATAAGACAAGATAAACTGAATACGCTTCCACTCTTTCTCTGCTTCGCTACTACTTTGTTATTCTGACTTCTATATCTATCTCTACACCACTTAACTCGTGTCCCAACTAGAATTCTGTATAAAATTATAACACCCCATGTTTTCTGTTAACATAAACTAACAAATTAAAGAATATTTAATATTAAATGTGAGAATTAAGGGAAACGGGTTACGCCATTGTGTTCGTCTCGGATGGCGATCAGAAGTTTCAGAAAAATTCAAACAGATTTCAAAAGTTCAAATTCAGACTCTGATTGTGCTAGGTGGGAAAATTTCGGCCAGGGGCCAGGTCGACCAGGGGGTCGACCTACCCATACAGGTCGACCAGGAGGTCGACTTGCCCCCCCCTCCCCCGGGCAAATTTCAAAGATGACAACTTTGTGACTGGTTGCTGAGTCATTAAGGTTTCTGGATTGTTCTGATCTGGTCTGAATGGCAATGGTTAATTATGGGTTGATCGGATGGCCTAAATTAATTCTAAACTCTATATAAACACATGTAGACTCAAACCCTAAAATCAAATAAAAATCAGAACCATGGCCGCCATGCTGTCACCTTGCAACCTAGAGTAGCCGCCACTATTTAGGAGAAAGAAAAGCTAATCAACTCAATTCTATTCAACGCAAATCTAAACAACAACGAATTTGTCTTCTTCAAAGGAGAGCTAAATCAATTTCAGAACTCAGATTTCAGAACTCAAGACCTTCTTTGAGTTGTGAGTTCAATTTCTTTAAAAAGATAATTAATATGTTAATTGGGTTGAGATATAAATTGGATTATATGGAAATGTTTGTGAAGCATTGGAAAATGTAATATTGGGTGAATATATGTTAGTTGTTCATAATGATAGTTTTAGTTTAATTGTGTTATGTATCGTTATCATATGCTCAATCACCTATGCTCAACTTGATTCATAGTTCTATATGCAAGTTTGGATGTTGATTTATATAGGAATCATATGCAAGTTGATGAGAATCATATACAATCCTTACATGTTTCATGACATCTATTTTATGTGTAAGTTTGGATCTAAAGTTTAGGTTAAGACATGTGTGAGTTATATGCAAGTATGTATGCGGATTATACAAAATTTAATATGATAGTTTACATATAGATCTTAATTTACATGTTTAGGTGCAAGTTTACATCATAGTTTATGTTGCATAAATCACATATGTAATTATATATATGTTTGGGGTATGAATCATGTAATGAAAGTTTGAGATTCCTATGCAAGTTCATACCTTTATGTTAAAACTACATAAGTTATGAAAGTACATGTGTTATACACCCACCGTCTATGCAATTTTAGATGAAACACCTTATTCACACATGCAAGTTCACCCCTTATGTTTAGATCTATATGCCAATTCATGTTATGACTTTTATTCGTAAGTTAGATCTAATTTATATTCTATGCATGTTGTGATGTTTTCTTTTTATTCCATAAGTTAGACTATTCGAGTCTAACGTATATTTCACGTTAAACGAACGAACGTACAACATGGGGGCAATGGGATAAGATCAAAGTACTTAATATGGAGAATTGGCTTAAGTGCCTTAAAATGGCGTATAATTAATTTGTGATTTTAATTGGTATAATTTTATATACCATATATAGATGGACATAAATAAGGTGTCAATTATGGACATAGTTAAATTTGGAATTGATTGACAATTCAAATTTGGGATATTAATCCAATTTGGGGTTAAATGAAATATGTAATAATAAACCACCTAAGACACGAGGTTAGACTCTTTTGTGGTGTAAGACTACCCGGACCCGCCCGAAAAATCCAGCTGCCACAAATGCCAGTCTAATGTGGGAGGTCAAAGGCATGAATTAAATGCATAACAGTTGTGAAGACACGAGGTTAGGCTCGTTTGTGGTGTAAGACTGCCCGGAACCGCCCGGCAAATCCAGCTGCCACAAATGCCAGTCTAATGTGGGAGGTCTTTACAAGGTTATTGTCTTAATGAATTAAGAAACACTTAACAAGATAAACATGTAGTGGGACATGAGGGGGTTAAGTGTGTGCCTTGGGTGGCATTTGAAATACGATTAGATGCACTTAACCAAGATTGAAACATGTAAGAAGACATGAATAAGAATGGGGTTAAGTGGGGAAAAATCTTAGAGGGGACCAAGCATAGGTGGAAAGCTTGTGTCATGCATTGGGGCCCTTTTCAAACCAGTAACACATTGAGTATCTTTATGGGCTCGACCCAAGTCGAGGACGGGACACGCGTACTGGATTTGATTGTAAGAGGTCAAAACGGGTCAGCGGTGGCAACGCAAGTCCAACAAATTCATATATGTGTGTGGACCTGGGCTGGTAGGTAAGACGTTGTTGCATCGTGTAGATATAAGTCGTTCATTTTCGATAGTATCGGGTTGCCACTTTGGGGAGTGATACACCCCACTTTGGGGCCAGCACCGGTATCTACGAGTTAGGGAGCCGATCGAATGGGGTAGTTGGTACACCTAGTGGAGATAGGGGCAGACGATAACTATGGAGGTAGCTAAGGGTACACGATACTACCATTAGCAGTATTAAGTCCTGTAGGCGGGATCAACCTTTAGGGTGACTAGTGGTGGTGCAGTATAGTAATTATCCTATAGCGATTCGAGGCGCCTTTAACGTTATCTTTGTTCCTCTTATTTCCTTGTTTGCTCTGTCATACCGAATTGTTCACAGTTATTTCCTTATTTTCCAGCTTATGCTTTATCCTAGTTACTTAATGATTATATTTTTAAAGTTATTGCACTCGCCAGACTTTATGTCTGACCCCCATGTTTCCACCTTTTTTCTTCCCTTTTCCCCCTCAGGTTTGCAAGAAGGGGATACTACAGCTTAGTGCCGATTTCTTTCAGTTGCTTGAAAAGAGTAGATGTATCGCTTTGGACTCTCTCATCTTTATGTCTTTGCTTATGCTCAGTGGGGATTTATGCATTTATGTTATTTAAGTATTTGCTTCTTTATGTACTTTGAAGTTTTTGGAAAAGACTATTGATCCTGTTGTAATAGCTTTGGAAACTACTTATGTAAGCTTATTTAGAGTTATGATGCTATGAAATAAGTTTTATCTTTCGCTTGTTTGTTTTATTTATTTATTCTTGTAATTTATCTGTTCTATACAACAATAACGCTTCATGGACATTGATGCATTCCCTTTGTGAGTGACATTAATGGACATGGGGTGTTACACGTGGTATCAGAGCTATGGTTACAAGAACAGATAAAAAGAATTGAAAAGTGTTTTCAAAAGTATTATTTTCCTAGAAAGTATTTTCAAAAACTTGTTTTAAAGAAGCTATTTTCAAGGAAAGTTTACTTTAAAGAGCATAATCCCCGCAAGCCTTACATCTCTCTTTCGCTTCCCTTGTTTTGTAACTCTTTCTTTTTCTTTTCAGCATGTCTGGAGCATCTGAGATACCAGAGGGTGTTCAAGTACCCGGTTGGTTTCGTAAATATCTCGAGGCTAGGGACGTTGCCGCGGGTCCAGCCAACGTTCCTCCTCTTCCACCTCCACCTCCAGCCATTCCACCACGTGGAGATACTTTCTCCAAGATATGTAAAGACTTTCATTCGATGGGTGGAAAATCTTTTAGTGGGTCTGAAACGTTCATCGAAGCTAGAAATTGGTTGAAAGAAGTGGAGGATCTATTTGGCATTTTCGATTTGGACGATTGTAAGAAGGTCCAATTGGCTGCTTGGTTGATGAAGGACAAAGCTTCGTTTTGGTGGGAGGTCACTAATGGAGAGCGTCCAGTTGATATATGGCTGGATTTCAGGCGTAGGTTTGAGGCAAAGTTTCTCTCACGGGCTGAAGAGAATTTATATATGGAAAGATTTTTGGCGTTGAAGCAAGGGAATCTATCAGTGAAAGAATACGTCAACAAGTTCAATCAGCTAGCGAGATTTGGCTTGGACTTGGTAAATACACCCGAAAAGAAGGCCCTAAAATTTGTTAAGGGTTTGAACGAGCCACTGCATGGGTTAGCTATGACCCACATCCCTATGTGGGCCACCTTTGAGAGACTAGTTGATATGGCGCTTATGCATGAAGAGGAGAAAGGCGCCAATGCTAATATGGCACCTGAGAAGAAAGGAGATCAAAAGAAACCATAACAACAAAGCAAGAAGGGCGGGAAGAACAATAATGGCAAAGGAAAGAAGAAGTACTTTAATTGTGGGACACCAGGCCATCTGAGTAAAGACTGTTGGAAAAAGAAGAAGACTGGTTGTTTCCACTGTGGAGAGGTAGGTCATCTAGTTAAGGACTGCCCAAGGAAACAGGGACAAGGGAAAAGAACTTCTGGAGGGCATCTTCAGGCTCTCATGGCACCGGGGCAGGCAAGGGAGCAGGTCCAGGCTCTCGCGGTCCCACCACTGCAAGAACGAGGTAGAAACATTTCTGTTGATAGTTAAGTTTTTTTGTTTGATCATCGTGTCCATACTTTATTCGATTCTGGTGCATCACAGTCGTTTATCTCTACATCATTAGTTGAAACACTGCACTTAAATACTAGTCTTGTTGTGGATCCCATTGTAATCTCAAATCCTATTGGTGGGTCGAATCATTTATCCATGGTTTGTAGAGATTTTAGATTGTCTATCTTAGGCGTTAGTTTTGAATGTAATGCTTTTGTGCTTGGTTTCATGGGCTATGGGTTGATTCTAGGGATGGATTGGCTAGCCATATATGGTGCCATCCTAGATTGTGAACAAAGGGTAGTAAAATTGTTGACTCGTAGTGGAAAGACCCTTGATATTTCTTGTGACCCTAGAGGATCATTGATGCTTAATTATCTTGAGTCACTTGACGCATCCAATGATGATTTACATTCTTTTCGTATATTCCATGAATATGTTGATGTCTTCGATAAGGTGAGGGGTCTACCCCCAAAACTTGAGATAGACTTTCATATTTATCTTGTGGACAATGTAAAACCAGTATCTCTGCCAGTACGCCACATGGCTCCTCGTGAGAGGAGAGAGCTCAATAAGCAAGTAGGGGAGTTGCTTGAGAAGAGATTCATAAGACATAGTATATCGAAGTGGGGTGCTCCAGTAGTATTCGCCATGAAGGAAGATGGGTCCCTTAGACTTTGTGTGGACTATAGATAACTTAATAAGCTTACTAAGAAGAATAAGCACCCACTGCCGAGGAATGACGATCTCTTTGATCAGTTAGTTGGCGCCTCAGTGTTTTCGCATTTGGACTTAGCCACTGATTTCCATCAATTGAGAGTGGCTGAGGATAGCATAGACAAGATTGCCTTTAGGACTCCGGACGGTTTCTATGTGTGGCTTGTAATGCCCTTTGGTTGGACAAACGCCCCCGCATACTTTGTTGACTTGATGAGTAGGGTGTTTAGGGAGTACATTAATAAATTCGTGGTGGTCTTTGTGGACGACATCTTGATCTTTTCTAAGAGCGAGGAAGAGCATGCCCTACATCTTAGGGAGGTATTGGAGACCCTTCAAATGCATAACCTTAAAGCAAAATTTTCTAAATGTCACTTTTGGAGGAAGGAAGTGCGATTCTTAGGGCACGTGGTTTCCAAAGAAGGGATAGCTGTGGATCCCGCGAAGGTGGTGGCCATCCAAGATTGGAAGGTCCCTAAAAATGCTACCGAGGTGAGGAGTTTCTTCGGGTTGGCAGGCTACTATAGGAAGCCTATCAAGGACTTTGCAAAGATATCAGCCCCATTGATACGCTTGACGAAGAAGAATCTAGTTTTCACGTGGGACGTAGATTGTGATGATGCGTTCCAACGTATAAAGAGAGCTTTGACCACAACCCCAGTCTTAGTGTTGCCAGATGCGAGTAAGCCATTTACCGTTTACACCAATGCTTGTGGGACAGGACAAGGCGCAGTCTGAATGCAAGAGGGGAGGGTAATAGCCTATGGAGGAAGGTAGTTGAGAGTGCATGAGAGAAATTACCCTACACATGACCTAGAGTTGGCCGCTATTGTATTCGCGCTTAAGTCTTGGCGCCATTATCTTCTTGGCAAGAAATTCGAATTGTTCACATACCACAAATCGCTAAAATACTTGTTCTCTCAGAAGGACTTGAACTTAAGGCAGCAAAGGTGGATGGAATTCTTAGTGTACTACGATTTCGAGATAGCATATACCCCTGGCAAGGGTAACGTGGTGGCAGACGCCTTAAGTAGGAAAATGTTGTCCTTATGTCTGTAGTTTGTTGAGCGACCAAGCTTAGAGTTCATCTCTACGTTTAACTTTAGACCTTCCATTGACTTTGTACCCGGTTTGGTAGCATCCTTAGAGGTCAGACCTACGCTTTTGGGATGGATTGGTGAGGCACAGCGAGATGACCCACAGTTGGTTGAGTTGGTAGAGAAGCTCATAAGGGGGGAGTCATCGAGCCATCTCAGTAGGTATACCCTAGATGATAAGGGTTGGTTACGTAGGGACGGTAGACTTTGTGTACCACGAGATGAGAACTTGAGGAAGACCATTCTTGATGAAGCATATCATTCGAAGATGACCATTCATCCCGGCGGGGACAAGATGTACATGGACATGAGACGAGTTTACTTTTGGGCTGGTATGAAGAGGGATGTGGCCGAGTTTGTCGCTATATGCTTGTTGTGCCAACAAGTAAAAGTAGAGCAAAAGAAGCCCGGTGGGTTGCTTCACCCATTGGAGGTCCCACAATGGAAGTGGGAAAGCGTCTCGATGGACTTTATTGACGGATTACCGAGATCGAGGAAGGGTAATACAGGTATTTGGGTCGTGGTAGACAGACTTACTAAGAGCGCCATTTCATTCCCGTGAAGAGTAAGAGAACTGCTCCATGGTTGGCCTCCGTATACATTCGAGAAATAGTTTGTTTGCACGGTGTTCCTTCTAGCATAGTGAGCGACCGCGATCCTATTTTCACTAGCGAATTTTGGAGAAGCTTGCAAGAGGTGGTAGGGACTCAGTTATGTTTGAGCACCGCATATCATCCTCAGACGGACGGCCAGACCAAGAGGGTAAATCGTATTCTATAGGACCTTTTGAGGCTATGTGTTTTAGACTTCGGAGGTACATGGGAGGAGAATCTTCCTTTGGTGGAGTTCGCGTATAATAATAGTTTTCAGTCTAGCATTGGCATGGCACCTTTCGAGGCTCTTTATGGAAGGCCTAGTCGTTCGCCTACATATTGGTGGGAATCTACGAATAAGATCTTACATGGGCCCGATATGATTAGAGAGACTTCGGAAAAGATCGATT
Source organism: Allium sativum (assembly GCA_030737875.1). Lineage (NCBI taxonomy): Eukaryota > Viridiplantae > Streptophyta > Magnoliopsida > Asparagales > Amaryllidaceae > Allium > Allium sativum. The sequence goes on along the minus strand of CM060909.1, from coordinate 738,449,423 downwards.
TGATTCGAAGGAGGATGAAGATGGCGCAAGATAGACATAAATCATATGCGGACAAGAGGAGGATAGATCTTGAATTTGATATTGGGGACATAGTCTTTATCAAGGTGTCTCCATTTCGGAACGTTGTTCGCTTTGAGTCCGTTGGGAAGTTAGCACCAAGGTTCGTAGGGCCGTTTCCTATTAAGGAGAGGATTGGACAGATGGCGTATAGAGTGGAGTTGCCTGAGATACTTAGTGTTGTACACGATGTATTCCATGTATCACATTTGAGGAAGTGCTTGCATGAGACCGCGGAAGTGGTAGAGCCTAGCTTGCTTAGAGAGGTGGAGATAGAGCATGATGCGACGATTCGACGAGCTCCTACATGCATTCTTAGGTCGGAGATTAAGAAGTTGAGGAATCGAGAGGTCAAGCTGGTCAAAGTACAATGGGGAGATGATGAGAGTGACGCTACTTGGGAGACGGAAGATAAGATGCGTTCATTGTACCCTTTTCTTTTTGAGGGTATGTCTTTTAATTTCTCCTTTATCTCTTAGCTTGTACTTGTTCTATCTTTAGTATGTCCTCTCGCTAGTATCTTTGACCTTTAGATAGGGTAGTCCTATGGTTGAAACATGTGTTTGAGACATGTTATGTATGGTGGATGCAAATGGATGCAAGTGTTTGCTAGTGGTTGCTCGTGGATGCATATACACACACTTTATGCACTAGATCGGCTCAATCACTTTCATATTGCATATTGCATATAAATGGATGTATTTGGTAAAATGAATGTACATTGAATGTGTGTATCATACATATGTTGCATTTAAATGAATGGTTGTGCACACATGTAGTAATGATATGTATAGGGTTCTTTGCATACATGATGGATACATGGCACTATCATTATTTGCATTAAGGAGGTCGACTGAGTCAGTGGACCGCCTGATTTTGCATTAGATAAGGAACATATACACACACTTCTTGCATATATTCAGACAGCATTAGAAATTTTGTAACGACAATGGATGCCTGTGTTTTGATGGTTGAGTAGATGGATGATTGGATGTTAGGATATGCATTCTCCTAAAACCTGGAGATTTCGGGGGTGAAATCCTTTAATGAGGGGAGAATGTAACACCCCGTGTTTTCTGTTAACATAAACTAACAAATTAAAGAACATTTAATTTTAATTGTGAGAATTAAGGGAAATGGGTTAAGACATTGTGTTCGTCTCAGAATTCTGGTTGAGATAGATTCTGAGTTTGCGTGAATTGGACTTCGTATGAAGAAGTTATGGCGATCGGAAGTTTCAAAAAAATTCAAACAGATTTCAAAAGTTCAAATTCAGACTCAGATTGGGCTAGGCGGGAAAATTCCCTCCAGGGGCCAGGTCGACTAAGGGGTCGACCTGGGGGTCGACCTACCCATACAAGTCGACCAAGGGTCGACCTCACCCCCCCCCCGGCAGATTTGAAAGGTGGCGACTTTGTGACTTGTTGCCGAGTTATTAGGGATTCTAGATAGTTCTGATCTGGTCTGAATGGCTGTGGTTAATTATGGGTTGATCGGATGGCCTAAATTAATTCTAAACTCTATATAAACACATGTAGACTCAAACCCTAAAATCAAATAAAAATCAGAACCATTGCCGCCATGTTGTCACCTTGCAACCTAGAGTAGCCTCCACCATTTAGGAGGAAGAAAAGCTAATCAACTCAATTCTATTCAACGCAAATCTAAACAACAACGAATTTGTCTTCTTTAAAGGAGAGCTAAATCAATTTCAGAACTCAAATTTCATAATTCAAGACCTTCTTTGAGTTGTGAGTTCAATTTCTTTAATAAGATAATTAATATGTTAACTGGGTTGAGATATAAATTGGATTATATAGCTATGTTTGTGAAGCATTGGAAAATGTAATATTGGGTGAATATATGTTAGTTGTTCATAATGATAGTTTTAGTTTAATTGTGTTGTGGATCCTTATCATATGCTCAATCACCTATGCTCAACTTGATTCATAGTTCTATATGTAAGTTTGGATTTTGATTTATATAGGAATCATATGCAAGTTGATGAGAATCATATACAATCCTTACATGTTTCATGACATCTATTTTATGTGTAAGTTTGGATCTAAAGTTTAGGTTAAGACATGTGTGAGTTATATGCAAGTATGTATGCGGATTATACAAAATTAAATATGATAGTTTACATGTAGATCTTAATTTACATGTTTAGGTGCAAGTTTACATCATAGTTTATGTTGCGTAAATCACATATGTAAGTATATATATGTTTGGGGTATGAATCATGTAATGAAAGCTTGAGATTCCTATGCAAGTTCATACCTTTATGTTAAAACTACATAAGTTATGAAAGTACATGTGTTATACACCCACCGTCTATGCAAGTTTAGATGAAACACCTTATTCACACATGAAAGTTCACCCTTTACATTTAGATCTATATGCCAATTCATGTTATGACTTTTATTCGTAAGTTAGATTTAATTTATATTCTATGCATGTTGTGATGTTTTCTCTTTATTCTATAAGTTAGACTATTCGAGTCTAACGTATATTTCACGTTAAACGAACGAACATACAACGTGGGGAAATGGGATAAGATAAAAATATTTAATATGGAGAATTGGCTTAAGTTCCTTAAAACTGCGTATAATTAATTTGTGATGTTAATTGGTACAATTTTATAAACCATAAATAGATGGACATAAATAAGGTGTCAATTATGGACATAGTTAAATTTGGAATTGATTGACAATTCAAATTAGGGATATTAATCCAATTTGGGGTTAAATGAAATATGTAATAATAAACTGCCTAAGACATGAGGTTAGACTCTTTTGTGGTGTAAGACTTCCCGGACCTGCCCGGCAAATCCAGCTGCCACAAATGCCAGTCTAATGTGAGAGGTCAAAGGCATGAATTAAATGCGTAACAGTTGTAAAGACACGAGGTTAGGCTCGTTTGTGGTGTAAGACTGCCCGAACCCGCCCGGCAAATCCAGCTGCCACAAATGCCAGTCTAATGTGGGAGGTCTTTACAAGGTTATGGTCTTAATGAATTAAGAAACACTTAACCGAGACATGAGGGGGTTAAGTGGGTGCCTTGGGTGGCATTTGAAGTAAGATTAGATGCACTTAACCAAGATTGAAACATGTAAGGAGACATGAATAAGAATGGGGTTAAGTGGGGAAAAACCATAGAGGGGACCAAGTATAGGTGGAAAGCTTGTGTCATGCATGGGCCCCCTTTTCAAACCAGTGACCCATTAAGTATCTTTGTGGGATCGACCCAAGTCGAGGACGGGATATGCGTATTGGATTTGATTGTAAAAGGTCAAAACGGGTCAGCGGTGGCAACGCAAGTCCAACGGGTTCATTTGCGTGTGTGGGCCCGGGCTGGTAGGTTTGACGTTGTTGCATCGTGTAGATATAAGCCGTGCATTTTCGATAGTATCGGGTTGCCACTTTGGGGAGTGATACACCCCACTGTGTGGCCTGCACGGGTATCTACGAGTTAGGGAGCCGATCGAACGGGGGTAGTGGGTACACCTGGTGAAGACAAGGGCAGACGGCACCTATGGAGGTAGCTAGGGGTGCACGAAACTACCATTAGCAGTATTAAGTTATGTAGGCATGATCAATCTTTAATGTGACTAGTGGTGGTGCAGTATAGTAATTATCCTATAGCGATTTGGGGTGCCTTTAACGTTATCTTTTTTCGTCTTATTTCCTTGTTTGCTCTGTCATACCCAATTGTTCACAATCATTTCCTTATTTTCTAGCTTATGCTTTATCCTAGTTACTTAATGATTATATTGTTAAAGTTATTGCACTCGCCAGACTTTATGTCTGACCCCCTTGTTTCCACCTCTTTTCTTCCCTTTTCCCCTCAGGCTTGCAAGAAGGGAATACTACAGCTTAGTGCCGATTTCTTTTAGTTGCTTGAAAAGAGTAGATGTATCGCTTTGGACTCTCTCATCTTTATGGCTTTGCTTATGCTCAGTGGGGAATTATGCATTTACGTTATTTAAGTATTTGCATCTTTATGTACTTTGAAGTTTTTGGAAAAGACTATTGATCCTGTTGTAATAGTTTTGGAAACTACTTATGTAAGCTTATTTTGAGTTATGATGCTATGAAATAAGTTTTATCTTCCGTTGTTTTGTTTTATTTATTTATTCTTGTAATTTACCTGTTCTATACAACAATAACGCTTCATGGACATTGATGCATTCCCTTTGTGAGTGACATTAATGCACATGGGGTGTTACAAAAATGATAACGTGATCCCAATCGACGTAATTGTGGTAGCCTTTAGGTGTACATCTATCGTGAGGATTCCACCTCAATCAGCCTAATTTCCATGAACATGCTAGATGTACCCTTACTACCCTATCGATCGGCTCCCTACTTGTATTCTTTTCTCTTATGTCTGTGTCAATCGGCCCTCTCTTGCGTGTAGATACCCTGTGCTGGTCCCACCATAAGATGTATCAGTCCTTATGGTAGCGACCCGACACGATTCAAAATGCACAGTGTGTGCCTGCTTTTTCCCACTCCGGAGTACGTGCACGCCCGTAAACCGTCGGAATCTACACTGACGTACCCCCACCACTGCTTTGATCGCTTACAATCAGCCCGATAATTGTGCCCCACACTGCCTAGTTCAGGGTACCGTGATACATCTGTGTGGGTTACTGCTGAAATGGGTCCCTGTTAATAGGGTTTCCTAGTGGTTAATTTTTTGGGCCAATATTTACTAATATTACCCACCAACCCGATATGTACTTAACCCTCCCACTGATTCAATCATGTTTATTTAACGGTTAAGTTTGGGGGCCTATATGTACTAATATTACCTACCTACACGAGATGTAATTAACCCCCCCCCTGCACATTATGTCATATCGGTTAAGTGTTGTCCACTCATGTTAACTTAACCCACCCATTCATCGTGTCATGTTGGTTAAGTGTTCCTTATTTACTTAACCCTATCTGTTCATCAAGTTATATTGGTTAAGTGTTTCCTTGTTACATAACCCCACGTGTTCGTCTTGTTGTATTGGTTAAGTGTCATCAGTCAATTCATGTTAACTTAACCCACCTACTCATCAAGTCATGTGACTTTGGTTAAGTGTCGCCTTGTGTTAACTTAACCCTACCACAAATCAAGTTATATTGGTTAAGTGTTAACTTAACCCTTTCCATTTATCATGCTATACCGATTAAGTGTTTCCTATTAACTTAACCCTAGTCATTCATCTTGTCATATCGGTTAAGCGTTTTCTCATTACTTAACCCTAGTCATCCATGTTATATTGGTTAAGTGTTCCTATGAACTTAACCCTACTCATTCATCTTGTTCATTAGCATTAATTGAATTATTAATGCACCAACCTCTCACATTAGATATGTGTTGTTGTGGTTACTGGATGTGCCGGGCGGTTTTGGGCAGTTTTACACCACAACTCTATTTAACCTTGGGTTTTTCTTGGGCATGATGCACTAACCTCTCACATTAGATAGGTGTTGTTGTGGTTACTGGATGTGCCGAGCGGTTCCGGGAAGTTTTACACCACAACTCAATCTAACCTCGGGTTAGGCATGTTCATCTTTAATCTACACATTCACCCTATATACCCAAATCTAGATTTTACATGCTAATTACCAAATTCACCAAAACTAGTCATGTTACATTTTTCACCCAATCTAAATTAAATGCTCAAGTTACCGCAAATTCGCAACAATAACAATTTTTCCCAAAACTTGATTTATATTCCAACTTCATACTTTGTCGTTCACGCCAATTCTAGGTTCAATATATCAAATTACATATTCCATAATTCATGTCAAATTTCATTTTAACAGTTATGCCATGTTACATGTTCCAAATTATGCCAAATAATGTCAATTTCACGTTATACCCAATTTCCCCCACATCCATAACGTACATATTCTGAGATTCAACTCAAGATTCATAATATAAGGGGAGAAGCAAGATGGAACATCGTAAGAATAGGCATAGTCATATGATGATAAGAACTACTGGTCCAATAAACTTGATGTTCTAAAAAGGCAAGTTTTGCAAGGAATACATCGCAGGCATATAGATATGATAAGAATTATATCATGAACTTAAAAAGGATTACAATTCTGATATACAACAAGGAAAGATATGATTGGACCAGTTTCATAGTCAAAAATGATTCCCAAAGATATATATGTACTCAAGCAAAGATTTCAATGAAAGGATAGCTTACATCAGGCATATTCTCATATCCATCTTGTTACATGTCACTATTAGATTTAGGTGTTCAAATCTAAAAAGTAACTGGCTCACAAAACAAAGGCAAATCTTGTTTTCATACCTAAGCCATACATCACTATACACCCTAATCTTTTTCTTCCAACTCATAAATTATCGTATATATACATATATCCTAATTTTTAGGTCTTAAACCACAACATGTACTATGCCTTATATTTACATTTTAATTTACGCCCCAAATCCCAAGTCATATGTCCAATACTTTATGCCTCAAATCTCAAGTCATTTGTCCAATGCTTTATGCCTCAAATCCCAAGTCATATGTCCAATATTTTATGTTTCAACTCTCAAGTCATATGTCCAATACTTTATGCCTCAAATCCCAAGTCATATGTCCAATACTTTGTTTTGAATGTGATACGTCCTCAAATCAGTTACAACTCAATTATGCCCAATTTTAATTTCCAACGTATGTTCATCTCTCATGAGATCTGGCTCAGGCTCGCAGTAGCCTGGCTGTAAAACAAAAAAGGAAGAAGGAAAGAAGAGACAAAGAACGAACATAATATTATCAATGAGATAGATCCAAAGGATATAGAAAAACAGGCATAATCTCAGATCCGGATTTATTACAATGTCAGAATCACAATTAACTTTTATTTCTAAAAGTAATGTGAACTTACAAATTACAGAAGGGTCTTGAATTCTGGGATCTGTATTCTGAAACTGAATAGCACTCCTTTGAAGTAGACTATTTGTTCTTCTAATTTAGATTTTATTTTATTCTTAGAAATAGTTGTTGAAGTCGTTGAATTAGCCTGAATCTCTACTAGAATTCTAAACTTGATTTCTACGAAGGACTTGAGCAGCATAACCCCATCTTAGATTTATTTTGATATGAATTAGGGTAGAGTATAGGCAAAATGAAGTTGTGTGGAGAGAAAGTGAGGTTTGGGGGTGTTTAAATAGCTTAGGAGCAACGAATCTGGTCAGAACGGGCATCTAAATGCAGAAAAACGAATCTGTCCACGGATCTGGAAAAGGGGGGAGGTCGACCCCATGGTCGACCTGTTCTACCCAGGTCGACAACCTGGTCGACTTGGGTCCTGGGCGGGAAATTTCTCGCCCAGCCCGGGTGTGTGATTTGAATTTCGAAACTTTACATTTGAATTCGGGCTGGTTTTATTATTCAAATTCGTGAATCTTCTGAAGGTCATAACTTTTTTTCATGCGGAGTCCGATTTACTCAATCTCAGACTCTATCTCAAGCAGAATTTCGAGACGAACGCAATGGTGTAACCCATTTCCCTTAATTCTTCTCTTAAAAATTAAGTATACATTAATTTGTTACTTTAATATAGGGTGTTACGTTCTCCCCTCCTTAAAGGATTTCGTCCCCGAAATCTTCAAGTTAGGAAGAACGTATATCCTAACATCTAACATCCATCTACTCAACCATTCAATCACAGGCATCCACTGTCCTTAAAAGGTTTCTAATGCCGTTTGAACATATGCAGAGTGTGTGTATATGTCTCTTATCTAAAGCAAAATCAGGCGGTCTGCTGATCCAGTTGACCTCCTTAATGCGAATCATGTTGGTGTCATGAGTCCATCATGTATGCAATTATCCCTAATCGTACTTTATAACTTCTACATGAGTGCATAATCATTCATACAAATGCAATATCCATATGATAACACAACAAGTTTCAATTCATATATATATATATATATATATATATAAATTCACTCATGCATATGCAATATGAAAGTGACTAAGCCTATTTAGTGCCTAATGTGTGTATATGCATCCACAAGTAACCACTAGCAACCACTTGCAACCGTCAATCATAACATGTGTCAAACACATGTTTACATCAATTGGCTTCTACCTAAGGATCGAAGATAGGACTGAGAGGTTATACCTAAAAGATAAAGACTAGCATGCAAATAATTATTACAAAAAAAGAGGAATCAAAGATATACCCTCAAAAAAAGGTATGATGCGCGTATCTAGTCTTCAGTCTTCTAAGTTGAACCTTCTTGAGCATCACTCCACTGTACCTTAACTAATTTAACTTCACGATTGCGATGCGTCTTAACCTACATTTCCAAAACCCACTAGTAAAGATAGGACCTGTAACACCCCGTATTTCTGTTAACACTATAATAACAAATTAAAGAATAACTAATCTCAGATGTGGGAATTAAGGGAAACGGGTTGCGCCATTGTGTTCGCCTCGGAATTTTGGTTGAGATAGAGTCCGAGTTTGCGTGAATTGGACTTCGTATGAAGAAGTTATGGCCATCGGAAGTTTCAGAAAATTCAAAACAGATTTCAGAAAATTCAAATTTCGGAGTCAGACAGGCTTGGCGGGAAAATTACCGCCAGGGCTAGGTCGACCTGGAGGTCGACCTTCCCTGACCAGGTCAACCATAGGGTCGACCTGGGGGTCGACCTGCCCTCTCGGGAAGATTTGTTTTATGACTTGTTGATGACTAGATGCTGACTAATTAGGGTTTCTGATATGCTCTGATTGGTTGGGATTAATTCTGGGTTTATCGGACGGCTTGAACTAATCCTAAACTCTATAAAAACACCTCTAGACTCAAACCCTAAAATCAAAACAAAATTAGATTCATGGCCTCCATGCGTCACCTAGCAACTCAGCATAGCCACTACCAATTAGAGAGCAAAAAAGCTAATCTAATTCAATTCTTTTCAACTTAAACAACGAATCTTCTTCAAGGGAAAGCTATTATAACTTCAGAACTTAGAATTCAGAACTCAAGACCTTCTTTGAGTTGTGAGTTCGATAATTTTAATAAAATAACTAGTGAATTAAATGGATTGAGTTTTGATGTGGATTATTTGGATATGATGTGAATTATTTACCGCATGTTATAATTATGTTGTGGAATTGTGTTGTAATTTCTATGATGTTATGTTGTGATGCTATCATATATGATGTAAAGTTATGATGCTATCACCTATGTCCTAATTCTATGATTGGCTTATGTATAATCAAATCATCATGTTGTTCATATGCTAGTTTGCTTATGATGATTCATATGATAAATCATAAGTATGTATGCAAGTTTAGATTTTTATTAAGACATGAATCATATGCAAGTTGGAGAAAATTATATGTATAACCTTAATGCTTCATGACATCTATTTTAGATCTAAATTTAGGCTATGACATGTGTGAGTTATATGCCAAATTCTACATGCTAGTCTATATGTTTAGATGTAAGTTTATACCATTATTATGTTGCATAAATCACATATGCAAGTTTATATGAATACATGTGTTTGAATGTGAATCATGTTATGCAAGTTTGTGGTTATTGCCTATGCAAGTTTACACCTTTAGATGTAGATCTATGACATACATGATTTATGCAAGTTTGTGACTATTATCCCAACAATTTCACACCTTTAGATTTGGGTCTATGACATATGTAGTTTTATGCAAGTTGTAACTTTGGCCTATGCAAGTTTTAGATGTAGAACATCATTCACACATGCAAGTTCACCCCTTATGTTTAGATATAGTTTTAATTATATGTATGTTGTGATGTTTTCTCTTTATTCCATGAGTTAGACTATTCGAGTCTAACATATATTTTACGTTAAACGAATAAACGTACAATTTCGGGTAAAAGGGGGTAATATTAAAAGATTTAATTGGCATAGATGCCTTAAAAGGCATAAAATAAATTTGTGATGAAAATTGGTATGATCTTACATACCATAAATGGATGGACATAATTGAGTCAATTATGGACATCGTTAAATTTGGAATTGATTGATAATTTGAATAGTGAAAGTAATTCAAATTGGGGAATGATTAATTAGGAGTAACTAATCGTCTAAGACACGAGGTTTGGCTCTTTTGTGATGTAAGACTGCCCGGACCGGCCTGGCGATTCCAGCTACCACAAATGCTAGTCTAATGTGAGAGGTCTTAGGCATAAATTAAATACGTAACAATTGTAAAGACACGAGGTTAGGCTCGTTTGTGATGTAAGACTGCCCGGACCCTCCTGACAAATCCAGCTGCCACAAATGCCAGTCTGATGTGAGAGGTCTTTATGAGGTTACGGTCTTAATGAATTCAGAAAAACTTAACCAGATAAACATGTAGTGGGACATGAGGGGGTTAGTGGGTGCCTTGGGTGGCATTTGGAATCTAGTGCATGCCTTGGGTGGCATTTGAAATACGATTAGATATACTTAACCAAAATTTGAAACATGTAAGTAAACATGAATAAGAAGTGGGTTAAGTGGGATATATTAGAGGGTACCAAGCTAAGGTGGATAGCTTGTGTCAAGTAATGGGGGCCCATTTCAACCAGTAACCCATACGTATCTTTTGTGGGCTCGACCTAAGTCGAGGACGGGATACGCATACTGGGCTTGACTGTAAGAGGCCAAAACGAGTTAGCGGTGGCAACGCATGTCCAACGAGTTCATATGCGTGTGTGGGCCCAGGATGGTAGGTAAGACGTTGCATCGTGTAGGTATAAGCCATGCATTATTTGTGGTATCGGGTTGCGACTTTGGGGAGTGATACACCCCACTGTGGGGCCAGCACGGGTATCTACGAGTTAGGGAGCCGATCGCTTGGGGGTAGTGGGTACACCTAGTGGAGATAGGGGCAGGCGACACCTATGAAGGCAGCTAGGGGTGCACGAAACTACCATTATCATTATTTAAGTCTGTAGGCGGGATCAACCTTTGGGTGACTAGTGGTGGTGCAGTATAGCAATTTTCTTACAGTGTTGCTGTGGTATAGCAATTATCTTATAGTGTTGGTATAGTTTAGTAATTATCTTATAGTGGTTTAGGTGCGCTTTAACGATATCGTTGTTCATCTTGTTTCCTTGTTTACTCTGCCATACTGAATGGTTCATAGTCATTTCTTGATTTTTCAACTTATGCCTTAGCCTAGTTACTTTGGTAATTATATTGTTAAAGTTATCGCGCACGCCAGACTTTATGTCTGACCCCCTTTGTTTCCTCCTCTTTTCTTCCTTCCCCCCCTCCTCCCCCAAGGTGCTCAGGTTGGAACTAGCACTAGTGGAGCTTGATTTTGGACAGTTGTGCTTCTTGCTTTTAGAAGATTGCTTGGATCGCTGAAGTAAAGTTCAGCCTCTTTTTTATTTATGGCTATTTTTTATTGGGGATTATGTCTTTCAATTTATGTACTTTGAGTTGGTCAAGATGGATATTATGTACATTGACTCTGGTTTTGATGATGTAATCAAACTTATGTATTTTCCGCTGCATTGAAATAAAGTTTTAAAGTTTTAGTACTATTTATATCTGTCTTGTTGTTAAGTTTCTGTTCTATACACACCTAAAATGCTCCATGGAAGTTAATGCATTCCCTTTGTGAGTGACATTAATGGACGTGGGGTGTTACACGTGGTATCAGAGCTGAAGGTTACTAGAATAGATATGAATTTTTAAAAAGGTTGTTTTTCAAAACCGTTTTTATAAAGAAATACCTTCAAAAGTATGTTTTAAGGAAAGTATTTTCAAGAGAAAAGCTTATTTTAGAAAGCATAACCCCAAGAACCATATATCTTTCCTTCGGTTCTTTTGTATTCAATGTTTCCTTTTTTGTTTCAGCATGTCTGAAGCATCTGAGATACCAGAGGGTGTTCATGTACCCGGTTGGTTTCGTCAATATCTCGAGGCTAGGGCCGCCACCGTAGGTCCGGCAAATACTCCTCCTCCTCCTCCTCGCGTCGATACTTTTGCTAAGATATGTAAGGACTTTCGGGCAATGGGTGGAAAACCTATTCACGGGACGGAGACATTTGTTGAAACTCGAAACTGGCTAAAGGCGGTGGAAGAATTGTTTGGAATCTTTGAAGTGGAAGATGGAAGGAAGGTCCAGTTGGCTGCCTGGCTAATGAAGGATGAGGCCTCGTTTTGGTGGGAGGTCACTAATGGAGAACATCCAGTCGATACATGGCCAGATTTTAGGCGGAGGTTTGAGGCGAAGTTTCACTCACGGGCTGAAGAGAATCTATACATGGAAAGGTTTCTAGCATTGAAGCAAGGGAATCTATCAGTGAAAGAATACATCAACAAGTTCAACCAGTTGGCGAGATTTGGCTTGGACTTGGTGAATACTCCAGAAAAGAAGGCTCTAAGATTTGTTAAGGGTTTGAACGAGCCGCTTCATGGGTTAGCTATGTCCTACATCCCTATGGGGGCTACCTTTGAGAGGCTAGTTGACATGGCGCTTATGCATGAAGAAGAGATGGGCGCCAATGCTAATAAGGCACCCGAGAAGAAAGGGATCATAAGAAGCCGCAACAGCAACAACAGAACAAGAAAGGTGGCAAAGGCAACAATGGTAAGGGAAAGAAGAGATGCTTTAACTGTGGGACACCCGACCATGTAAGCAAGGATTGTAGGAAGAAAAAGAAGACTGGTTGTTTCCACTGTGGCGAGGCGAGACATCTTATTAAGGACTGCCCAAAGAAAGGGCAGAGGGCAGGGTCTACCTCGGGAGGATAGGTGCAGGCTCTTATGGCACCAGGGCAGGCAAGGGGACAAGTTCAGGCTCTCGTGGTCCCACCGCTGCAAGAACGAGGTAGAGCAATTTCCGTTGAAAGTTTAGTTTTTCTGTTTGATCGTCCTGTCCATACTTTATTCGATTCTGGCGCATCATTCGTTTATCTCTACATCATTAATTGAAACACTGCACCTAGATACTAGTCTAGTTACGGATCCCTTAGTAGTCTCAAATCCTATTGGTGGTTCGGCTCATCTTTCTATGATTTGTCGGGATTTGAGAGTATTTATTTTGGGCATTGAGTTTGAATGCAACGCCTTTGTTCTTGGTTTCATGGGCTACGGTATAATTCTAGGTATGGATTGGCAAACTAGATATGGGGCCATCCTAGATTGTGAAAGAAGGGTAGTTAGATTGTTGACTTGTTATGGGAAGACCCTTGATATTTCTTGTGACCCTAGAGGTCCAGTAATGTTTAGCTACCTAGAATCCCTTGACGCATCCGATGATGATTTACATTCTGTTCCCATAGTCCGTGAATATATTGATGTCTTTGATGAGGTGAGGGGTTTACACCCAAAACGTGAGATAGACTTTCGAATATATCTAGTAGATAATGCAAAGCCAGTTGCATTACCAGTGCGCCACATAACTCCAAGAGAGAGAAGAGAACTTAGTAAGCAAGTGAAGTAATTGCTTGAGAAGGGGTTCATCAGACGTAGTATATTGGAGTAGGGTGCTCCAGTAGTATTTGCCACGAAGGCGGATGGGTCCCTTAGACTTTGTGTGGACTATAGAGAACTTAATAAGCTTACTAAGAAGAATAGACACCCACTGCCGAAGAATGACGATCTCTTCGATTAGTTAGTTGGCGCCTCAGTGTTTTCGGAGTTGGACTTAGCCACGGGTTTCCATCAGTTGAGAGTGGTTGAGGATAGCATAGACAAGAATGCCTTTAGGACTCCAGACGGTTTCTTCGAGTGGCTTGTGATGCCCTTCGGTTCGACAGACGCCCCAGCATACTTTGTTGACTTTATGAGTAGGGTATTTAGGGAGTACCTTAATAAATTCGTGATAGTCTTTGTGGACGACATCTTGATCTTTTCTAAGAACGAGGAAGAGCATGCCCTACATCTTAGGGAAGTGTTGGAGACTCTTCTAGCGTATAGCCTTAAAGCTAAATTTTCTAAATGTCACTTTTGGAGGAAGGAAGTGCGATTCTTAGGGCACGTGGTTTCCAAAGAAGGGATAGCCGTGGATCCCGCAAAGGTAGTGGCCATCCAAGATTGGAAGGTCGCTAAAAATGCTACTGAGGTGAGGAGTTTCTTAGGGTTGGCTGGCTTCTATAGGAATTTTATCAAAGACTTCACAAAAATATCAGCCCCATTAACACGCTTGACGAAGAAGAACTTAGTTTTAACATGGGACGTAGATTGTGATGATGCGTTCCAACGTCTAAAGAGAGCTTTGACCACAGCCCCAGTCTTAGTGTTGCCAGATGGGAGTAAGCCATTTACCGTTTATACTGATGCTTGTGGGACAGGACTAGGCGCAGTCTTAATGCAAGAGTGAAGGGTAGTAGCCTATGGTGGAAGGCAGTTGAGGGTGCATGAGAGAAATTACTCTACACATGACCTAGAGTTGGCCGCTATTGTTTTTGCGCTTGAGTCTTGGCGCCATTATCTTCTCGGCGAGAAATTCGGATTGTTCACTGACCACAAATCGCTAAAATACTTTTTCTCTCAGAAGGACTTGAACTTAAGGCAGCAAAGGTTGATGGAATTCTTAGCATCCTACGTCTTCGAGATAGCATATACCCCTGGAAAGGGTAACCTGGTGGCAGACGCCTTAAGTAGAAAAAGGTTGTCCTTGAGTCCGTTGTTTGTTGAGCGGCGAAGCTTAGAGTTCATCTCTACGTTTGACTTTAAACCTTCCGTTGACTTTGTACCTGGTTTGCTAGCATCCTTGGAGGTCAGACCTACACTTTTGGGATGGATTGGCGAGGCACAACGAGATGACCCACAGTTGGTTGAGTTAGTAGAGAAGCTCAAAAGGGGGGAGTCATCGAGCCATCTCAGTATGTATACTCTAGATGATAAGGGTTGGTTACGTAGGGACGGTAGACTTTGTGTACCAAAAGACGAGGACCTAAGGAAGGCCATTCTTGGTGATGCACATCGTTCAAAGATGACTATCCATCTCGGCGGGGAAAATATGTACATGGACATGAGACGAGTTTACTATTGGGCCGGTATGAATAAGGACATGGCCAAGTTTGTCGCGAGATGCTTGGTGTGCCAATAAGTAAAAGCAGAGCAAAAGAAGCTCAGTGGATTGCTTCACCCATTGGAGGTCCCACAATGGAAGTGGGAAAGTGTCTCGATGGTCTTTGTTGGCGGGTTACTGAGATCGAGGATGGGTAATACGGGGATTTGGGTCGTGGTAGACAGACTTACCAAGAGTGCCCATTTCATTCCCGTGAAGAGTAAGAGGACTGCTCCATGATTAGCCTCCGTATACATTCGAGAAATAGTTCGTTTGCACGGTGTTCCTTCTAGCATAATGAGCGACCGCGATCCTATCTTTACTAGCAAATTTTGGAAGAGCTTGCAAGAGGCGGTAGGGACTCAGTTATGTCTGAGCACCGTATATCATCCTCAGACGGATGGCCAGACCGAGAGGGTGAATCGTATTCTAGAGGACCTATTGAGGTTGTGTGTCTTTGATTTCGGAGGTACATGGGAGGAACATCTTCCGTTGGTGGAGTTCGCATATAATAACAGCTTTCAGTCTAGCATTGGCATGGCACCGTTCGAGGCTCTTTATGGACGACCGTGTCGTTCGCCTACATATTGGTGGGAGTCTACAAATAAGATCTTACATGGTCCCGATATGATTAGAGAGACTTCAAAAAAGATCGATTTGATTCGAAGAAGGATGAAGACGGCGCAAGATAGGGAGAAATCTTATGCAGACAAGAGGAGGACAGATCTTGAGTATGATATTGGGGACAAGGTCTTTGTCAAGGTGTCTGCATTACGGAACGTCGTTCGTTTTGGGTCCGTTGGGAAGTTAGCACCAAGGTTCGTAGGGTCGTTTCCTATTAAGGAGAGGATTGGGCAGATGGCGTATAGAGTGGAGTTGCCCGAGAGACTTAGTGGCGTACAAGATGTATTCCATGTATCACATTTGAGGAAATGCTTGCACGAGACCGTGGAAGTGGTAGAGCCGAGCTTGCTTAGAGAAGTGGAGATAGAGCGTGATGCAACGATTCAACGAGCTCCTACGTGCATTCTTGGGTCGGAGGTTAAGAAGTTGAGGAATCGAGAGGTCAAGCTAGTAAAAGTGCAATGGAAAGATGATGAGAGCAACGCTACTTGGGAGACGGAAGAGAAGATGCGTTCATTGTACCCTTTTCTTTTCGAGGGTATGTCTTTTAATTTCTCCTTTGTCGCTTAGCTTGTACTTATCTTATCTTCAGTATGTCCTCTCGCTAGTACCTTTGAACTTTAGATAGGGTAGTCCTATGGTTGAAACATGTGTTTGAGACATGTTATGTATGATGGATGCACGTGGATGCAAGTGTTTGCTAGTGGTTGCTCGTGGATGCATATACACACACACTTTAGGCACTAGATCGGCTCGGTCACTTCATATTGCATATTGCATATAAATGTGTGTGCATATTTAAGTTAATGGATGTATAATGGTTGTGTTATCATATGGATGCGGCATTTTGGTGAATGGTTGTGCATGCATGTAGAAGTAATATGTATCGATAGAATTCTTTCGCATATATAATGGACGCATGGCACTATCATGGTTTGCATTAAGGAGGTCAACTGAATCAGTAGACCGCCTGATTTTGCATTAGATAGAGAACATATACACACTTCTTGCATATGTTCATACATCAATAGGAATTTTATAAGGACAATGGATGCCTGTGTTTGATGATTGAGTAGATAGTTATTTGGATGTTAGGATATGCATTCTCCTTAACTTGGAGATTTCGGGGGCGAAATCCTTTAAGGAGGGGAGAATGTAACACCCCGTATTTCTGTTAACACTTTAATAACAAATTAAAGAATAACTAATCCCAGACGTGGGAATTAAGGGAAACGGGTTGCGCCATTGTGTTCATATCGGAATTCTGGTTGTGATAGAGTCCGAGTTTGCGTGAATTGGACTTCGTATGAAGAAGTTATGGCCATCAGAAGTTTCAGAAAAATTCAAAACAGATTTCAGAAAATTCAAATTTCGGAGTCAGACGGGCTAAGCGGGAAAATTCCTGCCAGGGATAGGTCGACCATAGGGTCGACCTGCCCTGACCAGGTCGACCATAGGGTCGACCTGGGGGTCGACCTGCGCCCTTGGGCAGATTTTTTTTATGACCTGTTGATGACTAGATGCTGACTCATTAGGGTTTCTGATATGCTCTGATTGGTTGGGATTAATTCTGGGTTGATCGGACGGCTTAAACTAATCCTAAACTCTATAAAAACACCTCTAGACTCAAACCCTAAAATCAAAACAAAATTAGATTCCTGGACTCCACGTCGTCACCTAGCAACTTAGCATAGCCGCCACCAATTAGAGAAGAAGAAAGCTAATCTAATTCAATTCTTTTCAACATAAACAACGAACCATCTTCAAGGGAAAGCTATTACAACTTCAGAACCCAGAATTCATAACTCAAGACCTTCTTTGAGTTGTGAGTTCGATAATTTTAATAAATAATTAGCGAATTAATTGGATTGAGTTATGATGCGGATTATTTGGATATGATGTGAATTATTGACCGCATGTTATAATGGGTCCGTTTGTCACAGGTCCCTATTAAGTTTCAAAATTAGGCTCACATCCGGTCCTAAACTTATTGTAAATTAGGTCCCTATTTTTCAAAAACATATAAAAAAATATAAAAAATATATAAAAAAATCACTAAAATTCATTATTAAATAAAACACGTTCACGCCAAAAAAATCAGGTGGAAAAACAATCAAAAACCACGTCAAAACCCAAAATAACACAAAATCAGCGAAACAGCAGGTTTTTGCATCAAAAGATGCACATATTTGTAAATAGTTGCACACATTCATGCTAATATTTCAGTGTTGCGCCCAAACTGCAGTATAAATGCATACATGTATGCAGGTAAACAGCATTACATGCATCCTTTTATGCATATATTCAAATTTGACCTTTTTTTTCAAGCATTTGCCGTTTTCAGACATTGTTGCACACATTTATACTCTTGTACAGAATAAATGCATGCATACATGCATATATTCGCTAGCCGTCGTCCCTTTTAAAATTGTTGCACACATGCATGCATATATACAGAATAGTTGCATTCATGTATGCAACTTTTCGTTACACGTGAATCTCAGTTCAACTTTGTATGCATAAATGTATGCAGTTATTTGCTAATAGTTGCATACATGTATGCGTATATTGGTCCAGATTTTCAACAGAAATACACTATATGAATATATGCATACATGTATGCTACTTTTTAGATATTGTTGCACAGAAGTATGCAACTTTTTTTTTTGGCGAATGCTCCTGAGAATATTTCCTATTTTTAGAATTTTTTTTTACTCACTAGTGCACTTTTTTTTTCAAAAATTGGAAAACATGTAACATTTCATGGCAGGACCGAAAATGGACACAAAAAAGTGGGCGGCAGCTAAAAACAGGGGGCAGAAATGTATGGAAAGTTAGGGGGGATGTGGCTTTAATTAAGTTTGAAAATAGGGATGTGAGCCTAATTTTCACTGTTATAATTATGTTGGGGAATTGTGTTGTAATTTCTATGATGTTTTGTTGTGATGCTATCATTTATGATGTAAAGTAATGATGCTATCACCTATGTTGTAATTCTACGATTGGCTTATGTATAATCAAATCATCATGTTGTTCATATGCTAGTTTGCTTATGATGATTCATATGATAAATCATAAGTATGTATGCAAGTTTAGATTTTTATTAAGACATGAATCATATGCAAGTTGGGGAAAATTATATGTATAACCTTATATGCTTCATGACATCTATTTTAGATCTAAAGTTAGGCTATGACATGTGTGAGTTATATGCCAAATTCTACATGCTAGTTTATATGTTTAGATGTAAGTTTATACCATTATTATGTTGCATAAATTACATATGCAAGTTTATATGAATACATGTGTTTGAATATGAATCATGTTATGCAAGTTTGTGGTTATTGCCTATGCAACTTTACACCTTTAGATGTAGATCTATGACATACATGATTTATGCAAGTTTGTGACCATTATCCCAACAAGTTCACACCTTTAGATTTGGGTCTATAACATATGTAGTTTTATGCAAGTTGTAACTTTGGCCTATGCAAGTTTTAGATGTATAACATCATTCACACATGCAAGTTCACCCCTTATGTTTAGATATAGTTTTAATTATATATATGTTGTGATGTTTTCTCTTTATTCCATGAGTTAGACTATTCGAGTCTAACGTATATTTTATGTTAAACGAATAAACGTACAACGTGGGGTAAATGGGATAGTATTAAAAGATTTAATTGGCATAGATGCCTTGAAAGGAATAAAATAAACTTGTGATGAAAATTGGTATGATCTTACATACCATAAATGGATGGAAAAAATTGAGTCAATTATGGACATCGTTAAATTTGGAATTGATTGATAATTTGAATAGGGAAAGTAATTCAAATTGGGGAATTTAATTAGGAGTAATTAATCGTCTAAGACACGAGGTTAGGCTCTTTTGTGTTGTAAGACTGCCCGAACCCGCCCGATAAATCCAGCTGCCACAAATGCCAGTCTAATGTGGGAGGTCTTAGGCATAAATTAAATACGTAACAATTGTAAAGACACGAGGTTAGGCTATTTTGTGGTGTAAGACTGCCCGGACCCGCCCGGCAAATCCAGCTGCCACAAATGCCCGTCTAATGTGAGAGTTCTTTATGGGGTTACGGTCTTAATGAATTAAGAAACACTTAACCAGATAAACATGTAGTGGGACATGAGGGGGTTAAGTGGGTGCCTTGGGTGGCATGTGGAATCTAGTGGGTGCCTTCAGTGGTATTTGAAATACGATTAGAAATACTTAACCAAAATTTGAAACACGTAAGTAAACATGAATAAGAAGTGGGTTAAGTAGGATATACTAGAGGGGACCAAGCTTAGGTGGATAGCCTGTATCAAGTAATGGGGGCCCTTTTCAACCAGTAATCCATACGTATCTTTTCTGGGCTCGACCCAAGTCGAGGACGGGACACGCATACTGGGCTTGACTGTAAGAGGCCAAAATGGGTTAGCGGTGGCAACGCAAGTCCAACGGGTTCATATGCGTGTGTGGGCCCGGGCTGGTAGGTAAGACGTTGTTGCATCGTGTAGGTATAAGCTGTGCATTATTTGTGGTATTGGGTTGCCACTTTGGGGAGTGATGCACCCTACTGTGGGGCCTGCACGGGTATCTACGAGTTAGGGAGCCGATCGCTTGGGGGTAGTGGGTACACCTAGTGGAGATAGGGGCAGACGGCACCTATGAAGGCAGCTAGGGGTGCACGAAACTACCATTATCATTATTTAAGTCTGTAGGCAGGATCAACCTTAGGATGACTAGTGGTGGTGCAGTATAGCAATTATCTTATAGTGTTGCTATGGTATAGCAATTATCATATAGTGTTGGTGTAGTTTAGTAATTATCTTATAGTGGTTTAGGTGCGCTTTAACGATATCGTTGTTCATCTTGTTTCCTTGTTTACTCAGCCATACTCAATGGTTCATAGTCATTTCTTGATTTTTCAACTCATGCCTTAGCCTAGTTACTTTGGTAATTATATTGTTAAAGTTATCGCACTCGCCAGACTTTATGTCTGACCCCCTTTGTTTCCTCCTCTTTTCTTCTTCCCCCCATCCCCCAAGGTGCTCAGGTTGGAACTAGCACTAGTGGAGCTTGATTTTGGACAGCTGTGCTTCTTGCTTTTAGAAGATTGCTTGGATCGCTTAAGTAAAGTTCAGCCTCTCTTTTATTTATGGCTATTTTGTATTGGGGATTATGTCTTCCAATTTATGTACTTTGAGTTGGTTAAGATGGATATTATGTAATTTGACTCTGGTTTTGATGATGTAATCAAACTTATGTATTTTCCACTGCATTGAAATAAAGTTTTAAAGTTTTAGTACTGTTTATATCTGTCTTGTTGTTAAGTTTCTGTTCTATACACACTTAAAATGCTCCATGGAAGTTAATGCATTCTCTATGTGAGTGACATTAATGGACATGATGTAACACCCCACCTCCATTAAGGTCACTCGCAAAGGGAATGCCTTAACTTCAGTGGAGCGTTTTAAGTGAATATAGAACAGAAAATCACAACAAGACAGATATAAAGCAGTACTTGAAAATTAAAACTTTATTTCATTGCAGCGGATAAACCCATATGTTTGATTACATCATCAAAATCATAAAACCAAAGTCAAGTACATCATATCCATCTTGATAAAACAAAGTACATAAACTGAAAGACATAATCCCCAACATTAAAATAGCCATAAATAGAGAGAAGCTGAACTTTACTTCAGCGGTCCAAGAAATCTTCTACAAGTAGTCCAAGATCAAGCTCCACTGGTGCTAGTTCCAACCTGAGCACCTGGGAGGGGGAAAGGAAAGAGATGGAAAAAGGTGGGTCATACATAAAGTCTGGCGAGTGCGATAATTCTAACAATATAATTAACAAAGTAACTAGGCTAAGGCATAAGTTGGAAAATAGGGAAATGACCATGAACCATTGAGTATGACAGAGTAAACAAGGAAACAAGATGAATTACGATATCGTTAAAGCGCACCTAACCCACAAAGATGAATTTACTAAACTACACCAACACTATAGGATAATTGCTATATTGTACCACCACTAGAATACTGCACCACCACTAGTCACCTTATGGTTGATCCCGCCTACAGACTTAATAATGATATTGGTAGTTTCGCGTACCCCTAGCTGCCTTCATAGGTGTCGTCTGCCCCTATCTCCACTAGGTGTACCCACTACCCCCAAGCGATCGGCTCCCTAACTCGTAGATACCCATGCTGGCCCCACAGTGGGGTGTATCACTCCGCAAAGTGGCAACCCGATACAACAAAGAACGCACGGCTTATACCTACACGATGCAACAACGTCTTACCTACCAGCCCGGGTCCACACACGCATATGAACCCGTTGGACTTGCGTTGCCAACGCTAACCCGGTTTGGCCTCTTACAGTCAAGCCCAGTATGCATGTCCCGTCCTCGACTTGGGTCGAGCCCACAAAGATACGTATGGGTTACTGGTTGAAACGGACCCCCATTACTTGACACAAGCTATCCACCTAAGCTTGGTCCCCTCTAGTACATCCCACTTAACCCACTTCTTATTCATGTTTCAACTACATGTTTCATATTTTGGTTAAGTGTTTCTAATCGTATTTCCAAATGCCACCCAAGGCACCCACTAGATTCCACATGCCACCCAAGGCACCCACTTAACCACTCATGTCCCACTACATGCTTATCTGGTTAAGTGTTTCTTAATTCATTAAGACCGTAACCTCATAAAGACCTCTCACATTAGACTGGCATTTGTGGCAGCTGGATTTGCCGGGCGGGTCCGGGCAGTCTTACACCACAAAAGAGCCTAACCTCGTGTCTTTACAACTGTTACGTATTTAGTTTATGCCTAAGACCTCTCACATTAGACTGACATTTGTGGCAGCTGTATTTGCCGGGCGGGTCCGGGTAGTCCTACACCAAAAAAGAGTCTAACATCGTGTCTTAGACGATTAATTACTCCTAATTAATCATTCCCCAATTTGAATTACATTCCCTATTCAAATTATCAATCAATTCCAAAATTTAGCGATGTCCATAATTGACTCAATTATGTCCATCTATTTATGGTATGTAAAATCATACCAATTTCACCACAATTTTTATTTTATGCCTTTTAAGGCATTTATGCCAATTAAACATTTTTAATATTATCCCCCTTTTTTCCCACGTAGTACGTTTCTCGTTTAACGTAGAAATATACATTAGACTCGAATAGTCTAACTCATGAAATAAAAGAAAACATCACATATATACACATAATTAAAACATAGATCTAACATAGGGGTGAACTTGCATATGTGAATGATGTTCTACATCTAAAACTTGCATAGGCCAAGATTACAACTTGCATAACAACATATGTCATGGTTCCAAATTTAAAGGTATGAACTTGATGAGAAAATGGCCACAAACTTGCATAAACATCATGTATAACATAGATCCAAATCTAAAGGTGTGAACTTGATGAAATAATGGCCACAAACTTGCATAGACAACATATGTCATAAACCTATATCTAAAGGGGTTAAACTTGCATAAGCATCATATGTCATAAACCTATATCTAAAGGGATTAAACTTGCATAGGTAATAACATAACATGATTCATGTCCAACTCATAAATTCACATATGTGATTTATACATCGTAATAATGGTGTAAACTAATATCTAACATGTAAACTATCATGTCATAGCCTAGCTTTCAATTAAATTCTCACATAAACTAGGTGCCATAATCATGTAAGGTCACATGTAATTCTACCCAAACTTGTATATGGTTCATGTTTGAATCAACATCTAAACTTTCCTACATATGGTTTATCATATGAATCAATATCACAACTAGCATAAGAAACATGACGATTTGATTGTATATAAAATTACATCATGGATGATAGCAACATAACTTTGCATGATAGCATCACAACATAACATCATAGATATTTCAATCACAATCCTACAACATAATTACAACATTCAATCAATACTTCATATCACATCCATACAATCCATGTTATAACTTAATCTAATTAAATTACTAATTATTTTGCTAAAACTATCGAACTCACAACTCAAAAGCAGTCTTGAGTTCTGAATTCTGATTTCTGGAGTTGAATTAGCGCTCCTTTGATGAAGAATCGCTGTTAGGGTTCAATAGTTCTGATTTGGTTGCTGTTCCTCTTCTTAGTTTTGGTGGCGGCTGCTCTCGGGTTCAAGACAATAGCATGACGACCATTGTTTTAGTTTTAATTCTGATTTAGGGTTTGTGTCTATGGGTCTTTTTATAGAATTCTGAATTAATTTAAGCCGTCAGATGTTCTTAGGGTTAATCAAAACCATTCAATCATGATAGGGTGATGAGTCAGCCCCAATGACTCAGCAAGGAGTCAGAAAGGACTCAACAATACAGGTCAGCCTAAACCAGAAAGCTGTGCAGGCTCCAGCCTCGGCCTGGGCGCACTTGGCAGGTGCTCCAGTGTTAACATGTACTGGCGCACTTCCCAAGTGTGCCAGTGCATTTATAATTGTTTTCTTCTTTACTTTGCCACCAAACTTCGTTCGTCCATAACTCTTTCATCCAGTACTCGTTTCCCGAAAACTCGGACTCTATCTCCACCAGAATTCCGAGATGAACACAATGGCGCAACCCAATCCCCATAATTCTCACGTCTGAGATTTATTATTCTTTAATTTAGTTAATTCGATTATTAAAAAATCCGAGGTGTTACATTCTCCCCTCCTTAAAGGATTTCGCCCCCGAAATCTCCAAGTTAAGGAGAATGTATATCCTACCATCCAAACAACCATCTACTCAACCATCAAACACGGCATCCATTGTCCTTATAAAATTTCTAATGTTGTATGAACATATGCAAGAAGTGTGTGTATATGTTCCTTATCTAATGCAAAATCAGGCGGTCTACTGATTCAGTTGACCTCCTTAATGCAAACCATGATAGTGCCATGCGTCCATTATGTATGCGAAAGAACCTTATCGATACATATCATTTCTACATGTGTGCACAACCATTCACCAAAATGCAACATCCATATGATGGTACAACCATTATTCATCCATTACTTCAATATGTACACACATTTATATGCAATATGCAATATGAAGTGACTGAGCCGATCTAGTTCCTAAAGTGTGTGTATATGCATCCACGAGCAACCACTAGCAAACACTTGCATCCACGTGCATCCATCATCCATAACATGTCTCAAACACATGTTTCAACCATAGGACTATCCTATCTAAAGGTCAAAGATACTAGCGAGAGGACACACTAACGATAAGATAAGTACAAGGTAAACGATAAAGGAGAAATTTAAAAGACATACCCTCGAAAAGAAAAGGGTACAATGAATACATCTTCTCTTCCGTCTCCTAAGTAGCGTTGCTCTCGTCATCTCCCCACTGCAATTTGACTAGTTTGACCTCTCGATTCCTCAACTTCTTAATCTCCGACCCAAGAATGCGCGTAGGAGTTCGTCGAATCGTCGCGTCACGCTCGATCTTCACCTCTCTAAGCAAGCTCGGCTCTACCACCTCTACGGTCTCGTGCAAGCACTTCCTCAAATGTGATACATGGAATACGTCGTGTACACCACTAAGTCTCTCGGGCAACTCCACTCTATACGCCATCTGTCCAATCCTTTTCTTAATAGGAAACGGCCCTACGAACCTTTGTGCTAACTTCCCAATGGACCCAAAGCGAATGACGTTCCGTAATGGAGACACTTTGACAAAGACCATGTCCCTAACATCAAACTCAAGATCTGACCTCCTCTTGTCCGCATAAGATTTCGTCCTATCTTGCGCTGTCTTCATCCTTCTTCGAATCAAATCAATCTTTTCCGAAGTCTCTCTAATCATATCGGGCCCAAGCAAGATCTTATCTTTAGCTTCCCACCAACATGTAGGAGAACGACACGGCCGTCCATAAAGAGCCTCGAACGGTGCCATGCCAATGCTAGACTGAAAGCTGTTATTATATGCGAACTCTACCAACGGAAGATGTTCCTCCCATGTACCTCCAAAATCTAAGACACACAACCTCAACAAGTTCTCTAGAATACGATTCACCCTCTCGGTCTGGCCGTCCGTCTGAGGATGATATGCGGTGCTCAAACATAACTGAGTCCCTACCGCCTCTTGCAAGCTTCTCCAAAATTCGCTAGTGAAAATAGGATCGCGGTCGCTCACTATGCTAGAAGGAACACCGTGCAAACGAACTATTTCTCGAATGTATACGGAGGCCAACCTTGGAGCAGTTCTCTTACTCTTCACGGGAATGAAATGGCGCTCTTAGTAAGTCTGTCTACCACGACCCAAATACCTGTATTACCCTTCCTCGATCTCGGTAATCCATCAATAAAGTCCATCGAGACGCTTTCCCACTTCCATTGTGGGACCTCTAATGGATGAAGCAATCCACCGGGCTTCTTTTGCTCCGCTTTTACGTGTTGGCACACCAAGCATCTAGTGATATACTCAGCCACATCTTTCTTTATGCCGGCCCAAAAGTAAACTCATCTCATGTCCATGTACATCTTCTCCCCGCCGGGATGGATGGTCATCTTTGAACGATGGGCATCATCAAGAATGGTCTTCCTCAGATTCTCATCTTATGGTACACAAAGTCTACCGTCCCTACGCAACCAACCCTTATCATCTAGGGTATACTGTAACACCCAGCATTTTTAAGTATAATTAAAAATGGAATAAAATATATGAAATTATGCTTATGATAGGTAAATAATGGTGATGCATAAGAAGAATTAATTAATACATGAAAGAGAAGAAAAAATTAGTTCGATAACGGTGTGTGTAACGAAAAAGATAGTAAAATTAGGAAAATTAATTTAAGAATCAGGAATTAGGTAAAATGGACATCACCACTGCGTTCATCTCGAAATTTTACATGAAATAGAGTCTGAGTTTTCAAAAATCGGAGTCCGGATGAAGAAGTTATGGCCTGTAGAAGATTTAGAAGGTTTCGGTCAGCACAGAACTGGGCAGGTCGACCTGGGGGTCGACCTGGGGGCCAGGTCGACCAGGGGGTCGACCTGGGAGTCGACCTCCCCCACGGGGGTCGACTATAGTGTTGACCTCCCCCCCTACAGGTCGACCTGGTCGGCCTGTTTCGGTCCAGAACACGTTTTTGAAGCCCAGGGACGATTTTTGATGGTCCGGATTGGTTTTAGGGTAATCTGATGGCTGAAATGAATTGCTACACCTATACAAACAACCTAAGACCTAGCCTTCTCTACACACAGTTCTATTCTACTTCTTCTCTGCCTCTGTTCTAAATAAAAATAAAAATGGCGTCGCTAATCTTCTGGAATCAAAACTAGAAGCTAATCAACATCAACCTAAGCAACTCAATTCAAATTAGAGATTAAAGCTTCTGCAACGATTCTACAACAATTAAAGTTCTTTCTTTAATCCAATCAAGGCAAGTACAGTTATTTTCCAATATAAACGTTAATTCTGATTGTGACATGAATTATAAATCTGAATCTGAGGTTATATCTGTTCTATTCAGTTTAGATCTTATTTTGTATCTCTTTCCTCTTTTTGTTTTATAGCCAGGCTACCACGAGCCTGAGCCAATCTCATAAGAGATTAACATATGCCAAAATGTTTGGAACAATAAAAAGAATGATGCATAATTTGGGCATGACCAATAGGTGACTGATTTGAGGAAAGAACATGGACTGTAGCTAGAACATAAATTTGAGACATATGACTGGACATGTTATATTTATAACATAAATGGTAATTGAACATATGACTTGAGATAAAGAGAATATGGCTTAGGTATAAAGATTTACATGAGAGTAGGGTATCTATTAATGTAAATAAACAACTAAGCAAGGGATCTTTGGAATATATGACATGCATAGTAGTCGATAACTATATTTGGTATAATTTATATATGGATCTTCTGTACTATGAAAATTTAATAAAAATTGAAACATATGATATATGGTAAATTATGACCATAATCTATGCTATGTAAATGTAAGGCAAACATGGGGTATATGATCATATTGTGAATCAAGACTATTATTTATGCATGTGAACTTAGGCAAGATTTATAATTAGGCAAGATATATTTGTGAAACTTTAAGAAATGATTAAATCTGTTATATTTGCCTAATTTGTTAGTTTTGTTACATTGCCTAATCTGCTAGTTCTGTTATATTGCTTAATCTGCTAGTTCTGCTCTACTGCCTAGTCTGCTAGATTTGTTAATCTGCCAAATCTATCATCTGCTAAGTCTGTTGAAAATGCTAAAACTTCTAGTTTGCTTAATCTGCTAAATCCTTCAAGTCGCCTAATCTGGAAAAAAAATCTGTTATCTGCTATATCTGTTGAGTTGATAAAATTAGTCCGCTATCGACATAATTCGAATTGGCTATAGTCATGAATAATTGACCTGTATATTAGGCGTGGGCATAAATGGTAAATCATTAATTGATTGGCCGCAAAGATGAAAATGGATAACTCGAGGTTAGAATGAGTTTGCGGCGTAATTCTTCCTGAAACCGCCTGGCATATTCCAGTGGCCGCAAACAATAGGTTCTAATGTGAGAAGTTAGTCATAACGTGATTGAAACCCGAGGTTAGACTCAGTTTGCGACGGAAACCTACCCGGAACCAACCGGCCTAACCAGTAGCCGCAAACTGTCAGTCTAATGTGAGAGGTTTGGGCATTAATATTTAATTAATGAAAATCTGAGATAAATATGATGTCTAAAACGTGTTGGGTAAGGTTAAACCAATTGGACCAATGAATCTGATAAACCCATTTCGTGAATCCGTAGGCCCAATACAAAGTTAGATAATATGTAACCAGTTAATCTGTAAGTCTGTTAATCTGTAACCAGTTAATCTGTAAGCCTATTAATCCGAACATCTGATCCATTAGTCTGAAAACTTGTTAACTTGATTGTCTGATCTGTGAACTAGTTAATCTAAATTTTGTATGTCTGAAACTTGTAGACAAGTTAAGCTGAAATCTGTTAGTCTGGGGACACAAGGTTAGGAGGGGAATTACTTGTGTCATCTGTTGTTTGGGACCCATATTAGTTAGTAACCCTTTCTGGTATCAAAACTTTGACCCAACAGTATGTAGGGTCCGGGCACGCTTACTGAACTAATTATAAGCGGTTCATTCGGATAATGGCGAGGGGTGTTGATGGTGCATTCCAACCGGGTCATGTGCGTGCATGGATCCCGGTCTGCCTCTGAGGATGTAAGACTCCGTGACATCTGTAAATAGGTCTATGCCAATTGGTAGTCACTTTAGGGAGTGATACACCCTACTGTGGGGCCGACACAGGATATTTATGTATTAGGGAGCCGATCGCTTGGGGTAGGGTTTTAGGGTACACTTAGTTCTGTCTGTTTCTGTTGATACCGTCTGTTTCCGTTGGGTGGTAACACCTGTTTGTTTCTGCAAGGTACCGTCTGTTCGGGTGGTAAAGGCCCATTACTAGTGTACACCTTATTCTACATTCTGTTTTCGTAGGGATTAATCTGTTTCTGCTTCTGTCTGTTTCTGATCGTGTAGTAAAGTCCCATTATTAGCATTCTGTTTCTGTTAAATTTTTCTGTACCCATTTCTGTTTCAGTTTAGACATTAGGGTGACACCTAATTCTATTATACTAGTATTAGAGCAGAGAAGTGTAAAGAAGTAGCTTATGTCATTCTGTTCTTCTGTTATATCTGCTACACCTGTTACAACTATCTCTCATCCAGTTTTATGTTCATGTCATGTTATTATTATCTGTTCATAACTAAAAATCACTGGACTTGCCAGACTTTTTGTCTGACCCTTGTTGTTTCGCCTCCTTTCTTCCGTTTCCCCCCAAGTTTTGTAGAAGGGAATACTCTAGCTTGATCCAGATTTATTCCGCTTGCAGTGCTTAAAGTACGGCTTGTCTTCTTCTATGGGGATTATGATTTTAAACTGTGCATTCTGAAGGCTTTTGTACAAGACTGATATTTTGTACTTGAATTCTGATATTGTGATTTGAAAGGATGTAACCAAGTTTATTTCGGTTCTGTTGAAATAAAGTTATAAAATTTTCAAGTACTGTTTTACCTATCTTGTAAGTTTCTGTTCTGTTTACTAAAATGCTCCACCTAAGTTAAGGCATTCCCTTTGTGAGTGACCCTAACGGAGGTGGGGTGTTACACTTGGTATCAGAGCTGAAGGTTACCGGATTTGATAAAAAGTTTTTGAAAACTATTTTCAAAAAAGGTTTTAAAAGGAAGTATTTTAAAAAGTAAAGCTTATTTTTGAAAAACATAATCCCCAAAAGCCATATATCTATCTTTTGATCCTCTCTTTGAATCTTTGTTTCCTTCTTTCTCCGGGGCTCCTAGCTTTTTGGGAGGTAACCTCATCGCGGCATGGTTATGTAGGCTTGATAAGACTACGACACCGGTTAAAGGGCAAATAAACGCCCGACTTCCATCTGCAGCCGCAGTAGTCTCGCCTACGGCTAATTTTCTTTCGAGCTTTGTAGGATTTTCCGTGCGATGAAGGCAGCTTTCGAGGGACTTGTCAAATAGTAAAGATGAGAATGAGGGAGATTGGCTAAGGAGCACAACCCAAGGATGAGAAACTCATGGATATGGACTTGGTTGACAAAGGAGGCGAAAAAGGAAACACAAAAGAAGGAAGAAAAGTCTGAAGATAAAGGAGGAGAAAAGTGCTTTACTTATGGAAGCTTGACTCATCTGGACAAGGATTGCCGAAAGATGAAGGACATTCACATCAACTGTGGTGAGATGGGATGCTTCACTAGGGACTGCCCGAAGAAACGGGGGCAAGTACAGAGGACATGACCTACTTCGGGAAGGCTGGTGAATGCTCTCATAGTTGGTGGATAGGATATAAGTAGGAAAATTTCCGTAGAGAGTTTAGTTTCCTTATCTGATTATCGAATTAGAACTCTTTCCGATTATGGCATTCTAATTTCGTAGTCGAGTCTCTGCACTTTAATACTAGTATTGTTTCTGATTCCACTGTAGGGTCCAACCCATAGGGGTTATGACTCATCTGCTTGTGATAGATTGGGGTTTGAGAGATATCTGTGTTAGGCGTCAAGAAGGACGCATACATTCTGGGTTTTATCATGCTTAGTTTCCTAAGAATCATTTGGTAATCTGATCTGTACTAGTAGTCTGTAAGCATCTTGATATTTCTGGAAAGGTTAAGATTTTAGTTTTTACATTATCTAAAGTGGGTAATCCTGTGGGTGTCAATCTGATGTTGGTTTCGGTCTTCGGGGCCGATACTTAGGACCTATGCCTAATGGGAACCAAGTTTTTGTTTTATCTGTACTCGCTTCCGTCATTCGACTATATCCTATCGATCGAATCTTCGAACTTTAGGTAGAAACTCATGGGTGTAAACATGTGTTTGAGACATGTTATGTTTGATGGTTACAAGTGGATGCATGTGGTTGCTAGTGGTTGCCCGTGGATGCATAAACACACACTAGGCACTAGATCGGCTCGAAAACACTCTCATACTGCATATAGATGTGTGAGCATTTTCAATTTTTGTGGATGCAAAATGATTGACTCAGCACATGGATGTTGCATATGACTGAATGGTTGTGCACTCATATAGAAATGATATGTATCGAGTAGGAAAATTGCATACATGTTGGACTCATGGCACTGGCATAATTCGCATTAAGGAGGTCAACTGAATCAGTGGACCGCCTGATCTTTGCATTAGACAAGGAACATATTCACACACTTCTTGCATATGTTCATACAACATTAGAAATCCCTTAAGGACAATGAATGCCTGTGATCGGTGATTGAGTAGATGGATGATTGGATGGTAGGACACATTCTTCTTAACTTGAAGATTTCGGGGACGAAATCGTTTAAGGAGGGGAGAATGTAACACCCTGCATTTTTAAATATAATTAAAAATGGAATAAAATATATGAAAATATGCTTATGATAGGTAAATAATGGTGATGCATAAGAAGAATTAATTAATACATGAAAGAGAAGAAAAAATTAGTTCGATAACGGTGTATGTAACGGAAAAGATAGTAAAATGTGGATAATTAATTTAAGAATCAAGAATTAGGTAAAATGGACATCACCATTGCGTTCCTCTCGAAATTTTTCATGAAATAGAGTCCGAGTTTTCGAAAATCGGAGTCCGGATGAAGAAGTTATGGCCCGTAGAAGATTCAGAAGGTTTCGGTCAGCACAGAACTGGGCAGGTCGACCTGGGGGTCGACCAGGGGGTCGACCTGGGAGTCGACCTCCCCCATGGGGTCGACTATAGTGTCGACCTCCCACCCTACAGGTCGACCTTGTCGGCCTGTTTCGGTCCAGAACACGTTTTTGAAGCCCGGGGACGATTTTTGATGGTCCGGATTGGTTTTAGGGTTAATATGATGGCTGAAATGAATTGCTACACCTATAAAAACAACCTAAGACCTAGCCTTCTCTACACACAATTCTATTCTGCTTCTTCTCTGCCTCTGTTCTAAATAAAAATAAAAATGGCGTCGCTACTCTGCTGGAATCAAAACTAGAAACTAATCAACATCAACCTAAGCAACTCAATTCAAATTAGAGATTAAGGCTTCTACAACGATTCTACAACAATTAAAGTTCTTTCTTTAATCCAATCAGGTAAGTACAGTTATTTTTCGATATAAACGTTAATTCTGATTGTGACATGAATTATAAATCTGAATCTGAGGTTATATCTGTTCTGTTCTGTTTAGATCTTATTTTGTATCTCTTTCCTCTTTCTGTTTTATAGCCAGGCTACCACGAGCCTGAGCCAATCTCATAAGAGATTAACATACGCTAAAATGTTTGGGACAATAAAATGAATGATGCATAATTTGGCCATGACCAATAGGTGACTGATTTGAGGAAAAGAACATGGACTGTAGCTAGAACATAAATTTGAGACATATGACTGGACATGTTATATTTATAACATAAATGGTAATTGAACATATGACTTGAGATAAAGAGAATATGGCTTAAGTATAAAGATTTACGTGAGAGTAGGATATCTATTAATGTAAATAAACAACTAAGTAAGGGATCTTTGGAATATATGACATGCATAGTAGTCGAAAACAATATTTGGTATAATTTATATATGGATCTTCTGTACTATGCAAGTTCAATAAAAATTGAAACATATGATATATGGTAAATTATGACCATAATCTATGTTATGTAAATGTAATGCAAACATAGGGTATAAGATCATATTGTGAATCAAGACTATTATTTATGCATATGAACTTAGGCAAGATTTATAATTAGGCAAGATATGTTTGTGAAACTTTAAGAAATGATTAAATCTGTCATATTTGCCTAATTTGTTAGTTTTGTTACATTGCCTAATCTGCTAGTTCTGTTATATTGCTTAATCTGCTAGTTCTGCTCTACTACTTAGTCTGCTAGATTTGTTCATCTTCCAAATCTGTCATCTGCTAAGTCTGTTGAAAATGCTAAATCTGCTAGTTTGCTTAATCTGCTAAATCTGTCAAGTCGCCTAATCTGGAGAAAAAAATCTGTTATCTGCTATATCTGTTGAGTTGATAAAATTAGTCCGCTATTGACATAATCTGAATTGGCTATAGTTATGAATAATTGACATGTATATTAGGCATGGGAATAAATGGTAAATCATTAATTAATTGGCCGCAAAGACGAAAATGGCTAACTCGAGGTTAGAATGAGTTTGCGGCGTAATTCTGCCCGGAACCGCCCGGCATATTCCAGTGGCTGCAAACAATAGGTTCTAATGTGAGAAGTTAGTCATAACGTGCTTGAAACCCGAGGTTAGACTCAGTTTGCGACGGAAACCTACCCGGAACCAACCTGCCTAACCAGTAGCCGCAAACTGTCAGTTTAATGTGAGAGGTTTGGGCATTAATATTTAATTAATGAAAATCTGAGATAAATATGATGTCTAAAACATGTTGGGTAAGATTAAACCAATTGGACCAATGAATCTGATAAACCCGTTTCGTGAATCCGTAGGCCCAATACAAAGTTAGATAATCTATAACCAGTTAATCTGTAAGTCTGTTAATCTGTAACCAGTTAATCTGTAAGCCTGTTAATCCGAACATCTGATCCGTTAGTCTGAAAACCTGTTAACTTGATTGTCTGATCTATGAACTAGTTAATCTAAATTTTGTATGTCTGAAACTTGTAGACAAGTTAAGCTGAAATCTGTTAGTTTGGGGACACAAGGTTAGGAGGGGAATTACTTGTGTCATTTGTTGTTTGGGACTCATATTAGTCAGTAACCCTTTCTGGTATCAAAACTTTGACCCAACTGTAAGTAGGGTCCGGGCACGATTACTGAACTAATTATAAGCGGTTCATTCTGATAATGGCGAGGGGTGTTGATAGTGCGTTCCAACCGGGTCATGTGCGTGCATGCATCCCGGTCTACCTCTGAGGATGTAAGACACCGTGACATCTGTAAATAGGTCTGTGCCAATTGGTTGTCGCTTTAGGGAGTGATACACCCTACTGTGGGGCCGACACAGGATATTTATGTATTAGGGAGCCGATCGCTTGGGGTAGGGTTTTAGGGTACACTTAGTTCTATCTGTTTCTGTTGGTACCGTCTGTTTCTGTTGGGTGGTAACACCTGTCTGTTTCTGCGTGGTACCGTCTGTTCGGGTGGTAAAGGCCCATTACTAGTGTACACCTAATTCTACATTCTGTTTCCGTAGGGATTAATCTGTTTCTGCTTCTGTCTGTTTCTGATCGGGTAGTAAAGGCCCATTATTAGCATTCTGTTTCTGTTAAATTATTATGTACCCATTTCTGTTTCAGTTTAGACATTAGGGTGACAACTAATTCTGTTATACCAGTATTAGTGCAGAGAAGTGTAAAGAAATAGCTTATGTCATTCTGTTCTTCTGTTATATCTGCTACACCTGTTACAGCTATCTCTCATCCAGTTTTATATTCATGTCATGTTATTATTATCTGTTCATAACTGAAAATCACTGGACTTGCCAGACTTTTTTTCTGGCCCTTGTTGTTTCGCCTACTTTCTTCCGTTCCCCCCAGGTTTTGTAGAAGGGAATACTCTAGCTTGATACATATTTCTTCTGCTTGCAGTGCTTAAAGTATGGCTTGTCTTCTTCTGTGGGGAATATGATTTTAAACTATGCATTCTGAAGGCTTTTGTACAAGACTGATATTTTGTACTTGAATTCTGATATTGTGATTTGAAAGGATGTAACCAATTTTATTTCGGTTCTGTTGAAATAAAGTTATAAATTTTTCAAGTACTGTTTTACTTGTCTTGTAAGTTTCTGTTCTGTTTACTAAAATTCTCCACCAAAGTTAAGGCATTCCCTTTGTGAGTGACCTTAACGGAGGTGGGGTGTTACATATACCTACGGAGATGGCTCGATGACTCTCCTCCTTTGAGCTTTTCTACTAACTCAACCAACTGTGGGTCGTCCCGTTGTGCCTCGCCAATCCGTCCTAAAAGCGTAGGTCTAACCTCTAAGGATGCTAGCAAACCAGGTACGAAGTCAGTGGAAGGTGTAAAGTCAAACGTAGAGATGAACTCTAAACTTCGCCGCTCAACAAGCAAAGGACTTAAGGATAATCTTTTTCTACTTAAGGCAATTACCACTACGTTACCCTTGCCAGGGGTATATGCTATCTCGAAGTCATAGGTTGCTAAGAACTCCATCTACCTTTGTTGCCTTAAGTTCAAGTCCTTCTGAGAGAATAAGTATTTTAGCGATTTGTGGTCAGTGAACAATTCGGATTTTTCGCCAAGAAGATACTGACGCCAAGACTTAAGCGCGAAGACAATAGCGGCCAACTCTAGGTCATGTGTATGGTAATTTCTCTCATGCACTCTCAACTGCCTTCCACCATAGGCTATTACCCTTCCCTCTTGCATTAGGACTGCACCTAGTCCTGTCCCACAAGCGTCAGTATAAACGGAAAACGGCTTACTCCCATCTGGAAATACTAAGACTGGGGCTGTGGTCAAAGCTCTCTTTAAACGTTGGAACGCATCATCACAATCTGCGTCCCACGTGAAGACTAAGTTCTTCATCGTCAAGCGTGTTAATGGAGCTGATATTTTTGCGAAGTCTTTGATAAACTTCCTATAGTAGCCAGCCAACCCTAAGAAACTTCTCACCTCGGTAGAATTTTTAGGAACCTTACAATCTTGGATGGCCACTATCTTCGCGGTATCCATGGCTATCCCTTCTTTGGAAACCACGTGCCCTAAGAATCGCCCTTCTTTCCTCCAAAAGTGACATTTGGAAAATTTAGCTTTAAGGCTATGCACTCGAAGAGTCTCCAACACTTCCCTAAGATGTAGGGCATGCTCTTCGTCGCTCTTAGAAAAAATCAAGATGTCATCTACAAAGACCACCACAAATCTATTAAGGTACTCCCTAAACACCCTACTCATCAAATCAACAAAGTATGCGGGGGCGTTTGTCAAACCGAAGGGCATCACCAGCCACTCGAAGAAACCGTCTGGAGTCCTAAAGGCAGTCTTGTCTATGCTATCCTCAGCCACTTTCAACTGATGGAAACCCGTGGCTAAGTCCAACTGCGAAAACACTGAGGCGCCAACTAACTGATCGAAGAGATCGTCAATCCTCGGTAGTGGGTGTCTATTCTTCTTAGTAAGCTTATTAAGTTCTCTATAGTCCACACAAAGTCTAAGGGACCCATCCGCCTTCGTGGCAAATACTACTTGAGCATCCCACTCCGATATACTACGTTTGATGAACCCCTTCTCAAGCAATTCTTTCACTTGCTTACTGAGTTCTCTTCTCTCTCTTGGAGCCATGTGGCGCACTGGCAATGCAACTTGCTTCGCATTGTCCACTAGATATATTCGAAAGTCTATTTCACGTTTTGGGGGTAAACCCCTCACCTCATCGAAGACATCAGCATATTCACGGACTATGCGAATAGAATGTAAATCATCATTGGATGCGTCAAGGGATTCTAGGTAACTAAGCATTACTGGACCTATAGGGTCACAAGAAATATCAAGGGTCTTTCCCGAACAAGTCAACAATCTAACTACCCTTCTTTTACAATCTAGGATGGCCCCATATCTAGTTAGCCAATCCATACCTAGAATTAAACCATAGCCCATGAAGCCAAGAACAAAAGCGTTGCACTCAAACTCAACGACCAAGATAAATACTCTCAAATCCCGACAAATCATAGAAAGATGAGCCGAACCACCAATAGGATTTGAGACTACTAAGGGATCAGTTACAAGACTAGTATCTAGGTGCAGTGTTTCAACTAATGATGTAGAGATAAACGAATGCGATGCGCCAGAATCGAATAAAGTACGGACCGGATGATCAAACAGAAAAACTAAACTTTCAATGGAAATTACCCTACCTCGTTCTTGCAGCGGTGGGACCACGAGAGCCTGAACTTGTCCCCTTGCCTGCCCGGGTGCCATAAGAGCTTGCCCCTGTCCTCCCGAGGAAGACCCTGCCCTCTGCCCTTTCTTTGGGCAGTCCTTAATAAGATGTCCCGCCTCGCCACAGTGGAAACAACCGGTCTTCTTCTTCTTCCTACAATCTTTGCTTAGATGGCCGGGTGTCCCACAATTAAAGCATTTCTTCTTCCCCTTAGCATTATTGCCTTTGCCACCTTTCTTGTTTTGTTGTTGCTGTTGCGACTTCTTTTGATCCCCTTTCTTCTCGGGTGCCTTATTAGCATTGGCGCCCTTCTCCTCTTCATGCATAAGTGCCATGTCAACTAACCTCTCAAAGGTAGCCCCCATGGGAACGTGGGTCATAGCCAACCCATGAAGCGGCTCGTTTAAACCCTTTACAAATCTTAAAGCCTTCTTCTTTTGAGTGTTCACCAAGTCTAAGCCAAACCTTTCCAATTGGTTAAATTTGTTAACGTACTCTTTCACTGATAAATTCCCTTGCTTCAGTGACAAGAACCTTTCCATATATAGATTCTCTTCAGCCCGTGAGAGAAACTTTGCCTCAAACCTCTGCCTAAAATCTTGCTATGTATCGACTGGACGACCCCCATTTGTGACCTCCCACCAAAACGAGGCATCATCCTTCATTAGCCACGCAGCTAGCTGGACTTTTCTCCCATCATCCACTTCAAAAATTCCAAATAATTCTTCCACCTTCTTTAGCCAGTTACGAGCTTCAACAAATGTCTCCGTCCAGTGAAAAGGTTTTCCACCCATTGCTCTAAAGTCCTTACACATCTATGCGAAATTATCGACACGAGGAGGAGGAGGGGGAGGAGGAGGATTTGCTAGACCTGCGGCGACGGCCCTAGCCTCCAGATATTGACGGAACCAACCGGGCACATGAACGCCCTCTGGTATCTCAGATGCTTCAGACATGATGAAACAAAAAAGGAATGATTCAATACAAAAAGGACTGAAGGAAAGATATATGGCTCTTGGGGTTATGCTTTCCAAAATATACTTTTCTCTCGAAAATACTTTCCTTAAATCATACTTTTAAAAGTACTTCTTTATAAAAAATTGTTTTGAAAAATAATTTTTCAAAAATTCATATCTGTTCTGGTAACCTTCAGCTCTGATACCACGAGTAACAACACCCCACCTCCATTAAGGTCACTCGCAAAGGGAATGCCTTAACTTCAATGGAGCGTTTTAAGTGAATATAGAACAGAAAATCACAACAAGACAGATATAAAGCAGTACTCTATCTCCACTAGAATTCCGAGACGAACAAAATGGCGTAACCCAATCCCCATAATTCTCACGTCTGAGATTTATTATTCTTTAATTTAGTTAATTCGATTATTCAAAAATCCGGGGTGTTACACGTGGGGTGTTACAGGACCTCGATCACTTACTATGCTAGAGGTTATCCAATGTAGTCGAACTATCTTTCCAAGATAAACAGATATTAACCATGATACTAAGTGTATATACTAAGATGATTAGTGGTCTCTCTTCAACATAGCTTATCCATCATGTCAGAAATCTGTGGGTCGATATCCCTCACGCAAACCATCCTAGTTGAACTTGACATCCCTCAAGTACAAGCCCTAAAGGCCTAAACCAATATCAGACAAGCACCCAAGGAAAACCTCCTCCGAATTTGGATGATTTATGTGCGATGATACTAGCAAAACAACCAAACAATTGAGCACTTAACCGACTCTGGCTATCCTCGCCAATCTTACTCCAAAACTATCGTTGATCGCATAACTGGCTTTGCAATGTCATCTAGATATATGTGGGAGTCTACCTCACATTTTAGGGGACAAACCCCTACTCAAAAACATCTGCCTATTCATGGACTACTCCAACGGATCGAAAATTGTCGATAAATACATGAATTGATTCTAGGTAGCTAAGACAAACTGATCCCTTAGGATCGCACGCAATTTCGAGGGTATTCCCAAGGCAAGTCGAAAGTCTAACTACCCCCCTTTCACAATTACTAGCTAACCAATCCATGCCTAGAATCAACCCATAGCCCATGAAACCGAAAACATAAGTATCTCAAATCCTTACAAACCAAAGATAAATGAGCCGAATCACAAATTGGATTTGAGACAATAATTGGATCTTCTACTATACAAGTACTAAGGTGCAGAGACTCAACTATGGAAGCAGATATAAAGGAATGTGAAGCACTAAAATCAAAAAGAGTACTAACAGGATGATCAAAGAGGAAAAACTAAACTCCTTTAATAGAAACCTTAATACCTCCCTCTCAGGTACGCTGGCGGTGAGAGCATGTATTTGCCCTTCTGAAAATCCTGTCATTTGTCCTTGTCCTTAATTATACGACCCGTTATACCATAATAAAGATATTTCCTCTTGTCTTAGGTTTTACTATTCTTTCCTCTCCTCCTTTGTGAACCAAGTCTATATCCATGAGTTCTTCATCCTTGGGTTGTGTTCCTTAGCCAAACTCCCTCATTCTCATCTTTGCCATCCTTGTGTAACTTGTTGACAGGACTCTTGAAAGCTGCCTCCATCGCATGGAAAATCCTACAAAGCTCGAAAGAAAATTAGCCGCAGGTGAAACTACTGCGGTTATAGATGGAAGTTGGTCGCTTATTTGCCCTTTGACAAGTGTCGTAGTCTCGTCGACCCTCCGGAACCATGCCACGATGAGGTTACCTCCCAGAAAGCCAGGAGCCCCAGAGACCCAGGAAAGAAGGAAAAAAGAATTCAAACAGGGGATCAAAAAGATAGTGCATATGGCTTTGGGGAATATGCCTTTAAAAACAAAACTTTTCTTTTTAAAATGCTTCTTTTAAAACCGTTATGAAAATAATTTTTCAAATCTTTTATCTGATCCGGTAACCTTCAGCTCTGATACCAAGTGAAACACCCCACCTCTGTTAAGGTCACTCACAAATGGAATGCCTTAACTTTGGTGGAGCATTTTAGGTAAAAGATGCAGATAAATTACAAGACAGACAAATAAAGCAGTGGAAAATAAAGGCATTTTATTAACAATTAATTCAGTCAAGCTTTTACAATAGTTATCTCAATCATACCTAAAAGTAATACATAGAACTTCTGTCTTGATTCAAAAACTTCCAAGTATAAAGGAAGCATAAAAATAACAATGGAATTCCCCAATAAAGCATGAACCAGCCATAGCAGCGGAATAGAGAGTCCAAAGCAATACATCAACTATCTTCGAGCTTGGAAAGAAAACTGAGCTAAGTGGTAACATTTCCTCCCTATGAACCTGGGAGGGGGACGGAAGAAAAGAGGCGAAACAAAACTAGGTCAGACATAAGTCTGGTAAGTCCAGTGACTTTCAGCATATAAACAAGTAAAAGCATCATGACATGAATAAACTGAATATAAGACAATACCGTGAGAAACAAGGATAACATGATAACATAGGATAAGTATAAGGTATGATAAGAGAAGATAAACTAAATACTCTTCTACTCTTTCTCTGCTTCGCTACTACAACGTTATTCTGACTTCTATATTTGTCTCTGCACCACCTAACTAGTGTCCCAACTAGAAATCTATATAAAATGATAACGTGATCCCGATCCCCGTAATTGTGGTAGCCTTCAGGTGTACATCTATCGTCAGGATTCCACCTCAATCAACCTAATTGCCATGAACATGCTAGATGTACCCTTACTACCCTATCATTCGGCTCCCTACTTGTATTCATTTCTCTTGTGTCTGTGTCAAACGGCATTCTCTTGTGTGTAGATACCCTGTGCTGGTCCCACCATAAGACGTATCAATCCTTGTGATAGCGACCCGAGACGATTCAAGATGCACAGTGTATAACTACTGGTACCTAGTGCCTGACTTTTTCCTACTCCGGAGTACGTGCACACCCGTAAACTGTCTAAACCTACACTGACGTACCCCCCGCCACTGCATTGACCGCTTACAATCAGCCCAGTAATCGTGTCCCACCCTGCCTAGTTCAGGGTACCGTGATACATCTATGTGGGTTACTGCTGAAATGGGTCCCCGTTACTAGGGTTTCCTATTGGTTATGTTTGTGGGCCTATATTTACTAATATTACCCACCAACCCGATATGTACTTAACCCTCCCACTGATTCAAGCGTGTTTATTTAACGGTTAAGTTTGTGGGCCTATATGTACTAATATTACCCACCTACACGAGATGTACTTAACCCTCCCGCACATTATGTCATATTGGTCAAGTGTTGTCCATTCATGTTAGCTTAACCCACCCATTCATCGTGTCATGTTGGTTAAGTGTTCCTTATTTACTCAACCCCGTCCGTTCATCAAGTTATATTGGTTAAGTGTTTCCTTGTTACTTAACCCCACATGTTCATCTTGTTGTATTGGTTAAGTGTCATCATTCTATTCAAGTTAACTTAACCCACCTACTCATCATGTCATGTTACTTTGGTTAAGTGTTGCCTTCTTGTGTTAACTTAAACCTACCACAAATCAAGTTATGTTGGTTAAGTGTTAACTTAACCCTTTCCATTTATCATGCTATAACGGTTAAGTGTTCCCTATTAACTTAACCCTAGTCATCCATCTTGTCATATCGGTAAGTGTTTTCTCATTACTTAACCCTAGTCATCCATGTTATATTGGTTAAGTGTTCCTATGAACTTAACCCTACTCATTCATCTTGTTCATTAGCATTAATTGATTTATTAATGCACCAACCTCTCACATTAGATATGTGTTGTTGCGGTTACTGGATGTGCCGGGCGGTTCCGGGCTGTTTTACACCACAATTCAATCTAACCTCGGGTTTTTCTTGGGCATGATGCACTAACCTCTCACATTAGATAGGTGTTGTTGTGGTTACTGGATGTGCCGGGCGGTTCCGGGCAGTTTTACACCACAACTCAATCTAACCTCGGGTTAGGCATGTTCATCTTTAATCTACACATTCACCTTATATACCCAAATCTAGATTTTGCATGCTAATTACCAAATTCACCAAAACTAGTCAGGTTACATTTTTCACCGTTCTAGATTTAATGATCATGTTACCACAAACTCGCAACAATAACAATTTTGCCCAAAACTTGATTTATATGCCAACTTCATACTTTGTCGTTCATGCTAATTCTAGGTTCAATATGTCAAATTACATATTCCATAATTCATGTCAAATTGCATCTTAACAGTTATGCCATTTTACATGTTCCAAATTATGGCAAATAATGTCAATTTCATGTTATGCCCAATTTCCCCCGCATTCATAACATACTTTTTCTGAGATTCAACTCAAGATTCATAACATAAGGGGAGAAGAAAGATAGAACATCGTAAGAATAAGCATAGTCATATGATGATAAGAACTACTGGTCCAATAAACTTGATGTTCTAAAAAGACAATTTTTGCAAGGAATACATCGCAGGCATATAGATATGATAAGAATTATATCATGAACTTAAAAAGGATTACAATTCCGATATACAACAAGGATAGATATGATTGGACCAGTTTCATAGTCAAAAATGATTCCCAAAGATATATATACTCAAGCACAGATTTCAATGAAAGGATATCTTACATCGGGCGTATTCTCATATCCATCTTGTTACATGTCACAATTAGATTTAGGTGTTCAAATCTAAAAAGTAACTAACTTACAAAACAAAGGAAAATCTTGTTTTCATGCCTAAGCCATACATTACTATACACCCTAATCTTTTTCTTCCAAATCATAAATTACCATATATACACATATATCCTAATTTTTAGGTCTTAAACTAGAACATGTACTATGCCTTATATTTAAAGTTCAATTTACGCCCCAAATCCCAAGTCATATGGCCAATACTTTATGCCTCAAATCTCAAGTCATATGTCCAATGCTTTATGCCTCAAATCCCAAGTCATTTGTCCAATATTTTATGTTTCAAATCTCAAGTCATATGTCCAATACTTTATGCCTCAAATCCCAAGTCATATGTCCAATACTTTATGTTTTGAATGTGTTATGTCCTCAAATTAGTTATAATTCAACTGCCCAATTTTTATTTCCAACGTACGTTCATCTCTTATGAGATATGGCTCAGGCTCGCAGTAGCCTGGCTATAAAACAAAAAAGGAAGAAGGAAAGAATTGACAAAGAACAGACATAATATTATCAATGAGATAGATTCAAAGGATATGGAAAGACAGGCATAATCTCAGATCCAGATTTATTACAATGTCAGAATCACAATTAACTTTTATTTCTGAAAGTAACATGAACTAACAAATTACAGAAGGGTCTTGAATTCTGGAATCTTTATTCATAAACTGAATAGCTCTACCTTAAAGTAGACTATTTTTCTTCTAATTTAGATTTGATCTGATTCTTAGAAATAGTCGTTGAAGTCGTTGAATTAGCCTGAATCTCTACTAGAATTCTAAACTTGATTTCTGTGAAGGACTTGAGCAGCATAACCCCGTCTTAGATTTATTTTGATATGAATTAGGGTAGAGTATAGGCAAAATAAAGTTGTGTGGAGAGAAAGTGAGGTTTGGGGGTGTTTAAATAGCTTAGGAGCAACGAATCTGGTTAGAACGGGCGTCTAAATGCAGAAAAACGAATTTGTCCACGGATCTGGAAAAGGAGGAAGGTCGACCCCATGGTCGACCTGTTCTACCCAGGTCAACCCCCAGGTCGACCCCCAAGTCGACCCCCTAGTCGACCTGGTTCCTAGGTGGGAAATTTCCCGCACAGCCTGGGTGTGTGATTTGAATTTCGAAACTTTAAATTTGAATTCGGGCTGGTTTTATTATTCAAATTCTTGAATCTTCTTAAGGTAATAACTTCTTCATATGGAGTCCGATTTACGCAAATTAAGACTCTATCTCAAGCAGAATTTCAAGAAGAATGTAATGGCATAACCCGTTTACCTTAATTCTTCTCTTAAAAATTAAGTATACTTTAATTTGTTACTTTAATGTTCATAGAAAATACGGGGTTTTACAAAAATCGTATGGTCTGATCGAATGCATAAAGGATGAAATAATTCATATGCATATATATGAAAGGCAAGTGCACTAAGGTTATATATGTGTATAATCAGAATATGAAAAGGAAGGTGGGTTATCATACCCTATTTTGTCACCTTGTCATGATTTGTTATGGAGAAAAATGGTTTAAAAATATTTTCTTTATATCTGAAAAAGTAATTCAGATTTTCCTAACAAATTTACACCCCGAGCAGTATAAAGTAAATAAAACAAAATAATGTGAATAGCACTCACACAAATAGCCTGATCTAAGAAAGGGTAAAACTGAATCTGTGTAACCTGGAAAACCCTAGGAATTTGGATGATATAAATAAGGAAATACGGGAAAAATTAAACTCTCTAGTGAAAACAAGGGAAAATACATAAAACTTACTTAAAAAGAAAGAAGGAAAGCTTGGGAGTAAAGCAAGA
The DNA here is from genome assembly GCA_030737875.1 of Allium sativum. NCBI lineage: Eukaryota > Viridiplantae > Streptophyta > Magnoliopsida > Asparagales > Amaryllidaceae > Allium > Allium sativum. The sequence continues at coordinate 738,404,760 of CM060909.1, read as the reverse complement.
GTTCCCTGGTTTTTCTTTAGCTTAGAAGAAGAAACTTTGGTGAGTAATCTCACTCAAAATAACTAGCATTAAGTCCTGGAATTAAAGAGACAGCCAATATTTTATATGTTTAGTGTATTTTGAATTTAATTTCTTTGATCAAGAAATATGTCTATATGTTTTTATATATATTTAATTTCATTGAGAGATGGTTGAGTTTCACAACAGGGGTTCAGGTCTATTATTTGAATCTATTTAGTTTTATGATACTTTGAAAACCCCTTTTATGTTACTTTGAAAACCCCAAAAAACCGGAGATATAAATGATATTGATCCATAGTAGTCTCTCATGAAAAATATAAATGGGGTGCAATATACTGATGTATAGGTACTGAAGCTCCATAAATGATTGTTTTAGAGAGAAAAAGGATTTTCCTATGTGTTGATCTCTAGTCAAAATGCCAAATTATGCCTCAGCTGGGTTTTAAAGTTCATTTGAAAACCAGCTTATGCATAGTGCCAATAACCCTCAAAATATCCATCAAAGCCACAGAATACTTATTTCATTCTCATACAAAGTCGTATGGTCATGTAACTTTGAGGAACGGCTATTGGGGTCATTTCCCATGTTCACGATTTTTGTCGAATTTTAAGTGACCATTTTGCCCCTAGTGAATCTTGTTTCTCCTATAACTTTTGATTTGTAAGGAATTTTGACCTGAAACCACTTCCATTGGATTCGGATGGTGGTTTAACTTTTTGTAGATTTGTCGCATTAATCAAACGGGCTTATTGTTTGGGAGATATGGCTGAAATAATGTTAGGAAGGTGAAAAACAGCATAATTGGGCTTAACCGGGTGATTATCAACTAAGACATAACCCATTTCGGGATTAGGGCTATGGGAGGGTTGATAGGGTTTGGAAAATCAGTTTTATTCATTTTTAAATTGCCACTTATCATCTCTTCAAACCTAGCAATGGCCTCCAACTCCCAAATCACCTTTTTAATCGCTTTCTAATCACATATTAGCCAAATCTACATCAAATTAAGGCAGATTAACATAGAAATCGAGATGCTGAATACATTGGGAACCATGCCAAATCAGTTAGAGTTTCAGATCTGAAATTTATTCGTGGCTAGCGTGAGTGACTTGCACTTTTATTCAAAAATTACGGCTAATTAGGGGTGATTAGTGATAATTAACGAAATTATGCATGATAAAAATATGTATAAATTCTAAAATATTATTTTATGCCTCTATTAGAAATTAGGGCTAATTTGGATTAAGTTTACTAATCCTATTGCAAGATATTGTTAAACATGATTAAGGGGAAAACATGGGTTTTGAGTATGTTTGATCCATATTGACATGTTAAATTGTTGTTTTGGTGTTTGTGGTTGATTCTAAATGTTGTTATTACTGTCTGGTAAGAGTTTTTATTGTTTAACAAAGTTAGAGTTGTTGAAGACGCCGTCGTATGGCGTAATAGCTTGCTGGAAAAGTTGCAGAAATTGGTCAGACCCGACCCGTTCGTGAACAAGCATCACAAACCGCCCACTCGTGAGTCGCATGAAGGACCACGACCCGATTGAGTTCAACCACGAACCGAGTGATTGAGGGATCCATGAGCCGTCTCGAGCCAGAGCACCATCGCCTCCACGAACCGATGCAGCATCAAGAACAGCCAGGAGCTTGGAGCCACGACCCATTGTCACAAACTACGAGCCAGTCCAGGAAGGGAGGGCCACAAACCAGAACTGGACTCACGAGCCGGAGATGACCATGAACCGCGACCTGCTTGTGTGTCATGAACCGAACGGAAACTAAAGTGCGAACGGGATAATGACCGAAACCCGAGATGCAAAGGTAGTTCAAATGAAAAGTTAGCACTCAGGATCCAGATGGGAACCAATGCTTCATGAGTTGGACTTTGTTGTGGGACGTTTGCGAATGGGTTATCGATATGTATAGCTTTGTATCAATATGATGGAGGGTACATTGGCTATGGACCCATGTGGTGGGGTCAAATTTGTATGGGGATAAGTTCCATCAGGACCCCCAAGGGCAAAAGCGGTCATAGTAATGGATGTCCGGAGCTGGGCTTCTTTGTAGCCCCAAATGGATCTGGTGACGTAAGCGATGGATATCATATGCTTTACGCACTGAGTGAGAGATGTGGGGATGATTGTTATGTTTGATGTTTGCTATCACCATGACACGCACACTCTCGTTTTACACTTTATGTTAGTATTACCTCAGAGTACTATACATCTTGTTGTGCTAACTCTTTGGTTGCAGGTCCGGTTTCAGGTATGATTATTTATACATGTTATTGTTCTGTTTTGCTGTTAGCGCTCATACCAGACTTTTGACTTATCTAGAGTTTTTTGTCTCTTCTTATTACTCTAGGTACTCCTAAACGAGCAGACTAGAGACAGATTAGGTGATATGCACGAGTAGCTGTCCGGAGACGAGCAGAAGGCTTCCGCGAACTAGTTACATATATTCTCCTTATGTTGTTGTTGGTCACTACTTTGGGAATTAGTAGTGTACCTTATCTATTTTTCTTTAGAGGCAATATTTTGAAGTTGTAATAATGGTTTGGATCATAAGCTGTATTTTGGATTCCGCTGCTATGATGGTTTATTTTTAATCTTATGTACTATCTCGCCTGTTTTATGTCAAAGTTATGTTACTATGATATTTTATTCCATGCGCTGTGAGATAGAATATAGGTTCTTAATGATTTATAGTTTCAAATCCTTTTCCTTTGACGACCGTCCTGTGCTAGTCGGGCATTGACAAAACGCATTTCTAGGGAAATGTTTGTTGGTCCGAGGCGAGTTGTCATACTTGGTATCATAGTTTGGTTGCGTAGTTAACCTAGGGGAATGACATCAGGGAGAGATAGTATACATATATGAGAGCGCGTATTTTGATATTTTTGTTTTCAAGAGCTATATATATATATATATATATATATATATATATATGCTATAAGTATATCTAAGAATGAAGTCGCACTGCACTGGCACCACTATGGAGATGGTTAATCATTTTCTCATTATAGATTTAACGATGAGCCGATATACGAGGATTACAGATTTAAGGGCCAATGATAGGAATGTCCCTGATATGAGACAATGTTTAATATCGTCATGCGAGAGATGCTTAGGGATGTTCAACGAACTGTTCCTAATGCTGCTAACAGTGGTGGTGCAGGCGCCTAGAGCTGGTTTCACAAAGCTTAACAAGGATTATACTAGTCTTGGTGGGAAGCTGTTCCATGGAACGGAATCGGCTACGGTGGTTCAAAACTAATTGGATAGTCGTGAACGCATCTTCGAGGATTTGGGAATCGAGGATGCAATGAAAAGAAAGAAAGCATCGGATCAACTTCGAAGATGGGATATGAATTGGTGGAATGCCATTAAAGCAGCTACTCCCGAGGATCAATTTACTTGGAATCAGTTTACGACTCATTTCAGTGGTAAATTTATTCCAGCTGCTTAGAAATTAGAATTGTTTAGGAAATTTTTGGAAATTAAGCAAAATGGTAGGGAAGTTTTAGAATAAATTGTTGAATTTGATACCTTATCGAAGTATGGATTATCCCTTGTCGATACTGCCGAGAAGAAGAACGAGAATTCATAACTAGCTTAGATTAGTATTTCGGGGAAAGCCTTATAAACCATATAGATGATACATTCGAGTCTATTGTGGGAAAGACATTAAGATCTGAGAGCCTTTACCCTAAGTCGAAAACCGAGGTTGCTATTAAATCTGCAAGAGAGCCAAAGCCGTAGGCAATTAGTGGAGGCAAGAATAACTCGCAGAATAACAGGAAATAGAACCGAGCTAAGGATGGTCAGAAGAAGAATAAGAATGATGTTGAGTGCTATAGTTGTGGCAAGAAGGGCCATTATATCAAAGATTGTCAAGCAACGCCGGCAGTCAAGAAGTGCTTTAATTGCGGCCAAGTGGGACATCACAAGGATAAATGTCCACAACCTCCTGAAGAAAAGCAGATTGTGAAAGCCTATGCTATTAGTGTTGTTCCTTCTTCGTTGAATGCCCCCAACAGCGGCATTGAAGGGAAAGGGCGTCGTTATTCAAGGTATTCTTCCTATTGATGATGTTCCTGTTTGAGTACGGTTTGATACAGGGGCTTCCTATTCCTTCATATCTAGTGACCTGGTAGATAGTTTGGGATTGGAACCCGAGATTATCAATAGGCCTTTAGTTGTGACGAACCCGATCGGTGGTTCGACAAGCCTTAGTATGATTTATCGAAATTTGGTCTTATCGAGTCATGGATGTATGTTTGCTTGTGATTGCTTTGTTTTGGGCTTTACTAGGTTTTGCATTATTTTGGGAGTCGATTGGCTCCAAAGGTATGGGATGGTGGTAGACTGTGAGGGCTCTTCAGTGACCATTAGAGCGGATGATAGGTGGAGGGTAAAATTTGGTTTCCTATCTAGTGATGGGGTGATGGCTAGTTTTCTAAATTCCCTCGACATCCCGCATGATGAGTTGTCAGATTTGCCTATTGCTGGCGAGTATCCGGACATCTATGGGGAAGTGAACGGACTTCCACCACAATGAGAGATTGAGTTTCGGATTGATTTAGTGAAAGATGCCAAACCTATAGTTATGCCTCTTCATCATATGGCTCCAAGGGAGCAGCGAGAGCTCGAGGTGCAAGTGGGCGATCTTTTGAAGAAGTGGTTTATCCGAAGGAGCATTTCCAAGTAGGGAGCACCAGTTGTATTTGCTACCAAAGCCGATGGTTCCCTTCGCATATGTGTAGACTACCGAGAGTTGAACAAGGTGACAAGGAAGAATAAGTATCCTCTTCCATGGATAGATGATCTGCTTGATCAATTAAATGGGACAAGAGTGTTCTCCCATTTAGATCTCGTGATAGGATTCCATCAGCTCCGAGTAGAAACTGGGAGTACTCCTGAAACGGCATTGCGGACGCTGTCTGGATTCTATAAGTGGTTGGTCATGCCATTCGGGTTGACCAACCCACCAGCATATTTTGTGGATCTTATGAATAAGGTTTTCAGTGATCAATTAAATATGTTTGTTCTTGTGTTCATGGAATATATCTTGGTTTACTCGAGGACAGAGGAAGAACATAACGAACATTTGAGGACAGTGATGGAGGTGTTGAGGAAACACCAATTGAAAGCAAAGTTTTCTAAGTGTCACTTCCGGAGGAGGGAAGTGAGGTTCTTGGGCCATGTTGTTTCGGAGGATGGTATTTCCATGGATCCTGCGAAGGTATCTATGGTGCAAGATTTGTCTACGCCCAAGAACGCAATAGAAGTAAGAAGTTTCTTAGGGTTTGCTGGATATTATCATAAGTTTATCCAAGAATTCTCCAAGATAGCAACACCATTAACTCAGTTGACTAAGAAGAATGAGGCTTTCGTTTGGGATGAAAGGAGTGAGAATGCATTTAAGAGCCTAAAGGAAAAGTTAACGTGCGCACTAGTGTTAGTTATTCCTCAAGGAAATGAAGAGATGATTGTATACACGGATGCTTGTGGTACCGGACTAGGTGTTGTACTAAAGCATGGAGGTAGGTTGTAGCTTATGCTAGTCGGCAACTGAAATCGCATGAGAAAATATATCCTACCCATGATTTGGAATTGGCAGCGATTGTGTTCGTGTTAAAGATGTGGAGACATTATCTCTTGGGAGAAAGATTTGAGTTGTTTACAGATCATAAGTCGTTAAAGTATATTTTCTCTCAAAAGGATTTAAATCTTCATTAGCAGAGATGGTTAGAGTTCTTGGCTTCATATGATTTCAATATCGCATACACACCCGGGAAGGGAAATGTGGTAGTTGATGCATTGAGTAGGAGGAATGCTAATTTGGGGGCTATGTTTCTTAAATGGAAACAACCGGAGTATATCGCAGGATATGATTTCATAACTAAGTGCGAATTGGATCTATAAATGTTGGCAAATTTGATGAACAGAATGACTTTGATTGATCTGATCGGCTCCATCCAGAGGGATGATCCTAATTTATTGGAAATCATCTCCAAGGAAGAGATGGGTATAGACGTTGGGGAAATGAACAAGTACAGTCTCGATCGAGAAGGATGGCTTCGAAAGAATAGGAGACTAGTTATACCCAAGATTGAGAGATGAAGTGCTTAGAGAGTGTCATCACTCGAAACTGGCCATACATCTTTGTGGTAACAAAATGTATCAAGACATGAAGCAAACCTACTGCTGGGATGGGACGAAGAGAGACGTTGGGAAGTTTATATCCAAGTGCATGAACTGCCAGTTAGTTAAAGATGAGCAAAAGAAGCCTAGTGGTTTATTACAACCATCGGAAATTCCCGAATGGAAATGGGAACAAGTCTCAATGGATTTTATAGATGCTTTACCAAGGACTAGATTGGGTCATGATAATATTTGGGTGATTGTGGATCGACTGACCAAAAGTGCAAGGTTTATACCGGTCAAGTCGAACAGAACGACAGCTAAGTTAGCAGAACTGTATATGAAGTGAGCTGTGAGATTTCATGGAGAACCTAAAGGCATTGTGAGTGACCAAGATCCATTATCTACTAGTTGGTTTTGGAAGAGCTTACCAAAGGCTTTAGGATCAGAATTACATCCCAGTACCGGGTACCATCCTCAAACCGACGGTCAAACAGAGAGGGTGAGTCGTGTATTAGAGGATCTCTTAAGGGCTTGTATATTGTATTTTGGAGGTTCCTGGGATGACCATTTACATCTGGTTGAGTTCGCATATAATAATAGTTATCAGTCCAGTATTGATATAGCTCCATTTGAAGCTTTGTACGGAAGACCATGCAACTCACCATCATGCTAGTTGGAAACTGGTGAGAAATTTGTGCTTGGACCGGATGTAATAAGAGAAACTTCGAATAAGATCAAGGTTATCCAACAATGAATGAAGGCTGCCCAAGACAGGCCGAAGAGTTATGCTGATAAAAGGCGAAGAGATTTGAAATTCGCCGTTGGTGACTTGGTATTCGTCGAGATTTCTCCGTTAAAGCATGTAATTCGTTTTGGTAGGAGATGTAAATTGGCATCAAGGTTTCTTGGTCCATTTCCATTCCTCGAGCAAGTAGGGAATTTGGCGTATAAAGTTGGGTTACCTGACAAGATGGCAGGAGTTCACAACATATTTCATGTTTCCCAGTTAAGAAAGTTTGTGCATGATTCAGATATGACTATCTCACCCGATCAGATGGATGATATCCAGGTAGAACCCGAGGCATTTGAAAGCCGCAGACCGATTCGTATTGTCGGACATAATACGAAGTAGCTTCGGAGGAAGACGGTGAAATTGATTAAGGTCCAATGGGATGATAACGAGTGTGACTACACTTGGGAAACCGAGGAGAACATTAGGATGTCATACCGAGAGCTCTTTACCTGGTAAGGTTTTAATTGCGATGTAGTTATTCCGCATTCTATGATAGGCTTGTTATGTATGTTTGATTGTTGCAAATGGTTGATAGGCATGCGGGACCTTTTGGTTGTATTCTTAGTTAAGGAATTTCTGGGGCGATATTTCTTAAGGGTGAGAGAGTGTAACGACCCGCATTCTACACATCATAGAATCGTAGAATATTTATTTCATTCTCGTACGAAGTCGTATGGTCGTGTAACTTTGAGGAACGACTATTGGGGTCATTTCCCATGTTCATGATTTTTGTCGAATTTTAAATGTCCGTTTTGCCTTTGGAGAATCTTGTTTCTCCTATAACTTTTGATTGGTAAGGAGTTTTGACCTAAAACCACTTCCATTGGATTTGAATGATGGTTTACTTTTCCGTAGATTTGTCAAATTAAACAAACGGACTGAATTTGGGAGATATGGCTGAAATAATGTTAGGAAGGTGAAAAACAACATAATTGGGTTTAACCGGGTGATTATCAGCTAAGCCCATAACCCATTTTGGGATTATGGTTATGGGAGAGCTAATAGGGTTTGGGAAATCAGTTTTATTCATTTCTAAGCCGCCACTTATCATCTCTTCAAACCTAGAAACTGCCTCCAACTCCCAAATCACCTTTTAATCACTTTCTAATCACATATTAGCCAAATCTACATCAAGTTAAGGCGGATTAGTATAGAAATCGAGATATAGCTGCAGGAATACATTGGGAACCATGCCAAATCAGTTAGATCTTCAGATCTGAAATTTGTTTATGGCTAAGGTGAGTGATTTTCACTTTTATTCACTAATTACAGCTAATTAGGGGTGATTAGTGATAATTAACGAAATTATGCATGATAAAAATATGTACAAATTCTAAAATATTATTTTATGCCTATTTTAGAAATTTGGGTTAATTTGGATTAAGTTTGCTAAACCTATTGCCAGATATAGTTAAACATGATAAAGGGGAAAACATGGGTTTTGGGTATGTTTGATCCATATTGACATGTTAAATCATTGTTTTAGTGTTTGTGATTGAATCTATATGTTGTTATTACTGTTTGGTAAGATTATTGATTGTTTAATAAAGTTAGAGTGGTCGAAAATGCCATCGTATGGTGTAAATTGCTTGTTGGAGAAGTTGTAGAAATTGGTCAGACCCGACCTTTTCGTGAACAAGCATCACGAACTGCCCACTCGTGAGTTACATGAAGGACCACGACTCGATCGAGCTTGACCACGAAAAGAGTGATGGAAGAATCCACGAGCCGTCTCGAACCGAAGCACCATCGCCTCCACGAACTGATGCAGCATCATGAATCACCAGGAGCTTGGATCCTCGACCCATTGTCACGAGCCACGAGCTAGTCCAGGAAGGGAGAGCCATGAACCAGAACAGGACCCACGAGCCGGAGATGACCATGAACCGCGAGCCGCTTGTGTATCACAAACCGAACGGAAACTGAAGTGCAAACGGGATAATGAACAAAACCCGAGATGCAAAGGTAGTTCAAATGAGAAGTTAGCACTCAGGATCTAGATGGGAACCAACTAATTAACTTCATGAGTTGGACTTTGCTGCGGTACGTGTGCAAAGGGGTTATCGATATTTGTAGCTTTGATTCACTATAATGCAGAGGGCATTGGCTATGGACCATTGCGATGGGGTCAAATTTGTATGGAGCTAAGTTCCATCATGACCCCCAAAGGAAAAAGTGGTCATAGTAAAGGATGTCCGGAGCAGGGCTCCGTTGTTTCCCCAAATGGTTCTGGTGACCAAAGCGATGGATATTGTATGCTTTACGCACTGATTGAGAGATGTGAGGATGACTGCTATGTTTGATATTTGCTATCACCATGACATGCACACTCCCATTTTACACTGTATGTTAGTGTTACCTTAGAGTACTGTACGTCTTGTTGTGCTAACTCTGTGGTTGCTGGTCCAGGTCCAAGTATGATTATTTATACTTGTTATTGTTCTGTTTTGCTGCTATCGCTCATACCAGACTTTTGTCTGACCCAGAGTTTTATGTCTCTTCTTATTACTCTGGGTGGTCCTAAACGAGCAAACTAGAAACAGGTTAGGTGGTATGCATGAGTAGCTGTCCGGAGACGAGCATGAGGCTTCAACGCACTATTTACATATATTCTCCCTGTGTTGTTGTTGGTCACTACTTTGGGCATCAGTAGTGTACCTTTTCTATTTTGCTTTAGAGACAGTATTTTGAAGTTATAATAACGGTTTGGATCATAAGCTGTATTTTGGATTCTGCTGCTAAGATGGTTTAGTTTTCAGGTTATGTACTGTCTCGCCTATTTTATGTCAAAGTTTTGTTATTATTATATTTTATTCCATGCGCTGTGAGATAGATTATAGGTTCTTAATGATTCATAGTTTCAAATCCTTTTCCTTTGACGACCGTCAGGTGCTAGTTGGGCATTGACACAGTGCATTTCTAGGGAAATGTCGGCTGGTCTGGGGCGGGCCGTCACAACATATAAGTAAATATACATAGAAAAGGATTTATCTCATTAAAAACTTAAAATAAATGGTTTCCTAGAATAATATAATGGATGGTTTATGTTCTTATTTGGATGTTTGATTTGCTTGTTTGGACTGTTGCTATTGTAAATAAAAATTCATTGCATTATGATGTGGTTTAAATTTGGTTAGTTTGCCATATGCAGGCAAATGGTCACTAGAAAATATAAGAGAACACTTAGTAATTTAACTAAGGCATTTTCTGGCCAAGAAAGCTATTGAATGGCTTGCACTTAAGTTGTAAGTTTGACACATGGCCTAATTTGGTCTTGAGAACTTTATGTAGTGATGTGAATTAGATCACTACAGTGTGTCCCAGTGATTCACTTATACATATGAGACTAGGGTTTTAAACCAGTTGATATGCTAGGAAATAAATACAAGGAATTTGAGTTTTCCTGGAAAACTTCATAGGGAAAATATAAAAGCATCAGGACTTCAAATCATAATATCTTCAGGATGAATTTACCCTGTTATACACATATGAATGATTGATTTGTATGCATTAGTCGAAATACTGATGATAAATATTGCTTAAGTTAGTGGAATTGCCATTGCACAAGATTATTTATCAAATATAAAAGGAGTATGCCTTTTTAATATTTCATCATAAATCATATCCCAATTATATCATCATGTTTTGATTGAGATGCTCATACCAGACACATTATTCTGACCTTATTTGCTCATGGCAAATGGGGTGTCTCATTATACTATGGGGCTGCCTCTAATGCTTTTCCAAGTAATGATGGAGCTAATTAAGAACTGGGTTAGGAGTCTGGCTTGTTTCCATGGATGTTAGCATGCTTAAGTTTAGAAAATAAAAGCGTCTGAATTGTTTTATCTGCATGAATCCTTGAGAAGTGGTTTATTAGTTAGTTATGTAAAGGGACAATGTTAAGTAGGGTTATGAAAATTAAGTGCAATGAGTTATGCAAATGACTGGTTTAAAGTTGTATTTTATATGAACTTTTTGCAAATTGAAATTTGGAAAAATATAGGTTATGAACTATTGAAATTTGCTAATATTATTTGTATTAGTCAATCTGGAGTCAATATGCAAAGAAAAGTGTATATGTACAAGTTTATTAAGCCTGGTTGTTGTTGCATTCTTTCATTTAGACTCAAATAAAAAATTGATGCACATGTGCACACTTGGTTCAGTTCAGTCCAGAGGAAGACTAACGAAGAGAGCAATTTATACAAATGTACCAAAGACCCAAGATAATAAACATGCACGTATCACACTATGTATATACATGAGTAGACATGACTCTCTGATCGTATAGAATAACACGAACCAATGATTCTATTTTCTTATACAATTCGTCACATTCTAGTAAGGTCAATAAAACACACATTAGTCAAGAGTATCATTTTTTGTAAGAGTATCAGTTTTGTAGGCATAAGAGTATCACTTTTGGATCTATGTACAACATTGATTCATATTGGGGTTAATGGATCTCTTGTTTTCTTTCTACTCTGATTTAAAGTTAGAGGGGTATATATACCTACATATATATATATATATATATATATATCAAAACTCTATTTTTACATGAACTGATATTTTTATACTAGTAAAACTTTAGTGTCCTGGACATTTTTATCGGATAAGAATGGCCCTGCCCTTTAACTTTGAAATTAAAAGATCAGTAGTAAAAAAGAAAAAATTTACTAGAATTCCAGTTAAAAGCAAGATCACTCCAGTTGTTCATAAGGAATATAGTTAGATTGCATGGAGTTTCTAATAGTATCATCCATGATATTGATTCTTTGTTTACTAGAAAAATCCTAGAAGATTTTACCGGAATAATTTGGTAACATGTTTAAGACGAGTACTGCATATCATCCACAGACTAATGAATGGACAAAGAAAGTGAATGAGATACTTAAGTGTTTGTTAACCGCTTTTTTGCTAGATTTCAATGACTCATGGGAGGAATATGTGCATCTAGCTGAGTATTCCTATACCACTGGTTATCGGACTAGTATAGGACTGGAACATTTTGAAGCTTTGTATGGAAGAATATGCAAATCACCGGCTTGTTGGCTAAACATCTGTGATAGACTAGTCCTACATCTAGATCTGGTGAAAGGAGTTATAAATAAGATTGAGTTGATGTAACATAGGATGAGGAATACTCAATTGAGGTAAAAATGTTATGCAGATAAGAGGAGTAAGAATTTTGAATACTCAGTTGGAGACTACTTATAGTAAAGCATCATCGACGAAGGGTTTAGTATGTTTTGGGAAGTCTGAAAAAAGGGCATTAAGTTTTTTTTGAACCATTTCCAATTATAGAAAGCACCGAAAAAATCATGTATCAAGTTGATTTTCCATGCAGATTAGCTAGAGCCCATAATGTTTTTCATGTTTCTCAACTTTGGAAGTATATGCACGAATAAGAGACCATTATTACTTCGATAACAGATGAAGTTAATTGCAATGGAATCAGATTTGAATTTTCCGAACCAATTCGTATTATTTTCAAAGATGAGAATAGAATATGAAATAAGATAATCAAGTAAGAAAAAGTTTGGTGAAGTGAAAATGATAAAGACTGTACATGGAAAATAGAGGACATCATTGTGAATGCCTATTCTAAGTTGTGTGGATAATCTAGCAATATTTTACATGATCGCTATGTTTGTTAATACTTACGAAATTTTGGAGGATGAAATTCTTTTAAGGAAAGGAATATGTAACACCTCTAATTTGTAGTAAATCATTGTTCAAAAAATTTAATATTATAGATTACATAAAACTATGTAATAGAATAATGAGATGAGATATTACAAGTAATACTATTTGACCTTAGTTAATTTGTTAATTTAATTAACATAGCAAAGGACTTATAGGGAGAGAAAAAATGGAATACATTAGTCTTTCAGTTGATAACCCTATACCCTCCCATTATTTCTTTCATTTCACAAGAACATCTAAAACAAAACCTAGGAGGTTGGCCATTATCACCATCACAGGGAGGAGTAAACTAATGGAAACTTTGGAAGAAAATCTTTGGAAAATCAAGTTATTTTAAATCTAAACTTTTCACCCATCTTATAACGAATAATACACTCATCCATCCAAATAGGCTTTGTTTTGATATGTTTATAGGTAATACCCCCATTATGTATTGTCTTTGGTGGCTTGCAATTTTTTTGAATAGAATAATAGTATATTTAAATTTGTTTATAATTATATGATTAAGATTTTGGGTGAAAGCCTTTGGTTTCGGAGAGAAACCAATGTTTTATGTCTTCAAATGCTCTAAAATTTTAATACAACATACATAATATGTTTTTTTATGATGGGTTTTAATTTTCATAATCTCTACATAATTATGAATATCCTATGAATTTCCTAAGAGGAAATATATTTAATTTCAGATTTAAATCATTAAAATGATTAATTAAATAACTTGATTGAAATTTTTATAGAACGAATTTCATAGTAATCTCAATTTCTATGATTTCTAGATATTTTTCCTTATTAAAAATGAACTATTCTAATTTTTTTCCGTTGAAAGCTAAAGTGAATGCAATTAATTAAGGATATTAAATAATCCTTTCCATATAACTTGCATTTGGATAGAAGGTGCATTTTACATGATTTATGAAAAGAAATTATAAACTTTTAGACCCACCAACATGTTTTTTGCGAACATGAAGAATTTTTAAAAGTTTATTCATTAGTTAGAAAGAAACTAGTTTTATATGTAAGTTTAGTTTCATTTTAGACCATCGTGATTCAATTCACACCGTTCTACTTTGGTTTGTCCTAGTGGAACACAAGATATTAACTAGTTGGCATAGAGTGATTTACCATGATGCTGAATTTGAAACTAGATAGTGCGAATGTTGTGTTTCACTTTAAACTAGGAAACTGCTTGTTTTAAAATTTAGGCTAACTCTTATCTTCGTTTTGAAGAACTTTAATTTGAATCCAAGTAGGAGGATCGATACAGATGTGAACCTTCATTTCTTTTTAACTTGGTTTTCATTGGGTTATTCGATGATGTTGTATTATTTTGCTTTACGTTCAACTGGGTAAAAAGGAGCAAAACACTCCTTTTTTTAATCTCTTCGCCCTAAGCTGAATAGGAAAGGGAGAGGAAGTTTTTTTCTTCACATTCAGCTGGATAGTAGGGGATAACTCCTTTCATTTTGTTGCTCCAATTCACGCTTCTAGATAGGCGGAGGCGAATAACTGGTTTGTTTATTTGTCTAAAGGCTATTGGTTTTGAAGTCTGTTTGCATCGAAGTTGTTGTCACCACTTGACAAGAAATACTATTCCATTGCATTGTAATGGGTAAAGGGATAGACACGAGTTAGGCTGAGGTGGGCTTTGCTTCAAGCCAATGTTGTTTATTTAAAATGGTGGATAGTCGAAATCTTTTGTTTTAAGTTAATGTTATTAATTAACATGATGAATAACTATACCTTTTTGCTTCGATCTAATATATTATGATAGATATTATATTTTCGCTAATAATGGACGAAGCCATTACACTAAGCTATATGTTTTTTGTTTTGACTCAATGAAGGTACCATTGATTCATCACATGCTATATAATTTTTTTTTAAATACATGTTCGTTTGGGACACCAATGAATATATATTATTAGCTTTGGAATTGGGGATATCAATATATAAATTAAAATTTTGGGATAAAATATTGGAACATAATAATTATGGGTACATAGTTAACCTTGAAATCTATGGATTGTGAGATAGATAGTCCACATGATGTCGGGGATGGGTAGGTTCCATAATTTGGCAAGTTATGGTTTATAGTTATCCTGAGAGAACTGTAGGTATGTAATGGATAGTCCACATCTATTTAAATTGCGAAATTTTTGGATGGTTAGCTTGTAAAATAAAATGAATAACCCAGGGAACATGTAATCCACATGGTATAAGATGGGTAATATTCATAATTTTGTGGCAGATATTCGTTTGAAGTATAGTGGGTAGTTGTACGATATTAGGACGGGTGGTCGCTTAAATATGATAGGTAATCATAGAATTGTTAAGATGGGTACTCACTTCAATACGATGGGTGATCCTAATTTTATTATGTCAGGTAGTGAATTAAATTAGTGAGTAATCATAAAAATGCTAAATTGAATAGCCAGAGAATTGAGGATCGATAATGCACTATTTTTGGCACATAAGCACTTGATTTATTATTGATTAATTCATTGTGAGTGCAATAGCACCAGCTATGGATATTATGTTATTAAGATACAAGCAAGAGGAAAACTTGTTCCTCTAAGCTACTTTAGTCTTACTAGGTATCTGCTTTTGTTTGATATGGTAAGTTATTATTTACATTGGACTATTTTATGATACTTGGTTTTTTCCCCTTAAACTCTCAGTTACTAGATTGAAAGTAGAGATTTCCAGAAATCCAGTGAGACAAATAAGCTTTCAGGGATATGCATGAGGCAACTCTAGCTATATATGGCTTCCTTTGTTGTGCTTTTCACTTACTGACATAAAGGAAAAGGTGTATTATTATCCTATATTTAGTCTCTGATTAATCAATGTGGCATCTTCATATGTCGCACTTAGAGTATTTTATAATAATTATGTTTTTAAGAACATGAATTTATGCATAAGAATATGTAATGTACGATGTTAATTCATAAAATGAGTTTTATGACCTTTCATATTCTTGTATCTTTTCTATTTCGAACAAGAAGCAAATATCATTATGTCATCGGGGAATAATATTATCGATTATTGCAGTATTTGCAGCGCTTGTTTTCGAGTTATAAAATGTGGATTTTACATGAAATTCTAATATATTTGAATTAAAAAAGTGGAGAAAACTTCTATGGGAGACGGGTTGTGTTCATTCTAATTTTTTTGCAACATGCATACATGATTGTATTAAATAGATGAAAGCATCAAAAGAGGTCATGAATTACAGCTCAATCATATTTTTTAAAGAAAATTTTTGAACCCACCAATGGTTGTTTGTCATGATATTAAGGTAATCTTGGAAACCCATTTATATATAGATTTTTTTGGAGCTTGGACTTTGGGGATTAACTTTAAAAAAGACACAAAGCCATATCCATCTAATTCCAAACACAATGTTGTGAGATAGAAGAAAATTGCTGCTTAATCCACTATAATGATATTTGTATCAAGATAATGGAAGGTAACCTACTCTTTAAATATATGATTAGATCAACTTTTATATAATTTACTCTTATATAAAAACCTGCTTTCAATCGTTTATCAATAAATTATTCATATTTATTGTGATGTAGTTGATCTTTTATATTGGTAAAATTATAATTATGCACAAAAGAAATTAAAATGGAGAAATGGGGTTATAATTCTAGGGAAATGGATTTCTCCACCTAAGACAAGCCTACTCCGAAGCACTTTACATGAATAAGGCTGATATAAAACGCACTCTTAGTGAAATGACTCCATCTTATTTATTAGCAAAACAATCATCAATATCTTAGGGACCGATCCACTTTATCGTTGAGGGGTCATGTGTCCCCTTAGTGTAAAAATCTGGATTATTAGTGACTGAATAATTAATTTATTTAATTATTAAAAGGGTGATTTGAAGAGATAAATGACTCGAATTAAATAATTTTGATTAATTAATTAATAGCGGAATAATAAATTTAATTTTCGAAGTAGTCGGAAATAGTTGAATTGGACATATTGTGTGAATCGGATAATTTAAGAAATTTAATTTAGATTTGAGACATAATAACGAATTTATTTATTAAACGACATTTGAATGTATATATTATAATACAATTTAAAACGAGCTCGTAACAGCGCGGTAGTTCGTAATATTATGTTTTGAACTTTAACTGATTATACAGGATTCATTATAAGTCTGATTTCTTTGAAAAAAGAAATGTCCAAATCTATTGAAATGTATTTTTCTAATAAAAGTGAAAAATCGAGATTTTGTATTGTAGATTGTGAGTTATGTCTAAATCAAATTTTCTGAAAGTCGTTGTGGAATCGTTTATAAACCATAACGATTTATTTAATAATATAAAAGGATTTTTATATAAATGGAATAACGATTTAAATTGGATTTTGGAATATCGAGTTATAAATCCAAATACGTTTATTTTGGAGCTACATGATATTCTATTTGGATATATTTGATAGTATTAATTCACTGTTATTAAATTTAATTGTTTTTGAATTAATTAATATTTTATTGGTTCTATTCAAGCCTAAAAATAGCCATTTTGCAAACGACCTCCGTTTTCGATGAAAAGAATTTTATTAAATCTGTAGTGTTAAATTATTGCTAGTTTCAATTTTTGTGCCAATCGAAGCTGTTTTGTGACCTTGCAGAATTTAAATATGAATCGATCAATAATTTGACTTAAAAATAACATAGTGTGAGCAAATAAACTCAAATTTCAACAAAAACAAGTTTCATTAGGTCCATGATGTCAAACTATAGTTGTATGTCCATTTTCATCAAAATTGGATATTAGTATAGATTGTTAATTAATGAATGCATATAGCGATAGACTAAAAATTAATAAAATAATGAATATAAAAATATTTAAACTTCTCTATAAATATAACCACATCTTGCTAACCCATATTCATTTCCCTACTCTGGTTAATATCAATACGCCTCTAGAGTTTCTCCTTCTAAAATATAAACGTGAGTTTAAACATGTGACACCCCACGTCCGTTAATGTCACTCACTAAGGGAATGCATTAACTTTCGTGAAGCGTTATAGGTAAATAAGAACATAATATCACAAGACAGACAGGTAAAATAGCAGCGGAATTAAAAACTTTATTTAAATCATAACATCATGGTCCCAAATACTGAGTTTACATCATAGGTTTGAAATAACTAGTTACATGTTTAATAATTTGTCTTGCCAAAAATATTAGAGTACAAAAGGATAAACCATATTTCCCAAGCACAGCCATAAGAGAGTTGACAATAAGTCAAATCTATACATCCATATTCAAAACCCAAGTTAAGCTGAAAGAATCCAAATCAACTCTAAGCACTTCCACCTAGAGAGTTTGGGAGGGAAGGGGAAATGGAAGAGAGAACAGGAAACAAAAAGGGTCAGACATAAAGTCTGGCGAGTCCAGTTACTTTTAAATATAAATAAATAAAAGTATAAATGCAGGTATATAAAACTGGAAGAACAAGATAACAGTAACAATAACAAATGTTAACTGAGCAAGATAAGATGAACAAGATATATTGCGCATCTTAAATACATTTTTTTGCACCGTGCAGATACTAGTATATCAGAAATAGAATGATCCCTACTAATACTGTTCCATTACATTTTCTTGGTTATTAGGTTACTTGGGTTAATAGCACTCAAGACTTATACGGGCATCGTACCCAGTTACTTTCCCATGGATTCACCTAATACAATATATGTAGCTATCTCTCAATATTGAGATACACCCCATGGTACCCTACTCACATGGTCTCCGCCGTAATGAACACAGTCCCTCATCCTATGCCGGAGTGACGTACGGATCTCTATATAAAATGTTACGCTCCGCATATATCTGTCATTACTATGCTATGTAAGCATTTGGACTGCCATCATCGTTCGAATCATATTCCTTATCGGAATAATGCCTTCTAGTCTACGATACACCACCCAAAACAGATATGCATGTATCTAGACTGTCCCACATATGTACTGTAATTGTAGCTCGATGCCTCAATCGCACGTTCTCTAATATGCATCGAGTTCTGTGGCAAGGCTAAACAAGAAACACGGAACTCAGTCGGGAGCTTATCCATACCTGTACAAGCCCGTCTTTATGGACCTCTATGTACATATAATCCTAGGGTTTGTTTTTCCTGGTGGTTATGGCCCTCCCTCGGCCCCTCCCTCAACTAGTAAAGACTACAAGAGCTAAGCGACCGCCCCTAATAACAACTAATCTTAACATCCATGTGTCATCTCTCCTCAACCCCGTACCTCGATAGTAAAAGGTGAAATGATATCTTGGGGTTAGCTCTCGTCTTTTCGCATCCTGCTGGCTACCGGTGACGAGTATCTGACGGTCTACTATCTTTGTTGGTTTTGATCCATCTACCTCCTCGTGAGGCAACCGCCGAGCTACCCGGGTGTCACCACGTAACAGCATTCTAGCTGCATAGCTACATCTGCAGTCAAGGCCCACCCACCTAGTAGTTACGCACAGACCCAAGCTCTATGTGTACAGCCTAAGTCATCTGTCACCGCACAGAGGAACTACTAGGAGCACCTTACGTACCTCAGGTACACAACACCAAAATGGCTAATTTGAAACAGTAATAAAATGTTGCTAAAAATTTTAGAAACACTTTTCAGGTGTTGCAGATTAGTATGTTGCAGATTTTTGAAACACTTAACGGGTGTTGCAGATTAACAAATTGAAACACTTAGCGAGTGTTTCGGATTGATAAACTGCAACACTTAGTGAGTGTTTCAAGTTGGTAATCGACAACACTTAATAAGTGTTTCTGGATGATAACTCGCAACGCTTAATAAGTGTTTCGAGATAACAACTAGCAACACTTACTGGGCATTTCAAGTTGATAATCAGAAACACTTTCTATATGTTTCGAACATATAATTTGTCACACCACAAATGTATGGCCAATTCAAGATATGAAAAATATTTTAAAACATGTTGTAAATACCATCAATAGATTAAAAGCTAAAAATATGAAACAAGTTTCCATAAGTAAATTTTCCATAAACAAATACTATATAAAAAAGATAAACTATATCTGTGACACCCCATGTCCGTTAATGTCACTCACTAAGGGAATGCATTAGCATTTGTGAAGCATTACAGGTAAATAAGAACATAATAGCACAAGACAGACATGTAAACTAGCAGCGGAATCAAAAAATTTATTTAAATCATAACATCATGGTCCCAAATATTGAATTTACATCGTAGGTTTGAAATAACCAGTTACATGTTAAATAATCTGTCTTGCTAAAAATATTAGAGTACAAAAACACAAACCATATTTCCCAAGCAAAGCCATACAAGAGTTGACAATGAGTCAAAGCTGTACATCAGTATCCAAAGTCCAAGCTAAGCTGAAAAGAATCCAAATCAACTCTAAGCACTTCTACCCTAAGAACCTGAGGGGGAACGTAAGAGAGAGAAGAGGAAACAAAAAGGGTCAGACATAAAGTATGGCGAGTCCAGTTACTTTTAAATATAAATAAATAAAACTGTCATGGCAGGTATATAAAAACTGGAAGAACTAGATAACAATAACAAGGACAAGTGTGAACTGAACAAGATAAGATGAACATGATATAATGGTATTCTTATATACATTTATCTGTACCGCACAGATACTAGTATATCAGAAATGGAATGATCCCTATCAATACCGTTCTATTTCATTTTCTTGTTTATTAGGTCACTTGGGTCAATCGCACTCAATACTTATATGCGCATCGTACCCATTTACTTTCCCGTGGATTCACCTAATACAATATATGTAGCTATCTCTCAGTATTATGATACACCCCATGGTAACCCACTCGCACGGTCTCCACCGTAATGCAACAGAAGTGAACGTAGTCCCTCGTCCTATGTTGGAGTCTACGTAACAATGTTATGTTCCGCATATATCTGCCATTACTATGCTACGTAAGTGTATGGACTACCACCATCGATCGAATCAGATTCCATATCGGAATAATGCCCTCTAGTCTATGATACATCACCCAGAGAAGATGTTCATGCATCTAGACTGCCCTACGTACGTATTGTAATTGTAGCTCGATGCCTCAATCGCACGTCCTCTAATGTGCACCGAGTTCCGTGGCAGGGCGTGCCACATAACTTGGCTGGGATCTTTTCCATATCTGTATAGGCCCGTTTTTAATGAACCTCTGTATACAGATATACCTAGGGTCTGTTTTCGTGGTGGCTATGACCCCACCTCGTCCCCTCCCTTAACTAGTAAAGACTACAGAGCTACGCGACTACCCCTAATAACAACCAATCTAAGCATACATGTGGTGTCTCCCCTCAACCCCGTACCTCAATAGTGAAAGGTGAAATGATATCTTGGGGTTAGCTCTAGTCGTTTTGCATCCCGCTGGCTGTCGATGACGGATATCCGACGGTCTACTATCCTTGTTGGTCGTGACGCTCTCAACCTCCTCGTGAGGCAAACGCCGAACTACCCAAATGTCATCTCGTTGCAGCATTCTGATTGCATAGCTACATCTACAGTCAAGGCCCACCCACCAGCACCAGCACGTAGGACTACTAGGAGCACCTTCAATGTCTCAGGAAGCCGCGTACATCCCCTTCCAGTCCTTTGGAGCCATCAAACCAATCAGATGAATGTGCACTCCCCTTGTGTCTTATAACACCTCGATGATCTACCTCGTTGGGTTATTCACCCTCAACCATACGGATTGATCTAAGAACCTTACTTTAGCATGTTGTTAGACCCTATGTCTAAACATTCTTTTATGCACTTGTCTCACCTTACCGGGTTTCCAGCTAGTTTGGTTATTCCAATTCATATTGAATTCTTATTCAAATTACCAAGTTTCTCTTGCTTACTAATTTCAGTTATACAACTTAATTCATTTAAGTTTATTAATAAGCTTACAACATGTTATTCTCTAGATTGTGGCCTACAGTCTGTAATTGACAATCTATTTTATATTCTTGCTTGGTTACATCATTACCAAAATATGTTTTTACTTAATTTGTAATTAAGTACGTCTCATTTTACATGTTTCTTTTTTTAACATGTCAGTCATCATTTATGATTAAATATAACTTATCTTATAAGTTTTCCTTATTCTTTCTCATTTAATCATAATTCCATTTTTCATTTTAATACAACTTATCATTGTTTACTTGTTAACTTAATTCTTATTAACTAAGGCCCATTAACAAGTTTTCCAACCCATTAATTATAACATATGTTATGATTTCCTCTTGTCCCTAGGACAGGCCTAAGCATGTTGTTCACAACAGCGGGTTCCAGACTTCTAGATTACTTAATATATAATTACGTACCTCTTATCTTATTACTCAGGCTGTCTCATTTCCTTACAAGTTATGCTAACCTTAAACGGTGTCCTTTAATTACATAACTTATTGTTTATACCAGTTATGTATACCACTAGGTGTCTTTAATTACATAACCTTATCGGGTTTGGTTTATGGGCCTATATGTGTATATTACCCATCCCCTGTAATTTACTTAACCCAACCACTACCCATCCAATTTTAATTAACCCTAACTTAAGTTCATAATCCTACAACCCTTATGGATTAAATCAAGTTAAGTAGTCCAATTCATTACCATGTCCAATTATAGTTATAATAGGCTAGACCTCTTACATTGGGCCTATAACGTATGGAAGCTGGATATGCCGGTCGGGTCTAAGCAGTCTTATTCCACAGTTGGGCCTAACCTCGTTTCTTAGCCCGATTCGAACTCACGTACTTAGACCTCCCACATTAGGTTCAACATTAGTGGCTGATGGATATGCCGGTCAAGTCCGGGCAGACTTCCGCCACTAATGCAATCTAACCTCATGTCATAAATACGATTACAATTCCTAATTGTAATTACTAGATTTTCCATTATTAATTAGTTTACCAATTATTTAATCCTTTCCTTTTACAGGTGTCAATACCTATTTTACCCAGTAACTTGAATCACATGTCCAAAAATGTTAATATTCAAATTATACAATTTTTATCTGAATCTACCTATGTCATTATAGGTGATTATTCTATGTTTCCCCATTTGAATTATGTCTAATAAACTATTCAAATCATAGTCCTATATGCCTCTTTTTAATTAACCTTTTTAACTATGCACCATATGTCGCTTATCATAAATTAAAGAATATATATATGTATATATATATATATGTATATATATATATATATTGCACAAAGCACAAATCCACATATTTTCCAATTTGTGCCCTAGGTCCATATTCACCTATTCCAATACAAGTTGTACCCAAACCCATATTTACATATTTTCTAATGTATGCCTAAAATTCATATTCACACATGTCCAATTTATGTCCCAAATCAATATCTAGACATGTTCCAATTTATATGCCAAATTAATATTTACACGTTCCAATACAAATTAAGCCAAATTCATGTTTTTCAATTTATGCCAAAAATTCACATTCATATTATACAATATGAAATATGCCCCCAAATCCCTATTCGTATATTTTCAAATTATGCCCAAATTTAGATCCATATTTTTCTCAATACTGATTATGCCCCAAATTATGTCTTTTCCCATTATTCCCAATTCCACACGTTCGCATTTTTCAGCTTTAGGCCTGGGCTCGAAGGTAGCCTGGCTATGTGAAAATAAAAAGGAAAAGAAGGAGATAAGAGAATCAGAACAGGCATAATAACGAATCAACCACATAACGATAGAAATAGGCATAACTGAATTGACATATTATGACAAGATTAGTTGACATATTATGATAAGATTAGACTTGGTAATGATACAAACATATAAGAACAGATCAATGGAATATGTCATAATATAACTGATTAGGCACCGATTCAAGATCCAATTATTATATACATATCAAGATCACTATTAGATATTTAGGTCTAAAAGCAAAACTCACAGTGAATTTGCTGCGAAGAATATGTTGAATAAGTTGTTGCAGGCATCGCTAAATTTGTTGTAGCAATATTCAAATATGTATAATCCTCTTTGAATTGATTATTTTTAGATCTGATCTTCTAATTGGAATACTCCTATTCTGATTTGTTTTAGTGGAGAAGAAAGGCTAGTTTAGATTAGAGCAGCATGGTGGCGCCATGGATGAAAATAATGAGATTAGGGTTAGGTTTAGATGTTTATTTAATGGAGTATTAGATGAATTAGGACCTTTAGATTTGATTAGGAACCATCCGAACCACTCAAATTAGAAAAACACGTCATTAGAAAACTGCCCAGAATCAACCAGTCGACTGGCCAATTTCAACCAGTTGATAGTTTTCACTTCTGTCTAAAAATGATCGACTGGTGATAAATGGGCGGTCGACTAGTACTGGTAGAATGGTGAAAAATTGGTGATCGACTTGTTTCATAGCTTTAAACTCTAAATCTTCCAAGCTTCATAACTTCATACGATGTTCGTTTTACGCAAATTCGGACTCTATCTCAAGCAGAATTCTGTGACAAACGCAATGTTGTAACCCGTTTCACTTAATTCTTCTTCTAAAAATTAAGTAATCTTTTATTTGTCATTTTAATATTCAAAATTACGGGGTGTTACATTCTCCCTTTCTTAAAAGATTTCGTCCTTGAAATCTCTAAGTTAAGAAGAACGTATATCCTAACATCCAACAATCATACATCCATCTAGCAATCACAGGCACCCATTGTCCTTAAGGAATTTCTCATGCTTTTATGAACATACGCAATAGTGTGTGTATATGTCCGTAAACTAATGCGAAATATCAGGCGGTGTACTGATTCAATTGACCTCCTTAGTGCAATGTTTGTTTGTGCCATGCAACCGAAATGTATGCAAATCACCGTAGCATAACATGCAAGTTCTATATGGGTGCACAACCATCCGTCCAAATGCAACATCAATGCAACGACAATCCATAAAAATTTAAAATGTACACACATCAAAATGTAACATGTAAGTGATTGAGCCGACCTAGTGCCTATTGTGTGTGTATAAGCATCCATGAGCAATCACTAGCAACCACTTGCATCCATCAAACCTAAAATGTCTCAAATACATGTTTGCATTCATTAGTTTTCTACCTAGAGACTCGATCGATAGGAGATACTCAAACGATAGATGCAAGCATTTATTCGAAGCTTGGAAAAAGAAGTTAAGAACATATTCTCTAAAATGAAAGGATATGAAGTGAGAATCTTGTCTTCAGCCTCCCAAGTAGCATTCTCGCGGTCCTTTCCCCATAGCACTCTTACTAGCTTCACTTCTTTGTTGCGCAATTTCTTAACCTCTGATCCAAGTATACAATTCGAAACTCATACAATCATTGCTTCCTTCTCTACTTACACTCCCTCTCGCAAGTTTGCCTCCACTATCTCGAACTCTATACCTTTTATCGCCTCTTGAATGAATAGTCATCTATCAAACCTCTTCTCAAGTAGCTCCCCTACTTGCTTATCAAGTTCCCTCTTTTCTTTTACATGTCGCAAATCATCATAAATATATCAAGAGGTTCTAGGAGACTAAGCATGACATACCCTTTTAGTGTCATAAGAAATCTCGAGAGTCTTTCTATGGCAAGTCAAAAGTCTAACGACTCTCCTCTCTAATCTAGAATGGCTTCATATATGGTTAACCCATCCATCTTAGAATCAAACTGTATCTTATAAAATCAAGAACATATGCGTCACAATCAAACTCGACGCCTAACACAGAGATTCTCAAACCCCAACAAATCATCGATAAAAGAGCCGTACCTCAAATGGGGTTTGAGGCAATAACGGGATCCAAAACCATACTAGTATCTAGGTGCAGAGACTCAACTCAACAAAAGGATCAGATATGAAAGAATATGAAGTGCTAGAAAAAGAATCCTAACAGGATGATCTGAAATAGAAATCAGTCCTTCGACGAAAACTTTCATGCACCTATCCTATCCACCAGCTATGAGAACATTAGCTTGCCTCCTAGAAGTTCCTGCCATGTCGCTTTGTCCTTGTCTTTTTGGGCACTCCTTAATAAGGTGTCCCGCCTTAACAAAGTGGTAACAAATGTCTTACCTCTTTCTGCAATTCTTTTTCAGATGACCCACCATTCCAAAGTTATGATATTTCCTCTTTTCTTCTTTTTATATATTCCCTTCTTAAGATACCATTTTCTTTCATCTTTAGGTTGTGTTCCTTAGCCCCATTCCCTTATTCTACTTTTTACCATCTTTGTGCTACATGTTAACCAGTCTCTTGAAAGCTGTATCCATCACACGGAAATCCTTACGAGGTTCGAAAGAAAATAATACGCAGGTGAAACCACTACGGCTTAAGATGGAGGTTGGGCACTTCTTTGGCCTTCGACATGTACCATAGTTTTAACATGCCTACGGAATCATGACGAGATGGGGATGCTCTTTCAGGAATAAACGGTTCCCCGACCAAAAGGAAAAGTAATCAAGCGGAGAATCGAGAAGATATTTATGGCTTTGGGAAATATGCTCTTCGGAAATAGTTTTTTATTTTAAAATACTTTGTTTTTGAGAACATTTTGAAAATCATTTTCAAAATACTTTATCCGATCTTATAACCATATGCTCTGATACCAAATGTGACACCCCATGTCCGTTAATGTCACTCACAAAGGGAATGCATTAACTTTCGTAAAGCGTTATTGGTAAATATGAACATAATAGCACAAGACAGACATGTAAAATAGCAGCGGAATTAAAAACTTTATTTAAATCATAACATCATAGTCCCAAATACTGAATTTACATCATAGGTTTGAAATAACAAATTACATGTTTAATAATCTTTCTTGCCAAAAGTATCACAGTACAAAAACAAAAACCATATTTCCCAAGCAAAGCCATGCGAGAGTTGACAATGAGTCAAAGCTGTACATCAATATCCAAAGTCCAAGCTAAGCTGAAAAGAATCCAAATCAACTCTAAGCATTTCCACCCTGAGAACCTGAGGGGAAACAGAAGAGAGAGAAGAGGAAACAAAAAGTGTCAGACATAAAGTCTGGTGAGTCCAGTTACTTTTATATATAAATAAATAAAAGTGTCATGGCAGGTATATAAAAACTGGAAGAACAAGATAACAATAACAAGGACAAGTGTGAACTAGAGAAGATAAGATTAATAGGATATATTGTGCTTTTTATATACATTTCTCTGTACCACACAAATACTAGTATATCAGAAGTGGAATGATCCCTATCAATACTGTTCTATTTCATTTTCTTGTTTATTAGGTCACTTGGTTTAATCGCACTCAAGACTTATATACGCATCGTACCGATTTACTTTCCCATCGACTCACCTAATACAATATATGTAGCTATCTCTCAATATTGAGATACACCCCATGGTAACCCACTCGCACAGTCTCCACGGTAATGCAACGGAAGTGAACGCAGTCCCTCGTCCTAAGTCGGAGTCTACAAAACAATGTTACGTTCCGCATATATCTGTCATAACTATTCTACGTAAGCGTATAGACTGCCATCATCGATCGAATCAGATTCTATATCGGAATAATGCCCACTAGTCTACGATACATCACCCAGAGCAGATGTACATGTATCTAGACTGCCCTACATATGTACTGTAATTGTAGCTCGATGCCTCAATCGCACGTTCTCTAATGTGCACCGAGTTCCGTGCCACGGCGTTACACGGAACTCGACCGGGAGCTTTTCCATATTTGTATAGGCCCATCTTTAATGACCCTTGATATACAGATATACCTAAGGTCTGTTTTCGTGGTGGCCATGGCCCCACCTCGGCCCCTCCCTCAACTAGTAAAGACTACAGAGCTAAGCGACTTCCCCTAATAACAACCAATCTAAGCGTCCATGTGGTGTCTCCCCTTAACCCCGTACCTCGATAGTGAAAGGTGAAATGATATCTTGGGGTTAGCTCTAGTCTTTTCACATTCCGCTGGCCGTCGAAGATGGATATCCGACGACCTACTATCCTTGTTGGTCGTGACTCTCTCTACCTCCTCCTGAGGCAACCGCCGAACAACCCTAGTGCCATCTGTTCGCAGCATTCTGACTGCATAGCAACATCTGTAGTCAAGGCCCACCCACCTAGTAGTTACGCGCAGACCCAACATCGGTGAGCACAGCCCGAAACTACATCACCATAGAGGACTACTAGGAGCGCCTTCAACGTCTCAGGAAGCCACGTACTTCCCCTTCCAGTCCTTTGGAGCCATCAAACCAATCATATGAATATGCACTCCCCTCGTGTCTTATAACACCTCGATGATCTACCCCGTTGGGTTAGCCACCCTCAACCATACGGACTGATCTAAGCGCCTTACTTTAGCATGTTGTTAGACCCTATTTCTAAATATTCTTTTATGCGCTTTTCTCACCTTACCAGGTTTCCAGCTAACTTGGTTATTCAAATTCATATTTAATTCTTTTTTAAATTACCAAGTTTCTTTTGCTTCTTAATTTCAGTTATACAACTTAATTCATTTAAGTTTATTACTAAGCTTACAACATGTTATTCTCTAGATTGTGGCCCATGGTCCGTAATCCACAATCTATTTTATATTCTTGCAAGGTTACATCATTACCATAACATGTTTTTACTTAATGTGTAATTAAGTACGTCTCATTTTAAATGTTTCTTTTTTTAACATGTCAGTCATCATTTATGATTAAATATAACTTATCTTATAAGTTTTCCTTATTCTTTCTCATTTAATCATAATTCCATTTTTCATTGTTAATACAACTTATTGTTGTTTACTTGTTAACATAGTTCTTATTAACTAAGGTCCATTAACAAGTTTCCCAGCCCATTAATTATAACATACGTTATGATTTCTTCTTGTCCCTCGGACAGGCCTAAGCATGTTGTTCACATCAGCGAGTTCCAGACTTCTAGATTACTTAATTTATAATTAAGTACCTCTTATCTTATTACTCAGGTTGTCTCATTTCCTTACAAGTTATGCTTACCTTAAATGGTGTCCTTTAATTACATAACTTTATTGTTTCTACCGGTTATGTATACCACTCGATTTCTTTAATTACATAACCTTGTCGGGTTAAGTTTATAGGCCTATATGTGTATATTACACATCCCCTCTAATTTACTTAACCCATCAGCTACTCATCCAATTTTAATTAACCCTAACTTAGGTTCATAATCCCACAATCCTTATGGATTAAATCAGGTTAAGTAGTACAATTCATTACCATGTCCAATTATGGTTATAATAGGCTAGACCTCTCACATTAGGCCTACAACATGTGGATGCTGGATATGCCAGTCGGGTCCGAGCAGTCTTATTCCACAGTTGGGCCTAAGCTCGTGTCTTAGCCCGATTCATACTTATGTACTTAGACCTCTCATATTAGGTTCAACACTAGTGGTTGCTGGATATGCCAGTCGGGTCCGGGCAGACTTCCGCCACTAATGTAACCAAACCTCGTGTCATAAGTACGATTACAATTCCTAATTGTAATTACTAGATTTTCCATTATTAATTAATTTACCAATTAATTAGTCCTTTCCTTTTAGAGGTGTCAATACCTATTTTACCCCCATTACCTTGAATCACATGTCCAAAAATGTTCATATTCAAATTATACGATTTTTATCCGAATCTACCTATGTCATTATAGGTGATTATTCTATGTTTCCCCATTTGAATTATGTCTAATATACTATTCAAATCATAGTTCTATATGCCTCTTTTTAATTCATCTTTTTGATTATGCACCATATGTCTCTTATCATAAATTAAAGCATATATATATATATATATATATATATATATATATATATTGCACAAACCCCAAATCCACATATTTTCCGATTTGTGCCTCAAGTACATATTCACCTATTCCAATACAAGTTGTACCCAATCCCATATTCACATATTTTCTAATGTATGCCTAAAATTCATAATCACACATGTACCAGTTTATGTCCCAAATCAATATTTATACATGTTCCAATTTATATGCTAAATTAATATTTACACGTTCCAATACAAATTAACCCAAATTCATGTTTTCCAATTTATGCCAAAAATTCACATTCATATTATCTAATATGAAATATGCCACCAAATCCATATTCGTATATTTCCAAATTATGCCCACATTTAGATCCATATTTTTTCCAATACCGATTATGCCCCAAATTATGTCTTTTCCCATTATTCCCAATTCCACACTTTCGCATTTTTCAGCGTTACACCTAGGCTCGAAGGTAGCCTAGATATGTGAAAATAAAAAGGAAAAGAAGGAAAGAAGAGAATTAGAACAGGCATAATAATGAATCAACAACATAACGATAGAAATAGGCATAACTGAATTGACATATTATGACAAGATTTGACTTAGTGATGATATAAACATATAAGAACAGATCAATGGAATATGTCATAATATAACTGATTAGGTACCGATTCAAGATCCAATTATTATATACATATCAAGATCACTATTAGATATTTAGATCTAAAAGCAATATGAACTCACAGTGAATTTGCTGCGAAGAACACGTTGAATAAGTTGTTGTAGGCATTGCTAAATTTGTTGTAGCAATCTTCAAATATGTATAATCCTCTTTGAATTGATTGTTTTTAGATCTGATCTTCTAATTGGAATACTCCTATTCTGATTTGTTTTGGTGGGGAAGAAAGTCCAGTTTAGATTAGAGCAGAATGGAGGCGCCATGGATGAAAACAATGAGATTAGAGTTAGGTTTAGATGTTTATTTATAGGAGTACTAGGTGAATTAAGACCTTTAGATTTGATTACGAACAATCCAAACCACTCAAATTAGAAAAACACGTCATCGGAAAACTACCCAGAATCAACCTGTCGACTGATCAATTTCAACCAGTTGACAATTTTCACTTCTATCTAAAAACGGTCGACTGATACCGGTCGAATGGTGAAAAATGGGCAGTCGACTTGTTTCACATCTTTAAACTCTAAATCTTCCGAGCTTCATAACTTCTTCATACGATGTACGTTTTACGCAAAATCGGACTATATCTCAAGCAGAATTCCGAGATGAACGCAATGGCATAACCTATTACACTTAATTCTTTATCTAAAAATTAAGTATTCTATAATTTGTCATTTTAATATTTATAATTATGGGGTGTTACAATATCTTCAAAGGAACAAGAATGTACAAATATACAACGAATCCAAGTTGTACAATAAGTATAAGGTTGACAATACAATAAAATGATGGATAATGATACCAAACTTGCCCGTAAACATTTGCTACGCAATCTGATTTATCATATCCTTTTCTTGAAATCCACATCTACAAAAAGGGGGAAATGATGCAATATTAGAGTATCATACAACAGAAGAATAACATAGTTAGCACTAAACATAGATGCATAAAGTAGTCAATGAATAATTTGAATGACTTGTAGGTATAAATGTCCAACTTTTCATATAACCTTCTAATCTTTTTCCTTAATATTTTGAAACAGAACAGAAATCGTGAAATTTCTCGTGTCCTCATCAAAGTTGGTCCTCTAAGTTACCATCTTTTGTTTTTTATTTCGCATGACTGTCTACAATAAATCTTGCAAGCATTTCATCAATAACTGGAGCTAAGCTACACTAAACCTTGCAATCTGTATCAAAACATCTTTCATAATAATAGTTAATCATTAGAAAAAAATCAGAATAAGGTATTATGCTACTAAGCTACTGACTCGTTCTCCGATTCCTGGATTCTTGTCCAGATTATCAAACTCCGCCTTGTCCTCATCTGTAAGTTTGTATACTGCAAAAAGGTCTTGTTTTTTGGGAACATAATTGGCTTCAACAACAATTGCAATTAGAAATCCATTACAATAGTAAACTAATAGATTAGCTGGAAAACAAGGGTCGTACCCTTTAGCATGGAACTAAGACAACAAGACAAAAATGATTCACATGATAGGAAATCATAATATAAAAGCATTAAATATTGTTATCAGTGAAAAAATGAAGAAGAGAAGAGTAGATGATTTTATTTAGAGGAAGAAATACTTCTTATAATTTTCTTTTTTGTTTCAACTTCAATCTTCCTTACAATCCCTCTTACTTCCTTACAAAATAATAGGCTTTATATAGGAGCCTTTACATGACTTTTCATTCAATAGACACACTTAACTAAGGAACACTTCATATTAAATAGACACACAAACTTCTAAATGACTCTTAACCATAAAGACATAACACTTGACTCAAATGACACATGACTCTCTTCATTTTTTTATCATTTCCCACTAACATATTTAATGTTTACCCAACAAAACTCCCCCATAAACTTTAAATGCTTTAGTCTTTCAGGGCAGTTTGTATACGTCATCGGTCAGCTCTCCACGTTTCTTTATGAATGTTTCATCAACTTTGTAATCCTTATCAACATGATGAGTCCGTTTAGTCCTCCCACTATGTCCGAAATATTTATCTTGCATAACCTTCGCTAAAATTCTTTTATCCATCTTATTTTCACCCGTTGGTTCAAAAAATTCCCGTCTGTATATGTCATCAGCAGTAGCAGCACGTTCATCGGTATCATACTGGAAGAATGCTCCATGAATCATTCCATCTTCACCAAACCAATAATATCCAGCAGTAGGTATAAACTTAAGATTAGGACTAACTCTCACAAATTCTCCACTCAAACAATCAGGAAGTGTCCCATCAACGATGAAATCAGCATATGGAGGCGTTTCATCCTTAGCAGGTTTCGGATTTACAAACCAAGACTCCATTTTTCATATTATCCTGCTTGCGCTTCTCATTTTCAACTACACTGGGTTCAGCCACATACACCTGCTGAAATCTTCTCTCAAAAGCAGCATCCTTCTCCACATTAGTATCGACATCAACTTTCCTATTTTCATTCGCTTTATTTTTGTCATCGACTTCTTCTTTCTCTTCTCTTTCATCATCTTCTTCTTCTACTTCATACTCAATAACCTCTTCCTTGACCTCTTCAAAATTTTCTTCCACTTTTTCTTTTATCATCTCTTTCTCTACTTCTTCTCCCTTCTCTTCTACTTCAGGTTCTTCGACCTCCTCTTCATCTTCTGTTTTTTCGTCCTTCTCTTCGTCTTCTTTTCTTTAGCAGCTTTTTCGACCTCTTCTTCTTCATCTTCATCAACTTCCTCTTCATCTTCTCCTTTGTCATCCTTTGTATAAACCTCTTTCAATAATTCTCATGAATCTTTCGCGTTTTTCTCTCCATTAATATGATTCCATGCTTCTCGATCAACGTTCTCACTCATCAAAACACGAGCTTGATAATCTCTCTGTCTCAAGCTTACAAATGCTTTGCTCTCTTTCTCTGTCATGTTTTTGACATCTTTTGGCCACTCATAGCCACACTCAACAATCTCCCATAACCCTTTGGAGATCAACTCTTCCTTTTTCTGTTACTTCATCTTTCATAATTTTCCTTTGTGAGAACGAATGGCATAAAGAATAGAAATCCCATTATTTCGACCTAGCTCTGATACCAATTTGAAGAAGCTAATATGAAGAGGAATTATTATGGAGGAGGAGGAGAATACACAACTAAATTTTGATTTCTTTTATAATTCAACTTTCATTACAAACACCCTCTCTTTTTTCTTCTAAGACTTGTCCCCTCCCACTTTTTCTTACAATTTTCTCTTTTCTTTTCTCTTTTTTTTTCCTCTCCTCTTCACATACAACTAAATGACCACCACTATATATAGTGGTTTACATGACTTCTCAAAAGACACATGACTCTCTTCATTTTTTTTATCATTTCCCACTAATATATTTAATGTTTACCCAACAATCAAAGTCTCAAGGCAAAACAGGAGAAGGAAAAAGAAGAAGAAAGAATCTCTATAACCGTATAGGGGATTTAAATGTAACAAATCATATTGACAATGACGACGTTTCTCTTGCTTTTATTAAGTTACATATAATATTGGAAGTCCTAGCATCTTACAAATACATTTTGCAGTGGTAATTTTAATGAGTATACCTCAACCTACCAGTGAAGAAAGTAACTATCTTATCAAGAAAATTTCTAACTCTAGTATTATGGAGGAATTATTCAGTTTAAATTCTAATAGTTGTAGTCGCCCTACGTACTCGGTTTAGTGTATTCATGTTCATCAAATGTAAGAACACAATGTCTAATGATTTCCTATATGAATTAGTGACACACTATTGAGTGACATTAATTTAACTAATATCACCTTCATCCCATGACCGGGCAGCCGACAAAAGTGAATGATTGCGGACTTACAGGCTATTATACTTTAGTAGACAGGTTTATTGCGAAAGTTACATCTTGTTGTGGAGGTCTCACTCTTCTTTCATGCCATTCGTGAAAAGCCTTATCTGTATTTGTTCTCGGTCAGTGTAAAAAGAATTAGTTAGTGTGCCATTTTGGCCTTTTTATGTATTTTCCCTAGTGCAAGAAAAACAACAATTGCAGAACTATGATTCATCATCATAATCCGTAATGAATACAATGTGAACATTATTATTTTTGCTATGAACTAGATTCCTTTGTATAATGAAGAGGGTAAGTACTTGAACATCATGATTTTATCTGATCTGAAATCGTCATCTACGTATCTCATGAAATATGATGGTCGGACTATACCACAGAAATTTCAAATTTCTTGTCGCTCTCCGATCCCAGCCCTAAGTATGATCCGCTTGAATAACTTCGCTGTTTAATATTTTTTATAGCAAGCATATGAAAGCAACAAAAAAAGGGATTGCATCGTTTGTTAATACATATTTCATTAATAAACTTCGCAGATAATAAGACACTACATCTTACCACAACAGTAACAACATAAGCATTCAGTATAAAATGCTTAGTGACTTGTAATATCATTTTTGTTAAGGGTACTTACCTGATTGTAAGCAAGTACAATAGTTACGACACCTCTCATTAGGCCAGCCAACCATATAGTAACCGTATGTGGAAAAAATAAAGCAGGAAGATGAGAATTATATATTCTTTTGTACAAGGAGGAGAAACTATAACACCCCACCTCCGCCAGGGTCACTCACAAAGGAAATTCCCTATTTTTGGAGGGGTATTATCTAGTAAACAGGCACAGAGATAACACAAGACAGAACATAGATAAAATAGAGTATATAAAGCAGCGTATATAAACTTTAAAACCAAATCTCATTACTGAAAAATAGAGTCAAAACCCCTTACATCAAAATGCCAAGTCATTATTTCATTACATCAAGTTCTAAAGAAGCAAAGTACTTAAAACAACATAAGTAAAATATTATTCCCCAAAAAGTGCATGAGTGCAGCCATAGCTTAGCTCAAGAACAAACCGTACATGAGCTGTCAGGAAGCAAGCAAAGTCCAAGCTAAGAGCTAGAGTCTCCTCCCTGAGAACCTGGGGGTGGGGGGGGGGGAACGAAAGACAAAGAGGCGAAAGAAAATGGGTCAGTCAAAAAGACTGGTAAGCCCTAGTGACTACCAGCATAGAAACTAGTAAAGTTAACAAGACATGAATAAACTGGAATTAAACATAGGAACGATGATAAGTATGACATGATAACTAAGCTAACAAGATAACTCAAGTCTAACATTGCGTATTCAAGGTTCGCCATACCAACTATACTGGTATACTAATCCCGTGTCAACTATAAATCAAGAAAATAATCCCTTGGCCCAATGTCGTGAAGTGACCCAATTCAGGGTCCAATGACACGATCTAATCGATCGGCTCCCTACAAGTCTAGCTCGTCGTGTGTCTGTGTCATACGGCCCTATCACGAATGTAGTCACCTGTGCTAGGTCCACTATAGGGTGTATCAAGCCCTAGGGTTCCAACCACCGACACGAATCAAGAATGCACAGATAATCCTACTGATGCCCAATGCCTGCTTTTCCAATTCCGGACTAAGTGCACGACCCTAGTCCGCCTGAACCTACAATGGTGCACCAACTCAGCCGTTGTTCTGGTCGCTTACAATCAGCCCAGCAATCGTGCCCCCCTTGCCTAGTCCCAGCGTACCGTGATACATCTAGTGGGTTAATGCTAAAAAGGACCGCGTAACTAGGGTTTCGTTCAGCAGGTTAAGTTGTCATTTAAAATCGAGACTTAACCCCATCTACGTGTCATGTCAAATTGACTAAGTGTGTCGTTCTAGTTCAAGACTTAGTCCTACGAATCATGTGTCAGGTTGGTTAAGTGTGTTCAAGCGGTTCATGATTTAACCCTATCCAATCAACGTGTCAAATTGGTTAAGTTTATTCAAGTGGTCCATGACTTAACCCTATCCAGTGGCATTAATTTACTTAATGCACCCCTAACCTCTCACATTAGACTTGGTTATGGTTACTGGATGTGCCGGGCGGGTCCAGGCAGTTTTACACCATAACCTAGTATAACCTCGGGTTTCGAGTGCGATATGACCAACTACTCACATTGGGTCCTATTGTTTGCAGTTACTGGATTCGCCGGGCGGTTCCGGGCAGATTTATACAGCAAACTCAACCCAACCTCGACTTGGCTCCGTTCAAGTTATCTAAGTGTCATGCCCATGCTTAATTTTTCATGCAGGTTCAAGTTCGTGCTAACCATGTTCATGATTCAAGTTTTCAAGTATAATTTCATGTCAAGTTTACATGTCATGTTTTCATGTCATATCATGTTAATTTTATAACCAATTTCAATTTTGCCTCATCTACCCAAAACGTATCCCCAACGTATGTGAATTCGCATCAACACAAGGTATCAAGATAGGGAATAACACAAAAAGGATAGTCATAGGATGGCAAAGGTGTTTACAAGTTAAGCATGACAATTATAATATTTCAGGCCTATGAATAAGGGTCTCAACATCAACTTGGCAGAATATGGTGATAGACATGGTAATGGATTGACATAAGATAATATCCCCAATAATAGTTTCAACATCACAGGTAATGTTTAGATAAAGGTCATGAGAGGTTTTAGGTTAATAACATGAATATGTCCCAAATCAAGTTCATACAATAATCCACAAGTCAAAGTTTCACATGAATAGATCTAGGGTGTACAAAATTAGATCTAAAATAGTATGTCTAAAAAGGATAGTCATAGATCAAGGATTTACAACGATAGATCCAACCTAGTTATCATGTTTAGGCATGATTTCAGTTTACATCGTGTTCATGTTAAATTTACAGTTTAGATCTAAGAGTAACTGGGGCTTACAGATAATGGTTTTTGAGAACTAAGAACAGAAATTGTCGTAGGATCGTTGCAGAAGCTTCAATCTCTAGTTTGAATTGAGTTGCTTAGGTTGATGTTGATTAGCTTCTAGTTTTGATTCCAACAGAGTAGCGATGCCATTTTTATTTTTATTTAGAACAGAAGCAGAGTAGAAGCAGAATAGAATTGTGTGTAGAGAAGGCTTGGTTTGGGGCAGTTTAAATAGGTTTAGGCAGATGAATCTGGACAGAAATCGGACAAGATACATCAGAACGAACACTGGCCCAAAAATAGGCTCGGGGACCAGGTCGACACCCAAGTCGACTGCGCAGTCGACCTGGTCCTGGGGTTGTCGACTGCCCAGTCGACTCCCCTGTCGACCTGGGTCTGGGCGGGAAATTTCCCGCCCAGTCTGTTCTGCGTTTGAAATTCGAATTTTGAATTTGAAATCAAGTTGTTTTGAACTCTGAATATTTCTGAAACTTTAGGGAGCCATAACTTGGTCATAAGGACTCCGATTTTCGAAAACTCGGACTCGATTTCATGCAGAATTCCGAGTCGAACGCAATGGCGCAACCCGTTTCCCTTGGTTCTTATTTTAAAATTTAATTCTGCCTAGATTTATGGTTATAACATGTTATCAAAATACGGGTTGTTACATTCTCCCCTCCTTAAAGGATTTCGTCCTCAAAATCTCTAAGTTAGGAAGAACGTATCCTACCATCCATCATCCATCTACTCAAAACATCATCCACAAGCAAACATTGTCCTTAAGAGATTTCTAATGCTATATGAACATATGCAGAAAGTGTGTGTATATGTTCCTTATCTAATGCAAATGATCAGGCCTGATTGATCTTTCTAATACAAAATATGTTTAGTGTCATGAATCCAACATGTATGCAAATAATCCTAGTCACGTAAGCACTATATGTGTGCACAAACATTCATCCATATGCAACATTCATATGATAACACATTCAATTTCATCCATAAATAAGTATAAACACTCATGCATATGCAATATGAAAATGTGTCTGAGCCGATCTAGTGCCTAATGTGCGTGTATATGCATCCACGAGCAACCACTAGCAACCACTTGCAACCATCAATCATAACATGTCTCAAACACATGTTTACACCCAATTGTTCCTACCTAAAGATATAGTCGAATGATAGAAGCAAGTAAAACTCTGCGCCCATCAAAGCTAGAAATCTACGTCACATATATACTGATTAGGAGAAGAATTCCCTAAGCACCAGCCCCGAAGACCGAAATCAACATCAGACTGACACCCAAAGAAATTCTCAACCCAACCAATATATATGTGATTCTAGGAAACTCAGCATGATGGACTCCTTTTTAGGCCACAAGAAATCCCTTCCTAAAACCAACCCATATCCTTTAAAACCCAAAGGTTTAATCAACCCAACGGACACCTTCAAGCCCCAACATGTAAAACTAACAGATGAGTCATACTCCCTATGGGGTTTGCAACAGAAATTGGATTGAGAATAGGACCGAGAGGATATACACAAAAGATAGCATGCAAGTAAGCTCTACAGGAAAAAGGAATCAAGAATATACTCTTAAAAAGAGATGTGATGCAAGAATATAGTCTTCAATCTTCTAAGCCACATTCCCTTGAGCTTAACTCCAATGTGCTTTGACCGACTTTAACTTCACAATTTCATAGCTCCTTGATTCTTATTTCCAAAATGTGAGTTGGAACTCATTTCACTGTTGCCTCTCGTTCACTTATTCTCCCTCTAGTATACTTGGTCTCAAACATAACTGTGTACTGAGGGTTCCATGTAAGCTCTCCAAAATTCACTAGTGAATCTTGGATCTCGTTCACTTACTATAAGGTATTCCACATATATGAATTATCTCTTGAAAATGAACAAATGTCAACCAATTGCTAAATGTAATTACTAAGGCGATTTTCTACATCACATGCATAAGTGAAATGAACCATCCGCCTTAGTGGCGAATACTACTCGAGCGGATCAATAAATGTATCTAGAGATTCCAGGTAACTAAGCATGGCAAAAACCCTAAAGGTTACACTAGACTTTGAGGGCATTACCGAGGCAAGTCAAAAGTCTAACTACCCTCCTTTCAAAACCGAGAATGGCACCCTTATTGGATAACCACTTCATCCCTAGAATCAACCCATAGCTCACAAAAACATGAGCATTCCTTCTAAACTCAACACTTGGCATAGACATTCTCAAATCCTAACAAGTCATGAATAAATGAGCCGATTCCCCAACAGGATTTGAGACAAAAATGGGATCCTCTACTACGCTAGTACTTAGGTGCAGAGACTCAACTATCGAAGCAGAATTAAAAGGATGCGATGTACAAAAACAAAGTTCTAGCGGGATGATAGAAAAGAAAAGCTAAACCTTTAACGGTAACGTTACCACCTCCCTTAAGTACGCTAGTAGTGAGAGCATACAATTGCCCTCTCGACGATCCTATCCTTTGCCCTTGTTCTTGTCCTATAATACTTAACTACACTCCCTCCTTACCATACTAAAGATACTCTCTCTTGTCATGAGTTCTACTATTCTTTCACTTTGGCCTCTTTCCTTTCACCTTTTTCCTCCTTCGTGGATTAAGCTATAACAACTAGTCTCTTGTTCTTACTGTCCTTGTATAGTTTGTTGACCAGTCCTTCGAAGCTACCTCCAACGCATGACAACTCTACACAACTTGAAATAAGATTAGACGCAGATGGAACTACTGCGGCTACAGATCGAGGTTGGGCACTTCTTTTCCCTCCGACATATGTCGGATGCCTACGAAACTATGGTGAAAAGAGAGAGAGAGGAGATATTTCAAGAGAGAATCAAAAGATAGTGCATATGGCTTTGGGGAATATGCCTTTTAATCAAAACAAAGTTTTCTTGAAAATTTTCTTCTTTGTAAACGTTTTGAAAACTAGTTTCAGAAGGTTTTTGAAAACTTTTGCCCAGCCTGGTAACCTTCTACTCTGTTACCAAATGTAACACCCCACCTCCGCCAGGGTCACTCACAAAGGGAATGTCCTAGTTTTGGAGGGGTATTATCTAGTAAACAGGCATAGAGATAACACAAGACAGAACATAGATAAAATAGAGTATATAAAGCAGCGGATATAAACTTTAAAACCAA
Source organism: Allium sativum (assembly GCA_030737875.1). Taxonomy (NCBI): domain Eukaryota; kingdom Viridiplantae; phylum Streptophyta; class Magnoliopsida; order Asparagales; family Amaryllidaceae; genus Allium; species Allium sativum. The sequence continues at coordinate 738,364,668 of CM060909.1, read as the reverse complement.
ATCTCATTACTGAAAAATAGAGTCAAAACCTCTTACATCAAAATGCCAAGTCATTATTTCATTACATCAAGTTCTAAAGAAGCAAAGTACTTAAAACCAACATAAGTAAAATATTATTCCCCAAAAAGTGCATGTGTGCAGCCATAGCATAGTTCAAGACCAAACCGTACATGAGCTGTCAGGAAGCAAGCAAAGTCCAAGCTAAGATCTAGAGTCTCCTCCCTGAGAACCTGGGGGGGGGGGGGGACGAAAGACAAAGAGGCGAAATAAAACGGGTCAGTCAAAAAGACTGGTAAGCCCTAGTGACTATCAGCATAGAAACTAGTAAAGTTAACAAGACATGAATAAACTGGAATTAAACATAGGAACGATGATAAGTCTAACATGATAACTAAGCTAACAAGATAACTCAAGTCTAACATTGCGTATTCAAGGTTCTCCATACCAACTATACTGGTATACTAATCCCGTGTCAACTATAAATCAAGAAAATAATCCCTTGGCCCAATGTCGTAAAGTGACCCAATTCGGGGTCCAACGACACGATCTAATCGATCGGCTCCCTACAAGTCTAGCTCGTCGTGTGTCTGTGTCATACGGCCCTATCACGAATGTAGTCACTTGTGCTAGGTCCACCATAGGGTGTATCAAGCCCTAGGGTGCCAACCACCGACACGAATCAAGAATGCACAGATAATCCTACTGATGCCCAATGCCTGCTTTTTCAATTCCGGACTAAGTGCACGACCCTAGTCCGCCTGAACCTACAATGGCGCACCAACTCAGCCGTCGTTCTGGTCGCTTACAATCAGCCCAGCAATCGTGCCCCACCCTGCCTAGTCCCAGTGTACCGTGATAAATCTAGTGGGTTACTGCTGAAAAGGACCGCGTAACCAGGGTTTCGTTCAGCAGGTTAAGTTGTCATTTAAAATCGATACTCAACCCCATTTACCTGTCATGTCAAATTGACTAAGTGTGTCGTTCTAGTTCAAGACATAGTCCTACGAATCATGTGTCAGGTTGGTTAAGTGCGTTCAAGCCGTTCATGACTTAACCCTATCCAATCAACGTGTCAAATTGGTTAAGTATATTCAAGTGGTCCATGACTTAACCCTATACAGTGGCATTCATTTACTTATGCACCCCTAACCTCTCACATTAGACTTGGTTATGGTTACTGGATGTGCCGGGTGGGTCCGGGCAGTTTTACACCATAACCTAGTCTAACCTCGAGTTTCGAGTGCGATATGACCAACTACTCGCATTGGGTCCAATTGTTTGTAGTTACTGGATTTGCCGGGCGGTTCCGGGCAGATTTATACTGCAAACTCAACCCAACCTCGAGTTGGCCACGTTCAAGTTATCTAAGTGTCATGTCCATGCTTAATTTTTCATGCAGGTTCAAGTTCGTGCTAACCATGTTCATGATTCAAGTTTTCAAGTATAATTTCATGTCAAGTTTACATGTCATGTTTTCATGTCATATCATGTTAATTTTATAACCAATTTCAAGTTTGCCTAATCTACCCAAAACGAATCCCCAACGTATGTGAATTCGCATCAGCACAAGGTATCAAGATAGGGAATAACACAAAAAGGATAGTCATAGGATGGAAAAGGTGTTTGCAAGTTAAGCATGACGATTATAATATTTCAGGCCTATGAATAAGGGTCTCAACATCAACTTGGCAGAATATGGTGATAGACATGGTAATGGATTGACATAAGATAATATCCCCAATAATAGTTTCAACATCACAGGTAATGTTTAGATAAAGGTCATGAGAGGTTTTAGGTTAATAACATGAATATGTCCCAAATCAAGTTCATACAATAATCCACAAGTCAAAGTTTCACATGAATAGATCTAGGGTGTACAAAATTAGATCTAAAATAGTAGGTCTAAAAAGGATAGTCATAGATCAAGGATTTACAATGATAGATCCAACCTAGTTATCATGTTTAGGCATAATTTCAGTTTACATCGTGTTCATGTTAAATTTACAGTTTAGATCTAAGAGTAACTGGGGCTTATAGATCGTGGTTTTTGAGAACTAAGAATAGAAATTGTCGTAGGATCGTTGTAGAAGCTTCAATCTCTAGTTTGAATTGAGTTGCTTAGGTTGATGTTGATTAGCTTCTAGTTTTGATTCCAGCAGAGTAGCGACGCATTTTTATTTTTATTTAGAACAGAGGCAGAGTAGAAGCAGAATAGAATTGTGTGTAGAGAAGACTTGGTTTGTGGCTGTTTAAATAGGTTTAGGCAGATGAATCTGGACAGAAATCGGACTAGATACATCAGAACGAACACGGGCCCAAAAATGGGATCGGGGACCAGGTCGACACCCAAGTCGACTGCGCAGTTGACCTGGTCCTGGGGGTGTTGACTGCCCAGTCGACCTGGGTCTGGGCGGGAAATTTCCCGCCCAGTTTGTTCTGCGTTTGAAATTGGAATTCGAGCTGTTTTGAACTCTGAATATTTCTGAAACTTTGGGGAGCCATAACTTGTTCATACGGACTCCGATTTTCGAAAACTCGGACTCGATTTCATGCAGAATACCGAGACGAACGCAATGGCGCAACCCTTTTCCCTTGGTTCTTAATTTAAAATTTAATTCTGCCTAGATTTATGGTTATAACACGTTATCGAAATACGGGTTGTTACAGAAACTTAATGGAACAAACACTTACTTTTTGGTTGAAAGTAATTTTTTCATGTGCAGTCTTCTTAGTCAAGTTTGAAAGGAAAGATAGTGGGAAGACATAACAACCAAAGATACAATGTTGACAAAAGATACAAAAGATACAACCAAATAAGATAGGTCCATCTCTCATGTATGTGCAAGCCTACTAAAGATACAATGATGCCCTTCAGGGCTATGGTGTCAGCAGACATAACAGCCAAGGTGAGTAAATGATGCTAAAAGCACAAGCTATAGTTTTAGAGGTTGGAAGTTACGCTTATAGGCTTATAGCCCACATTTCAATTCTCTTCCTTGGTTTACAGTTAAAATGGTTGTTATTAGTTGGACAATACGTTACTGCATTTGAAAACAGTAAATCTTGACAAAAAATATTTGCTAAATATACAACAGTGGAAGGGATGACAAGAATAAAGTAGCATATGAGCAGTCTTTTTTTGAAGTATGGGCTACTTAAATAATACTGAGAACTGCTACTGTGATGAAGAAAAATAAATATTGTTCTCAAAATAAAGGAACAAAGGAAATTAGACAGGCCCATTAATCAAATCTGCTATTGGCAGAATTGAATAATTAGGATTTACAAGAACACTCACAATGTTTGAAACTGAACAATAAAAAATTCACATGAAATTAGATCGACAAACAGAAAGTAAAAAAAAAAGCATACTCAAAAGTCAAAGACGAAACGAAATCAACGATCTTCTAGGGTGAGGAAAATGTGAGGTGCTCGCAGTTTTCTCAAGTTGGAAGAATAGCTAAATATCGAAATTTTCAGCAGGTTTTAAAGCTAAAATGCAAGGAGAATAAAGACGAAAAGAATTAAAACATCAAACCGCAAGAAATAAACTAATAAAGGACAGGGTGGTTTGAGTGAGTGCTGAAGAAAACAGAGTGAAGAAGAGGGCGATTTGAGGAGGGGTGAAGAAAACAAAGCGAAACATCTGTCGGTCAAACATCGGTTAAATATATGCATAAAATTTGGGCATTAGACAAAATTGATTTCCTACTTATAGCAGGCAAATCTTTCTAACGGTCAGTTTGATTATAAGAAAAATTGCATTCATATTCTTTGGTTACTAAGATTATCACCAAAGAAAAATGTTAATTCCTGCTTTAACGTGAACTTATGATCAAGCATTCAATTTCAAGGCAGCTATTAGTACGTTTTTGGTCCAAATATCTGACCTATAAGAACTGGTTCTTATTCTTAGCTTTGTCATATCCATATATTTATATTTTTTTAAGTCTTCATTAATATCTCTTTACATTATAAAAAAAACTAAATGTATGTTAAACGACTGGGAAGAATACTGTGATTCAACTTTGAATAAGCCAGCAAAATAATAGTACACAGTAAATAACTAAATAAGCTGAAAATTCAGTGATGGACAATATAATACTTGGCGAGTTTCTAGAAATACAAGTTTTAAGCAATTATCAGCAAAAATGTAAAAACATTTTGACTAGGTGCTTGAAAACCAAACAAGAATCGAAAATTGGATTGTAATTAATACACACATGTTCATATATATACACACACACACAAATATTTGTAAGTGCATGTATATGTATATGAGTGCACGTATGAACATAAATGTGTATATCCGTATGTACACGCATCTATATTTATATATAATGGGAACCAAAGAGATCTGTTTTGCTCTGCTTTTTGGATCATTACAGCAAAGGTAAGTCGAAACTGAAAAAACCCGTCTTCTAAAAGTCAAAAGAAACTATGCATAATGCAACTATTCATTAAAGAAAATGGGTGCCTTAGTAAATCGTTTAACAATCTCTCCTAAGCTTTTAGATGATTTAATTTGCAGGATTGTTCGCCTAACGCAGATAATGCGTAGTACATCATGGCCAACTACAGCAACGTCCGCGTCGTGATTTACAAGCACACAATTAAAAGATTGTAATAACCCGGAAATCTGAGCCAATTTAAAATTTTTATTTTGGCAATTTTAGTGTATTTTGAATATTTAAAATGAATTATTTTAAATAATATCGACGAGAAATTTATTTTGAATAGAATTAGAACGTATATATTTATTTGAATCGTCGTTAGAATATAAATATTTATTTATAATTATAAAAGGAATTGAAAATGGCGTGGTAGTTCGATAATTCGATTTCAAATTTCAATTGAATGTACCGGGTGCAAAATAAACCGGATTTTAGCGAAACCAAAAATATTTGAATCTAATTGAGAATATCTTTCCAACGAATCCGAAAAATCGAAATTTCATAGCGGGAATCAAATAATACGTTCAGTTGAAAATTCAGAACAGTCGCTATGGAATTCAGGCCCTTAAAAATGGAAATTTTGCAAACGACCTCGGTTTTCAACGAAACCACTTTCGTTGGATCCATGATGTCAAGTTATTGCTAGGTTTCAAAATTCGTAGTTTTTTGAATCAATATGTGAGCGTGGCAAAGGAAAACGCGTTTGACCAGTTTCAGTTGATTTCAATCGACTGGAAAATGGCCATTTTTCAAACGGTCTGGGAATTTGATGAAATTAGTTTTGTTAGGACCGTATCGTCAATACGAAACTAGAAATAATTTTTCTAGAATTTTTCGAGTTAGTATGTGGCCCCGTTAAATTGAAATGCGCGTTCAAATTCAATATATAGATTTATATTTTGATTTTGACGGAAACTGATCGAAATGATCGAATTAGCTTACGATACATATCCCATTGTGTTCGGAATAAGGATAATTAGCTATGGACGACAGTCGGTGGGTTCGATTTCGAGGTCCAAATAAAAAGTTGCTTTTTGAAAATTAATAAAATAAAATAACCCTCACCCCTCTCTCCTATACCCTCAGCCCCCCCGTTATTCTTCAGAAAAGAAATTTAAATACAAAAAAGGGATAGGAGCGACGGGGGGGGGGGGGGGACCGCCGCCGTCGCTCCATCGCCCTCCCCCCCAGGTGGTGCGTCGCCCCCATCGTCTTCTCCTCCCCCTGCCTCTCTCCTCTCAAGCCTCCCCTTCCTCTCCCTCTCCAATCGATCGCCCCCCCTCTTGCCCTAGTCGCGCCGCAGATCCCCCCCCCCCAAACTTCTGATGATCGACGCCCTCCAGCCTCCCCCTCCTCTGTACAAACCGCCGCTCCCCCTCCAAAGCCGCCATCGGTCAGAGATCCACCTCCTCAGCCTCGCCGAGCGCCAATGCCCCCCTCAGCACAACCACGAACCCTCCTTCACCTTTGAACGTGAGTTTTTCTCCTTTTCTGATTTTGCTTTTTTATATATTAACATAGTTAAATCAGTTTATTTAAATATATATAGCAATTATAACACCTGTAATATATATATTAGGATTAAAAATATAATTTTTGTATTAGTAGAAGATTAAAAATATAATTTTTATATAGTAGAAAGATTAAAGATGTGATCTTTGTAGAAGTAGCCATGTAAAAATATGATTTTTATATTATATAGCTAATAAAAATTCGATCTTTATTATGTAGGAGATATAAAAATATAATTTTTATTATATTACTAGCAAGATAAAAATATAATTTTTATCATGGAAGTAGCGTTGTAAAGGAGAGATTTTTACATATGTAGCAGAGATATAAAAATACGATTTTTATATAGAGAATGGAGAGAGAAAAATACAATCTTTATTATATGAACACCGGTGTAAAAATAGAATTTATATCTATATAGTAGCGGTGCAAAAATAGAATTTTTATCTATATAATAGCGGTGTAAAAATAGAATTTTTATCTATATAATAGCGGTGTAAAAATAGAATTTTTATATACTAGGAAATATAAAAATGTGATTTTTTTTATATGTAGTGAAAGAAATCGACGAAGGGCGAGCACGACGAAAATTTCCCACATATGAAGAGTCATGACATTTGGTTTAGCTTATCAGTGAGAACTCCTCACTTTTATTTTAATTTCTAGTTGAAATATATACTAGGATGCAGACGGTGCTTAGTAGCATCTGACACCTGTTGTCCACAGACCATGGATGGCTTGTTTGTTTGATTGCTGTGTTGTGAAAATTTGATTGTGTGATGTGAAATGAAATAAAATATTTTATAGTTAATAATATAATTTTTAATGTGTATATAAAATAGATATTTATAAACAAATTGGACGATTTGTTTATATACACTGATTTGACTGATATTGATTGGGACGATAAATTTTACACATCGCCCAACCGCACAGATAAAATATGTGTTTGTTGATTTGAAACCCCACACGGGTATTGGGATGATATTTTACGTACACTAATCCCGATTGTTTAGTTGTATGTCAATCGATGGATTCACAGACTGTGTAAGCGTTGATAATTTATATTTAATGCTTATGCCGTTGTGTGGTGCACTCTGGATGATGGTTGATGATTTACCGTTGTTGTTATATACATCTGTTGTAGGGAATCCATATAATTAACGTTATATGGTAATTGATTGGGCCTCATTCCAATTTGGAAAATAGAAAAATAAATTCATGTGTTGGATTGAAAATAAATTCATGTGTTGAATAGAAAATAAATTCATGTGTTGAATTGAAAATAAATTCATGTATTGAATAGAAAATAATTTCATGTGTTGAATAGAAAATAAATTCATGTGTTGAATTGAAAACATTCATGTGTTGAATAAAAGCCGTGTTGATTAGATTGACGCCATTTTGACGTAAACGATATTTATATCGATTTTATTCATTTTTATAATGAATATAGAAAAGAAAGTGATTTCAAAAGATAACATTTTGAAAATATTATCATTTGTATATCGATGATGTGGAATATTCCATTTTGATTAGAAATTGAATATGAAGTTGAAATCATTTCGAAAATGAATTTAAAACGATTTATAGAATACGTTTTAAAAGGAAATCGACAAAATATATATATATTATATATATATATATATAATGGCCTGAATAGAATGCGCCGCGCCGCGGCAGTTCGCGAATTTCGACCATTGACTTCGAATGGACATTGCGGGAGATCCGACAGTCGGATTCTCCTAAAACCGGAACCGTTGGGTTCGTATCGAAAAGAGATTTCTAATGAATATTAGAGATTTGAAATCTATCGGCTGGATTTGGAATTATGTCCAAATCAAATTTGGAAAAGGTCGATGTAAGTGCAGTTCGATGGCCATTGATGGAAATCGACTGTACGGGCCTTGATAAAATTATTAAAAATAGTAATAATTTGTGTAAAATCATAAGAAATGATTTGTGAAGAATTGGGGTGAAAAACTCCATATTTGAAAGGATAAAAATAGATTTTTATCAAAATGAACTATTTTTGAACTAGAATAATAATTTATTTATTTTTAAATAAATAAATTGGATTTGAAAGGGTTTTAGAAGTAACCAGAATTTCCAATAATTGAATTGGAATGGATTTGAATCAAAATTGTCTTTAGAATATTTCAATGTTGGATTTCGTGATTATACAGATATTGTTATGGAAATTTGAAAGATATATTTTTATCGTTATTTCCAATACGATATTTGTTGGTCGTAGAATTTGATATTGAATATAAGCCGATATATTTTCTATTCAGAGCCTTGTATTTAATATAAAATGGCATTTGGATTTGTCGTGAATGGTGTCTTCATTAACACTGTTCTTAAACCCAGTTGAGAAAAGATTAAATCTTTTTATTTAGATTTAATGAAGTGTACCAATCAAATTGTATTTAATTGGAATTGAATGTGAATTGATTTATGGGTTTATCGTGAACGGTGTTTTAAATAACACTTGTTCTTTAACCCGATAATTAATGGAATGTGATTTTGGGTTGTCGTGAACGGTATCTTCAATAATACTGTTCTTAGACCCAACGGAGTTAAGAAAATTAGAAACAAACTGGAGATTAGTTAAGTTGAATGGTTTTTTGGGTATTGATCTGATGTTGGTTTCGACCTTCGGGGTTAATACTTAGGGAATTGCCCACTTGCTATTTTACGGTTAAAGGCAGATAGAATGGAATGTGATTTTGGGTTTATCGTGAACCGTGTTTTAAATGACATTAATTCTTTAACCCAGTTAAAGACAGGAAGATTAAAACGAAGTGAAGTTTTAATGAATCTTTAATTAGATTGAAATGATCGAGAATGGAGTATCACCAATTTTGCTCCAAGCGATAGTTAAATCTTTAATTAGATTTGAACGTGAAATGGTAATTGAATTTGCCGATAACACCATAGTGTTAGATATGAAGTATGATCAGTTTTACCTCCTGGGATGAATAGGTTGGGATTGAGAAATAAAATAAATAATTACTTCTGTGTGGTTCGCTAATCCCGACTAGTTTGAAGTGATATTCAAAGGAAGATTAAAGAATAAATTTAAAAGAATTTATCTTTGATAAAATTAATGGGAACCTTTCCCTAAGAATGTGAAATTTAGAAACTAACTTTAGGTTAGCTAAGAGGAATGGTTTCCTAGGTATTGATCTGATGTTGGGTTCGGCCTTCGGGGTTAATGTTTGGGGAATTATTCTCTTGTTAATTTACGGTTAGTGACTGATGAATTGGAATGAGGCATATGTTGTGTTTGTGTAACACTTGTTTATTATATACGCGGGTTATTCAGAAAGACCGGGTTTATCCCATTTTGAATAACTGATTCGACGTGGTGTCGAGGATGAAGACGGTGGTCGAAGATCGGGGGTCTTCACATCGTTTGGGTGATTACTGATGATCTTGATTGGCCTGTACACCCAAGAGGAGGGAATTAGTTGGTGATCGTCCAGACGTACTTGGAGATCGATGGATATGCGAGGAATAAGGTTCCTCATGTTTCGTTCAAACCCAGAACGGACTTGTAAATGGAAGTGTGTCTGACATCGGATTTCATTATGTGTGATTGATATCGATTGCATAGCGTGAATTGCCTGTGTGGCATGCTGAGATGCATATGATCAAGGCTCCTGTTGAAAAGCAGAGTCTTGTGGTTGATGATCAAAGCACGGCCTGTGTGGCATAGCTTTGTGTAGCATGGATTCGCGAGCCTCACACCCCGGTTGTGAACCAGAAACGGGAGAGGACATCAGGGAGGGCATGCGTTTCTTTCTAGCTAGGAGTGGTATCAGTGCTTGAACTGTCTGATATTTTACTTATGTGGATGATGGATTGCGAGGCGCCTCAGTTTGATAGGACGATCCGGGTCCGATGGAGTCATTCGTTGGCTCATTTACGCCCCATAGAGAGGGGAAATGCATGGTTCAGGCATAATAATCCACATCGCTGGACCGGCCGGGACGATCCAAGGCTTGCCTGCGCGTTTCCCTGAGACATGGTAGGCTAGATTGTCTCGAATTGGTAGAGGACGGTCACTGGCCTCGGTTCACAGATGGAAATCCAATTTCCAAATACGTGACTTTGCGGTTTTGATTGTAGAGCCTAGTATGACAACACGATATATGGTACCCATGTCGTCTATGATTGATACTTATGATTGAAATTGTTTTAAACGCTATACACCTATTATAGTATCAAATGATTTGATTTAAACGTATCAAGCATGCTTTGGCTATTATAAGGTAAAACCCTATCCTCCGTTTTGTGTTGCATTGTGTGATGGGACCTGGGTCTTATAATAGCTTCATTGTTCTTTATTTAGCATTGCGATGTTGTTTTATGCACTGGTTTTCTTGGGAGGAAACCCGTTCCGTGTTATACGGCGTGGTCCCTTGATTTACCTAACTTTAAAATAAAGATTAATAACTGTTTTAGTTCTCACACCAGTCACATGACTGACCTGGAGTTTATCGTTTTAACCTAAACTCTGGGTGCCTATTTTGACACGGGCAACTAGTAGTTTTGGTTTTGCAGATTTGTTTTCACAGGATCCTGATTTACAGCTGGAACGATATCCGGAAAGCTCTGTATCCATATATCTCCTTCTAGTTGTGTTTTGTATTATTTCCGCTGCGATGTATTTAAATATAATTTAAATCTCTGATATTTATCGAATGTATTTTATTCATTCATACTCTGTATATTCTTGTAATCTGATGAAATTGTTGTAATTAACAATGAAATGTTCTTCTGTCTGCTTTCTGGTTTGTCGTGTTCTCAAAGCGATCAGGGGTTTCGAACGGTCTTGGTCGGTTTAGCGACCGATTCAGATCGAGCGGAATTCTTGTCGTTACAAAGATGATAAATCATTTAACAATCAGCTACAAAAGATCACATTTTTGTGTTTAACCATGATATCTCCTTATGCTAATGCTACTTCGACCGGCGGTATATTACGTCAATTTCACCGGAGTGTATTTCAGCTGCAAGATTCCCCTTGATTACATCATCTCCCCCTGATTTGCGCCCTTGGATGAAAAATTGCGTTTCCCGTACTGCAGAAAACTGGTCGTTATAGCAAAGTCCATCACCTTAACTGACAGGCTATCACAGCCAGGATTTTGTTACACTCTAAAATTTAGTTTAAATTCCATCAACAGTCCTATCCGTTATACACGTATCCATCAAAAGTCAGAAAAGAAACCAAAAAGGGAATGGTTGTTGTGGATCAAAAGTTGCAGCCCCGTCAGAAGAAAGTGGGCTCACTTCCCCGTCGTCAAAAGAAGATGGTGATCTATTTGTTGTGATTCAATAGTGAGGTAATTATTAGTATTACTCTTTTTTATAAAAGAAAAAATATTATATTTCTAGTTATGATTTTATTTACAAAAGTTTGATGTTTGTTTACAAGTGGGGATATTCAAAAATGATATCCAATATAAGCTCTAATAATGTTAGTGTTTATTTTATAATGAGTTGTCCTTAATATTGTGTATATTCATAGATCTCTATTACATTTATTTTGGTATGATACTTTGAGATCGACAAACATGGATTCAGGCTACGATTCAAATAAAATGCATAACTGGGAAGAAACACATGCAAATTTTCATATATTCCCACCAGTACTACTCTTATATTCTATTCTTGATGAAATTATAAAACGCACAGCCACAGGTATTGATTGTACCATGTAGATGTAGGCCACAAATTTCTGTAAATGGTAGCATGTAGCATTCAGTTCCCTCCTCTTTATTCTTCGTAAGTTTAAGTTAATTTTATATATTGATTTGTGGATCCAGTTCCATAGGTTTTGACATTGATTTATACTTGATGGAGATTGAAATTAAAATGGACACATAAATAAGGTAACTACTGCTGTTCAACATGACCCAAGAGCGTACCCACACTATTTGAAGGTGACTTTGGCATTAAAGTTTACTTTACCACAGCGGATAAAATCTTTATAAATTTAAAATTTGTCCATCGCAGGATCCGGACTCATTTTATTTTACACCATGTCTTAATAAATTTGTAAAAGAATCAAAGAACTGCCCTCTAATTCCCACTAGCAATAAGGCCAGTTTATTATAAACATGAAATATATCGCGTCCAAAAGTAAATCTTTAATATATTTGGTTAAGTTTACCAAATATCACTATATCAGCGACTTGGGCATTTATATTCTAACTGTATTTAAGCTTCCCCAAGTTTTCTTTATATATGGAATATATTTGGATTTATGTAAGATGATTTACTATTTCATAGAGGCATTGGACTAAAAGCTAATAACAACTACCAATATGTTACTAACATGTTAAATTAGTAGAATTAAAGGCGTATTTTGATTTTATTAAATAATTAATGGCATAATTAATGATGTGCTAAGAAATAATGACCAAGTAAAACCTTTTAACATTTCAGTTACCGATTGAGATATCGATTTCCAAGAACTAAGCGGATTGTAGTGTAACCGAAATAAGGTAGATCAACGAGCAAACAGTACTACAATTCTACATTATCACTAATTTCGACGCGGCATTCTCACTAGTTCTAACTATTTTACTAAATAATAGTCAAAGCCACTACTGTGTTCACCTAAGTATATAGTACTACCGGTTATTCAAAAATGTAACTTTCATTCGACTGCAAAAGCATATTCATTGAGACGAACTTGAATGGAAGACCTGATTTAACTTGAAATTTGGAATTTATATGAGAACTTGTCTGTGTGTTAGAATTTGATCATTTATGAATGTGAAGATTAGTTTTACTGAGGGAGGAGGTTGGACAATTTTCATAGAGAAAAACCGCCATACGAGGTTGATGCCTTAATAGTATTACCTTGTACAATGTGTCAACAGTAGTATGCCATTTTAGTTGCATCTTCTTTTTTGCAAGTCGAGCATGCCAATGTTAATATAGTTTTCAGTAACTTAAAACAAAATAGTTTTAACTTGAAAATGTGGACAGCAAAGACAATGACAACTAAACAAATAGAAAGCAATTCAAGCCACATCCCTAAAGTATACAAGTGAATGTACGTCACACTGGACATCAGCAACCACGTGTAACTTGGAAACAGGTAGGACCACAAACCTATGCTAACAACGAACAATTATAACAATGGTCGCAGGCAAATGCAATATGTAACATCCGAGATTTTTGACCGTTCAAATCGACAATGATCCTTAATGTCGACATAAACAGATCAAAAATACGGATAGTTATTAGGATTAAAATAAGAAAAAGAATAGAAGAAGAAAACAAATATAGAATCTCACAGCGGAAGGACAAAATATAATAAACAAATAACATTTCATGAAGCTGTTAAAACATATATTTGATTTTATTTTACAACAGTTATCAGAGTTAACTATTATACAACATACCAATAATTTTGGAGCGGAATAGTAATAATAATACGTCTGTTGAGCTCCATCTTCATCTTCATAATAGTATCTTCAAGGCAAGGTAATCTTCGCTAACTGCAACTTCGGCTGAATCGAGCGTATTGCATAAAAATAAACACAACAAACATTCGGATCATAACTAAATCATTCACATATTAGTCAAATTAAAATACGAAATAACATGAGTGTTATAGGTGCAGTAGTCTAAAGAAGTATTATGGAAAATTCGCAAATGATTTGGAAAAATGAAGCTATCATAAGCTCGTCCCACATCACACAATGCAAGCGCACACCAAATGGGAGAGTTTTGTCTTATGATAACCAAACATGCTTTCATACGTGAAAATATTCTTTTAATACTATTATTAGTGCATAGTGTTGAAAACCATTTCGCAAATAAATATATAACTCTTAGCAAGCATAGTGACTATGCTTACATACATAGTTTACAACCAAAACGAAAGGCTCGTATTGGTTGTTGGGATCCAATATGATAGTTCCTGACACGAAAGCTCAATCCGGAACTAGGTGCAACCTCATGGTTCATGGTTTTCATCCAGGCTCGGACACCAAACACCAGGTAAATCACCGGTTAACATCCAGACACGGACACCGAACATACCTTTTTTCCCGCAAGTTTCAAAGTAGATCTACCACCGAAGCTTTCAAGTTTCAATAAAATGTATACAACCTAACCGCTAGTTTACCATCAATTAGGGGTGTGAGGTTCGTCGAAGTCACGATATACACAATGTTATCATCACTAGCTCATTCCATAACTTGAGTATGCCACATTGTCAATTTAAAACATGTAACTGATTTCCATCAATACATAATGTCTAAGCACGTAAAACTTAGAGACGGGAATAATTAATTGCCACAACCCGATATATATATATATATATGTATGTATGTATATATATATATATATTAATGTTACGCAGTCAATTATGTTAGAAACTCTATTGTTGGATTTTGATGACAACAACTATACAATTATACCAAAGAACCTCTAAGCTAACCTGCAAGTACATCGGTATCAAAAAGAGAAAAAGAAATAAGTTCAATACGAAGATACATAGTACAAAACAGGACAAAAGCATATATATGAAGGATGCTAACCAATTATGTAGTGTTCGAGCATTTAAATATCTATTATGGCGCTTGAAATTCTATTTGGACTCTAATGATGGAAGAAGACAAGAAGAAACAGACTCAAGAGCTTCAGAAGAACTTATATCATAAGTTGAGTTTACATAAAGTCATTATAGTCTAGAAATGTTAAAGCCCCACAAATTAACTTCAAATTTCTACATAACATCTAACATGTCATAAAGCATTTTTCATAATTTTTTGGAATTTTTTATTGCAAGGAAAACGAAAAAAGGTCAAAAAAATGATGAATATAGAAGGCTGTTTACCAGAATTTTTCACAGCAGAAAACCATAGCGCTGAGTCCAGAAACGCTATTAAAGGGTATAACGCTATTAAAGGGTAAACTTAATACAATTATTTTAGCCAAGTCTAAGGATTGTGAGCAAGAAAGTTCCAAATTAAAAGAAGAAAACCATTTTTTAGTCAAACAAGCCAAATGTTTTGAAAATACCTTAGAAGAGCTTGTTTTTCAAAAAGATTTCCTTCAAAAAGAAAATGAGTGACTAGAAGATAAAAACAATGTTCTTTTAAAGGAAATTGATCTCTTGAAAAATAGAAATGAATCATTAGAAGATTCTTTAAATAATTCTAATTCTTTAGTTTCGTCTCTTGAAATAGAGAATGGAGCTTTAACTGAAAAGAATTTAGAATTATCTAAAGAATATGAGTTTTTAAAGGTTAATAATAATACTTTGCAAAATGAAACGTCTGATTCGAAAGAAAATTTTGAAAAATTACACTCTTCTTTAGTTAATTCAGGATCTCAAATTTGTTGTCTCAAAAATGAGAATAGTACTTTAAAAAGGGGGAATTCTGAATTAAATAAGAAAATTGGTTTAAAATATTGCAAGACTTCTTTTGAAAATTTCAATCGCGACTTTGGAATCAAATTTGAAAAATGTACAAATAAGTTCACAAAATTTAATAAAGGTCAAAATGATTTAAATGATATTTTATCTTGCTCTAGACCTTTACACGATAAAAGTGGCTTAGGGTATAATAAAACTAATCATAGAGCTAGTACTAGATATGCTTTCATGTATAACAAAAGTTTAACTGCTAGTACTAAAGCACGTGTAATTCGAAGGTCAAATTTCTATAGAAATTCAAATGCTTCCATGGCTAGATTTATAATAGAAGTACAAAAGGAAATATTAATAGAAATTATCTAAGTATTTGGGTTCCTGTAAATTGGAAAAAAATAGAAAAATATATTGATGATTATTTTGATTCAGTAGTTAAAAATAAAAACTTTATTTTCAAAGTTACCATTAAACCCTTGTGGGTATGGTTACCTTCTCTCTAACCCCTGGACCCTAACAGAGAAAGTGGGTACCAAAGTATATATATAATATTTGTTGTAGGTACACCACAACAAAAAGGAGGGTATTTCAGTATCTCTAATATCTTTGGAAACTGAGCTCAAAGCCAAATCAGGGAATTTGGGAAAATAATAGTCACATACTTAGGGGGAGAAATGAGACGACCCGAAATCCCGTTCTAACGGAAATAAGGGTTATCTTTGGAATATAACACAGAAACAGATAATAGCAGAACAAAAATTAAATAATTACACCAGATAATGAACAACAAAATATACTGGATAAAAGTAATCATCAGAGTTACACAGTATACAGGATCTTACTTAGTACCAATACAGTTCAGCTATACATAAATGTCTACAGCGGAAATAAACAAAATATGTACAATAGGAGCTGAACAACATAAAAGGAGATAAATGATAGAATCCATCTTCAGCTCCAGCTATCCAGAAAGAACCAGCTAAACCTGAATACAAGGCAGCCCGTGTAGAAAAAGGGGCACCCGAGTTTGAAAGTGAAACAAACTACGAGTCAGTCATGGGACTGGTATGAGAAATCTACTCAACACATATATTGTTTAGCTAATCACAGGACCACGCCACTTTCGTGGAACGGGTTTACTCCATTGGATTGCCAGTGCTTTAAAACAAATCTTTCTTTTAAACATCGCTATGCTTTTTATAAAAATGAAGCCGTTATAAGACTCAGTTCCCATCACACAATGCAACGCAAACCGAAGGATAGAGTTTTTACCTTATAACGACCAAGATATGCTTGATACGAATAAAACAAAGGCATTTGATATTATTACTAGTGTTTATATATTTTGAAAACAATTTCAAATCATAACTATCAATTATAGACAGCATTAATGCCCCATACCACTATGTCGCCATATATAGGTATACAATCAAAACCGCACGATGTCGTATTTGGAAATTGGATTTCCGTCATGAACCAAGGCAAAAGATAGTCCTTACCGAGTTCGAGACTGCCTAGCCCGAGCCTCAGGAACAGCCGCAACTGCCCCTTGGAGCGACAGGGTCGGTCCACCGATGTGGATTATTATACCTGAACAATACGTTTCCTCGCCCTTTGGGGCGTAAACGAGCTAATGAATGACTCCATCGGACCCGGATCATCCGATCAAACCGAGGCGCCTCGCAACAGCAACAACCACATAGGTGAAAAGTATATAAATGTCAGGGCTGGTAGGTCACTGACACCACCCTAGCTAGGAAGAAACGCATGCCCTCCCTGAGGTCCTTCTCCCGTTTAAGGTTCAAACCGGGGTGTGAGGCTCGCGAATTCACGTTATACACAAAGCTACGCCACACAGGCGATGCTTTGATCATCACCACAAGACTTTGCTTTTCAACAGAAACCCTGATCACTGCATCTTAGCATGCCACACAGGCAATTCATGCCATGCGACTGATGTCCATCGATATACAACCTCTGAGCTCGTGCGTCTCAGAGAAGGGCGTTAAGCAAAAGAATAAATTCTCTGCCGCCAAACAGATGTATATTTAATAGAGATCAATCAACACAGAATAAAATCCAATGTCAGACACACAGTCCATTTACAAGTCCGTTCTGGGTCTGAACGAAACCGGAGGCACTAAATACCTCGTAAACCCTTCGATCACCACGTACGTCTGGACGATCACCACTCATTATCCATATTTCGGGATGCCTCCCAATCAGGACCTCGGTTACCACCCAAACGAGGTGAAGATCTCCGGTCTTCGACCATCGTCTTTATCTTCGACTTTTAATCGTTGGTCAATTATTCGAAATGGGAATTAACTCGGCCTTTTCAAATAATTCACGTATATTTAGAATTTCAAATCAATTTATTTCAATGGTTAAATTATTCGACAACACCAATATTGTTCTTTAATGTAATTTTCACACCAAACACATTCAACCATCAAATACAACATAAATCGAGCAAATTCAGTTTAATTCCACTCCATATTGTTTATGGTACTTTATAATGATTTATCGCTATTTTTATTTATTTTAAAATAGCCCATCTATTCAAAACGACGCTTCGGGCCATAACGCGGCCGTGGCGCCGTTTTGCTTCAGATTTGATTTACACATATCTAAAAATCTAACCATTGGATCTTCACAAAATTTACATCATTAGAAAGGTCTTTTCAAAACGAATCCAACGGTTCCAGTTTCGGGAAATTCAGACGGTCGGATCTCCCGGTACCATCGTTCGAAGTTTCGATTTCAAAATACGAACTGCAGCGTCGTTATTCGATTAAATATATAATTATATATATATATATATAAATATAATCGCTTCTGGCGCTGTTTTTCTTCGGATTTGAATTAAACATTCCAGACAATCCAACCGTTGGATTTTTACAAAGTTGGTGCCGTTGGGAAGATATTTCCAAGGCGAACCCGACGGTTGCGGTTTCGGGAAAATCCAATGGTTGGATACCCTGTACTAGTTGTTTGAAATCACGGTTTCAAAATGCGAACTGCACGGCCACGTTTCGTTTTAATTTTATTTATATTTATATAATTATATAAATATAGTTCATTCAACAATTTCAATATCGTTTTCACTTCAAATATTTTACTAACGCCTTAAAATTTTGGAAAATTTCGCCATAACCTCCCCTGCACCGGGAGCATCGGGAAATCGCAAATAGCTTTCCCGGTCCTTCTAATCTCAAAAAGAAAAAGAAAAAGCCAAGCGGCTAGCCAATAGGCTCATAAAATCATCACCCAAACAAAACAGTAAATGTGTACCTATTTGTCGGGCAAAAATTTTATTCCTCTTCTCTAGCCCCTTTGTTATAACCTGTTCAATGAATATGCATGTACATATATATACAGTTCTTATCATTTATCATTTTCTATTCAACTTCATATTTGATTTCTATTTGGTTTAAAAACACCATTCATTCTAATGTTACATACATAGGTGCAAATCATTTCATTAGCTAATTAATGAATATTTCAACTCATATATGTTTATTTTGAACAAGTGGCTATTTTTAACACTTCACATTTCAACGATTCATGCATACAATAAAAATGTGATTTTTATTGTAAAACAATTTATTTCAAAACACTATTATTTTATATATTTCATATTGGTGATAAAAATAGGATTTTTATCATAAAACAATTTCTTTCAAAACGAGATTATTTTACACAGTTCATATAGTCGATAAAAGGTGATTTTTATTATCAAACAATTTATTTCAAAATATGAATACCATTCAACGCATGAATTTCAAATCAACGAATGAATATCAACTCAACACATGAAGGTTTTCTATTCAATGGATAAATATAGTTTAAGCAAATGAAAACAATTCAAACACACGAATATTATTCAAAATTTCAGCAGCATAACGGCAGGGTAGTTAAAACCGGGACCGTCCCTAGTACGGCTCCTCGCTCTACCTTAAAACCTCGCGGTTTTTGACAATGGTGATCATGCATCTAGTTCGCACGCAGGCGGCATGTATATATTTATTTCATTTCCACAAAACTAATCCTATGTGGTTTCAACCAAATATTTCTCAACCACAAATGGGTATTTTTCAACCACTATCAATCAATATCAACCACAAACAATCCCAAACAATCATTCGCTATCAATCAATTTTCACACCAATTTCAATCAATAAATATCGTCCATGGTTTGTGGACGAGGGGCGTATATATATATATATATTTATATATAGCAATTCACTTTTATTTCAACACATATATATATAGCTAGAAAAAGAAATTGAAGAGTGAGAAATTCTCACCAATAGCTAATTCAATCCCATGACTCTTCTTTGCATAAATCTTCACCGTTCTTGCCTTTTGTCGCTTTCGTTGCCTGTATTCTCTACATATGTAAAAATCGAATTTTTACTATGTTATTCAATATATAAAAATCATATCTTACATCTTCTACTTAATAAAAATTCCGTCTTCTCTATTTTAAAGATCTGATCTATTCTATTCTAAAAATCTGATCTTTCTATCCAAGTTCAAATCTTTTTCTTTTTAAAGTTCAAATCTTTTTCTTTTTAAAATTTAAATCTTTTTCTTTTTAAAGTTCAAATCTTTTTCTTTTTAAAGTTCAAATCTTTTTCTTTTTAAAGTTCAAATCTTTTTCTTTTTAAAGTTCAAATCTTTTTCTTTTTAAAGTTCAAATCTTTTTCTTTTTAAAGTTTAAATCTTTTTCTTTTTATATCTTAAAATAAAATCAGTTTTTAAACCTTTTAAAAATCAGTTTTTAAACCTTTTAAAAATCAGTTTTATAACCTGTTAAAAAACAGTTTTATAACCTTTTAAAAATCAGTTTTATAACCTTTTAAAAATCAGTTTTACAACCTGTTAAAAATCAGAATTTAACCTTTTAAAAATCAGAATTTAACCTTTTTAAAAAATCCGAATTAAACCTTTTTAAAATCAGAATTTTCCTAATTAAAAATAAAATAAAATAACAACACTTACTGTATCTGCGAAGAAGGGGGGCGATGTCAGGGTCGGCGGCAGGAGGTCGTCAGGGCGGAGCTGGCTTCGAGGGGGGCGGCGGAGGCGGGGTGGCTCGAACGGGGGGGGGGGGGGGGGGCTTGCGAATTGGGCGTCGCGATGGCTTCGGGGGGGGGGGGGATGCGTCGCGAGGGAGGGTTCGGGTGCGTCGAGGTGGAGAGGAGCGGGATCGGAGGGTGGAGCGGGGCACAGCGGTTGTGGGTCGTCAGGGCGGTGGCGCCATCGTCGATTGCTTTAGGGTTTTTTTCTTTTATTCGTTTGACTGTCGGTTGACCAAGAAGGAAAGGGGAGGGAGAGAATATAGGGGGATTTAATTATTTATTTTATTTAATTTCTATTTAAAAGTTGACTTTTTTATTCGAATTCGAAATGGGACCCACCGACTGTCGTCCCTAGCGTTCTACCCCCATTTCGAACACAATGGGATATGTATCGTAAGCTGATTCGAACGTTTTGATCAGTTTCCGTTGAGTTTACATTTAAATCACTATATTGAATTTTAAACGTACATTTCAAATTACCGGGGTCACATACTAACTAGAAAAATTCCAGAAAAATATTTTCTAGCTTCGTATTGACCATACGGTCCTAAAAAAACTAGTTTCGTCGAATTCTGAGACCGTTTAAAAAATTGCCATTTTCCAGTCGATTAAAATCAACTAAAACTGGTCAAACGCGTTTTCCTTTGCCACGCTCACATATTGATTCGAAAAATTATGAAATTTGAAACCTAGCAATAATTTGACATCACGGATCCAACAAAAGTGGTTTCGTCGAAATCCGAGGTCGTTTGCAAAATTTCCATTTTTAAGGGCCTGAATTCCATAGCGACTATTCAGAATTTTCAACTGGACATATCTTTTGATTCCCGCTATGAAATTTCGATTTTTCAGATTCATTAGAAAGATATTACCAATTAGATCCTAATGTTTTTGGTTTCGCTAAAATCTGGATTGTTCTGCACTCAGTACAGTCCGACAAAGTTTGAATCCAATTTTTGAAACTACCACGCCATTTCAGGCCTTGTTTATAATTATAATTAATTATATTCGTTTTCAATTGTCGATTCAAACTCAGTTTTCATCGCCATTATTTAAAATATTTATTTTAAATATTTAAAATCCATTATTTTAGCCAATTTAAAATTTTTAAATTGGTTCGGATTTTCTGGGTCGTTACAATCTCCCCCACTTAAAACTTTTCGTCCCTGAAAAGGAACAAAGTCGAAAGTGGTTTGATAAATCTACAATCCCACAATACAACAACCAATTTGTTTTTACCCTTCCAAAAATGTACTAATCAAATCCTATACCCTTTAGAAATCATTCAGAGTATAGAATAAATAGTGCACATCCATGGGAAGAAAATAGCAATAGAATAGAGAATTAAATGGTAATGCAAAGTAGGTTAAATGTACCTTGCACCGGAGTCAATCAGAGATATCTACTCGGCATCTAGGATAAGCTTTCTGAATGCTCTCCTCAGTTTCCCAAGTACAATCTCGCGGATCTCCACTCCATTGCACTTTGACTAAGCGAACTTTCTTGTTCCTCAGCTCTTTGGTTTCTTTGCCGATAATCTTTAGCGGCTCACGTCTCACGGCTAATTCTGGAGTAATTTCAATGTCCTGTTGAGCTGCTTCTTCCACGATCAAGTCTGGATCATGAACGTCCTTTCGAAGTTGAGATATATGAAATACATCATGAACTCCAGGCAACCAATCAGGCAGTTTGACCCTGTAAGCGAGAGTTCCGATCCGTTCCAGAATAGGAAACGGACCAATGAATTTGGGTGCCAACTTTCCAGTTTTACCGAACCGGATAACTCCTCTCATCGGCGATACTTTCAAATATACATAGTCGCCAACTTCAAAGGATATATCTCTTCTTCTTCTATCGGCATAGCTCTTTTGTCGACTTTGAGCAGCGAGTAATCGCTTCTTAATAAAATCGACCTTGTCGGCAGCTTCTCGAATCATGTCTGGCCCTAACACAAGTCTATTTCCAGGCTCGACCAAACAAGCAGGAGATCGGCACGGTCTACCGTACAATGATTCGAATGGCGACTTTGTCAGACTCGCCTGGTAGCTGTTGTTATAAGAGAATTCAGCCAAATGCAGATGGTCTTCCCATGATCCACCGAAATCTAGAACACAAGCCCGCAATAGATCTTCTAAAATGCGATTCACCCTCTCAGTCTGACCGTCTGTCTGAGGATGATAAGCGGTGCTCAAGTTTAACTTTGTTCCCAGCTCAACTTGAAATGCTTCCCAGAATTTGCTAGTGAATATTGTATCCCTATCACTGACTATACTGAGTGGCACTCCATGTAGTCTAACTATCTCCTTGAAGTATATCTGCGCCAGACTCTGAGCAGTTCTGTTTGATCTGACAGGTATGAAATGGGCGGTCTTCGTGAAACGATCTACGATCACCCAAATACTGTCATTTCCTTTTCTGGTTCTGGGCAGACCATCAATGAAATCCATAGAAATATGTTCCCACTTCCAGCCAGGAACTTCCAGCGGTTGTAATAATCCAGCCAATTTCTGCTGGTCGCTTTTGTCGGACTGTACCGGGTGCAGAACGACTTCCACCAGAATGTGCGTTTGATATCGTTATACATTTTATTCACACCTGGATGGATACTGAGCTTAGATTTGTGACATTCATCCAGTACATCCCTTCTGAGTTCAGGAATATCTGGAACGCAAATTCGCCCTTCTAACCTCAGAATCCCTTCGCTGTCTAGCTGGAAATCCGAAGCATTGCCTTCACGAATTCGCTGACTCATTCCTTTGATAAATTGATCGTCTTCTTGGAGAGCCGATATCTTATCAATCAACGAAGTCGCAATGATGAAACTGGCGATCATCTCATTCTTTCGGCTTAACGCATCGGCCACGACATTGGCTTTCCCTAGAGTGTATAGAATTTCAAAATCATATGCTGCAAGAAACTCCAGCCAACGCTGTTGCCTCAGATTCATGTCTTTCTGAGTGAACAGATACTTTAATGACTGATGATCTGTAAATAGTTCAAATCTCTCACCCAGAAGATAGTGTCTCCAGATTTTCAAAGCGAATACTATAGCCAATAACTCAAGATCATGAGTTACGTAGTTCTTCTCGTGCGGCTTCAGTTGACGGCTAGCATAAGCAATCACTTGGCCTCTTTGCATTAACACTGTGCCAAGGCCTTCTCTAGAAGCATCAGTCCAGACCTTTAAATCCTGGTTGCCATCGATGATGGTTAAGACTGGAGCTGTCGTTAATCTCAACTTCAGCTCTTCGAAAGCCTCCTCACTTTCTGGAGTCCATTTGAATTTAGAGTGCTTCTTTGTAAGCTTCGTTAAGTGACCAGATATCTTCGAAAAGTCTTTAACGAACTTCCGGTAATAACTAGCCAATCCTAGAAAACTGCGGACTTCAGTGGGGGTGCTGGGCTGTTTCCAATTTTGAATAGCCGTGATTTTGCTTGGATCCACAGCAATTCCTTCTTTCGATACAACGTGGCCTAGAAATTTTACTTCATCTTGCCAGAAGATACATTTGGAAAATTTGGCTTTTAACACATTCCTTCTCAAAATCTCTAGAACCTGTTCCAGATGCTTTTCATGTTCGGCCTTTGATTTAGAGAAGATTAGAATATCGTCAATAAAAACCAGAACAAATTTATTCAATACTCCTCTGAATACTCTGTTCATCAGATCGACGAAGTAAGCTGGAGCGTTACATAAGTCGAACGGCATTACTAACCACTCGTAGAATAAGTCGGGACCTCGGAATGCTGTCATTGGAACACACTCTTCGGCAATTTGGAGTTGATGGAAGCCTGTAGCTAGGTCCATTCATGAAAATACTTGTGCGCCATTTAATCGATCCAACAAATCATCTATTCGCGGCAATGGATATTTGTTCTTTATTGTCTGTTTGTTCAGATCACGATAATCCACACATAACCGCAGAATACCGTCAGATTTTGGGACAAATACCACTGCTGCACCCCAATCAGAGAAACTAGGCCTGATCAGACCTTTCCATACTAGCTGTCGTGTTTGATTGTCTAAATCCTCCTTCTCTTTCAAGGACATTCTTCGAATAGCGTGAACTACCGGCCTTGCATTTGGAATCAAAGCAATCTTGAAATCTATTTCTCTCTGCGGAGGTAAGCGAACAACTTCTTCGAACACGTCCGCATAGTTCTTGACGACAGGAATGTCTTTGATGAGATCCGGAATATTTTCTGAGGCTTCTGGGGTATTTTCTATTTGAGCTGGAGAAACATCCAAAGCTGCCCAGAAATCCTTTCTATTTGATGTTGGGCCTTCACAAGGTATGGTTATATAATTTCCCAATTGTGCTTTTGCCTTTACAACTCTCTCGGTGCATCTAACCTCTGCTTCATATTTGGTTAGCCAATCCAATCCCAGAATAAGATCGAATTCATTAAAATTCATGACGATAGAGATAATAGGGAATTTATAGCAAGAAAAGGAGACATGTACTGCACAAATCCAGCTGAGATTGATAGAACCCCCGACCGGATTCTGGACAGTCATTGGTTCCTTGAGCTTCCTCAAATTCAAATCTAGCTTCTTAGCGGCACTCTTTGCAATAAAGCTTCGTGACGCACCTGTGTCAAACAGTACTTTGACTGGAATGTTTTTGACAGTAAGAGTGCCTTCTAACACATCAGCCCTTTCCAGAACATCTGCGGGCCCAGAAGTTTCTGCTACTTCATTTACCTGAGCCTCATTGGTCCTTTTCGACAGCCAGCAGTCTTGCTTTACGTGACCTGCTTGGTAACAAAGATTACACTTTCTATTATCTTTAACCTTGTTCTTTGATTTAGATCCCTCCTTCTTTTGCAATTTCAAGGACTTACATTTCCTGGACAAATGACCCTTTTGATTGCAGTTTGAGCATGTGGCAGTCGTTACGGGTTCTTTCCCAGATTCAGCCCTTTTCCTCTTGGCACCGGGCTTTTTACGGATCTCAGACGTCGTACTAGTTTCAGGAATATCAGTTTCCGACTCTACTATGTCACTAGAACTGACTTCTTCTTCGTCACATAACATTCCTTTCTTATGGAGATCTTCATACTGATAGGCCATATATATCATTTCAGAAAAAGGAAGCTTCACATGCCCCAATACTTTATTCTGGTATTTCCTTTAAAGTCCGTGAATAAATCTCATATTTTTCCTCTTCGGATTTTGAATTAGATGAGGGGCAAAGTGAGAAAGTTCATTGAATTTCTTATGATATTCGGGAATGGTCATATCTCCTTGTATCAGATAAGAAAATTCATCGCATAATCGCTCAGTTGCTTCGGGAGGAGTAAATCTTTCCAAGAAAATCACTTTGAATCTATCCCAGGTGATATCACCTTCTGGATTATCCTTAACAATAGAATCCCACCAGAATAAAGCTTCGTCTTTGAGTGCCCAGGATGCCAGTAATCTTTTCTGGTCATCCGTCAGCTTTAATGCTTCGAAGATTTTCTCGGCCGAGCGAATCCAAGCTTGTGTTTTCATAATTGATTCTACACCCGTAAAGGGTTTTCCACCCAGATTTCTATACTTCATGAATAGAGCTTCTATATCCGGGTCAGTATTACTTCTTCTGTCTCTGGCACTCATTTTTCTAGCACTTCTGCAAATGGCAGATCAAGTGTCAGGTCACAGAAAAGGCATTTTAAAATATAGAAACACTTACTTCAAATGTAAATGTGTCTATCAAGGTGTTATTTCATTCTGCTACTCATACTAGGATATTACTGATCCTATCTGTATAGAGTTACCCGTCCTAGAACACTACTGGTTCTATTTCTGATGAGTTCGTTAATATGTTATATTCCAGCACTAAGCTTAACCAAAGCTCTGATACCACGTTGAGACGACCCGAAATCCCATTCTAACGGAAACAAGGGTTATCTTTGGAATATAACACAGAAACAGATAATAGCAGAACAAAAATTAAATAATTACACCAGATAATGAACAACAAAATATACTGGATAAAAGTAATCATCAGAGTTACACAGTATACAGGATCTTACTTAGTACCAATACAGTTCAGCTATACATAAATGTCTACAGCAGAAATAAACAAAATATGTACAATAGGAGCTGAACAGCATAAAAGGAGATAAATGATAGAATCCATCCTCAGCTCCAGCTATCCAGAAAGAACCAGCTAAACCTGAATACAAGGCTGCCCGTGTAGAAAAAGGGGCACCCGAGTTTGAAATTGAAACAAACTACGAGTCAGTCATGGGACTGGTATGAGAAATCTACTCAACACATATATTGTTTGGCTAATCACAGGACCATGCCACTTTCGTGGAACGGGTTTACTCCATTGGATTGCCAGTGCTTTAAAACAAATCTTTCTTTTAAACATCGCTATGCTTTTTATAAAAATGAAGCCGTTATAAGACTCAGTTCCCATCACACAATGCAACGCAAACCGGAGGATAGAGTTTTTACCTTATAACGGCCAAGATATGCTTGATACGAGTAAAACAAAGGCATTTGATATTATTACTAGTGTTTATATGTTTTGAAAACAATTTCAAATCATAACTATCAATCATAGATGGCATTAATGCCCCATACCACTATGTCGCCATATATAGGTATACAATCAAAACCGCACGATGTCGTATTTGTAAATTGGATTTCCGTCATGAACCAAGGCAAAAGATAGTCCTTACCGAGTTCGAGACTGCCTAGCCCGAGCCTCAGGAACAGCCGCAACTGCCCCTTGGAGCGACAGGGCCGGTCCACCG
The DNA here is from genome assembly GCA_030737875.1 of Allium sativum. Classification (NCBI taxonomy): domain Eukaryota; kingdom Viridiplantae; phylum Streptophyta; class Magnoliopsida; order Asparagales; family Amaryllidaceae; genus Allium; species Allium sativum. The sequence continues at coordinate 738,337,456 of CM060909.1, read as the reverse complement.
ATGTGGATTATTATACCTGAACAATATGTTTCCCCGCCCTTTGGGGCGTAAACGAGCCAATGAATGACTCCATCGGACCCGGATCGTCCGATCAAACCGAGGTGCCTCGCAACAGCAACAACCATATAGGTGAAAAGTATATAAATGTCAGGGCTGGTAGGTCACTGACACCACCCTAGCTAGGAAGAAATGCATGCCCTCCCTGAGGTCCTTCTCCCGTTTTAGGTTCAAACCGGGGTGTGAGGCTCGCGAATTCACGTTATACACAAAGCTACGCCACACAAGCGGTGCTTTGATCATCACCACAAGACTTTGCTTTTCAACAGAAGCCCTGATCACTACATCTTAGCATGCCACACAGGCAATTCGTGCCATGCGACTGATGCCCATCGATAAACAACCTCTGAGCTCGTGCGTCTCAGAGAAGGGCGTTAAGCAAAAGAATAAATTCTCTGCCGCCAAACAGATGTATATTTAATAGAGATCAATCAACACAGAATAAAATCCAATGTCAGACACACAGTCCATTTACAAGTCCGTTCTGGGTCTGAACGAAACCGGAGGCACTAAATACCTCGCAAACCCTTCGATCACCATGTACGTCTGGACGATCACCACTCATTATCCATATTTCGGGATGCCTCCCAATCAGGACCTCGGTTACCATCCAAACGAGGTGAAGATCTCCGGTCTTCGACCATCGTCTTCATCTTCGACTTTTAATCGTCGGTCAATTATTCGAAATGAGAATTAACTCGGCCTTTTCAAATAATTCACGTATATTTAGAATTTCAAATCAATTTATTTCAATGGTTAAATTATTCGACAACACCAATATTATTCTTTAATGTAATTTTCACACCGAACACATTCAACCATCAAATACAACATAAATCGAGCAAATTCAGTTTAATTCCACTCCATATTGTTTATGGTACTTTATACCGATTTATCGCTATTTTTATTTATTTTAAAATAGCCCATCTATTCAAAACGACGCTTCGGGCCATAACGCGGCCGTGGCGCTGTTTTGCTTCAGATTTGATTTACACATATCTAAAAATCTAACCGTTGGATCTTCACAAAATTTACATCATTAGAAAGGTCTTTTCAAAACGAATCCAACGGTTCCAGTTTCGGGAAATTCCGACGGTCGGATCTCCCGGTACCATCGTTTGAAGTTTCGATTTCAAAATACGAACTGCAGCGTCGTTATTCGATTAAATATATAATTATATTTATATATATATATATAAATATAATCGCTTCTGGCGCTGTTTTTCTTCGGATTTGAATTAAACATTCCAGACAATCCAACCGTTGGATTTTTACAAAGTTAGTGCCGTTGGGAAGATATTTCCAAGGCGAACCCGACGGTTGCGGTTTCGGGAAAATCCAATGGTTGGATTCCCCGTACTAGTTGTTTGAAATCACGGTTTCAAAATGCGAACTGCACAGCCACGTTTCGTTTTAATTTTATTTATATTTATATAATTATATAAATATAGTTCATTCAACAATTTCAATATCGTTTTCACTTCAAATATTTTACTAACGCCTTAAAATTTTGGAAAATTTCGCCATAACCTCCCCTGCACCGGGAGCATCGGGAAATCGCAAATAGCTTTCCTGGTCCTTCTAATCTCAAAAAGAAAAAGAAAAAGCCAATAGGCTCATAAAATCATCACCCAAACAAAACAGTAAATGTGTATCTATTTGTCGGGCACAAAATTTTATTCCTCTTCTCTAGCCCCTTTGCTATAACCTGTTCAATGAATATGCATGTACATATATATACAGTTCTTATCATTTATCATTTTCTATTCGACTTCATATTTGATTTCTATTCGGTTTAAAAACACCATTCATTCTAATGTTACATACATAGGTGCAAATCATTTCATTAGCTAATTAATGAATATTTCAACTCATATATGTTTATTTTGAACAAGTGGCTATTTTTAACACTTCACATTTCAACGATTCATGCATACAATAAAAATGTGATTTTTATTGTAAAACAATTTATTTCAAAACACTATTATTTTATATATTTCATATTGGTGATAAAAATAGGATTTTTATCATAAAACAATTTCTTTCAAAACGAGATTATTTTACACAGTTCATATAGTCGATAAAAGGTGATTTTTATTATCAAACAATTTATTTCAAAATACGAATACCATTCAACACATGAATTTCAAATCAACGAATGAATATCAATTCAACACATGAAGGTTTTTTATTCAATGGATAAATATAGTTTAAGCAAATGAAAATAATTCAAACACACGAATATTATTCAAAATTTCAGCAGCATAACGGCAGGGTAGTTAAAACCGGGACCGTCCCTAGTACGGCTCCTCGCTCTACCTTAAAACCTCGCGGTTTTTGACAATGGGGATCATGCATCTAGTTCGCACGCAGGCGGCATGTATATATTTATTTCATTTCCACAAAACTAATCCTATGTGTTTTCAACCAAATATTTCTCAACCACAAATGGGTATTTTTCAACCACTATCAATCAATATCAACCACAAACAATCCCAAACAATCATTCGCTATCAATCAATTTTCACACCAATTTCAATCAATAAATATCGTCCATGGTTTGTGGACGAGGGGCGTATATATATATATATATTTATATTTATATATAGCAATTCACTTTTATTTCAACACATATATATATATAGCTAGAAAAAGAAATTGAAGAGTGAGAAATTCTCACCAATAGCTAATTCAATCCCATGACTCTTCTTTTCATAAATCTTCATCGTTCTTGCCTTTTGTCGCTTTCGTTGCCCGTATTCTCTACATATGTAAAAATCGAATTTTTACTATGTTATTCAATATATAAAAATCATATCTTACATCTTCTACTTAATAAAAATTCCGTCTTTTCTATTTTAAAGATTTGATCTATTCTATTCTAAAAATTTGATCTTTCTATCCAAGTTCAATTCTTTTTCTTTTTAAAGTTCAAATCTTTTTCTTTTTAAAGTTCAAATCGTTTTCTTTTTAAAGTTCAAATCCTTTTCTTTTTAAAGTTCAAATCTTTTTCTTTTTAAAGTTCAAATCTTTTTCTTTTTAAAGTTCAAATCTTTTTCTTTTTAAAGTTTAAATCTTTTTCTTTTTATATCTTAAAATAAAATCAGTTTTTAAACCTTTTAAAAATCAGTTTTTAAACCTTTTAAAAATCAGTATTATAACCTGTTAAAAATCAGTTTTATAACCTTTTAAAAATCAGTTTTATAACCTTTTAAAAATCAGTTTTATAACCTGTTAAAAATCAGAATTTAACCTTTTAAAAATCAGAATTTAACCTTTTTAAAAAAACAGAATTAAACCTTTTTAAAATCAGAATTTTCCTAATTAAAATAAAAATAAAATAACAACACTTACTGTATCTGCGAAGAAGGGGGGCGATGTCAGGGTCGGCGGCAGGAGGTCGTCAGGGCGGAGCTGGCTTCGAGGGGGGCGGCGGAGGCGGGGTGGCTCGAACGGGGGAGCTCGCGAATTGGGCATCGCGATGGCTTTGAGGAGGGGGGGGGGCGGATGCGTCGCGAGGGGAGGGTTTGGGTGCGTCGAGGTGGAGAGGAGCGGGATCGGAGGGTGGAGCGGGGCACGGCGGTCGTGGGTTGTCAGGGCGGTGGCGCCATCGTCGATTGCTTTAGTTTTTTTTTTCTTTTATTCGTTTGACTGTCGGTTGACCAAGAAGGAAAGGGGAGGGAGAGAATATAGGGGGATTTAATTATTTATTTTATTTAATTTCTATTTAAAAGTTGACTTTTTTATTCGAAGTCGAAATGGGACCACCGACTGTCGTCCTTAGCGTTCTACCCCCATTTCGAACACAATGGGATATGTATCGTAAGCTGGTTCGAACGTTTTGATCAGTTTCCGTTGAGTTTACATTTAAATCACTATATTGAATTTTAAACGTACATTTCAAATTACCGGGGTCACATACTAACTAGAAAAATTCCAAAAAAATATTTTCTAGCTTCGTATTGACCATACGGTCCTAACAAAACTAGTTTCGTCGAATTCTGAGACCGTTTGAAAAATTGCCATTTTCCAGTCGATTAAAATCAACTAAAACTAGTCAAACGCGTTTTCCTTTGCCACGCTCACATATTGATTCGAAAAATTATGAAATTTGAAACCTAGCAATAATTTGACATCACGGATCCAACAAAAGTGGTTTCGTCGAAATCCGAGGTCGTTTGCAAAATTTCCATTTTTAAGGGCCTGAATTCCACAGCGACTATTCAGAATTTTCAACTGGACATATCTTTTGATTCCCGCTATGAAATTTCGATTTTTCAGATTCGTTACAAAGATATTACCAATTAGATCCTAATGTTTTTGGTTTCGCTAAAATCCGGATTGTTCTGCACCCGGTACAGTCCGACAAAGTTTGAATTCAATTTTTGAAACTGCCACGCCATTTCAGGCCTTTTTTATAATTATAATTAATTATATTCGTTTTCAATTGTCGATTCAAACTCAGTTTTCATCGCCATTATTTAAAATATTTATTTTAAATATTTAAAATCCATTATTTTAGCCAATTTAAAAATTTTAAATTGGTTCGGATTTTCTGGGTCGTTACAAGAAATATTCATATATCACACATTCAGGGGAAGAAAATAAAGAGAAGACGACGATATTTATTACATTCCCTCATTCTTTTTGATAATGACAAAGGGGGAGAAATTCATGTGTATATTGATAGAGGGAGATATTATACTAAGTGGAAGATGTTATAGAAGAATATATTTTTAAATTATATAGTTGTCATCATCAAAAAGGGGGAAAATGTTAGAAACTCTATTGTTGGATTTTGATGACAACAACTATACAATTATACCAAAGAACCTCTACGCTAACCTGGAGGTACATGGGTATCAAAAAGAGAAAAAGAAATAAGTTCAATACGAAGATACACATTACAAAAGAGGATAAAAGCATATATATGAAGGATGTTAACCAATTATGTAGTGTTCGAGCATTTAAATATCTATTATGGCGCTTGAAAATCTATTTGGACTCTAATGATGGAAGAAGACAAGAAGAAACGGACACAAGAGCTTCAGAAGAACTTATATCATAAGTTGAGTTTACACAAAGTCATTATAGTCTAGAAATGTTAAAGCCCCACAAATAAACTTCAAATCACTTCAAATTTCTACATAACATCTAACATGTCATAAAGCATTTTTCATAATTTTTTGGAATTTTTTATTGCAAGAAAAACGAAAAAAAGGTCAAAAAATTGATGAATATAGAAGGCTGTTTACCAGAATTTTTCACAGCAGAAAACCATAGCCTTGAGTCCAGAAACGCTGTTAAAGGGTATAACGGCTCTATTCTGAACAAACATTTGATAGCGTTTTTGTCCAGAAATGCTATTAAAGAGTATAACGGCTATATTATGAATAGGCATTTTATAGCTTTTTTTTGGGCAAAACGTTGCCGAACAGTGTTGTCGTAAGTGCTGTAAATAACGACTATATTTTATGAAAAGACACTTCGTTTTTCATAGCATCTCTTCAATTTTTTTGACCTTTCAGAAGAGGTGTGACTATTCTAATGATATCTCTTCATTATTATAAAAGCCTCAAACATCTCCATTGATCACACAAGAATTACTTTGATCAAATATATTGATTTTTCTCTAAAATTGCCCTACAACTATTATTTTCTCAAATTCTATCAAAGGGATCGATTATTTTCATTCACATCCTTTATAATTACTATTAATCCTACCCTTTGCACATCCACTAAAATACCATTTGTGAGGGCTATAGGAGTGTTGTACTATATTGTGACTACTCAGTGTTGTTTGGAACACATTCAAAAGTCAAAAACCTTTGTAATTGTGAAGTTCTCTTCAGTGGTTGAGGCAAGAAATCCCATTCAGTGGTTCGGGTAATTGTGAACCTATTCCTCCGGGTGAAGTGAGGGTTTTATTGTTAATGAAAAACCAGAAGTGAGTCTGGGACTGGACGTAGGACAGTGGTCCGAACCAGTATAAATCGACTGTGTGATTTACTGCTTACTACTCTACTATATAGATATTATATCCTATTCTCCATACTATACGATCCTACCGTTGTATTTCAAATTACAATGTCAGACACACAATCCATACAAGTCCATTCTAGGTCTAAATGGAACAACTCCGAATATCCTTAAATATATTTAGACCTCATGCCACTTATAACCTTGTTTCAGGTGTACGGCCCGATTCAAGACATCAACAATCAATCCAAATAATCCAAAGATTTCCGGTCTTCATTTATCCTTTCCAAGTCTTCAAATAGCATCGTATTATTACTTGGAATGGTTTTTGGACTTAAATCCAATCTCGGTCTTTCCAAGTAATAAGCGTATTTTAAAACAAAATCTATGGACTATATCGATTTCAATTTGTTATCAATTCATTTTTGGATAAGTTTGAATTAATTTCCTTAATTTCTGTCTTATCTCTTCTTTACAAATACCTTGTTCAAAACTCTCTATTCGTTCTTATCAATTCCATTCGTCTTTTCAAATTTGATATTAAAGCCTTATACACATTTTTTTAACAATTCTCAAATTTAATCATTTTCATGGAATGGTAAAACGTTTCATAAGAATTATAGATTAGCTATTTACCAAAAAGGTTGAACAACATTTAAGGGTTCAAATCTTTTGCTCAAATTATTTTAAATAATGAATGACGTTGTAAGATTCCAAAATTTGTTCTAAATTCAAAGGGTTTTGTTTAACTTCCAAATTAGATTTTTAAAATAACCATCTCATCCATCGGATCAGTTAGGGATAGCCAGGGAGAGCAGGAAACTTGTATTTTCTAGACCCAAGCCTTAGACACTATCCTCTCTGTCACCATAGAATGTTCTGGTATATAAATGTGTATTTGTTATAGGAAGAAATGTCATAATATATATATATATATATTAAATGTTTTACTAAAAAAATCTTTAAATAATAAATAATATAATATAATTTACTTTATTTCAAATTATAGATATATATATATATATTAAATGCTTTACTAAAATAATCTTTAAATAATAAATATAATATAATTTATTTCAAAACTATAGTATATATGTATACTTAACTAATTTAAAACCATAATTGTTTCTTTCTTCCAAATTTTTAATAACTTAAAAGTTATAATCCAATTCTGATAAAGTTTATTACATTTCCAAATCTCGATTCTAAACACATTCAAATTCCGACCTTTCAAATTAAAAAGGATTTAATTTCATATTTAATCCAAAATCTTGAACACTTCTGAAATCATCGAATACTCTTATTTTAAATTAAATCTAAAGAGAATTAATAAATTCAGTTTTAAACAATTAAATTTGAGTAATAAAAGTCGTATTTAAATCACATTTCCAAATTCCTAATTTATTTTGGAATGATGGCCTTAACACATTCAATGAACGTTCGAGTATCAGTAACAGTCCAACAGTCAATTTCAAATCAAGGCATTCATCACAACAATTTCATTCAAATGGTAATTATTTAAATCATTTCATTTGTTAATAAAGTTTGAGATTTCAATTAGAGAATAATTTAATTAAAATAATTATTTATCAATCTCAATTTGCACATTAACACACTTACATGTCAAATTTTTAAGCAACCAATCAGCAATCCATTTAAACCATACAACCAACTTATTTCATAATTTAATTTAACAAGTACGGGAATAATTTAGTAAGTTGTGAGCAAGAAATCCACTCACCCTTAGGTCTTCAGTCAATCGAACGTCTAACCAAAGCCTAAAATTTACAGCCTCCACCCATAGCCAAATCAGAACTAGAACATCCTCAATTTTACCACGATCGCAACGCAACAAACGATGCTCAAATCCGACCTCGTATGCAATAGTTATTAACCTTAGAAGTTATACAAGATATATAATTATATTATAAACAAATAAAATATCTGTCTTACCACGTCACCACTGCTTGCATGCAAAAACGAATTGTAGATATGGATACTACTAGTCGCGATCTTCAATTTGGTATATAATATGTTGAAGTTTTGTGGAGATTTGATTTTTAGATTTTAAATTTGAGTTTAAGGTAAGGGTTTGAAGAATATATTTTTCTGCCATTAGAGAAAGAAATGAGTAGATGGAAAATATACATACAATGAAAATTGGCTGATGAGGTGGAACTGGATTTTATTGGCATATGTATAGAGGGTCCAATAAGAGAAATAAACAATTATCCCATTGCATTGATTCCTATTAATTACAATTTTGATTGATTATCCAAATTCAATTATAATTCCAATTATAAATTAATTAGTTCCATTTCATTCAAATACTTAAATATTAATTTTAATACTTACCAAAACAAACCAAATTTTAATTCCAATTATAATCAATAAGGTTACTATTGTTCAAGTAAGTCGAATTTCGTTATTTACAAATTCAAAATTTTATTTCAATTATTAATTACACCAATAATTTTCACAATCAATTACAAGAATTAAATTATGAATTTATTAACCCAATTTAACATAAAAAAATTAATAATAATCTCAACTCTCAATAGTTACCATATAAATCAATTTATAATTTATATTTTCAATTCACATAAATAATGACACTTATTACCAGTAGACCTTCAGTACACAAACAACGAATGTATATTATTACCATATAAATTAACTTAAAATTTCCAACATATATGAAATTCCAAAATTTATAAATTCATTAATTTTAAAATTAATTTGTTTGTATTATTGTATTAATTCAACATTCATTACAATTCTGTTACTTCAATTTGTTTGCTACATTACATTAAATGTCAACAACAATTTAGCTATCATAAAAGAAAGTATAAAATTTGTTGATTTGAGAATATGAATGCTCCACTTTTAAATCTATTTATTCTATCATTGAAATTTGTAATAAAAATGTGCATGACCATTCGAGCATGTACAACAATTAATGATGTCAAAATATTACAAAACTATCTATATATGAAAACGTAAGTTAATAGACATGTCCTTAAATTTTGTTATTTTAACCATACCGATAATCAAAGATCGTATCTAATTGGATATTTCCATTTCCGAATAATCATCTTTATCCAAATCAAAAATATAAATCAAAATAATTTCATAAATAAACTTTGTTTTTGTTTACATTCCAATATTGATTATTTACCACTTCAATTTTTGTATTTCAATTATAAATTACATAAAGCAAAATATTTCAATATTAAGTTTCAACTTTCATTATTTATCAATATAAAAAAAATAAAAAATTTAACATTTAAAATAACTTTGTTCAAAAATACACTAAATTTAATATTCTAAATTATCGCAAAATCTCGGGATGTTACACTCTCCCCCACTTAAAACTTTTTGTCCTCGAAAAGGAACGTAGAATGAAGTGGCAATATAAAATTAAAATAATATAAAATTCTACTAAACTTAGAAACAATTAACTTATACAAAACTCACATTTTTACAAAATTTTCTAAGTTATAATTTCACTTATTAATTACCCAAGTACTGAGTTATTGCCATTTTATTTAAACGATAAAAATTTCCAATTCATATTTAGTTGACTTACACTGAATTATGTTTCATATTTAGTTCAATATACTTCAACAATTCTATCGACCAAATTTAGAGTTCGTTTAAACTTAATTATCGTCCATTTTATTTATAATTTAATTTTAAATCGCGGATTTTCCTGGTGCTATTTTTCTGAAATTTTGATTTACTTATATCTTCAAATTTACAAGTTCAAAAAAAAATTCTCTTTCATTAGGAAACTATAATCCAATACAACCGGAAGATTCTTGTTTCAAAGAATTCTGACTTATTTTAGACTCTATACATTCATTTAAACTTTAATTCGGAAAATTTCGAGCAACTGCTACGCAACGAGCTCGTTTTTAATTAATTTAATTAATTCATTCAACCATCGTTAAGTTTATAATTATAAGCCTTTACACTTATATTTTCGCAAAACCAATCATTAATATCAATACATTTAGTGTATTACTAAATAATTTTCTTAATTGATATTTCATTGATTCGGTTAATCCATGTTACTTAGTTAAATTGAATTTCACAACGTAACTAAGTATATCTTGTTTATTACATAACTTAAATTTTATTTATAACCAATCAAATTTTTTTACTTTGATTTTCCATTCTTATACTTGTGCATTATTTAATTGCTTATTCTTATAACATTCAACTTCTTAGTTAATTGGTAAGTTATTCATGTTATAAAACCGAATTGATTATTACATAAGTTCAATGGTTAACGTTCATTTCAATTTATTATCCAATACTTATGATTTTTATTTTTTTTAACTCTCTTAATATTCAGAAGTTTCAATTCATTACTTATTCAAGATTTAAAGAATTAAATTTCGGGTTTTTTTTTCATTTTTTTTTTCATATAATATATCGTTTACATAAAACCATACTATAAAAGATTTAAATAAAGTTCAATTTCATAAAATAGTATAGAAAATATTAAATGTCTCCCTACTTAGATTCTTGAAAATAAACATCGATGATGCGTGCACTCATCACTGAAATCATTTCCAAGACAAGAGGGTATACACTTATTTCTAAAACTCATATGAAACAATTTTTCTATATGAAACAACTTTTTTTTTAAATATAAATATATTATTTGAAAACAATTTACATATCAACATTGCAAAACCACCCGAAATCAAATTCTCAAATTCATTTTTTACTTCTTATTTTATGTAACGACCCGGAAAATCTGAACCAATTTAAAAATTTTAAATTGGCTAAAATAGTGGATTTTAAATATTTAAAATAAATATTTTAAATAATAGCGATGAAAAGTAAGAGTGAATCGACATTTGAAAATGAATATAATTAATTCTAATTATAAACAAGGCCTGAAATGGCGCTGTAGTTTCAAAAATTGAATTCAAACTTTGTCGGATTGTACCGGGTGCAAAACAAAACGGATTTGAGTGAAACCAAAAATATTTAAATCTGTTAGTGAATACCTTTCTAACGAATCTGAAAAATCGATGTTTCATAGCGGAAAGCAAAAGTTATGGTCAAATGAATTTTCAGAAAGGTCGCTATGGAATTTATATAGCCCGTGAAAATGGCCATTTTGCAAACGGTTTCAGAATTCGACGAAACCACTTTTGTTGGATCTGGGATGTGAAGTTATTGCTAGGTTTCAAATTTCATAATTTTTGAAGCTAGTATGTGAGCGTGGCAAAGGAAAATGTGTTTTGGTCAATTAAAGTTAAATTGGATCGACCAGAAATGGGGCTTTTTGCAAATGGTCTCAGATTTGACGGAACTAGTTTTGTTGGGACCGTATCGTCAAAACATAGCCAGATTTATTTTTTTGGAATTTTTCGAATCAGTTTGTGGCCTTGGAAAATTGAAATGTACGTTCAAATCAAATATTGAATGTTTTATAAATGAAATTGAATGGAAACTGACTGAAACAGTCGAATGGGCCTACGAAACGTATCTCATTGTGTTCAGAATAGGGTTAAAATGCTAGGGGCGACAGTCGTCGGGTTTGGATTGGTTTTCGTGTGTGGCAAGGTGTACTTTTGGATTTTAAAATTTATAAATATAAAAAAATTCTCATTTGTCCACATCAGCTTCCTCTCTCTTCTGAAACCGCCCGTAACCCTCACGACGAAAGGCGGCTGGAGCTCAAAACTTCTCTCCTCCACAACGCACGATCCACTCAACGAAACCACCTGATTCTTTTGGCAATTTTGTAGAGATTTGAATCAGCTCCAAATCAATACGGGTTTGATCGATTTCTGCTGTGGGTTTCGTGAGATATCGCGATGGAAACATCTGTCGTTCGGGGCCAAAATTCTCCCCAGATCCGGCGTCGAGTTCGACGAGGGTGGTACCCCTGGGTGCGCCACACCTAGCCCGTCGACGAGGTATACTCTGATCGCCTTCAAAGTTCGCGGATTGGTTGATAGATTCAAAACTAGTTTTGAATCAATTAAAAAGGTATACGGCCTATTTAATTTCAAAGGGTTTCAACATTTAAAAGCGTTGCAAACTATGATTTTAGTCTAAAAATCGTATCTTTTTCGTTTCCAGTCGAAATTCAGTGAAACAAGAGACAGTGGACTCGTGTGGACGTCTTCTACCTTCTAGAAGAGACCGCATATTTTTCTGAGCCTTCTGCTATTTTTGGTGGAGTGGAACCCAATGTGAGATTTCTAATTTATAAACGATATGGAAAATGATGATGTATAAATTATATAGTCAATGAATGAGTTATATAAACATTGTACACCTCTTGTATAAGCGTTGTATAAGTTGTACGTTCGATGTATAAGTTGTATATGCGTTGTAAAAATTATGTATGTGTTGAAATAGAAGTGAATTGCTATATATATATATATATATATATATATATATATATATATATATATATATATATATATATATATACGCCCCTCGTACACAAACCATGGACGATATTTATTGGTTGTGATTGGTGTGAAAATTGATTGATAACGAATGGTTGATTGGGATTGTTTGTGGTTGATATTGATTGATTGTGGTTGAAAAATACCCGTTTGTGGCTGAGAAATATTTGGTTGAAACCACATAGGATTAGTTTGTGGAAATGAAATAAATATATACATGCCGCCTGCGTGCGAACTAGATGCATGATTCCCCATTGTCAAAAACCGCGAGGTTTTAAGGTAGAGCGAGGAGCCGTACTAGGGACGGTCCCGGTTTTAACTACCCTGCCGTTATGCTGCCGAAATTTTGAATAATATTCATGTGTTTGAATTATTTTCATTTGTTGAAACTATATTTATTCGTTGAATAGAAAACCTCTATGTGTGGAAACGTTGTTGAGTGGAAATTCATGTGTTGAATGGTGTTCATATTTTGGAATAAATTGATTTATAATAAAAATCTCATTTTTTATCATCTATACGAACTATATAAAATAATAGTGTTTTGAAATGAATTGTTTTACAATAAAAATCACATTTTTATTATATACATGAGTTGTTAAAAATAGTGAAGTGTTGAAATAGAAGGCAGTTAGATGAAAACATCTTTTTTATCAAAAGTGTGAAATTCATATGGTTTTGAAATCGAAGAATCGATATATATATTTAAATAGAATTGAAATATATCAAAAACGATGCTGCAGTTTGTATTTTGAAACCGTGATTTCAAACGATTAGTACGGGAGATCCGACCATCGGATTTTCCTGAAATCGCAACCGTTGGGTTCGCTTTGGAAATATCTTTCCAACGACACCAAATTTGTAAAAATCCAATGGTTGGATTGTCTGGAATGTTTAATTCAAATCTGAAGAAAAACAGCGCTAGAATCGATTATATATGTATATATATATATATAATTATATTTAATCGAAAAACGATGCTGCAGTTCGTATTTTGAAATCGAAACTTCAAACGATTATACCGGGAGATCCAACCGTCGGATTTTCCCGAAACTGGAACCGTTGGATTCGTTTTGAAAAGATCTTTCTAATGATGTAAATTTGATGAAGATCCAACGGATAGATTTTCAGATATGTGCAAATCAAATCTGAAGAAAAACAGCGCCACGGCCGCGTTATGGCCCGAAGCGTCGTTTTAAATAAATTGGCTATTTTAAAATAAATAAAAATAGCGATAAATCGTAATAAAATATCATGAACTAAATGGAATGGAAATAAACTGAATTTGCTCGATTTATGTGGTATTTGATGGTTGAATGTGTTTGGTGTGAAAATTACATTAAAGAACAAAATTGGTGTTGTCGAATGATTTAACCATTGAAATAAATTGATTTGAAATTCTAAATATACGTGAATTATTTGAAAAGGCCGAGCTAATTCTCATTTCAAATAATTGACCGATGATTGAAAGTCGAAGATGAAGACGGTGGTCGAAGACCGGAGATCTTCACCTCGTTTGGATGGTAACCGAGGTCCTGATTGGGAGGCATCCCGAAATATGGATAATGAGTGGTGATCGTCCAGACGTACGTGGTGATCGATGGGTTTGCGAGGTATTTAGTGCCTCCGGTTTCGTTCAGACCCAGAACGGACTTGTAAATGGACTGTGTGTCTGACATTGGATTTTATTCTGTGTTGATTGATCTCTGTTAAATATACATCTGTTTGGCGGTGGAGAATTTATTCTTTTGCTTAACGCCCTTCTCTAGAACGCACGAGCTCAGTGGTTGTATATCGGTGGATATCAGTCGCATGGCATGAATTGCCAGTGTGGCATGCCTAAGTGGCAAATGATCAGGGCTTCTGTTGAAAAGCAAAGTCTTGTGGTGATGATCAAAGCACCGCTGTGTGGCGTAGCTCTGTGTACAATGTGAATTCGTGAGCCTCACACCCCAGTATGAACCAGAAACGGGAGAAGGACCTCAGGGAGGGCATGCGTTTCTTTCTAGCTAGGGTGGTGTCAGTGACCTACCAGCCCTGACATTTATATACTTTTCACCTGTGTGGTTGTTGCTGTTGCGAGGCGCCTCGGTTTGATCGGACGATCCGGGTCTGATGAAGTCATTCGTTGGCTCACTTACGCCCCATAAGGCGGGGAAACGTAGTGTTCAGGCATTCTAATCCACATCGGTGGACCGGCCCTGTCACTCCAAGCGTCGATGTGCTCTGACCCTGAGACATGGGCTAGATTGTCTCGAAGTCGGTAAGGACTATCTTTTGCCTTGGTTCATGACGGAAATCCAATTTTCCAAATACTTGACTGTGTGTTTATGATTGTATATGCATATATGGCGACATGATATATGGTACCCATGCCGTCTATGATTGATAGTTATGATTGAAATTGTTTTTGAAACATATAAACACTAGGGATAATATCAAATGCTTTTGTTTTATTCGTATCAAGCATATTTTGGCCATTATAAGGTAAAACTCTATCCTCCGGTTTGCGTTGCATTGTGTGATGGGAACTGAGTCTTATAATGGCTTCATTTTGATAAAAAGCATTGCGATGTTTAAAGGAATGATTTGTTTTAAAACACTGGCAATCCAACGGAGTAAACCCGTTCCACGAAAGTGGCGTGGTCCTGTGATTGGCCATATTATAAATGTGTTGAGTAGATTTCTCATGCCAGTCCCATGACTGAGTCGTAGTTTGTTTCACTTTCAAACTCGGGTGCCCTTTTTTCTTTACGAGCAGCCTTGTGTTCAGGTTTTGCTGGTTCTTTCTGGATAGCTGGAGCTGAAGATGGATCCTATCATTTATCTTGGGCGCTCAATTTAGAAGCTTTAATCTGGTGGGAAACAATCATCAAAGATAATCCAGAAGGTGATATCACCTGGGATAAATTCAAAGAGATTTTCCTAGGAAGATTTACTCCTCCTGAAGCGACTAAGCAATTATGTGATGAATTCTCTTATCTGATACGAGGAGATATGACCATCCCAGAATATCATATGAAATTCAATGAACTTTCTCACTTTGCTCCTCATCTGATTCAAAATACGAAGAGAAAGAATCTGAGATTTATTAACGGGCTTTAAAGGAAATACCAGAATAAAGTAATGGGTCATGAAAAGCTTCCTTTTTCAGAAATGATTTATTTGGCCTATCAGTTTGAAGATCTCCATAAGAAAGGCATGTTGCGCGAAGAAGAGGAAGTCAGTTCTAGCAATAAGGTTGAATCAGAAACTGATCGTCCTGAGGCTAGTACGACGTCTGAGATCAATAAGAAGCCCAGTGCTAAGAGGAAAATGGCTAAATCTTAGAAGGAACCAGTAACGACCGCCGTATGCAATAACTGCCATAGGCAAGGGCATTTGTGTAACACCCCACGTCCATTAATGTCACTCACAAAGGGAATGCATTAACTTCCATGGAGGTTATAAGTGAATATAGAACAGAAAAATTACAACAAGACAGATAATAAATAGTACTTGAAAACTAAAGCTTCATTTTATTGCAGCGGAAACATGTTTATTACATCACAAAACCATTAATAAGAGTCAAGTACATTATCCATCTTCATAAAACAAAATACATAACCCCATTACAAAATAGCCATTAAAGAAGATAACAAGCTGGACTTTACTTCAATTGTCCAAGCTTTCCAAAAAGAGATAAAGCAATCCAATCAAACTCACTAGAGCTGGGCCCAACCTGAGGACCTGGAGTGGAAAAAGGATAGAAATGGAGGGGGCCAGACATAAAGTCTGGCGAGTATGACAATTCTAACAATACTATTATCAAGTTAACCAGACTAAGGCATAAGCTGGAAGACAAGTAAATGTCTATGAACTATTAGGTAGATAAAGATAGCGTTTAAGATAACGTTAAAGATAACGGTAAAGGCATACCTAATTAATAATGAATAATTACTACACTGCACCGCACATTACAACACTGCACCGCGCCAATTACTACACTGCACCGCGCCAATTACTACACTGCACCGCGCCAATTACTACACTGCACTACACCAGTCACCCTAAAGGTTGATCCCGCATGCTTCACACAGAAACTATAAAAATAGCCTTGCGTACCCCTAGCTGACTACATAGGTGCCGTCTGCCCCTATCTCCACTAGGTGTACCCCACTACCCTCTTAGAAATTTTATAAGTAACTTCGTGTACTCCTAGCTGATTACATAGGTGCCGTCTGCTCCTATCTCCACTAGGTGTACCCCACTACCCACTTTCGATTGGCTCCCTACTCGTAGTTACCCGTGCTGGCCCCACAGTGGGGTGTATCACTCCCTAAAGTGGCAACCCGATACAACTTGAGAATGCATGGCTTATACCTACACGATGCAACAACGTCTTACCTACCAGCCTGGGTCCACACACACATATGAAACCCGTTGGACTTGC
This sequence comes from Allium sativum, assembly GCA_030737875.1. Taxonomy (NCBI): domain Eukaryota; kingdom Viridiplantae; phylum Streptophyta; class Magnoliopsida; order Asparagales; family Amaryllidaceae; genus Allium; species Allium sativum. The sequence goes on along the minus strand of CM060909.1, from coordinate 738,320,545 downwards.
GTTGCCACCGCTCCCCGTTTTGGCCTCTTATAGTCAAACTCAGTATGCGTATCCCGTCCTCAACTTGGGTCGAGCCCACAAAGATACGTTTTGGGATACTGGTTGAAATGGGCCCCCACAAGCTACCCATCTAAGCTTGTCATTAATATATCCCACTTAACCCTCTTAGTCATGTTCATTTACATGTGTGTTTGGTTAAGTCTTACTAATCGTATTTCACATGCCACTAAGGGCACCCACTATATTCCTCATGCCACCCAAGGCACCTACTTAACCCCCATGACCCACTTTACATGTTTATCTGGTTAAGTATTTCTTAATTCATTCAGGCCATAACCTCATAAAGACCTCTCACATTAGACTGGCATTTATGGCAGCTGGATTTGCCGGGCGGGTCCGGGCAGTCTTACACCATAAAAGAGTCTAACCTCGTGTCTTTACAACTGTTATGCTTTAGTTTAGGCCTAGGACCTCTCGCATTGGGAAGACATTTGTGACCACTGGATTTTCCTGGCGGTTCCGGGCAAGTTTACGTCACAAACGAGTCCAACCTCGTGTCCTAAGCATTGATTGACAACTTTCAATCTTTTACCCCAGTTTTAATAATTCCCTATCCAAATTATTAATTAAGTCCACTTTTATTGATGTCCATAATTGACTCAATTATGGTCATCCACTCATGGTTTGCAAAATCATATCAATTGCACCCAACATCTTATTATTAAATCCTTAATATTACCCCAACCCCACGTTTATACATTCTCTTATTCAACGCATAATATAGGCTAGACTTGAATAGTCTAACGCATAGCACAAAGACAAATTATCACAACATATAGACAATTAAAATAAATCTAATCATAATAGGGGTGAAACTTGCATAAACTACACATGTTAAGGATCAAAAGGTGTCAACTTGTTAAATGTCACAATTCACATGATATGATCATAGCCCAAATCTATACATAAACTTGCATATGGGGTTTTTAAGCAACATAATGATGGTGTGAACTAGCATAGGATATCACATATGTCATAGCATAGTTCTAGATGTCATAATAGATGTCATGGCATATGTTCATAACTTTTCTAATCAATTTAACTTGCATATATAACTTGTCATATAGATCAACATAGCCCAAACATGATGATTTAATTAATATGAACTAACTAGCATAGATAGTAACATCATGGCTTTTTTACATGTATGATTCATCGCCACTTAGCATAGAAACTTTCAACAAACATAACATCATCATAGCATGATTTACAACATATAGTATATCATCACCACATAGCATAAGATTAATAACATACATGATAGCATATGTCAATTCACATCATCTACTCACAATCCATTCGTGACTTAACCTAATTAAAATAATAATAATCTTGTTAAGACTATCATACTCACAATTAGAGAAGAAAGAGAGTCGAATTGGCGCTCTTTTGATGAAGAATCGCTATTAGGGTTGGGTAGTTCTGATTGGTTGTTGTTCTTTATCTTTAATTTGATGGCGGCTGCTCTAGGTCTCAAACTATCAGCATGAAGGCCATGGTCTTTGTTTATTTTCTGATTTAGGGTTTGTGTATAGGTTTCTTTTTATAGAGTTTAAATTAATTTAAGCCATCGGATGTTCTTAGGGTTAATCAAAACCATTTAATTATGATAGGGTGATGAGTCAGCCCTAATGACTCAGCAAGGAGTCAGAATGGACTCAACAACACGGGTCAGCCTGAACCAGAAAGCTGTGCAGGCTCCAGCCTCAGCCTGGGCGCACTTGGCAGGTGCGCCATTGTAAATATGTACTGGCGCACTTCCCAAGTGCGCCAGTGCATTTTTTTATTTATTTTTCTACTTTGCCACCAAACTTTGTTCGTCTATAACTTTTTCATCCGGTACTCGTTTCCCGCAAACTCGGACTCTATCTCCACTAGAATTCCGAGACGAACACAATGGCGCAACCCGTTTCCCACAATTCTCATGTCTGAGATTAGTTATTCTTTAATTTGTAAATATTAATATTAACAGAATTACGGGGTGTTACATTCTCCCTTCCTTAAAGGATTTCGTCCCCGAAATCTTCAAGTTAAGAAGAATGTATATCCTAACATCCAAACAACCATCTACTCAACCATCAAACAAAGACATCCATTGTCCTTATAGACTTCTAATGCTTTCATGTTTTAAATGCACATTGTGTGTATTTGTCCATATCTAATGCAAAATCAGGCAGTCCACTGATTTAGTTGACCTCCTTTAATGCAAACCATGATAGTGCCATGCATCCATTATGTATGCAAAAGTTCCCTAATGCTACATATTATTTCTACATGCGTGCACAACCATTCACCAAAATGCGGTATCCATATGATAGCACAATCATTATACATCCATTTTACTAAATACAACCATTTATATGCAATATGCAGTATGAAGTGACTGATAAATCCGATCTAGTGCCTAATAGTGTGTCTATATGCATCCACGAGCAAACACTTGCATCCACTTTGCATCCATCATACATAACATGTCTCAAACACATGTTTCAACCATAGGATTATCCTATCTAAAGGTCAAAGATACTAGCGAGAGGATATACTAAAGATAAGATAAGTACAAGCTAAGCGATAAAGGAGAAATTAAAGGACATACCCTCAAAAAGGAAAGGGTATCGTGAACGCATCTTCTCTTCTGTCTCCCAAGTAGTGTTGCTCTCGTCGTCTCCCCATTGTACTTTGACTAGTCTGACCTCTCGATTTCTCAGCTTCTTAATCTCCGACCTAAGAATGCACGTAGGAGCTCGTCGAATCGTCGCGTCACTCTCGATCTCCACCTTTCTAAGCAAGCTCGGCTCTACCACTTCCGCGGTCTCGTGCAAGCACTTCCTAAAATGTGACACATGGAATACGTTGTGTACACCACTAAGTCTCTCAGGCAACTCCACTCTATACGCCATTTGCCCAATCTTCTCCTTAATAGGAAATGGTCCTACGAACCTTGGTGCTAATTTCCCAATGGACCCAAAGCGAACAACATTTCGTAATGGAGACACTTTGACAAAGACCATGTCCCCAACCTCAAATTCAAGATCCGTCCTTCTCTTATCCGCATATGATTTCTGCCTATCTTGCGCTGCTTTCATCCTCCTTCGAATCAAGTCGATCTTCTCCGAAGTCTCCCTAATCATATCGGACCCAAGTAAGATCTTATCCGTAGATTCCCACCAACATGTAGGTGAACGACAAGGTCGTCCATAAAGAGCTTCGAATGGTGCTATACCAATGCTAGACTGAAAGCTGTTATTATATGTGAACTCCACCAATGGAAGATGCTCTTCCCATGTACCCCCAAAGTCTAGGATACATATCCTCAAAAGATCCTCTAGAATGCGATTCACCCTCTCGGTCTGGCCGTCTGTCTGAGGATGATATGCGGTGCTCAAACATAACTGAGTCCCTACCGCCTCTTGTAAGCTTCTCCAAAATTTGCTAGTGAAAATAGGATCGCGGTCGCTCACTATGCTAGAAGGAACACCGTGCAAACGAACTATTTCTCGGACGTATACAGAAGCTAAACATGGAGCAGTCCTCTTACTCTTTACGGGAATGAAATGGGCGCTTTTAGTTAGTCTATCTACTATAACCCAAATCCGCGTATTACCCTTTCTCGATCTCGGTAATCCGTCAATAAAGTCCATCGAGACGCTTTCCCACTTCCATAGTGGAACCTCCAATGGGTGAAGTAACCCACCGGGTTTCTTTTGCTCCGCTTTTACCTGTTGGCACACCAAGCATCTAGCGACATACTCGGCTACGTCCCTCTTCATACCGGCCCAAAAGAAAACTTTCTTCATGTCTTTGTACATCTTGTCCCCGCCGGGATGAATGGTCATCTTCGAACGATGTGCATCGTCAAGAATAGTCTTCCTTAGGTCATCGTCTTTTGGTACACAAAGTCTACCGTCCCTACGTAACCAACCCTTATCATCTGGGGTATACCTACGGAGATGGCTTGATGACTCCCCTCCTTTGAGCTTTTCTACTAACTCAACCAACTGCGGGTCGTCTCGCTGTGCCTCGCCAATCCATCCCAAAAGCGTAGGTCTGACCTCCAAGGATGCTAGCAAACCGGGTACGAAGTCAACGGAAGGTCTAAAGTCAAACATCAAAATGAATTCTAAGCTTCGCCGCTCAACAAACAAAGGACTTAAGGATAATCTTTTTCTACTTAAGGCGTCCGCCACCACGTTACCCTTTCCAGGGGTATATGCTATCTCAAAGTCGTAGGATGCTAAGAACTCCATCCACCTTAACATATCTCCCTTCCCTAGAGACCACATGCCCTAAATTCCTCACTTCCTTCCTCCAAAAATGGTATCTTGGAGAACTTAGCTTTAAGCTAGTGCACTTGTAGGGTCCCTAAGCTTTCCCTAAGACATAGGGCATGCTCTTCTCTGCTTCTAGAGATAACCAGGATTTATCCCATGTAAAATCGTCACAACTATCCATCTCTCACGCATACCATCATAGTCGAATTCGACATCCCCCAAGTGCAAGCCCCAAAGGCCTAAACCAATATCAGACAAACACCCAAGGGATACCTCCTTCGAATTCAGACGACCTACGTGAGATGATACTAGTAAGATGGTCAATCAATTGAGCACTTGACCGACTCTGGCCGTCCTTGCCAGTCTTGCTCCAAAACTACCGCTAATTACATAACGGGCTTTGCTTAATCTATTAAGCACATACAAAAACTTATTCCGCACCAATGGGTAAACCCCGTGCTTTATCAACGACGTCTCCATACTCACGGACCACACAAACAGGTTCCTAATCATCGTTAGATGCGTCAGAAGATTCTAGGCAGCTAAGCATCACTGAACCCCTAGGGTCGCAAGAAATATGAGGGTTTTTCTACAATGAATCAATAGTCTAACTACCCTCCTTTCACAGTCTAGGATGGCACCCCGCTTGGCTAGCCAATCCACCCCTAGAATCAAACTACAGCCCGTGAAACCAAGGACAAAGGCGTTGCATTCAAACTCAACGCCCAAGATAAACACTCTCAAATCCCGACAAATCATAGAAAGACGAGCCGAACCACCAATAGGATTTGAGACTACTAAGGGATCAGTAACAATACTAGTATCTAGGTGCAGTGTTTCAACGAATGATGTAGAGATAAACGAATGCGACGCGCCCGAATCGAATAAGGTACGGACAGGCTGATCAAACAGAAAAACTAAGCTTTCAACAGAAATGGTTCTACCTCATTCTTGCAGCGGTGGGGCCGCGAAGCCTGAACTTGTCCCCTTGCCTTCCCTGGTGCTAGAAGAGCCTGCACATGTCCTCCCGAGGTAGTCCCTGTCCTCTGCCCCTTCTTTGGGCAGTCCTTCACTAAATGTCCCGCATCACCACAGTGAAAACAGCCAGTCTTCTTTTTCTTTCGGCAATCCTTGCTGAGATGGCCTGGGGTCCCACAGTTAAAACATTTCTTCTACCCCTTAGCATTGTTGCCTTTGCCACCCTTATTTTGATCCCCTTTCTTCTTGGGTGCCTTATCAGCTTTAGTGCCTTTCTCCTCGTGCATGAGTGCCATGTCTACTAGCTTCTCAAAGGTGGCCCCCATAGGGATGTGGGTCATAGCCAACCCTTGCAATGGTTCATTCAACCCATTAACAAACCTCAGAGCCTTCTTCTCCGGCGTGTTCACTAAGTCTAAGCCAAACCTTGCTAACTGATTAAATTTGTTGACATATTCTTTCACTGATGAGCTTCCTTGCTTCAATGTCAAGAACCTTTCCATATATAGATTTTCTTCCGCCCTAGAGACAAACTTCGCCTCGAACCTACGTCTAAAATCCGCCCAAGAGTCAACAGGACGCTCCCCATTAGTGACCTCCCACCAAAACGAGGCCTCTCCCTTCATCAACCAAGCTGGTAATCGAACTCTCCTCCCTTCTTCTACTTCAAAAATTTCTAGCAATTCTTCCACCTCCTTAAGCCAATCTCTAGCTTCCACAAACGTTTCTGACCCTTGAAATGGTTTTCCACCCATAGCTTTGAATTCCTTGCACGTCTTTGCAAAAGTATCTACGCGAGGAGGAGGAATGGGTGCAATTGGTGGTGGAGGAACATTGGCTGGACCTGCAGCGGCCCTAGCCTCTAATAGCCTCCTATACCATCCTGGTATCGTTACACCATCGGGTAGATTAAGATCTTTAGCCATGTTGAAACGAAACAGGAAAGATTCAAAATGGAGGATTCGAAAGATAAAGATATATGTCTATTTGGGATTATGTTTTTCATAAAAACTTCCTCTTTAAATTTCTCATTATAACAAGTTTTTGAAAACATTTCTTCCAAAAATAACTATTTTTCTAAAGTATTTTTATCTGTTCTGGTAACCTTAAGCTCTAATACCACGTGTAACACCCCACGTCCATTAATGTGACTCACAAAGGGAATGCATTAACTTCCATGGAGGTTATAAGTGAATATAGAACAGAAAAATTACAACAAGACAGATAATAAATAGTACTTGAAAACTAAAGTTTCATTTTATTGCAGCGGAAACATGTTTATTACATCACAAAACCATTAATAGGAGTCAAGTACATTATCCATCTTCATAAAACAAAATACATAACCCCATTACAAAATAGCCATTAAACAAGATAACAAGCTGGACTTTACTTCAATGGTCCAAGCTTTCCAAAAAGAGATAAAGCAATCCAATCAAACTCCACTAGAGCTGGGCCCAACCTGAGGACCTAGAGGGGGAAAAGGATAGAAATGGAGGGGGTCAGACATAAAGTCTGGCGAGTATGACAATTATAACAATACTATTATCATGTTAACTAGACTAAGGCATAAGCTGGAAGACAAGTAAATGTATATGAACTATTAGGTAGATAAACATAGTGTTTAAGATAACGTTAAAGATAACGGTAAAGGCATACCTAATTACTAACGAATAATTACTATACTGCACCGCACATTACTACACTGCACCGCGCCAATTACTACACTGCACCGCGCCAATTACTACACTTCACCGCACCAGTCACCCTAAAGGTTGATCCCGCATGCTTCACACAAAAGCTATATAAATATCCTTGCGTACCCCTAGCTGACTACATAGGTGCCGTCTGCACCTATCTCCACTAGGTGTACCCCACTACCCTCTTAGAAATTTTATAAGTAACTTCGTGTACTCCTAGCTGACTACATAGGTGCCGTCTGCCCCTATCTCCACTAGGTGTACCCCACTACCCACTTTCGATCGGCTCCCTACTCGTAGATACCCGTGCTGGCCCCACAGTGGGGTATATCACTCCCCTAAAGTGGCAACCCGATACAACTTGAGAATGCATGGCTTATACCTACACGATGCAACAACGTCTTACCTACCAGCCCGGGTCCACACACGCATATGAAACCCATTGGATTTACGTTGCCACCGCTCCCCATTTTGGCCTCTTATAGTCAAACTCAGTATGCGTGTCCCGTCCTCGACTTGGGTCGAGCCCACAAAGATACGTTTGGGATACTGGTTGAAATGGGCCCCCATAAGCTGTCCACCTAAGCTTGTCATTAATATATCCCACTTAACCCTCTTAGTCATGTTCATTTACATGTGTGTTTGGTTAAGTCTTACTAATCGTATTTCACATGCCACTAAGGGCACCCACTATATTCCTCTTGCCACCCAAGGCACCTACTTAATCCCCATGTCCCACTTTACATGTTTATCTGGTTAAGTATTTCTTAATTCATTCAGGCCATAACCTCATAAAGACCTCTCACATTAGACTGCATTTATGGCAGCTAGATTTGCCGGGCGTGTCCGGGCAGTCTTACACCATAAAAGAGTCTAACCTCGTGTCTTTACAACTGTTATGCTTTAGTTTAGGCCTAGGACCTCTCACATTGGGCTGACATTTGTGACCGCTGGATTTGCCGGGCGGTTCCGGGCAGGTTTACGTCACAAACGAGTCCAACCTCGTGCCCTAAGCATTGATTGACAACTTTCAATCTTTTACCCCAGTTTTAATAATTCCCTATCCAAATTATTAATTAAGTCCACTTTTATTGATGTCCATAATTGACTCAATTATGGTCATCCACTCATGGTATGCAAAATCATATCAATTGCACCCAACATCTTATTATTAAATCCTTAATATTACCCCTACCCCACGTTTATACGTTCTCTTATTCAACGCATAATATAGGCTAGACTTGAATAGTCTAACGCATAGCACAAAGATAAATTAACACAACATATAGACAATTAAAATAAATCTAATCATAACAGGGGTGAAACTTGCATAAAATACACATGTTAAGGATCAAAAGGTGTCAACTTGTTAAATGTCACAATTCACATGATATGATCATAGCCCAAATCTATACATAAACTTGCATATAGGGTTTTTAAGAAACATATTGATGGTGTGAACTAGCATAGGATATCACATATGTCATAGCATAGTTCTAGATGTCATAATAGATGTCATGGCATATGTTCATAACTTTTCTAATCAATCTAACTTGCATATATAACTTGTCATATAGATCAACATAGCCCAAACATGATGATTTAATTAATATGAACTAACTAGCATAGATAGTAACATCATGGCTTTTTTACATGTATGATTCATCGCCACTTAGCATAGAAACTTTCAACATACATAACATCATCATAGCATGATTTACAACATATAGTATATCATCACCACATCGCATAGGATTAATAACATACATGATAGCATATGTCAATTCACATCATCTACTCACAATCCATTCATGACTTAACCTAATTAAAATGATAATAATCTTGTTAAGACTATTATACTCACAATTAGAGAAGAAAGAGAGTCGAATTAGCGCTCTTTAGATGAAGAATCGCTGTTAGGGTTGGGTAGTTCTGATTTGGTTGTTGTTCTTTATCTTTAATTTGATGGCGGCTGCTCTAGGTCTCAAACTATCAGCATGACGGCCATGGTCTTTGTTTATTTTCTGATTTAGGGTTTGTGTATAGGGGTCTTTTTATAGAGTTATAAATTAATTTAAGCCGTCAGATGTTCTTAGGGTTAATCAAAACCATTTAATTATGATAGGGTGATGAGTCAGCCCTAATGAATCAGCAAGGACTCAGAATGGACTCAACAACACGGGTCAGCCTGAACCAGAAAGCTGTGCAGGCTCCAGCCTCGGCCTAGGCACACTTGGCAGGTGCTCTAGTGTAAATATGTATTGGCGCACTTCCCAAGTGCGCCAGTGCATTTATTTTTTATTTTATTTTTTCTACTTTGCCACCAAACTTCGTTCATCCATAACTTTTTCATCCAGTACTCGTTTCCCGCAAACTCGGACTCTATCTCCACTAGAATTCCGATGCGAACACAATGGCGCAACCCGTTTCACACAATTCTCACGTCTGAGATTAGTTATTATTTAATTTGTAAATATTAATATTAGCAGAATTACGGGGTGTTACAATTTGCAAGGGAATTGTAGATCTTTAAAGAAACAAAGAAAGGATGGATATAGAGCCAACCAAAACAAAAGAAGAAGAGTTTTAGAACTGATGGAGAGTTTCAAGAAAATAGAAAGTGCGTTCAATGCCGTCGGACTGGCCATCTTGAAAAGGACTGCAGGCAATTTAAGAAATCCAAAGCAGCGCATGTAAATGAAGTGGTAGAAGTACCTGCATCTTCGTCTGCTCAGGAAAGGTCGGATGTTTTAGAAGGCACGCTCAATGTCAAGAACATTCCAGTTAAAGTACTGTTTGATACTGGCACGTCATGAAGCTTTATTGCAAAGAGTGCAGTCAAGAAGTTGGATTTGAAATTGAAGAAGCTCAGGGAACCAATGATTGTACAGAATCCGGTTGGCGGTTCCATCGGTCTCAGTTGGGTTTGTGGGGTGCCTATCTCTTTTTTCTGCTATAAATTCCCTACTATCTCTGTCGTCATGAATTTTAATGAATTCGATCTTATTCTGGGATTGGATTAGCTAACCAAATATGAAGCAGAGGTTAGATATACCGAGAGAGTTGTTTAGGCAAAGGCCCAATCAGGGAGTTATATAACCATGCCATGCGAAGGCCCGAATTCAAATAGAAAAGTCTTTTGGGAAGCTCTCGATGTTTCTCCAGCCCAAATAGAAAATGTCCCTGAAATCACAGAGAATATTCCCGACCTAGTGAAAGATATTCCTGTCGTCAAGAACTATGCGGATGTGTTCGAGGAAGTTGTTCGCTTACCTCCGTAGAGAGAAATAGATTTCAAGATTGCTTTAATTCCGAATGCGAGGCCGGTAGTTCACGCTATTCGAAGAATATCCTTGAAAGAGAAAGAGGAATTAGACAATCAAACACGACAGCTAGTATGGAAGGGTCTGATCAGGCCCAGTTTCTCTGATTGGGGTGCAGCAGTGGTGTTTGTCCGAAAATCTGACGGTACTCTACGTCTATGTGTGGATTATCATGATTTAAACAAACAGACCATAAAGAATAAATATCCATTGCCGCGGATTGATGATTTGTTGGATCGATTAAATGGCGCACAAGTATTTTCACGAATGGACCTAGCTACAGGTTTCCATCAACTTCGTATCGCCGAGGAGTGTGTTCCTTTGACAGCATTCAGAGTTTCAGATTTATTCTACGAGTGGTTAGTAATGCCGTTCGGCTTATGTAATGCTCCAGCCTATTTCGTCGATCTAATGAACAGAGTATTCAGAGGAGTTTTGAATAAATTTGTTCTGGTTTTTATTGATGATATTCTAATCTTCTCTAAATCAAAGGTCGAACATGAAAAGCATTTGGAACAGGTTCTGGAAATCCTCAGAAGGAATGTATTAAAAGCCAAACTATCCAAATGTATTTTCTGGCAGGATGAAGTGAAATTTCTAGGCCATGTCATATCGAAAGAAGGAATTGTTGTGGATCCAAGCAAAATCACAGCTATTCAAAACTGGAAACAGCCCAGTACCCCTATGGAAGTCCGCAGTTTTCACGGATTGGCTAGTTATTACCGGAAGTTCGTTAAAAACTTTTCGAAGATATCTGGCCACTTAACGAAGCTTACAAAGAAGCACGCTAAGTTCAAATGGACTCCAGAAAGTGAGGAGGCTTTTGAAGAGCTAAAGTTAAAATTAACTACTGCTCCAGTGTTAACCATTATCGATGGTAATCAGGATTTGAAAGTCTGGACTGATGCTTCTAGAGAAGCCCTTGGCGCGGTGTTAATGCAAAGGGGCCAAGTGATTGCTCATGCTAGCCGTCAACTGAAGCCGCACGAGAAAAACTATGTAACTCATGATCTTGAGTTGTTGGCTATCGTATTCTCTTTGAAAATCTGGAGACACTATATTCTGGGTGAGAAATTCGAACTGTATACAGACCATCAGTCGTTAAAGTATTTGTTAACTCAGAAAGACCTGAATCTGAGGCAGCAACGTTGGCTGGAGTTTCTTGCAGCATATGACTTTGAAATTCTATACACTCCACGGAAAGCCAATGTCGTGGCCGATGCATTAAGTCGAAAGAATGAAATGATCGCCAGTTTTATTATCTCTGCTCTTCAGAAGGATGATCACTTCATTCAGAAGATCAGAGAGATAATTCAGAAGGGCGATCCCTCGAGTTTTCAGGTTGATAATGAGGGGATTCTAAGGCTGAAGGGTCGAATCTGTGTTCCTAACATTGCTGAGCTCCGAAAGGAAGTTCTGGATGAATGCCACAAGTCAAAACTTAGTATCCATCCAGGAGTAAGCAAAATGTATAATGACATCAAACGCACTTTCTGGTGGAGGTCGATGAGGAGGGACATTTCTTTATATGTTAGCCGATGCCCTACTTGCTAGCTAGTCAAAAGCGACCAACAGAAACTGGCTGGATTATTACAACCGCTAGACGTTCCTGGTTGGAAGTGGGAACATATTTCTATGGATTTCATTGATGGTCTGCCCAGAACCAGAAAAGGGAATGACAGTATTTGGGTGATCATAGATCGCTTCACGAAGACCGCCCATTTCATACCTGTCAGATCAAACAGAACTGCTCAGAGTCTGGCGCAGATTTACTTCAAGGAAATAGTAAGACTACATGGAGTGCCGCTCAGTATAATCAATGATAGAGAAACAATATTCACTAGCAAATTCTGGGAAGCATTTCAAGTCGAGCTGGGAACGAAGTTGAACTTAAGCACCGCTTATCATCCTCAGACAGACGGTCAGACTGAGAGGGTGAATCGTATAATAGAAGATCTATTGCGGGCTTGTGTTATAGATTTCGGTGGATCATGGGAAGACCATCTGCATTTGGCTGAATTCTCATATAACAACAGCTACCAAGCGAGCCTGACAATGTCGCCATTCGAAGCATTATACGGTAGACCGTGCCGATCTCCTGCTTATTGGGTCGAACCCGGAAATAGACTTGTGCTAGGGCCTGATATGATCCGAGAAGCTGCCGATAAAGTCGACTTTATTAAGAAGCGACTACTCGCCGCTCAAAGCCGACAAAAGAGCTACGCCGATAGGAGAAGAAGAGATATATCATTTGCTGTTGGCGACTACGTATATTTGAAAGAATCGCCGATGAGAGGAGTAATCCGGTTCGGTAGAACTGGAAAGTTGGCGCCCAAATTCATTGGTCCGTTTCCTATTCTGGAACGGATCGGAACTCTCGCTTATAGGGTCAAATTGCCGGACTGGTTGCCTGGAGTTCATGATGTATTTCATATATCTCAACTTTGAAAGCACGTTCATGATCCAGACTTGATCGTGGAAGAAGCAGCTCAACAGGATATTGAAATTACTCCAGAATTAGCTGTGAGACGAGAGCCGCTAAAGATCATCGGCAAAGAAACCAAAGAGCTGAGGAACAAGAAGGTTCACTTAGTCAAAGTGCAATGGAGTGGAGATCCGCGAGATTGTACTTGGGAAACTGAGGAGAGCATTCAGAAAGCATATCCTAGATGCCGAGTGGATATTTCTGATTGACTCCGGTGCAAGGTACATTTACCATACTTTGCATTAACAATCAGTTCTCTATTCTGTTGTTATTTCCTTTCTATGGATGTGCACTTTTAATTCTATAGTCTGAATGATTTTAAAGGAATATAGGAATTAATTTGTATGGTTTTGAAAAGTTAAAAACAATTTTACTGTTGGTTGTGTTGTGTGATTGTAGATTTGATTAATTAAATTATTGAAACGATAGTTAATTTAATCAACAATAGAATAATGGTAGAATTTATTCGATTAAATCACACATTGAACTGATTAGAAAATAAATAGAGGTATATACTTGTGCATTATATATGTTTGAATAGGTAAATGGATTAGCTGTTGAGTAAAGATTTTATTTGCGTGCCCGACAAATAGGTAAACCTTAATGAGTTGGATGTGAAATATTATTATATCAACTCCTATGAATGCCATTGGATGCGGAGTGCTGGTTTTTCTGTGTGAAATAATAAACGTCGCCATAGGATAGTAACAATTAATTTTGAACTACATTACATGGCATACTTCTGAAGATAGGCATACTTCATCATATACCACATAAGCATTTGGAGCTTGTGTGATGAGGTGGAAGATTTACCATAGAGCGAGAGGCTTGTATGGCGATGACTATATTTTACAGGTTGAACTGATGACTGATATGGACTATTTAAATTGTAAAGATTAAATTGCCAGATTAATAAAAAACCCACACGGGTCTGGAGTTGACAATAATCACATCTCTCTAGTTATTAGATACGGCACATGGACTATTTATTTCCCACACGGGACGAGGTGACGAGGATTTATCCTCTGGAGCATTTAAAATACACACTCCCTCAGGCTTTGACAGGGTGATGAGAATTTATTCTCCGGAGTTATTATCAATACACGCTCCCCTGTAAACACCAAAATATATCACTATAAATATGTGTATGCTTATTAGGATTTATTGGGTACCTAATACGGCCCAATAAATTTCCAAACCTCTCTCCGTACAAAGGAGGTTATGGCGAATTTTTTTGAAAATTCCGGGTGTTAGCCAAATTTTTGAAGAATTTGAAAATTCTCAGAAACTGAAAAGTTGGAGAATGGAAGCCAGATCGAACGTAGAGTTAATTAATCAAACCACTTTCGACTTTGTTCCTTTTCGGGGACGAAAAGTTTTAAGTGGGGGAGATTGTTACGACCCGGAAAATCTGAACCAATTTAAAATTTTTAAATTGGCTAAAATAATGGATTTTAAATATTTAAAATAAATATTTAAAATAATAGCGATGAAAAGTAAGAGTGAATCGACATTTGAAAACGAATATAATTAATTATAATTATAAACAAGGCCTGAAATGGCCCTGCAGTTTCAAAAATTGAATTCAAACTTTGACGGACTGTACCGGGTGCAAAACAAAACGGATTTGAGTGAAACCAAAAATATTTAAATCTGTTAGTGAATACCTTTCTAACGAATCTGAAAAATCGAAGTTTCATAGTGGAAAGCAAAAGTTATAGCCAAATGAATTTTCAGAAAGGTCGCTATGGAATTTATATAGCCCGTGAAAATGGCCATTTTGCAAACGGTCTCAGAATTCGACGAAACCACTTTTGTTGGATCCGGGATGTGAAGTTATTGTTAGGTTTCAAATTTCATAATTTTTGAAGCTAGTATGTGAGCGTGGCAAAGGAAAACGTGTTTTGGTCAATTAAAGTTAAATTGGATCGACCAAAAATGGGCCTTTTTGCAAATGGTCTCAGAATTCGACGAAACTAGTTTTGTTGGGACCAAATCGTCAAAACATAGCCAGATTTATTTTTCTGGAATTTTTCGAATCAGTTTGTGGCCCTAGCAAATTGAAATGTACGTTTAAATCAAATATTGAATGTTTTATAAACGAAATTGAATGGAAACTGACTGAAACTGTCGAATGGGCCTACGAAACATATCCCATTGTGTTCGGAATGGGGGTAAAACACTAGGGGCGACAGTCGTCGGGTTTGGATTGGTGTTCGTGTGTGGCAAGGGGTATTTTTGGATTTTAAAATTTATAAATATAAAAAAATTCTCATTTGTCCACATCAGCTTCTTCTCTCTTCTGAAACCGCCCGTAACCCTCACGATGAAAGGCGACTGGAGCTCGAAACTTCTCTCCTCAACAACGCACGATCCACTCAACGAAACCACCTGATTCTTTTGGCAAATTTGTAGAGATTTGAATCAGCTCCAAATCAATACGGGTTTGATCGATTTCTGCTGTGGGTTTCATGAGATATCGCGACGAAAACATCCGCCGTTCGGGGCTAAAATTCTCCCCAGATCCGGCGTCGATTTCGACGAGGGTGGTACCCCTGGGTGCGCCACACCTAGCCCGTCGACGAGGTATACTCTGATCGTCTTCCAAGTTCGCGGATTGGATGAAAGATTCAAACCAAGTTTTGAATCAATCAAAAAGGTATACGGCCTATTTAATTTCAAAGGGTTTCAACGTTTAAAAGCGTTGCAAACTTTGATTTTAGTCTAAAAATCGTATCTTTTTCGTTTCCGGTCGAAATTCAGTGAAACAAGAGACAGTGGACTCGTGTGGACGTCTTCTACCTTCTAGAAGACACCGCATATTTTTCTGAGCCTTCTTCTATTTTTGGTGGAGTGGAACCCAATGTGAGATTTCTAATTTATAAATGATATGGAAAACGACGATGTATAAATTATATAGTCAATGTATGAGTTATATAGACGTTGTACACCTCTTGTATAAGCGTTGTATAAGTTGTATGTTCAATGTATAAATTGTATATGCGTTGTAAAAATTATATATGTGTAGAAATAGAAGTGAATTGCTATATATATATATATATACGCCCCTCGTCCACAAACCATGGACGATATTTATTGGTTGTGATTGGTGTGAAAATTGATTGATAACGAATGGTTGATTGGGATTGTTTGTGGTTGATATTGATTGATTGTGGTTGAAAAATACCCGTTTGTGGCTGAGAAATATTTGGTTGAAACCACATAGGATTAGTTTGTGGAAATGAAATAAATATATACATGTCGCCTGCGTGCGAACTAGATGCATGATTCCCCATTGTCAAAAACCGCGAGGTTTTAAGGTAGAGCGAGGAGCCGTACTAGGGACGGTCCCGGTTTAAACTACCCTGCCATTATGCTGCCGAAATTTTGAATAATATTCATGTGTTTGAATTATTTTCATTTGTTGAAACTATATTTATTCGTTGAACAGAAAACCTCCATGTGTGGAAACGTTGTTGAGTGGAAATTCATGTGTTGAATGGTGTTCATATTTTGGAATAAATTGTTTTATAATAAAAATCCCATTTTTTATCATCTATACGAACTATATAAAATAACAGTGTTTTGAAATGAATTGTTTTACAATAAAAATCACATTTTTATTATATACATGAGTTGTTAAAAATAGTGAAGTGTTGAAATAGAAGGTAGTTAGATGAAAATATCATTTTTACCAAAAGTGTGAAATTCATATGGTTTTGAAATCGAAGAATCGATATATATATATATATTTAAATAGAATTGAAATATATCGAAAAACAACGCTACAGTTCATATTTTGAAACCGTGATTTCAAACGATTAGTACGGTAGATCCGACCATCGGATTTTCCTGAAATCGCAACCGTTGGGTTCGCTTTGGAAATATCTTTCCAACGGCACCAACTTTGTAAAAATCCAACGGTTGGATTGTCTAGAATGTTTAATTCAAATCTGAAGAAAAACAGCGCTAGAATCGATTATATATATATATATATATATATATATATATATATATATATATATATATAATCATATTTAATCGAAAAACGACGCTACAGTTCGTATTTTGAAATCGAAACTTCAAACGATTATACCGGGCGATTCGACCATCGGATTTTCCCGAAACTGGAACCGTTGGATTCGTTTTGAAAAGTTCTTTCTAACGATGTATATTTTGTGAAGATCCAACGGTTAGATTTTCATATATGTGCAAATCAAATCTGAAGAAAAACAGCGCTACGGTCGCGTTACAGCCCGAAGCGTCATTTTGAATAAATTGGCTATTTTAAAATAAATAAAAATAGCGATAAATCGTTATAAAATATCATAAACGATATGGAATGGAAATAAACTGAATTTGCTCGATTTATGTGGTATTTGATGGTTGAATGTGTTTGGTGTGAAAATTACATTAAAGAACAAAATTGGTGTTGTCGAATGATTTAACCATTGAAATAAATTGATTTGAAATTCTAAATATACGTGAATTATTTGAAAAGGCCGAGTTAATTCTCATTTCAAATAATTGACCGACGATTGAAAGTCGAAGATGAAGACGGTGGTCGAAGACCGGAGATCTTCACCTCGTTTGGATGGTAACCGCGGTCCTGATTGGGAGGAATCCCGAAATATGGATAATGAGTGGTGATCGTCCAGACGTACGTGGTGATCGATGGGTTTGCGAGGTATTTAGTGCCTCCGGTTTTGTTCAGACCCGGAATGGACTTGTAAATGGACTGTGTGTCTGACATTAGATTTTATTCTGTGTTGATTGATCTCTGTTAAATATACATCTGTTTGGCGGCGGAGAATTTATTCTTTTGCATAACGCCCTTCTCTGGAACGCACGAGCTCAGAGGTTGTATATCGGTGGATATGAGTCGCATGGCATGAATTGCCAGTGTGGCATGCCTAAGTGGCAAATGATCAGGGCTTCTGTTGAAAAGCAAAGTCTTGTGGTGATGATCAAAGCACTGCCTGTGTGGCGTAGCTTTGTGTATAATGTGAATTCGCGAGCCTCACACCCCGGTATGAACCAGAAACGGGAGAAGGACCTCAGGGAGGGCATGCGTTTCTTTCTAGCTAGGGTTTTGTCAGTGACCTACCAGCCCTGACATTTATATACTTTTCACCTGTGTGGTTGTTGCTGTTGCGAGGCGCCTCGGTTTGATCGGACGATCCGGGTCCGATGGAGTCATTCGTTGGCTCACGTACGCCCCATAGGGCGGGGAAACGTAGTGTTCAGGCATTCTAATCCACATCGGTGGACCAACCCTGTCGCTCCAAGGGTCGATGCGCTCTGACCCTGAGACATGGGCTAGATTGTCTCGAAGTCGGTAAGGACTATCTTTTGCTGTGGTTCATGACGGAAATCCAATTTTCCAAATACGTGACTGTGCGGTTTTGATTGTGTATATATATATGGCGACATGATATACGGTACCCATGCCGTCAATGATTGATAGTTATGATTGAAATTGTTTTTGAAACATATAAACACTAGGGATAATATCAAATGCTTTTGTTTTATTCGTATCAAGCATATTTTGGCCATTATAAGGTAAAACTCTGTCCTCCGGTTTGCGTTGCATTGTGTGATGGGAACTGAGTCTTATAATGGCTTCATTTTGATAAAAAGCATTGCGATGTTTAAAGGAATGATTTGTTTCAAAACACTGGCAATCCAATGGAGTAAACCCGTTCCACGAAAGTGGCGTGGTCCTGTGATTGGCCATATTATAAATTTGTTGAGTAGATTTCTCATTCCAGTCCCATGACTGACTCGTAGTTTGTTTCACTTTCAAACTCGGGTGCCCCTTTTTCTTAATGGGCAGCCTTGTATTCAGGTTTAGCTGGTTTTTTCTGGATAGCTGGAGCTGAAGATGGATCCTATCATTTATGTCTTTTTATGCTGTTCAGCTCCTATTGTACATTATGTTTGTTTTCCGCTGTAGACATTTATGTATACCTGAACTGCATTTGTACTATGTATGATCTTGTATAATGTGTAACTCTGATGATTACTTTTATCCAGTATATGCTATTGTTCATTATCTGGTGTATTTATTTAATTCTGTTCTGCTATTATCTGTTTCTGTGTTATATTCCAAAGATTACCCTTTTCTCCGTCCATACGGGAAATGGGGTCGTCACATTTTATTATCAATAAATTTCAATATTTGATTTTCTTAAACCAATCAACAACCAATGGTTTTAATTATTAATTAATCCAGTAATAAATGATGAAAATTTAATATTATCATCAACAAAATCAAAATTAACATATTTCAAATAATTCTATATATAAATAAAATACAATTCAAAACAATATTATGTCAACGAAACCTATTCGAGTGTTTAGAAATCCCTATCGATGCCTTGGTGTCCCAAGTACCGACCAGAATTCATAAATACTCTGAACAGAACAAATTAACACAATTCAAAATCATTTTATATCAAAATTACAAGTACGCTTTCTCATATACACTCAAACTCATTCTAGGGTATTACTACCCCATCTCTAATGAGTTAATCCCAAATAGAGCCAAGTTTTTCGCTAAACCAAAGCTCTGATACCAAATGTAACATCCGAGATTTTTGACCGTTCAAATCGACAATGATCCTTAATGTCGACATAAACAGATCAAAAATAGGATAGTTATTGGGATTAAAATAAGAAAAAGAATAGAAGAAGAAAACAAATACAGAATCTCGCAGCGGAAGGACAAAATATAATAAACAAATAACATTTCATGAAGCTGTTAAAACATATATTTGATTTTATTTTACAACAATTATCAAAGTTAACTATTATACAACATACCAATAATTTTGGAGCGGAATAGTAATAATAATACGTCTATTGAGCTCCATCTTCGTCTTCATAATAGTATCTTCAAGGCAAGGTAATCTTCGCTAACTGCAACTTCGGCTGAACCGAGCGTATTGCATAAAAATAAACACAACAAATACTCGGATCAGAACTAAATCATTCACATATTAGTTAAATTAAAATACGAAACAATATGAGTGTTATGGGTGCAGTAGTCTAAAGAAGTATTATGGAAAAATTGCAAATGATTTTGGAAAAATGAAGCTATCATAAGCTCGTCCCACATCACACAATGCAAGCGCACACCAAATAGGAGAGTTTTGTCTTATGATAACCAAACATGCTTTCATACGTGAAAATCTTCATTTAATACTATTATTAGTGCATAGTGTTGAAAACCATATCGCAAATAAATATATAAATCATAGCAAGCATAGTGACTATGCTTACATACATAGTTTACAACCAAAACGAAAGGCTTGTATTGGTTGTTGGCATCCAATATGATGGTTCCTGACACGAAAGATCAATCCAGAACTAGGTGCAACCTCACGGTTCATGGTTTTCATCCAGACTTGGACACCAAACACCAGGTAAATCACTGGTTAACATCCATACACGGACATTGAACATACCTTTTTTTCCCCAAGTTTCAAAGTAGATCTACCGCCGAAGCTTTCAAGTTTCAATAAAATGTATACAACCAAACCGCCAGTTTACCATAAATCCGGGGTGTGAGGTTCGTCGAAGTCATGATATACACAATGCTATCATCACTAGCTCATTCCATAACTTGAGTATGCCACATTGTCAATTTACAACATGTCACTGATTTCCATCCATACATAACGTCTAAGCACGTAAAACTTAGAGACGGGAATAATTAATTGCCACAACCCGATATATATATATATATATATATATATATATATATTAGTAAACATTAGTGTTACGCAGTCAATTACAATGTCAGACACACAATCCATACAAGTCCATTTTAGGTATGAATGGAACAACTCCGAATATCGTTAAATATATTTAGACCTCATGCCACTTATAACCTTGTTTCAGGTGTACGGCCCGATTCAAGACATCAGCAATCAATCCAAATAATCCAAAGATTTCCGGTCTTCATTTGTCCTTTCAAAGTCTTCAAATAGCGTCGTATTATTACTTGGAATGGTTTTTGGACTTAAATCCAATCTCGTCTTTCCAAGTAATAAGCGTATTTTAAAACAAAATCTATGGACTATACCGATTTCAATTTGTTATCAATTCATTTTTGGATAAGGTTGAATTAATTTCCTTAATTTCCATCTTATCTCTTCTTTACAAATCCCCTGTTCAAAACCCTCTATTCATTCTTATCAATTCCATTCATCTTTTCAAATTTGGAATTAAAGCCTTATACACAATTTTTTTTATAATTCTCAAATTTAATCATTTTCATGGAATGGTAAAACTTTTCATAAGTATTATAGATTAGCTATTTACTAAATAGATTGAACAACATTTAAGGTGTGACGTCCGGGAATTTCGCTCGATCCTAATCAGTCGTTAAACCGATCTAGACCGTTCGAAACCCCTGATCGTTGAGAACAGGACAAAACAGAACGCAGACGGAAGAACATTTCATTGCTATTGCAACAATTCCATCAGATACAAGAATATACAGAGAATAATTGAATAAATTACATTCGATAAATATCAGAGATTACAATAAATTACATAGCAGCAGAAAATAATACAAAGCACAACTGAAGGTGATATACGGATACAGAGCTTTCCGGATATCATTCCAGCTGTAAACCAGGATCCTGTGAATGTAAATCGGCAAAACCAAAACTACTAGCTGCCCGTGCGGAAAATAGGGGCACCCAGAGTTTAGGTTAAAACAATAAAATCCAGGTCAGTCATGTGACTGGTGTGAGAACTAAAACAGTTATTTAAAACTTTACTTTAAAAGAGAGTAATTCAAGGGACCACGCCGTATAACACGGAACGGGTTTCCTCCCAAGAATACCAGTGCATAAAACAACAGCGCAATGCTAAATAAAGAAAAATGAAGCTGTTATAAGACCCAGGTCCTATCACACAATGCAACGCAAGCCGGGGGATAGGGTTTTCCCTTATAACAGCCAAAGCATGCTTGATACGTTTAAAACAAATCATTTGATACTAT
The DNA here is from genome assembly GCA_030737875.1 of Allium sativum. Classification (NCBI taxonomy): domain Eukaryota; kingdom Viridiplantae; phylum Streptophyta; class Magnoliopsida; order Asparagales; family Amaryllidaceae; genus Allium; species Allium sativum. The sequence goes on along the minus strand of CM060909.1, from coordinate 738,298,712 downwards.
AATCAGTGTATAGTGTCAAAACAATTTCAATCATAAATATTAATCATAGGCGGCATGGGTACCATCTATCATGTCGCCATACTAGTTCTACAATTAAAACTGCAATACACGTATTGGAAATTGGATTTTCGTCATGAGTCGAGGCAAGGGGCAAGCTCCTCTCCGCGTTCGAGACACTCTAGCAAATGCTCAGGACTACACACTCTGGGCAGCCACTTGGATCGGTTGGGCCGGTCCTCACTTATGTTAGAGGATTAATTATGCCTGAACACACGTTTCCCGGTCCTTACAGACCTATAATCGAGGCGCCTCATTCCAACAACCACAAAGGTGAAAAGTATATAAATGTTAGGGCTGGTAAGTCACTGACACCACCAAAGCTAGAAAGAAACGTCGTGTTCTCCCAACGACCCGTATCCCGTTTTTAACTCATACCGAGGTGTGAGGCTCGCGAATTCACGTTACACACAAAGCTGCCACGTAGGCGTGCTTTGATCATCAACCACAAGACTTTGCTTTTCAACAGAAGCCTTGATCATTGCATCTTAGCGTGCCACATAGGCAATTCATGCCATGTGATTGATATCTATCGATATATAACCTCTAAGCTCGTACGTCTCAGAGAAGGGCGTTAAGCAAGAGAATAAATTCTCCGCCGCCAAGCAGATATATATTTAACAGAAATCAATCAACACAGAATAAAATCCAATGTCCGACACACAATCCATTTACAAGTTCGTCCTGGGTCTGAACGAAACTGGAGGCACTTTCCTCGCATATCCATCCATCTTCAAGTACGTCTGGACGACCACCAACTATTTCCATCCTCTTGGGTGTACAGCCTAATCAGGATCGTCAGTAATAATCCAAACGATGTGAAGACTTCCGGTCTTCAACCACCGTCTTCATCTTCGACATATCGTCGAATCGGTTATTCAGAATGGGTATAAACCCGGCCTTTCCGAACAACCCGCGTATATTAAAAACAAATGTTACACAAACACAACATACGCATCATTCCAATTCTGAATATTCTGTTATTTAAATATTCACATCTTTTGGGAAAGGTTCCCATTAATTTTATCCAAGATAAACTCTTTCAAATTTATCCTTTAATCTTCCTTTTGATGTCGTTTCAAACCAAATTATGGTTTTCTGAACTAGTCGAGATTAGCGAACCACACCGAAGTAATTATTTATTTTATTTCCCAATCCCAACCTATTCATCCCATGAAGCAAAACTGGTGATACTCCATATCTAACACCATGGTGTTATCGGTAAAATTAATTACCATTTCACGTTCAAATCTAATTAAAGATTTAACTATCGCTTTGGAGCAAAACTGGCGATACTCCATTCTCGCTCATTTCTAAATTTGATAATTAAGATTATAGATTCACATTTCAATCTAATTGCAGATTCGTTAAAACTCCTTTTACTGGGTTAAAGAACTAGGTGTTATTTAAAACACGGTTCACGACAAACCCCAAATCATATTATATTTATTATCGGGTTAAAGAACTAGTGTTATTTAAAACACCGTTCATGATAAACCCATTTCATATCCAATCAAATATATTAGAAATTCCGATTATTTAAAACCCGTTTTTAAATCTAATTCATTTACTTAAAAATAATTGGGTTTCAAATTTAGTTCAAAACTAGTTCATTTCGATAAAAATCTATTTTTATCTTTTTCAAATATGGAGTTTTTCATCCCAAATTTTCCCAAATCATTTCTTATGATTTTACACAAATTATTACTATTTTTAATAATTTTATCAAGGCCCGTACAGTCGATTTCCAACAACGGCCATCGAACTGCACTTACAGCGACCTTTTTCAAAATTGATTTGGACGTATCTCCAAATCCAACCGTTAGATTTCGAATTTCAAATGTTCGTTAGAAAGCTCTTTTCGATACGAACCCAACGGTTCCGGTTTTAGGAGAATCCGATGGTCGGATCTCCCGTAATATCCGTTTGAAATAAATGGTCGAAATTCACGAACAGCCGCGGCGTGACGCATTCTATTCAGGCCATTATATTATATATATAATATATATTTCGTCGATTTCTATTTAAAACAAATTTTATAAATAGTTTTTAAATTCGTTTCAAAATTCATTTCAACTTCCATTTCAATTCAAAGCAAAATTGAATCTTTCCTTATAAATTCGTTTTAAAATTCATTTCTATTCAACTCAAGTTTCAATTCAATTTGAATTCATTTCACTTCGTTTTAAATTCAATTCGAATTCGTTTTCAATTCGATTCAATTCAAGGTGGTTTTCTATTTGATTCAAATTCGTTATATATTTCAATTGAAATCAAATTCGTTTTCTATTCAAATTAAATTTCATTTCGTTTTGATTTCACTTCAATTCGTTTTCAATTCGAATTCGTTTTATATTCAATTCATTTCGAAATCGTTTTCAATATTCATTTCGAAATTGTTTTCAATTCGTTTCATTTCGAAATAGTTTTATATTCAATTCATTTCATAATGAATAAAATCGATATAAATATCGTTCACGTCAAAATGGCGTCAATCTAATCAACACGGCTTCATATATTCCTATTCAAATATTTCTATTTCAAAATATTTCTTTTTCAAATACTTCCTTTTTCAAATATTTTATTATTAAAATATTTCGTTCAACACATAACTAATCTCAACGGATGAGTACAGTCAACACATGAACCTTTATATTATATTGATAAAGATGTAAATTTTATTATTTAAATGTTTCGTTCAACCCATGAATAATCTCAACGGATGAGTACAGTCAACACATGAACCTTTATATTATATTGATAAAGATGTAAATTTTATTATTAAAATATTTCGTTCAACACATGACTAATCTCAACGGATGAGTATAGTCAACACATGAACCTTTATATTATATTGATAAAGATGTAAATTTTATTATTAAAATATTTCGTTCAACACATGACTAATCTCAACGGATGAGTACAGTCAACACATGAACCTTTATATTATAATATTCTTTATCTTCTAAATTGGAATGAGGCCCAATCAATCACCATATAATGTTAATTATATGGATTTTCACACATCACACGTATATAATAGCATTGAAAGATAATCAACCATCAACCAAAGTGCACTACACTGTATAAGCATCAAATATAGATATCTAACGCTTATAACAGCCTGTCAATCAATCGATCGACATATTTTTCATTCCAACACCCGTGTGGGATTTCAAACAATCAAACACATGTTCTATTTGTGCAGTTGGGCGATGTGTAAAATTTATCGTCTCAATCAATGTCAGTCAAATCAGTGTACATAAACAAACCGTCTGGTTTGTAAATGAATATTTTATTTTATTCACTTCACGTTAAAAAATATATTTTTAACGATCAAAAACATTTTATTTCAACATATGAATTTCTATTCAGTTCATTTATTAAATAAAGTGCTATCTTTATTTTTCTAACATATTTTAGAAAATTTCGGCGGCATAACGGCACGATACTAGAAACGGGACAAGGCCTAGCCTTATCCCCGGTATAGTGAAGGCCCACGCCATTCACACATCAATCAAATTCACCAAACAACCAAATTCAAATCAAATCATCCAACTAATTTATGCAACCAAACAAACAAGTCCATGGTCTGTGGACGATTGTGTCGGGTGCTGCTAAGCACCGTCTGCATCCTAGTATATATATATATATATAACTATAAAATGAAATTGAAAGGTGAGAAATTCTCACCAATAGCTATCCTAACTCCACGGGTCTTCTTTTGCAGAAACCTTCGTTGTTCTCGCCTTTATGTCATCTTCGTTGCCCGTAGCCACTACATATGTAAAAATCACACATTTTATTATTTTGATGTCTTTAAAATAAAAATCACATTTTTGTTTGTTCATTTTCAATTTGAAAATCATATTTTTATAATTGCTTCATACATTTAAAAATCGAATTTTCACTTCGCTATTCAATAAATAAAAATCAAATTTTTATTATGCTATTCAATATATAAAAATCGAATTTTTACTTATTATTCAATATATAAAAATCAAATTTTTACTTGTTATATAGATAAAAATTATATTTTCGCATCGATGTTCATATAGTAAAGATTATATTTTTATCACGCCATTCTTCATATAAAGATTTCGCCTTTTCAAAAATAAAGATTTGCCTTTCTATAATATAAAAATTATATTTTCCTCGAAGTAAAAATCATATTTTTACTTCACTACTCATCTCAAAATATCGTCCTTTCTATTCCATCACTATAAAAATCACATTTTTATTTTTCTACACATATATAGATGATATTTCTAATTTTCTACATAAACAAAAATCATATTTCTACCACTTCTATATAGTAAAGATTATATTTTTAATACTTTTAAAAATATAAAAATCATATTTTTACTCTTTTCATAATATAAAAATTTCGCCTTTCTCTATATAAAAATAATCAAACTTTTCACTCTATAAAAATATGACCTTTCAAATATAAAAATATTAACTTTCTTATAATAAAAATCTAATTATAGTTTACTTATTAATTTAAATAACTGGTTATATAGTAATTAAAATAAAATAAAATAACATAAACATAAAAAAGGAAGAAGACTCACATCGTTTGCAAAAGGGAAGGGGGGGTTTATCGTCGGTCCGGGTTGGGGGAAGGCGGAGGGGTCGGCGTAGGTGGAGAAAAGAGGGGGCGGAGGTGGTTGGATGCGGGTTTGGGGTAGCGGAGGCTGTTGGATGCGGGTTCGATCGCAGGGGCTAGGGTTTTAGGGAGGGGTGCGGATTTCTGACGGAGGAGGGGGAGAAGAAGGGGAGGCCCAGGGTGGAGAGCGGGGTTGGATGGCGGTGGGGCTGCGCGCCCGACGACGGTTGGAGGGACCTCCCTCGTTCGTCGATTTGGGATTTTTTTTTATTTTCTTTTTCTGATTTAAAACGTGAAGGGGGGGGGGCAACGAAATATAGAGAGAAGGGAGGGTGAGGAGAGAGGATTTTATTTTTTAATTATTTAATTTCAAAAAAAAGTTGACTTTTACATACGACCTCGAAACGAGGTCCACCGCCCGTCGTCCGTAGCGTTTCACCCCCATTCCGAACACAATGGGATATGTATCATAGGTTGATTCGATTGTTTGAATCAGTTTTCGTGGAATTTACATTTAAATCACTATATTGAATTTTAAACGTACATTTCAAATTACCGGGGTCACATACTAACTCGAAAAATTCTCGAAAAATATTTTCTAGCTTCTTATTGACGATACGGTCCTAACAAAACTAGTTTCGTCGAATTCCGAGACCGTTAGAAAAATGGCCAATTTCCAGTTGAGTAAAATCAACTAAAACTGGTCAAACGCGTTTTCCTTTGCCACGCTCACATATTGAATCGAAAAATTATGAAATTTGGAATCTAGCAATAATTTGACATCACGGACCCAACAAAAGTGGTTTCGTCGAAATCCGAGGTCGTTTGCAAAATTTCCATTTTTAAGGGCCTAAATTCCATAGCGACTATTCAGAATTTTCAACTGGACATATCTTTTGATTCCCGCTATGAAATTTTGATTTTTCGGACTCGTTGGAAAGATATTATCAATTAGATCCTAATGTTTTTGGTTTCACTAAAATCTGGATTGTTCTGCACTCGGTACGCTCAATTGAAGTTTGAAATCGAATTATCGAACTACCGCGCCATTTTCAATTCTATTTATAATTATATATAATTATTTATATTCTAACGACGCCGTATAATATATACGTTCGAATTATATATTCAAAATAAATTTCTCGTCAATATTATTTAAAATAATCTATTTTAAATATTCAAAATTCGCTAAAATTGCCAAAATAAAAATTTTAAACTGGCTCGAATTTTCGGGTTGTTACAATCTCCCCCACTTAAAACTTTTCGTCCCCGAAAAGGAACAAAGTCGAAAGTGGTTTGATTAATCAACTCTACGTTCGATTTGGCTTCCATTCTCCAACTTTTCAGTTTCTGAGAATTTTTAAAATTCCAAAAATTTGGCTAACACCCTAAATTTTTAAAAAAATTCGCCATAACCTCCCCTGCACTGGGAGCATCGGGGAATTTCAAATAGCTTCCCCGGTCCTTCTAATCTCAAAAAGAAAAAGAAAAAGCCAAGCGGCTAGCCAATAGGCTCATAATATCATCATCACCCAAACAAAACAGTAAATTATGTAGTAAACATGTACCTATTTGTCGGGCAAACAAATTTTATTCTTCGGCTCTAGCCTCCTTGCTATGACCGGTTCAATGTAAGTATATGTATATGCAAGCAAATGCGACCAAATTTCAATATAATTCAATATTTGATTCGATTAGGCATAATGGTTCAAAATTATCAAACAAATAAACAATCAACACAAACATCAATCAATTAGTGAATTAACGTTTCAAATTCATAAATTTTGATATATATACTGAAAATCTTGTTTTTGATGCCAATTCACAACAATGTGTTCTAACTATATTGGTTTTGGTTCTCACACCAGGCTAATGGAAATATATAGATATCACACCTTCGTTACTCGAACATGAGTACTAATGACGACTAGTCAATCATCAGAATCATCTTCGGGCCACTAGAGTATGATTCTATATCTATCCAGTATATTAAAACTTCGAATATACGTTCATGACGCGTATATGCAAAACCTTTATATACTGGATTGTCCATATTCAAAATAAATAATTAATCAAATACGTTTAAAATGGTTTAAATTTCAAAACAAAAATGTTTTCATTTGAAAAATGTACTCTTCACACTCGTTCTAGGATACTACTGATCCTATCTCTAACGAGTCATTCTAATTGGATATTACTTATCCAATATCTGATAAATTCTTTCGTATGGTTCTAATGTGTCTTGTTCTCGAGCTCTGTAAACCAAAGCTCTGATACCAAATGTGACGTCCGGGAATTTCGCTCGATCCTAATCAGTCGTTAAACCGATCTAGACCGTTCGAAACCCCTGATCGTTGAGAACAGGACAAAACAGAACGCAGACGGAAGAACATTTCATTGCTATTACAACAATTCCATCAGATACAAGAATATACAGAGTATAATTGAATAAATTACATTCGATAAATATCAGAGATTACAATAAATTACATAGCAGCGGAAAATAATACAAAGCACAACTGAAGGTCATATACGGATACAGAGCTTTCCGGATATCATTCCAGCTGTAAACCAGGATCCTGTGAATGTAAATCTGCAAAACCAAAACTACTAGCTGCCCGTGCGGAAAATAGGGGCACCCAGAGTTTAGGTTAAAACAATAAACTCCAGGTCAGTCATGTGACTGGTGTGAGAACTAAAACAGTTATTTAAAACTTTACTTTAAAAGAGAGTAATTCAAGGGACCACGCCGTATAACACGGAACGGGTTTCCTCCCAAGAATACCAGTGCATAAAACAACAGCGCAATGCTAAATAAAGAAAAATGAAGCTGTTATAAGACCCAGGTCCTATCACACAATGCAACGCAAGCCGGGGGATAGGGTTTCCCTTATAACAGCCAAAGCATGCTTGATACGTTTAAAACAAATCATTTGATACTATAATAAGTGTATAGTGTCAAAACAATTTCAATCATAAATATTAATCTTAGGCGGCATGGGTACCATCTATCATGTCGCCATACTAGTTCTACAATTAAAACCGCAATACACGTATTGGAAATTGGATTTCCGTCATGAGTCGAGGCAAGGGGAAAGCTCCTCTCCGCGTTCGAGACACTCTAGCAAATGCTCAGGACTACACACTCTGGGCAGCCACTTGGATCGGTTGGGCCGGTCCTCACTTACGTTAGAGGATTAGTTATGCCTGAACACACGTTTCCCGGTCCTTACAGACCTATAATCGAGGCGCCTCATTCCAACACCACAAAGGTGAAAAGTATATAAATGTCAGGGCTGGTAAGTCACTGACACCACCAAAGCTAGAAAGAAACGTCGTGTTCTCCCAACGGCCCGTATCCCGTTTTTAACTCATACCGAGGTGTGAGGCTCGCGAATTCACGTTACACACAAAGCTGCCACGTAGGCGTGCTTTGATCATCAACCACAAGACTTTGCTTTTCAACAGAAGCCTTGATCATTGCATCTTAGCGTGCCACATAGGCAATTCATGCCATGTGATTGATATCTATCGATATATAACCTCTAAGCTCGTACGTCTCAGAGAAGGGCGTTAAGCAAGAGAATAAATTCTCCGCCGCCAAGCAGATATATATTTAACAGAAATCAATCAACACAGAATAAAATCCAATGTCCGACACACAATCCATTTACAAGTTCGTCCTGGGTCTGAACGAAACCGGAGGCACTTTCCTCGCATATCCATCCATCTCCAAGTACGTCTGGACGACCACCAACTATTTCCATCCTCTTGGGTGTACAGCCCAATCAGGATCGTCAGTAATAATCCAAACGATGTGAAGACTTCCGGTCTTCAACCACCGTCTTCATCTTCGACATATCGTTGAATCGGTTATTCAGAATGGGTATAAACCCGGCCTTTCCGAACAACCCGCGTATATTAAAAACAAATGTTACACAAACACAACATACGCCTCATTCCAATTCTGAATATTCTGTTATTTAAATATTCACATCTTTTGGGAAAGGTTCCCATTAATTTTATCCAAGATAAACTCTTTCAAATTTATCCTTTAATCTTCCTTTTGATGTCGTTTCAAACCAAATTATGGTTTTCTGAACTAGTCGAGATTAGCGAACCACACCGAAGTAATTATTTATTTTATTTCCCAATCCCAACCTATTCATCCCATGAAGCAAAACTGGTGATACTCCATATCTAACACCATGGTGTTATCGATAAAATTAATTACCATTTCACATTCAAATCTAATTAAAGATTTAACTATCGCTTTGGAGCAAAACTGGCGATACTCCATTCTCGCTCATTTCTAAATTTGATAATTTAGATTATAGATTCACATTTCAATCTAATTGCAGATTCGTTAAAACTCCTTTTACTGGGTTAAAGAACTAGGTGTTATTTAAAACACAGTTCACGACAAACCCCAAATCACATTATATTTATTATCGGGTTAAAGAACTAGTGTTATTTAAAACACCGTTCACGATAAACCCATTTCATATCCAATCAAATATATTAGAAATTCCGATTATTTAAAACCCCTTTTTAAATCTAATTCATTTATTTAAAAATAATTGGGTTTCAAATTTAGTTCAAAACTAGTTCATTTCGACAAAAATCTATTTTTATCTTTTTCAAATATGGAGTTTTTCATCCCAAATTTTCCCAAATCATTTCTTATGATTTTACACAAATTATTACTATTTTTAATAATTTTATCAAGGCCCGTACAGTCGATTTCCAACAACGGCCATCGAACTGCACTTACAGCGACCTTTTCAAAATTGATTTGGACGTATCTCCAAATCCAACCGTTAGATTTCGAATTTCAAATGTTTGTTAGAAAGCTCTTTTCGATACGAACCCAACGGTTCCGGTTTTAGGAGAATCCGACGGTCGGATCTCCCGTAATGTCCATTTGAAATAAATGGTCGAAATTCACGAACAGCCGCGGCGCGGCGCATTCTATTCATGCCATTATATTATATATATAATATATATTTCGTCGATTTCTATTTAAAACAAATTTTATAAATTGTTTTTAAATTCATTTCAAAATTCATTTCAACTTCCATTTCAATTCAAAGCAAAATTGAATCTTTCCTTATAAATTCGTTTTAAAATTCATTTCTATTCAACTCAAGTTTCTATTCAATTTGAATTCATTTCACTTCATTTTAAATTCAATTCGAATTCGTTTTCAATTCGATTCAATTCAAGGTGGTTTTCTATTTGATTCAAATTCGTTATATATTTCAATTGAAATCAAATTCGTTTTCTATTCAAATCAAATTTCATTTCGTTTTGATTTCACTTCAATTCGTTTTCAATTCGAATTCGTTTTATATTCAATTCATTTCGAAATCGTTTTATATTCAATTCATTTCGAAATCGTTTTCAATATTCATTTCGAAATTGTTTTCAATTCGTTTCATTTCGAAATCGTTTTATATTCAATTCATTTCATAATGAATAAAATCGATATAAATATCGTTCACGTCAAAATGGCGTCAATCTAATCAACACGGCTTCATATATTCCTATTCAAATATTTCTATTTCAAAATATTTCTTTTTCAAATACTTCCTTTTTCAAATATTCTATTATTAAAATATTTCGTTCAACACATGACTAATCTCAACGGATGAGTACAGTCAACACATGAACCTTTATATTATATTGATAAAGATGTAAATTTTATTATTAAAATGTTTCGTTCAACCCATGACTAATCTCAACGGATGAGTACAGTCAACACATGAACCTTTATATTATATTGATAAAGATGTAAATTTTATTATTAAAATATTTCGTTCAACACATGACTAATCTCAACGGATGAGTACAGTCAACACATGAACCTTTATATTATATTGATAAAGATGTAAATTTTATTATTAAAATATTTCGTTCAACACATGACTAATCTCAACGGATGAGTACAGTCAACACATGAACCTTTATATTATAATATTCTTTATCTTCTAAATTGGAATGAGGCCCAATCAATCACCATATAATGTTAATTATATGGATTTTCACACATCACACGTATATAATAGCATTGAAAGATAATCAACCATCAACCAAAGTGCACTACACTGTATAAGCATCAAATATAGATATCTAACTCTTATAACAGTCTGTCAATCAATCGATCGACATATTTAATCAGTCAGGATGAGTGAACTTCAAATTTCATTCCAACACCCGTGTGGGGTTTCAAACAATCAAACACAGGTTCTATTTGTGCAGTTGGGCGATGTGTAAAATTTATCGTCTCAGTCAATGTCAGTCAAATCAGTGTACATAAACAAACCGTCTGGTTTATAAATGAATATTTTATTTTATTCACTTCACGTTAAAAATTATATTTTTAACGATCAAAAACATTTTATTTCAACATATGAATTTCTATTCAGTTCATTTATTAAATAAAATGCTATCTTTATTTTTCTAACATATTTTAGAAAATTTCGGCGGCATAACGGCACGATACTAGAAACGGGACAAGGCCTAGCCTTATCCCCGGTCTAGTGAAGGCCCACGCCATTCACACATCAATCAAATTCACCAAACAACCAAATTCAAATCAAATCATCCAACTAATTTACGCAACCAAACAAACAAGTCCACGGTCTGTGGACGATTGTGTCGGGTGCTACTAAGCACCGTCTGCATCCTAGTATATATATATATAACTAGAAAATGAAATTGAAAGGTGAGAAATTCTCACCGATAGCTATCCTAACTCCACGGCTCTTCTTTTGCAGAAACCTTCGTTGTTCTCGCCTTTTTGTCATCTTCGTTGCCCGTAGCCACTACATATGTAAAAATCACACATTTTTATATTTTGATGTCTTTAAAATAAAAATCACATTTTTATCTGTTCATTTTCAATATTAAAATCATATTTTTATAATCGTTTCATACATTTAAAAATCGAATTTTCACTTCGCTATTCAATAAATAAAAATCAAATTTTTATTATGCTATTCAATATATAAAAATCGAATTTTTACTTGTTATTCAATATATAAAAATCAAAATTTTACTTGTTATATAGATAAAAATTATATTTTCGCATCGATGTCCATATAGTAAAGATTATATTTTTATCACGCCATTCTTCATATAAAGATTTCGCCTTTTCAAAAATAAAGATTTGCCTTTCTATAATATAAAAATTATATTTTCCTCGAAGTAAAAATCATATTTTTACTTCACTACTCATCTCAAAATATCGTCCTTTCTATTCCATCACTATAAAAATCACATTTTTATTTTTCTACACATATATAGATGATATTTCTAATTCTCTACATAAACAAAAATCATATTTCTACCACTTCTATATAGTAAAGATTATATTTTTAATACTTTTAAAAATATAAAAATCATATTTTTACTCTTTTTATAATATAAAAATTTCGCCTTTCTCTATATAAAAATAATCAAACTTTTCACTCTATAAAAATATGACCTTTCAAATATAAAAATATTAACTTTCTTATAGTAAAAATCTAATTATAGTTTACTTATTAATTTAAATAACTGGCTATATAGTAATTAAAATAAAATAACATAAACATAAAAAAAGGAAGAAGACTCACATCGTTTGCAAAAGGGAAGGGGGGGTTTATCGTCGGTCCGGGTTGGGGGAAGGCGGAGGGGTCGGCGCAGGTGGAGAAAAGAGGGGGCAGAGGTGGTTGGATGCGGGTTTGGGGTAGCGGAGGCTGTTGGATGCTGGTTCGATCGCGGGGGCTAGGGTTTTAGGGCGGGGTGCGGATTTCTGACGGAGGAGGGGGAGAAGAAGGGGAGGCGCAGGGTGGAGAGCGGGGTTGGATGGCGGTGGGGCTGCGCGCCCGACGGCGGTTGGAGGGACCTCCCTCGTTCGTCGATTTGGGATTTTTTTTTATTTTCTTTTTCTGATTTAAAACGTGAAGGGGGGGCCAACGAAATATAGAGAGAAGGGAGGGTGAGGAGAGAGGATTTTATTTTTTAATTATTTAATTTCAAAAAAAGTTGACTTTTACATACGACCTCGAAACGAGGCCCACCGCCTGTCGTCCATAGCGTTTCACCCCCATTCCGAACAAAATGGGATATGTATCGTAGGTTGATTCGATTGTTTGAATCAGTTTTCGTGGAATTTACATTTAAATCACTATATTGAATTTTAAACGTACATTTCAAATTACCGGGGTCACATACTAACTCGAAAAATTCTCGAAAAATATTTTCTAGCTTCGTATTGACGATACGGTCCTAACAAAACTAGTTTCGTCGAATTCCGAGGCCGTTAGAAAAATGGCCAATTTCCAGTTGATTAAAATCAATTGAAACTGGTCAAACGCGTTTTCCTTTGCCACGCTCACATATTGAATCGAAAAATTATGAAATTTGGAATATAGCAATAATTTGACATAACGGACCCAACAAAAGTGGTTTCGTCGAAATCCGAGGTCGTTTGCAAAATTTCCATTTTTAAGGGCCTGAATTCCATAGCGACTATTCAGAATTTTCAACTGGACATATCTTTTGATTCCCGCTATGAAATTTTGATTTTTCGGATTCGTTGGAAAGATATTATCAATTAGATCCTAATGTTTTTGGTTTCACTAAAATCTGGATTGTTCTGCACTCGGTACGCTCAATTGAAGTTTGAAATCGAATTATCGAACTACCGCGCCATTTTCAATTCTATTTATAATTATATATAATTATTTATATTCTAACGACGCCGTATAATATATACGTTCGAATTATATATTCAAAATAAATTTCTCGTCAATATTATTTAAAATAATCTATTTTAAATATCCAAAATTCGCTAAAATTGCCAAAATAAAAATTTTAAACTGGCTCGGATTTTCGGGTTGTTACAATAGGATTCAAATCTTTTGCTTAAATTATTTTAAATAATGAATGACGTTGTAAGATTCCAAAATTTGTTCTAAATTCAAAGGGTTTTGATTAACTTCCAAATTAGATTTTGAAAATAATCATCCCGTCCGTCGGATCAGTTAGGGATAGCCATGAAGAGCAGGAAACTTGTATTTCCCAGACCCAAGCCTTACACACTATCCTCTCTGTCATCCTAGAATGTTCTGGTATATAAATGTGTATGTGTTATAGGAAGAAATGTCATAATATATATATATTAAATGTTTTACTAAAAAAATCTTTAAATAATAAATAATATAATATAATTTACTTTATTTCAAATTATAGGTATATATATATATATTAAATGCTTTACTAAAATAATATTTAAATAATAAATATAATTTAATTTATTTCAAAATTATAGTATATATGTATACTTAACTAATTTAAAACCATAATTGTTTCTTTCTTCCAAATTTTTAATAACTTCAAAGTTATATTCCCATTCTGATAAAGTTTATTACATTTCCAGATCTCGATTCTAAACACATTCAAATTCCGACCTTTCAAATTAAAAAGGATTTAATTTCATATTTAATCCAAAATTTTGAATACTTCCAAAATCATCGAATACTCTTATTTTAAATTAAATCTAAAGAGAATTAATAAATTCAGTTTTAAACGATTAAATTTGAGTAATAAATGTCATATTTAATTCACATTTCCAAATTCCTAATTTATTTTGGAATAATCACCTTAACACATTCAATGAATGTTCAAGTGTCAGTAACAGTCCAACAGTCAATTTAAAATAAAGGCATTCATCACAACAATTTCATTCAAATGGTAATTATTTAAATCATTTCATTTGTTAATAAAGTTCGGTATTTCAATTAGAGATTAATTTAATTAAAACAATTATTTATCAATCTCAATTTTCACATTAACACACTTGCACGTCAAAGCAACCAATCAACAATCCATTTCAAACATACAACCAACTTATTTCATAATTTAATTTAACAAGTACGGAAATAATTTAGTAAGTTGTGAGCGAGAAATCTACTCACCTTTAGGTCTTTAGTCAATCAAACGTCTAACCAAAACCCAAAATTTACAGCCTCCACCCATAGCCAAATCAGTACGAGAACGTCCACAATTTTACCATGATCGCAACGCAACAAACGGCGCTCAAATCTGACCTCGTATGCAATAGTTATTAACCTTAGAAGTTATACAAGATATATAATAATATTATAAACAAATAAAATATCCGTCTTACCACGTCACCACCGCTTGCATGCAAAAACGAATTGTAGATATGGATTCTACTAGTCGCGATTTTCAATTTGGTATATAATATGTTGAAGTTTTGTGGAGATTTGATTTTTAGATTTTAAATTTGAGTTTAAGGTAAGGGTTTAGAATATATTTTTCTGCCATTAGAAAAAGAAATGAGTAGATGGAAAATATATGTACAATGAAAATTGGCTGATGAGGTGGAACTGGATTTTATTGGCATATGTATATAGGGTCCAATAGGACAAATTAACAATTATCCCATTGCATTGATTCCTATTAATTACAATTTTGATTGATTATCCAAATTCAATTATAATTCCAATTATAAATTAATTAATTCCATTTCATTCAAATACTTAAATATTAATTTTAATACTTACCAAAACAAACCAAATTTTAATTCCAATTATAATCAATAAGGTTACTATTGTTTAAGTAAGTCGAATTTCGCTATTTACAAATTCAAAATTTTATTTCAATTATTAATTACACCAATAATTTTCACAATCAATAACAAGAATGAAATTATGAATTTATTAACCCAATTTAACATAAAAAAATTAATATCAATCTCAACTCTCAATAGTTACCATATAAATCAATTTATAATTTATAATTTATATTTTAAATTCACATAAATAATGACACTTATTACCAGTCGACGTTCATTACACAAACAACGAACGTATATTATTACCATATAAATTAACTTAAAATTTCCAACATATATGAAATTCCAAAATTTATAAATTCATTATTTTTAGAATTAATTTGTTTGTTTTATTGTATTAATTCAACATTCATTACAATTCTGTTACTTCAATTTGTTTGCTACATTACATTAAATGTCAACAACAATTTAGCCATCGTAAAAGAAAGTATAAAATTTGTTGATTTGAGAATATGAATGCTCCACTTTTAAATCTATTTATTCTATCATTGAAATTTGTAATAAAAATGTTCATGACCATTCGAGCATGTACAACAATTAATGATGTCAAAATATTACAAAACTATCTATATATGAAAATGTAAGTAAATAGACATGTCCTTAAATTTTTGTATTTTAACCATATCGATAATCATAGATCATATTTAGTTGGATATTTCCATTTCCAAATAATCATCTTTATCCAAATCAAAAATATAATTCAAAATAATTTCATAAATAAACTTTTTTTTTGTTTACATTCCAATATTGATTATTTACCACTTCAATTTTTGTATTTCAATTATAAATTACATAAAGCAAAATATTTCAATATTAAGTTTCAACTTTCATTATTTATCAATATAAACAAAATAAAATTTTTAACATTTAAAATAACTTTGTACAAAAATACACTAAATTTAATATTCTAAATTATCACAAAATCTCGGGATGTTACACAATACATTTTTATCGGTTCGAATGGATTCAGGGAGTAAAAAAGACCAAATAGTGAACTTGGTGCAATACAAAGGCAAATAACAAGGCAGTGGATAATAACAATCACCATTAGGTCCAGTGACCATGCTTAGTGAAAACAAGCACCAAACACGCAAGCGCAATAACACAAGCATATATAACATGGTGGAACATGTAAACATTCAAGCAATGAGAACACCATTTGGGTTTTCATATGGGGCCCATGGTTGTGGGTTTGGGCTCTTGGATAAGTTCAAATTGTCATCTATGTTCGATGGAAATAATTAGGAAAACGACAATATGTGTTTGTGCACTAAATATGAATGACACACAGATGACACACGAGTGACAGATGTACGTGGTGTAGATGTTTTCTCGTATTCTTAGATGAGGTGGCTATAGTATGGTTCATTGGGCTTGTAGTTGTGTCGAGGTCTATAACGACCCCTGCTTAAAGATTTAAAAATGGATGTTGATAATGTTGTAGTCATTTAGAAAATCATTTCCAAACAAAACAACGAGTTCAATATTGTCTTGTGCAATGCTAAGTAAATAGTGAAGTTAAATAAAGTTTTAATATGATATTTTGTTTTACAAGTTCCATTACACCATGGCTAACCCTTTTTGTTTCTATGTATAGGAAAGTACAACAAGAAAATATAGAGCAGTGTCACGTTCGAATATAAAGTGCCATGTGATACACAATTTGTTATAATTATTAATACACAACAAATTTTCAAAATAACTTTTGTTAGCTAGAGAAGCCTCATGCTTCGTCTTGGAAATTTTTAATTGGGTCTTCTAAAAGATATCCATTTAATTCATAAACCTAGCATACTAGAACTTCAATGGAAAATAATAAAACCACATGTCAGACACAAAGTGGGATCATCGCTTGTAATATGAAAGGTGTTCCCCTTCGCTATAAAGCATATCATAGACATAATTTGACACAGGAAATTAGCTACCTATCACTCAGATTTAGTATGCCGACACTGGAAAAACATTACAACTATATTAAATGTTCATACACTTGCAAAACTCAAAATCACTGCTAATTATATAGTCGTGCTGTATGAAGCTTGGTTACATCATAGGACTATCAAAATATTATATGCTAATTTTTGATATTTCCTTGTTACAACAATAGATTTCGGGTAATTCGTAATGGGTTTTATTTATGAGGATAGGAAATAAATTAGTTTAAAGCATAGTCAACTTATTCCCAATAATGTAGATGCAATTATAAATATTCAGACGCCGGAAAAACATTACACCTATATTAAATGTTCATACACTTGCAAAATTCAAAATCACTGCTAATTATATAGTGTGCTGTATGAAACATGGTTACATCATAGGACTGTCAAAATATTATGTGCTAATTTTTGATATTTCCTTGTTGCAACAATATATTTCCAATAATTTGTAATGGATTTTATTTATGAGGATAGGAAAAAAAATTAGTTTAAAGCATAGTCAACGTATTCCCAAAAATGAAGATGCAACTAAAATAGCATACTACCGTTGACTACTATGAATTCAAAATCAAACATGATTCATTGTGAAAGGATGGGACTGTTAGAGAATGGGTTTCATAGTATTACCTTGTACAATGGCATACAATAAGCAAGAGAAGACCAACCAAAACTAAACGAGGATCCTAACATAAAATACAAAATGTTTCTAGCATCAAGCATAAGCATGCATGTGGCTTTCATAATGTTGTATCTTAAACATAAAATGAAGTAAAACAGAAATAGAAAAAAGTTGTTATTTAACAATATACTTATTGTTTTATGTCTGTAATAGGCCTGACAATACTGTGCTGTATTGTAAAACACAAGTCATTAAAGGACTGTTAGTGAACTTATTTTTAAAGTATATGACTGCAAAATAGATATTAAATCTTAACATGTACACAAGGATATACCCAACGCCAGTAAATACTTCATTAAACAGCAAAGTAAGTAACAAAAAAGCTTAAAAATATATACATAAACTGCTAATTTGAACGAATGTTATATGGCTTATTCCTACTAGTACCACGTTAGGACATCTTGAGAACAGGGCTGCCAGGTTCGCCAATGGGATCATGTGCCCTGATGCGAAGAATGGGACGAAAAATATATTTAGGTTCTTTTCTTCTACCATTTGTTTGATTATATTTCTTGAATTTCGGTGGATGAGTGCAGTAGTTTTGATTTGTGGTGAGCCCACGAAAATGTGAGAAAGTTGAACAGTTAAAGATTGAAATTGACTCGTTTAAGAAGTGATTTATTTCAACTTAAATAATTTTTAAATATATGATCTATAATTCTGGCTGGACAAACCAAATTCAACTTAAATAACTAACATTTAATAACATATTTCACAGCATATGAACACAAATATCAAAATCACGAATTTCACATGGCATAGATTGCCATGTTTCATTCTAAACTGGTGTCATTTGTTATCAACCTTTTAGTATGGTATATCAAAATATATCACACGTCACCAATATGCAAATCTTGTCATAGCCACATGTCAAATCAATGAACTATCTAGTCATAGCCATTTGTGATTTATTTCCTCTTT
Source organism: Allium sativum (assembly GCA_030737875.1). Taxonomy (NCBI): domain Eukaryota; kingdom Viridiplantae; phylum Streptophyta; class Magnoliopsida; order Asparagales; family Amaryllidaceae; genus Allium; species Allium sativum. The sequence goes on along the minus strand of CM060909.1, from coordinate 738,279,861 downwards.
TATCTATAGTGTCAATTGCGTGGATATATATTAAAATTTAAATAATCTAATTGCATTTAGTTCAAGAAACCAACTCAGATTCAATGATCATTTTTCCTTTGTTCCAAACTTCACCAAGTCCTACTATTAATATGTCATGACCTTTTGCATCAACAGTTTACCCATCTGCAAGCTATAGGAGAGTAATTTAGGAAGAGTACATTTTAGCAACCGTTGAAAATGATATATGGACCGTATATGCACGAGGGAGTAGATCTCAGTGAAAGAAATCAGCCTGTGATTGCATTTATGTCTAGAACAATAATGGGAAATACGAAATACACTAAGACGATTGTTACTGAAGTAAAAATATAACATGCCGATTAAATGATTAAATGAGTAAATGATTAAACCACATATAAGTCAAACACTAAAATGCTAAAAATATAACGAAAATCAACTTACTTCAGATAATTTAAGAACAGGGAAAATCAAAGAGGATTCAAATTTAAGGAAGTGACAAAACGAAAGTAGTACAACGGAGGAAAATGACTCACCTGAATTTCTTGTTCATGGATTATCTTTGCAGATCGGATCTGGGAATGCGACTTGATTTGGTCTTTGGGAACGCTGGATCGCCTTTAGAGAACGAAAGAGGTAAAATCGCAGCTAGGGTTTAGAAGAATAAAAAAAGAACACGGCCCAATTTTGTGTTTTAAGGAACGCGGATCGATATGGACGAGGGAACGATATTTGGCCCTGCTAAAATCTGTTGGGAACCAAGTGGCGGGGTAAAAGATTTGTTTTTTCTTCATGTAAAATTAAATATATAAAATGATAAAAATTAACGGAAACACTTAAATAAATATAGGAACATTAGTAAACCGTTTTTGGTCTAGAAACTAAGAAAAAGTGTTTCAAATAAAAAAATTATTTGTTTCAAAATTGCTTATTTGGTGTAGTGGAAGCCGCGTGTTTCCCTATCTAGTCTTTTGGAGCCGTCATAACAATCAGATTAATGTGCGATCCCCTCGTGTCTTATAACACCTCAATGATCTACCCTGTTGGGTTATTCACCCTCAAACGTTCGGACTGGTCCAAGCGCCTTTCTTTAATATGTTGTTAGACCCTATGTCTAAACATTCTTTACGAGTTTTCCTTACCTCACTGGGTTTCCATTTAACTTGGTTATTCCCATTCATATTGAATTCTCATTCAAATTACCAAGTTTCTCTTTCTTATTAATTATAGTCATATAACTTAATCCATTTAAGTTTATTAATAAGCCCACAACATGTTATTTTCTAGATTGTGGCCCGAGGTCTGTAATCCACAATCTATTTTATATTCTTGTTTGGTTACATTATTACAATAACATGTTCTCCTTAATACGTTGTTAAGTATATCTCAATTCACATGTTTCCTAATTAACATGTCACTAACCATTTATGACTAAATATAACTTATTTTATAAGTTTTCCTCATTCTTTCCCATTTAATCATAAACTCAATTTACACCATCACTACAACTTATCGTTGTTTATTAGCAAATTATTACGCATATCTAGTTCTATCATTTCTACAAGTTATGCTTACCCTACAAGGATGTCTTTAAATACATAACTTTATTATATTTTCCACCGGTTATGTATACCACTAGGTGTCTTTAATTACATAACCTTATTGGGTTAAGTTCGTGGGCCTATATGTAAATATTACCCATCCCCTCTATTTTACTTAATCCACCTACTACCCATCTAGTTTTACTTAACCCTAACTCAAGTTCATAATCATACAATCCTTATGGATTAAATTAGGTTAAGTAGTCCAATTCTTTACCATTTCCAATTATGGTTATAATGGGCTAGACCTCCCACATTACGCCTACAACGTGTGGATGCTGGATATGCCGGTCGGGTCCGGGTAGTCTTATTCAATAGTTGGGTCTGACCTCGAGTCTTAGCGCGATTCATATTTGCACACTTAGACCTCTCACATTAGGTTCAACATTAGTGGCTGTTGGATATGCTGGTCGGGTGCGGGCAGACTTCCACCACTAATGCAACCTAACCTCGTGTCATAAGTGCAATGACAATTCCTAATTGCAATTACTAGACATTCCATTTTTTTATCCAAATCTACCAATGTCATTATAGGTGATTATTTCTCTTTTTCCCCATTCACTATTCAAATCATAGACTTTTACACCACTTTTCAATTAATCTTTTAATTATGCACCATACGCTCTTTTTCCTAAGTTATAAGTCAATGTATATACATATATATATATATATATATATATATGTTATGTACATAACCAAATCTACATATTTTCCAATTTACGTCCCTAGTCCATATTCACCCATTTCAATACAAGTTATACCCAAATCCGTATTCACATATTTTTCAATATATGCCTAAAATTCATACTCACATACGTCCCAATTTATGTCCAAAATCAGTATTTAGACATGTCCCATTTTATACCCAATTCCATATTTACATTTATTCCAATGCATGCCTAAATTCTTATTATCCAACAAGGCATATACCCCCAAACCCATATTCGTATATTTCCAAATTTATGCCCAAATTTAGATCTATATTTTCCAATATCAATTATGCCCCAAATTATGTCTTTCCCAATCGTTCCCAATTTCGCATGTTCGCATTTTTCAGCGTTGGGCCTAGGCTCAAAGTTATCCTGGCTATATAAAAATAAAAAGGGAAAAGAGGGAGAGAAGAGAATCGAAAATAGGCAGAATAACGAATCAATAATAAACTGATAGAAATAGGCATAAACTAAATAGGCATATAATGACATGATTTAACATGGCGGCGGTATGAACATATAAAAGCAGATCTGATAATTATGTCATAATAGAACTGATTAGGCACCGATTCAAAATCTAATTTATATACATATCAAGATTAGTATTTAAATATTCAGATATAAAAATAACAAGAACTCACAGTGAATAGATCCGAGGAAACAGATCCAAACTACTACGAAGAACATGTTGAATAAGTTGTTGTAGCCACCGTTGAATTTGTTGTAGCAACCTTCGAATATGTATAATCTTCTTTGAATTGATTTAGAAGAGGAGGAGGAAGAAGTAAAGAAATCTTAATTTTTCATTGCAGTAGAGCTTCATTGTCAGCATTATGTTAGATGAATAAAACCTAGGTCTAGGGTCCTTTATATAGGAGTAGTGGAGCAACCAAGACCTTCAAATTGGAATAGAAGCCATCAGAATCGTCCACGTCAGAGAAGCTTCCGGAACTACGGGTGGGTCGACCCACCTTCAAGTGTGTCGACACCCCTTCAGGGGTGTCGACCCCTAGGTCGACCCACCTTCAGGGGTGTCGACCCTGGATCGACCCCCGAGTCGACCCAACGGGTCTTGGGTCGACTTCAAAATGTCGGCCCTTCCTCGATTTGCACGCCGGATTTCTGGTTTTGCTGATTTTTGAATTTTTTTTTGAAAATGGGTTAAATCTTTATTATAGCCCAAAAGCCGACTCGGCCCAAATTACAGTCCGTTTATAGCATACGGGTATTTTACATATACTTCCAACGAGAACCTTTTTGCGTTTTCACACATTCTCTGGAAAAGCACAGAAGAAAAATTAGGGTTCAGTCATGGCGGACGTAAATTCTCTCGTTACCTTTCTCCAGTCGCTTCCTTCCAGCTCCACTTCCCCAATAGCAACCGTTCTCGTTCCGTTGCATTGGTAAGTTGCTTCTTGCTGTTCCTCCCAATCACCATTGCAATTTCTCTGTTGACAATTGCTGCGTTGACTGAAACATCTCTGTTTTTTTCTTGAAAGCACGGGAATTGCGTTCTCGCCATGTCTGCCACACTGTGGCTATGAAGCAATCTTACCGAGCTCTACCATCAACTTCGACATGTGACTTCCATCATTCAGGTACTCAACTTCTTCCTCCAAGTTTCCAATTTGATTTGAGTCAAAGCACTTTAGGTTTTGAATAGCCCACAATTGTCTACTGAAACTGCACTCGAAAAACAAATGGTTATGTGTTTCAGATTGTCTGTTACATAGAACACATCTATCGTCCTCTATTATACCCCAACTACATATTCCTTAGTAGGCAACCTACCTCGAATGGCCTTGTATAGGGTCTGTGCCATTTTTGGTGGGGTGCATCGAGTCCAGACCACCTTGCTCCAGTGTACAGTAGGGTGGATCGTCCTGATGCTCTCCCATACACACCCAAGATTAAAGTTACAATTTTGCCATCTCCATGTGTCTTCATTTCGTTCAGAGTGTATAGGCATTAATGTAATTTCTTCGTTGAAATTTCGAGCTACCAAATTATTACTGCATGGCCAGTTAAAATTTGAGATAATAGAGCTAACTCTCACATTAGGTGCCCCATACGTTGAATAGATATTCCATCCAAGCCTATCAATTAAGCTTTGGCCATTTAGCCATGGGTCTCTCCAAAGATCTGTGTTGAATCCAATAGCAATTTCACGTTGTATAAGTGGTTTGAGTTCATTCCTGAGTTTCATGCAATTTTTCCATATCACAGAGGCATTGTTATCAATGCTTGCAGTCCAAAAATTAGTCTTCATATATCGGGCTCTCATCCATACAACCCATAGATTATTAGAGGAAAGTACTTTCCAGAAAATTTTAAGCCCATAGGCCTTTTTCAGTTCAAATAGGTTTTTAAGCCCAACTCCACCCTCTTTCTTAGGTCTGTAGAGCAACTTGTAACTTATTTTGTGCAACCCTCCTTTCCAAATAAAATTAGCACAAACTGAATTGATTTTGGCAATGGAACAGTCGGGAATTTGAAAAGTCTGCAGCCAGAACCTTATTTTAGATGTGATAACTGTGTGAACTAGTTCAACTCTGCCTGCAAAAGACAACAATTTTGACCTCCAGTCTTGCAATTTATCTCTAATATCATCCACTAACTTGCCACATTCAGCATCAGTTATAGTATTGTTAGATAGTGGCACTCCTAAATACTTAACTGGAAGTGAGCCTTCATGCACCCCAATGTCTTCTAAGTATTTTTGTTTGTGATTACAGAACTTATTAAAGTAGCATTTGGTTTTAAGTTCATTAACTTTGAGTCCCACCCACTTCTCTAAATTTTGTAAAATGCATTCCAGTTGATTTATTGCTATGTGTGAGGCCTTAAACACAACTAACAAGTCATCTACATAAATAAGATGAGTGACTTTAGGCTGGTGGTTGTAGACTGGCATAATTTCATTTCTCTCAGTTGCAAGCTCCATTAGTAGTGTGAACCATTCGATTGCAACTGCGAATTGTTAGGGTGAAAAGGGGTCACCTTGTCTGATGCCTCTGGAACTCGAAACGAACCCCTTTGGAACCCCATTAATTAGGACAGAGAAAGTTGGGGTATTTAGGCAGAATCCAATCAATTTAATAAGATTATCTGGTACCCCCCTTAAGGCTAGCATGTGAATGATGAATTTTCTATTAACTCTATCATAGGCCTTATGCAAGTCAATTTTAAGGCAAAGCTTGTCTGCACCCTTTTTATTGAATTCTCTAACCAGCTCATGAGCCAAGAGTTCTGATATAAATCTGCCTTTGAAAAATGCACTTTGACATTGTGAAATCAGTTCAGGGAGTACTTTGTTCAATCTGTTGCAAATTATTTTGCTCAAGATTTTGTACACCACATTACAACAGGCTATAGGCCGGTAATCTTCTATTCTTCCTGGGATTTGTACCTTGGGGATAATGGAAACAAAAGTGTGGTTAATTTCTCTGATGAATTCACCTGTATCCAGAGCTTCTTGATAAGCTACTAACATGTGATGTTTCAGGTTTTCCCAGTGCAGTTTGAAGAAGGCTGTCCCCATTCCATCAGGCCCTGGGCTGGAGTCATTGTGGATCGAGAAGACAGCAGTCTGCAGTTCCCTCATGTCAATCTTTCCACCGAGCATCAACCTCCCCTCAGCACTGACCTTCCTTCTACACTCAATGTGGGGTAAGTTTTCTTCATAGTTGCCATTGAACAGCTATAACACCCCCACCTCTGCTAGGGTCACTCACAAAGGGAATTCACTAGTTTGGGAGGAGTGTTATCGAGGTAAACAAACACAGAAATATTACAAGACAGAACATAGATAAAACAACGGAAGAATCAAAAGAAAATTTTCCTTACTTTCAAGAAGAGTCTAAACCTTTTACATCAAATAGCCAAGGTCATTATTTTCCATTACAACAAATTCTGTCTTGCATAAATAAAGAAGCATAAACGTAAAGCATCAAAAGTAGCTTAACTCCCCAAAGGTAGCAGAAAATGCAGCCATAGCGTAGCCCAAGATCAAACCATACATGAGATGAATCAAAAGCAAGCGAAATCCAAGCTAAGTTCTAGAGTTTCCTCCCTGAGAACCTAGGGGGGGACGAAAGAAAAAGAGGCGAAAGAAAACAGGTCAGTCATAAAGACTGGTAAGTCCAAGTGACTTTCAGCATAAAAACAGGTAAAAGTAACATGACATGTATAAACTGAAAGTAAACACAAGGATGCTGTCAAGGTTGGCAAGATAGGCTAAGATATCATGATAAATCAAGTATAGCATCACATATTCAAGGTTCGCTGCATCGACTATACTAGTATTCCAACCCATGTCAAATGTTAACCACGAAGTGATCCCTTAGCCCAATATCATGAAATGATCCATTACTGGGTCAGCAGAACGATCCACTAATCGATCGGCTCCCTACAAGTTCTTGCTCGTCATGTGTCTGTGTCATACGGCCCTATCACGAATGTAGTCACCTGTGCTTGGTCCACCATAGGGCGTATCAAGCCCTAGGGTGCCAACCACCGACACGAATCGAGCATGCACAGATAAACCTACTGATGCCCAATGCCTGCTTTTTCAACTACGGACCATGTGCACGACCATAGCCCGCCTGAACCTACACTGGCGTACCAACATAGCCGTCATTCTGGTCACTTACAATCAGCCCAGTAATCGTGCCCCACCCTTCCTAGTTCCAGGGTACAATGATACATTTAGTGGGTTACTACTGAAATGGACCGCGTAACTAGGGTTTCCGTCTAATAGGTTAAGTGTTGTCATTTAAATTCGTGACTTAACCCCTATCAGTCTAGCATGTCAAGTTGGTTAAGTGTTGTCTTTCATGTTCATGACTTAACCCTATCATGTGGCATTAATTCATTAATGCACCCCAACCTCTCCTATTAGACCTGTTGTTGTGGTCACTGGATATGCCGAGCGGTTCCGGGCAAATTTACACCATAACTCAGTCTAAACTCGGGTTTCAAGCGCGATATGACCAAATACTCACATTGCATCCTATTGTTTGCAGTCACTGGATTTGCCGGGCGGTTCCGGGCAGATTTACACTGCAAACTCAACCCAACCTCGAGTTGGCCATTTTCAAGTTCATTCTAGTGCCATGTCCATGTTCAAGTTTTCATGTCAAGTTCGTGACAAGTTTTCAAGGCAAGTTTCATGCCAAATCGCCTATAATATCCAATTTTTTCCAACGTTACCCCGTCTAAATATTAGGCTAACAATCTTAGCCTAATTTTTCATTCGCATGATTTTTGGCATATAATATTAGGCTAAAACTTAGCCTAATTTAACGTACGCAAAATTGGCATAAATAAATTCATTAACATAAACTCGACATAGGGGTAAACCTGGCATTTTTGGCATAGTCAATATGAACATCATAGGTGTGAACTTGCAAAGTAGTCAACATGAATATCATAGGTGTGAACTTGCAAAGTAGTCAACATGAAGATCATAGGTGTGAACTTGCGACATAGACTAAATCAACATGCATATATGTGAATTTGCAACATAGACTAAATCAACATACATATATGTGAACTTGCAAATCAATCACGAACATATGAATAAGCGTGAACTTGCAAATCAATCATAAACATATGAATAAGTGTGAACTTGAAATATGACATAGGTTAACATACACACATAAACATATAGATCGAACATTTGGTCACATATGTGATATGATTTTACAACCTAAAACTTGCATAACATGATAAACTACACAATTTTTCATAACAGGTTATATTCCAAGTTCATATGAATAGTCTTATTCATTAATTCCCAATTCAACATGATGATAAAATAGAACCACATGCATATATCACTATCATTCAATTCCACATATAACATAATAAACATTGTTCTATTATCAGTTTATTTCCAAGGCATGACATAACTGAATAAATTGATTAAAACATCACAGGCATAACATTATGAACATGAAAAGGTTTGGATAATAATCTAGATTCAAGAACACGGATAGGTCTATCTTAAATAGAAAAATCCCTAAAATTAAGATCCAAGGATAAATAAAGAAAATAGGTCTGAATAGAAAATCAAGCTTAGCTCCAAATTCATAGCCATAATCCTAGGCAATAACCTCATGGTCATAAATCATAGGTGATTAGCCATAATTGTCCTTGTCATAGTCATAGGCAACAGTCTTATGTTCACAGTCATAGGCATAGGCAAAGTCTTATGTTCATAGTCATAGACATAGGCATAGTCTTATGTTCACTGTCATAGTCATATGCATAGTCTTATGTTCATAGGCATAGGCATAGTCTTATGTTCATCATCATAGTCATAGGCATAGTCTTAGGCCATTAACAATAGTTTCAATGTCATAGGCAATATTCCCAATAGTCAAGATCCAAGAAGAAAACAAGAATAGATATGAACTATACATAAATCAATTCCAATATATAAAATGCCCATATTAGATTTATAGTTTTTATCTAAAAGTAACTGGAACTTACAGATCGTGGTTTAAGAAATTTAGATGCAGAAGTCAAGTCTAGAAATTGGTCGTTGAATCGCTGAATCTTGCTTTGATTGTAGAAGCAAATCCCCAATTCCTAGTTGTAGTATTCAAGAAATAATCTTCGCGTTTTAATTTAATTTAATTTAATTTAGAGAAAGAAGAAGAAGCCATGGTCATCAAGAGTTTGAGTAGCATTAGGTTAGAGAAGAATGGTGTAAAGAAAATGAGGCTAGGGGGCTGTTTATATAGGGTTTCAAACTAATTAGAGCCGTCGATGAAGCTAGAGTTAATCAAGGCCATCCATCTCAAGAGAAGCCAATCAGAAAGTGACAAGTCAGCCCTAGTGACACACCAAAGCTTAGAAATTCGACCAGAACCCGACTAGGCCAGCCAGGGCCTGACCAAGCAGGTTTTCTGCTCGGCCTGGGCGCACTTGCCAAGTGCGCCAATGCAACTTTGCATGGGCGCAATTCCCAAGTGCGCCAGTGCAATTTTTTTCCGGCACACTTCCCAAGTGCGCTAGTGCATTCTGGCCCGTTTCTGGTTTTTCTGCCTAACTTCGTGCGTCCATATCTTCTTCGTACGGTATCCGTTTTACGCAAACTCGGACTCTATTTCAAGCAGAATTCCGATACAAACGCAATGGCATAACCTGTTTCCCTTGATTCTTATTTTAAAAATTAATTCTGCCTTGATTAATGGTTTTAACATGTTACTACAATTCGGGTTGTTACATTCTTCCCTCCTTAAAGGATTTCGTCCCCGAAATCTTCAAGTTAAGAAGAATGCATCCTATCATCCAATCATCCATCTACTCAAAACATCATCCACCAGCAACCATTGTCCTTAAACGATTTCTAATGTTATATGAACATATGCAGAAAGTGTGTGTATATGTTCCTTATCTAATGCAAATGATCAGGCCTGATTGATCTTCTTAATGCAAAATATGTTTAGTGCCATGAATCCAACATGTATGCAAATAGTCCTAGTCACATAAACACTATATGTGTGCACAAACATCCATCCATATGCAACATACACATGATAACACATTCAATTTCATCCATAAACAAGTATAAACACTCATGCATATGCAATATGAAAATGTGTCTGAGCCGATCTAGTGCCTAATGTGTGTTATGCAACCACGAGCAACCACTTGCGACCACTTGCAACCATTTGCAAACATCAACCATAACATGTTTCAATCACATGTTTACATCCAAAAGGGTTCTACCTAAGGTTCTCAAGATAGGATTGAGAAGATAAGCAAGATAAAACAAAGCATCTAGGAGAAGAAGTTAATGATGTACCCCCACAAGGTCCTGCCTGTGGGGCTTGCCCTTGCTTCTTAGGGCAGTTCTTGCTGATATGTCCAGTTTCACCACACTGGAAGCATGCTCCCGTCTTCATCTTCTTCTTTCTACAATCCTGGGCTATATGCCCCTCAATACCGCAGAAGTGGCATTTTCTTTTCTCACGTGTCTTGTTATTATTGTTGTCATTGTTCTCGCCTCCCTTCTAGAAGTCTTTCTTCTCGTTCTGAGACTCATCCGCCTTAACTTATCACTCATACCATTCCTATGTAACATGTTAACAAGCCTCACGGAAACTATCTCCATCGTACAGAAAACCCTCTACGAAGCTGGAAAGAAGATTAGCCACCAGTAAAAACTACTGCGATTACAAATGGAGAAAAGAAAGGAAAAGAGATTCAAACAAGAAAACAAAGGATAGTGCTAATGGCTTTTTGGGAATGGCCTTTTAAATAAAACAAGACTTTTCTTGAAAAATGCTTCTTTGTAAACGGTTTTTGAAAATAATTTTAGAAGGTTTTAAAAACTTTTGCCCAGTCTGGTAACCTTCTACTCTAATACCAAATGTAACACCCCACCTCCGCTAGGGTCACTCACAAAGGGAATGTACTAGTTTTGGAGGAGCGTTATCGAGGTAAACAAACACAGAAAAATTACAAGATGGAACATAGATAAAACAGCGGAAGAATCAAAAGAAAATTTTCATTACTTTCAAGAAGAGTCAAAACCTTTTACATCAAATAGCCAAGGTCATTATTTTCCATTACAACAAATTCTATCTTGCATAAATAAAGAAGCATAAACTTAAAACATCAAAAGTAGCTTAATTCCACAAAGATAGCAGAAAATGCAGCCATAGCATAGCCCAAGATCAAACCGTACATGAGTTGAATCAAAAGCAAGCGAAATCCAAGATAAGTGCCAGAGTTTCCTCCCTGAGAACCTTGGGGGGGGGGGGAAAGAAAAAGAGGCGAAAGAAAACGGGTCAGTCATAAAGACTGGTAAGTCCAAGTGACTTTCTGCATAAAAACAGGTAAAAGTAACATGACATGTATAAACTGAAAGTAAACATAAGGATGCTATCAAGGTTTGCAAGATAGGCAAAGATAACATGATAAATCAAGTATAGCATCACATATTCAAGGTTCGCTGCATCGACTGTACTAGTATTCCAACCCATGTCAAATGTTAACCACGAAGTGATCCCTCGGCCCAATATCATGAAATGACCCATTATTGGGTCCAGCGGAACGATCCACTAATCAATCGGCTCCCTACAAGTTATGGCTCGTCATGTGTCTGTGTCATATGGCCCTATCACGAATGTAGTCACATGTGCTAGGTCCACCATAGGGTGTATCAAGCCCTAGGGTGCCAATCACCGACACGAATCAAGCATGCATAGATAAACCTACTGATACCCAATGCCTGCTTTTTCAACTCCGGACCACGTGCACGACCATAGCCCGCCTGAACCTACACTGGCACACCAACACAGCCGTCGTTCTGGTCGCTTACAATCAGCCCAGTAATCGTGCCCCACCCTGCCAAGTTCCAGGGTTCCATGATACATCTAGTGGGTTACTGCTGAAATGGACCGCGTAACTAGGGTTTCCGTCTAATAGGTTAAGTGTTGTCATTTAAATTCGTGACTTAACCCCTATCAGTCTAGCATGTCAAGTTGGTTAAGTGTTGTCTTTCATGTTCATGACTTAACCCTATCATGTGGCATTAATTCATTAATGCAACCCAACCTCTCACGTTTGACCTGTTGTTGTGGTCACTGGATATGCCGGGCGGTTCCAGGCAGATTTACACCACAACTCAGTCTAGCCTCGGGTTTCAAGCGCGATATGACCAACTACTCACATTGGATCCTCTTATTTGCAGTCACTGGATTTGCCGGGTGATTCCGGGCAGATTTACACTGCAAACTCAACCCAACCTCGAGTTGGCCATTTTCAAGTTCATTCTAGTGTCATGTCCATGTTCAAGTTTTCATGTCAAGTTCGTGGCAAGTTTTCAAGGCAAGTTTCATGCCAAATCTCCTATAATATCCAATTTTTTCCAACGTTACCCCATCTAAATATTAGGCTAACAATCTTAGCCTAATTTTTCATTCGCATGATTTTTGGCATATAATATTAGGCTAAAACTTAGCCTAATTTAACGTACGCAAAATTGGCATAAAGAAATTCATTAACATAAACACGACATAGGGGTAAACTTGGCATTTTTGGCATAGTCAATATGAACATTATAGGTGTGAACTTGCAAAGTAGTCAACATGAATATCATAGGTGTGAACTTGCAAAGTAGTCAACATGAAGATCATAGGTGTGAACTTGCAACATAGACTAAATCAACATACATATATGTGAATTTGCAACATAGACTAAATCAACATACATATATGTGAACATGCAAATCAATCACGAACATATGAATAAGTGTGAACTTGAAATATGACATATGTTAACATACACACATAAACATATAGATCTAACACTTGGTCACATATGTGATATGATTTTACAACCTAAAACTTGCATAACATGATAAACTACACAACTTGTCATAATAGGTTATATTCCAAGTTCATATGAATAGACTTATTCATTAATTCCCAATTCAACATGATGATAAAATAGAACCACATGCATAGATCACTATCATTCAATTCCACCTATAACATAATAAAAATTGTTTTATTATCAATTTATTTCCAAGGCATGACATAACTGAATAAATTGATTAAAACATCGCAGGCATAACATTATGAACATGAAAAGGTTTGAATAATAATCTAGATTCAAGAACATGGATAGATCTAACTTAAATAGAAAAATCCCCAAAATTAAGATCCAAGGATAAATAAAGAAAATAGGTCTGAATAGAAAATCAAGCTTAGCTCCAAATTCATAGCCATAATCCTAGGCAATAACCTCATGGTCAAGAATCATAGGTGATTAGCCATAATTGTCCTTGTCATAGTAATAGGCAACAGTCTTATGTTCACAGTCATAGGCATAGGCATAGTCTTATGTTCATAGTCATAGACATAGGCATAGTCTTATGTTCACCGTCATAGTCATAAGCGTAGTCTTATGTTCATAGGCATAGGCATAGTTTTATGTTCATCGTCATAGTCATAGTCTTAGGCCATTAACAATAGTTTCAACGTCATAGGCAATATTCCCAATAGTCAAGATCCAAGAAGAAAACAAGAATAGATATGAACTATACATAAGTCAATTCCAATTTATAACATGCCCATATTAGATTTATAGTTTTTATCTAAAAGTAATTGGAACTTACAGATCGTGGTCTAAGAAATTTAGATACAGAAGTCAAGTCTAGAAATTGGTCGTTGAATTGTTGAATCGCTGAATCTTGCTTTGATTGTAGAAGCAAATCCCCAATTCCTAGCCGTAGTCTTCAAGAAATAATCTTCGCGTTTTAATTTAATTTAATTTAGAGAAAGAAGAAGAAGCCATGGTCATCAAGAGTTTGAGCAGCATAAGGTTAGAGAAGAATGGTGTAAAGAAAATGAGGCTAGGGGGCTGTTCATATAGGGTTTCAAACTAATTAGAGCCGTCGATGAAGCTAGAGTTAATCAAGGCCATCCATCTCAAGAGAAGCCAATCAGAAAGTGACAAGTCAGCCCTAGTGACACACCAGAGCATAGAAATTCGACCAGAACCCGACCAGGCCAGCTAGGGCCTGACCAAGCAGGTTTTCTGCTCGGCTTGGGCGCACTTGCCAAGTGCGCCAGTGCAACTTTGCATGGGCGCACTTCCTAAGTGCGCCAGTGCAATTTTTTTCTGGCGCACTTCCCAAGTGCGCCAGTGCATTCTGGCCCGTTTCTGGTTTTTCTACCTAACTTCGTTCGTCCATATCTTCTTCGTACGTTATCCGTTTTACGCAAACTCGGACTCTATTTCAAGAAGAATTCCGAGAGGAACGCAATGGCATGACCCATTTCCCTTGATTCTTATTTTAAAAATTAATTCTTCCTTGATTTATGGTTTTAACATGTTACTAAAATTCGGGTTGTTACAACAACTCAGTGTAATAGGAAATTGCAGTGTCTTCAAGTCGTTTTATGTGCTGTTGAGAGTCACCCTGTTCATTGAGATAGTTTAGCAAGTTATTATAATGTTTCCTTTGTGACATTTTAGTATAGAAAAATTTAATGCATTCGTCTCCCTGTGTCAGCCATTTTTCTTTGGCTTTTTGCTTGATCTCCAATGCTTTGAGCTCTAGAGTTGTCTTAAGGCTTCGTTGTAATTCATAAAAATCAATATTCAGCCCTTCATTAAGTGGGTCATTGTCTAGTAACCCTTGTGTGTGCTCTAGTTGAGCTTGAATGCTTTGGATGTGGTCACCTTCTTTGGGTTTGATTCTGTTCCAGTTTTTGAGTTTGTTTTTGCATTGTTTGAGTAACATGACCAGTTTGTACATGTCATTTCCTTCTGGATATGTCAAATACTAGAAATTAACTGCTTCGTCGTACCCCTGAACAAGATGCCAATGATTGGCATATTGAAATGGTTTTCCCTTTGGGTTAGTGGAATTATTGAAAGTGATTAACAAAGGGGAGTGGTTACTGGTAGAAGAGGCTAAGACAATAGCATTTAGGCCATTGATCTAGTTTAACAAATGTGAATTTGCAAGGGCTCGATCAAGTCTTGATGTGATTTTCTTGGCCTCACCACTTCTCCATGTGAACTGCAGACCTGAATGGGGTAGCTCAGATAATCCATTAGCCAATACACAGTTATTGAATTCCGAAATCTGGGAAAGCTTGATGGTAAGTTCACCTTTCTTTTCATTTGTTCTTAGTACTGCATTGAAGTCACCCAGTACTAACCATGGAGAGTGCATATTTTTAGAAGTTGTAGCTAAATTATTCCATAATGTTGTTCTTTGAGAGGCAAGGTTACTAGCATATATAAATGAAACATATATCTTCAAACCACCAGTGTTTTGAGCATAAATTGTAACATGTTGATCATCACTATTGATTGGATTACATTTCCATGCTGCAGTGTCCCAAAATATGGCTATGCGACCTCTTTGTGATGTACTTAAATTATCAATGGTATTCCATGAGTCACCCATTTTACACTTAAAGTACTCTAAATTTTCATGAGTAAATTTATTTTCAAGTACTACTATAATAGAGGGCTTATACTTATCCCTAAAGTTGTAGAGGTCTAATTGACGAGTGTCATTATTTAGACCATTCACGTTCCAGCATAGGATAGACATTAAGACTTTGTTGCCTGGCTCCTAGTAACTGTAGCAGTGCCAACCAAAGCCTTTGTGTGAGATGGTCTCTTTCCTTTATGTTTGAATTGTTCTTCATATTTTTCGTTTACCTTTGTGAAGTAGTTAACTAATGTTTCCTCATTGCTTTCCTCTTCACACTCATCATCAATATGGATATCTAGATTCTGAATTTCATCCAGAGAGCTTGGTTCCTTATCCTCCAACTCCTTTGCAGTGGACGCCACATTCTGATCACCTGGACATGAGTCAACCACCGCTACCTGAACCTGTGCCAGACTTTGATTTGGATCTTTATGAGATGATTCAGATGATCCAAAGTCCTCCTTATTCGGCGGAGGAGGTACCTAAATAGGGCTACCTGTAGTGGTAGCTGCACTAGCTTCAGGTTGTACAACACTTTTTGGTGAAGCTGGTTTTTTGGATGTGCTTGCTTCAGTAGTTTTTGTTTTCCTAACCGAAATTTCCTCAGTCTGTTTTGATGTACAATATGTAACTGAATGCCCAAAACATTTGCATGTTAAGCATTTGGGAGGGACAAACTTGTATTCTACTACCTGGTCATATGTGTTAATATTTTTGTCATAAGCCTTGATAAATTTTGGCAGTTCAGAATCTGCATTAATTTCAACTAGCACTTTTGCATACTTGATTTTCCTCACTTGCCTTGTATTTTCATCAATTTCAAGCGGTTTTCCAATGATACTGGCTAGCTTGCTAATGCATCTTGTGTTCCACAATGCAAGTTTCAGATTTGGAAATTTCACCCAAATTGGATACGAAGTCAGCATGGCTTTTTCAAAACTGAAATCACCTTTCCAATTTCGCATAAAAATAATTTTACTATCCATGAACCATGGTCCTCCCTTCATAACATTTTCATAGTCTTCATTCAATTGAAATTTGATTAGGAAAAACCCATTTTCTTTGGGATAAACATCCCATGCACCTTTGGGTTTCCACACACGTTTGATATAAGCATTGAAATGCACGAAATAAGGTCTCTTACCTGCCATGTACACAAAGATTGAGTTTTTCCAGATTTGTTCGATTCAGCATAATCAATCTCGTCTATAACCTAATACTTAACATCGCCTGTCTGAAGTGGTTCAAAGTACTGAAGATCGCCTGAGATCTGAAATTTAACATCTGAAGCTTCGGCCCATGGGCTAGGGTTTGGCCTATTTGGCCTTGGTGGAGCTCGAGGGGACTGTCTTAGGATTTCAGCAAACGTTTACTTGCCTTTCTGACTAACCTCCTGCTAGCCACCTTCGCCTTCTTCTTCATTTTCCCCTAGGGTTTCTGGAAGGTTGGGAGAGGCCACCATTAATTAGAGAGGTTATATATATATATATATATATTTGAATTTATATGTGTATATATATATCTTTCTTATATGCATACAAACTTCAATCCTTAACAACTTCTTCATATGGTGTCTGATTTACGCAAACCAAGTGTCTATCTTGACCAGAATTTCGAGATAGGTGCAATGGCACAGTCCGTTTTACTTAATTTTGAATATTTAATTAATTTTTCCTTAATTCATTGTTAACAGTGTATTTCACATTAATTATTCTTTAATTCATCATCTTTAGCGTCATTAAAATTCCGAGGTGTTACATTCTCCCCTACTCTAAGGATTTCGTCCCCGAAATCTCTTAGTTAAGAAGAATGTATATCCTAACATCCTACAATCATACATCCATCTATCAATCACAAGCATCATTGTCCTTAAGGAATTTCTAATTGTTTTATGAACATACGCAATAGTTTGTGTATATTTCCGTAAACTAATTCAAAAGATCAGGCGGTCTACTGATTCAGTTGACCTCCTTAATGCAATGTATGTTTGTGTCATGTAACCAAAATGTATGCAAATCACCCTAGCATAACATGTAAGTTTTATATGGGTGCATAACCATTCATCCAAATGTAACATCAATGTAACAATAATCCTATCTTCATCCATAAAAATTTAAAATGTACACACATCAATATTCAATATGTAAGTGATTGAGTTGATCTAGTGCCTATTTTGTGTATATACGCATCCACAAGCAATCACTAGCAACCACTTGCATCCATCGAACATAACATGTCTCAAGACATGTTTACATTCATTAGTTTTCTACCGAAAGACTTGATCGACAGGAGAAATTCAAACAATAAATACAAGTATTAATTCAAAGCTTGGAAAAAGAAGTTAAGAACATATTCTCGAAAAGGAAAGGATATGAAGCGCGAATCTCGTCTTCAGCGTCCTAAGTAGCGTTCTTGCGGTCCTCTCCCCATTGCACTTTTACTAGCTTCACTTCTTTGCACAATGTCTTAACCTCCAACCCAAGTATGCAAGCCAGAACTCATCCCATCATTGCTTCCTTCTCCACTTTCACTTCCTCTCGCAAGTTTGGCTTCACTACCTTGAACTCTATACATTTTATCACCTCTTGAATGAATAGTCGTCTTAGAATGATGGGCTTCCTTAAGGACCGTCTTCAATAAGTTTCCCATTTCGATATAATTCACCTATCATGTCTCTTCTCAAGTAGCTCCTATACTTTCTTATCAAGTTCCCTCTTTCCTTTTAGTAGTCACATGTCGCAAATCATCGACAGATATATCAAGAGGTTGTAGGAGACTAAGCATGACAGACCCTTTTTGGGTCATAATAAATCTTGAGAGTCTTTCTATGGCAAGTTAGAAGTCTAACGACCCTTCTCTCACAATCTAGAATGGCTCCATATATGGTTAAGCCATCCATCCTAGAATCAAGCCGTATCTTATGAAATCAAGAACATATGCGTCGCAATCAAACTCGACACCTAACACATAGATTATCAAAACCCGACAAATCATTGATAAATGAGCCGTAATTCCACTTGGGTTTGAGGCAATAACGCAATCCAAAACCATACTAGTATCTAGGTGCAGATACTCAACTAAATGATCAGTTATAAAAGAATGCTAAGCTCCAGGAAAAGAATCCTGAGAGGATGATCGGAAATAGAAATCATTCCATCGATGGAAAATTCCCTACCCCTATCCTTTCCACCAGCTATGAAAACATGAGCTTGCCCCCTAGAAGTTCCTTCCCTCTGTCCTTGTCTTTGTCTCTTCGGGTACTCCTTAATGAGGTGTCATGCCTTACCAAAGTGGTAAAAACCGCCTTTTCTCATTCTGCAATCCTTTTCCAGACAACCCATCGTTCCGAAATTATGGCATTTCCTCTTTTATTCTTTGGGATGTGCTCCTTATCCCCAACTCCCTTGTTCTTATTTTTACCATCTTTGTGCAACTTGCTAACAAGTCTCTTTAAAGCTGCCTCCATCGCACTGAAATCCTTACGAGGCTTGAGAGAAAATAAGACGCAAGTGAAACCACTGCCGCTAAAGATGGAGGCTGGGCACTTCTTTGCCCTTCGACATGTACTGTAGTTTTAACATGCCTATGGAACCATGGCGAAATAGGGATACCCTTTCAAGAGGAAACGGTTCCCCGATCAAAAAGGAAAAGAAATCAAGTAGAGAAACGAGAAGATATTTATGGCTTTGGGAAATATGCTTTTCAAAAATAGACTTTTTATTTTAAAATACTTTGTTTTTGTGACCTTTTTGAAAACCATTTTCAAAATATTTTATCCGATGTTATAACCGTATGCTCTGGTACCAAATGTGACACCCAATGTCCGTTAATGTCACTCACTAAGGGAATGAATTAACTTTTGTGAGGCGTTTAGGTAAATAAGAATGTAACATCACAAGACAGACATGTAAAATAGCAATGGAATTAAAAACTTTATTTAAATCATAACATCATGGTCCCAAATACTTAGTTTACATCATAGGTTTGAAATAACCAGTTACATGTTTAATAATCTGTCTTGCCAAAAATAACAGAGTACAAAAGCACAAACCATATTTCCCAAGCAAAGCCATAAGGGAGTTGACAATAAGTCAAAGTTGTACATCCGTATCCAAAACCCAAGCTAAGCTGAAAGAATCCAAATCAACTCTAAGCACTTCTACCTTGAGAACCTAGGGGGAACGAAAGAGAGAGAAGAGGAAATAAAAAGGGTCAGACATAAAGTCCCACGAGTCCAATTACTTTTAAATATAAATAAATAAAAGTATCATGGCAGATATATAAAATTGGAAGAATAATATAACGGTAATAATAACAAGTGTGAACTGAGCAAGATAAGATGAAACGGATATATTGTGCTTCTTAAATACATATCTCTGCACCGCGTAGATACTAAAATATCAGAAATAGAATGATCCCTACTAATACCATTCCATTACATTTCCTTGGTTATTAGGTTACTTGGGTTAATAGCACCAAGACTTATACGCGCATTGTGGTGACCCATAACTTCCCCGTGAAGGAAAGAGCGGATACTTTGAGAACAACACACAAAAGAACGCAGACAGAAGAACATTTCATTGTTTATTACAACAATTCCATCAGAATACAAGAATATACAGAGTATAAATAAATATTACACAACAGAAAAATATCAGAGATTACGATGCATTACATAGCAATGGATATATAATACAAAACACAACTGAAAGTAATACACGGATACAGAGCTTTCCGAGTATCGTTCCAGCTATAAATCAGGATCCTGTGAATATAAATCTGCAAAACCAAAACTACTAGCTGCCCGTGTCAAATTAGGGGCACCCAGAGTTTAGGTTAAAACAATAAACTCCAGGTCAGTCATGTGACTGGTGTGAGAACTAAAACAGTTATTAATCATTATTTTGAAGTTAGGTATATCAAGGGACCACGCCGTATAACACGGAACGGGTTTCCTCCCAAGAACACCAGTGCATAAAACAACATCGCAAAGCTAAAAAAGAACAATGAAGCTATTATAAGACCCAGGTCCCATCACATAATGCAACACAAGCCGGAGGATAGGGTTTTACCTTATAATAGCCAAAGAATGCTTGGTACGCTAAATTTCATCTTTTATTACTATAAGTGTATAGTGTCAAAACAATTTCAATCATAAGTATTAATCATACACGACATGGGTACCATATATCATGTCGCCAATACTAGGCTCTACAATCAAAACTGTACATGTCACATATTGTAAGTTGGATTTCCATCTATGAATTGAGGCGAAAGTAGTCCTCTACCAATTTGAGACTGTCTAGCCCGAGCCTCAGGAACAGCCGCAACTGCCCCTTGGATCGTCAGGGCCGGTCCACCGATGTGGATTAAAATGCCTGAACACTGCGTTTCCCCGCCCTTTGGGGCATAAATGAGCCAACAAATGACTCCATCGGCTCCATATAGTCACCGATATATCCGAGGCGCCTCGCAACAGCAATAACCACACAGGTGAGAATAATATAAATGTCAGGGCTGGTAGGTCACTGACACCACCCTAGCTAGAAAGAAACACATGTCCTCCCTGAGGTCCTCTCCCGTTTTTGGTTCACAACCGGGGTGTGAGGCTTGCGAATCAATGCTACACAAAGCTATGCCACACAGGCCGTGCTTTGATCATCAACCACAAGACTTTGCTTTTCAACAAAAGCCTTGATCATTTTCCACTTAGGTATGCCACACAGGCAATTCACTCCGTGCGATTGATATCCATCAATATATAACCCCTGAGCTCGTACGTCTCAAAGAAGGGTGTTAAGCAAGAGAACAAATTCTCCGCCGCCAAACAGATATATATTTAACAGAAATCAATTACATAGAATAAAATCCAATGTCAGACACACAGTCCATTTACAAGTTCGTTCTGGGTCTGAGCGAAACCGGAGGCACCTTGTACCTCGCATATCCATCGATCTCCAAGTACGTCTGGACAATCACCAACTGATTCCCTCCTCTTGGGTGTACAGCCCAATCAAGATCATCAGTAATCACCCAAACGATGTGAAGACCTCCGGTCTTCGACCACCGTCTTCACCTTCGACTTATCGTCGTATCAGTTATTCAAAATGGGATAAACCCGGTCTTTCCGAATAACTCGCGTATATAATAAACAAGTGTTACACAAACACAACATACGCCTCATTCCAATTCATCAATCACTAACCGTAAATTAGTAAGGGAACAATTCCCCAAATATTAACCCCGAAGTCCGAAACCAACATCAGATCAATACCCAGGAAACCATTCATCTTAACTGATCTTCAGTTAGTTGCTAAATTTCACATTCTTAGGGATAGGTTCCCATTAATTTTATCAAAGATAAATTCCTTAAATTTATTCTTTAATCTTCTTTTGAATATCAATTCAAACCAAATTATGGTTTATCCAAACTAGCCGGGATTAACGAACCTTACCGAAGTAATCATTTGTTTTAATTTCCCAATCCTAACCTATTCATCCCATGAAGTAAAACTGGTAATACTTCATATCTAACACCACGGTGTTATCGGTAAATTCAATTACCATTTCACGTTCAAATCTAATTAAAGATTTAACTATCGCCTGGAGCAAAACTGGTGATACTCCATTCTCGATCTTTTCAATCTAATTAAAGATTCATTAAAACTCCACTTAGTTTTAATCTTCAACTGGGTTAAAGAACCGATGTCATTTAAAACATGGTTCACGATAAACCCCAAAATCATATCACATTTCAATCAGTCCCTAACCGTAAATTAATAAGAGGACAGTTCCCTAAAATATTAACCCCGAAGGCCGAAACCGACATCAAATCAATATCCAAGAAACCCTCCAACTTAACTGATCCCCAGTTAGTTCTTAATTTTCTTAACTCCATTTCGGTTTAAGAACAGTATTATTAAAGATACCATTCACGACAACCCAAAATCCCATTTGATATTAAACACAAGGCTCTGAATAGAAAATATATCGGCTTATATTCAATATCAAATTCTGAAACTAACAAATAACGTATTGGAAATAACGATATAAATATATCTTTCAAATTTCCATACAACATCTGTATAATCACGAAATCCAACATCGAACTATTCCGAAGATGATTTCGATTCAAATCCAATCCAATTCAATTATTGGAAATTCTGGTTATTTTCAAAACCATTTCAAATCCAATTTATTTATTTTAAAAATAAATAAATTATTATTCTAGTTCAAAACTAGTTCATTTCGATAAAAAACTACTTTTATCTTTTCAAATATGGAGTTTTTCATCCCAATTCTTCCCAAATCATTTCTTATGATTTTACACAAATTATTAATATTTTTAATAATTTTATCAAGTCCCGTACAGTCGATTTCCATCAACGGCCATCGAACTGCACTTACATCGACCTTTTCCAAATTTTATTTGGACATAGTTCCAAATCCAACGGTTAGATTTCAAATCTCTAATATTCGTTAGAAAGACATTTTCGATACGAACCCAACGGTTCCAGTTTTAGGAGAATTCGACTGTCGGATCTCCCGTAATATTCATTCGAAGTCAATGGTCGAAATTCGCGAACTGCCGCGACACGGCGCGTTCTATTCAGGCCATTAAATATATATATATATATATATTATATTATATATACTTCGTCGATTTCTTTTCAAAACGTGTTTTATAAATCGTTTTAAATTCGTTTTTAAAAAAGATTTCAACTTCATATTCAATTTCGAATCAAAATTGAATACTCCACATCATCGATATACAAATGATAATATTTTCAAAACGTTATATTTTGAAATCACTTCGTTTTCTATAATCATTATAAAAACGAATATAATCGATATAAATATAGTTTGCGTCAAAATGGCGCATATCTAACCAACACGGCTTTATATATTTCAATAATTTCGTTATTCTTTACAACAAATGAATATTTTCTTCAACACATGAATATATATTTTATTCAACACATGAATTTATATTTCTATTCAACACATGAATATATATTTATATTCGACACATGAATTTATGTTTTCCTATTCAACACATGAATATATATTTTTATTCAACACATGAAATTATATTTTCTATTCAACACATGAATATCTATTTTCTATTTCCCCAATTGGAATGAGGCCCAATCAATTACCGTATAACGTTTATTATATGGATTCCCTACAACACATGTATATAACAGCAACGATAAATCATCAACCATCATCCAGAGTGCACCACACAACTACATAAGCATTAAATATAAATAATTAACGCTTACATAGTCTGTTAACCCATCAATTGACAAACAACTAAACAATCGGGATTAGTGTATGTCAAATATCATCTAATACCCGTGTGGGGTTTCAAATCAAGAAAACAGATTTTATTTGTGCAGCTAAGCGATGTGTAAAATTTATCATCCCAATTAATATCAGTCAAATCAATGTATATAAACAAATCGTCTGATTTGTTTATTACTATTTATTTTATATACACGTTAAAAATTATATTTTTAACTATAAAATATTTTATCTCATTCTACATCACACAATCGAATTTCACAACACAGCAATCAAATAAACAAGTCATCCATGGTCTGTGGACGACGGGTGTCAGGTGCTGCTAAGCACCATCTGCATCATAGTAAATATTTTTAACTAGAAAACAAGATTTAAATTGGGAAGTTCTCACCGACTAGCTAAACCAATACACCGCGACTCTTCATATGTAGAATTCTTCGTCGTGCTCGCCTTTTGTCACTTTCATTGCCCGTAGCCACTACATATATAAAAATCACATTTTTGGTTCTTCTACATAATAAAAATCATATTTTTATATCTCCTACATAATAAAGATCGAATTTTTATTATCTATACAATATAAAAATCATATTTTTAATATCTCTATAATATAAAAATCATATTTTTATTCTTTCTATAATATAAAAATCATATTTTTAATTCGCTACATATATAAAAATTATATTTTTAATCTTCTATTATATATTTTTAATCCTCTACTAATATAAAAATTATATTTTTCCAATAAAAATTATAACTTTTTCTAATTAAAAATCTCGTCTCTACTAAGTTAAAAATATCATCTTTGCTAAGTTAAAAATCAAATCTTTATCATAATAAAAATCAAATTTTTACCCCAAAGTTATATTTAAAAATCAAATCTTTTCATTATTAAAAATATAATCTTTTCTATATTAAAAATCTAATCTTTAAACTCCTAAAAATCTAATCATTAACGTCATAAAAATCTAGACTTTTTCGTATTAAAAATCTAAACTTTTTAATATTAAAAATCATTTCTTTTTCATTACTAAAAATTATACTTTCCTAATGCTATAATATATATTAATAAATCAGATTTTATTTACTATTACAAGATTAACTAAATTAAATAAATTAAAGCTTACCATTTTTTTGAAATGGAGCTCACTGTCGAAGGAAGGGGGTGGAGAACGTTGTCGTCGGTTGGAGGGAGGAGTTGCTCGCATGCGGTCGCCGAAGACGGCGGTGGAGGGTGGACGGCGCGCTGGGCTGAAGGGCGATGGGTTTGGGGGTTTAGGGCTAGGGTATTCGCGGTTGTTAGCAGAGGAGGAGGGAAGAGGCGGGGGAGTGGAGGTCGGGCGGCGGTGGGGTGCTCCTGGCGTGGTGGCGCGATGAAAGGTGGGGGGGGGGGCTCGGTGACGCGATTTCTTTTTTTTTTTTTTCTTTGACCTTTTAAAGTGAAACGGGGGGCCTGAGAGAGAATAGGGGGAGAGAGGGAGGTTTTATATTTTTTTATTTAATTATTTAATTTCAAAAAGAAACTTTTTATTTCGACCTCGAAATCGAACCCACCGACTGTCGTCGTAGCTAATTACGCTCATTCCGAACACAATGGGATATGTATCGTAAGCTGATTCGATCGTTTCGATCAGTTTTCGTCAAAATCAAAATATATATCTATATATTGAATTTGAACGCGCATTTCAATTTACCGGGGCCACATACAGACTCTAAAAATTCCCATAAAATATTTCCTAGCTTCGTATTGACGATACGGTCCTAACAAAACTAATTTCGTCAAATTCTGAGATCGTTTGAAAAATGGCCATTTTCCAGTCGATTGAAATTGACAGAAACTGAAAAAACACCTTTTCCTTTGCCACGCTCACATATTGATTCAAAAAATTACGAATTTTGAAACCTAGCAATAACTTGACATCACGGATCCAACAAAAGTGATTTCGTCGAAAACCGAGGTCATTTGCAAAATTTCCATTTTTAAGGGCCGGAATTCCATAGCGACTATTCTTAATTTTCAACTGGACATATCTTTTGATTCCCGCTATGAAATTTAAATTTTTCGGATTCGTTGGAAAGATATTTTCAATTAGATTCTAATATTTTTGGTTTTTCTAAAATCCGGTTTATTTTGAATCCTGTACATTCATTTGAAATTCGAGATCGAATTATCGAACTATCGCGCCATTTTCAATTCCTTTTATAATTTAAAATAAATATTTATATTCTAACGACGACGTATATAAATATATACGTTCTAATTCTATTCAAATAAATTTCTCGTCATTATTATTTAAAATAATTCATTTTAAATATTCAAAATTACTCGAAATTGCCAAAATAAAAATTTTAAATTGGCTCGGATTTCCGGGTTATTACAATCTCCCCCACTTAAAACTTTTCGTCCCCGAAAAGGAACGAAGCCAAAAGTTGTTTAACTAATCAACTCAACTTTCATTATTTTCATTACGGCTTAAGTGCTTCAACTTTTCAGTTTCTAAGAACTTTTTAAAAATTTCAAAAATTTGGCTGACACCCTAAATTTTCAAAAAATTTCGCCATAACCTCCCCTGCACCGGGGACTTCGGGATATTTCAAATAGCCTCCCATGGCCCTCAACAATCCAAAAAGAAAAAGAAACAGCCAAGCGACTAGCCAATCGGCTCATAAAATAATCCAAACCCAATAAATTTGTAAACATGTACCTATTTGTCGGGTAAACAATTTTATTCTTCTGCTCTAGTCTCCTTGCTTTGACCTGTTCAATATAAGTACATGTATACCATGCAAATGCGACAAATTTTGAATACAATTCACTATTTGGTACAATTTGGCTAAAGGTTCAACATTTAATTAATCAAACAATAATCAAACAACACAACCATCAATCAATTAGTTGGTTATCATTTCAAACACATAATTTTGTTATATAGTCAAAAATCACATTTTTGGTGCCAAATCACAACAATATATTCTAACTATATTTTGGTTCTCACACCAGTCTATGGAAATATATAAATATCACACTTTCGGTACTCGAATATAAATACTGATGATGCGGCTGCATCATCAGAATTATCCCCGGGCGACTAGAGTGTGACTCTATATTTTTCCAGTATATTGGAGGCTTCCAATACACGTGGATCAAACGTATATTAAAATCTCTATACACCTGATAGTCCAAATCAATATAAATAAATAATCAAATACGAATAACTGATTTAAATTTTCAAAACAAATTTTGTTTTCACTTTTAAAATATAATCTTCACACTCGTTCTAGGATGTTACTGATCCCATCTCTAACGAGTCATTCTTATTGGATGTTACTAATCCAATCCCTAATGAATTCTTTCGTATGGTTCTAATATGTCTTGTTCTTGAGCTTTGTAAACCAAAGCTCTGATACAAACTGTAGTGACCCGTAACTTCCCCATTAAGGAAAGAGCGGATACTTTGAGAAAAACACACAAAAGAACGCAGACAGAAGAACATTTCATTGTTTATTACAACAATTCCATCAAAATACAAGAATATACAGAGTATTAATAAATATTGCACAACATAAAAATATCAGAGATTATGATACATTACATAGCAGCGGAAAAATAATACAAAACACAACTGAAAGTAATATACGGATACAGAGCTTTCCGAGTATCGTTCCAGCTGTAAATCGGGATCCTGTGAATATAAATCTGCAAAACCAAAACTACTAGCTGCCCATGTCAAAATAGGGGCACCCAGAGTTTAGGTTAAAACAATAAACTCCAGGTCAGTCATGTGACTGTTGTGAGAATTAAAACAGTTATTAATCTTTATTTTCAAGTTAGGTAAATCAAGGGACCACGCCGTATAACACGGAACGGGTTTCCTCCCAAGAACACCAGTACATAAAACAACAGCGCAATGCTAAATAAAGAACAATGAAGCTATTATAAGACCCAGGTCCCATCGCACAATGCAACACAAGCCGGAGGATAGGGTTTTACCTTATAATAGCCAAAGAATGCTTGGTAAGCTAACTTTCATCTTTTATTACTATAAGTGTATAGTGTCAAAACAATTTCAATCATAAGTATTAATCATAGACGGCATGGGTACCATATATCATGTCGCCAATACTAGGCTCTACAAACAAAACCTCAAATGTCACGTATTGGAAGTTGAATTTCCATCTGTGAACCGAGGCAAAAGATAGTCCTCTACCGATTCAAGACTGTCTAGCCCGAGCCTCAAGAACAGCCGCAACTGTCCCTTGGATCGTCAGGGCCGGTCCACCGATGTGGATTAAAATGCCTGAACACTGCGTTTCCCCGCCCTTTGGGGCGTAAATGAGACAACAAATGACTCCATCGGCTCCACATAGTCACCGATATATCCGAGGCGCCACGCAACAGCAACAATCACATAGGTGAAAATAATATAAATGTCAGGGCTGGTAGGTCACTGACACCACCCTAGCTAGAAAGAAACGCACGTCCTCCCTGAGATCCTCTCCCGTTTTTGGTTCACAACCGGGGTGTGAGGCTCGCGAATCAACGCTACACAAAGCTATGCCACACAGGCCGTGCTTTGATCATCAACCACAAGACTTTGCTTTTAACCAAAAGCCTTGATCATTTGCCACTTAGGCATGCCACATAGGTAATTCACTACATGCGATTGATATCCATCAATATATAACCCCTGAGCTCGTACGTCTCAGAGAAGGGCGTTAAGCAAGAGAATAAATTCTCCGCCGCCAAACAGATATATATTTAATAGAAATCAATTACATAGAATAAAATCCAATGTCAGACACACAGTCCATTTACAAGTTCGTTCTGGGTCTGAACGAAACCGGAGGCACCTTGTACCTCGCATATCCATCGATCTCCAAGTACGTCTGGACGATCACCAACTGATTCCCTCCTCTTGGGTGTATAGCCCAATCAAGATCATCAGTAATCACCTAAACGATGTGAAGACCTCCGGTCTTCGACCAACGTCTTCACCTTCGACTTATCGTCGTATCAGTTATTCAAAATGGGATAAACCCGGTCTTTCCTAATAACTCGCGTATATAATAAACAAGTGTTACACAAACATAACATACGCCTCATTCCAATTCATCAGTCACTAATCGTAAATTAGTAAGGGAACAATTCCCCAAATATTAACCCCGAAGGCCGAAACCAACATCAGATCAATACCCAGGAAACCATTCATCTTAACTGATCTTCAGTTAGTTGCTAAATTTCACATTCTTAGGGATAGGTTCCCATTAATTTTATCAAAGATAAATTCCTTAAATTTATTCTTTAATCTTCTTTTGAATATCAATTCAAACCATATTATGGTTTATCCAAACTAGCCAGGAATTAACGAACCTTACCGAAGTAATCATTTGTTTTAATTTCCCAATCCCAACCTATTCATCCCATGAAGTAAAACTGGTAATACTTCATATCTAACACCACGGTGTTATCGGTAAATTCAATTACCATTTCACGTTCAAATCTAATTAAAGATTTAACTATCGCCTGGAGCAAAACTGGTGATACTCCATTCTCGATCTTTTCAATCTAATTAAAGATTCATTAAAACTCCATTTAGTTTTAATCTTTAACTGGGTTAAAGAATCGATGTCATTTAAAACACTGTTCACGATAAACCCCAAAATCACATCACATTTCAATCAGTCCCTAACCGTAAATTAGTAAGAGGACAGTTCCCTAAAATATTAACCCCGAAGGCCGAAACCGACATCAGATCAATATCCAAGAAACCCTCCAACTTAACTGATCCCCAGTTAGTTCTTAATTTTCTTAACTCCATTTGGGTTTAAGAACAGTATTATTAAAGATACCGTTCACGACAACCCAAAATCCCATTTGATATTAAACACAAGGCTCTGAATAGAAAATATATCGGCTTATATTCAATTCCAAATTCTGAAACCAACAAATATCGTATTGGAAATAATGATATAAATATATCTTCCAAATTTCCATAACAACATCTGTATAATCAAGAAATCCAACATCGAACTATTCCGAAGATGATTTCGATTCAAATCCATTCCAATTCAATTATTGGAAATTCTGGTTATTTTCAAAACCATTTCAAATCCAATTTATTTATTTTAAAAATAAATAAATTATTATTCTAGTTCAAAACAAGTTCATTTCGATAAAAATCTACTTTTATCTTTTCAAATATGGAGTTTCTCATCCCAATTCTTCCCAAATCATTTCTTATGATTTTACACAAATTATTACTATTTTTAAAAATTTTATCAAGGCTCGTACAGTCGATTTCCATCAACGGCCATCGAACTGCACTTACAACGACCTTTTCCAAATTTGATTTGGACATAATTCCAAATCCAATGGTTAGATTTCTAATCTCTAATATTCATTAGAAAGATCTTTTCGATACGAACCCAACGGTTCCAGTTTAAGGAGAATCCGACGGTCGGATCTCCCGTAATATCCATTCGAAGTCAATGGTCGAAATTCGCGAACTGCCGCGCCGCGGCGCGTTCTATTCAGGCCATTTAATATATATATTATATATACTTCATCGATTTCTTTTCAAAACATGTTTTATAAATCGTTTTAAATTCGTTTTTAAAAACGATTTCAACTTCATATTCAATTTCGAATCAAAATTGAATACTCCACATCATCGATATACAAACGTTATATTTTGAAATCACTTCGTTTTCTATAATCATTATAAAAACAAATATAATCGATATAAATATGGTTCGCGTCAAAATGGCGCATATCTAACCAACACGGCTTTATATATTTCAATAATTTTGTTATTCTTTTCAACAAATGAAAATTTTCTTCAACACATGAAGATATATTTTATTCAACACATGAATTTATATTTCTATTCAACACATGAATATATATTTCTATTCAACACATGAATTTATATTTTCCTATTCAACACATGAATATATATATTTTTATTCAACACATGAATTTATAGTTTCTATTCAACACAGGAATATATATTTTCTATTTTCCCAATTGGAATGAGGCCCAATCAATTACCATATAACGTTTATTATATGGATTCCCTACAACACATGTATATAACAGCAACAATAAATCATCAACCATCATCCATAGTGCACCACACAACTGCATAAGCATTAAATATAAATAATTAACGCTTACACAGTCTGTCAACCCATCGTTTGACATGCAACTAAACAATCGGGATTAGTGTACGTCAAATATCATCCCAATACCCGTGTGGGGTTTCAAATCAAAAAACACAGATTTTATTTGTGCAGCTGGGCGATGTGTAAAATTTATCGTCCCAATCAATATCAGTCAAATCAGTGTATATAAACAAATCGTCCGATTTGTTTATTACTATATATTTTATATACACATTAAAAATTATATTTTTAACTATAAAATATTTTATCTCATTCTACATCATACAATCCAATTTCACAACATAACAATCAAAAAAATAAGTCATCCATGGTCTAAGGACGACGGGTGTCGGGTGCTGCTAAGCACCGTCTGCATCCTAGTATATATTTTTAATTAGAAAACAAGATTTAAAGTGAGAAGTTCTCACCGACCAGCTAAACCAATACACCGCGACTCTTCATATGTAGAATTCTTCGTCATGCTCGCCTTATGTCACTTTCATTGTCCGTAGCGACTACATATATAAAAATCACGTTTTTGGTTCTTCTACATAATAAAAATCATATTTTTATATCTCCTACATAATAAAGATCGAATTTTTATTATCTATACAATATAAAAATCATATTTTTATTATCTCTATAATATAAATATCAAATTTTTATTCTTTCTATAATATAAAAATCATATTTTTAATTCGCTACATATATAAAAATTATATTTTTAATCCTCTACTAATATATTTTTAATCCTCTACTAATATAAAAATTATATTTTTCCAATAAAAAATATACCTTTTTCTAATTAAAAATTTCGTCTCTACTAAGTTAAAAATATCATCTTTGCTAAGTTAAAAATCAAATCTTTATCATAATAAAAATCAATTTTTTACCCCAAAGTTATATTTAAAAATCAAATCTTTTCATTATTAAAAATATAATCTTTTCTATATTAAAAATCTAATCTTTAACCTCACAAAAATCTAGACTTTTTCGTATTAAAAACCTAAACTTTTTAACATTAAAAATCATTTCTTTTTCATTACTAAAAATTATACTTTCCTAATGCTATAATATATATTAATAAATCAGATTTTATTTACTATTACAAGATTAACTAAATTAAATAAATTAAAGCTTACCATTTTGTTGAAATGGAGCTCACTGTCGAAGGAAGGGGGTGGAGAACGCTGCCGTCGATTGGAGGGGGAGGTGCTCGCTGGCGGTCGCCGGAGCAAGGCGGTGGAAGGTGGGCGGCGCGCTGGGCTGAACGGCGATGGGTTTTGTGAAGGGTTTGGGGGTTTAGGGCTAGGGGATTCGTGGTTTTTAGCCGAGGAGGAGGGAAGAGGCGGGGGAGTGGAGGTTGGGTGGCGGTGGGGTGCTCCTGGCGTGGCGGCGCGATGAAAAAAGGGGCGCGGCGACGCGATTTTTTTTCTTTGACCTTTTAAAGTGAAACGGGGGGCTTGAGAGAGAATAGGGAGAGAGAGGGAGGTTTTATATTTTTTTTATTTATTTAATTTCAAAAAGCAACTTTTTATTTCGACCTCGAAATCGAACCCACCGACTGTCATTCATAGCTTATTACCCCCATTCCGAACACAATGGGATATGTATCGTAAGCTGATTCGATCGTTTCGACCAGTTTTCATCAAAATCAAAATATATATCTATATATTGAATTTGAACCCGCATTTCAATTTACCGGGGCCACATACGGACTCTAAAAATTCCCGTAAAATATTTCCTAGCTTCGTATTGACGATACGGTCCTAACAAAACTAATTTCATCAAATTCTGAGACCGTTTGAAAAATGGCCATTTTCCAGTCGAATGAAATTGACTGAAACTGACAAAACATCTTTTCCTTTTCCACGCTCACATATTGATTCAAAAAATTACGAATTTTGAAACCTAGCAATAACTTGACATCACAGATCCAACAAAAGTGGTTTCGTCGAAAACCGAGGTCGTTTGCAAAATTTCCATTTTTAAGGGCCGGAATTTCATAGCGACTATTCTGAATTTTCAACTGGACATATCATTTGATTCCCGCTATGAAATTTCAATTTTTCGGATTCGTTTGAAAGATATTTTTCTAATATTTTTGGTTTTGGTAAAATCCGGTTTATTTTGAATCCTGTACATACATTTGAAATTTGAAATCGAATTATCGAACTACCACGCCATTTTAAATTCCTTTTATAATTTAAAATAAATATTTATATTCTAACGATGACGTATATAAATATATACGTTCTAATTCTATTCAAATAAATTTCTCGTCGTTATTTTATAATAATTCATTTTAAATATTCAAAATTCCTCGAAATTGCCAAAATAAAAAATTTAAATTGGCTCGGATTTCCGGGTTATTACATGCATCGTACCCAATTACTTTCCCATGGATTCACATTATACAATATGTGTAGCTATCTCTCAATATTGAAATACACCCCGTGGTACCCCACTCACATGGTCTCCACCATAATGAATGTAGTCCCTCATCCTACGCCGGAGTGAAGTACGGATCTCTATATAAAATGTTACGTTCCGCATATATCTGCCATTGCTATGCTACATAAGCATATGGACTGGTACCATCGATGAATCATATTCCTTATGGGAATATTGCCCTCTAGTCTATGATACACCACCTAGAGCAGAAATGCATGTATATATACTGTCTCACGTATGTACTGTAATTGTAGCTCGATGCCTCAATGACATGTCCTCTAATGTGCACCGATTTCCGCAACAGGACTAAACAAGAAACACAGAACTCGGTCGTGAGCTTATCTATACCTGTACAGGCCTGTCTTTATGAACCTCTATGTACAGATAATCCTAGGGTCCGTTTTTCATTGTGGCTACGGCCCTACCTCGGCCCCTCCCTCGATTAGTAAAGACTACAAGAGCTAAGCGGCCACCCTTAATAACAACCAATCTAAACATCCATGTGGAGTCTCCCCTCAACCCTGTACCTCGATAGTGAAAGGTGAAATGATATCTTAGGGTTAGCTCTAGTCTTTCCGCATCCCTCTGGCTGCCGGTGATGAGTATCCGACTATCTACTATCCATGTTTGTAACAACCCGGAATTTTGGAACCAATTTAAAAATTTTATTTTAGAAATTTTAGTGGATTTTAAATATTTAAAATGATTTATTTTAAAATAATAACAACTAAAAATTTATTTAAATTAAAGTTAGAATGAATTTTTTTTATTTAATTATAAAAGGAGTTAGAAATGGCATGGTAGTTTGAAAATTTGAATTTGACTGACCATACATGATGCAAAATAAATCGGATTTTAGTAAAACCAAAAATATTAGAATCTGTTTAAGAATATCTTTCCGATGAATCTGAAAAAAATTGAAATTTCATAGTGGAATCAAAAGTTATGCCCAGTTTAAAATTTAGAATAATCGCTATAAAATTTATATATATTTTAATATTAAAAATAACCATTTTGCAAGCAACCTCCGTTTTCGACGAAAACACTTTTGTTGGATCCGAAATGTCAAATTATTGCAAGATTCCAATTTCCATAATTTTTGGAATTAATATGTGAGCGTAGTAAATTAAAACGTATTTGGTCAATTTCAGTCAATTTGGATCGACCGGAAAATGACCATTTTTCAAACATTCTCCAAATTTGACAAAATTAATTTTGTTAAGACCGTATTTTCATAACATAGCTAGATATAATTTTTTGGGAAATTTTAGAGTCAGTCTGTGGCCCCGGTAAATTAAAATGTACGACCAAATTAAGTAATTAAATGTTTTATATTTTAAATCAAAGAAAAGTGGGCTGAGACGATCAAACGAGCTGATAGGACCTAGTCCATTGTGTCTGGAACGAGGGCATTTGGGTAGAAACAACTTTCGTTAGGCTTAAATTGGAGCTGGTAGGAATTAACAGGCCTTTCTGAAAAACTAGACAATTAAATATTAAAATATTATAAATATGGATAACTAAAACCCTAGAAGCTAACACAGTAGCCGCCACCTATCTATTTCAATGGCCTGAACGATCCTAAATTCCTAACCTAATCATTTCTAGTATACTAACTAATTCGTGAAATTCCTAAAGAAAAATCTATAGAGCGCCTGTAATCTTTCTAAGGGTACGGCTAAGATCGAATTTAAAGTGTTGTAGTACATGAATTTGTGGCTCAAAGGCCAGGCGTTTGTAGGACGTTTCCAACCAAATGGGGCCTACGAGATGGCGAGCATGGCCAGCGCAAGGAGGCACTGACATGGCGGTGGTCGTGGCGAAGTCTGATCGAACCCCGGGGTCCTCGATTCTCGTGTGCAGGGGGGATGGTGAAGACGATGATGGGTTTTCACGGTGATGAAGTAATTTGGGAAGAAGGCAATAACAGGAGGTCGCGATTATTAATGTAATTAGGGATGTGATTATTAATTAAATATATTATTAAATTGTTTAAAAGTTAAACCATTGAAATTTAAGCAATTCTTATCAGAATTAAACGATTTTCGAAGCGTTGGAATCGCATGATCAAGATCTACAATATGGAGCATACCAGATCTAAAACAGAGCTTGTTGAAAATTCAGACAAAAAGCAAAGTGAGATCTCTATTTTAAAATAAAATTAATTATTTATTGCAATGTGAAATTTATATTTATTCTATATAAAATTCATGTTGGTGTTGTATATATTTATTGCAATATTGATTGTTTTGTGATTGCGATGAACCATTGAATTGAAATGTGTGTATTCATGTCTGTCAAAATTTTGTGTATACAATAAAAACTATATTTTTATTGTATATATAAAATATATAATATTCATGTTTGTCAAAATTTGTGTATACAATAAAAACCATCTTTCTATTGTATATACAAAAATAAAATGTTAGGTTAGTCAAAATTAGTACATACCATAGAAACCCTATTTTTATTATATATAAAAAAATAAAGATGTTCATGTTTGATGAGATAAAAAGAATGGCATATAAAATTAGGTTTTGTCAAAATTAGATTAGCAATAAAAAATCTCATTTTTGTAAAAATATACATTTTTGTTTATTAAGAAAAAAATAAATATATGAATTGAAATAAAAAGATACATTTTGACAAAACATATGAATTGAAATAAAAAGATACATTTTGTCAAAACATATGAGTTGAAACAAAAACATTCATTTTTGTCTAATAAGCTTTGTTGAAACAAAATCATCCATTTTTGTCTAATAGCTTTGTTGAAGCAAAGATTTACATTTTGCCAAAATATGATGGTTGAAAACAAAACACACATTTTGTAAAAATATAATTGGTGAACAAAAATATACATTTTTGTCAAAGGAGATTAGTTGAATCAATTTTTTTTTTGTCAAATTGGTTAAATTGAAACAA
This sequence comes from Allium sativum, assembly GCA_030737875.1. Taxonomy (NCBI): domain Eukaryota; kingdom Viridiplantae; phylum Streptophyta; class Magnoliopsida; order Asparagales; family Amaryllidaceae; genus Allium; species Allium sativum. The sequence continues at coordinate 738,243,724 of CM060909.1, read as the reverse complement.
AATATACATTTTTGTCAACATAGTTTAATTGAAACAAATATACATTTTTGACAACATAGTTTAATTGAAAACAAATTATATATTTTTGTAAACATAGTTTAGTTGAAACAAAAATGTACATTTTGTCAAAATATGATAGTTGAAAAAAAAAACATTTTGGTTAAATAGATTTGAGTTATAACAAAAATTACATTTTTGTTAAATAGATTTGAGTTAAAACAAAAATAACATCTTTGTTAAATAAATTTGTGTTACAACAAAAATATCGCTTTTGTTCATTTAGTTTAAAGTTAAAATTGTTAACAATATGAATTATCACTTTATCCATTTTATTAAATTAGAATTGTTAACAATATGAATTATCACTTTACCCATTTTGTTAAATTAGAGTAGTTAACAATAGGATTTATCACTTTTATTCATTTTATTAAAATTAGAACTGTTAACAAAATGAAATATCTCTTTTATTTATTTTGTTAAATTACAATTGTTCACAATATGAAAATATCATTTTAATCATTTTGCTGAAATAGAATTGTCAACAAAATGAATGGATCACTTTTTATCATTTTATTGAAATAGAATTTTCAATCAAGATGAAAAGAACATTTTTAATCATTTTATTGAAATAGATTCGTCAACAAAAATGAGAGAATCATTTTTTATTGTTAAAACATACATTAGAATTTATATGCAAATACAAGAATCATTTTTATTTGTAAAACATACATTAGAATTTATATGCAAATATAAGAATCATTTTTATTTGCAAAACATACATTAGAATTTATATGCATAAGAATCATTTTATTTGTCAAAACGTACATTAGAATTTGTATGCAAATTAAATTGACATTTTATTGTTAAATTATACAATAGAATTTGTATGCAAATCAAAGTGACATTTTTATTGTCAAATTACACATTAGGTACATGTAGGGAAATTTTGCGAATAAAATACATTTTCATTTGGAATTAGGAATATAATAACATGTTTGTTATCTATCATCAACATTTTAGCAGAATTAGAATTGGTTAAATTCATTAACCAATGATTTATTTAGATGAACTGTTGTTGGCTGAAAACCCCACACGGGTATTGGGATGATATTTGACATACACTAGTCTCAATATTTAGTTGTATATTAATCGATGGATTGACTGGCTGCGATGAGCGTTATTTATTCATTTTAATGCCCACACAGTTATAAATTCCACTGTGGATGTGAGTGGATTGTTTAATGATCATTTATCATTGTCGCCATGTACATGCGATGTATGAAATCCATATAACCGAAATTATATGGTAACTGATTGAGTCGCATTCCGATTCAGAATATCTTTTAAATAAAGAATATTTTAAAATAAAGAACATTGTAAAATAAAGAATATTTTAAAAAAAAGAACATTGTAATATAAAGAATATTTTTACATAAAGAATATTTTTATATAAAGAATATTTTTAAATAACGAATATTTTAAAATAATATACAACAAAGAATAAAATGATGATTTCTATATCTGTTTTAGGATGGATACAAAAGATAAAAATATATTTTTATCAAAATGAACTAGTTATTTACTAGAATAAAACTTTTAATTTAAGATTTAATGAAGTCTTCCAATTAATTAATATTTAATTAGAATTAAATAAAAGAACTAAATTTTGGGTTGTCGTGGATGGTGTCTTAAATAACACTGTTCTTAAACCCCGTATGAAAAGAATAAATCTTTTAATTAAGATTATTAGAGTTTCCAATTATATTTAGTGAAGTGAATAAAATGATATGTGAATTGGGTTTATTGTGAACTGTGTTTTAAACGACATTTGTTCTTTAGTCCAATTAACAGTAAAAATATGATTTAAAATTTATAAATCTTTTTATTAAGATTTAAAAAGAAATTTTGCAAAGGCAAGTTTTCCAATTTAATATATTAAATTGGAATTGAGTGGAAATTCAATTTGATAATAATCGAGATAGGCTTCTGTAAACGAAGACTGATACTGTATATGGAATTTAAAAGGCTTTGTCGTTATTCCATTTATATTATTAGTCGGATACGGAAATTCATACCGATTATATATTGATTTGATTTTTGTGGAAATTCCATATTTAATGGAAGAAGATTTTGTGTTTATCGCGAACTGTGTTTTAAATGACATTGGTTCTTTAGCCCAGTTAAAGACAAGATTAATTTCTTAAAAGTTGAATATCCATAAAGTAGTGATTTTTCATATGAAAATCAAATTGCAGTTTTAATGGATCATTAAAAAGATGATTAAAGAATAAACTTAAAGAAATTTGTCTTTGATAAAATTGATGGGAATCTTCCCCTTTTAATATGAATATTTTATTAAAAGAGTATTCTGAATTGGAATGAGGCATATGATGTGCATTTATAGCACCTGATTTTTTATTATAAAATATGCGAGTTATTCGGAAAGACCGGGTTTAACCCATTCTGAATAATTACTACGGCGATTAAAAGTCAAGACATTTGTAATAACCCGGAAATCCGAGCCAATTTAAAATTTTTATTTTGGCAATTTTAGTGAATTTTGATTATTTAAAATGAATTATTTTAAATAATATCGACGAAAAATTATTTTGAATAGAATTCGAACGTATATATTATATAGATTGACGTTAGAATATAAATATTTATTTATAATTATAAAAGGAATTGAAAATGGCGCAGTAGTTCGATAATTCGATTTCAAACTTCAAATGAATGTACCGGGTGCAAAACAAACCGGATTTTAGTGAAACAAAAAATATTAGAATCTATTTGTGAATATCTTTCCAACAAATCTGAAAGATTGGAATTTCATAGCAGGAATCAAAAGATACGTCCAGTTGAAAATTCAGAATAGTCGCTATGGAATTTCGGCCCTTAAAAATAGCCATTTTGCAAACGACCTCGGTTTTCGACGAAACCACTTTTGATGGATCCGTGATGTCAAGTTATTGCTAGATTCCAAATTTCATAATTTTTCGAATCAATATGTGAGCGTGGCAAAGGAAAACGCGTTTGACGAGTTTCAGTTGATTTTAATCGATTGGAAAATGACCATTTTTCAAACGGTCTCAGAATTTGACGAAGTTAGTTTTGTTAAGACCGTATCATCAATACGAAGCTAGAAAATATTTTTCTGAAATTTTTCGTGTCCGTATGTGGTCCCAGTAAATTGAAATACGCGTTCGAATTAAATATATAGAGTTATATTTTGATTTTGACGAAAACTGATTGAAATGATCGAATCAGCTTACGATACATATCCCATTATGTTCGGAATGGGGGTAATTAGCTGAGGATGACAGGCGGTGGGCCTCATTTAGAGGTCGAATGAAAAAGTCAACTTTTTGAAATTAATAAAATAAAATAAAACCCTCTCTCCTCAAACATACCCCCCGTTCTAAATCAGTTCAGAAAAATCAAAAAAAAAAAAAAAGAAATGTAGAAGGGGGAGGAGCCACCGCTCCTCCCAGCAGTGCCGCCGTGCGCCACCGCGCGCCGCCACCAAGGCGAAGCTCCCCTCTCGCGTCCCCTCCATCCCCTCCTCTCTCCTCTTCTACACGTCGTGACCCCCAAACCCAAACCTAGGACCCCCGCAACCACCCTGAGCGTAGCCCCCCTCCCTTGCTTCGACCGCGACTTCCCCTCCTCCTCCAACCCGCGCAGCACCCCATTGCCCCTCTCCGGCCATTTTTGTCAAAGGTGAAAGGTGATTTTTTATATATGAATTTACATTGCTTTTTTTCATTTTTTAACACCATAAAAATATGATTTTTAAGCGGATTAGATTAGGATTTTTATGGTTTGTAAATGAAGAGAAGTTTGATCTTTATTCGTAAGAAAATTTTTGATTTTTCAAACAAGAAAAGCTTTCATTTTTAGTAAAACAAAGACGATATTTTTATAAAAAGAAAGAAGTGATTTTTAATGTGTAAAGGATTGATTTTTAACTTGTGAAGAAGCGATTTTTAAATTGTAAATGAAGTGATTTTTAATTTAGAAAAGAAGTGAATTTCGAATAGAATGATGAGGTTTTATGGTGTGTAAAGATCGAATTTTTAATTTTATAAAGAGAATTCAAATCTTTATATTTGAAAAGGCGAAATCTTTATATTTGAAAAGGCGAAATCTTTATATTTGAAAAGGCGAAATTTTTATATATTGAATAGCGAGATAAAAATCTGAATTTTGTCATATATATGTTGAAATAAAAATGTGGATTTTATAGTGATGAAATAAAAATTCGATCTTTATATATGAAGTGAAATAAAAATATGATTTTTATTTATTAGAATGAAGTGATAGAAATATAATTTTTATATATGTAGTGGCTGCGGATAAGGAAAGTGACAAAAGGCGGGAACGACAAGATTTCTACATCAGAAAGTCATAGCGTTTGGTTTAGCAATTCGGTGAGAACTTCTCACCTTTTAATTTTGTTTTCTAGTTAAAATATATACTAGGATGCAGACGGTGTTTAGTAGCACCCGACACCCGTCGTCCACAGACCATGGACAGCTTGTATGCTTGTTAGTTTGATTTTGATGTGTAGTTGATTGTGTGATGTGATGTGAAATAAAATAAAATATTTATATAGTTAAAAATATTTTATTGTTGAAAATAGAATTTTTAACGTGTATTTAAAATAAATATTTATAAACAAACCAGAGATTTGTTTATATACACTGATTTGATTAATATTGATTGGGACGATAAATTGTACACATCACCCAACTGCACAAATAAAATCTGTGTTTGAATGTTTGAAACCCCACACGGGTATTGGGATGAGATTTGACGTACACTAATCCCGATTGTTTAGTTGTATGTCAATCGATGGATTGATAGACTGTGTAAGCGTTAATTATTTATATTTAATGCTTATGCAGTTGTGTGGTGCACTATGGATGATGGTTGATTATTTATCGTTGTTATAATTTACATGTGTTGTAGAAAATCCATATAATTAACATTATATGGTAATTGATTGGGCCTCATTCCAGTTTTGAAATAGAATATTTGAATAGAAATATTTGAAAATAGAAATATTTGAAAAAGAAATATTCGAAATAGAATATTTGAAAATAGAAATATATGAAGCCATGCTGATTTATTGACGCCATTTTGACGTGAACGATATTTATATCGATTTTATTCAAATTGAAGTGAATATTAAAGTGAATTGAAATTCGAATTAAATTGAAATAGAATTGAAATCGTTTTGAAATGAATTCGAATTAAATTGAAATAGAATTGAAATCATTTTGAAACGAATTCGAATTAAACTGAAATAGAATTGAAATCGTTTTGAAATGAATTCGAATTGAAAGTGAATAGAATTGAATTCGAATTGAAATTGAATAGAAATGAATTCGAATTGAAATTGAATTAATTTGAAATTCAAATTGAATTGAAATTGAATTAAAAATCGTTTTGAATTGAAATCGACGAAGTATATATTATATATATAATATAATGGCATGAATAGAACGCACCGCGCCGCGGCAGTTCGCGAATTTCGACCACTGACTTCGAATGGATATTGCGGGAGATCCGACCGTCGGATTCTCCTGAAACTAGAACCATTGGGTTCGTATCGAAAAGAGCTTTCTAACGAATATTAGAGATTTGAAATATAATGAGTGGATTTGGAATTATGTCCAAATCAAATTTGGAAAAGGTCGCTGTAAGTGCAGTTAGATGGCCGTTGATGGAAATCGACTGTACAGGCCTTGATAAAATTATTAAAAATAGTAATAATTTGTGCAAAATCATAAGAAATGATTTATGAAGAATCGGGATGAAAAATTCCATATTTGAAAAGATAAAAAATAGATTTTTATCGAAATGAACTAGTTTTGAATTAGAATAATAATTTATTTATTTTTAAATAAATTAATTGAATTTGAAATGGTTTTGAAATTAACCGGAATTTCCAATAATTGCATTGGAATGGATTTGAATCGAAATTGTCTTCGGAATATTTCGATGTGGGATTTCGTGATTATACAGATATTGTTATGGAGATTTGAAAGATATATATATATATATATCGTTATTTCCAATACGTTATTTGTTGGTCGTAGAATTTGATATCGAATATAAGCCGATATATTTTCTATTCAGAGCCTTGTATTTAATATCAAATGTGATTTGGGTTTGTCGTGAATGGTGTCTTCATTAACACTGTTCTTAAGCCCAGTTGGGAAAAAGATTAAATCTTTTTATTTAGATTTAATGAAGTGTACCAATTAAATAATATTTAATTGAAATTGAATTGGTATTGATTTTTGGGTTTATCGTGAACAGTGTTTTAAATAACATGTAATAACCCGGAAAATCTGGGCCAGTTTAAAATTTTTATTTTGGCTATTTTAGCGAATTTAGAATATTTAAAATTGATAATTTAAAATAATATCATCGAGAAATTTATTTTGAATAGAATTCGAACGTATATATTATACGCGTCGTCGTTAGAATATAAATATTTATATATAATTATAAAAGGAATTGAAAATGGCGCGGTAGTTCGATAATTCGATTTCAAACTTCAATTGAATGTACCGGGTGCAAAACAATCCGGATTTTAGTGAAACCAAAAATAATGGAATCTAATAGTGAATATCTTTCCAACGAATCCGAATAATCAAAAGTTCGTAGCGGGAATCAAAAGATATGTCCAGTTGAAAATTCTGAATAGTCGCTATGGAATTCAGGCCCTTAAAAATGGACATTTTGCAAACAACCTCGGATTTCGATGAAACCAGTTTTGTTGGGTCCGGGATGTAAAGTTATTGCTATGTTTCAAATTTCATAATTTTTCGAATCAATATGTGAGCGTGGCAGAGGAAAACGCGTTTGACTAGTTTCAGTTGATTTTAATCGACTGGAAAATGGCCATTTTTCCAACGGTCTCAGAATTCGACGAAACTAGTTTTGTTAGGACCGTATCGTCAATACGAAGCTAGAAAATATTTTTCTGGAATTTTTTTAGTTGGTATGTGACCCCGGTAATTTGAAATGTACGTTTAAAATTCAATATAGTAATTTAAATGTAAATTTAACGGAAACTGATTGTAACAGCCGAATTGGCCCACGATACATATCCCATTGTGTTCAAAATGGGGGTATTTGGCTAGAGGCAACAGTCTTTGGGTTCGATTTAGAGTTCATGAGGATAAACAAGGGTTCTACGAATAAATAAATAAAAAAATATAAATACTCCATTGGTCAGAAAAGTGGGTCAAAGCCCTCATAATTAATTTTCTCAGTCAACCCTCCCTTTTCCGCCTCTTTCCTCGATGAACGACGATAGTCGTTCGAACCTTCCCTCTCCTTTAACTTTGAATCACTAATCCATTTCAACAACTAATTAAAGGAAATCCAAAGAGGCTCGAGAGATCGTTAAATCCATCCAAACCTCATCATCTCTGGCGAAGTTATGAACTCGAATTTCTGTACAGAAGTCGCCATGTTCGAGCTCAAATTCCGAGAAGACCAGGCCGCCGAGTTGCATGGGACAAGAAGGAGGAGGGGCGCTGCTCGTAGCCGGACGTTGTGGAAGACCCAGATCGTCGTTGAAGTCACTGTAGGAGGCGCAAAGTTTAACCCTAGGTCGGGAGCTCTGTTCGACGGTGCTGGAGTAATTAACAGTGAAAGGTTTATTTCTTTATTTAATTTTACTGATTCTTTTATTTAACATATACAGAGTTTTTAAATAAAAGAAAATTAACATTGTTTTTAAATATGTTTTTGAAAATAAAATAGCATATGTTTTTGAAAATAAAATAGCATATGTTTTTGAAAATAAAATAGCATATGTTTTTGAAAATAAAATAGCGTATGTTTTTTTTAACAAAATTTGCTTTGCTTTCAAAAGAAAATTTACTTTGTTTGAAAAATATAGAAAATTTGCTTTGTTTTAAAATAGAAATAACAATATAAAAATATGATTTATATATATATAGTTTTGAATTAGAAACATGATTTTTGAAATATATAGCGTTGATAAAAGTATGATTTTTATACAATAGAGAAATTAAAAATGTGATTTTTATATATTGAATAACGAAGTCAAAATTCGATTTTTATATATTGAATAACGAAGTCAAAATTCGATTTTTATATATTGAATAACGAAGTCAAAATTCGATTTTTATATATTGGATAGCGAAGTAAAAATTCGATTTTTACATAGGTAGTGAAAGCGGGCAACGAAGATGCGATGACGTTGAAGATTTCTCTAAATGAAGAGTCTAGATGATTGGATAGCTATCGGTGAGAACTTCTCACTCAAAATTCTTTTTCTAGTTATATATATATACTAGGATGTAGACGGTGTTTAGTAGCACCCGACACCCGTCATCCACAGACCATGGATGGCTTGTTTGTTAAATTGTTTGGTTGAGTAGTTAGTTAGAATATTTGATTGAATGGAAATTGTTTGGTGAAATGAAATTGATTTGATTGATGTGTGAATGGCGTGGGCCTTCACTAGACCGGGGATAAGGCTAGGCCTCGTCCCGTTGCTAGTATCGTGCCGTTATGCCGCCGAAATTTTCTAAAATAAGTTAGAAAAATAGGAATATCATTTTATTTAAAGAATGAACTGAATAGAAATTCATATGTTAAAATAAAATGTTTTATCGTTAAAAATATAATTTTTAACGTGAATATGAATATAGTGAATGTGAATAAATAAATATTCATTTACAAACCGGACGGTTTGTTTATGTACACCTATTTGAATGACATTGATTGGGTCGATAAATTTTACACATCGCCCAACTGCACAATTAAAATCTGTGTTTGTTGATTTGAAACCTCACACGGGTGTTGGGATGAAATTTGAAGTTCACTCATCCTGATAGACTAAATATGTCGATCGATTGATTGACAGGCTGTTATAAGCGTTAGATATCTATATTTGATGCTTATACAGTGTAGTGCACTTTGGTTGATGGTTGATTATTTTTCAATGCTATTATATATATGTGTTGTATGAAAATCCATATAATTAACATTATATGGTAATTGATTGGGCCTCATTCCAATTTGAAAGATAAAGAATATTATAAAATAAAAGTTCATGTGTTGACAGTACTCATCCATTGAGATTGGTCATGTGTTGAACGAAATATTTTAGTAATAAAATTTACATCTTTATCGATATAAAAGAAAAGTTCATGTGTTGACAATACTCATCCATTGAGATTGGTCATGTGTTGAACGAAATAATTTAACAAATATAGTCACACGTGGACAGTACTCATTCGTTGAGATTAGTCGTGTGTTGACAAAAATAAATATTCATTTGTTGAATAGAAAAAAGGAATATATGAAGCCGTGTTTATTAGATTGACGCCATTTTGACGTAAACGATATTTATATCGATTTTAACGATTTCGAAATGATTTGAATTGAAAACGATTTCGAAATGAAATGAATTGAAAACGATTTCGAAATGAATTGAATTGAAAACGATTTCGAAATGAAATGAATTGAAAACGATTTCGAAATGAAATGAATTGAAAACGATTTCGAAATGAATTGAATTGAAAACGATTTCGAAATGAATTGAATTGAAAACGACTTCGAAATGAAATGAATTGAAAACGATTTCGAAATGAATTGAATTGAAAACGATTTCGAAATGAATTGAATTGAAAACGATTTCGAAATGAAATGAATTGAAAACGATTTCGAAATGAAATGAATTGAAAACGATTTCGAAATGAATTGAATTGAAAACGATTTCGAAATGAATTGAATTGAAAACGACTTCGAAATGAAATGAATTGAAAACGATTTCGAAATTAATTGAATTGAAAACGATTTCGAAATGAATTGAATTGAAAACGATTTCGAAATGAAATGAATTGAAAACGATTTCGAAATGAAATGAATTGAAAACGATTTCGAAATGAAATGAATTGAAAACGATTTCGAAATGAATTGAATTGAAAACGATTTCGAAATGAAATGAATTGAAAACGACTTCGAAATGAAATGAATTGAAAACGATTTCAAAATGAATTGAATTGAAAACGATTTCGAAATGAAATGAATTGAAAACGATTTCGAAATGAAATGAATTGAAAACGATTTCGAAATGAAATGAATTGAAAACGATTTCGAAATGAATTGAATTGAAAACGATTTCGAAATGAATTGAATAAAAAAACGATTTCGAAATGAATTGAATTGAAAACGATTTCGAAATGAATTGAATTAAAAACGATTTCGAAATGAATTGAATTAAAAACGATTTCGAAATGAATTGAATTAAAAACGATTTCGAAAGGAATTGAATTAAAAACGATTTCGAAATGAATTGAATTGAAAACGATTTCGAAATGAAATGAATTGAAAACGATTTCGAAATGAATTGAAAACGAATTCAAATTGAATTGAAAGCGAATTGAAATGAATTCAAATTGAATTGAAATTTGAATTGAATAGAAATGAATTTTAAAACAAATTTACAAAGAAGAATTCAATTTTGATTTGAATTGAAATGAAAGTTGAAATTGCTTTTGAAACGAATTTTAAAACTATTTATATAATTCGTTTTAAATAGAAATCGACGAAGTATATATTATATATATTATATATATATATATAATATAATGGCCTGAATAGAACGCGCCGCGCCGCGGTAGTTCGCGAATTTCGACCATTTATTTCAAACGGACATTACGGGAGATCCGACCGTCGGATTCTCCTAAAACCGGAACCGTTGGGTTCGTATCGAAAAGAGCTTTCTAACGAATGTTAGAAATTTGAAATCTAACGGTTGGATTTGGAGATACGTCCAAATCAAATTCGAAAAAGGTCGCTGTAAGTGCAGTTCGATGGCCATTGATGGAAATCGAATGTACGGGCCTTGATAAAATTATTAAAAATAGTAATAATTTGTGTAAAATCATAAGAAATGATTTGGGAAGAATTGGGATGAAAAACTCCATATTTGAAAAGATAAAAATAGATTTTTATCGAGATGAACTAGTTTTGAACTAGAATTATAATTCTATTTATTTTTAAATAAATAAATTGAATTCGAAAAGGTTTTTAAAAATAACCAAAATTTCCAATGATTGCATTGGAGTGGATTTAAATCGAAATTGTCTTCGGAATATTTCGATGTTGGAATTCGTGGTTATACGGATGTTGTTATGGAAATTTGAAAGATATATATTTATATCGTTATTTCCAATACGACATTTGTTAGTCGTAGAATTCGATATTGAATATAAGCCGATATATTTTCTATTCAGAGCTTTGTATTGAATATCGAATGTGATTTGGGTTTGTCGTGAATGGTGTCTTCACTAACACTGTTCTTGAACCCAGTTGAGAAAAGATTAAATCTTTCTATTTAGATTTAATGAAGTGTACCAATTAAATAATATTTAATTGGAATTGAATTGATATTGATTTTTGGGTTTATCGTGGACAGTGTTTTTAAATAACACTCGTTCTTTAACCCGATAATTAATGAAGGTGATTTTGGGTTTATTGTGAACTGTGTTTTTAAATGACACGGATTCTTTAACCCAGTCACAGATTAAAACTAAGTGGAGTTTTAATGAATCTTTAATTAGATTGAAATAATCGAAATGGAGTATCACCAGTTTTGCTCCAGGCGATAGTTAAATCTTTAATTAGATTTGAACGTGAAATGGTAATTGAATTTACCGATAACACCGTGGTGTTAGATATGAAGTATAATCAGTTTTACTTCATCGGATGAATAGGTTGGGATTGGGAAATTAAAACAAATGATTACTTCGGTAAGGTTCGTTAATCCCGACTAGTTTGAATTGATATTCAAAAATAGATTATAGAATAAATTCAAGAAATTTATCTTGGATAAAATTAATGGGAACCTTTCCCTATGAATGTGAAATTTAGAAACTAACTGTCGGTTAGCCAAGCAGAATGGTTTTCTGGATATTGATCTGATGTTGGTTTCGGCCTTCGGGGTTAATATTTGGGGAATTATTCTCTTGATTAATTTACGGTTAGTGACTAATGAATTGGAATGAGGCGTATGTTGTGTTTGTGTAACACTTATTTAAAATATACGCGAGTTATTCGGAAAGACCGGGTTTATCCCATTCTGAATAACTGATACGACGACAAGTCGAAGATGAAGACGATGGTCGAAGACCGGAGGTCTTCACGTCGTTTGGGTGATAACTGATGATCTTGATTGGGCTGTACACCCAAGAAGATGGAAACAGTTGGTGATCATCCAGACGTACTTGGAGATCGATGGATATGCGGGGTACTAGGTGCCTCCGGTTTCGTTCAGACCCAGAACGGACTTGTAAATGGACTGTGTGTCTGACATTGGATTTTAGTCCGTGTGATTGATCTCTATTAAATATATATCTGTTTGGCGGCGGAGAATTTATTCTCTTGCTTAACGCCCTTCTCTGAGACGTACGAGCTCAGGGGTTATATATTGATGGATATCAAACGCATGGAGTGAATTGCCTGTGTGGCATGCCTAAGTGGCAATTGATCGAGGCTTCTGTTGAAAAGCAAAGTCTTGTGGTGATGATCAAAGCACAGCCTTTGTGGCATAGCTTTGTGTAACGTTTGATTCGCGAGTTTCACACCCGGTATGAACCAAAAACGGGAGACGGACCTCAGGGAGGGCCTACGTTTCCTCCTAGCTAAAAGTGGCGTCAGTGGTTTTACACGCCCTGACGAGTTTGACTTATGTGGTTGTTGCTGTTGCGAGGCGCCTCGGTTAGATCGGACGATCCGGGTCCGAAGGAGTCATTCGTTGGCTCGCTTACGCCCTAAAGGGCGGCGAAACGTAGTGCTCAGGCATTTTAATCCATTCCGTGTGGACCGGCCCTGACGATCCAAGGCTTGCCTGCGCGCTTGCCTGAGACTCGGGCTAGGCAGTCTCGAATCGGTTGAGGACTATCTTTTGCCACGGTTCATAGATGGAAACCCAATTTCCAAATACGTGATTTTGCGGTTTTATTTGTAAACCTATATATGGCGACATAGTGGCATGGGACGCTCATGTCGCCTATGATTGATACTTATGATTTGAAGTTGTTTTATACCCTATGCACTTACTATAGTATGAAATGATTTGTTTTAAACGTATCAAGCATTCTTTGGCTGTTATAAGGGAAAACCCTATCCTCGGCTGCGTTGCATTGTGTGATGGGACCTGGGTCTTATAACAGTTTCATTTTTCTTTATTTAGCATTGCGCTAGTTATTTTATGCACTGGTATTCTTGGGAGGAAACCCGTTCCGTGTTATACGGCGTGGTCCCTTGATTTACCTAATGATTTAAAATAAAGATTAATAACTGTTTTAGTTCTCACACCAGTCACATGACTGACCTGGAGTTTATTGTTTTAACCTAAACTCTGGGTGCCCTTATTTTGACACGGGCAGCTAGTAGTTTTGGTTTTGCAGATTTATATTCACAGGATCCTGGTTTACAGCTGGAACGATATCCGGAAAGCTTTGTATCCGTATATCTTCTTCTAGTTGTGTATTGTATTATTTTCCGCTGCTATGTATTTAAATGTAATTTAAATCTCTGATATTTCTGTGTAGTATTCATTTATGCTCTGTATATTCTTGTAATCTGATGCATTGTTGTAATATACAATGAAATGTTCTTTTATATGCGTTTTGTTGTGGCTTGTTCTCGAACTATCCGACGCTTCCTTTACGGGGAAGTTGCGGGTTTTCACAGTTGGTATCAGAGCTTTGGTTTACAAAGCTAGAGAACAAGACACATTAGAACCATACGAAAGAATTCATCAGATATTGGGTTAGTAATATCCAATGGGAATGACTCGTTAGAGATAGGATTAGTAGTATCCTAGAACGAGTGTGAATAGTATAATTTTGAAAGTGAAAACAAATTTTGTTTTGAAAATATAAATCAATTATTCGTATTTGGTTATCTATTTATATTGAGTTGGACAGTCCAGTATATAAAGATTTTGCGTATACGTATGATCCACGTGTATTCAAAATTTTAAAATACTAGATAGATATAGAATCACACTCTAGTCGCCCGGACCTGATTCTGATGATTGACGCGTCATCATTAGTAATTAGTTTCGTGTTTCAAAGGTGTGCTTTCTATATATTTCCATTAGACTGGTGTGAGAACCAAAACTTATATAGCTAGAACACATTGTTGTGGATTGGCATCAAAAACATGATTTTCTTTATATGTAGTAAAATTTATGAATTTGAGACTCTAATTCACTAATTGATTGATGTTTGTGTTGTTTGTTTATTTGTTTGCTAATTTTTATCCATTTAGCCTAATTGAATCAAATATTGAACATTATTGAAAATTGGTCGCATTTGCTTGCATATACATACTTACCTTGAACATGTCATAGAAAAGAGGCTAGAGCAGAGAATAAAATTTGTTTGCCCGACAAATAGGTACATGTTTACTACATAATTTCCCGTTTTGTTTGGGTGATGATGATTTTGTGAGCCTATTGGCTAGCCGCTTGGCTTTTTCTTTTTCTTTTTGAGATCTGAAGGACCGGGGAAGCTATTTGAAATTCCCCGATGCTCCCGGTGCAGGGGAGGTTATGGCGAAATTTTTCAAAAATTTAGGGTGTTAGATAAATTTTTGAAATTTTGAAAATTCTCAGAAACTAAAGAATTGGAGAATGAAAGCCAGATCGAACGTAGAGTTGAATAATCAAACCACTTTCGACTTTGTTCCTTTTCGGGGACGAAAGGTTTTAAGTGGGGGAGATTGTAATAACCCGGAAAATCTGGGCCAGTTTAAAATTTTTATTTTGGCTATTTTAGCGAATTTAGAATATTTAAAATGGATTATTTTAAATAATATCGTCGAGAAATTTATTTTGAATAGAATTCGAACGTATATATTATACGCGTCGTCGTTAGAATATAAATATTTATATATAATTATAAAAGGAATTGAAAATGGCGCGGTAGTTCGATAATTCGATTTCAAACTTCAATTGAATGTACCGGGTGCAAAACAATCCGGATTTTAGTGAAACCAAAAATAATGGAATCTAATAGTGAATATCTTTCCAACGAATCCGAAAAATCAAAAGTTTGTAGCAGGAATCAAAAGATATGTCCAGTTGAAAATTCTGAATAGTCGCTATGGAATTCAGGCCCTTAAAAATGGACATTTTGCAAACAACCTCGGATTTCGATGAAACCAGTTTTGTTGGGTCCGGGATGTAAAGTTATTGCTAGGTTTCAAATTTCATAATTTTTCGAATCAATATGTGAGCGTGGCAGAGGAAAACGCGTTTGACCAGTTTCAGTTGATTTTAATCGACTGGAAAATGGCCATTTTTCCAACGGTCTCAGAATTCGACGAAACTAGTTTTGTTAGGACCGTATCGTCAATACGAAGCTAGAAAATATTTTTCTGGAATTTTTCTAGTTGGTATGTGACCCCGGTAATTTGAAATGTACGTTTAAAATTCAATATAGTAATTTAAATGTAAATTTAACGGAAACTGATTGTAACAGCCGAATTGGCCCACGATACATATCCCATTGTGTTCAAAATGGGGGTATTTGGCTAGAGGCAACAGTCTTTGGGTTCGATTTAGAGTTCATGAGGATAAACAAGGGTTCTACGAATAAATAAATAAAAAAATATAAATACTCCATTGGTCAGAAAAGTGGGTCAAAGCTCTCATAATTAATTTTCTTAGTCAACCCTCCCTTTTCCGCCTCTTTCCTCGATGAACGACGATAGTCGTTCGAACCTTCCCTCTCCTTTAACTTTGAATCACTAATCCATTTCAATAACTAATTAAAGGAAATCCAAAGAGGCTCGAGAGATCGTTAAATCCATCCAAACCTCATCTTCTCTGGCGAAGTTATGAACTCGAATTTCCGTACAGAAGTCGCCATGTTCGAGCTCAAATTCCGAGAAGACCAGGCCGCCGAGTTGCATGGGACAAGAAGGAGGAGGGGCGCTGCTCATAGCCGGACGTCGTGGAAGACCCAGATCGTCGTTGAAGTCACTGTAGGAGGCGCAAAGTTTAACCCTAGGTCGGGAGCTCTGTTCGACGGTGCTGGAGTAATTAACAGTGAAAGGTTTATTTCTTTATTTAATTTTACTGATTCTTTTATTTAACATATACAGAGTTTTTAAATAAAAGAAAATATACATTGTTTTTAAATATGTTTTTGAAAATAAAATAGCATATGTTTTTGAAAATAAAATAGCATATGTTTTTGAAAATAAAATAGCATATGTTTTTGAAAATAAAATAGCATATGTTTTTGAAAATAAAATAGCATATGTTTTTGAAAATAAAATAGCGTATGTTTTTTTTAACAAAATTTGCTTTGCTTTCAAAAGAAAATTTACTTTGTTTGAAAAATATAGAAAATTTGCTTTGTTTTAAAATAGAAATAACAATATAAAAATATGATTTTTATATATATAGTTTTGAATTAGAAACATGATTTTTGAAATATATAGCGTTGATAAAAGTATGATTTTTATACAATAGAGAAATTAAAAATGTGATTTTTATATATTGAATAACGAAGTCAAAATTCGATTTTTATATATTGAATAACGAAGTCACAATTCGATTTTTATATATTGAATAACGAAGTCAAAATTCGATTTTTATATATTGGATAGCGAAGTAAAAATTCGATTTTTACATAGGTAGTGAAAGCGGGCAACGAAGATGCGATGACGTTGAAGATTTCTCTAAATGAAGAGTCTAGATGATTGGATAGCTATCGGTGAGAACTTCTCACTCAAAATTCTTTTTCTAGTTATATATATATACTAGGATGTATACGGTGTTTAGTAGCACCCGACACCCGTCATCCACAGACCATGGATGGCTTGTTTGTTAAATTGTTTGGTTGAGTAGTTAGTTAGAATATTTGATTGAATGGAAATTGTTTGGTGAAATGAAATTGATTTGATTGATGTGTGAATGGCGTGGGCCTTCACTAGACCGGGGATAAGGCTAGGCCTCGTCCCGTTGCTAGTATCGTGCCGTTATGCCGCCGAAATTTTCTAAAATAAGTTAGAAAAATAGGAATATCATTTTATTTAAAGAATGAACTGAATAGAAATTCATATGTTAAAATAAAATGTTTTATCGTTAAAAATATAATTTTTAACGTGAATATGAATATAGTGAATGTGAATAAATAAATATTCATTTACAAACCGGACGGTTTGTTTATGTACACCTATTTGAATGACATTGATTGGGTCGATAAATTTTACACATCGCCCAACTGCACAATTAAAATCTGTGTTTGTTGATTTGAAACCCCACATGGGTGTTGGGATGAAATTTGAAGTTCACTCATCCTGATAGACTAAATATGTCGATCGATTGATTAACAGGCTGTTATAAGCGTTAGATATCTATATTTGATGCTTATACAGTGTAGTGCACTTTGGTTGATGGTTGATTATTTTTCAATGCTATTATATATATGTGTTGTATGAAAATCCATATAATTAACATTATATAGTAATTGATTGGGCCTCATTCCAATTTGAAAGATAAAGAATATTATAAAATAAAAGTTCATGTGTTGACAGTACTCATCCATTGAGATTGGTCATGTGTTGAACGAAATATTTTAGTAATAAAATTTACATCTTTATCGATATAAAAGAAAAGTTCATGTGTTGACAATACTCATCCATTGAGATTGGTCATGTGTTGAACGAAATAATTTAACAAATATAGTCACACGTGGACAGTACTCATTCGTTGAGATTATTCGTGTGTTGACAAAAATAAATATTCATTTGTTGAATAGAAAAAAGGAATATATGAAGCCGTGTTTATTAGATTGACGCCATTTTGACGTAAACGATATTTATATCGATTTTAACGATTTCGAAATGAATTGAATTGAAAACGATTTCGAAATGAAATGAATTGAAAACGATTTCGAAATGAATTGAATTGAAAACGATTTCGAAATGAAATGAATTGAAAACGATTTCGAAATGAAATGAATTGAAAACGATTTCGAAATGAATTGAATTGAAAACGATTTCGAAATGAATTGAATTGAAAACGACTTCGAAATGAAATGAATTGAAAACGATTTCGAAATGAATTGAATTGAAAACGATTTCGAAATGAATTGGATTGAAAACGATTTCGAAATGAAATGAATTGAAAACGATTTCGAAATGAAATGAATTGAAAACGATTTCGAAATGAATTGAAAACGATTTCGAAATGAATTGAATTGAAAACGACTTCGAAATGAAATGAATTGAAAACGATTTCGAAATGAATTGAATTGAAAACGATTTCGAAATGAAATGAATTGAAAACGATTTCGAAATGAAATGAATTGAAAACGATTTCGAAATGAAATGAATTGAAAACGATTTCAAATTAAATTGAATTGAAAACGATTTCGAAATGAATTGAATTGAAAACGACTTCGAAATGAAATGAATTGAAAACGATTTCGAAATGAAATGAATTGAAAACGATTTCGAAATGAATTGAATTGAAAACGATTTCGAAATGAAATGAATTGAAAACGATTTCGAAATGAAATGAATTGAAAACGATTTCGAAATGAAATGAATTGAAAACGATTTCGAAATGAATTGAATTGAAAACGATTTCGAAATGAATTGAATAAAAAACGATTTCGAAATGAATTGAATTGAAAACGATTTCGAAATGAATTGAATTAAAAACGATTTCGAAATGAATTGAATTAAAAACGATTTCGAAAGGAATTGAATTAAAAACGATTTCGAAATGAATTGAATTGAAAACGATTTCGAAATGAAATGAATTGAAAACGATTTCGAAATGAATTGAAAACGAATTCAAATTGAATTGAAAGAGAATTGAAATGAATTCAAATTGAATTGAAATTTGAATTGAATAGAAATGAATTTTAAAACGAATTTATAAAGAAGAATTCAATTTTGATTTGAATTGAAATGAAATTTGAAATTGCTTTTGAAATGAATTTTAAAACTATTTATATAATTCGTTTTAAATAGAAATCGACGAAGTATATATTATATATATTATATATATATAATATAATGGCCTGAATAGAACGCGCCGCGCCGCGGCAGTTCGCGAATTTCGACCATTTATTTCAAACGGACATTACGGGAGATCTGACCGTCGGATTCTCCTAAAACCGGAACCGTTGGGTTCGTATCGAAAAGAGCTTTCTAACGAATGTTAGAAATTTGAAATCTAACGGTTGGATTTGGAGATACGTCCAAATCAAATTCGAAAAAGGTCGCTGTAAGTGCAGTTCGATGGCCATTGATGGAAATCGACTGTACGGGCCTTGATAAAATTATTAAAAATAGTAATAATTTGTGTAGAATCATAAGAAATGATTTGGGAAGAATTGGGATGAAAAACTCCATATTTGAAAAGATAAAAATAGATTTTTATCGAGATGAACTAGTTTTGAACTAGAATTATAATTCTATTTATTTTTAAATAAATAAATTGAATTCGAAAAGGGTTTTAAAAATAACCAAAATTTCCAATGATTGCATTGGAGTGGATTTGAATCGAAATTGTCTTCGGAATATTTCGAAAGTGGAATTCGTGGTTATCCGGACACTCGAGATTGAAGCTCACAGGTCTAAAGCAAAACTCGAAAATAATGAAAGGGCCAGGACAAAATTAGAGAAGTATCTGGAAGACGCTCAAGCCCAGCTCGCCCTGGCACAGAGAGACGCCGCAAACTATAAAACTGAATTAGAAAATGCCAAGCAGCGCTTTCACGTAGAACTGGATTCCAATAGCCAGGAAAAAATGGCCTTAAAAAAGGAAGTTGAAGACCTCAGAATGGCCAACATCGAACTGGCAACGGCTAAAGGCCATTTTTTGACGGAGAAGGCTGCTTGGGAAGCGGAAAGAGCAAGCTTAAAAGAAAAGTTGGCTCTGGCTGAGGCGGAAAAAGTGATTTTGAATGATCAGGTGGCCGATGCGGAGAGACGGGCAGCTCTTGCCGAAAAGAACGTTGATAGCGCCATTGAAATGGCCACTGCCTCCAACCACAAACTCCTTGAAAGAGAGAAAGAAATCGAGGGGTTTGAGGAGATGATCTTTGACTTCCTCGGTCAGGTTCTCAAGACTCGCAATATCTCATGGATCCCGGATTATCACGTTACTTTGGCCAACTTGTGGGATGCCATCGTGGAAGGCGAAAAACATAGACTAGGGGTCGAAGAGATCGATGAAGATGAATTGATGAAAAGCATCCTAAGGGACAACGAGCCTAAGGATCTGGCAGAGGGCCGTCGCTTAATCTTGGCGGAGATGGAGAAGGAGAGAACCATGGCTAAAGGCAAAAGCAAAATTGACGAAGGTTCCAGCTCCGCCGCCAAGTCTAAAACTTCCGAAGTCGAGGAGTATCATCCTGACGATCCGCTGATCCCCTTAGGCTTAACTCCCGTGGCTGCTGGAGCATCCGGATCTACACAAGAGGGAGTATCTGCTGAAGGTACCTTTCTCTATTCTCAACGATTTGCTAAAGCGATTGCGAATTGTCGTCGTCTAACAGGGCAACCCATTGAATTAGTAATGTGTGTCTTTCACAATGCAGGTGGAGAGCCCGCCGACAAGGGTGTTGGAAAAGAGAGAGAGGTGGACGAGGGGATCGTCCTGCCGGGTGCCGAAATCGATGTTTCAGAACGAGTCGAGGCCGCAACAGCTGAAGGAAGCATCTCGGTGCCTAGCGCCGACGTACCTAAAGATGCTGAGACTATCGAGGCTTTAAAAGACTTGGATGGTCGGCATGTGGATGATGAAGAGGATATCACCGGCACCAAGAAGGCCAACGATGATGATGATGATGAGGAACCCCTGGCCAGCCGAAAAGCCAGACAAGAGAAAGAGTTGGCTTTGAAGAAGGCGGGGGATGAGGCTTTGGATGCGGTCCCTCTCGCAGAGTTCGATCCCAAAACTGGGATGATTATGAAAATCCAATCCAAGTCCATCAGCCGGTAACTTCACTTTGCAAACCCTGATGATTTCCCTGCTTCCCTCTCCGGCAGGAGCAAGAGAAAAGATGGGGGAGAGGAAGCCTCAGAGAAGTCAGATGCTCCCCTCGTGGACAAGCGAAAAAGGAAAAAGGGGGATCCATCCGAAGCCGACAAGGAGAGGCTGGAGAGGCAGAAGCGAGAGAAGATATCAAAGCATAAGTAGGATGTTTACTGATATTTTGTCTTTTAAGCTTCCCACTGGCCAGGAAGTGTAATTGTGAGACTGGCCCTCACTTTTGTTTCTAACTTGTTTTCACTTTGCTGATTTGCAGTACATAAACAAGGGTTTGTTTCTTCTTACATCATTGTGTACCTGTATTCATAGAAACTTTCCACATTTAGTCGTTAGCCAGCTATTAATAATTATAAATCAGTGAATCGACAGGAAGAAGAATGTTCATGCTATGTTACACTTGTTATATCAAAGTTTAGTGTTCGCATAGGAGAGCGCGATGCCCCCTAATCAATTGTTAGAGTTTTATGCTTGGCGATTCGTTCGTCCCCCGATTCTTCTGCGGGGAAGAAGCTATTTCTCAGCGCTCAATCGGAGACGCCTTTATACTCTCTCTCTCTCTGGAGAGTTAGAGTTCTAGCTCAGCGATTCATTCGCTTCCCGATCCTTCAGCGGGAAAGGAGCTCTTTCTCAGCGCTCAATCGGAGACGCTTTTATACTCTCTCTCTCTCTGGAGAGTTAGAGTTCGAGCTCAGCGATTCATTCGCTCCCCGATCCTTCAGCGGGAAAGGAGCTCTTTCTCAGCGCTCAATCGGAGACGCTTTTATACTCTCTCTCTCTCTGGAGAGTTAGAGTTCGAGCTCAGCGATTCATTCGCTCCCCGATCCTTCAGCGGGAAAGGAGCTCTTTCTCAGCGCTCAATCGGAGACGCTTTTATACTCTCTCTCTCTCTGGAGAGTTAGAGTTCGAGCTCAGCGATTCATTCGCTCCCCGATCCTTCAGCGGGAAAGGAGCTCTTTCTCAGCGCTCAATCGGAGACGCTTTTATACTCTCTCTCTCTCTGGAGAGTTAGAGTTCGAACCCAGCGATTTATTTGCTCCCCACACTCGTCTCAGGTTTACATTTTAATCCAAGCTCCGAGGATAAAAACCAGTCGGACAAGCAGCTAGAGCGTTTACCAAGGCTTTTGGGTTCTTCTGATTAGTTTACGATGGGAACCGTCAGCGCTGGACTTCGGGTACCTGCAATATTCACGCTGATTTTCATAGGCAAATAGATAAAGACGCAGCAAAGGTAAATGACACACAGTATTTTTATAGTGGTTCGGTCGAATCATGACCTACGTCCACTTTATAATCCCTTGCTTTAAGAAATCAGACTGTTCTAGGCAAGTCATGCCCTGTTACATAGTTTTTTTTTTTTTTTTAACAAAAGAATAGATTTGAAACTTCTCATGTTAGATATGGTCGTAGATGTTGGGCATTCCACACTCTGGGGATCTCCTTTCCATCTACAGTTGCCAGCTTGAAGGTTCCGTTATCAAGCTTGCTGAGAATAGAATACGGTCCTTCCCACTTCGCTCCCATATGAGTTGGGGGTGGAAAGACACGTTTCAGAACCAAGTCTCCGGGTTCCAAGGTTCGGGCTCGGACCTTTTTGTTGTAGTATTGGGCGACCTGTTGTTTGCATCTCAGAGCACGCAGGTCGGCTTCATCCCTTTTTTCTTCGATCATATCCAGGGACTCAAGAAGCAATTCGTTATTGGACATTGGATCATAATAGGTCACCCGATGAGAACGTACCTTTATCTCAATCGGGATGACTGCTTCCGTTCCAAAAGCAAGGGAGAACGGGGTATGTCCTGTTGCTGATTTATATGTCGTCCTGTAGGCCCATAGTGCCAAGGGCAATTCGTCAGCCCACATGGCTCTAGCCCGCTTCATTCTTCTTTTCAGAATGGACTTAATTACTTTATTTACAGCTTCAACTTGACCGTTCGATTGTGGGTGTGCCACAGATGTGTATCGATTCTCGATGTGGTATTTCTGGCAGAAGTTTCTGAATTCAGCACTATCAAATTGAGTTCCGTTGTCGGTTATCACAACTTTTGGAATCCCGAATCGACAGATGATGTTTCTCACGATGAAGTTGATTACTCGTTTAGTTGTGATTGTAGTTAGTGGTTCTGCCTCGACCCACTTAGTGAAATAATCCACAGCCACAATGGCGAACTTGGCTCCACCCCTTGCTATGGGGAGACTTCCGATGATATCAATTCCCCACATAGCAAATGGCCACGGGCTCATCATTGTTTTTAACTGGCTTGGAGGCGCTCTGGGTATCTTTGAAAATCTCTGGCATGCATCACATCGTCGTGCATATCTTACTGCATCCTTGTTTATGGTAGGCCAGAAGTAACCATGCCGTAATATCTTTTTTACCAAGGTTTGCCCCCCGGTATGGTCGCCACATTCTCCTTCGTGGACTTCTTGCAGCACACGTTTGACGTCATCGTGGGCTATACACCGAAGGAGGGGCATTGAATACCCTTGTCTATAAAGGACTCCGCCTTGCAGTACGTATCGGGCGGCTTTACGAATCACTTTTCGCCTCTCGCTTTTCCTGGCCGGAAGCGCTCCATTCATTAGGAAATCCTTTATAGGGGTCATCCACGATTCCTTTTCTGGTTCCGTCTCTAGTACTAGGTCGATTTCCATCTGATCAATGCTGGGGGACCGAAGTACTTCAACGGGGGCTAGCCCTATCACTTCAGGATTGCTAGAACTAGCCATCTTTGCCAACTTGTCTGCCTGCTGATTTTCTGACCGCGGAATATGAGATATGCTGTAGCGATCAAACTCATCCAGCAGCTCTTTCACTTTCTTTAAGTATAGAACCAATCTTGCACTTTTAGCTTGGAATCTCCCAGTAACTTGGTTCACAACTAACTTGGAATCGCAGAAGATGTTCAGTCTCGTGACTTCTAGCACCTTTGCAATCTTTAATCCAGCTATCAGGGCTTCATATTCAGAATCGTTGTTAGTGGCCCGAAACTCCATTCGGATGGCATAAGTTATCAATCGTTTCTCGGAGGTTTCAAGCACTATTCCGGCGCCGGATCTTTCATAATTTTTAGCACCATCAGTATATAATCTCCAGACATCAGGGTCGAAAAGTAATTTTGAGGGTTCCACTTCTTCGTTTGCTATGTCTTCTTCAGGAACTGTGAATTCTGCTATGAAGTCAGCTATCGCTTGCCCCCGAATTGATCGTCTGGGCTGAAAGTTCAAGTCAAATTGACTTAACTCAATATTCCATTTGAGTAATCTTCCAGACGCCTCTGGTCTCTGTAGAACTTGCTTGAGTGGGTGATCAGTATATATGATAATAGGATGTGCTTGAAAATAGTGCCGAAGCTTTCTGGAGGCAATCAGTAAACTATACGCCAGTTTTTCTATCCGTGGATAATTACGTTCTACCGCTGTTAATTTTTTACTCACGTAATACACAGGTCTTTGGACCTTCTCCTCTTCCCTTACCAATGCTGAGCTGACTGCATGAGATGATACTGCCAAATACACGAATAAATCCTCGTGGTCTATTGGTTTAGATAGGATTGGAGGTTTCTCCAAATGTTTGAGCAAGTTCTGAAACGCTTCCACGCAGTCAGGTGTCCATTTAAAGTGGCGTTTTCCCCGCTTTATTAATTCGAAGAACGGGATGCACTTATCCGTAGCCCTGGAGATAAATCTGCTTAGCGCGGCCACTTTTCCAGCAAGGCTTTGCACGTCCTTAATTTGCCTAGGTTCCTGAATGTTCCTGATTGCTGTGATCTGGTCTGGATTAATCTCGATACCGCGCGAACTGACAATAAATCCTAAGAATTTTCCAGAGGCAACACCGAATGAACATTTGGTGGGATTGAGTTTCATCCCATACTTTCGAAGAATGCCGAACATCTCTGCCAAGTCAGTAGTGTGTTGAAAGGATTGCTTGGATTTAACCAACATATCGTCGACGTATACTTCCATCGTTTTCCCGATTTGGTTATAAAACATTCTGTTTACCAAACGTTGGTACGTAGCGCCTGCATTCTTCAAGCCAAAGGGCATCACTACGTAACAATATAATCCCAGATCAGTGATAAAGCTAGTATGCTCTTGGTCCGGAATATGCATCGGAATCTGATTGTATCCTGAATAAGCATCCATGAATGAGAGAAGCTCGTGACCTGCCGTCGAATCTACCAACTGGTCAATTCGAGGTAATGGAAAACTATCTTTGGGACAAGCTTTGTTTAAATCCGAGAAGTCGATACACGTTCGCCACTTCCCGTTGGCTTTCTTTACCAGGACTGGGTTCGAGATCCAATCTGGGTAAGTTGAATCTCTGATAAATCCATTACTCTTCAGCTTTCCAACCTCTTCTTTCAAGGCAACGGACCTCTCTGGGCCCAGCATTCGCCTTTTTTGCTTCACTAGAGGATGTTTGGGGTTAATGCTCAAAGAATGGCTCATGATTGATGGGGATATCCCGCACATGTCCGCATGGGTCCAAGCGAATACATCCAAGTTGTTCTTTAAGAAAGCCGTCAATTCTTCGGCAAGAGTCGGACTTAACTGGGATCCAATCTTAATGACCTTCTCCGGATCACTGTCATCGATTGGCACATCCACAGTTGCTTCGTTGGGAGTTGCCGTTCTGCCCCCGGGTTCTTGATCCTCTCTGGGATCTATATCCTCGGGCATCACTCTAGGCAACTCTCCAACAATTATCTTCTTTGATTGCTATAAGGTTTCCGCCCCCAAAGGGGGAGGAGTGCATTTAGTTTCGATATCCCCGCCGTTGCGAAGCAACTTTATTTCGGCAACATAGCATGCTCGCGCAGCAACTTGATCCCCTCTGACGATACCAACGCCGGCTTCTGTGGGGAACTTCAATAGCAAGCACCAGGGGGCTATATAGGCTCTGAATTTTGCGAGGGCCGGCCGGCCCAAGAAGGCATTGTATGGCGATTCGACATCCAAAACCACAAAAGGAAGGATTCTCACTCTCTGGCGTTCTCCTTCCCCGGGTGTAACTGGCAATTCTACGTAACCCATAGGTGCGGTGGATGCTCCGTTGAATCCACGAATCCATCCTTGGCAGGGCTTCAAGTCTTTTATCTCAAGATCCATCTGGTCAAAGGCTTTTTTGAAAAGGATATTAACGGAACTCCCGTTGTCCACCAGTACCTTATGAACAGTGGCTGGCCCAATGGGTATTGTGATTACAAGTGGATCTTCAGTTAGAGCATGGACC
The DNA here is from genome assembly GCA_030737875.1 of Allium sativum. NCBI lineage: Eukaryota > Viridiplantae > Streptophyta > Magnoliopsida > Asparagales > Amaryllidaceae > Allium > Allium sativum. The sequence continues at coordinate 738,217,395 of CM060909.1, read as the reverse complement.
CCAATGCTTTCTCGCTCTCGGAAAACAACATCATCAGTCATCATCTTTTGCTGCTTCACCGGAACACTGTCCTCGGGGTTGCTACATTCCCCCATTTCGAGGTGTTGTTTGGCTGCGTTGACATATTGATCTAAAGCTTTGGAACTGTGCCCAGCAAGGTAGAGTCCACCGATCACGGTGTTGATTACAATATTCTTTCCCTTTTGCTGAGCAGTTGGCCTAGCAGCAAGTTGATTTTGATTCTGATTCGGGGCTTGTACTGCTTGCCCCCTGTCCCTAGGTGCTAATCTGTATTCGTCTAGCTTCCCTTCTCGAAGCAACCTTTCGACTACGTCCCTCAGGTGACGGCATTCATTCGTCGAATGGCCGTGAATTTGATGAAAGAGGCAAAACTTCCCTGTCTCACGCTCTTTTTCCGTCGACTCTCTAGGAGGCGGCCTCTTATTCTGGAGGACTTCATATGCGTCCATGAAGATATTTTCCAGAGTATCATTTATGGGTGTATAACTCTCAAAGGCCCTGGGACGAGTCCTTCTCTGGGAATCGTTCCCTCGGCCCCTCTTCCGGCTGTTGCCATTAGCATTGTTATTGTTGTTACCCGGCCGGCGACCATCCTGGTTCTGATTTCCGGCGTTAACCTCAACTTTCCCTGAGCTGTCTCCAGTCTGTTTGATGGCGACATTGCTCTGAACTTCTTCCTTATCATTTGCTTTAAGCTTTCGGTTCGCGTACACCTCTTCCCGGCGTAGATGTACATTGGCTTTCTCATAGAATAATTCTCTGGTGTGGGGTGGTTTGCCTGCCAAGTACCTCCCGAACTCAGTGTCCTTATCCACTCCATCAATTAGTGCTGCGACAATGGTCGGCTCATGAGGATCTTTGACCTCAGTGGCTGCCAAATTGAAACGATCCAGGTACATCTTTAGACTTTCGCCCGGTCGCTGTTTGACAAGAAATAGATCGATCACGCTTTTCGTCTTCTGTGCGTAGATACGGAATTGCTCTACGAACTTCTCGCTTAGTTCCCTGAAGCTGGAAATCGATCTTGCCGGCAGGCGAGTAAACCATAGCAAAGCCACGTCTTCCAGGAATATGGGAAACGCTTTACACTTAACTGCGTCAGAAGCGGCGGCAGCAGTCATCGTCCAAGAGTATCTCATCAGGTGTTGAACAGGATCAGATCTTCCTGCATATCGGTTCATCTGCGGCATGTTGAAACGCCTTGGAAAAGTTGCATCCAAAATATCGTCAGTAAAAGGAGTATGACTACGGTCAATCCCCCAATCCTCGTTCCGCTGTCCACGGCTGTCGGCCAAAATCTGGTGAACCATGGCTGCAACGTTTGCACTAGTCAAAGGAAGCTCAGGATTAGTGCCTCTGGCCCGACGAGGCTCTCTGATCTCTCTTCGGGGAGCAGCCACAAAATCTGGGGCTTGGACGGGGCCTCGCTGCCCCCCGTTATCATGAGTATGGGTACAGCGACAAGGCTGAGGTGGTCTGTCATGCACAGGACTGTTCATGCCTCGAGTCCTGAGGGTCGTTGCTTGACCGTCCGTATTACGGTTTGTGGGTCTTGCCCCTAGTTCTTCTTCTTCTTGTGAGGGCAGGGTCCCGAACCGAAGCTGTTCTATGTTTTCGGCTCTTTCATACGGTCGCCGCGGAGGCCTCGGCGATTCTTCAGATGAAGAGGAATATGCTGGAGTGAGTGGACGAACTGGCGATGTTCTTTGCCTTGTTAACTCATCAAGTCTTCTATCCATAGCCGTCAGGTTTTGCCGTAGGATCGAATTTTCCTGCCTTTGGGCGGCTAACTCATCAAATAACCTATCCCACATTTCGACAAAACGGGAAAGATCCCCTTCAGTAACAGGAGCAGTAGGATCATAATGGTCATCATCACCCTCTCTTATGGGCATAGTGCTCGGACCGGGTCGAGCAGAGGTTCCAGGACGATAGGAGTGGGTCATGGGTTCTTTTCCAGGTCGAGTTGTGTTCTGACCATCAGTCTGGGTAGCTGCGGTTCGTGGAGGTCGGTTCGCTGCGCCCCCCTGGGATCGACTCGCGGTCATGGTGCGTGGAGGCTGCGAGGCGTTGCCTCGGGATCGAGTAACAACCCCTTCCGTAGCGCGGATCGTCTCATCTTCATCGACTCGGAACGAGGCGTTTACATCGGATCGGATCGCCCCCTGCGCTCCGCGATCCAGAACCTCTTCGTTGCCCAGTTCGTGCACACTCTCCTCGATCGTCTCGTTGATCTGCGAAACTTTAGATCTTTTTCCAGCCATGATATCCGAATTGCTGGAATCTTCAAGAAAATGAATGACGAAACTTTAAGGCTGAGGTTCTCAGTGAAAGCACCAAAAATGTTAGATCGAAATTTGGACCTAACACCCAAATTGTTATAAACTGTAGAGAATTCTAAATGAGGAATTAAGAAAAAGAAAATAACACTCAGAATTTATAGTGGTTCGGCGTTAACGAGCCTACGTCCACTTTATATCTTATTGATTATGCTTTAAAAGCTAGTACAACAGTGATTTCTTTCGATATTCCAGTGGTTTGACAACAATGGCGGACTCAGCATTCACTATTGCCAAAAAGATCCCGAAAAATGCCAAGCTCTGGGCTATTTATAGCTGATTTCGTCGGACGGATCGTGGACACGTGGCACGAATCCCGAGACTTTCGGATCGCATCGCAGCCATCGAAGAAAAAGTCAAACTAGCCGTTGCGAACAGGTGTCGTCAGATCCGTGCGATTCGGATCGCTGCAGACCAGTTCGTGGTTGAACGGGTCAGTGGGTTCGGTTCGTTACAAGGGATCGGATCGCTTGGAGGTGGCGTTCGTCGACGAGATGAGAGCGATCCGTCCCTGGGCGAGTCGATAGAGTGCGATCCAAGCGGGGCGAGACGATGGCGCGCGATCCAAGCGGGGCGAGACGATGGCGTGCGATCCACTTTCCTGGAGGACTTGGTTTCCTGATTTCCTTTCACGAATGATCCTGGATGGCTTGGTCAAAAAGCGAGCCAACATACGGATATTGTTATGGAAATTTGAAAGATATATATTTATATCGTTATTTCTAATACGACATTTGTTAGTCGTAGAATTCGATATTGAATATAAGCCGATATATTTTCTATTCAGAGCCTTGTATTGAATATCGAATGTGATTTGGGTTTGTCGTGAATGGTGTCTTCACTAACACTGTTCTTGAACCCAGTTGAGAAAAGATTAAATCTTTTTATTTAGATTTAATGAAGTGTACCAATTAAATAATATTTAATTGGAATTGAATTGATATTGATTTTTGGGTTTATCGTGGATAGTGTTTTTAAATAACACTCGTTCTTTAACCCGATAATTAATGAAGGTGATTTTGGGTTTATTGTGAACTGTGTTTTTAAATGACACGGATTCTTTAACCCAGTCACAGATTAAAACTAAGTGGAGTTTTAATGAATCTTTAATTAGATTGAAATAATCGAAATGGAGTATCACCAGTTTTGCTCCAGGCGATAGTTAAATCTTTAATTAGATTTGAACGTGAAATGGTAATTGAATTTACCGATAACACCGTGGTGTTAGATATGAAGTATAACCAGTTTTACTTCATGGGATGAATAGGTTGGGATTGGGAAATTAAAACAAATGATTACTTCGGTAAGGTTCGTTAATCCCGACTAGTTTGAATTGATATTCAAAAATAGATTATAGAATAAATTCAAGAAATTTATCTTGGATAAAATTAATGGGAACCTTTCCCTATGAATGTGAAATTTAGAAACTAACTGTCGGTTAGCCAAGCAGAATGGTTTTCTGGATATTGATCTGATGTTGGTTTCTGCCTTCGGGGTTAATATTTGGGTAATTATTCTCTTGATTAATTTACGGTTAGTGACTAATGAATTGGAATGAGGCGTATGTTGTGTTTGTGTAACACTTATATAAAATATACGCGAGTTATTCGGGAAGACCGGGTTTATCCCATTCTGAATAACTGATACGACGACAAGTCGAAGATGAAGACGATGGTCGAAGACCGGAGGTCTTCACGTCGTTTGGGTGATAACTGATGATCTTGATTGGGCTGTACACCCAAGAAGATGGAAACAGTTGGTGATCGTCCAGACGTACTTGGAGATCGATGGATATGCGGGGTACTAGGTGCCTCCGGTTTCGTTCAGACCCAGAACGGACTTGTAAATGGACTGTGTGTCTGACATTGGATTTTAGTCCGTGTGATTGATCTCTATTAAATATATATCTGTTTGGCGGCGGAGAATTTATTCTCTTGCTTAACGCCCTTCTCTGAGACGTACGAGCTCAGGGGTTATATATTGATGGATATCAAACGCATGGAGTGAATTGCCTGTGTGGCATGCCTAAGTGGCAATTGATCGAGGCTTCTGTTGAAAAGCAAAGTCTTGTGGTGATGATCAAAGCACAGCCTTTTTGGCATAGCTTTGTGTAACGTTTGATTCGCGAGTTTCACACCCGGTATGAACCAAAAACGGGAGACGGACCTCACGGAGGGCCTACGTTTCCTCCTAGCTAAAAGTGGCGTCAGTGGTTTTACATGCCCTGACGAGTTTGACTTATGTGGTTGTTGCTGTTGCGAGGCGCCTCGGTTAGATCGGACGATCCGGGTCCGAAGGAGTCATTCGTTGGCTCGCTTACGCCCCAAAGGGCGGCGAAACGTAGTGCTCAGGCATTTTAATCCACTCCGTGTGGACCGGCCCTGATGATCCAAGGCTTGCCTGCGCGCTTGCCTGAGACTCGGGCTAGGCAGTCTCAAATCGGTTGAGGACTATCTTTTGCCTCGGTTCATAGATGGAAACCCAATTTCCAAATACGTGATTTTGCGGTTTTATTTGTAAACCTATATATGGCGACATAGTGGCATGGGACGCTCATGTCACCTATGATTGATACTTATGATTTGAAGTTGTTTTATACCCTATGCACTTACTATAGTATGAAATGATTTGTTTTAAACGTATCAAGCATTCTTTAGCTGTTATAAGGGAAAACCCTATCCTCGGGTGCGTTGCATTGTGTGATGGGACCTGGGTCTTATAACAGTTTCATTTTTCTTTATTTAGCATTGCGCTAGTTGTTTTATGCACTGGTATTCTTGGGAGGAAACCCGTTCCGTGTTATACGGCGTGGTCCCTTGATTTACCTAATGATTTAAAATAAAGATTAATAACTGTTTTAGTTCTCACACCAGTCACATGACTGACCTGGAGTTTATTGTTTTAACCTAAACTCTGGGTGCCCTTATTTTGACATGGGCAGCTAGTAGTTTTGGTTTTGCAGATTTATATTCACAGGATCCTGGTTTACAGCTGGAACGATATCCGGAAAGCTTTGTATCTGTATATCTTCTTCTAGTTGTGTATTGTATTATTTTCCGCTGCTATGTATTTAAATGTAATTTAAATCTCTGATATTTCTGTGTAGTATTCATTTATGCTCTATATATTCTTGTAATCTGATGCATTGTTGTAATATACAATGAAATGTTCTTTTATATGCGTTTTGTTGTGGCTTGTTCTCGAACTATCCGACGCTTTCCTTTACGGGGAAGTTGCGGGTTTTCACATAACACTTGTTCTTTAGCCCGATAATTAATGGAATGTGATTTTGGGGTTTATCGTGAACCGTGTTTTAAATGACACCGATTCTTTAACCCAGTTAAAGATTAAAACTAAGTGGAGTTTTAATGAATCTTTAATTAGATTGAAAAGATCGAGAATGGAGTATCACCAGTTTTACTCCAGACGGTAGTTAAATCTTTAACTAGATTTGAACGAGAAATGGTAATTGAATTTACCGATAACACTGTGGTGTTAGATATGAAGTATTATCAGTTTTACTTCATGGGGTGAATAGGTTAGGATTGGGAAATAAAATAAATGTTTACTTCAGTGGTGTTCGCTAATCCCGACTAGTTTGAATTGATATTCAAAAAGGAGATTAAAGAATAAATTTAAAGAATTTATCTTTGATAAAATTAATGGGAACCTTTCCCAAAGTATAAAAATATTTGAATAAAAGAATATTCTGAATTGGAATGAGGCGTATGTTGTGTTTGTGTAACACTTGTTTATTATATACGCGAGTTATTCAGAAAGACCGGGTTTATCCCATTCTGAATAACTAATTCGACGTGGTGTCGAAGATGAAGACGGTGGTTGAAGACCGGAAGTCTTCACATTGTTTGGGTGATTACTGATGATCTTGATTGGGCTGTACACCCAAGAGGAGAGAAACAGTTGGTGATCGTCCACACGTACTTGGAGATCGATGGATATGCAGGGTACTAGGTGCCTCCGGTTTCGTTCAAACCCAGAACGAACTTGTAAATGGATTGTGTGTCTGACATTGGATTTTAGTCTGTGTGATTGATTTCTATTAAATATATATCTGTTTGGCGGCAGAGAATTTATTCTCTTGCTTAACCCCCTTCTCTGAGACAAACGAGCTCAGAGGTTATATATTGATGGATATCAAACGCATGGAGTGAATTGCCTGTGTGGCATGCCTAGGTGGCAATAGATCGAGGCTTCTGTTGAAAAGAAAATTCTTGTGGTGATGATCAAAGCACAGGCTGTGTGGCATAGCTTTGTGTAACGTTGATTCGCGAACCTCACACCCCGGTTGTGAACCAGAAACGGGAGAGGACCTCAGGGAGGGCATGCGTTTCCTTCTAGCTAGAAGTGGCGTCAATGGTTTTACATGCCCTGACGAGTTTGACTTATGTGGTTGTTGCTGTTGCGAGGTGCCTCGGTTTGATCGGATGATCCGGGTCCGATGGAGTCATTCGTTGGCTCATTTATGCCCCAAAGGGCGGGGAAACGTAGTGTTCAGGCATTTTAATCCACATCGGTGGACCGGCCTTGATGATCCAAAGGTCACTCGAGCTATGACCTGAGACATGGGCTAGATTGTCTCGAATCGGTTGAGGACTATCTTTTGCCTCGGTTCACAGATGGAAATCCAACTTCCAATACGTGACTTTGCGGTTTTATTTATAGAGCCTAGTATGGCGACATAGTAGCATAGGATGCTATGCCGTCTATGATCTATACATTATGATTGAAATTGTTTTCTTCACTTATAGTAATAAAAAAGATCAAATTTCACGTATCAAGCATTGTTAGCCTATTATAAGGTAAAACATATCCCCCGGCTTGCGTTGCATTGCGTGATAGGACCTCGGTCTTATAATAGCTTCATTTTTCTCTACTTAGCATTGCGCTGTTTGTTTTATGCATTGGTATTCTTGGGAGGAACCCCGTTCCGTGTTATACGGCGTGGTCCCTTGATTTATCTAACTTTAAAGTAAAGATTAATAACTGTTTTAGTTCTCACACCAGTCCCATGAATGACCTGGAGTTTATTGTTTTAACCTAAACTCTGTGTGCCCTTATTTTTGACACGGGCAGCTAGTAGTTTTGGTTTTGCAGATTTATATTCACGGGATCCTGGTTTACAGCTGGAATGATATTCAGAAAGCTTTGTATCCGTATATCTCCTTCAGTTGTGTTTTGTATTATTTTCCGCTGCAGTGATGTATTTAAATGTAATTTAAATCTCTGATATTTTCTATGTAATATTGATTTATACTCTGTATATTCTTGTAAGCTGATGAATTGTTGTACTAAAAATGAAATATTCTTCTGTCTGCGTTCCTTTGTGTGTTGTTCTCGAACTATCCGTGCTTTCCTTACCGGGGAAGTTACGGGTTTTTACATTTGGTATCAGAGCTTTGGTTTACAAAGCTCAGAGAACAGGACACGTTAGAACCGAACGAAAGAATTCATCAGAAATTGGATTAGTAATATCCAATGAGGATGACTCGTTAGAGATGGGATCAGCAGTATCCTAGAAAGAGTGTGGAGAGTATATTTTCGAAATGAAAACAAGTTTTGTTTTGAAAATTTAAAATCAATCATTCGTATTTTATTATTTATTTTATATTGATTTGGACAATCCAGTATATAGAGATTTTGTATATATGTCTAATCCACGTGTATTCGAAGTTTTAATATACTGAATGGATATAGAATCACACTCTAGTCACCCGGAGACGATTCTGGTGATGACTACGTAGCATCAGCAGTTTGTGTTCGAGTTTCGAAGGTGTGATATCTATATGTTTCCTATTGACTGGTGTGAGAACCAAAATTAGATAGGGCTTATTGTTGTGATTTGTCATCAAAAACATGATTTTCTGTATATATATCAAAATTATGAATTTGAAATGATAATCAACTAATTGATTGTTGATAGTGTTATTTGATTATTGTTTGATTATTTAGAATGTTGAACCTTTAGCCAAATTGATAAAATAGTGGGTTGTATTGGAAATTTGTTGCAATTGCATGCATATACATGTACTTACATTGAACAGGACATAGCGAGGAGGCTAGAGCAGAGAATAAAATTGTTTGCCCGACAAATAGGTACATGTTTACCATAATTTACTGTTTTGTTTGGGTGATGATGATTTTGTGAGCAGATTGGCTAACCTCTTGGCTTTTTCTTTTTGATTGAAGAAGGCCAGCGGAGGCTATATGAAATATCCCGAAGTCCCCGGTGCAGGGGAGGTTATGGCGAAATTTTTCGAAAATTTAGGGTGTTAGCCAAATTTTTGAAAAATTTGAAAAGTTCTTAGAAACTGAAAGGTTGAAGAACTTAAGCCGTAGTGAAAATACTGGAAGTTGAGTTGAATTGTTAAACAACTTTCGGCTTCGTTCCTTTTCGGGGACGAAAAGTTTTAAGTGGGGGAGATTGTAATAACCCGGAAATCCGAGCCAATTTAAAATTTTTATTTTGGCAATTTTAGTGAATTTTGGTTATTTAAAATGAATTATTTTAAATAATATCGACGAAAAATTATTTTGAATAAAATTTGAACGTATATATTACATAGATCGACGTTAGAATATAAATATTTATTTATAATTATAAAAGGAATTGAAAATGGCGCGGTAGTTCGATAATTCGATTTCAAAATTCAAATGAATGTACCGGGTGCAAAACAAACCGGATTTGAGTGAAACAAAAAATATTAGAATCTATTTGTGAATATCTTTCCAACGAATCCGAAAGATTGGAATTTCATGGCGGGAATCAAAAAATACGTCCAGTTGAAAATTCAGAATAGTCGCTATGGAATTTCGGCCCTTAAAAATAGCCATTTTGCAAACGACCTCGGTTTTCGACGAAACCACTTTTGATGGATCCGTGATGTCAAGTTATTGCCAGATTCCAAATTTCATAATTTTTCGAATCAATATGTGAGTGTGGCAAAGGAAAACGCGTTTGACCAGTTTGAGTTGATTTTAATCGACTGGAAAATGGCCATTTTTCAAACGGTCTCAAAATTTGACGAAGTTAGTTTTGTTAAGACCGTATCATCAATACGAAGCTAGAAAATATTTTTCTGGAATTTTTCGAGTCCGTATGTGGCCCTAGTAAATTGAAATACGTGTTCGAATTCAATATATAGAGTTATATTTTGATTTTGACGAAAACTGATCGAAATGATCGAATCAGCTTACGATACATATCCCATTGTGTTCGGAATGGGGGTAATTAGCTGGGGACGACAGGCGGTGGGCCTCGTTTAGAGGTCGAATGAAAAAGTCAACTTTTTGAAATTAATAAAATAAAATAAAACCCTCTCTCCTCAAACATACCCCCCTGTTCTAAATCAGTTCAGAAAAAAGAAGAAGAAGGGGGTGGAGCCGCCGCTCCTCCCAGCAACGCCGCAGTGTGCCGCCGCGCGCTGCCACTAAGGCAAAGCTCCCCCCTTTCTCTCTCCTCTTCTACACGTCGTGACCCCCAAACCCAAACCCTAGGCCCACCGCAACCACCCTGAGCGTAGCCATCCCCCCTCCCTTGCTCCGACCGTGACTTCCCCTCCTCCTCCAACCCGTGCAGCACCCCATTGCCCCTCTCCGGCCATTTTTGTCAAAGGTGAAAGGTGATTTTTTATATATGAATTTACATTGCTTTTTTTTTCAGTTTTTAACACCATAAAAATATGATTTTTAAGCGGATTAGATTAGGATTTTTATGGTTTTTAAATGAAGAGAAGTTTGATCTTTATTCGTAAGAAAAGTTTTGATTTTTCAAACAAGAAAAGCTATCATTTTTAGTAAAACAAAAACGATATTTTTATAAAAGGAAAGAAGTGATTTTTAACGTGTAAAAGGATTGATTTTTAACTTGTGAAGAAGCGATTTTTAAATTGTAAATGAAGTGATTTTTAATTGAGAAAAGAAGTGAATTTCGAATAGAATGATAAGGTTTTATGGTGTGTAAAGATCAAATTTTTAATTTTATATAGAGAATTCATATCTTTATATTTGAAAAGGCGAAATCTTTATATTTGAAAAGGCGAAATCTTTATATATTGAATAGCGAGATAAAAATCTGATTTTTGTCATATATATGTTGAAATAAAAATGTGGTTTTTATAGCGATGAAATAAAAATTCGATCTTTATATATGAAGTGAAATAAAAATATGATTTTTATTTATTAGAATGAAGTGATAGAAATATAATTTTTATATATGTAGTGGCTGCGGACAAGGAATGTGACAAAAGGCGGGAACGACAAGATTTCTACATAAGAAAGTCGTAGCGTTTGGTTTAGCAATTTGGTGAGAACTTCTCACCTTTTAATTTTGTTTTCTAGTTAAAATATATACTAGGATGCAGACGGTGTTTAGTAGCACCCGACACCCGTCGTACACAGACCATGGACGGCTTGTATGCTTGTTGGTTTGATTTTTATGTGTAGTTGATTGTGTGATGTGAAATGAAATAAAATATTTATATAGTTAAAAATATTTTATAGTTGAAAATAGAATTTTTAACGTATATTTAAAATAAATATTTATAAACAAATCGGAGATTTGTTTATATACACTGATTTGATTAATATTGATTGGGAAGATAAATTGTACACATCGCCCAACTGCAGAAATAAAATCTGTGTTTGATTGTTTGAAACCCCACACGGGTATTGGGATGAGATTTGACGTACACTGATCCCAATTGTTTATTTGTATGTCAATCGATGGATTGACAGACTGTGGAAGCGTTAATTATTTATATTTAATGCTTATGCAGTTGTGAGGTGCACTCTGGATGATGGTTGATTATTTATCGTTGTTATTATTTACATGTGTTGTAGAAAATCCATATAATTAACATTATATGGTAATTGATTGGGCCTCATTCCAGTTTGGAAATAGAATATTTAAGATAGAATATTTAAAATAGAATATTTGAATAGAAATATTTGAAAATAGAAATATTTGAAAAAGAAATATTCGAAATAGAATATTTGAAAATAGAAATATATGAAGCCGTGTTGATAGATTGACGCCATTTTGACGTGAACGATATTTATATCGATTTTATTCAAATTGAAGTGAATATTAAAGTGAATTGAAATTCGAATTAAATTGAAATAGAATTGAAATCGTTTTGAAATGAATTTGAATTAAATTGGAATAGAATTGAAATCGTTTTGAAATGAATTCAAATTAAATTGAAATAGAATTGAAATCGTTTTGAAATGAATTCGAATTGAAATTGAATATAATTGAATTCGAATTGAAATTGAATAGAAATGAATTTGAATTGAAATTGAATTAATTTGAAATTCAAATTGAATTGAAAACGAATTGAAATTGAATTAAACATCGTTTTGAATTAAAATCGACAATGTATATATTATATATTATATATATAATATAATGGCCTGAATAGAACGCGCCGCACCGCGGCAGTTCGCGAATTTCGACCATTGACTTCGAATGGATATTGCGGGAGATCCCACCATCGGATTCTCCTGAAACTGGAACCGTTGGCTTTGTATCGAAAAGAGCTTTCTAAAGAATATTAGAGATTTGAAATCTAACGGTTGGATTTGGAATTATGTCCAAATCAAATTTGGAAAAGGTCGCTGTAAGTGCAGTTCGATGGCCGTTGATGGAAATCGACTGTACTGGCCTTGATAAAATTATTAAAAATAGTAATCATTTGTGTAAAATCATAATAAATGATTTGTGAAGAATCGAGATGAAAAAATCCGTATTTGAAAAGATAAAAATATATTTTTATCGAAATGAACTAGTTTTGAATTAGATTAATAATTTATTTATTTTTAAATAAATAAATTGAATTTGAAATGGTTTTGAAAGTAACCAGAATTTCCAATAATTGCATTGGAATGGATTTGAATCGAAATTGTCTTCGGAATATTTCGATGTGGGATTTCGTGATTATATAGATATTGTTATGGAAATTTGAAAGATATATATATCGTTATTTCCAATACGACATTTGTTGGTCGTAGAATTTGATATTGAATATAAGCCGATATATTTTCTATTCAGAGCCTTATATTTAATATCAAATGTGATTTGGGTTTGTCGTGAATGGTGTCTTCATTAACACTGTTCTTAAGCCTAGTTAAGAAAAAGATTAAATCTTTTTATTTAGATTTAATGAAGTGTACCAATTAAATAATATTTAATTGGAATTGAATTGGTATTGATTATTGGGTTTATCGTGAACAGTGTTTTAAATAACACTTGTTCTTTAGCCCGATAATTAATGGAATGTGATTTTGGGGTTTATCGTGAACCGTGTTTTAAATGACACCGGTTCTTTAACCCAGTTAAAGATTAAAACTAAGTGGAGTTTTAATGAATCTTCAATTAGATTGAAAAGATCGAGAATGGAGTATCACCAGTTTTACTCCAGACGGTAGTTAAATCTTTAATTAGATTTGAACATGAAATGGTAATTGAATTTACCGATAACACCGTGGTGTTAGATATGAAGTATTATCAGTTTTACTTCATGGGGTGAATAGGTTGGGATTGGGAAATAAAATAAATGATTACTTCGGTGGGGTTCGCTAATCCCGACTAGTTTGAATTGATATTCAAAAAGGAGATTAAAGAATAAATTTAAAGAATTTATCTTTGATAAAATTAATGGGAACCTTTCCCAAAGTATAAGAATATTTGAATAAAAGAATATTCTAAATTGTAATGAGGCGTATGTTGTGTTTGTGTAACACTTGTTTATTATATACGCGAGTTATTCAGAAAGACTGGTTTTATCCCGTTCTGAATAACTAATTCGATGTCGTGTCGAAGATGAAAACGGTGGTTGAAGACCGGAAGTCTTCACATCGTTTGGGTGATTACTGATGATCTTGATTGGGCTGTACAACCAAGAGGAGAGAAACAGTTGGTGATCGTCCAGACATACTTGGAGATCGATGGATATGCGGGGTACTAGGTGCCACCGGTTTCGTTCAGACCCAGAACGAACTTGTAAATGGACTGTGTATCTGACATTGGATTTTAGTCTGTGTGATTGATTTTTAATAAATATATATCTGTTTGGCGGCAGAGAATTTATTCTCTTGCTTAACGCCCTTCTCTGAGACAAACGAGCTCAGAGGTTATATATTGATGGATATCAAACACATGGAGTGAATTGCCTGTGTGGCATGCCTAGGTGGCATGCCTAGGTGGCAATAGATCGAGGCTTCTGTTGAAAAGCAAAGTCTTGTGGTGATGATCAAAGCACAGCCTGTGTGGCATAGCATTGTGTAACATTGATTCGCGAGCCTCACACCCCGTTTGTGAACCAGAAACGGGAGAGGACCTCAGGGAGGGCATGCGTTTCCTTCTAGCTAGAAGTGGCGTCAGTGGTTTTACACGCCCTGACGAGTTTGACTTATGTTGTTGTTGCTGTTGCGAGGCGCCTCGGTTTGATCGGACGATCCGGGTCCGATGGAGTCATTCGTTGGCTCATTTACGCCCCAAAGTGCGGGGAAACGTAGTGTTCAGGCATTTTAATCCACATCGGTGGACCGACCCTGACGATCCAAATGTCACTCGAGCTCTGACCTGAGACATGGGCTAGATTGTCTCGAATCGGTTGAGGACTATCTTTTGCCTCAGTTCACAGATGGAAATCCAACTTCCAATACGTGACTTTGCGGTTTTATTTGTAGAGCCTAGTATGGCGACATAGTAGCATGGGATGCTATGTCGTCTATGATTTATACATTATGATTGAAATTGTTTTCTTCACTTGTAGTAATAATAAAAGATCAAATTTCACGTATCAAGCATTATTTGGCTATTATAAGGTAAAACCCTATCCCCCGGCTTGCGTCGCATTGTGTGATAGGACCTGGGTCTTATAATAGCTTCATTTTTTTCTATTTAGCATTGCGCTGTTTGTTTTATGCACTGGTATTCTTGGGAGGAAACCTGTTCCGTGTTATACGGCGTGGTCCCTTGATTTACCTAACTTTAAAGTAAAGATTAATAACTGTTTTAATTCTCACACCAGTCCCATGACTGACCTGGAGTTTATTGTTTTAACCTAAACTCTGGGTGCCCTTATTTTCGACACGGGCAGCTAGTAGTTTTGGTTTTGTAGATTTATATTCACAGGATCCTGGTTTACAGCTGGAATGATATTCGGAAAGCTTTGTATCCGTATATCTCCTTCAGTTGTGTTTTGTATTATTTTCCGCTGCAGTGATGTATTTAAATGTAATTTAAATCTCTGATATTTTCTGTGTAATATTTATTTATACTCTGTATATTCTTGTAATCTGATGAATTGTTGTAATAACAATGAAATGTTCTTCTGTCTGCGTTCCTTTGTGTATTGTTCTCGAACTATCTGTACTTTCCTTAACGGGGAAGTTACGTGTTTTTACAACATTGAAGACGGTGACTGTAGACCGGCGATCTTCACATCGAATGGATGGCTACGGATGCCCGATACCGGGTCGCGCCTAGGAAAGGGTTAAAGTGGTAGTTGTCCGGACGTACTTGTTGATTGTCCGGATATGCGAGAACCTCTATTCCGTATTGGACATACGGGATGAGGAATAAGGTGTCTCCGGTTTTGTTCAGACCCAGATCGGACTTGCAAATGGATGTATGTCTGACATTGGACTTCATTCCATGTAAAGTAAATTTATTTCTATTTAATATATATTAGTGGTGGCGGTGAATTTATTCTTTTTCTTAACACCCTTCTTTGGGACACATGAGCTCAGTGGTTATATATTGGTAGTTATCGATCGCATGGCGTGGATTGTCAATGTGGCATGCCAAGACGCAAATGATCAAGGCTTTTGTTGAAAAGAAGAGCCTTGTGGTTGATGATCAAAGCATAGCCTGTTTCGGCATAGCTTTGTGTATAACGTTACCTCGCGAGCCTCACACACTGGTAAGAGTCAGAAATGGGACAAGGGAACGCAGGGAGTGCACACGTTTCTTTCTAGCTAGAAGTGGTATCAGGGCTTTGCAAGCCTTGACATTTTACTTATGTGGTTGATGGAATGAGGCACCTCGGTTATATTGGTCGATAGTGAACAATTTATAGGTTCATAGGACTGGGAAACGTGTTTTCAGGCATAACTAATCCACTAAGATATGTTTGTGGACCGACCATGTAGGATCTAAGGGTTCACTATGGGGGATCCTGAGACATTGCTAGAGTGTCTCGAATCAGTAAGGAGATCGTCCATAGCCTTGACTCATGTTGGAAACCCAATCTCCAATACGATATTACGGTTTTGATTGTAAACCTATATATGGCGACATAGTAGGATGGGGTACTATGTCGTCTAGGATTGATACATTTATTTTGAAATATTTTAAAACTGATTAGACACTAATAATAATATAAAGATATTATTTTCTACGTATCAAGCATGTTTGATCATTATAAGGTAAAACTCTATCCTCTGGTTTGCGTTGCATTATGTGACGGGACTTGAGTCTTATAATGATTTCATTTTTCTAAAAAGAATTGCGTTGTTTCGAATAAAAATTTATATAATTTATGCATTGGCAATCTAATGGAGCAAACCCGTTCCGCGTTAGCGGCGTGGTCCTGTGTTTATCCATAATGTTAGATAAGTTAGGAAAGATTTCTCATACCAATCCCATGACCAACCCGTAGTTTGTTTAACTTTGCAAACTCGGGTGCCCTCTTTTCCGCACGGGCAGTCGAGTAGCTTATTTTGTAGATATATTGAGCAGGATTCTGGATCGACGCTTAATGCTGTGTCCAGAGCATTGATAGACTTCCGCTGTATCAGATTATTGGTTCCGCTGCACTGTACTATATTCATTGTAAATTTATCTTCCACTGTTGTATTATTATGTTCGGTGAACTCAAATATTTTTTACTCTGATGTAACATTACTGTAATGTTTGTAAAAAAATTCTGTTATTCGTTTTGATGTGTTGTATGCTCAAAGTTAGCGTATTCGGGTTTTTGAACGGTCTTAGTCGATTTTGCGATCGATTAGGTCTTCGGGCGAAATCGGAGTCATTACAGTTGGTATCAGAGCTTTGGTTAGCTCAAATCTTTAGGGTACAACTCGTTATAACTGAACAAAAGACTCATCAGAGATTGGATTAGTAATATCCAATAAGAATACTCATTAGAGATAGGATCAACAGTATCCTAGAATGAGAAAACACATTAGAGATAGGATCAACAGTATCCTAGAATGAGAAAACTCGTTAGAGATTGGGTTAGAAATGCCTTAGAATGAGTTGAGAGTGACAAGTTCATAATTAACGTACTTGTGATTATATATATAATCCGATCTTAAAAAAAATATGATTTTTTGATATATGAAAGTTATATATATTTGAAAAGCTAATCAACTAATTCATTATTAGTTGAACTAACAAAATTATTGAAACCAATAATAAAATGAAAGTTGAGTTGGTTAATTAAACAACTTTATGCTCAGTTCCTTTTCGAGGACGAAAAGATTTTAAGCGGGGGAAATTGTAACAACCCGGAATTTTGGAACCAGTTTAAAATTTTTATTTTAGAAATTTTAGTGGATTTTAAATATTTAAAATGATTTATTTTAAAATAACAACAACTAAAAATTTATTTAAATTGAAATTATAATGAAAATTTTTAATTTAATTATAAAAGGAGTTAGAAATAGCACGGTAGTTTGAAATTTGAATTTGAACTTTAACTGACTGTACATGATGCAAAATAAATGGGATTTTAGTAAAACCATAAATATTAGAATCTGTTTAAGAATAATTTTCCAAGAAATCTGGAAAAAATTGAAATTTCGTAGCGGGAATCAAAAGTTATGCCCAGTTTAAAATTTAGAATAGTTGCTTTAAAATTTATATATTTTTTAATATTAAAAATATCCATTTTGCAAACGACCTCCGTTATCGACGAAACTACTTTTGTTGGATCTAGAATGTCTAATTATTGCAAGATTCCAATTTTCATAGTTTTTGGAATTAATATGCGAGCGCAGTAAATTAAAACATATTTGGTCAATTTAAGTCAATTTGGATCGACCAGAAAATGACCATTTTTCAAAAGGTCTCCAAATTCGACGAAATTAATTTTTTTAAGACCATATCGTCATAACATAGCTAGATATAATTTTTCGGGAATTTTTATGGTCAGTCTGTGGCCCAGGTAAATTAAAATACACGATCAAATTAAATAATTAAATGGTTTATATTTTAAATTAAAGAAAAGTGGACTGAGACGATCAAACGGGTTGACGAGACCTAGTCCATTATGTCCGGAACGGGGGCATTTGGGTAGGAGTAACTTTCGTTGGGCTGAAATTGGAGCTTGTAGGAATTTGTAATAACCTGGACAATCAGAGCCAATTTAAAAAATTTATTTTCGAAATTTTAAAGAATTTTGAATATCTAAAATGAATTATTTTAAATAATAACGATGAGAAATTTATTTTGAATAGAATTAGGATGTATATATGTATTTGAATCGTAGTTAGAATATAAATATTTATTTTTAATTATAAAAGGAATTGAAAATGGCGCGGTAGTTTGAAATTTAGATTTCGAATTTCAAATGAATGTAGAGAATTCAAAATAAACCGGATTTTAGCAAAACCAAAAGTATTAGAATCTATTTGAAAATATCTTTCCAATGAATCCGAAAAATCAAAATTTCATAGCGGGAATCAAAAGTTACGTCCAGTTGAAAATTCAGAATAGTCGCTGTGGAATTCTAGCCTTTAAAAATGGCCATTTTTCAAACGATCTCAGAATTTGATGAAATTAGGTTTGTTAGGACCGTATCATCAATACGAAGCTAGAAAATATTTTTCAGGAATTTTTAGAGTCCATATGTGGTCCCGGTAAATTGAAATATGCGTTCAAAATCTGTATATAGATTTATATTTTGATTTTGACGAAAACAGATTGAAACTATCGAATCAGCCTACAAAATATATCCCATTGTGTTCGGAACAGGGGGAATTAGCTAGGGACGACAGTCGGTGCGTCTCTTTTGGAGGTCAAAAATGAAAGTTGCTTTTTGGAGAAAATAAAATAATCAAATAATTATATATAAAACTCCTCCAACCCCCTTTCCATCCTCAAACCCGTTGACCAGAAGAAAAAAACGAAATCAACGACAGGGGGGGGGGGGGGGGGAGGGAGGGAGGAAACCACGCCTCCATGCCTCCGCCGTCGCCGTTGGTGGCCGGCGGACCACCGCCCCATCGCCCTCATAGCCTCCACCGCCTCTCAGCTCCTCCCTCCTCCCCTTTCTTCTTCAAATCACCAAACCGCGAGAACCCTAGCCCCTGAAGACAAATCGCCGGCGCCGCCCCCTCCTTGCACCGCCACAGCCATGCTCCGGCCACCCCTCCTCCTCCCTCTTCTAAAAACCGCACCACCGTCCCCTTCACCCTCAAAACAGCCACACTCCGGCCACCCACATCCTCCCTAGCCACTTGCGCCGCTGCCCTGATCCGCCTCCGATCAGTGGGACCCCCAATTCAGCGGGTGAGTGTTTAATTTCATTTTTATATAAGTAGGATAATAAAAATAGGATTTTTATGTATATACATTAATAAAAATGTGATCTTTTTATATATATGTAGTAGCGGAAGGAAAATTCAATTTTTATATATTCATACAGCGAAGAGAAAATAGAATTTATATATATATGGTTTGAGGATAAAGATGTGATTTTTTATGAAGTAAAGATGTGATTTTTAAATAAACAAAGGTCGGATTTTTATTTATAATGAAAGACGATATTTTTATATTATGAAGGCAAGATTTTTAACCATAGAAAGGCGAGATTTTTATATATGTAGTAGCGATAAAAATTCGATTTTTATATATATGAAGTAGCAATAAAAAAATTTGATCTTTATATAAGTAGTAGAGGTATAAAAATATAATTTTATATAGAAAGAAGCATTGTAAAAATATAAGAAGTAGAAATAAAAATATGATTTTTATATATAAAAATGAATAAGAAAAATGTGATTTTTACTATGAACAGAGTGAAGTAGATTGCGATGGAACCAACGGTAATCAAAACAAAATCCAAGCCATTCAGACATTCAGAAATGAAACGGCGAAGTGGAACCCCAAAGTGAGAACTTCTCACTTCAATTCTTGTTTTTTAGTTAAAAATATATACTAGGATGCAGACGGTGAAAAATATATACTAGGATGCAGACGGTGCTTAGCAGCACCCGACACCCGTCGTCCACAGACCATGGACGTCTTGTTTGATGTTGTTGTGTTGTGAAAATTTATTGTGATGTGGAATGAACGGAAACATACTCATGTGTTGAAATAAAATATTATATAGTTAAAAATATAATTTAACGTGAATGTGAATAAATAAATATTCATTTACAAATCGAATGATTTGTTTATGTACACCCATTTGAAGGATATTGATTGGGACGATAAATTTTATACATCGCCCAACTGCACAAATAAAAATCTGTGTTTGTTGACTGAAACCCCACACGGGTATTGGGATGATATTTGACGTACACTAATCCCAATTTTTTAGTTGTATGTCAATCGATAGGTTGACAAACAGTTGTGTAGTGCACTTTGGATGATGGTAGATTATTTGTCATTGCTATTATATACATGTGTTGTATGGAATCCATATAATTAACATTATATGGTAATTGATTGGGCCTCATTCCAATTTGGAAAATAAAGAATATTATAAAATAAAGATTCATGTGTTGAATAAAATAAATAGTCATGTGTTGACGATACTCTTGTGTTGAGAATATTCATATGTTGAAACTTATCATGTTTTGAACGAAATATTTTAACAATAAAATTCACATCTTTATCATATATAAAATTAGAAACTAACTGGAAACTAGTTAAGATGAGTGGATTCCTGGGTATTGATCTGATGTTGGTTTCAGCCTTCAGGGTTAATTCTTAGGGAATCGTTCTTTTACTAATTTACGGTTGGAGTCTGATTAAGAATTAAATGGTAGAAATCATAATTTTATAAAATATATTAAATAACAAAAATAGTCATGTGTTGACGATACTCATGTGTTGAGAATATTCATGTGTTGAAAGAAATATATATTCATGTGTTGAAGAAAATATTCATTTGTTGAATAGAATAACGAAGTTATTGAAATATATAAAGCCGTGTAGATAACATTTGCGCCATTTTGACGTGAACGATAATTATATCGATTATATTCATTTTTATAATGAATAGCGAAAAGGAAGCGATTTCAAAATAACATTTTGAAAATATTATCATTCATATATTAATGATATGGAATATTCAATTTTGATTTAAAATTGAATATGAAGTTGAAATCGTTTTTAAAACAAATTTAAACGATTTATAAAATACGTTTAGAATTGAAATCGACGAAATATATATATAATATATATATATATATTATATATATATTAAATGGCCTGAATAGAATGCGCCGTGGCAGTTCACGAATTTCGACCATTAACTTCGAATTGACGTTACGGGAGATCCAACCGTCGGATTCTCCTGAAACCGGAACCGTTGGATTCGTATCGAATAGAGATTTCCAATGAATATTACAAATTTGAAATCTAACGGTTGGATTTGGAATTATGTCCAAATCAAATTTGGAAAAGGTCGCTGTAAGTGCAGTTCGATGACCGTTATTGGAAATCGATTGTACGAGCCTTGATAAAATTATCAAAAATATCAATAATTTGTGCAAAATCATAATAAATGATTTAGAAAGAATTGGGGTGAAAAATCCCATATTTAAAGAGGATAAAAATATATTTTTATCGAAATGAACTAGTTATGAACTAGAATTATAATCCAATGTTTTTGAATAAATACATTGGATTTGAAGTGGTTTTAAAAATAATCAGAATTTCCAATATACGAATTGGAATGGATTTGAATCGAAGTTATCTTCGGAATATTTCGTTGTTGGATTTCGTGATTATACAGATATGGTTGGGGAAATTTGAAAGATATATTTATATCGTTATTTCCAATACGATATTTGTTGGTTTCGGAATTTGGTATTGAACATAAGCGGATATATTTTCTATTCAAAGCCTTGTATTTAATATCAAATGGGATTTTGGGTTCGTTGTGAATGGTGTCTTAAATAACTCTGACGACCGGGAATTCCGCTTGATCCGAATCAGTCGCTAAACCGATCAAGACCGTTCGAAACGCCTGATTGTTTTGAGAACACGACAAAATAAAACGCAGACGGAAGAACATTTCATTGTTATTACAACAATTCCATCAGAATACAAGAATATACAGAGTATAATCAAATATCACACATTATAAAATATCAGAGATCACAATAAATTACATAGCAGCGGAAAATAATACAATACACAACTAGAAGTAATACGCGGATACAAAGCTTCCCGAGTATCGTTCCAGCTGTAAATCAGGATCCTGTGAATGTAAATCTGCAAAACCAAAACTACAAGCTGCCCGTGTTAAAATAAGGGCACCAAGAGTTTAGGTTAAAACAATAAACTCCAGGTCAGTCATGGGACTTGTGTGAGAACTAAAACAGTTATTAATCTTTATTTTAAAGTTCGGTAAATCAAGGGACCACGCCGTATAACATGGAACGAGTTTCCTCCCAAGAATACCAGTGCATAAAACAAACAGCGCAATGCTAAATAAAGAACAATGAAGCTATTATAAGACCCAGGTCCCATCACACAATGCAACGCAAGCCGGAGGATAGGGTTTTACCTTATAATAGCCAAAGAATGCTTGATACGTGAAATTTCATGTTTTATTATTACTATAGGTGCATAGTGTCAAAACAATTTCAAATCATAAATATCATTCATAGACGGCATGGGTACCATATATCATGTCGTCGTACTAGTTTTACAATTAAAACCGCAAAGTCACGTATTTGGAAATTGGATTTCCATCTGTGAACCGAGGCAAAAGATAGTCCTCACCGATTCGAGACGCTCTAGCCCGTGTCTCAGGACCCAGACACAGGTGGGACCTTGGATCGTCAGGGTCGGTCCACCGATGTGGATTAAAATGCCTGAACACTGCGTTTCCCCGCCCTTTGGGGCATAAATGAGCCAACGAATGACTCCATCGGTGCCGGATTCACCGATATAACCGAGGCGCCTCCAATTCCAACAACCACATGGGTCAAACTCGTCATCCAATTCAAGCACTGACGCTACTCCTAACTAGAAAGAAACGCATGCCCTCCCTGAGGTTCTTCTCTCGTTTTTGGTTCACACCGGGGTGTGAGGCTCGCGAACTAACGCTACACAAAGCTACGCCACAAAGGCCGTGCTTTGATCATCAACCACAAGACTCTGCTTTTCAACAGAAGCCTTGATCATTTGCATCTTAGCATGCCACGCAGGAAAACCACTCTATGCAACCGATATCAGTCACACAGAATGAAATCCAATGCCAGACACACAGTCCATTTACAAGTTCGTTCTGGGTCTGAACGAAACCGGAGGCACCTAGTACCCCGCATATCCATCGATCTCCAAGTACGTCTGGACGATCACCAACTGATTCCCTCATCTTGGGTGTACGGCCCAATCAAGATCATCAGTAATTATCCAAACGACGTGAAGACCTTCGATCTTCAACCATCGTCTTCCTCTTCGACTAATCGTCGAATCAGTTATTCAGAATGGGATAAACCCGGTCTTTCCGAATAACACGCGTATATAATAAATAAGTGTTACACAAACACAACATACGCCTCATTCCAATTCATCAGTCACTAACCATAAATTAATCAAGAGAATAATTCCCCAAATTTTAACCCGAAGGCCGAAACCAACATATGATCAATACCTAAGAAATCACTCTGCTTAGCCAACCTACAGTTAGTTTCTAAATATCACATTCTTAGGGAAAGATTACCATTGATTTTATCAAAGATAAATCCTTTTAAATTTATTCTTTAATCTACTGTTGAATATCAATTCAAACTAGTCAGGATTAGCGAACCACACCGAAGTGATCATTTATTTTATTTCCCAATCCCAACCTATTCATCCCATGAAGTAAAACTGATAATACTTCATATCTAACACCACGGTGTTATCGGTAAATTCAATTACCATTTCACGTTCAAATCTAATTAAAGATTTAACTATTGCCTGGAGCTAAACTGGTGATACTCCATTCTCGATCTTTTTAATCTAATTAAAGATTCATTAAAACTCCCCTTAGTTTTAATCTTTAATTGGGTTAAAGAATCAATGTCATATATAACATGATTCACGATAAACCCAAAATCACATCACATTTCAATCAGTCCCTAACCGTAAATTAGCAAGTGAGCAATTCCCTAAGTATTAACCCCGAAGGCCGAAACCAACATCAGATCAATACATCAGAAACCATTCAACTTAACTAATCTCCAGTTAGTTTCTAATTTTCTTAACTCCTTTGGGTCTAAGAACAGTATTATTGAAGATACCGTTCACGACAACCCAAAATCACATTCCATTAATTATCGGGTTAAAGAACAAGTGTTATTTAAAACATTGTTAACGATAAACCCAAAAATCAATACCAATTCAATTCCAATTAAATATTATTTAATTGGTACACTTCATTAAATCTAAATAAGAAGATTTAATCTTTTCCTCAGCTGGGCTTAAGAACAGTGTTAATGAAGACACCATTCACGACAAACCCAAATCACATTTGATATTAAATACAAGGCTCTGAATAGAAAATATATCGACTTATATTCAATATCAAATTCTACGACCAACAAATATCGTATTGGAAATAACGATATATATATATATATATATATATATCTTTCAAATTTCCATAACAATATCTGTATAATCACGAAATCCAACATTGAAATATTCCAAAGACAATTTCGATTCAAATCCATTCCAATTCAATTATTGGAAATTCTGGTTACCTTTAAAACCCTTTTCTATTTCAATTTATTTATTTAAAAATAAGTAGAATTATAACTCTAGTTCAAAACTAGTTCATTTCGATAAAAATCTATTTTTATCTTTTCAAATATGGAGTTTTTCATACCGATTCTTCCCAAATCATTTCTTATGATTTTACACAAATTATTACTATTTTTAATAATTTTATCAAGGCCCGTACAGTCGATTTCCATCTACGGCCATCGAACTGCACTTACAATGACCTTTTCCAAATTTGATTTCGACATAATTCCAAATCTAACCGTTAGATTTCTAATTTCTTATATTCGTTAGAAAGCTCTTTTCGATACGAACCCAACGGTTCTGGTTTTAGGAGAATCCGAAGGTCGGATCTCCAGCAATATCCATTCGAAGTCAATGGTCGAAATTCGCGAACTGCCGCGGTGCGGCGCGTTCTATTCAGGCCATTATATTATATATATAATATATACTTCGTCGATTTCCCTTCGAAACAAATTTTATAAATCATTTTAAATTCGTTTTCGAAACGATTTCAACTTCCTATTCAATTTCTAATCAAAATTGAAAATTCCAATATAAATTCGTTTAATTTCATTTCAAAACGATTTCAATTCATTTCAATTTAATTCGAATTTCAATTCATTTCAATTTAATTCGAATTCATTTTTATTCAATTTCAATTCGAATTCATTTCAATTTCAATTCGAATTCTAATTCTTTTCAAAATATCAAATTTTGAAATCACTTTCGATATTCATTATAAAATGAATAAAATCGATATAAATATCGTTCACGTCAAAATGGCATCAATCTAATCAACACGGCTTCAAATATTTCTATTCAAAACTGGAATGAGGCCCAATCAATCACCATATAACGTTAATTATATGGATTTTCTACAACACATGTATTTAATAACAACGATGAATAATCAACCATCATCCAAAGTGCATTCTACACTGTATAAGCATCAAATATAAATATTTAACGCTCATAACAGTCTGTCCATCAATCGATCTACATACAGCTAATTATTGGGACTAGTGTATGTCATATATCCTCCCAATAGCCATGTGGGGTTTTCAAACAATCAAACATATATTTTATTTATGCAGTTGGGCGATGTGTAAAATTTATCATCCCAATCAATATCAATCAAATCAGTGTATATAAACAAAGCGTCCGATCTGTTTATATTTATTTATTTTATATACAAGTTAAAACTTCTATTTTTAACTATAAAATATTTTATAACTGTATAAATATTTTATTTCATTTCACATCACATCACACAATCAACTACACATCAAAATCAAACAAACAAGCATACAAGCCGTCCATGGTCTGTGGACGACGGGTGTCGGGTGCTACTAAACACCGTCTACATCCTAGTATATAATTCAACTAGAAATAAATTCAAAAGTGAGGAGTTCTCACCCAAGCTAAATCCATTCACCGCGACTCTTCTTATGAAGGAAATCTTCACCTTTTCGTCTTTTGTCACTTTCGTTGCCCGTATTCACTACATATATAAAAATCACATTTTTATATTGTAGCCATGTATATAAAAATCACATTTTTATTCTGCTACTATATAGATAAAATTCTATTTTTATAATGGTGTTCATATAATAAAGATTATATTTTTATCTCACTATTTTCTATATAAAAAATATATTTTTACAATGCTATTCTATATAAAAAGATTATATTTTTACCCTTTCTACAATATAAAAATTATATTTTTATCCTTTCTACAATATAAAAATTATATTTTTATCTTCTCTACAATATAAAAATTATATTTTTATCCTTTCTACAATATAAAAATTATATTTTTATCCTCTCTACAATATAAAAATTATATTTTTATCATTTCTACAATATAAAAATTATATTTTTATCCTTTCTACAATATAAAGATTATATTTTTATCCTTTCTACAATATAAAAGTTACACTTTTATCCTCTTCAAAAATCTAAATTTTCTCTATTATTAAAAATATAAACTTTCTTAACCAAAAATCATTTCTTAGTATGCTATGCTGTGAAGACCCGTAACTTCCCCGTAAAGGAAAGCGTCGGATAGTTCGAGAACAAGCCACAACAGAACGCATACAGAAGAACATTTCATTGTATATTATAACAATGCATCAGATTACAAGAATATGCAGAGTATGAAACAATATTACACAGAAATATCAGAGATTTAAATTACATTTAAATACATAGCAGCGGAAAATAATACAATACACAACTAGAATGAGATATACGGATACAAAGCTTTCCGGATATCGTTCCAGCTGTAAACCAGGATCCTGTGAATATAAATCTGCAAAACCAAAACTACTAGCTGCCCGTGTCAAAATAAGGGCACCCAGAGTTTAGGTTAAAACAATAAACTCCAGGTCAGTCATGTGACTGGTGTGAGAACTAAAACAGTTATTAATCTTTATTTTAAATCATTAGGTAAATCAAGGGACCACGCCGTATAACACGGAACGGGTTTCCTCCCAAGAATACCAGTGCATGAAACAAACAGCGCAATGCTAAATATAGAAAAATGAAGTTGTTATAAGACCCAGGTCCCATCACACAATGCAACGCAGTCGAGGATAGGGTTTTCCCTTATAACAGCTAAAGAATGCTTGATACGTTTAAAACAAATCATTTGATACTATTATAAGTGCATAGTGTGTAAAACAACTTCAAATCATAAGTATCAATCATAGGCGGCATAAGCGCCCCATCCCACTATGTCGCCATATATAGGATTACAATTAAAACCGCAAATGTCACGTATTTGGAAATTGGATTTCCATCTATGAACCGAGGCAAAAGATAGTCCTCAACCGATTCGAGACTGCCTAGTCCGAGTCTCAGGATCAGAGCTCGAGTGACCCTTGGATCGTCAGGGCCGGTCCACACGGAGTGGATTAAAATGCCTGAACATGCGTTTCTCTGCCCTATGGGGCGTAAACGAGCCAACTAAATGACTCCATCGGTTCGAGAACGACCGATCAATCCGAGGCGCCTCGCAACAGCAACAACCACATAAGTCAAACTCGTCAGGGCGTGTAAAACCACTGACGCCACTTCTAACTAGGAAGAAACGCATGCCCTCCCTGAGGTCCGTCTCCCGTTTTTGGTTCATACCTGGTGTGAAACACGCGAGGTAAACGTTACACAAAGCTACGCCACAAAGGCCGTGCTTTGATCATCACCACAAGACTTTGCTTTTCAACAGAAGCCTTGATCATTTGCATCTTAGCATGCCACACAGGCAAACCATCCTATGCAACCGATATCAGTCACACAGAGTGAAATCCGATGTCAGACACACAGTCCATTTACAAGTCCGTTCTGGGTCTAAACGAAACCGGGAGCACCTAGTACCCCGCATATCCATCGATCTCCAAGTACGTCTGGACGATCACTAACTGTTTCCATCTTCTTGGGTGTACAGCCCAATCAAGATCATCAGTTATCACCCAAACGACGTGAAGACCTCGGGTCTTCGACCATCGTCTTCATCTTCGACTTATCGTCGTATCAGTTATTCAGAATGGGATAAACCCGGTCTTTCCGAATAACTCGCGTATATTTTAAATAAGTGTTACACAAACACAACATACGCCTCATTCCAATTCATTAGTCACTAACCATAAATTAATCAAGAGAATAATTCTCCAAATATTAACCCCGAAGGCCGAAACCAACATCAGATCAATATCCAGAAAACCCTTCTGCTTAGCTAACCGACAGTTAGTTTCTAAATTTCACATTCATAGGGAAAGATTCCCATTAATTTTATCAAAGATAAATTCTTGAATTTATTCTTTAATCAACTTTTGAATATCAATTCAAACTAGTCGGGATTAGCGAACCTTACCGAAGTAATCATTTGTTTTAATTTCCCAATCCCAACCTATTCATCCCATGAAGTAAAACTGGTAATACTTCATATCTAACACCACAGTGTTATCGGTAAATTCAATTACCATTTCACGTTCAAATCTAATTAAAGATTTAACTATCGCCTGGAGCAAAACTGGTGATACTCCACTTTCGATCATTTCAATCTAATTAAAGATTCATTAAAACTCCACTTAGTTTTAATCTTCGACTGGGTTAAAGAATCAGTGTCATTTAAAACACGGTTCACGATAAACCCAAAATCACATTCCATTAATTATCGGGTTAAAGAACGAGTGTTATTTAAAACACTGTTCACGATAAACCCAAAAATCAATATCAATTCAATTCCAATTAAATATTATTTAATTGGTACACTTCATTAAATCTAAATAAAAAGATTTAATCTTTTCTCAACTGGGTTCAAGAACAATGTTAGTGAAGACACCATTCACGACAAACCCAAATCACATTCGATATTCAATACAAGGCTCTGAATAGAAAATATATCGGCTTATATTCAATATCGAATTCTACGACGAACAAATGTCGTATTGGAAATAACGATATAAATATATATATCTTTCAAATTTCCATAACAACACCTGTATCCTCACAAATTCCAACATCGAAATATTCCGAAGACAATTTCGATTCAAATCCACTCCAATGCAATCATTGGAAATTTTGGTTACTTTCAAAACCCTTTTCAAATTCAATTTATTTATTTAAAAATAAATAGAATTATAATTCTAGTTCAAAACTAGTTCATTTCGATAAAAATCTATTTTTATCTTTTCAAATAGGGAGTTTTTCATCCCAATTCTTCACAAATCATTTCTTATGATTTTACACAAATTATTACTATTTTTAATAATTTTATCAAGGCCTGTACAGTCGATTTCCAACAATGGCCATCGAACTGCACTTACAGCGACCTTTTTCGAATTTGATTTGGACGTATCTCCAAATCCAACCGTTAGATTTCAAATTTCTAACATTCATTAGAAAGCTCTTTTCGATACGAACCCAACGGTTCCGGTTTTAGGAGAATCCGACGGTCGAATCTCCCGCAATGTCCGTTTGAAATAAATGGTCGAAATTCACGAACTGCCGCGGCGCGGCGCGTTCTATTCAGGCCATTATATTATATATATAATATATATAATATATACTTCGTCGATTTCTATTTAAAACGAATTATATAAATAGTTTTAAATTCGTTTCAAAAGCAATTTCAACTTCCTTTTCAATTCAAATCAAAATTGAATTCTTCTTTATAAATTCGTTTCAAAATTCATTTCTATTCAACTCAAATTTCAATTCAATTCATTTCGAAATCGTTTTCAATTCAATTCATTTCGAAATCGTTTTCAATTCAATTCATTTCGAAATCGTTTTCAATTCAATTCATTCGTTTTCAATTCATTTCGAAATCGTTTTCAATTCAATTCATTTCGAAATCGTTTTCAATTCAATTTGAATTCGTTTTCAATTCATTTCGAAATCGTTTTCAATTCAATTCATTTCGAAATCGTTTTCAATTCAATTCATTTCGAAATCGTTTTCAATTCAATTCATTTCGAAATCGTTTTCAATTCAATTCATTCGTTTTCAATTCAATTTGAATTCGTTTTCAATTCAATTCATTCGTTTTCAATTCAATTTGAATTCGTTTTCCATTTCGAAATCGTTTTCAATTCAATTCATTTCGAAATCGTTTTCAATTCAATTCAAAATATTCGATTTCGAAATCACTTTTCAATATTCATTTTTAAGATGAATAAAATCGATATAAATATCGTTCACGTCAAAATGGCGTCAATCTAATCAACACGGCTTCATAAATTTCTATTTTCAAATATTCTATTTCAAATATTTCTTTTTCAAAATAGTTGTTATTATCAAAATATTTCGTTCAACACATGACCAATCTCAATGAATGAGTACTGTCAACACATGAACTTTTATTTTATATTGATAAAGATGTAAATTTTATTACTAAAATATTTCGTTCAACACATGACCAATCTCAATGAATGAGTACTGTCAACACATGAACTTTTATTTTATAATATTCTTTATTTTTCAAATTGGAATGAGGCCCAATCAGTTACCATATAAAGTTAATTATATGGATTTTCATACAACACATGTATACAATTACATTGAAAAATAATCAACCATCAACCAAAGTGCACTACACTGTATAAGCATCAAATATAGATATTCAACGCTTATAACAGCCTGTCAATCAATCGATCGACACATTTAATCAATCAGGATGAGTGAACTTCAAATTTCATCCCAACACCCGTGTGGGGTTTCAAACAATCAAACGCATATTTTATTTGTGCAGTTGGGCGATGTGTAGAATTTATCGTCCCAATCAATGTCATTCAAATAGGTGTACATAAACAAGCCGTCCGGCTTATAAATGAATATTTTATTTCATTCACTTCACGTTAAAAATTTATATTTTTAACGATAAAACATTTTATTTCAACCTATGAATTTCTATTCAATTCATTTACACAATAAAATGATATTTTTATTTTTCTAACACATTTTAGAAAATTTCGGCGGCATAACGGCACGATACTAGAAACGGGACAAGGCCTAGCCTTATCCCCGGTCTAGTGAAGGCCCACGCCATTCACACATCAATCATATCAATTTTATTATGCAACCACAAAATTTGGAGTAAGAGTCTAACCTAGCCTTACTCCTTCGTCTTATAACGGCGCACGTCTAATCCTAACCAATTTATCGATTCGATTTTTCACACCACAAACCACATTCAAACCAATATCACAATCAATAACCAAACAGCCAAACAAACAAGTCCATGGTCTGTGGACGATTGTGTCGGGTGCTACTAAGCACCGTCTGCATCCTAGTATATATATATAACTAGAAATAAAATTGAAAGGTGAGAAATTCTCACATATAGCTATCCTAGCTCCACTGCTCTTCTATTATAGAGATCTTCGTCGTTCTCGCGTCTTTGTCATCTTCGTTTCCCGTAGCCACTACATATGTAAAAATCGAATTTTTACTATGCTATTCAATATTTAAAAATCGAATTTTTAGTTCGCTATTCAATATATAAAAATCGAATTTTTACTTTGCTATTCGATATATAAAAATCGAATTTTTATTTCGAAGTTCAATATATAAAAATCATATTTTTATTAATTTAAAAATCAATTCTTTTTCTTAAAAAAAAAACAAACCTTTTTTTTTTTTTACTCTTCTTTTAAAAATATCAGTTTTTCTTCTTTTTTAAAAAATCTCAGTTTTTCTTCTTTTTTAAAAAATCTCAGTTTTTCTTCTTTTTTAAAAAATCTCAGTTTTAACTTTATTAAAAAATCTCATTTTTAACTTTATTAAAAATTCAGTTTTAACTTTATTAAAAATCTCAGTTTTAACTTTATTAAAAATCTCAGTTTTAACTTTATTAAAAATTCAGTTTTAACTTTATTAAAAATTCAGTTTTAACTTTATTAAAAATTCAGTTTTAACTTTATTAAAAATTCAGTTTTAACTTTATTAAAAATTCAGTTTTTAACTTTATTAAAAATTCAGTTTTAACTTTATTAAAAATTCAGTTTTTAAAGATAATAAATAAATAAAAATAAATAAAAAAAAAGTCAGTTTTACTTACAGAGGGGGGGGGTGTCGCAGGCGGTCTTCGAGCAAGGGGAGGGTTCGCCATACGAGGTGCTCGACGTCGGAGGTGCGCAGGTGGGCCTGGGGGGGGGTCTGGCGGTTGCGTCGAGGGGGGAGCGGTGTCGATTCTGTCTGGGGGGGCGTGGTGCTCGAACGATAGAGGAGGGGATCGGGGAAGAAGGAGGAGGTGGGGGGGAAGAAGAGGGGACGGCGGCGTCAAGGTGGAGGGCGGCGGCGTCGGGTTTGATTAGGTTTTTTTTCTTTTCCAAATCGATTTTGAATGAAGAATAAACGGGGGGGGGGCCTGGTTAAGGGAAGAGGGGTTTTTTTTTATTATTATTTATTTTATTATTTAATTTTCCACAAAAAGCAACTTTCATTTTCGACTTCGAAACGAGGCCCACCGCCTGTCGTCCATAGCGCTTTACCCCCATTTTGAACCCAATGGGGTATGTATCGCAAGCTGATTTGATCGTTACAATCAGTTTCCGTTGAATTTACATTTAAATCCTTATATTGAATTTTAAACGTACATTTCAAATTACCGGGGTCACATACTAACTCTAAAAATTCCAGAAAAATATTTTCTAGCTTCGTATTGACGATACGGTCCTAACAAAACTAGTTTCGTCGAATTCTGAGACCGTTTGAAAAATGGCCAATTTCCAGTCGATTAAAATCAACTGAAACTGGTCAAACGCGTTTTCCTTTGCCACGCTCACATATTGATTCGAAAATTTATGAAATTTAAAACCTAGCAATAACTTGACACTGCGGACCCAACAAAACTGGTTTCGTCGAAATCCGAGGTCATTTGCAAAATGTCCATTTTTAAGGGCCTGAATTCCATAGCGACTATTCAGAATTTTCAACTGGACATATCTTTTGATTCCTGCTATCAAAATTTGATTATTCGGATTCGTTGGAAAGATATTATCAATTAGATCCCAATGTTTTTGGTTTCACTAAAATCCGGATTGTTTTGCACCCGGTACATTCAATTGAAGTTTGAAATCGAATTATCGAACTACCGCGCCATTTTCAATTCTATTTATAATTATATATAAATATTTATATTCTAACGACGACGCGTAAAATATATACGTCGAATTCTATTCAAAATAAATTTCTCGTCGATATTATTTAAAATAATTCATTTTAAATATACAAAATTCGCCAAAATTGCAAAAATAAAAATTTCAAACTGGCTCGCATTT
The DNA here is from genome assembly GCA_030737875.1 of Allium sativum. Lineage (NCBI taxonomy): Eukaryota > Viridiplantae > Streptophyta > Magnoliopsida > Asparagales > Amaryllidaceae > Allium > Allium sativum. Next base: position 738,184,267 of record CM060909.1, on the reverse strand, counting down.
TACGGGTTGTTACATATGCCAAAAAAAAGAGACTGGTTTTGAATTTATAAAATCAATCACTTAGAAAATAAATAAAACAAAATAAAAAGAAAACTTACAGTTTACTACGAATGGGGGGGGGTCGCTGTCGGCCTTGGAAGTCGTGGAGGCGGCGTCAGCATCGGGAAGTGGTGGTCTCGGTGGTGCGACAGCCTTCAGGGGGGGCCGTTCGTTCTCAGGTGGTTTGAGGGGTGGAGGGGGGTGCGCGCAGCGAGGAGGAGGGGTGGAGGGAGAAGGGGAGAAGATGGAGGCGGCGCCTAAGGTGGAGGAGGGCGGCGCCACTCCGGTGGGCGAGGTGGAGACCATCGCGACGGTGGATGGGGGGGTCTCGCGATTTAGGTTTCATTTTTTTCCTTTACTTCTGAAATGAACGGTGATGGGGGGTAAAGGTAAAGAGGAGGAGAGAGAATTTTATATATTTTATTTTATTTTCCACCAAAAAGTAACTTTTTATTTCGAACACGAAACGAAACCCACTGCCTGTCGCCCATAGCTAATTACCCCCATTCCGAACACAATGGGATATGTAGCGTAAGCTGATTTGATCGTTTCGATCAGTTTTCGTCAAAATCAACATATAACTCTATATATTGAATTTGATTGCGCATTTCAATTTACCGGGGTCACATACTAACTCGAAAAATTCCAGAAAAATATTTTCTAGCTTCGTATTGATGATACGGTCCTAACAAAACTAATTCCATCGAATTCTGAGACCGTTAGAAAAATGGCCAATTTCAGGTCGATCGAAATTGACAAAACACATTTTCCTTCGCCACGCTCACATATTGATTCGAAAAATTATGAAAATTGGAATCTAGCAATAACCTGACATCACGGATCCATCAAAAGTGGTTTCGTCGAAATCCGAGGTCGTTTGCAAAATTTCCATTTTTAAGGGCTAGAATTCCATAGCGACTATTCAGAAAATTCATTTGACCATAACTTTTGATTCCCACTATGAAATTTTGATTTTTCGGATTCATTGGATAGATTCTAATATTTTTGGTTTCGCCAAAATCCGGTTTATTTTGCACCCTGTACATTCATTTGAATTTTGAAATCGAATTATCGAACTACCACGCCATTTTCAATTCCTTTTATAATTATAAATAATTATTTATATTCTAACGACGATCTATATAAACATATTCATTCGAATTCCATTCAAAATAAATTTCTCGTCGTTATTATTTAAAACAATTTATTTTAAATAATCAAAATTCACTAAATCGGCCAAAATAAAAATTTTAAATTGGCCCAGATTTCCGGGTCGTTACAATCTCCCCCACTTAAAACTTTTCGTCCCCGAAAAGGAACGAAGCCGAAAGTTGTTTAACAAATCAACTCAACTTTCACTATTTTCACTACGGCTTAAGTTCTTCAACTTTTCAGTTTCTACGAACTTTTCAAATTTTTCAAAAATTTGGCTAACACCCTAAATTTTCGAAATATTTCGCCATAACCTCCCCTACACCGGGGACTTCGGGATATTTCATATAGCCTCCCATGGCCTTATTCAATCCAAAAGAAAAAGAAAAAGCCAAGCGGCTAGCCAATCGGCTCAAAAAATCACCCAAAACTCAAGAAATACAATAAACATTACCTATTTGTCGGGCAAACAATTTTATTCCTCTTCTCTAGCCTCCTTGCTATGACCTGCTCAATGTATATACATGTACGTGCACGCAATTACAACCAATTTTCAATACAATTCAATATTTGATTCGATTAGGCTAAATGGTTTAATATTATCAAACAAATAAACAAACAACACAACCATCAATCAATTAGTCGATTAGCTTTTCAAATTCATAATTTTGATATAGATACAGAAAATCATGTTTTTGGTGCCAATTCACAACAATGGGCCTTATCTAGTTTCGGTTCTCACACCAGTCTAATGGAAATATAGAAATCTCATTTTCGTTACTCGAAAATAAATACTGGTGACGGTGCCCCATCACCAGAATTATCCCCGGGCAACTAGAGTACGATTTCCTAACTATCCAGTATATTAAAACTTCGAATACATGCTTGCAAGGCGTATATGCAAAATCTTTATATATCGGATTGTCCAAATCAATATAGAATAAATATTCAAATACGTATGAAATGGTTTAAATTTCAAAACAAAATTGGTTTTCATTTTAAAAATATACTCTTTACACTCGTTCTAGGATACCGCTGATTCTATCTCTAACGAGTCATTCCCATTGGATACTACTAATCCAATCTCTGATGAATTCTTTCATACGGTTCTAATGTGTCTTGTTCTCTGAGCTTTGTAAACCAAAGCTCTGATACCAACTGTGATGACAGGGAATTCCGCTCGATCCGAATCAGTCGCTAAACCGATCATGACCGTTCGAAACGCCTGATTGTTTTGAGAACACGACAAAATAGAACGCAGACGGAAGAACATTTCATTGTTATTACAACAATTCCATCAGAATACAAGAATATACAGAGTATAAACAAATATTACACATTATAAAATATCAGAGATTACAATAAATTACATAGCAGCGGAAAATAATACAATACACAACTAGAAGTAATACGCGGATACAAAGCTTACCGAGTATCGTTCCAGCTGTAAATCAGGATCCTGTGAATGTAAATCTGCAAAACCAAAACTACTAGCTACCCGTGTTAAAATAAGGGCACCCAGAGTTTAGGTTAAAACAATAAACTCCAGGTCAGTCATGGGACTGGTGTGAGAACTAAAACAGTTATTAATCTTTATTTCAAAGTTCAGTAAATCAAAGGACCACGCCATATAACACGAAACTGGTTTCCTCCTAAGAATACCAGTGCATAAAACAAACAGCACAACGCTAAATAAAGAACAATGAAGCTATTATAAGACCCAGGTCCCATCACACAATGCAACGCAAGCCGGAGGATAGGGTTTTACCTTGTAATAGCAAAAGAATGCTTGATACGTGAAATTTCATGTTTTATTATTACTATAGGTGCATAGTGTCAAAACAATTTCAAATCATAAATATCAATCATAGACGGCATGGGTACCATATATCATGTCGCCATACTAGTTTTACAATTAAGACCGCAAAGTCACGTATTTGGAAATTGGATTTCCATCTGTGAACCAAGGCAAAAGACAGCCCTCACTGATTCGAGACACTCTAGCCCGTGCCTCAGGACCCAGACACAGGTGGGCCCTTGGATCGTCAGGGCCGATACACCGATGTGGATTAAAATGCCTGAACACTGCGTTTCCCCGCCCTTTGGGGCATAAAGTAGCCAACGAATGACTTCATCGGTCCCGGATCGACCGATATAACCGAGGCGCTTCCAATTCCAACAACCACATGAGTCAAACTCGTCAGCCAGTTCAAGCACTGATGCCACTCCTAACTAGAAAGAAACGCATGCCCACCCTGAGGTCCTTCTCCCATTTTTGGTTCACACCGAGGTGTGAGGCTCGCGAATTAACGCTACACAATGCTACGCCACAAAGGCCGTGCTTTGATCATCAACCACAAGACTCTGCTTTTCAACAGAAGCCTTGATCATTTGCATCTTAGCATGCCAAACAGGCAAACCACTCTATGCAACCGATATCAGTCACACAGAATGAAATCTAATGTCAGACACACAGTCCATTTACAAGTTCGTTCTGGGTCTGAACGAAATCGGAGGCACTTAGTACCCCGCGTATCCATCGATCTCCAAGTACGTCTGGACGATCCCCAATTGATTCCCTCATCTTGGGTGTACGACCCAATCAAGATCATCAGTAATTATCCAAACGACATGAAGACCTCTAGTGTTCAACCATCGTCTTCCTCTTCGACTAATCGTCGAATTAGTTATTCAGAATGGGATAAAGCCGGTCTTTCCGAATAACTCGCGCATATAATAAATAAGTGTTACACAAACACAACATACGCCTCATTCCAATTCATCAGTCACTAACCGTAAATTAATCAAGAGAATAATTCCCCAAATATTAACCCCGAAGACCGAAACCAACATCAGATCAATACCCAGGAAATCACTCTGCTTAGCCAACCTACAGTTAGTTTTTAAATTTCACATTCTTAGGGAAAGGTTCCCATTAATTTTATCAAAGATAAATCCTTTTGAATTTATTCTTTAATCTACTGTTGAATATCAATTCAAACTAGTCGGGATTAGCGAACCACACCGAAGTGATAATTTATTTTATTTCCCAATCCCAACCTATTCATCCCATGAAGTAAAACTGGTAATACTTCATATCTAACACCACGGTGTTATCGGTAAATTCAATTACCATTTCACGTTCAAATCTAATTAAAGATTTAACTATCGCTTGGAGCAAAACTGGTGATACTCCATTCTCGATCTTTTTAATCTATTTAAAGATTCATTAAAACTCCACTTAGTTTTAATCTTTAACTGGGTTAAAGAATCAATGTCATTTAAAACACGATTCACGATAAACCCAAAATCACATCACATTTCAATCAGTCCTTAACCGTAAATTAGCAAGTGAGCAATTCCCTAAGTATTAACCCCGAAGGCCGAAACCTACATCAGATCAATACCTCAGAAACCATTCAACTTAACTAATCTCCAGTTAGTTTCTGATTTTCTTAAATCCTTTGGGTCTAAGAACAGTATTATTGAAGATACCGTTCACGACAACCCAAAATCACATTCCATTAATTATCGGGTTAAAGAACAAGTGTTATTTAAAACACTGTTCACGATAAACCCAAAAATCAATACCAATTCAATTCCAATTAAATATTATTTAATTGGGACACTTCATTAAATCTAAATAAAAAGATTTAATCTTTTCCTCAGCTGGGCTTAAGAACAGTGTTAATGAAGACACCATTCACGACAAACCCAAATCACATTTGATATTAAATACAAGGCTCTGAATAGAAAATATATCGGCTTATATTCAATATCAAATTCTACGACCAACAAATATCGTATTGGGAATAACGATATATATATATATCTTTCAAATTTCCATAACAACATCTGTATAATCACAAAATCCAACATCGAAATATTCCAAAGACAATTTCGATTCAAATCCATTCCAATTCAATTATTGGAAATTCTGGTTACCTTTAAAACCCTTTTCAAATTCAATTTATTTATTTAAAAATAAGTAGAATTATAATTCTAGTTCAAAACTTGTTCATTTCGATAAAAATCTATTTTTATCTTTTCAAATATGGAGTTTTTCATACCGATTCTTCCCAAATCATTTCTTATGATTTTACACAAATTATTACTATTTTTAATTATTTTATCAAGGCCCGTACAGTCGATTTCCATCTACGGCCATCGAACTGCACTTACAATGACCTTTTCCAAATTTGATTTCGACATAATTCCAGATCCAACCGTTAGATTTCTAATTTCTTATATTCGTTAGAAAGCACTTTTCGATACAAACCCAACGGTTCCAGTTTTAGGAGAATCCGACAGTCGGATCTCTTGCAATATCCATTCGAAGTCAATGGTCGAAATTCGCGAACTGCCGCGGCGCGGCGCGTTCTATTCAGGCCATTATATTATATATATAATATATACTTTGTCGATTTCCCTTCGAAACGAATTTTATAAATCGTTTTAAATTCGTTTTGGAAACGATTTCAACTTCCTATTCAATTTCTAATCAAAATTGAATATTCCAATATAAATTTGTTTAATTTCATTTCAAAACGATTTTAATTCAATTTAATTCGAATTTCAATTCATTTCAATTTAATTCGAATTTCAATTCATTTCAATTTAATTCGAACTCATTTTTGTTCAATTTCAATTCGAATTCATTTCAATTTCAATTCGAATTCTAATTCTTTTCAAAATATTAGATTTTGAAATCACTTTCGATATTCATTATAAAATGAATAAAATCAATATAAATATCGTTTACGTCAAAATGGCGTCAATCTAATCAACACGGCTTCAAATATTTCTATTTCAAATATTTCTATTCAAAACTGGAATGAGGCCCAATCAATCACCATATAACGTTAATTATATGGATTTTCTACAACACATGTATTTAATAACAACGATGAATAATCAACCATCATCCAAAGTGAATTCTACACTGTATAAGCATCAAATATAAATATTTAATGCTCATAACAATCTGTCCATCAATCGATCGATATACAGCTAATTATTGGGACTAGTGTATGTCATATATCCTCCCAACACCCGTGTGGGGTTTTCAAACAATCAAACACAGATTTTATTTGTGCAGTTGGGCGATGTGTAAAATTTATCATCCCAATCAATATCAATCAAATCAGTGTATATAAACAAATCGTCCGATCTGTTTATATTTATTTATTTTATATACACATTAAAAATTCTATTTTTAACTATAAAATATTTTCTAACTGTATAAATATTTTATTTCATTTCACATCACACAATCAACTACACATCAAAATCAAACAAACAAGCATACAAGCCGTCCATGGTCTATGGACTACGGGTGTCGGGTGCTACTAAACACCGTCTACATCCTAGTATATAATTCAACTAGAAATAAATTCAAAAGTGAGGAGTTCTCACCCAAGCTAAATCCATTCACCGCGACTCTTCTTATGAAGGAAATCTTCACCTTTTCGTCTTTTGTCACTTTCGTTGCCCGTATTCACTACATATATAAAAATCATATTTTTATATTGTATCCTTATATATAAAAATCACATTTTTATTCTGCTACTATATAGATAAAATTCTATTTTTATAACGGTGTTCATATAATAAAGATTATATTTTTATCTCACTATTTTCTATATAAAAATTATATTTTTACAATGCTATTCTGTATAAAAAGATTATATTTTTACCCTTTCTACAATATAAAAATTATATTTTTATCCTTTCTACAATATAAAAATTATATTTTTATCCTCTCTACAATATAAAAATTATATTTTTATCTTTTCTACAATATAAAAATTATATTTTTATCCTTTCTACAATATAAAGATTATATTTTTATCCTTTCTACAATATAAAAATTATATTTTTATCCTCTTCAAAAATCTAAACTTCCTCTATTATTAAAATTATAAACTTTCTTAACCAAAAATCATTTCGTAGTATGCTTTGCCAAAAAAGAGAGACTGGTTTTGAATTTATAAAATCAATCACTTAGAAAATAAATAAAAGGAAATAAAAAAAACTTACAGTTTAATGCGAATGGGGGGGGTCACTGTCGGCCTTGGAAATCGTGGAGGCGGCGTCAGCATCGGGAAGTGGTGGTCTTGGTGGTGCGGCAGCCTTCAGGGTGGGCGCGTTCGTTCTCAGGTGGTTTGGGGGTGCGCGCAGCGAGGAGGGGTGGAGGGAGAAGATGGAGGCGGCGCCTGAGGTGGAGGAGGGCGGCGCCACTCCGGTGGGTGAGGTGGAGGCCATCGCGACGGTGGATTGGGGGGGGGGGTCTCGCGATTTAGGTTTCTTCTTCTTTTTTTTCCTTTACTTCTGAAATGAACGGTGATGGGGGGTAAAGGTAAAGAGGAGGAGAGAGAATTTTATATATTTTATTTTATTTTCCACCAAAAAGTAACTTTTTATTTCGAACACGAAACGAAACCCACTGCCTGTCGCCCATAGCTAATTACCCCCATTCCAAACCCAATGGGATATTTATCGTAAGCTGATTTGATCGTTTCGATCAGTTTTCGTCAAAATCAACATATAACTCTATATATTGAATTTGAATGCGCATTTCAATTTACCGGGGTCACATACTAACTCGAAAAATTCCAGAAAAATATTTTAGAGCTTCGTATTGACGATACGGTTCTACAAAACTAATTCCATCGAATTCTGAGACCATTAGAAAAATGGCCAATTTCAGGTCGATCGAAATTGACAAAACACATTTTCCTTTGCCATGCTCACATATTGATTCGAAAAATTATGAAAATTGGAATCTAGCAATAACCTGACATCATGGATCCAACAAAAGTGGTTTCGTCGAAATCCGAGGTCGTTTGCAAAATTTCCATTTTTAAGGGCCAGAATTCCATAGCGACTATTTAGAAAATTCATTTGACCATAACTTTTGATTCCCGCGATAAAATTTTGATTTTTCGGATTCATTGGAAAGATATTCTCAAATAGATTCTAATATTTTCGATTTCACCAAAATCCGGTTTATTTTTCACCCTATACATTCATTTGAATTTTGAAATCGAATTATCAATCTACCGCGCCATTTTCAATTCCATTTATAATTATAAATAATTATTTATATTCTAACGACGATCTATATAAACATATTCGTTCGAATTCCATTCAAAATAAATTTCTCATCGTTATTATTTAAAATAATTCATTTTAAATAATCAAAATTCACTAAATTGGCCAAAATAAATTTTTTAAATTGGCCCAGATTTCCGGGTCGTTACAATAACACTGTTCTTGAACCCAGTTTAGAAAAGAATAAATCTTTTAATTAAGATTTAGTGAAATTGTCCAGTTAATTAGTATTTAATTGGAATTGAATTTAAATTGGTTTTTGGGGTTTATCGTGAGCGGTGTTTTGAATAACACCTGTTCTTTAACCCGATTAACAATGGAAAGTGATTTTGGATTTATTGTGAACCGTGTTTTAGATGACATTGGTTCTTTAACCTAGTTAAAGACAGGATATTGATTTTTGGGAAGATTAAAACTAAGTAGATTTTTAATGAATCTTTAATTAGATTAAAGTGATCGAGAATGGAGTATCACCAGTTTTCCTCCAAGCGATAGTTAAATCTTTAATTAGATTTGAATGCGAAATGGTAATTAATATTTGCTGATAACACCATGGTGTTAGATATGGAGTATTACCAGTTTTTCTCCATGGGATGAATTGGTTGGGATTGGGAAATAAAATAAATAATTACTTCGGTGTGGTTCGCTAATCCCGACTAGTTTGGAAAACCTTAACATGGTTTGAAATGATATCCAAAGGAAGATTAAAGAATAAATTTAAAAGAATTTATCTTTGATAAAATTAATGGGAACCTTTCCCTAAGAATGTGAATATTTGAATCAAAAAATATTCTGAATTGGAATGAGGCGTATGTTGTGTTTGTGTAACACTTGTTTATTATATACGCGGGTTGTTCGGAAAGGCCGGGTTTATACGCATTCTGAATAACCGATTCGACGATAAGTCAAAGATGAAGACGGTGGTTGAAGACCGGAGGTCTTCACATCATTTGGATGATTATTGATGATCTTGATTGGGCTGTACACCCAAGAGGAGGGAATCAGTTGGTGATCGTCCAGACGTACTTGGAGATCGATGGATATGCGAGGAATAAGGTTCCTCCGGTTTCGTTCAGACCCAGAACGAACTTGTAAATGGACTGTGTGTCTGATATTGGATTTTATTCTGTGTGGTTGATTTCTATTAAATATATATCTGTTTGGCGGCTCTTGCTTAACGCCCTTCTCTGAGACGTACGAGCTTAGAGGTTATATATCGATAGATATCAGTCGCATAACATGAGTTGCCTGTGTGGCATGCCTAAGTGCAAAATGATCAAGGCTTCTGTTGAAAAGCAAAGTCTTGTGGTTGATGATCAAAGCACGGCCTGTGTGGCACAGCTTTGTGTATAGCGTTAATTCGCAAGCCTCACACCTCGGTATGAGCCAAAAACGGGATAGTGACTACAGGGAGAGCACGACGTTTCTTTCTAGCTATGGGTGATGTCAGTAACCTACCAGCCCTGACATTTATATACTTTTTACCTATGTGGTTGTTGGAATGCGAGGCGCCTCGGATATAGGTATGATAGGACCGGGAAACATGTGTTCAGAAATAACTAATCCTTAAAAGTAAGAGAGGACCGGCCCTAAAGATCCAGAATCGCTTTGTGTGCTCCTAATACATTTGCCTAAGTGTCTCGAATGGAGAGGAGCTTGCCCCTTGCCTCTACTCATGATAGAAATCCAATTTCTAATACGACCTTTGCGGTTTTAATTGTAGAACTAGTATGGCGACATGAATATGGTATCCATGCCGCCTATGATTGATACATTTATATTTAAAGTTGTTTTCTTCACTTATAGTAATAATAAAAGATGAAATTTAGCGTATCAAGCATTCTTTGGCTATTATAAGGTAAAACCCTATCCTCCGACTTACGTTGCATTGTGTGATGGGATCTGGGTCTTATAATAGCTTCATTTTTCTTTATTTAGCATTGCGCTGTTTGTTTTATGCACTGGTATTCTTGGGAGGAAAACCTGTTCCGTGTTATACGGCGTGGTCCCTTGATTTACCTAACTTTAAAATAAAGACTAATAACTATTTTAGTTCTCACTCCAGTCACATGACTGACCTGGAGTTTATTGTTTTATCCTAAATTCAGGGTGCCCCTATTTTCCACATGGGCAGCTAGTAGTTTTGGTTTTGCAGATTTATATTCACAGGATCCTGGTTTATAGCTGAAGTGATATTCGGAAAGCTCTGTATCCGTATATCTCCTTTCAGTTGTGTGTTGTATTATTTTTCCACTGCTATGTATTTAAATGTAATTTAAATCTATGATATTTATCAAATGTGTAATATTTATTCATACTCTGTATATTCTTGTATTCTGATGGAGTTGTTGTAATAAACAATGAAATGTTCTTCTGTTTGTGTTCTGATTCATCTTGTCCTCAAAGCAATCCGGAACGGACTTGGTCGGTTTAGCGATCGATTCGGATCGAGCGAAATTCCTTGTTGTTACAGAATTGATGGGACTTTCTGAAAATCAAGACAATTAAATATTAAAATATTATAAATATGGATAACTAAAAACCCTAGAATCAAACACAGTAGCTGCCACGTATGTATTTCAATGGGCTGAACGATCCAGATTTCGTCCCCTAATCATTTCCAATCTACTGACTAATTCGTGAAATTCCTAAAGCAAAATCTGTAGAGCGCCTCATGATCTTTCTAAGGGTACGGCTAAGATCAGATTTAAAGTGTTGTACTGCATGAATTTGTCGCTCAAAGGCAGAGCGTTTGGAGGCCGTTTCCAATGAAATGGGGCCCGCGAGATGGCAAGCGTGCCTAACGCAAGGAGGCACGGACATGGCGGTGGTCGTGTCGAAGTCTGATCGAACCCCAGGGTCCTCGATTCTTATGCGCATGGGGGATGGTGAAGACGATGATGGGTTTTCACGGTGCTGAAGTAATTCGGGAAGAAGGCAATAACAGGAGGTCACGATTATTAATGTAATCAGGGATGTGATTATTAATTAATTATATAATTAAATTATTTAAAAGCTAAACCATTGTAATTTATGCGATTCTTATCAGAATTAAACGATTTCCGAAGCGTTGGAATTGCGTGATCAAGATCTACAATATGGAGCAGACCAGATCTGAAACAGAGCTTATTGAAAATTCAGGCAAAAAGCTAATATACTTTTTTGTTCATTAAGAAAAAAATAAACATATGAATTGAAATAAAAAGATACATTTCGACAAAACTTATGAATTGAAATAAAAAGATACGTTTTGTCAAAACATATGAGTTGGGCCAAAAACATTCATTTTTGGCCAATGAGCTTTGTTGAAACAGAAACGTCCATTTTTGTCTAATAGCTTTGTTGAAGCAAAGATTTACATTTTGCCAAAATATGATGGTTGAAAACAAAATACACATTTTGTAAAAATATAATTGGTGAAAAAAAAATGTCAAAGGAGATTAGTTGAATCAAAATATATATATTTTTGTCAAATTGGTTAAATTGAAACAAAATATACATTTTTGTCAAGATAGTTTAATTGAAACGAATATACATTTTTGACAAGATAGTTTAATTGAAAACAAAGTATACAATTTTGTTAACATAGTTTAGTTGAAACAAAAATATACATTTTGTCAAAATATGTGGATGAAAAAAAAAACATTTTCGTTAAATAGATTTGAGTTATAACAAAAATTACATTTCTGTTAAATAGATTTGAGTTAAAAAAGAATAACAACTTTGTTAAATAAATTTGTGTTACATCAAAAATATCACTTTTGTTCATTTAGTTAAAAGTTAGAATTGTTAACAATATGAATTATCACTTTATCCATTTTATTAAGTTAGAATTGTTAATAATATGAATTATCACTTTACCCGTTTTGTTAAATTAGAGTTATTAAAAATATGAGTTATCACTTTTATTCATTTTGTTAAAATTAGAACTATTTACAATATGAAATATCTCTTTTATTTATTTTGTTAAATTAGAATTGTTCACAATATGAAAATATCGTTTTAATCATTTTGCTGAAATAGAATTGTCAACAAAATGAATGGATCACTTTTAATCATTTTATTAAAATAGAATTTTCAACCAAAATGAAAAGATCATTTTTAATCATTTTGTTGAAATAGAATCGTCAACAAAAATGAGAGAATCATTTTTTATTGTTAAAACATATGACATTAGAATTTATATGCAAATACAAGAATCATTTTTATTTGCAAAACATACATTATAATTTATATGCAAATATATGATTTATTTTTATTTGCAAAACATACATTAGAATTTATATCCAAATATAAGAATCATTTTATTTGTCAAAACATACATTAGAATTTGTATGTAAATTAAAGTGACATTTTGTTGTTAAATTATACAATAGAATTTGTATGCAAATCAAAGTGACGATTGTATTGTCAAATTATACACTAGATACATGTAGGCAAATTTTGCGAATAAAATACATTTGCATTTGGCATTAGGAATATAATAACATGTTTGTTATCAATCATCAACATGTTAGCGGAATTAAAACTGGTTAAATTCATTAACCAATGATTTATTTAGATGAACTGTTGTTGGCTGAAAGCCCCATATGGGTATTGGAATGATATTTGACACACACTAGTCCTAATATTTACTTGTATGTTAATCGATGGATTGACAGGCTGTGATGAGCGTTATTTATTCATTTTAATGCTCACACAGTTATAAATTCCACTCTGGATGTGAATGGATCGTTTAATGATTATTTATCATTGTCGCCGTGTACATGCGATGTATGAAATCCATATAAACGAAATTATATGGTAACTGATTGAGTCGCATTTCGATTCAGAATATCTTTTAAATAAAGAATAATTTAAAATAAAGAACATCGTAAAATAAAGAATATTAAAAATAAAGAACATTGTAATATAAAGAATATTTTAAAATAAAGAATATTGTAATATAAAGAATATTTTTACATAAAGAATATTTTTATATAAAAATATTTTTAAATAACGAATATTTAAAAAAAATTCAACGAAGAATAAAATAATGATTTCTTCGTCCGTTTTTGGATGGATACAAAAGATAGAAATATCTTTTTATCAAAATGAACTAGTTATTTACTAGAATAAATCTTTTAAATTAAGATTTAATGAAGTCTTCCAAATAATTAATATTTAATTAGAATTAAATAAAACAATTAGATTCTAGGTTGTCGTGGATGGTGTCTTAAATAACACTGTTCTTAAACCCCGTATGAAAAGAATAAATCTTTTAATTAAGATTATTAGAGTTTCCAATTATATTTAGTGATGGGAATAAAATGATATGTGAATTGGGTTTATTGTGAACTGTGTTTTAAACGACATTTGTTCTTTAGCCCAATTAATAGTAAAAATATGATTTAAAATTTATAAATCTTTTTATTAAGATTTAAAAAGAAATTTTGCAAAGGCAAGTTTTCCAATTTAATATATTAAATTGGAATTGAGCGGAAATTCGATTTGATAACAATCAAGATTGGCTTTTGTAAAAGAAGACTGTTACCATATATGGAATTTAAAAGGCTTTGCCGTTATTCCATTTATATTATTAGTCGGATACAGAAATTTATATCGATTATATATTGATTTGATTTCTGCGGAAATTCCATATTTAATGGAAGATGATTTTGGGTTTATCGTGAATGTGTTTTAAATGACATTGGTTCTTTAATCTAGTTAAAGACAAGATTAATTTCTTAAAAGTTAAATAACCATAAAGTAATGATTTTTGATATTAAAATCAAATTGGAGTTTTAATGGATCTTTAAAAAGAAAATTAAAGAATAAACCTAAAGGAATTTGTCTTTGATAAAATTGATGGGAATCTTTCCCTTTTAATATGAATATTTTGTTAAAAGAACATTCTGGATTGGAATGAGGCATATGATGTGTATTTATAGCACTTGATTTTTATTATAAAATACGCGACTTATTCGGAAAGACCGGGTTTAACCCATTCTGAATAATTACTATGACGATTAAAAGTCAAGGCATTGAAGACGGTGATTGAAGACCGGCGAACTTCACATCGAATGGATGACTGCTGATGTCCGGCATTGGGTCGCACCTAGGAAAGGGTTAAAGTGGTAGTTGTCCGGACGTACTTGTTGATTGTCCGGATATGTGAGAACCTCTCTTCCGTATTGGACATACGGGATGAGGAATAAGGTGTCTCCGGTTTCGTTCAGACCCAGAACGGACTTGTAAATTGATGTGTGTCTGACATTGGATTTCATTCCATGTAAATTAAATTTATTTCTATTTAATATATATCTATGGTGGCGGAGAATTTATTCTCTTGCTTAACACCCTTCTTTGGGACACACGAGCTCAGAGGTTATATATTGGTAGTTATCGATCGCATGGCGTGGATTGTCAATGTGGCATGCCAAGATGCAAATGATCAAGGCTTTTGTTGAAAAGTAGAGCCTTGTGGTTTATGATCAAAGCATACCTATTTCGGCATAGCTTTGTGTATAACGTTACCTCGCGAGCCTTACACCCCGGTAAGAGTTAGAAACGAGACAAGGGAACGTTGGGAGTGCACATGTTTCTTTCTAACTAGAAGTGGTATCAGAGTTTTGCAAGCCCTGACATTTTACTTATGTGGTTGATGGAATGAGGCACCTCGGTTATATTGGTCGATAGTGACCAAATTATAGGTTCGATAGGACTGGAAAACGTGTGTTCATACATAACTAATCCACTAAGGTGTATTTGTGGAGCGGCCCTCCAGGATCCAAGGGTTCACTGCGGGGGATCCTGAGACATTGCTAGAGTGTCTCGAATCGGTAAGGAAATCGTCCCTAGCCTTAACTCAAGATGGAAATCCAATCTCCAATACGACATTACTGTTTCGATTGTAAACCTATATATGGTGACATAGTAGTATGGAGTACTATACCGTCTAGGATTAATACACTTATTTTGAAGTATTTTAAAACTGATTAAACACTAATAATAATATAAATATATTATTTTCTATGTATCAAGCATGTTTGATCATTATAAGATAAAACTCTATCCTCCGGTGTAAACACCCCACCTCTGTTAAGGTCACTCACAAAGGGAATGCATTAACTTTGGTGAAGCATTTTAGGTAAAATACACAAATAATTTACAAGACAGACATATAAATAGCGGAAAACTGAAATTATTTATTAAATAGCATGGTTCAGTCAAAACATTACAAGCATTGTCTCAAAACCCATCTTCTAGATTATTACAACAAAACATCTGTCTTGATTTAAATCTCCACGTACATAAAGAAGCATAAAATAGAAGTAAAGTAACATAAATCCCCAATAAAAGTGTAACCATAGCCATAGCCCAAGAAAAGAGAATCCAAGTAATACATCTACTCTCTTCAAGCTTGAAAAGGTTTGCACTAAGCTGAAGTATTCCCTCCCTACAGACCTTGGGGGGGTGGGGGGACGGAAGAAAAGAAGGCAGAAGAAAACGGGTCAGACATAAGTCTGGTAAGTCCAGTGATTATTTAGCATGTAAACAGGAAAAAGGATTATGACATGAATAAACTGAACCTAGGACAGTACCCTAAAAATAAGATAACAAAAATAAGGCAAGATAAACTGAATAAACTATCGCACTCATTTCTATTTCTTTGCACCTACTAACAAGTGTTTCAACTAGCACCATGTGTTCATGATAAAATGATCCCCTTTATCGATTAGCTTCTACTCACAAGCATTTATGACTTGTGTCATTCGGCCCTGCTTGATTGTAGATACCTGTGCTGGTCCAACCATGGGGTGTATCAATTCTTATGGTGGCAACCCAACACAAATTCAAGATGCAAAATGTATACTACTGATGCCCAGTGCCTGATTTTTCCATGCCGGAGTACGTGCACGCCTATACTCCGTCGGAACCTACACTACTGCACCACCCGTCGTTATTTTGACCGCTTATAATCAGCCCAGTAATCGTGCCCCACCCTGCCTAGTTCAGGGTACCATGATACATCTATGTGGTTTACTGCTGAAATGGGTCCCCGTTACTAGGGTTTCCTAATCAACATATTAAAATGGTTAAGTGTTCTCAGATTAACCTAACCCCCACCCATCATTTTAGTTAACATGTTGTATTGGTTATGTATTGCCTTAATTTAATTAACTCTACCATTCTTAGTCTGTCTGTTTCTTAGCTTTAATTCATTCATTAAAGCACCCACCTCTCACATTATATCTATATTGTTGCGGTCGTTGGATGTGTCGGTTGGTTCCGGGCAGTCTTACACCGCAACTCAATCTAACCTCCGGTTTTTGGGCTTAATGCGCTAACCTCTCACATTAGATCTGTATTGTTACGGTTGCTTGATGTGTCGGGCGGTTCCGGGGAGTCTTACACCGTAAATCAATCTAACATCGGGTTAGGAATATTCATCTTTTTAATTAATTTAAATATTTACCATTTATGTTTATATGTAAATTTTCCACCAATGTTGTCAACTCAAGCCATGTCCCATTTATCCTTCTAAATTTTTTCTATAATTCTTAGGTATACAAATTATACCTTTTCATGCCATTAATCATTTACATGATTACGAGCCAACCTATGCCAATAGCATGTAATTTATTATTTTTCCCAACGTATTCCCCGTTATTCGTTCGCATAAATTACATAGAACGTTAGGCTTGCAAATTAGCCTAACTCATACACAAAAGGGAAAAGAAAAAGGGACATGTAACATTCCAACGGCATAAAACAGTATAGATCAAGCATGTGTGATATAAATTTGGCATAGCACTGCACAAATTTAATTAAACATGTAAATGTGAACTTGCATTTGAGTTGGATCAAATTAACATAGATCTAAACCATATAAGCATGTAGATATAGTCATATAAGCATATATGAACATGACTTAGCTTATGAACTTGCATATAACATATCCTAAAAGAATCACCAAATTTATATACAACATGATAGGTTCATCACCAAATTACCTATCACCAAATTAATGTATAACATGATAGGTTCATCACCAAATTAATATACAACATGATAGGTTCATCGCCAACTTAATATACAACATGATAGGTTCATAACCAAGTTAATATACAACATGGTAGGTTGTATCAATCACAATAGTCATGTAGGCATAGGTAATTTCATAATGAATCAAAATACAATTATCATACAACTAGGCACAGTTCTAGTTTCGCTTCATTACAAGTCATGACTTTTATTTGTTCAAATCTAAAGAATAATTGAACTTACAAACAAAAGAACAAATCTTGTTTTCTGGGATCTGGTTTTCTAAAACTGAAAAACCATCCTTTGATGTAGACTATTGATTCTCTAGTTTAGACTTGATTAGGGGCTTTATAACTTGATTTCTAGTTTAAAGAAAAATGGAGGCTATGCTTGTTTTTCCATGCACAGCATGACGGATTCAGAGAGCAAGGTTACGTGGTTTTAGGGTTCAGGGTTGGGGATGTTTATATAGAAGTTTAAATTAATGAGAGCCGTCAGATCAACCAAGGAGAAATCAGAGCCATCCATACCAAATAGAGCCAACTGGAAGTCGCCACATATGCCCAAATGGCTCAGAAAAAAATCATTGGACAAAACAATCCAGATCTGGCCGAGGGGTCGACCCCTACCGAGGGAGTCGAAACCCCAGTCGACACCCCTCTTGGGGGGTCGACACCTGTGTTGACGCCCCATGGGGGGAGTCGACCCTTATGGGCGGGAATTTTCCCGCCCAGCTGATTCTCGGAATTTTTGAATTTTGAACTCCTTTTTGATTTAATTATAATTTATATTTAATTTCTTTTGAAACTTGAAATCTTCTGAACTCCATAACTTCTTCATATGGAGTCCGATTCACGCAAACTCGGACTTTATCTCAAGAAGAATTCCGAGACGAACGCAATGGCGAAACCCTTTTCCCCTAATTTCCACTTTTAAAATTAAGTATTCTTTAGTGTTCAAAGAAAATACGGGGTGTTACATTCTCCCCTCCTTAAAGGATATCGTCCCCGAAATCTTCAAGTCAAGAAGAATGTATATCCTACCATCCAATCGTCCATCTACTCAATCATCAAAAACGGGCATCCATTGCCCTTAAAAATATTTCTAATGCTTTCATGACCATATGCATAATGTGTGTATATGTCCTTATCTAATGCAAAAATCAGGCGGTCTACTGATTCAGTTGACCTCCTTAATGCAAGTCATTATAGTACCATGAATCCATTATGTATGCAATTATTCATAATCGTACTTTATAACTTCTACTTGAGTGCAAAATCATTCATACAAGTGCAACATCCATATGACAACACATCAAGTTTCAATCCATATACAAATACATATTATGAAAGTGACTGAGCCGATCTAGTAACTAATGAGTGTGTATATGCATCCACGAGCAACCACTTGCAACCATCAGTCATAACATGTTTACATCCATTGGTTTCTACTTAAGGATCAAGAATAAGACCGAGGAGATATACTTAAAAGATAGATATAAGCATGCATAAACTTATGGAAAAGAGATCAAGGATGTACCCTCAAAAAGAAAAGGGTAGGCTGCGCGTATCTTGTCCTCGGTCTCCCAAGTTGCGTCTTCCTCGGCGTCACACCATTGAACTTTAACAAGCTTGACTTCATGGTTGCGTAGCTTTTTGACTTTTGTCCCTAAGATATGAGTTAGAACTCTCCTCACCGTCGCTTCTCGTTCCACTTCTACTTCTTCTAGTATGCTTGGCTCCATAACTTCTGCAGACACATGTAAGCACTTTCGTAGATGAGAGACATGGAAAATATTATGAACTGCAGCCAATATTTCGGGCAGCTCTACTCTATAAGCCATCTTCCCAATCCTCTCAATGATAGGAAATGACCCTACAAATCTAGGTGCCAATTTTCCTGTAGACCCAAAGCGAACGACATTCCTCAAAGGAGATACTTTAAGAAAAACACTGTCTCCAACCTCAAACTCAAGGTCGGTCCTTCTTTTATCATCGTAGGACTTCTGTCTATCTTGTGCAGTCTTCATTCGTCTTCGTATCAAGTCCACCTTCTCTGAAGTTTCTCTAATCATGTCCGGCGCAAGTACGAGCTTGTCTATAGACTCCCACCAACAAGTTGGTGGTCGGCATGGTCTTCCATATAAAGCTTCGAAGGATGCCATGCCTATGGTGGCTGGGTAGCTATTATTGCAGGCGAATTCTACCAAAGGAAGATGATCCTTCCATGTCCCTCCAAAATCAAGAATGCACAATCTCAAAAGATCTTCTAATATTGTAATAACCCGTATTTTTAAATAACATGTTTTAACATAAATCAAGGCAGAATTTAATGATAAAGTCTGAATCAAGGGAAACGGGCTTTGCCATTGCGTTCATCTCGGAAAAATACGCGAAATAGAGTCCGAGTTTTTGAAAATCGGAGTCCGTATGACCCAGTTATGGCCCATAGAAGTTTTCAGAAAATTCAAGTTTAAAAACAGATTCAAATTCAGCCAAGTAGAAAAGGCAGGAAAAATTCCCGCCACCCCCAAGTCGACTGGGGAGTCGACACACCCCAGGTTGTGTTGACTGCCCAGTCGACACCCCTATCGACTTGGGTGGTCGCCCAGTTTGGCCTGGGTGCATCTGACTTGTTTCTCAAGACATGTTTGGAGGCTTGTGACGGATTTTAAAGGCTCAAATCTTAATTAGGGTTAATCCTATGGCCTAAACTAACCTAAACTTCTATAAAAGGACCCTAATACCTAGCCTAAACCATCATAAATCAAACCTACAACTAGATTATGCCAAATTGTTTAATCATGGCCTCCACCCTCTTGTCATAGTCTCCATCTTCATTCATATGAGAGTTCCTAAGCTTGTTTTAGAGTTTCTAAGTTTGATTCAAGGCCAAAGTTCAATTTTTCTTCATCAAAGCAAGGATCTTCTTCTTATTTCTCAAGGGTTTTCATTAGAGCTTGCTATTTGGGGGGTTTTTAGAGTTGCTAGTGGCTTTGTCTCAATCTTATTTTTATTTTATAAGTTTTCATAGCATTGTAACCCCTATACTACTCTTAGATTCTAACTATGAAGTTAAATGTGACTTGTTGCAAGTTTGAGTTTGGGCCTAAGTATGATTTGTGCTTTGATTCTATCATGTTATGCATAGATTTATTCTATGCATTTTTGTAAAGCTATCACCTTGACTTTGTGCATAAAAAGCTATGAGCTTTGATTTGAAATGTTGCATAAAGCAACATAAAAACTCTCATAAACCTTATGTTATCTTGCATATGATGTTATATGCGAATCACTTGCTATCATCCTATGTCATTTATGACCATGTTTCATCTATTTTGCTAAAGTTGATATCATGCATGTTTTGAGGCCTATAATGTAATATGCAAGTTTATGAACACATTTGCCTCATATGCCACCATGTTTAACTTGTGGCCCAAACCTTATTAATTATGTCATGCTTCTAAGTTCCCTTTTTGAGATCTATTTGCGTTTATGCGAACTTACATGCGATGGGGTTACGTTATGAGTAAACTAAAATGACATAAAAACATGACTTGAAAAGATGACATGAAATATGACATGTGATTATGCTTGAAACATGAACATGAACTTGGACATGACTTCTAGAAAACATGAGAATGGCCAACTCGAGGTTGGGTTGAGTTTGTAGCATAAATCTACCCAGAACCGACCGGCTTAACTAGTGGCTACAAGCAATAGGACCCAATGTGAGTAGTTGGTCATGTCGCACTTGAAACCCGAGGTTAGACTAAGTTGTGGTGTAAAGCTACCCGGACCCGCCCGGCTTAACTAGTAACCACAACAAGGTCTAATGTGAGAGGTTGGGTGCATTAAATTAATTAATGCCACATGATAGGGTTAAGTCATAGACCGCTTGAATACTTAACCAATTAAACACGATGGGTTAGTAGGGTTAAGTCATGAATCTTGGGTACACTTAACGGACTTGGTACTTGATTGGATAAGGTTAACCATGCTTAACTCGTTAGAAACCCTAGTTACCTGGTCCTTTTCACCAGTAACCCTCTTGGTTGTATCATGGTACCCTGGGGACTAGGCTAGGGTGGGGCACGATTACTGGGCTGACGTGTAAGCGACCAAAACGACGGCTGAGTAGGTGCGCCGGTGTAGGTTCAGGCGGACTATGGTCGTGCACATAATCCGGAGTTGAAAAAGCAGACACGGGCACCAGTAGGTTTAGAATGTGCATGCTTGATTTGTGTCCGTGGTTGGCACCCTAGGGCTTGATACACCCTAGGGTGGACCTAGCACAGTTTGACTACACTTCGTGATTGGGCCGTATGACACCGACACTTGACGAGTTAGGCTTTAGGGAGCCGATCGATTAGACCGTGTTGTTGGACCTTGATTTAGGTCATCTCGTGATATTGGGCCAAGATTGGGTCATGGGATCACCTCTTGCTTATACTTAACATGGGCTGGAATACTAGTACACTTGGTGCAAAACTTAACCTTGTATATGCGGTGCCACACTTGATTTATCTTGTTAACTTTTCACCGTGCCAGTTATCACCCTATGTTTCATCTCTGTTTTACATGTCCAGTTAACTTTATTAGTTTTTAAGCTAATAGTAGATAGGACTTACCAGTCTTTTGACTGACCTATTTTCTTTCGCCTCTTTTCTTTCGTCCCCCCCCCCCCCCCCCGGTTTACAGGGTGGGAACACTAGCACCTAGCTTGGATGTTTAGCTGATTTTCTTGATAGCTCATGTACGGTTCAGACTTGAGCTTGCTATGGCTTTATCCTACCTTGGGGATAGTTACTTTATGATTTTCTTTCCAATTTTCAGTTTATGTTTCTAGACTTTGTTTTGCGGAAAATAATGACCAAGTACTTTGATGTAACTTGACTATGGTTTTGAAATGTTAGTTTCTACCCGCTGCTTTATTTACTCTGTTTTTTTTTACTTATATGTTCTGCCTTGTGATATCTACATGCATGTTTACCTTGTTTAACGCCCCTCCAAAGCTAATGTGCTTGCAAGAGTGACATTGGCGGAGGTGGGGTGTTACATTTGGTATCAGAGTGAGGTTTTACTAGACCGGACAAAGGTTTTAAAACCCTTTTGAAAACTATTTTCAAAACCAATTAAGTATTTTCCAAGAATAGTCTAGTTTATTTTAAAAGGCTATTCCCCAAAAGCCATTAGCACTATCCTTTGTTTCCTCGTTCTTAATCTATCTTTTCCTTTTTCAGCATGGCCGATCTTAACCTTCCTGAGGGAGTAACCATTCCCGGATGGTTCCGGAGGTACTTGGAAGCTAGGTCCAACGATGTGGGCCCAGCAAACACTCCCACTATAACTGAGGTTCCTCCTCCTCCTCCTCAGCATCCACAAGCAGATTTCGCAAAGGTTTGCAAAGACTTTAAGGCAATGGGGGGAAAGAATTTTATTGGGACGGAGACTTTTGTGGAGGCGAGAAATTGGTTGAAAGAAACTGAAGATCTCTTCGCCATCTTTGATGTGGAAGACCGTAGAAATGTTCTGTTGGCAGCATGGCTATTGAAAGAGGAAGCTGCTTATTGGTGGGAGGTCACAAATGCTACTAGACCTATAGAGACTTGGGCCGACTTTAGGACGAGGTTTGGGCTCAAGTTTCTATCATCTGCTGAGGCAAATATGCAATTGGAGAAGTTTATATCTTTGAAGCAAGGGGACATGACAGTGAGGGAGTATGTGAATAAGTTTAACCAGCTTGCTCGATTCGGTTCGGACATGGTTAATACTCCCTAGAAGAAGGCTCTATGCTTTGCACGAGGGTTGAATGAGCCATTACAAGGTTTAGCCCTGTCTCATACACCTATGGGGGCCACTTTTGAAAGCCTAGTGGACATGGCATTGCTTCAAGGAGACGATAAGAATGTCAAGAAAGAGGTCAAGCCTAATGAGACTCAAACCAAGAAGGCGGACTCCAAGTGGGGAGGGAATCAGAGCAATCAGAACAACAAGAACAACAAGGGCAATAAGGCCAACAACAACAAGGCAAAGGACCCAAGAAAATGCAACTTCTGTGGGATTGTTGGGCACATAGCCAAAGATTGCAGAAAGAAGAAGAGGAAGTTGGGCGAATGCTTTCACTATGGGGAGCCTGGACACCTTAGCAAGGATTGCCCCAAGAAGCAAGGACAAGGGCAGACTCAGCGTGCAGGACCTTCTGGAGGGCAAGTGCATGCTCTCGACACTGCTCCAGTTCAGGACCGAGGTAGTATTTCTGTAGAAAGCCTTGTTTATATTTCTGATTTTCCTGTTCGCACTTTATTTGATTCTGGCACATCGCACACCTTTATTTCTTCTGACATTGTTGAAAGTTTGCACCTAAGTACTAGTCTAGTTGAGGATCCCATTAGTGTTTCAAATCCAATTGGGGGTTCCGCCCATCTATCTATGATTTGTGTGGATCTGAAGATTTCTATCTTGACCGTAGAATTCACGTGTAATGCTTATGTTCTCGGATTCATGGGATACGGGTTGATTTTGGGCATGGATTGGTTGTCCAGTTATGGAGCCATCCTCGATTGTGAGCATAGGGTGGTGAGGCTCATGACTCGCCTCGGTAATACCCTAGAGATTTCTTGCAACCCGCTGGATCCCGTCATGTTATGTTATCTTGAATCTCTTGACTCGTCCATTGATGATCTGCAATCTGTAAGGGTGGTTCAAGAATATCCTGATGTCTTTGAAGAGGTTAAGGGGTTACCCCCTAAACGAGAGATAGATTTCCGCATTTATCTTGTTGATAATGCCAAGCCAGTTTCATTGCCCGTTAGGCACATGGCCCCGCGAGAAAGAAGAGAGATCAGTAAGCAAATCAAGGAGTTGCTTGAGAAATTTTTTATTAGGCGAAGCATTTCTGAATGGGGTGCTCCTGTGGTGTTCGCTACTAAGGCGGATGGTTCGCTTCGTCTATATGTTGATTATCGAGAGTTGAACAAGCTGACAAAGAAGAATAGGCACCTGTTACCGAGGATTGATGACCTCTTTGACCAGCTTGTTAGTGCTTCTGTTTTCTCTCAGCTCGATCTAGCCACCGGATTCCATCAGCTCAGAGTGGCTGAGGATAGTATTGATAAGACTGCGTTTAGGACTCCAGATGGATTCTTTGAATGGCTTGTCATGCCATTCGGTTTGACTAATGCACCCGCCTACTTCGTAGATTTGATGAGTAGGGTGTTCAGGGAGTTCCTTAACAAGTTTGTAGTTGTCTTCGTGGATGATATTCTGATCTTCTCAAAAGATGAGGAAGAACATGCTAGACATCTCAAGGAAGTGATGGATACACTTAGAGCTCATCAGTTGAAAGCCAAGTTCTCCAAATTCCATTTTTGGAGAAGGGAAGTTCGGTTCCTTGGACATATAGTCTCTAAGCAAGGCATAGCTGTGGATCACACGAAAGTGGTTGCGGTTCAAGACTGGAAGACTCCTAGGAATGCAACCGAAGTAAGAAGTTTCTCGGTCTGGCGGGCTACTATAGGAAGTTCATCAGGGACTTCGCTAAGATTTCAGCCCCTCTTACTAAGTTGACAAAGAAGAACTCAGTCTTTGCATGGGACTTAGACTGTGAGCTTGCTTTTCAAAGGCTCAAGAGGGCCCTTACCACAGCTCCAGTTTTGGCATTACCTGATGGCGGTAAGATGTTTACCGTGTACACCAATGCATGTGGCACGGGCTTAGGTGCTGTTCTGAAGCAGGAAGGAAGAGTGATATGTTATGGGGGTAGGCAACTTAAAGTTCATGAGAAGAACTATCCCACTCATGATTTGGAGTTCGCGGCGATCGTCTTTGCACTCAAATCCTGGCGCCACTATCCTCTAAGCGAAAGGTTTTAGTTATGTACTGATCACAAGTCGCTCAAGTACCTCTTCTCGCAGAAAGATCTGAATCTAAGGCAGCAAAGGTGGATGGAATTCTTGGCATCTTATGACTTCGAGATAGCTTATACCCCTAGCAAGGATAATGTTGTGGCAGATGCATTAAGCAGAAGTAGGTTGACTTTGAGTCCCTTGTTTGTTGAGATGAGGAGCCTAGAGTTCTTAGCAACCTTTGATTTCACAACAGTTGTTGAGTCGATGACGGGTTCGTTAGCATCTCTTGAGCTTAGACCTATACTTCTTGATCAAGTAGGGACTTCGCAGAAGGAAGATCCGCAGATAGTCGAGATCATGGACAAGTTGATACGTGGTGTGACGTCTAGTCACCTTGCTAGATATACTATTGATGACAAGGGTTGGCTAAGGCGTGATGGAAGGCTATGCATTCCACAAGTAGGAGACTTGGTGCATAAAGTTCTCGAAGAAGCGCATCACTCGAAGATGACTATACATCCTGGAGGAGATAAGATGTATAGGGACATGAAGCGTATTTTCTTTTGGACTGGGATGAGGAAGGATGTGGCAGAGTATGTTTCAAAGTGCATGGTGTGCCAACAAGTGAAAGCCGAGTCGAAGAAACCCGGTGGGCTATTACATCCATTGAAGGTCCCGCAATGGAAGTGGGAAAGTATCTCTATGGATTTTGTGGATGGATTGCCTAGGTCAAGGAAAGGGAATACGAGCATATGGGTCATAGTTGATAGACTTACGAAGAGTGCTCATTTCATTCCAGTGAAGAGCAAGAGGACCGCATCATGGCTAGCATCTGTTTATCTTCGAGAGTTAGTGAGATTGCATGGAGTTCCTTCTAGCATAGTTAGCGATCGTGACCCAATCTTCACTAGCCATTTCTGGAATAGTTTGCAAGAAGCGATGGGTACACGATTGAGTCTAAGTACAGCCTATCACCCCCAGACGGATGGCCAAACCGAAAGGTTAAATAGAGTGCTAGAAGATCTCCTGAGGCTTTGTGTTCTTGACTTTGGTGGTACTTGGAAAGACCACCTCCCTCTTGTAGAGTTTGCTTATAATAATAGCTATCAAGCTAGCATAGGGATGGCACCATTTGAAGCTCTGTATGGGAGGCCGTGTAGGTCACCATCTTGTTGGTGGGAGACAACGGATAGGCTTATACTTCGGCCCGATATGATACGGGACACATCCGAGAAAGTTGAATTGGTGAGAAGACGGATGAAAGCGGCCCAAGACAGACAGAAATCCTATGCTGACAAGCGAAGGACAGATTTGGAATTCGAAGTTGGAGATATGGTTTTCGTGAAGGTTTCTCCTTTGCGTAATGTGGTTCGTTTTGGGGCAGTTGGGAAGCTGGCACCAAGGTTCGTAGGACCCTTCCCTATCATAAAAAGAATTGGGAAGATGGCTTATAAGGTGGAATTGCCCGAGAAGCTGGCCGGAGTGCATAATGTCTTTCATGTCTCGCATCTCCGAAAGTGCCTACATGAGTCAGCTTAGGTGGTTGAACCTAGCATTCTTGAAGACATGGAGGTAGAGAAAGAGGCAACCTTGAGGAGAGCTCCGATTCGTATCTTGGGAACGGAGATCAAGAAGCTAAGAAATCGAGAAGTCAAATCGGTGAAAGTTCAGTGGAGTGAAGACGAAGAGGATGCAACTTGGGAAACTGAGGAGAAGATGCGGGGGCTTTATCCATTTCTTTTTTAGGGTACATTCTTGATCTCTTTTCCTTTTTAGCATATCTTCCTTTTTGCTATCCATGTTTATCCTGTTTATCTTGTAACTTCGTTAACCTTGTCATGAGAACCTTAGGTAGAAACCCTTTGGATGAAACATGTATTTGAAACATGTTATGCTTGATGTTTGCAAGTGGTTGCAAGTGTTTGCAAGTGGATACTCGTGGATGCATGATACACATTAGGCACTAAGATCGGCTCACACACTTTCATATTGCATATGCATGAGTGCTCATACTTATTCATGGCTGAAACTTGTTATGCTATCACGTGGATGTTGCATATGGATGAATGTTATGTGCACTCATGTAGAGATTATAAATTATGTTAGGAATTTGCATACATATGGACTCATTTCACTAACATACTCTGCATTAAGGAGGTTTACTGAATCAGTAACCGCCTGATTTTCGCATTAGATAAGTACATATACACACACCTTTCGCATATGATCATACAGCATTTAGAATCTTTTAAGGACAATGACTGCTCGTGGATGATGTTTTGAGTAGATGGATGGTAGGATACGTTCTTCCTAACTTAGAGATTTCGGGGACGAAATCCTTGAAGGAGGGGAGAATGTAATAACCCGTATTTTTAAATAACATGTTATAACATAAATCAAGGCATAATTTAATGATAAAATCTGAATCAAGGGAAACGGGCTATACCATTGCGTTCATCTCGGAAAAATACGCGAAATAGAGTCCGAGTTTTCGAAAATCGGAGTCCGTATGACCCAGTTATGGCCCATAGAAGTTTTCAGAAAATTCAAGTTTAAAAACATATTCAAATTCAAATTCAGCCAAGTAGAACAGGCGGGAAAAATTCCCGCCACCCCCAAGTCGACTGGGGAGTCGACTTAGGAGTCGACACACCCCAGGTTGTGTAGACCGCCCAGTCGACACCTCTTTCGACTTGGGTGGTCGACCAGTTTGGCCTGGGTGCATTTGACTTATTTCTCAAGACATGTTTGGAGGCTTGTGACGGATTTTAAAGGCTCAGATCTGAATTAGGGTTAATCATATGGCCTAAACTAACCTAAACTTCTATAAAAGGACCCTAATACCTAGCCTAAACCATCATAAATCAAACCTACAACTAGATTATTCCAAAATGTTTAATCATGGCCTCCACCCTCTTGTCATAGTCTCCATCTTCATTCATATGAGAGTTCCTAAGCTTGTTTGAGAGTTTCTAAGTTTGATTCAAGGCCAAAGTTCAATCTTTCTTCATCAAAGCAAGGATCTTCTTCTTATTTCTCAAGGGTTTTCATTGGAGCTTGCTATTTGGGGGTTTTTAGAGTTGCTAGTGGCTTCGTCTCAATCTTATTTTTATTTTATAAGTCTTCGTAGCATTGTAAGCCCTATACTACTCTTAGATTCTAACTATGAAGTTAAATGTGACATGTTGCAAGTTTGAGTTTGGGCCTAAGTATGATTTGTGCTTTGATTCTATCATGTTATGCATAGATTTATTCTATGCATGTTTGTAAAGCTATCACCTTGACTTTTTGCATAAAAAACTATGAGCTTTGATTTGAAATGTTGCATAAAGCAACATAGAAACTCTCATAAACCTTATGTTATCTTGCATATGATGTTATATGCGAATCACTTGCTATTATCCTATGTCATTTATGACCATGTTTCATCTATTTTGCTGAATTTGATATCATGCATGTTTTGAGGCCTATAATGTAATATGCAAGTTTATGAACACATTTGCCTCATATGCCACCATGTTTAACTTGTGGCCCAAACCTTATTAATTATGTCATGCTTCTAAGTTCCCTTTTTGAGATCTATTTGCGTTTATGCGAACTTACATGCGATGGGGTTACGTTATGGGTAAACTAAAATGACATAAAAACATGACTTGAAAAGATGACATGAAATATGACATGTGATTATGCTTGAAACATGAACATGAACTTGGACATGACTTTTAGAAAACATGAGAATGGCCAAATCGAGGATGGGTTGAGTTTGTAGCATAAATCTACCCGGAACTGACCGGCTTAACTAGTGGCTACAAGCAATAGGACCCAATGTGAGTAGTTGGTCATGTCGCACTTGAAACCCGAGGTTAGACTAAGTTGTGGTGTAAAGCTACCCAGACCCGCCCGGCTTAACTAGTAACCACAACAAGGTCTAATGTGAGAGGTTGGGTGCATTAAATTAATTAATGCCACATGATAGGGTTAAGTCATAGACCGCTTGAATACTTAACCAATTAAACACGATGGGTTAGTAGGGTTAAGTCATGAATCTTGGGTACACTTAACCGACTTGGTACTTGATTGGATAAGGTTAACCATGCTTAACCCGTTAGAAACCCTAGTTACGTGGTCCTTTTCACCAGTAACCCTCTTGGTTGTATCATGGTACCCTAGGGACTAGGCTAGGGTGGGGCACAATTACTGGGCTGACGTGTAAGCGACCAAAACGACGGCTGAGTAGGTGCGCCGGTGTAGGTTCAGGCGGACTATGGTCGTGCACATAGTCCGGAGTTGAAAAAACAGACACGGGCACCGGTAGGTTTAGACTGTGCGTGCTTGATTTGTGTCCGTGGTTGGCACCCTAGGGCTTGATACACCCTAGGGTGGACCTAGCACAGTTTGACTACACTTCGTGATTGGGCCGTATGACACTGACACTTGACGAGTTAGGCTTTATGGAGCCGATCGATTAGACCGTGTTGTGGGACCTTGATTTAGGTCATCTCGTGATATTGGGCCAAGATTGGGCCATGGGATCACCTCTTGCTTATACTTGGCATGGGCTGGAATACTAGTACACTTGGTGCAAAACTTAACCTTGCATATGCGGTGCCACACTTGATCTATCTTGTTAACTTTTCACCATGCCAGTTATCACCCTATGTTTCATCTCTGTTTTACATGTCCAGTTAACTTTATTAGTTTTTATGCTAATAGTAGATAGGACTTACCAGTCTTTTGACTGACCTATTTTCTTTCGCCTCTTTTCTTTCGTTCCCCCCCCCCCCCCCCAGGTTTACATGGTGGGAACACTAGCACATAGCTTGGATCTTTGGCTGCTTTTCTGGGTAGCTCATGTACGGTTGGGACTTGAGCTTGCTATGGCTTTATCCTACCTTGGGGATAGTTACTTTATGATTTTCTTTCCAGTTTTCAGTTTATGTTTCTAGACTTTGTTTTGTGGAAAATAATAACCAAGTACTTTGATGTAACTTGACTATGGTTTTGAAATGTTAGTTTCTACCCGCTGCTTTATTTACTCTGTTTTTTTTACTTATATGTTCTGCCTTGTGATATCTGCATGCATGTTTACCTTGTTTAACGCCCCTCCAAAGCTAGTGTGCTTGCAAGAGTGACATTGGCGGAGGTGGGGTGTTACAAATACTCAGTTCACCCTTTCCGTCTAACCATCGGTTTGAGGGTGATAGGCCATGCTTAAGCATAGCTGTGTGCCTACAGCCTTTTGCAAACTCATCCAAAACTCGCTCGTAAAGGTAGGAACTCGATCACTTACTATGCTAGAGGGTATTCCATGCAGTCGAACCACCTCTTTAAGAAAAATGGATTCTAACGATGAGGAAGTCCTCCCACTCTTAACAGGTATAAAGTGAGC
The DNA here is from genome assembly GCA_030737875.1 of Allium sativum. Taxonomy (NCBI): domain Eukaryota; kingdom Viridiplantae; phylum Streptophyta; class Magnoliopsida; order Asparagales; family Amaryllidaceae; genus Allium; species Allium sativum. The sequence goes on along the minus strand of CM060909.1, from coordinate 738,153,698 downwards.
GCTTTTAGTGAGCCTATCTACTATTACCCATATACTAGTATTGCCCCTTCTTGACCTAGGCAACCCATCAATAAAGTCCATTGAAATGCTATCTCATTTCCACTGTGGGACTTCTAGAGGATGAAGCAGACCACCAGGCTTCTTCTGCTCCGCTTTGACTTGTTGGCATATCAAGCATTTAGAGACAAACTCGGCTACTTCCTTCTTCATGCCATTCCAAAAGAAAACTCTTTTTATGTCTTTATACATCTTGTCTTTTTGTCTTTATACATCTTGTCCCCACCTAGATGTATTGTCAATTTGGAATGGTGTGCTTCTTCGAGAACGGTTTTCACCAAATCTCTTGCTTGTGGGATGCATAGTCTTCCATCCCGTCTCAACCAACCCTTGTCATCAATGGAGTATCTATTAAGGTGACTAGAAGTCTCACCTCTAATTAGCTTATCCATTACATCAACTAGCTGAGGGTCTTCTCGTTGCGCGGTTCCTATTGAGTCCAAAAGAGTAGGCCGCACCTCTAACGATGCTAACAAACTAGGTACAAATCCGAAGGAGGGTCTAAAGTCAAAGTTTGTTATGTACTCCAAGCTTTGCCTTTCTACAAAGAGAGGACTTAAGGTCAGATTTTTCCTACTTAAGGCGTCCGCCACCACATTGCCCTTGCCAGGGGTATAAGCAATCTCAAAATCGTATGAGGCAAGAAATTCCATCCACATTTGTTGTCTCAAGTTAAGATCTTTCTATGAGAAAATGTACTTTAACAATTTATGGTCAGTAAATAATTCAAACCTTTCTCCTAGTAGGTAATGACGCCATGACTTAAGAGCGAAAACAATGGCAGCTAACTCTAAATCATGAGTTGGGTAGTTTTTCTCATGTGCCTTCAACTGCCTTCCCCCATAACAAACTACTCTGCCCTCTTGCATCAAGACAGCGCCCATGTAATAACCCGAAAATCCGAGCCAATTTAAAAAATTTATTTTGGCAATTTTAGTGAATTTTGAAGATTTAAAATGAATTATTTTAAATAATAATGACGAGAAATTTATTTTAAATTGAATTATAATGTATATATTTATTCGAATCATAGTTAGAATATAAATAATTTATTTTAATTACAAAAGGAATTGAAAATGGCGCGGTAGTTCGTAAATTCGATTTCAAATTTCAAATGAATGTACATGATTCAAAATAAACCGGATGTTAGCGAGACCAAAAATATTTGAATCTATTTGAGAATATCTTTCCAACGAATCTGAAAAATTGAAATTTCATAGCGGGAATAAAAAGTTATGCCCGGTTGAAAATTCAGAATGATCGCTATGGAATTCTGGCCCTTAGAAATGGAAATTTTGCAAACGACCTCGGTTTTCGACGAAACCACTTTTGTTGGATCCGGGATGTAGAATTATTGCTAGATTACAAAATTCATAATTTTCTGAATCAATATGTGAGCGTGGCGAAGTTAAACGTGTTTTAACAGTTTCAGTCAATTTCGATCGACCAGAAAATGGCCATTTTTCAAACGATATCAAAACTTGACGAAATTAGTTCTGTTAAGACCGTATCTTCAATACGAAGCTAGAAAATATTTTTCTGGAATTTTTAGAGTCCGTATGTGGCCCCGGTAAATTGAAATATGCGTTCAAATTCAATATATAGATTCAAATTTTGATTTAAATGGAAACTGATCGAAACAGCCGAACTGGCTCACGATACATGTCCCATTGTGTTCGAAATGTGGGTAATTAGCTACGGATGATAGGCGATGGGTCTCGTTTTGAGATCGAAATTTAAAGTTACTTTATTGAATTAAAATAATAAAATATATAAATAAATTTTATAAAACTCCCCAACTTCATTCCTCATATCAGTGATCCCCGTTCCTTTCTTTCTCAAAATCGAAACGAATAACAAAAAAAACGCAGGTCTCGTTCGACCCCTCCCACTCCGCCGACGCCTCGACGCCCTCCGCCACGCTCGCCCGGCACCGCGCCTCCCCCTTCTCTCACCTTCCACTATTCATCGCCCAATGCCCCCCCCCCCCCCCGACCTGCGAGCCCCCTCTGTAATGACCCGCATTTTTCAGAGGTATTATAATTAATTTAATTATATAAATAGTGATATAGTGAATTTAATGGTCGTGGAATTAAATAATGGTGAATATTTAATTAAAATAATAAATTAAATAATATATTTAATTCTGAAATAATCAGAATTGGCTGAAATGGCGATATGGTGTGAACTGGATCATCTGTGATATTTAATTCAGCTTGAAATTGAATTTGAATAACGAATATGTTATATAAACGACAGTTTGAACGTAGAGTTATAATATAATTAAAATCGAGCTTGAAATGGCATGGCAGTTTGTTAATTGGCGATTTGAACTTCAAATGAATGTACAGGATTCGTTTTACGTCGGAATTCTATGAAACAAGAAACGTATGGAGCTGGTGAAGTATATCTTTCTGATGGAAGAGAAAAATCGGGATTTCGTCGTGTAGATTTTGATTTATGTCCAAATCAAATTTTAGAAAAGTGCCTTCGATTCATCCTGTTCCTGGATGACTTGTACGGATGAATGTCTGACAGAGTATTTCCAGAAAGGTCACGTACATTGATTTCTTCAACCGTACCAAGAGTGGAAGCGGAGAAGGAAACTTCTTTAACTAACACGTAATGTACAGTTGTAGACGTCAATTAGTGATTTTCGATGGATCTGACAATGTGGCATTCGAAGTGAATCTGATGTGATGATGAAGCGTAACCTCAAGCCTCATCAACCGGTAAATGACAGAAATCGGGCAGGCAACTTGGCTAAGTCGGTCGCTCCGAAGTAGGGTGTATAATCACCTAATCTAGAGTTTCATTTACTTCAAAAAAAATCTATTGTTGATGCTGTCCCATTCGGGGAACGATTGCTGATCCCTACCGTTGGTGATATACATTCGATACACTCAAGCGAAATGAGTGGTTGGTCATGTGTGGCTGGGTTGTAAGATGTTCTTGTTGAACCCAGTGTATTCCTCTCTAGAGGTACACTAGCGAAAGGTGGTTCCATACCTTGTCATAGTTGGAAATCCATTATCCAATATGTGCCTGCGGTTTTGATTGTATACTATATATGTACAACGTGAGATGAAAGCGTTTCTTCTAGATGATTATTATATTGTGGTTAATAGACATTATTATAATATCAAAGGGTTTTTGATATAAAGATATTTTGGATTCTCATAAGGGATAAACCCGTTCCGTTATACGGCGTGGTCTTATGAGATATCGTTTACTTGTTCAACTATTTTAAACTGTTTTACTCACACCAGTCCCATGACTGACCCGGAGTTTATTTGTTTTGTTTTCCCTAAACTCTTGGATGAATAAATTTGTACGGGAAGTCAAGTAGTCAGGATTTTACAGATATACTTGGAGAGCTTGGAGCAGGAGGCTTCAGGATTATATAGCTATAGTTATTTCCGCTGTGTTTTAAGTGTTGTACTCTGCAATGATATGTATATTCAAGTACAATCTTTTATTTCAAAGATATGTTATCTATTATATGTTATTCATTCCGCTGTAAGGTTCGTGTTACTCTGATGTTGTGTTCTTCTTCTTCTTCTATTCTAAGTTTCTATCTTATCTATCCTCACCCTCTAATTTCTTTCATTAACTTTCTGGTATTTTTCGATGTTTGGTTAGTCATCAATGAGTTTATGGCGATAACCAAAGTCGACAAAATCTGGGTCGTTACACCCTCCAACTAACGCGCGAGCGCCTCCTCCACTTGAGCGCCGGCGAGCAGATTCTCCCCCCTTCGGTCGACGAACAATAATACCCCCCTTCTCTCTCATTGTACGTTTTATATTTATATCTTTTTTTTTTTTAAATCTGAGTTTTATAGGTTAAAAATATATATATTTTTAAATCAGTTTTTAAGAGTAAAGAATATATTTTTAAAATCAGTTTTATTTATTTAAAGATTATATTTTTATAATGAAAAGATTATATTTTTTCTAAACAAAAAGGTTTGATTTTTATAAGGGTAAAGATACGATTTTTACTTTAGGAAAGGTAGGATTTTGATGAAGCAAAAATATAATTTTTGGTTATATAAGAATATAATTTTTAGTTAGAAGAAAGATAAGATTTTTAAATATAATTTTTATGTATGTAGAGAAGTAAAAATATAATTTTTATTATATTACTATCAAGATAAAAATATAATTTTTATCACGGAAGTAGCGGTGTAAAGGAGTGATTTTTACATATGTTGTAGAGATATAAAAATATGATTTTTATATTATAGAAAGAATAAAAATATGATTTTTATATTATAGAAAGAATAAAAATATGATTTTTATATAGTAGAGATCATAAAAATATGATTTTTATATAATAGAGAATATAAAATTGTGATTTTTATATATGTAACACGGATGATGAAAGTGACAAAAGGCGAGCACGGCGAAGATTTCCTACATATGAAGAGTCGCGGCATTTGGTTTAGCTTAAAGGTGAGAACTCCTCACTTTTATTTTGGATTTCTAGTTTGAAATATATACTAGGATGCAGAAGGTGCTTAGCAGCACCCGACACCCGTCATCCACAGACCATGGATGACTTGTTTGTTTGATTACTGTGTTGTGGAATTTGACTATGTGATGTGGAATAAAATAAAAAAAATTATCGTTATAATTTTTTATAGTTAAAAATATAATTTTTAACGTGTATATAAAATAAATATATATAAACAAATCGAACGATTTGTTTATGTACACCCATTTGACTGATATTGATTGGGACGATAAATTTTACACATCGCCCAACTTCACAAATAAAAATCAATGTTTGTTGATTTGAAACCCCACACGGGTATTTGGATGATATTTGACGTACACTAATCCCGATTGTTTAGTTGTATGTCAATCGATAGGTTGACAGAATGTGTAAGCGTTAATTATTTATATTTAATGCTTATGCAGTTGTGTGGTGCACTCTGGATGATGGTTGATGATTGATGATTTATCGTTGCTATTATATACATGTGTTATACAAAATCCATATAATTAACATTATATGGTAATTGATTGTGCCTCAATCCAATTTGGAAAATAAGGAATATTATAAAAGAAAATTCATGTGTTGAATAGAATAAAAATTCATGTGTTGAATAGAATAAAAATTCATGTGTTGAATAGAATAAAAATTCATGTGTTGAATAGAGTAAAAATTCATGTGTTGAATAGAATAAAAATTAATGTATTGAATAGAATAAAAATTCATGTGTTGAATAAAATAAATATTCATGTGTTGAATAAAAATATACATTCATGTGTTGAATAAAATATATATTCATGTGTTGAATAAAAATATATATTCATGTGTTGATGAAAATATTCATTTGTTGAATAGAATAACGAAGTTATTGAAATATATAAAGCCGTGTTGGTTAGATATGCGCCATTTTAAAGCGAACGATATTTATATCGATTATATTCGTTTTTATAATGATTATAGAAAAGGAAGTGATTTCAAAATACAACGTTTTGAAAATTTTATCATTTGTATATCGATGATGTGGAATATTCAAATTTGACTCAAAATTGAATATGAAGTTGAAATCATTTCGAAAACGAATTTAAAACGATTTATAAAATATGTTTTAAAAAGGAAATCGATGAAATATATATAATATATATATATAATGACCTGAATAGAACGCGCCGCGCCGCGGCAGTTCGCAAATTTCGACTGTTGACTTCGAATGGACATTACGGGAGATCTGATCGTCGGATTGTGTAACGACCCGGAAAAAATGCGATCTTGGTTATCCGATATACAACACATATCGAACATCAAGAGTCGAAAATACCAGATGATTAATGAAAGAAATTAGAGGGTGAGAATAGATAAGATAGAAACTTAGAATAGAAGAAGAAGAAGAACACAACATCAGAGTAACACGAATCTCACAGCGGAACGAATAACATATAATATATATAACATAACTTGAAATATATATACGTACTTGAATATACATCATTATCAAAGTACAGTACTTACAACACAGCGGAAATAAACAATAGCTATATGATCCTAAAGCCTCCTGCTCCAACTCTTCAAGTATTTGTAAATCCCGACTACTTGACTGTCCGTATAAAATTGGGCACCCAAGAGTTTAGGGAAAACAAAACAAAATAAACTCCGGGTCATTCATGGGACTGGTATGAGTAAAACAGTTTAAAACATTAAACGATATCTCATAAGACCACGCCCTATAACGGAACGGGTTTTCCCTTATGAGAATCCAAAATATCTTTACATCAAAAACCTTTTGATATTATAATAATGTCTATCAGCCACAATATAATAATCATCTAGCAGAAACGCTTTCATCTAACGTTCTACATATATAGTATACAATCAAAACCGCAAGCACGTATTGGGTAATGGATTTCCAACTATGACAAGGTATGGAACCACCTTTCGCTAGTGTACCTCTAGAAAGGAATACACTGGGTTCAACAAGAACATCTTGCAACCCGGCCACACATGACCGACCACTCATTTCGCTTGAGTGTATCGAATGTATATCACCAACGGTTGGGATCAGCAACCGTTTCCCAAACGGGACAACATCAAAAATAGATTTTTAGAAATAAATGAAACTCTAGATCAGGTGATTATACACCCTAATAGGTGCGACCTACATAGCCAAGCTACCTGCCTGATTTCTGTCATTTACCGGTTGATGAGGCTTGAGGTTACGCTTTATCATCACATCAGATTCACTTCGACTTCCACTTTGTCAGATCCATCGAAAATCACTAATTGACGTCTAAAACAGTACATTACGTGTTAGCTAAAGAAGTTTCCTTCTCCACTTCCACTCTTGGTACGGTTGAAGAAATCAATGTACATGACCTTTCTCGAAATACTCTGTCAGACATTCATCCATACAAGTTATCCAGGAACAGGATGAACCGAAGGCACTATTCAGTACATCCATCTTAGGCACTGTTATCTAAGACTTATACAATAGCCCTTGCACTTTACTCCATCTTCAATTATCTTTGACATATATGATTTGCAACGCTTATGCCAATACAGAGTGGTTCTTTGGATAATAATCCAACCGGTCTCTCCATATTAACAATGTTAAAATGGTCAAAAACTTCCATAGTCGGTGAGTTAACTATCAAAGAAAAATACATGTGCAAACAACGATATTATTTCCAGATGGAAATTCTATCAAATCAACCATCAATCATATATATATATATATATTCATATGTTCCTTATTTTCTATGTTTAGAAAATATACGTTAACGCTGGAAAACATTTCCATAACTTATTTACCTATCACTATTCTTCTACAACTATCAGTCTCTAATTGTAAACTAGTATAAGAACAATTCCCTAAGATCCAATCCCGAAGGTCGAAACCAACATCAGATAGACACTTAGGAAACCATTCAACTTAACAAGTCTCCAGTCAATTTCTGATTTAGCTTAACTCCATTTCTTAACTCCTTATACATGAACATTCCCTTTTCTAATTCATATTTCCAATTTCAATATTTGGTTACGTTTCTAATTCTATTTGGAAAACATTTCCAAATCTTCTTTACTTGGATTTAAACAGATGTTTAAATCAACATCGCGACGACAACTCAAACCACTATACTTACTTACTAAAATCACTTAACCACTTTCACTCTCGAACCTTAACCATTTCTAAATTAAAAACGAAGCCAATCAAGTTGGGGTATAACTTCCTCTCAGACCTTAACTGAACAACATTTCAAATCTCGAAATAGGGTAATTTCATCTTTTAACTCTTGAACACTTCCTTACATAACTTCCGGATATAATTTACGAGTCCAACTCCTTTACAAAATCATTTGATTATAACAGTAGTGTTATAATCTCCTGCTTCTGAAATAAAATAACTTTAATCTAACTCTTATTTCCTAACTCGAATAAATAACGAACAACTAATTTATCAACTCCTATTTGGTTAACTCTTATTCTATAACTTTTATTCGAATAACTCCAATCTGGTAACTCTTATTCGATTAACTCACTTCGAATATCTACTATATTCGTTTAACTCCTTTCTTCGAATAAACTAATATTCGATAACTTCTTTCTTTGAATAAACTAATATTCGATTTAACTCCTATCGAATAACTAGATTCGATTAACTCCCTTCGAATATCTCTGATTCGATTAACTCACTTCGAATATCTCTGATTCGATTAACTTACTTCGAATATCTCTGATTCGATTAACTTACTTCGAATATCTCTGATTCGATTAACTCCTTTTAACTCTACTTGAATAACTAATATTCGATAACTCCTTTTAACTCGATTCGAATAACTAATATTTGATAACTCCTTTTAACTCGATTAACTCTAATTGATTAATTCTGACTGGTCAACCCTAACTGATTAACTCTAACTCTAACTCAAATGTGTTTACTATAATCAATTACCCTAATTGATTTACTCCAATCAATTAACTTTAATCAAATAACTAATATTCAATTAACTCATTTTAATTAACTTCTTTTGATTAACTCCTTTCAAATCTATTCGAATAAACCATATTCGATAACTCTTTTAACTCTATTTATTTAGCAAATAAATATTCCTTTCAATTCTTCTATTTATTTAACAAATAAATATTTCCTTTTACTTCTATTTATTTAACAGATAAATATTTCTTTTTACTTCTATTTATTTAACAAATAAATATTTCTTTTTACTTTTATTTATTTCCTATAAATAATTGATCCTTTATATTTGTTTTCTTCACAAATATTCCTTTATATTTATTTTCACAAATAATTTCCTTTATATTTGTTTTTACAAATAATTTCCTTTATATTTGTTTTCATTTTATAATTACATCCTTTTATAAAATCCTTTTCCTTTTATATATAAAATCCATTGATTTTATATAAATAATTTATTTTCAAAATATACTTTGAAAATCTCTTTTTTACATCCCAATATTTCTTATGGTATTTAACATACCATATAACAATGATCGGTATCATTCAAACATATAAAATCATCAACAGATTTCATATCACATCATATAACACAATATATGAACAGAACAGTATTATAAATATTGAGGAGTCCAGTTGGACCCCTCCAACCTGTTTCCCTGCATCACAGATGTTAAATCATATAATTAACATCAACTTCATTTCAATATGAAATGTTCATATAAACAACATCAACATATATTTAATGGTATATTTATATATATAATTTCAACTAACTGACTAGCAGTTCAATCAACCAAATCAACACACAACAATCAGTCATTATTTATCAGTTCTAAATGTATGTTGTAAAAAAAGAATTGTTCAGAGTTGGTGAGTTTTACTCACATTGGAGGATCATCGTTAATAACGATAACCATCGCTTGATTCAGACGGACAATTTATTTTGCAGTAAATTATAACGAGCTTCGATTCACTCCCAGTCAGTTCCAGTGTGTAGCCCTCGTCCCCACGATCCTAACGGATCCAACGGTTCGAAATTCTGATATCGTACGTAATAGATATGTAAATTATAAGTTAATACCATATTTAAATTAAATAATGCTTTATTTAATAACAAATAATCTTTAATTAAATTACATACGTTCATATTGTACTAATCTTTCTCCTTCAAGTCTGTTTGAACCCGCTACGTGCCATTTCAAAACCATTTCCGAAATTTCTCTTTCATCAAACAATATGATAGTAGATGCATACTTGTACACAATAGTGCACATTTGCCTCGGTAGAACCATCATAAAACAAGCCCTTTCACGTTTTCCATCCCGGACTGCTTTCATTCCCAATACCATTCCAATGCCCCCACTCTCCATGCTCCTCTTCCATGCTCCACCGCAAAGCATGAAACCAACCCTCAAAAATCAAACTGGCGTCCCTACATGTTGGACAACAGTACCCATGCATCATATAACATACAGTACCCCGTCTTCTTCATCAACCAAACACATCTCCTGTTAATTCACGTTTCTTTTTTTTGTTCTTTGTTCTTTTTATTTTTCTTTTATATAAGTGTACAGCCCAAACCCAAACAGTAGAAAGCCCATTCACAAATTCAGCACTTTGAACACCACTACACCGTCTCTACTTCATGGATCTCAAAAATACAACACGTCCTTGCTCCTCCTTCAATATAATCACTGCAGTAAAACTCCCGAAATACATCTCCAAGTTCTAGTTGTTCTTCGCCACTTCCACATATATAAACTTCATCAACTCTTAAATAAAACAGCCAGTTCTTTTACTTCTCAAACACACGCCCTGTTACTTCTCCCCTTCATGAAACAACAACTCCTATTATTACTACACTCTCGCACTCATCTCCTATTTTAATGCATACGCCACCCCCTTCATCCCGTATTTCCTCAAACATGTCCAAACTCCCAATGTGTCAACTCCTCCTACACTTCTTTAAAACTCCAACCCTCACCCCAAAAGAAACCGCAACTCAGCTTCCACCCTGAACGTGCCATACTGACTTCGAAATGGCCTCCGGCACCTTGCGTCTTGAACTAGAGTCGGCTTTAGCTGCTGGTGGCAGGCTTCGGATATCTCAGAGAAACGTCGCACCCCTTTAAATTCTATACTGAACGGAAGAGAATCTTCCTAGGGTTTCGTGTATATGTCTATGGTTTGCGTCTTTCGTGAAGAGTTGAGTTTTCTTTCTTTAATGTTTTAAGCCATTTGAAGTGCGACTGATTTCCAGAAGAGCAAACAAAAGGTGAAGTATCGGTTGTATTTTTAAACTTTTAGTTGGATGAGTTGTGGAGCCACGGACTTCGTTTTGAGGCCACAGAAGAATGGTGGTTGAAAAGAACGAACGTGGCTTTTGTTTTAATCACAAAACAAGTTAGGATATTTTTTTGTTTAAGTTTCTAAAGTTTACATACCCTGCTACATACAGTTGCATTCATATCCGAGCATTACAGACTGAAATAAAATGTCATGGTGATTAGCAATGTGTCACGACCTCAAAAATATAATAATACCGGTAGATTAACTCATATTTTGAAACCTCAAAATGTTGATTACAGGGTGAAAAATACTCCAAATAAAAAGTCGCTTATTTAATTAATTAAAACTTACAGTAAAATTCTAAAAATTAAATTATCACTACTTCCCAAAAGAACCTTGTCTAAATTCAAACCCGATATCTAGTTATATCGAATAAACTGTTACGGTCGATAAACGATTCTATAACGACTATTTTAAAATTTGATTTGGATGTAAATCAAAATCTACAGGACGAAATCCTGATTTTTCTCTTCCACTCGAAAGATATACTCCACCAGCTCCACACGTTTCTTGTTTCACAGAAATCCGGCTTAAAATGAATCATGTACATTCAGTTGAAGTTCAAATCGCCAAATTATGAACTACAGCGCCATTTCAAGCTCGATTTTAATTATAATATAATTATACGTTCAAACAATTGTTCAAATAATATATTCGTTATTCAAATTCAATTTTAAACTGAATTAAATATCATAGATGATCCAGTTCACGCCATATCGCCATTTCAACCAATTCTGATTATTTCAGAATTAAATATATTATTTAATTTATTATTTTAATTAAATATTCACCATTATTTAATTCCACGACCATTAAATCCTTTTAATCACCTTTTAAATAATTAAATAAATTAATTATTATACCGCTGAAAATGCGGGTCATTACATTCTTCCCTACTTAAAATAATTTCGTCCTCGAAATTGCTAAGGTAGGAAACATCTCTATTGACTGGTTACAATTTATTCGTTCACTTCTTAACTTCAGTTTTCAACTGAACCAATTTAATTTCAATTAAATTATTAATTAATTCTTATCAACGAAAATTTTCAAAAATCCTGAAAATTTTCTAACACTTTAATTTTTCAAAAAATTTTGCCAGAACCTCCTTTGTACTGGTCAAAACATCAAACTCCAACTCGCCTTTCTGGGCAATCTCCAACCCAAAAGAAAATCAAACAGCTAAGCGGCTTGCCTATTCGGCTCATCAAAATCTCATACCATATGAAATATAAACTTGTACCTTTTTGTAGGACATATCAACTCTATCACTTCCATATGCTATCAACTCAGCATATACCAAATTTATCCCAATCAAATTCTGAAATCACTTTTATCTCCAACACAACCATTCGCTTTTTACCAAGCCAAATTTTCATTTCAAACTCAAGTTTCGTTCTTGATCCCGAATCCTTAACTCACCAACACAATATTATTTCAAATCAATTTCTATTACCCCTTAACTGACTTTACTTTAATTCCAATTTGCTTTTACAAATTCCTATTTAATTTGTCTTAAATTAAACAAACCAAATTCTGGGAGTTCCAAACAAATTTGTTTTTCTCAAAACAATTCAAAACCAAATTCCTTTGGTAGTAATCCATCACTCAACAACTCGAAAATGAACACCGATGATGTCTAACTCATCATCGGGGTTATTTCCCAGCTATCGAAGTGAGTTCAATACTATATCATTTTCAAAATCATTCTTAAACACTTTTATTTTGAAATCAGTTCAAAATATCATTCACAATTTCTTGGAATACAATTTAAAATCTCCCAGGATATTAAAATTTACATATATTTAATTCAAGTCTATTTACAACTCTGTTCCAAATTTCCAGGGTTTCAATTCTGATTTAAATTTCAGATTTAATTCAATTCATAATACTTATACGAATTTTATTTGGTTATATATATATAACCATCTCCATTATAAAATCTTACTCGATTATAATAACAAATATACTTTTGGTAAAATTATTTCATTTACCTTCTTTTCAAAACATATCGTGTCGACCCATCGTATTCGAGTGTTTAGAAACTCCTACCGATACAGAGGATCAAACTGATCGACCAGAACCCATAAACAACTCAACCAATAAATCTCCACAATATAAAACAATTTTTTTTATATCAATAACAAATACGTTTACTCGTATATATACACTCAACTCAATCTAGGGCATTACTAACCCTATCTCTATTGAGTCTCGCCACAGAGCCAAGGTAATTCACTTAACCTTATGCTTTGATACCAACTGTAACGACTCGGAAAAAATGCGACCTTGGTTATCCGATATACAACACATATCAAACATCAAGAGTCAAAAATACCGGATGGTTTATGAAAGAAATTAGAGGGTGAGAATAGATAAGATAGAAACTTAGAATAGAAGAAGAAGAAGAACACAACATCAGAGTAACACAAATCTCACAGCGGAACGAATAACATATAATATATATAACATAACTTGAAATATATATCTGTACTTGAATATACATCATTATCAAAGTACAGTACTTACAACACAGCGGAAATAAACAATAGCTATATGATCCTGAAGCCTCCTGCTCCACCTCTTTAAGTATCTGTAAATCCTGACTACTTGACCGCCCGTACAAAATTGGGCACCCAAGAGTTTAGGGAAAACAAAACAAAATAAACTCTGGGTCATTCATGAGACTGGTATGAGTAAAATAGTTTAAAACGGTTTAAGCCATTAAACGATATCTCATAAGACCACGCCGTATAACGGAACAGGGTTTCCCTTATGAGAATCCAAAATATCTTTATATCAAAAACCTTTTGATATTATAATAATGTCTACCAACCACAATATAATAATCATCTAGCAGAAACGCTTTCATCTCACGTTCTACATATATAGTATACAATCAAAACCGCAAGCATGTATTGGGTAATGGATTTCCAACTATGACAAGGTATGGAACCACCTTTCGCTAGTGTACCTCTAGAAAGGGATACACTGGGTTCAACAAGAACATCTTGCAACACGGCCACATATGAGCGACCACTCATTTCACTTGAGTGTATCGAATGTATATCACCAACGGTTGGGATCAGCAAGCGTTTCCCGAATGGGACAGCATCAACAATAGATTTTTAGAAATAAATGAAACTCTAGATCAGGTGATTATACACCCTAATAGGTGCGACCTACATAGCCATGATACCTGCCCGATTTCTGTCATTTACTGGTTGATGAGGCTTGAGGTTACGCTTTATCATCACATCAGATTCACTTCGAACACCACATTGTCAGATCCATCGAAAATCACTAATTGACGTCTACAACAGTACATTACGTGTTAGCTAAAGAAGTTTCCTTCTCCGCTTTCACTCTTGGTACGGTTGAAGAAATCAATGTACGTGAACTTTCTGGAAATACTCTGTCAGACATTCATCCATACAAGTCATCCAGGAATAGGATGAATCGAAGGCACTATCCAGTACATCCATCTTCGGCACTGTTATCTAAGACTTATATAACACCCCTTGCACTTTACTCCGTCTTCAATTATCTTTGGCGTATATGATTCGCAACGCTTATGCCAATACAGAGTGGTTCTTTGGATAATAATCCAACCAGTCTCTCCATATTAACAACGTTAAAATGGTCATAAGCTTCGATAGTCGGTGAGTTAACTATCAAAGAAAAATACTGTAACACCCCGTGAATTCTATAACATTAAGCTTCACAAATTAAAGTATAATTAATTTTAAATGATGGAATTAAGGGAAATGGGTTACGCCATTATGTTCTTCTCGAAACTCTGCTTGAGATAGAATCCAAGTTTGCATAAAACGGATACCGTATGAAGAAGATATGGACGAACGAAGTTGGGCGGAAAAATCAGAAATAGGTCAGAATGCACTGGCGCACTTGGGAAGTGCACCAGAACAAAATTGAACTGGCGCACTTGGGAAGTGTGCTAGTACAATTTTAGCACTGGCGCACCTGCCAAGTGCACCCAGGTCAGAAAGACCTGTTGGTTAGGCCCTGGCTGGCTAGGTCTGGCTCTGGCTCGAATTTCTATGGCTCGGTGTGTCACTAGGGCTGACATGTTACCTCTTGATTGGCTCTTTAAACTTTGTATGGTCTAGATTCCTCCTGTCTTCATCTGACGGCTCAAAACAAATTAAAAATCTACAAATACACCCTAAGTCTCAACTGAAAATTCACATTAAAAAATAAGATGGGAGTCGTCATGCTGCCAGGAAGAAATTGAGTATAGCCGTCAAGAGAGAAAAGCTTAGAGACGAATCAAATTAAGAAGAAGACTAAAGTTTTATCAAATTAATTAACGCAATGTTAGTCTACCCAAAGGAGCGCATCTCAATTTCAGAATTCAGAATCCAGAATTCAAGATTCTGCATTCGTTGTAAGTATAGTGACCTTTCAGAATATGAATAAAAACTGTGATGTGATTCGATGTAAATGAAAATAGAATTGTGTTATTGTATAAATTCTGTGTATTGTAACGATTCTATCATGACTTGTGTATTGATGTTTGTGGCATAAATTGATTGATGCAAGCCTATTGAACAATTGTATATGAAAACAATGGCACTTGCAAGTTTGTGGCAAAAACTAGAATTTGATCCCTTTATGTTTATACCTATGGCATGGACTATATACATTCACTAAGTCTAAAAACCTTTTATGCCTACTTAACCCAAAAACTATGATATCATTCTCATGTTTATTTGCAAGTATAATTGGATCTATGTTAAGTATCGTTTGGGTATCATAAACTATGCAAGTTCATGTTGAAATAGGCTATGTGATTAGATGTATAATTGGACATTTTGATGAATATACAACATGCTAGTTTTGTGGTTGACATTATGCCAAGTTAAACATGTTTAAACATAAGTTTGTATTAGCCTAAACTATGCCATTTCATATGTTACCTACTTAGTTATACTTTGATTTGAATGCAAGTTCACATGACCCATCATTTATGTTAGTATCGCTAAATTGCAAGTTCATGCGCCACACACACTTATATGTTGTAAAATGTTACATGTTATTGATTTCCTCTTTTTTCTCACGCTTATAAAGTTGGGTTGAATTGTGACAAGACCAACACATGTTATAATGTTGCGAACGTACAAACGGGGGTAATAACATTGGGTGTAAAACATGAGAATATATGTTGGCATGGTTGGCACATGCCAACAACAATGACATTTAAGCGGTATGAATTGATATACCCTAGAATAAAAGATATGACATTTACATATAATTGAGAAGTAATAAAATATGTAAATTTAGAAAATACGATATGCTTAACCCGAGGTTGGATTGAGTTGTAATGTAAACCTACCCGGACCCGCCCGGCTTTCCAGTAGTCACAACAATACCTATCCAATGTGGGTGGTTAAGCATTGAGCCCAATAAGGACCCGAGGTTAGGTTGAGCTACGGTGTAAACCTACCCAGAACCGACTGGCACATCCAGTAACCGTAGCAATACCTGTCTAATGTGAGTGGTCTGGTGCTCCGAAGAGGCTAAGGACAGGTGGTAGGGTTAAGTCAACTATAAACACTTAACCAAATTAAACATGTTAACAAAAATTGATGGGTGGGGTTAGGTAAATACAGACACTTAACCACTTAACATGTTTGACTAGAAAATCCTAGTAACAAGGGACCCGTTTCAGCAGTAACCCAAGTTAGGTATCATGATACCCTGAAACTAGGCAGGGTAGGGCACGATTACTGGGCTAATTGTAAGCGGTCAAACGATGGCGGTGGGTGCACAGTGCAGGTCTAACGGGGTGCGGGCGTGCACACACTCCGGAGCAGACAACCAGGGCACTGGGGACACCAGTAGTATAACCTATTCCTTCTAGAATTTGTGTCGGGGCCGCCACCATGGGTCTTGATACACCCCATGGTGGGACCAGCATAGGTATCTACAATTCTTGGGGGCCGTATGACACATGTTAACGCGAGTAGGAGCCGATCTTTAAATAAAAATGGGGATCACTTCACCCTCAGCATGTGGTGCCAATTAGACTAAACTCAAGTAGGTGCAGAGATATAATATGGGTGCGATAGTACATTCGACACTTCCTTAGCTTGTGATACTTTCCTATTTTCAGTTTATGTCTACCATGCCCTTTTCTTATTCATATACTGAAGAGTTACTAGATTTACTCAGGCTTTATGTCTGACTCTATTTTCTTTTCGTCTTCTTTTCTTTCGTTCCCCCCCGGTCCACAGGGAGGAAACAACTCAGCTCAATCAGACTCTTTACAAGCTCCAAGAACGTAGATGTAGGATTTGGATCTCTTTTGCTTAGATTATGGCTTTGGATATCACTATGGGGATTTTTGTCACTTTATTTATGTTTAATGCTTCTTTAATAATCAAGACTGTAATGAGGTTGTAATGTTGGAAGTATTTTGAGAAAATTATGGAATGTTTTGTTTGAACACGTATTGATGAAATAAAAGTCTGTTTGGTTTCCGCTGTTTAAAAATATGTGTATTTATATCTGTCTTGAGTTTATCTGTGGCTTTTACATATAAACCTCCACCAAAGTTAAGGCATTCCCTTTGTGAGTGACCTTAACGGAGGTGGGGTGTTTCACTTGGTATCAGAGCATAGGTTTATCAGACAAGATAAAAGTTTTTGAAATTGTTTTCCAAAAAGAATGTTTAAAGAAGCATTTTTCAAGAAAAAGTGTAATATTTTAAAAGACATAATCCCCCAAAGACATATGCACTATCTTTCTCTATCCTTCATTTTGAATCTTTTCTTTTTGTTTCAGCATGTCTGGAGACCTTAACCTTCCTGAAGGAGTACCAATACCGAGCTAGTTTAGGAGGTATTTAGAAGCGAGGGCCAATAGCGCGGGCCCAGCAGACATCCCTCCTCCAGTGGCCGCGATTCCTCCTCCTCGTGGAAATGCCTTCGCAAAAACATGCAGAGACTTCAAGGCAATGGGTGGAAAAGACTTTTATGGGACATAATCCTTTGTAGGAGCAAGAAACCGGCTAAAGAAGACTGAGGATCTGTTTGTCATCTTCGGAGTTGATGACAGACAAAAGATACAACTAGCGGTATGGTTGCTTAAGGATGAAGCTTCCTATTGGTGGGAAATTACCAATGCTCAGAGTGCGGTGGAAACATGGGAAGACTTCAGGACAAGGTTTGAGATGAAATTCCTCTCCTAAGCCGAAAAAAGCCTGCAAATGGAGAAGTTCCTAACTCTGAAACAGGGAAGTATGACAATCAGGGAGTATGTTAATCAGTTTAATCAGCTGGCCAGATTTGGGCTAGACTTAGTAAACACCCAACACAAGAGCACTTCGCTTCGTCAAAGGTTTGAACGAGCCTCTACACAGCCTTGCCATGACCCATGTATCCACGGGAGCAACTTATGAAAGCTTGGTGGACATGGTGTTGCTACACGAGGAAGACCACGACAAGAAAGAAACTAAGGTGGAAGAGAAGAAAGAGGGACTACAAACAAAGAAAACAGACTTCAAGAATGGAGGGAAGAACAATAAGCCCCGTGAGAAGAGAAGGTGCAATTTATGTGGCATTGTGGGACATATGTCAAAAGACTGCCGAAAAAGGAAGGCAAAGATGGGTGGTTGCTTCCATTGTGGAGAAACTGGACACCAAGCTAAGGACTGCCCAAAGAAGATAGGGCAGGGACAGAAAGCCGGATCCACTTCAGGGGGTCAGGTTCATGCGCTAGTGGCATCTCAGCAGGAACGAGGTAGTAATATTTCTGTAGAAAGTGTAGTCTATCTTTATGATCATCCAGTTCGTACACTTTTTGACTTTGGCGCAACACCCTCCTTTATTTCATCTGCCTTAGTAGAATCTCTGCATCTAGACACTAGTATGGTAGAAGATCCCTTAGTTGTTTCAAATCCAATTGGGGGCTCCGCTTACTTGTCAATGGTTTGTTTGGGTTTGAAAATCTCTATTCTCAGCGTTGAGTTTAGTTGTAATGCCTTTGTCTTGGGCTTCTCGGGATATGGTTTGATCTTAGGCATGGACTGGTTATCCAGTAATGGGGCCATCCTTGATTGTGAGAAAAAGAGTAGTTAGACTCTTGACTCAGCTTGGTAACACTCTAGAAATTTCTTTTAATCCCTTGAATGCTGTTATGCTTAGTTATCTAGAGTCGCTTGATGCTTCTGATGAAAATTTGCAATCAGTTAGAGTAGTCCGGGAATATCTGGATGTCTTTGAGGAGGTGAAAGGCTTACCTCCAAGGCGGGAAATAGACTTTCGCATATGTCTTGTGGATAATGCAAAGCCTGTAGCTTTACCTGTCAGACACATGGCTCTAAAGGAGAGAAAGGAGCTCAGCAAGAAGGTTAAAGAACTTCTCGAAAAGGGGTTCATTAGACGGAGCATTTCGGAATGGGGTGCTCCAGTGGTGTTCGCAACCAAAGCGGACGGTTCGCTTCGCCTTTGCGTCGACTATCGGGAGTTAAACAAATTGACCAAGAAAAATAGGCACCCTCTTCCCCGAATCGACGATTTGTTTGATCAGCTTGTAGGAGCGTCGGTCTTTTCCCAACTTGATCTTGCAACTGGGTTCCATCAGCTAAGAATACCTGAAGATAGAATTGATAAGACGGCGTTCAAAACCCCAAACTGTTTCTTCGAGTGGCTTGTCATGCCTTTCGGCTTGACAAATGCACCCGCTTATTTCGTAGACCTAATGAGTAGAGTGTTCAGAGAATTCCTCAGCAAATTCGTGGTTATCTTTGTAGATGATATCTTAATCTTTTCAAAGAATGAGGAAGAGTATGCTCAACATCTGAAAGAAATCATGGAAACTCTCCGTTCACATCAGCTAAAAGCCAAATTCTCCAAGTGCCACTTTTGGAGAAAGGAGGTAAGAATTCTGGGGCATATAGTGTCCAAAGAGGGGTTGGCTATGGACCCCGCGAAAGTGGTGGCAGTACAAGATTGGAAGACCAAGAAATGCAACTGAAGTTTGAAGCTTTCTTGGGCTAGCCGGTTTTTACCGAAAGTTTATGTGGGATTTCGCGAAAATCTCAGCCCCACTCACAAGGCTAACGAAGAAGAATCTGGCGTTCACTTGGGATTTGGACTACGAGTTTGCTTTCCAGCGATTAAAAAGGGCTCTCACAACAGCCCCAGTTCTGACCTTGCCAGATGGAAGCAAATTGTTCACAGTATACATGGATGCATGTGGAACGGGACTAGGCGCTGTTTTAATGCAAGAAGGAAGGGTAGTAGCTTATGGCGGAAGACAATTGAAAGTTCATGAAAAGAACTACCCAGCCCACAATCTTGAGTTAGCCGCCATCGTCTTTGCACTTAAGTCTTGGCGCCATTATCTCCTAGGTGAGAAGTTTGAATTATACACTGACCATAAATCGTTGAAATATCTCTTCTCGCAGAAGGATCTTAACTTGAGGCGGCAAAGATGGATGGAGTTTCTTGCCTCGTATGACTTTGAAATTTCCTATACTCCCGGAAAAGGCAACGTGGTTGCAGACGTGTTGAGCCGAAAGAAACTGACCTTAAGCCCGCTCTTTGTGGAAAGGAAAAGCTTGGAGTATATAGCCAGTTTTAACTTTAGGCCGTCCTCAGATTTTGTACCGGGTTTGTTAGCATCTCTCGAAGTACGCCCTACTCTCTTGGACTCAATAGGTGTTGCACAACGTGAAGACCCTCAGCTTGTTGGTGTGATTGATAAACTTATTAGGAGTGAGACTTCTAGTCACCTTAGTAGGTACGCCATCGATGATAAGGGTTGGCTGAGGCGAGATGGAAGATTATGCGTCCCACAAGCAAGGGAGTTGACAAAGAAGGTTCTCGAGGAAGCGCATCATTCCAAGATGACTATACACCCTGGCGGTGATAAGATGTACAAGGATATAAAAAGGACTTTCTTTTGGAGCGGCATGAAGCAAGACGTGGCAGATTTCGTTTCTAAGTGCATGACCTGCCAACAGGTCAAGGCGGAACAGAAGAAGCCTGGAGGACTACTTCATCCTTTAGAGGTCCCACAGTGGAAGTGGGACAGCATACCAATGGACTTCATTGATGGACTGCCTAGGTCGAGAAGAGGCAACACTAGCATTTGGGTAATAGTGGATAGGCTTACTAAAAGCGCTCACTTTATACCTATCAAGATTAGAAGGACTGCCGCATCTCTAGCATCTCTTTATCTCAAGGAAATAATTCGACTCCATGGGATACCCTCCAGCATTGTTAGTGACCGAGACCATATCTTCACAAGTGAGTTTTGACGCAGTCTGCAAGAAGCTGTAGGCACACAGTTATGTTTGAGCACGGCCTATCACCCCCAAACCGATGGCCATACGGAAAGGGTGAATAGAGTTTTGGAGGATCTTTTAAGACTTTGCGTTCTTGACTTTGGAGGGACGTGGGAGGATCACTTTCCTTTAGTAGAATTTGCCTACAACAACAGCTACCAAGCCACCATCGGTATGGTACCTTTCGAAGCCTGGTATGGAAGACCGTGCAAATCACCAACTTGTTGGTAGGAGTCTACAGATAAGCTTATACTTGGGCCAGACATGATTCGAGAGACTTCGGAGAAAGTGGACTTGATACGTAGGAGAATGAAGACTGCCCAAGACAGACAAAAATCCTACGCTGACAAAAGAGGGACCGACCTTGAGTTTTAGGTTGGGGACATGGTTTTCCTTAAGGTGACTCCTTTAAGGAACGTCGTTCGCTTTGGATCCGCAGGAAAGCTAGCACCAAGATTTGTAAGACCGTTCCCTATCATCGAGAAGGTTGGGAAGATGGCCTATAGATTAGAGCTACCCGAGAGACTGGCTGTAGTTCACAACGTCTTTCATGTTTCTCACCTCCGGAAGTGTTTGCATGAGTCTGCGGAAGTGGTGGAACCTAGCATTCTAGAAGAAGCCAAAGTGGAACGTGATGCAACTATGAGGAAAGTTCCAACCCGCATCTTAGGAACTGAAGTGAAAAAAGCTATGCAACCGCGAAGTCAAACTCGTTAAAGTTCAGTGGAGCGATGCCGAGGAAGACGCGACTTGGGAAACTGAGGACAAAATATGCGCTGCCTACCCTCTTCTTTTTGAGGGTACATCTTCGATCTCTCTTTTTTCTTAAGTTTTGCTTTATCTATCTTTTTAGGTATATCTCCTCGGTCCTTTTCCTAACTCCTTAGGTAGAAAACAAATGGATGCAAACATGAATTTAAAAACATGTTATGGGTGATGGCTGCAAATGGTTGCTAGTGATTGCTAGTGGTTGCTCGTGGATGCATATATACACACACACCCTAGGTTATAGATCGACTCAGTCGCTTCATATTGCATATGCATATATGTATTCTCATTTGTATATGGTTGAAACTTGATATGCTGTCATATGGTCGTCGCATTTGTATGAATAGTTGTGCACTCATGTAGAATTATGAGTACGAAAAATTTGCATACATAATGGATTCATGACACTTACATGATTCACATTAAGGAGGTCAACTGAATCAGTAGATCGCCTGATTTCTGCATTAGATAAGGACATGTACACACACTATGCATATGATCACGAAGCATTATAAGTCTTTTAAGGACAGTGGATGCCTGTGTTTGTTGGTTGAGTAGATGGACTGTTGGATGGTAGGATATACATTCTTCCTAACTTGAAGATTTCGGGGACGAAATCCTTTTGGGGGGGGGGGAGAATGTAACACCCCGTGAATTATATAACATTAAGCTTCACAAATTAAAGTATAATTAATTTTAAATGATGGAATTAAGGGAATGGGTTAAGCCATTATGTTTGTCTCAAAATTCTGCTTGAGATAGAGTCCAAGTTTGCGTAAAACGGATAACGTATGAAGAAGATATGGACGAACGAAGTTGGGCGGAAAAATCAGAAATGGGTCAGAATGCACTGGCGCACTTGGGAAGTGCGCCAGAACAAAATTGAACTGGCGCACTTGGGAAGTGCGCCAGTACAATTTTAGCACTGGTGCACCTTCCAAGTGCGCCCAGGTCAGAAAGACCAGTTGGTCAGGCCCTGGCTGGCTAGGTCTGGCTCTGGCTCGAATTTCTGGGCTCGGTGTGTCACTTGGGCTGACATGTCACCTCTTGATTGGCTCTTTGAACTTTGTATGGTCTAGATTCCTCCTGTCTTCATCTGACGGCTCAAAACAAATTAAAAATCTATAAATACACCCTAAGTCTCAACTGAAAATTCACATAAAAAATAAGATGTGAGTCGTCATGCAGCCAGGAAGGAATTGAGTATAGCCGTCAAGAGAGAAAAGCTTAGAGATGAATCAAATTAAGAAGAAGATTAAAATTTTATCAAATTAATCAACGCAATGTTAGTCTACTCAAAGGAGAGCATCTCAATTTCAGAATCCAGAATTCAAGATTCTGCATTCGTTGTAAGTATAGTGACCTTTCAGAATAAGAATAAAAACTGTGATGTGATTCGATGTAAATGAAAATAGAATTATGTTATTGTATAAATTCTGTGTATTGTAAAGATTCTATCATGACTTGTGTATTGATGTTTGTGGCATAAATTGATTGATGCAAGCCTATTGAACAATTGTATATGAAAGCAATGGCACTTGCAAGTTTGTGGCAAAAACTAGAATTTGATCCCTTTATGTTTATACATATGGCATGGACTATATACATTCACTAAGCCTAAATTAAGGCTTATGTATACATGTTCTAGATTTGAAACCTTTTATGTCTACTTAACCCAAAAACTATGATATCATTCTCATGTTTATTTGCAAGTATAATTGGATATATGTTAAGTATCGTTGGGTTTCATAAACTATGCAAGTTCATGTTGAAATAGGCTATGTGATTAGATGTATAATTGGACATTTTGGTGAATATACAACATGCTATTTTTGTGGTTGACATTATGCCAAGTTAAACATGTTTAAACACAAGTTTGTATTAGCCTAAACTATGCCATTTCATATGTTACCTACTTAGTTATACTTTGATTTGAATGCAAGTTCACATGACCCATCATTTATGTTAGTATCGCTAAATTGCAAGTTCATGCGCCACACACCCTTATATGTTGTAAAATGTTACATGTTATTGATTTCCCCTTTTTTCTCACGTTTATAAAGTTGGGCTGAATTTTGACAAGCCCAACACATGTTATAATGTTGCGAACGTACAAACGGGGGTAATAACGTTGGGTGTAAAACATGAAAATATATGTTGGCGTGGTTGGCACATGCCAACGTCAATGACATTTAAGCGATATGAATTGATATACCCTAGAATAAAAGATATGACATTTACATATAATTGAGAAGTAATAAAATATGTAAATTTAGAAAACACGATATGCTTAACCCGAGGTTGGATTGAGTTGTGATGTAAACCTACCCGGACCCGCCCGGCTGTCTAGCAGTCACAAAAATACCTATCCAATGTGGGTGGTTAAGCATTGAGCCCAATAAGGACCCGATGTTAGACTGAGCTACGGTGTAAACCTGCCCGGAACCGACCGGCACATCCAGTAACCGTAGCAATACCTGTCTAATGTGAGTGGTCTGGTGCTCCGAAGAGGCTAAGGACAGGTGGTAAGGTTAAGTCAACTATAAACACTTAACCAAATTAAACATGTTAACAAAAATTGATGGGTGGGGTTAGGAAAATACATACACTTAACCACTTAACATGTTTGACTAGAAAATCCTAGTAACGAGGGACCCGTTTCAGCAGTAACCCAAGTTAGGTATCATGATACCCTGAAACTAGGCAGGGTGGGGCACGATTACTGGGCTGATTGTAAGCGGTAAAACGACGGCAGTGGGTGCACGGTGCAGGTCTAACGAGGTGCGGGCGTGCACACACTCTGGAGCAGACAACCAGGGCACTGGGGATACCAGTAGTATAACCTATGCCTTCTAGAATTTGTGTTAGGGCCGCCACCATGGGTCTTGATACACCCCATGGTGGGACCAGCATAGGTATCTACAATTCTTGGGGGCCGTATGACACATGTTAACGCAAGTAGGAGCCGATCTTTAAATAAAAATGGGGATCACTTCACCCTCAGCATGGGGTGCCAGTTAGAATAAACTCAAGTAGGTGCAGAGATATAGTATAGGTGCGATAGTACATTCGACACTTCCTTAGCTTGTGACACTTTCCTATTTTCAGTTTATGTCTATCATGCCCGTTTCTTATTCACATACTGAAGAGTTACTAGATTTACTCAGGCTTTATGTCTGACTCTATTTTCTTTTCGTCTTCTTTTCTTTCGTTTCCCCCCCAGGTTCACAGGGAGGAAACAACTCAGCTCAGTCAGACTCTTTACAAGCTCCAAGATCGTAGATGCATGATTTGGATCTCTTTTGCTCGGATTATGGCTTTGGATATCACTATGGGGATTTTTGTAACTTTATTTATGTTTTATGCTTCTTTAATAATCAAGACAGTAATGAGGTTGTAATGTTGGAAGTATTTTGAGACAATTATGGAATGTTTTGTTTGAACACGTATTAATGAAATAAAAGTCTGTTTGGTTTCCGCTGTTTAGAAATATGTGTATTTATATCTGTCTTGAGTTTATATGTGGCTTTTACTTATAAACCTCAACCAAAGTTAAGGCATTCCCTTTGTGAGTGACCTTAACGGAGGTGGGGTGTTTCAAATACGTGTGCAAACAACAATATTATTTCCAGATGGAAACTCTATCAAATCAACCATCAATCATATATATATATTCATATGTTCCTTATTTTCTATATTTAGAAAATATACGTTAACGCTAGAAAACATTTCCATAACTTATTTATGTATCACTATTTTTCTACAACTATCAGTCTCTGATTGTAAACTAGTTTAAGAACAATTCCCTAAGTACCAATCCCGAAGGTCGAAACCAACATCAGATAGACACTTAGGAAACCATTCAACTTAACAAGTCTCCAGTCAATTTCTAATTTAGCTTAACTCCATTTCTTAACTCCTTATACATGAACATTCCCTTTTCTAATTCATATTTCCAATTTCAATATTTCATTACGTTTCTGATTCTATTTGGAAAACATTTCCAAATCTTCTTTACTTGGATTTAAACAGATGTTTAAATCAACATCGCAACGACAACTCAAACCACTATACTTATTTACTAAAATCACCTAACCACTTTCACTCTCGAACCATAACCATTCTAAATTAAAAACGAAGCCAATCAAGTTGGGGTATAACTACCTCTCAGACCTTAACTGAACAACATTTCAAATCTCGAAATAGTGTAAGTTCATCTTTTAACTCTTTAACACTTCCTTACGTAACTTCCGGATATAATTTACGAGTCCAACTCCATTACAGAATCATTTGATTATAACAGTGGTGTTATAATCTCCTGCTTCTGAAATAAAATAACTTTAATCTAACTCTTATTTCCTAACTCGAATAAATAACGAACAACTAATTTATCAACCCCTATTTGGTTAACTCTTATTCTATAACTTTTATTCGAATAACTCCAATCTAATAACTCTTATTCGATTAACTCATTTCGAATATCTACTATATTCGTTTAACTCCTTTCTTCGAATAAACTAATATTCGATAACTTCTTTCTTTGAATAAACAAATATTCGATTTAACTCCTGTCGAATAACTAGATTCGATTAACTCCCTTCGAATATCTCTGATTCGATTAACTCACTTCGAATATCTCTGATTCGATTAACTTACTTCGAATATCTCTGATTCGATTAACTTACTTCGAATATCTCTGATTCGATTAACTCCTTTTAACTCTATTTGAATAACAAATATACGATAACTCCTTTTAACTCGATTCGAATAACCAATATTTGATAACTCCTTTTAACTCGATTAACTCTAATTGATTAATTCTGACTGGTCAACCCTAACTGATTAACTCTAACTCTAACTCAAATGTGTTTACTCTAATCAATTACCCTAATTGATTTACTCAAATCAATTAACTTTAATCAAATAACTAATATTCGATTAACTTATTTTAATTTACTTCTTTTGATTAACTCCTTTCAACTCTATTCGAATAAACCATATTTGATAACTCTTTTAACTCTATTTATTTAGCAAATAAATATTCCTTTCAATTCTTCTATTTATTTAACAAATAAATATTTCCTTTTACTTCTATTTATTTAACAAATAAATATTTCTTTTTACTTCTATTTATTTAACAAATAAATATTTCTTTTTACTTTTATTTATTTCCTACAAATAAATGATCCTTTATATTTGTTTTCTTCACAAATATTCCTTTATATTTGTTTTCACAAATAATTTCGTTTATATTTGTTTTCACAAATAATTTCCTTTATATTTTTTTTCATTTTATTATTACTTCCTTTTATAAAATCCTTTTCCTTTTATATATAAAATCCATTGATTTTATAAAAATAATTTAGTTTCAAAATTTACTTTGAAAAACTCCTTTTTACATCCCAATATTTCTTATGGTATTTAACGTACCATATAACAATGATCGGTATCATTCAAACATATAAAATCATCAACAGATTTCATATCACATCATATAACACAATATATGAATAGAACAGTATTATAAATATTGAGGAGTCCAGTTGGACCCCTCCAACCTGTTTCCCTGCATCACAGATGTTAAATCATATAATTAACATCAACTTCATTTCAATATGAAATGTTCTGATAAACAACATCAACATATATTTAACGGTCTATATATATATATATATATATTCAACTAAATGACTAGCAGTTCAATCAACCAAATCAACACACAACAATCAGTCATCATTTATCAGTTCTAAATGTACGTTGTAAAAATAGAACTGTTCAGAGTTGGTGAGTTTTACTCACATTGGACGATCATCGTTAATAACGATAACCATCGCTTGATTCAGACGGACAATTTATTTTGCAATAAATTATAACGATCTTCGATTCATTCCCAGTCAGTTCCAGTGTGTAGCCCTCGTCCCCACGATCCTAACGGATCTAACGGTTTGAAATTTTGATATCGTACGGAATAGATATGTAAATTATAAGTTAATACCATATTTAAATTAAATAACGCTTTATTTAATAACAATTAATCTTTAATTAAATTACTTAAGTTCATATTGTACTAATCTATCTCCTTCACGTTTGTTTGAACCCGCTACGTGCCATTTCAAAACCATTTCCGAAATTTCTCTTTCATCAACCAATATGATAGTAGATGCATCCTTGTACACAATAGTGCACATTTGCCTCGGTAGAACCATCATAAAACAAGACCTTTCACGTTTTCCATCCCGGACTGCTTTCATTCCCAATACCATTCCAATTCCCCCACTCTCCGTGCTCCTCTTCCATGCTCCACCGCAAAGCATGAAACCAACCCTCAAAAATCAAACCGGCGTCCCTACAAGTTGGACAACAGTACCCATGCATCATATAACATACAGTACCCCGTCTTCTTCATCAACCAAACACATCTCCTGTTAATTCACGTTTCTTTCTTTTCTTTTGTTCTTTGTTCTTTTTATTTTTCTTTTATATAAGTGTACAGCCCAAACCCAAAAAGTAGAAAACCCATTCACAAATTCAGCACTTTGAACACCACTACACCGTCTCTGCTTCATGGATCTCAAAAATACAACACGTCCTTGCTCCTCCTTCAATATAATCACTGCAGTAAAACTCCCGAAATACATCTCCAAGTTCTAGTTGCTCTTCGCCACTTCCACATATATAAACTTCATCAACTCTTAAATAAAACAGCCAGTTCTTGTACTTCCCCAACACACGCCCTGTTACTTCTCCCCTTCATGAAACAAAAGCTCCTATTATTACTACACTCTCTCACTCATCTCTTATTTTAATGCATATGCCACCCCCCTTCATCCCGTATTTCCTCAAACATGTCCAAACTTCCAGTGTGTCAACTCCTCCTACACTTGTTTAAAACTCCAACCCTCACCCCAAAAGAAACCGCAACTCAGCTTCCAACCTGAACGTGCCATACTGACTTCTAAATGGCCTCCGGTACCTTGCGTCTTGAACTAGAGTCGTCTTTAGCTGCTGGTGGCAGGCTTCGGATATCTCAGAGAAACGTCGCACCCCTTTAAGTTCTATACTGAACGGAAGAGAATCTTCCTAGGGTTTCGTGTATATATCTATGGTTTGCGTCTTTCGTGAAGAGTTGAGTTTTCTTTTTTTAATGTTTGAAGCCATTTAAAGTGCGACTGATTTCCAGAAGAGCAAACAAAAGGAGAAGTATCGGTTGTATTTATAAAATTTTAGTTGGATGAGTTATGGAGCCACGGACTTCGTTTTGAGGCCATAGAAGAATGGTGGTTGAAAAGAACGAACATGGCTTTTGTTTTAATCACAAAACAAGTTAGGATATTTTTTTGTTTAAGCTTCAAAGTTTACATACCCTGCTACATACAGTTGCATTCATATCCGAGCGTTACAGACTGAAATAAAAATGTCATGGTGATTAGCAATGTATCACGACCCCAAAAATATAATAATACCGGTTGATTAACTGATATTTTGAGACCTCAAAATGTTGATTATAGGGTGCAAAATACTCCAAATAAAAAGTTGCTTATTTAATTAATTAAAAATTACAATAAAATTCTAAAAATTAAATTATCACTACTTCCCAAAAGAACCTTGTCTAAATTCAAACCCGATATTTAGTTATATCGAATAAACTGTTCCGTTCGATAAACGATTCTATAGCGACTATTTTAAAATTTGATTTGGACGTAAATCAAAATCTACACAACGAAATGCCGATTTTTCTCTTCCACTAGAAAGATATACTCCACCAGCTCCACACGTTTCTTGTTTCACAGAAATCCGGCTTAAAATGAATCCTGTACATTCAGTTGAAGTTCAAATCGCCAAATTACGAACTACAACGCCATTTCAAGCTCGATTTTAATTATAATATAATTATACGTTCAAAATATCATTCAAATAATATATTTGTTATTCAAATTCAATTCTAAACTGAATTAAATATCACAGATGATCCAGTTCACACCATATCGCCATTTCAGCCAATTCTGATTATTTCAGAATTAAATATATTATTTAATTTATTATTTTAATTAAATATTCACCATTATTTAATTCCACTACCATTAAATCCTTCTAATCACCTTTAAAATAATTAAATAAATTAATTATTATACCGCTGAAAATTCGGGTCATTACAGATTGTCCTAAAACCGGAACCGTTGGGTTCGTATCGAAAAGGCTTTCTAACGAATATTAGAGATTTGAAATCTAATGGTTAGATTTGGAATTATGTCCAAATCAAATTTTGAAAAGGTCGTTGTAAGTGCAGTTCGATGGCCGTTGATGGAAATCGACTGCACGGGTCTTGATAAAATTATTAAAAATAGTAATAACTTGTGTAAAATCATTAGAAATGATTTGGAAAGAATTGAGATGAAAAATTCCATATTTGAAAAGATAAAAATAGATTTTTATCGAAATGAACTAGTTTTGAACTAGAATTATAATCCCATTTATTTTTAAAATAAATAAAGTGGATTTGAAATTGTTTTGAAAATAACCAGAATTTCCAATACATAAAGTGGAAATGGATTTGAATCGAAATTGTCTTTGGAATATTTCGATGTTGGATTTCGTGATTATACAGATTTTGTTATGGAAATTTGAAAGATATATTTATATCGTTATTTCCAATACGATATTTGTTGGTCGTAGAATTTGATATTGAATATAAGCCGATATATTTTCTATTCAGAGCCTTGTATTTATTATAAAATGGGATTTGGATTTGTCGTGAATGGTGTCTTCATTAACACTGTTCTTAAACCCAGTTGAGAAAAAGATTAAATATATTTTTATTTAGATTTAATGAAATATACCAATTAAATGATATTTAATTGGAATTGAATTTGAATTGATTTTTGGGTTTATCGTGAACCGTGTTTTAAATGACATTGGTTCTTTGACCCAGTTAAAGATAGGATATAGTTTCCCAAGTTAAACAATCATTGATATGATTTTTGGGAAGATTAAAACCAAGTGGAGTTTTAATGAATCTTTAATTAGATTGAGATGATCGAGAATTTAGTATCACCAGTTTTCCTCCAGGAAATAGTTAAATCTTTAATTAGATTTAAACGTGAAATGGTAATTGAATTTACCGATAACATCGTGTTGTTAGATATGAAGTATTACCAGATTTACTTTATGGGATGAATAAGTTAGGATTGGGAAATTAAAACAAATGATTACTTCGGTAAGGTTCGTTAATCCCGACTAGTTTGGATAAACCATAATTTGGTTTGAATTGATATTCAAAAGAGGATTAAAGAATAAATTTAAAGAATTTATCTTTGATAAAATTAATGGGAACCTTTCCCAAAGTATAAGAATATTTGAATAAATGAATATTCTGAATTGGAATGAGGCATATGTTTTGTTTGTGTAACACTAGTTTATTATATACGCGGGTTATTCAGAAAGACCGGGTTTATCCCATTCTGAATAACTGATTTGACGATGTGTCGAGGATGAAGACGGTGGTCGAAGACCGGAGGTCTTCACATCGTTTGGGTGATTACTGATGATCTTGATTGGGATGTACACCCAAGAGGAGGGAATCAGTTGGTGATCGTCTAGACGAACTTGGAGATCGATGGATATGAGAGGTACAAGGTGCCTCCGGTTTCGTTCACACCCATAACGAACTTGTAAATGGACTGTGTGTCTGACATTGGATTTTATTCTGTGTGATTGATTTCTATTAAATATATATATCTGTTTGGCAGCAGAGAATGTATTCTCTTGCTTAGCACCCTTCTCTGAGACGTACGAGCTCAGGGGTTATATATTAATGGATATCAATCGCATGGAGTGAATTGTCCGTGTGGCATGTCTAAGTGGCAAATGATCAAGGATTTTGTTGAAAAGCAAAGTCTTGTGGGTGATGATCAAAGCACCACATATGTGGCATAGCTTTGTGTAACGTTAATTCGTGAGCCTCACATCCCGGTTGTGAACCAGAAACGGGAGAGGACCTCAGGGAGGGCATGGGTTTCCTTCTAGCTAGGG
The DNA here is from genome assembly GCA_030737875.1 of Allium sativum. Classification (NCBI taxonomy): domain Eukaryota; kingdom Viridiplantae; phylum Streptophyta; class Magnoliopsida; order Asparagales; family Amaryllidaceae; genus Allium; species Allium sativum. Next base: position 738,121,716 of record CM060909.1, on the reverse strand, counting down.
TGGTGTCAGTGACCTACCAACCCTGACATTTATATTATTTTCACATGTGTGGTTGTTGGATTGCGAGGCACCTCAGATAGATCGGTGACTATGTGGAGCCGATGGACTCATTTGGCTCATTTACGCCCCAAAGGGTGGGGAAACGCAGTGTTCAGGCATTTTAATCCACATCGGTGGACCGGCCCTAACGATCCAAGGGCCACTTGAGCTCTGATCCTGAGACATGGGCTAGAGCGCCTCGAATAGGCGAGGACTATCTTTTTCCTCGGTTCACAGATGGAAATTCAATTTCCAAATACGACATCATGCGATTTTGATTGTATACCTATATATGGCAACATAGTGGTATGGGACTATATTTTGATTGATACTTATGATTGAAATTGTTTTGGCACTATACACTTATAGTAAAAATAAAACATGAAATTTAGCATATCAAGCATGGTTTGGCTATTATAAGGTAAAACCCTATCCTCCAGCTTGTGTTGTGTTATGTGATGGGATCTGGGTCTTACAATAGCTTCATTGTTCTTTATTTAGCATTGCGCTATTGTTTTATGCACTGGTACTCTTGGGAGGAAACCCGTTCCATGTTATACGGCGTGGTCCCATGATTTACCTAACTTTAAAATAAAGATTAATAACTGTTTTAGTTCTCACACCAGTCACATGACTGGCCTGGAGTTTATTGTTTTAACCTAAACTCTGGGTGCCCTTATTTTGACACGGGCAACTAGTAGTTTTGGGTTTGCAGATTTATATTCACAGGATCCTGATTTACAGCTGAGGCGATATTCGGAAAGCTCTATATCCGTGTATTACTTTCAGTTGTGTATTGTATTATTTTCCGCTGCTATGTAATGTATTGTAATCTCTGATATTTATCAAATGTGTATTATTTGTTCATACTCTTTATATTCTAGAATTCTGATGGAATTGTTGTAATAAACAATGAAATGTTCTTCTGTTTGTGTTCCGATGTGGCTTGTTCTCAAAACAATCAGGGTTTTCAAACGGTCTTGGTCGGTTTAGCGATCGATTCGGATCGAGCGAAATTCCTTATCGTTTCAGCCCAATCCTGTACTGCATGCGTCTGTGTATACAGTAAACATCTTACTCCCATCCGGCAATGTCAGAACCAGGGCTGTTGTCAGAGCCCTTTTTAGTCGTTGGAAAGCAACATCGCAATCCAAATCCCAAGCAAAAGTTAGGTTCTTCTTCGTCAATCTTGTAAGTGGTGCTGAGATCATCGCAAAGTATTTAATGAACTTTTTGTGAAAGCCTGCTAGCTCAAGAAAACTTCGTAGTTCGGTTGTGTTCCAGGGGACGTTCCAATCTTGCACCGCAACTACTTTTGTGGGATCCACAGCTATCCCTTCTATGGACACCACATGTCCAAGAAACCTTACTTCTTCTCTCCAAAAAATAGCATTTGGAGAATTTTTCTTTCAGCTGGTGTGCACGAAGAGTATCCATGACTTCCCTTAAATGCGAATCATGCTCTTCCTCATTTTTCGAGAAGATAAAAATGTTGTCCACGAAGACCACTACAAATTTATTAAGGAACTCCCTGAACACCCGACACATCAAGTCAACGAAATAAGCAGGTGCGTTTGTCAAGCCGAAAGGCATGAAAAGCCATTCAAAGAAACCATCCGGGGTCCTGAATGCGGTCTTATCAATGTTGTCCTCAGCAACTCTTAGCTGATGAAGCCCGGTAGCCAGATCTAGTTGGGAGAAAACCGATGCACCTACAAGCTGATCAAACTAGTCGTCTATTCTTTGAAGTGGGTGCCTATTCTTCTTGGTCAGCTTGTTTAGCCCCCTATAGTCAATGCATAGGCAAAGTGAACCATCTGCTTTGGTTGCAAACACCACTGAAGCACCCCATTCAGAAATACTCCGCCTAATAAACCCTTTTTCCAGCAACTCTTTAACTTGCTTGCTGAGCTCCTTCCTTTCCCTTGGAGCCATGTTTCTAACGGGTATAGCAACGGGTTTTGCATTATCAACAAGGTATATGCGGAAGTCTATCTCCCACTTCGGAGGTAAGCCCTTCACCTCTTCAAAGACATTCAAGTATTCACGGACCACCCTAACAGATTTCAAGTTTTCAACAGACGCATCAAGAGATTCTAGGTAGCTAAGCATAATAGAGTTCATGGGATTACAAGAGATTTCGAGAGTGTTACCAAGGCGAGTCATTAGTCTAACTACTCTTTTTTCACAATCGAGGACGGCATCATTACTGGATAGCCAATCCGAGCCTATAATCAACTCATAGCCCGTGAAGCCCAAAACATAGGCATTACATCTAAACCCAACGCTTAGTATAGAATTTCCAAATCCAAACAAATCATTGATAAATAATCCAAACCCCTAATTGGATTTGAAACAACCAAGGGATTTTCTACTATACCGGTATCTAGGTGTAGAGATTCAACTAAAGAAGTAGATATAAAAGAGTGTGATGCGCCAGAATCAAAGAGATTACAAACAAGATGATCAAAAAGATAAACTAAACTCCCAAAAAATATATTTCTACCTTGTTCTTGCGGAGGTGCTATGAGAGCGTGAACCTGCCCTCCAGAAGTAGATCCAGTCCTCTGCCCTTGCCCTTGCTTTCTTGGGCAGTCCTTAGCCATGTGTCCTGTCTCGCCGCACTGAAAACAACCACCCATCTCCCTCTTCTTCTTTCCGCAGTCCTTAATCAGATGTCCAGGTATGCCACAAAAATTACACTTCCTCTTGTCACGGGGTTTGTTATTCTTCCTGCCCTTCTTGGAATCCATCTTCTTGTTCTGTGATCCCTCCACTTCCTTGTCTTGAGGTACTTCCACCTTTGTTTCTTTCTTTCCATTCTTGTCTTCCTCCTGTAACAGTGCCATGTCCACTAGTCTCTCATAAGTCGCACCCATAGGTATATGGGACATAGCTAGGCTGCGCAGTGGCTCGTTCAACCCTTTAACGAAACGGAGAGCCTTCTTATGTGGAGTGTTCACTAATTCCAATCCGAATCTAGCCAGTTGGTTGAATTGGTTGACGTATTCCTTGATCGATAGGCTTCCCTGTTTGAGAGCTAAGAACTTTTCCACCTGTAGGCTTCGTTCAGCTTGCGAGAAGAACTTCATTTCAAACCTCATTCTGAAATCCTCCCAAGTTTCCATTGGTATCTCAACATTAGTAACTTCCCACCAATAAGAGGCTTCATCCTTAAGCAACCACACTGCCAATTGCATCTTCTGCCTATCACCCACTTCGAAAATAATGAACAAATCTTTTGTTTCCTTGAGCCAGTTTCTTGCTTCCACAAATGACTCAGTCCCATTAAAGTTCTTTCCACCCATGGCTCGAAAGTCTCTACATATCTTCGAGAAAGCATTCACATGGGGAGGAGGAGGAGGAGGAACAGCTGCAACTGGGGGAGGAGGAACATTTGTTGGGCCAGCGTCATTAGCCCTAGCCTCTAGGTACCTTCTGAACCAACTAGGTACCGGTACGCCCTCAGAATGATTAAGATCCCCAGACATGCTGAAATGAAAAGAAAAGGTTCAAAACAAAGGATAGAAAGATAATGCATATGTCTTTGGGGATTATGCCTTTTTAAAATAAAACAACATTTTTATTAAAAATGCTTCTTTAAACTTCTTTTTGAAAAATAGTTTTCAAAAACTTTTATCAGATCTGGTAAACCATTGCTCCAATACCAAGTGTAAACACCCCATCTCCGTTAAGGTCACTCATAAAGGGAACACATTAACTTTGGTGAAGCATTTTAGGTAAAAAACACAGATAATTTACAAGATAGACATATAAATAGTGGAAAACTGAAATTATTTGTAAAATAGCATGGTTCAGTCAAAACCTTACAAGCATTGTCTCAAAACCCAACTTCTAGATTATTACAACAAAACATCTGTCTTGATTTAAATCTCCAAGTACATAAAGAGGCATAAAATAGAAGTAAGTAGCATAAATCCCCAATAAAAGTGTAATCGTAGCCATAGACTAAGAAAAGAGAATCCAAGCAATACATCTACTCTCTTCAAGCTTGAAAAGGTCTGCACTAAGCTGAAGTATTCCCTCCCTGTGGACCTGGGGGAGGGGGAGAACGGAAGAAAAAAAGGCGAAAGAAAACGGGTCAGACATAAGTCTGGTAAGTCCAGTGATTATTTAGCATGTAAACAGGAAAAAGGATCATGACATGAATAAACTGAACCTAGGACAATACCATAGAAATAAGATAACAATAAATAAGGCAAGATAAACTGAATATACTATCGCACTTATTTCTGTTACTCTGCACCTACTAATAAGTGTTTCAACTAGCACCATGTGTTCATGATAAAATGATCCCCTTTATCGATCGGCTTCTACTCGCATTCATTTATGGCTTGTGTCATTCGGCTCCGCTTGATTGTAGATACCTGTGCTGGTCCCACCATGGGGTGTATCAATTGCTATGGTGGCAACCTGACACAAATTCAAGATGAACAGTGTATACTACTGATGCTCAGTGCCTGATTTGTCCATGCCGGAGTACGTGCACGCCCATACTCTGTCGGAACCTACACTGCTGCACCACCCGCCGTTATTTTGACCGCTTATAATCAGCCCAGTAATCGTGCCTCACCCTGCCTAGTTCTGGGTACCATGATACATCTATGTGGGTTACTACTGAAACAGGTCCCCGTTACTAGGGTTTCCTAATCAACATGTTAAAATGGTTAAGTATTCTCAAATTAACCTAACCCGCACCCATCAGTTTAGTTAACTTGTTGTATTGGTTAAGTGGTGCCTTAATTTACTTAACCCTACCACTCTTAGCTTGCCCGTTTATTAGCTTTAATTCATTCATTAAAGCACCCATCTCTCACATTTGATCTATATTGTTGCGGTCATTGGATGTGCCGGGCGGTTCCGGGCAGTCTTACACTGCAACTCAATCCAACCTCGGGTTTTTGGGCTGAATGCGCTAACCTCTCACATTAGATCTTAGATCTGTATTGTTACGGTTGCTGGATGTGCCATGCGGTTCCGGGCAGTCTTACAGCGTAACTCAATCTAACCTCGGGTTAGGCATATTCATCTTTTTAATTAATTTACATATTTACCATTTATGTTTATATGTAGATTATCCACCAATGTTGTTAACTCAAGCCATGTCCCATTTACTCTTCTAAATTTTGTCTATAATTCTTAGGTATACAAATTATACCATTTCATGCCATTAATCATTTACATAATTATGAGCCAACCTATGCCAATAGCATGTAATTTAATATTTTTCCCAGCGTATCCCCTGTTATTCGTTCGCATAAATTACATAGAACGTTAGGCTCGCAAATTAGCCTAACTTATACACAAAAGGGAAAAGCAAAAAAGGACATGTAACATTCCAACGGCATAAAACAGTATAGAGCAAGCATGTTTGATACAAATTTGGCATAGTACTACACAAATTAAATTAAGCATGTAAATGTGAACTTGCATTTGAGTTGGATCAAATTAACATAGATCTAAACAATATAAGCATTTAGATCTAGTCATATAAGCATATATGAACATGACTTAACTTATGAAGTTGCATATAACATATCCTAAAAGTAACACCAAATTTATATACAACATGATAGGTTCATCACTAAATTAATATACAACATGATAGTTTCATCCCCAAATTAATATACAACATGATAGGTTAATCACCAAATTAATATACAACATGATAGGTTGTATCAATCACAATAATCACATAGGCATAGGTAATTTCAGAATGAATCAGAATACGATTATCTTACAACTAGGCACAGTTTTAGTTTTGCTTCATTACAAGTCATGATTTTTATTTGTTCAAATCTAAAAAATAACTGAACTTACAAACAAAAAAACAAATCTTTTTTTTCAGGGATCTGATTTCTGAATCTGAAAAGCTATCCTTTGATGTAGACTATTGATTCTCTAGTTTGGACTTGATTAGGGGCTTTCTAACTTGATTTCTAGTTTAAAGAAAAATGGAGGTTACGCTAGTTTGGCCATGTACAACATGAAGGCTTCAGAGAGCAAGGTTATGTGGTTTTAGGGTTGAGGGTTGGGGTTGTTTATATAAAAGTTTAGATTAATGAGAGTCGTTAGATCAACCTAGGAGAAATCAGAGCAATCCAGACCAAACAGAGCCAACCGGAAGTAGCCACATATGCCCTAATGACTCAGAAAAACATCACCGGACAAAACAACCGAGATCTGGCCGAGGGGTCGACCCCTACGAGGGGGGGTCGTCACCCCTCTTGGGGCGTCGACACCTATGTCGACCCACTATGGGGGGAGTCGACCCCTATGGGCGGGAATTTTCCCGCCTAGCCGATTCTCGGAATTTTTGAATTTTGAACTGCTTTTTGATTTAATTGTTATTTATATTTAATTTTCGTTTAAACTAGAAATCTTCTGAACTCCATAACTTCTTCATACGGAGTCCAATTCATGCAAACTCGGACTTTATCTCAAGCAAATTTCCGAGACAACGTAATAGCGAAACCCGTTTCCCCTAATTTCCACTTATAAATTATGTATTCTTTAGTGTTCACAGAAAATATGGGGTGTTACATCCGGTTTGCATTGCATTGTGTGATGGGACTTGAGTCTTATAATGATTTCATTTTTCTAAAAATCATTGCGTTGTTTTGAATAAAAATCTATATAATTTATGCACTGGCAATCCAATGGAGTAAACCCATTCCGCGTTAGCGGCATGGTCCTATGTTTAGCCATGTTATTAGGTAAGTTAGGAAAGATTTCTCATACCAGTCCCATGACTGACTCGTAGTTTGTTTCACTTTGCAAACTGGGGTGCACTCTTTTCCATACGGCAGTCGAGTAGCTTATTTTGCAGATATATTGAGAAGGACTCTAGATCGAAGCTTAAAGCTGTGTCCAGAGAATTGATAGACTTCTGTTGTATCAGATTATTGGTCCCACTGCACTATATTATATTCTATGTAAATTTATCTTCCACTGTTGTATTATCATGTTCGGTGAACTTTGATATTCTGTACTCTGATGTAACATTACTGTAATGTTTATAAATGTCTTCTGTTATTTGTTCTGATGTGTTGTATGCCCAAAGTGTAAAAACCCGGAAAATCTGAGCCAGTTTAAAATTTTTATTTTGGCAATTTTAGCGAATTTTGCATATTTAAAATGGATTATTTTAAATAATATCGACGAAAAATTTATTTTGAATGGAATTCGAATGTATATATTTATATACGTCGTCGTTAGAATATAAATAATTATATATAATTGTAAAAGGAATTGAAAACGGCGCGGTAGTTCGATAATTCGATTTCAAACTTCAATTGAACGTACCGGGTGCAAAACAATCCAGATTTCAGTGAAACCAAAAACATTAGGATCTATTTGTGGATATCTTTCCAACGAATCTGAAAAATCGAAATTTCATAGCGGAAATCAAAAGATATGTCCAGTTGAAAATTCTGAATAGTCGCTATGGAATTCAGGCCCTTAAAAATGGGAATTTTGCAAACGACCTCGGATTTCGACGAAACCACTTTTGTTGGATCTGCAGTGTTAAATTATTGCTAGATTCCAAATTTCATAATTTTTCGAATCAATATGTGAGCGTGGCAAAGGAAAACGCGTTTGACCAGTTTCAGTTGATTTTAATCGACTGGAAATTGGCCATTTTTCAAACGGTCTCAGAATTCGACGAAACTAGTTTTGTTAGGGCCGTATCATCAAGACGAAGCTAGAAAATATTTTTCTAGAATTTTTCTGGTTAGTATGTGACTCCGGTAGATTGAAATGCGCGTTTAAATTCAATATATAGAGTCATATGTCGAATTCAACGGAAACTGATTGTAACGATCAAATCAGCTTACGATACATATCCCATTGTGTTCGGAATGGGGGTAAAACGCTGTGGACCACAGGCGGTGGGCCTCGTTTAGAGGTCGTATGAAAAAGTTGCTTTTTGAAAATAAATTAATTAAATAAAATAAAAATAAAATATCTTTTCCTCTCCCCTTAAACTCCTCCAGGCCCCCCCGATTCATTTCGAATCAGAATAAAAAAAGGGAATCGGAGAGGGGCGCGAGCGGCCTCCTCCATGCCGCCGCCACTTCGACGAAACCACCCCCCTGTCTTCATCGACCGACGCGAAGAGGCCCCCCAAGGCGGCGCGCCATCGGGCCACGATACCCCCCCCCCCCCCGATTCGCTCGTCGCCGCTGCTCCAGGGGGCGCCACCATCAAAAACCCACCCCTCTCCTTGCCGCGACACTGAAGACCCCCCCTCCAATCGAACGCTGCGCCACTGCCTCGACCCGCCCAGACCCTCCGGCGCCCTGCTCAGACCAACTCCGCCGGTTGTGGACCATTTCCCCCCTTCCATTCGCAGAAAAAGCTGTAAGCTTTTATTTTATTTTAATTTAAATGCTTAGTTTAGTTAAGTAAAAAAGTTTGGTTTTTCTTTATGAAAAGAAATGATTTTTCTTTGTAAAAAGGTTTGGGTTTTCTTTATAAAAGGATTTGACTTTTAATCGTATAAAAATATGATTTTTATATTTTTAAAGTATTAAAAATATGATTTTTATATTTTTAAAGTATTAAAAATATAATCTTTATTATGTAGAAGGTGTAAAAATATGATTTTTGTCTATGTAGAGAATTAAAAATATAATTTTTACATGATAGGAATATTAGAAATATCATCTTTATATGTGTAGAAAAATAAAAATGTGATTTTTATAATGATATATTTGAAAAGGCGAAATCTTTTTATAAAGAATAGCGAGGTAAAAATATAATTTTTATCTATATAGTACCAATGTAAAAATAGAATTTTTATCCATATAGCGTGATTATAAAAATTCGATTTTTATATATTGAATAGCATAGTAAAAATTCGATTTTTATATATTGAATGGCATAGTAAAAATTCGATTTTTATATATTGAATAGCAAAATAAAAATTCGATTTTTATATATTGATAAGCGGGGTAAAAGTTCGATTTTTACATATGTAGAGAATACGGGCAACGAAAGCGACAAAAAGGCGGGAACGACGAAGATTTCTCTAAATGAAGTGTCGTGAAGTGGGATAGCTTTCGGTGAGAACTTCTCACTCTTCAATTTCTTTTTCTAGTTATATATATATATATATATATATATATATACTAGGATGCAGACGGTGTTTAGTAGCACCCGACACAATCATCCACAGACCATGGACTTGTTTGTTTGGTTGCATAAATTAGTTAGATGATTTGATTTGAATTTGGTTGTTTGGTGAATTTGATTGATGTGTGAATGGCGTGGGCCTTCACTAGACCGGGGATAAGGCTAGGCCTCGTCCCGTTTTTAGTATCGTGCCGTTATGCCGCCGAAATTTTCTAAAATAAGTTAGAAAAATAAAAATATCATTTTTATTTTATAAATGAACTGAATAAAAATTCATGTGTTAAAATAAAATATTTTATCGAAAAAAATATAATTTTTAACGTGAATGTGAACAAATAAATATTCATTTACAAACCGGACGGTTTGTTTATGTACACCTATTTGAATGACATTGATTGGGACGATAAATTTTACACATCGCCCAACTGCACAAATAAAATCTATGTTTGATTGTTTGAAACCCCACATGGGTGTTGGGATGAAATTTGAAGTTCACTCATCCTGATTGATTAAATATGCCGATCGATTGATTGATAGGCTGTTATAAGCATTAGATATCTATATTTGATGCTTATACAGTGTAGTGCGCTTTGGTTGATGGTTGATTATTTTTCGTTGCTATTATATGCATGTGTTTTATGGAATCCATATAATTAACTTTATATGGTAATTGATTGGGCCTCATTCCAATCGGGAAAATAAAGAATATTATAAAATAAAGGTTCATGTGTTGACCGTACTCATCCGTTGAGATTAGTCATGTGTTGAACGAAATGTTTTAATAATAAAATCACATCTTTATCATATTTAAAATTAGAACTACTTCACGGTGAAGTCTAATTGAAAATCAAACGATAGATACCCAAATTTTATAAAACATTTTGAATAACAAAAATAGCCACACGTGGACAGTATTCATTCGTTGAGATTAGTCGTGTGTGGAGAGAAAAAAAGATAAATATTCATTTGTCGAATAGAATATTTGAAAATAGAAATATATGAAGTCATGTTGATTAGATTGATGCCATATTGACGTGAACGATATTTATATCGATTTTATCCATTTTAAATTGAATATTGAAAAGTGATTTTGAAATCGAATATTTTGAAACGAAATTTGAATTTGATTGAAACGAAAACGATTTCGAAATGAATTGAATATAAAACGATTTCGAAATGAATTTAATAATAAAACGATTTCGAAATGAATTGAATATAAAAAGATTTCGAAATGAGTTGAATAATAAAACGATTTTGAAATGAATTGAATATAAAACGATTTCGAAATGAATTGAATATAAAACGATTTCGAAATGAATTGAATAATAAAACGATTTTGAATTGAATTGAATATAAAACGATTTCGAATTGAATTGAATAGAAAACAAATTTGATTTCAATTGAATATATAATGAATTTGAATTCGAATTGAATAGAAAGCGAATTAAATTCAAATTGAATAGAAAACGAAATGAATTCGAATCGAATTAAAATCAATTTGAATTGAAATCGAATAGAAATGAATTTTAAAACGAATTTATAAGAAAAAAAAAATCAATTTTGATTTGAATTGAAATGGAAGTTGAAAATGTTTTTGAAACGAATTCAAAACTATTTATATAATTCGTTTTAAATAGAAATCGACAAAATATATATAATATATATTATATATATATAATATAATGGCCTAAATAGAACGCGCCGCGCCGTGGCAGTTCGTGAATTTCGACCATTTATTTCAAACGGACATTACGGGAGATCCGACCGTCGGATTCTCCTAAAACCGGAACCGTTGGGTTCGTATCGAAAAGAGCTTTCTAACGAATATTAGAAATTTGAAATCTAACGGTTGGTTTTGGAGTTATGTCCAAATCAAATTTGAAAAAGGTCGCTGTAAGTGCAGTTCGATGGCCGTTGATGGAAATCGACTGTACGGGCCTTGATAAAATTATTAAAAATATCAATAATTTGTGTAAAATCATAAGAAATGATTTGGGAAAATTGGGATGAAAAACCCCATATTTGAAAAGATAAAAATAGATTTTTATCGAAATGAACTAGTTTAGAACTAAAATTAAAACCTATTTATTTTAAAATAAATAAAATGGAACTGAATTAGAATTGATTTGTGGGTTTATCGTGAACAGTGTTTTAAATAACACTAGTTCTTTAACCCGATAATAAATAGGATGTGATTTGGGTTTATCGTGAACTGTGTTTTAAACGACACTAGTTCTTTTACCCAGTAAAAGAAGTTTTAATGAATCTGAAATTAGATTGAAACGTGAATTGATAATCTAAATCATCAAATTTGGCAAATAAGTGAGAATGGATTATCACCAGTTTTGCTCCAAAGCGATAGTTAAATCTTTAATTAGATTTGAACGTGAAATGGTAATTAATTTTACCGATAACACTTTGGTGTTAGATATGGAGTATTACCAGTTTTGCTTCATGGGATGAATAGGTTGTGATTGGGAAATAAAATATATAATTACTTTGGTACGGTTCGCTAATCTCGACTAGTTTGGAAAACCATAATTTGGTTTGAAATGACATCCAAAGGAAGACTAAAGGATAAATTTTAAAGAATTTATCTTGGATAAAATTAATGGGAACCTTTCCCTGAGAGTATGAATTGGAATGAGGTGTATGTTGTGTTTGTGTAACATTTGTTTTTAATATACGCGGGTTGTTCGGAAAGGCCGGGTTTATACCCATTCTGAATAACCGATTCGACGATAAGTCGAAGATGAAGACGGTGGTAGAAGACCGGAGTCTTCACATCGTTTGGGTGATTACCGACGATCTTGATTGGGTCGTACACCCAAGATGAGGGAATCAGTTGGTGGTCGTCCAGACGTACTTGGGGATCGATGGATATGCGAGGAAAGTGCCTCCGGTTTCGTTCAGACCCAGAATGAACTTGTAAATGGATTGTGTGTCTGACATTGGATTTTATTCTGTGTTGATTGATTTCTGTTAAATATATATCTGTTTGGCGGCGGAGGATTTATTCTCTTGCTTAACGCCCTTCTCTGAGACGTACGAGCTTAGAGGTTATATATCGATAGATATCAATCGCATGGCATGATTTGCCTGTGTGGCACACTGAGTTGCATAGATCAAGGCTTCTGTTGAAAAGCAAAGTCTTGTGGTTGATGATCAAAGCACGGCCTTTGTGGCGTAGCTTTGTGTATAACGTGAATTCGCGAGCCTCACACCTCGGTATGAGTTAAAAACGGGATAAGGACTGCAGGGAGAGCACGACGTTTCTTTCTAGCTTTGGTGGTGTCAGTGACTTACCAGCCCTGGCATTTATATACTTTTCACCTATGTGGTTGTTGGATGAGGCGCCTCGATTATAGGTCTGTAAGGACCGGGAAACATGTGTTCAGAAATAAATAATCCTCTAACGTAAGTGAGGACCGGCCCTGAAGCATGCAGGGGTTAACCAGAGTGTGTAGTCCGAGGCATTTGCTAGAGTGTCTCGAAGTGGAGAGGAGCTTGCCCCTTGCCTCGACTCATGACGAAAATCCAATTTCCAATACGAGATATTTCGGCTTTATTTGTAGAGCCTAGTATGGCGACATAGTAGCATGGGATGCTATGCCGTCTATGATTGATATTTATGATTGAAATTGTTTTGACACCATACACTTATTATAGTATCAAATGATTTGTTTTAAACGTATCAAGCATGTTTGGCTGTTATAAGGGAAAACCCTATCCTCCGGCTTGCGTTGCATTGTGTGATGGGACCTGGGTCTTATAATAGCTTCATTTTTCGAAAAAGCATTGCGTTGTTTATTCTATGCACTGGTATTCTTGGGAGGAGACCCGTTCCGTGTTATACGGCGTGGTCCCTTGAATTACTCTCTTTTAAAGTAATGCTTTAAATAACTGTTTTAGTTCTCACACCAGTCACATGACTGACCTGGAGTTTATTGTTTTAACCTAAACTCTGGGTGCTCCTATTTTCCGCACGGGCAGCTAGTAGTTTTGGTTTTGCAGATTTATATTCACAGGATCCTGGTTTACAGCTAGAATGATATCCGGAAAGCTCTGTATCCGTATATCACCTTCAGTTGTGCTTTATATTATTTTCCGCTGCTATGTAATTTTATTGTAATCTCTGATATTTATCGAATGTATAGTATTCATTTATACTCTGTATATTCTTGTATATGATGGAATTGCTGTAATAGCAATGAAATGTTCTTCCGTCTGCGTTCTGTTTTGTCTTGTCCTCACAGTAATTCGTTCTTTCTCATCTCTTCGGAGACTGGGGAAGTTCGGGTCGTTTCATTTGGTATCAGAGCTTTGGTTTACAAAGCTCAAGAACAAGGCACATTAGAACCATACGAAGGAATTCATCAGATATTGGATTAGTAATATCCAATTAGAATGACTCGTTAGAGATAGGATCAGTAGTATCCTAGAACGAGTGTAAAGAGTATATTTTTCAAATGAAAACAATTTTGTTTTGAAAATTTAAACCATTTTATACGTATTTGAATATTTATTTATTTTGAATTTGGACAATCCGCTATATAAAGATTTTGCATATACGCGTCATGAACGTATATTCGAAGTTTTAATATACTGGATAGATATAGAACCGCATATTAGTCGCCCGGACATGATTCTGATGATGGCGTGCCATCACCAGTATTTATTTTCGTGTTTCGAAGGTGTGATATCTATATATTTCCATTAGACTGGTGTGAGAACCAAAACTAATATAGCTAGAACACTTTGTTGTGAATTGGCATCAAAAACAAGATTTTCAGTATATATATCAAATTATGAATTTGAAACTCTAATCCACTAATTGATTGATGTTTGTGTTGTTTGTTTATTTGTTTGATAATTTTGAACCATTATGCCTAATTGTATCAAATTTTGAATTGTATTGAAAATGGGTCACATTTGCTTGCATATACATATACTTACATTGAACAGGTCATAGCAAGGAGGCTAGAGCCGAAGAATAAAATTTGTTTGCCCGACAAATAGGTACATGTTTACTATAATTTACTGTTTTGTTTGGGTGATGATGATTTTATGAGCCTATTGGTTAGCCGCTTGGCTTTTTCTTTTTCTTTTTGAGATCAGAAGGCCTATATGGCAATTTCGGGATTTTCCCGTGGCTCCCGGTGCAGGGGAGGTTATGGCGAAATTTTTCGAAAATTTAGGGTGTTAGCCAAATTTTTGAAAATTTGAAAATTCTCAGAAACTGAAAAGTTGGAGAATGGAAGCCAGATCGAACGTAGAGTTGATTAATCAAACCACTTTCGACTTTGTTCTTTTTCGGGGACGAAAAGTTTTAAGTGGGGGAGATTGTAATAACCCGGAAAATCTGAGCCAGTTTAAAATTTTTATTTTGGCAATTTTAGCGAATTTTGCATATTTAAAATGGATTATTTTAAATAATATCGACGAAAAATTTATTTTGAATGGAATTCGAACGTATATATATATATATATACGTCGTCGTTAGAATATAAATAATTATATATAATTATAAAAGGAATTGAAAACGGCGCGGTAGTTCGATAATTCGATTGCAAACTTCAATTGAATGTACCGGGTGCAAAACAATCCGGATTTTAGTGAAACTAAAAACATTAGGATCTATTTGTGGATATCTTTCCAACGAATCCGAAAAATCGAAATTTCATAGCGGGAATCAAAAGATATGTCCAGTTGAAAATTCTGAATAGTCGCTATGGAATTCAGGCCCTTAAAAATGGGAATTTTGCAAACGACCTCGGATTTCGACGAAACCACTTTTGTTGGATCCGCAGTGTTAAATTATTGCTAGATTCCAAATTTCATAATTTTTCGAATCAATATGTGAGCGTGGCAAAGGAAAACGCGTTTGACCAGTTTCAGTTGATTTTAATCGACTGGAAATTGGCCATTTTTCAAACGGTCTAAGAATTCGACGAAACTAGTTTTGTTAGGGCCGTATCGTAAAGACGAAGCTAGAAAATATTTTTCTGGAATTTTTCTGGTTAGTATGTGACTCCGGTAGATTGAAATGCGCATTTAAATTCAATATAAAGAGTCATATGTTGAATTCAACGGAAACTGATTGTAACGATCAAATCAGCTTACGATACATATCCCATTGTGTTCGGAATGAGGGTAAAATGCTATGGACCACAGGCGGTGGGCCTCGTTTAGAGGTCGTATGAAAAAGTTGCTTTTTGAAAATTAAATAAATAAATAAATTAAAAATAAAAAATCTTTTCCTCTCCCCTTAAACTCCTCCAGCCCCCCCCCCCCCCCCGATTCATTTCGAATCAGAATTAAAAAAAAGGGAATCGGAGAGGGGCGCGAGCGGCCTCCTCCATGCCGCCGCCACTTCGACGAAACCGCCCCCCCTATCTTCATCGACCGACGCGAAGAGCCCCCCCCCCCCCCAGGCGGCGCGCAACCACGCCACGATACCCCCCCTGATTCGCTCGTCGCCGCTGCTCCAGGGGGGCGCCACCATCCGAAACCCTCCCCCCTCCTTGCCGCTACACTAAAGACACCCCCCCCCCCAAATCGAACGCTGCGCCACTGCCTCGACCCGCCCAAACCCTCCGGCGCCCTGCTCAGACCCACTCCGCCGGTTGTGGACCATTTCCCCCTTCCATTCACAGAAAAAGCTGTAAGCTTTTATTTTAATTTAATTTAAATGCTTAGTTTAGTTAAGTAAAAAAGTTTGGTTTTTCTTTATGAAAAGAAATGATTTTTCTTTGTAAAAAGGTTTGGGTTTTCTTTATAAAAGGATTTGACTTTTAATCGTATAAAAATATGATTTTTATATTTTTAAAGTATTAAAAATATGATTTTTATATTTTTAAATTATTAAAAATATAATCTTTATTATGTAGAAGGTGTAAAAATATGATTTTTGTTTATGTAGAGAATTAAAAATATAATTTTTACATGATAGGAATATTAGAAATATCATCTTTATATGTGTAGAAAAATAAAAATGTGATTTTTATAATGATATATTTGAATAGGCGAAATCTTTATATAAAGAATAGCGAGATAAAAGTATAATTTTTATCTATAAAGTAGCAATGTAAAAATAGAATTTTTATCCATATAGCGTGATTATAAAAATTCAATTTTTATATACTGAATAGCATAGTAAAAATTCGATTTTTATATATTGAATGGCATAGTAAAAATTCGATTTTTATATATTGAATAGAAAAATAAAAATTTGATTTTTATATATTGATAAGCGGGGTAAAATTTTGATTTTTACATATGTAGAGAATACGGGCAACGAAAGCGACAAAAAGGCGAGAACGACGAAGATTTCTCTAAATGAAGTGTCGTGAAGTGGGATAGCTTTCGGTGAGAACTTCTCACTCTTCAACTTCTTTTTCTAGTTATATATATACTAGGATGCAGACGATGTTTAGTAGCACCCGACACAATCGTCCACAGACCATGGACTTGTTTGTTTGCTTGCATAAATTAGTTAGATGATTTGATTTGAATTTGGTTGTTTGGTGAATTTGATTGATGTATGAATGGCGTGGGCCTTCACTAGACCGGGGATAAGGCTAGGCCTCCTCCCGTTTCTAGTATCGTGCCGTTATGCCGCCGAAATTTTCTAAAATAAGTTAGAAAAATAAAAATATCATTTTTATTTTATAAATGAACTGAATAAAAATTCATGTTTTATAATAAAATATTTTATCGAAAATATATAATTTTTAACGTGAATGTGAACAAATAAATATTCATTTACAAACCGGACGGTTTGTTTATGTACACCTATTTGAATGACATTGATTGGGACGATAAATTTTACACATCGCCCAACTGCACAAATAAAATCTGTGTTTGATTGTTTGAAACCCCACACGGGTGTTGGGATGATATTTGAAGTTCACTCATCCTGATTGATTAAATATGTCGATCGATTGATTGACAGGCTGTTATAAGCGTTAGATATCTATATTTGATGCTTGTACAGTGTAGTGCACTTTGGTTGATGGTTGATTATTTTTCGTTGCTATTATATGCATGTGTTGTATGGAATCCATATAATTAACTTTATATGGTAATTGATTGGGCCTCATTCCAATCGGGAAAATAAAGAATATTATAAAATAAAGGTTCATGTGTTGACCGTACTCATCCGTTGAGATTAGTCATGTGTTGAACGAAATGTTTTAATAATAAAATATACATCTTTATCATATTTAAAATTAGAACTACTTCACGGTGAAGTCTAATTGAAAATCAAACGATAGATACCCAAATTTTATAAAACATTTTGAATAACAAAAATAGACACATGTGGACAGTACTCATTCGTTGAGATTAGTCATGTGTGGAGAGAAAAAAAGATGAATATTCATTTGTCGAATAGAATATTTGAAAATAGAAATATATGAAGCCGTGTTGATTAGATTGACGCCATATTGACGTGAACGATATTTATATCGATTTTATCCATTTTAAAATGAATATTGAAAAGTGATTTCGAAATCGAATATTTTGAAATGAAATTTGAATTTGATTGAAACGAAAACGATTTCGAAATGAATTGAATATAAAACGATTTCGAAATGAATTGAATAATATAACGATTTCGAAATGAATTGAATATAAAACGATTTCGAAATGAGTTGAATAATAAAATGATTTCGAAATGAATTGAATATAAAACGATTTCGAAATGAATTGAATATAAAACGATTTCGAAATGAATTGAATAATAAAACGATTTTGAATTGAATTGAATATAAAACGATTTCGAATTGAATTGAATAGAAAACAAATTCGATTTCAATTGAATATATAATGAATTTGAATTCGAATTGAATAGAAAGCGAATTGAATTCAAATTGAATAGAAAACAAAATGAATTCGAATCGAATTAAAAACGATTTGAATTGAAATCGAATAGAAATGAATTTTAAAACGAATTTATAAGAAAAAAATTCAATTTTGATTCTAATTGAAATGGAAGTTGAAAATGTTTTTGAAACGAATTCAAAACTATTTATATAATTTGTTTTAAATAGAAATCGACGAAATATATATAATATATAATATATATATAATATAATGGCCTAAATAGAACACGCCGCGCCACGGCAGTTCGTGAATTTCGACCATTTATTTCAAACGGACATTACGGGAGATCCGACCGTCGAATTCTCCTAAAACCGGAACCGTTGGGTTCGTATCGAAAAGAGCTTTCTAACGAATATTAGAAATTTGAAATCTAATGGTTGGTTTTGGAGTTATGTCCAAATCAAATTCGAAAAAGGTCGATGTAAGTGCAGTTCGATGGCCGTTGATGGAAATCGACTGTACGGGCCTTGATAAAATTATTAAAAATATCAAAAATTTGTGTAAAATCATAAGAAATGATTTGGGAAAAATTGGGATGAAAAACCCCATAATTGAAAAGATAAAAATAGATTTTTATCGAAATGAACTAGTTTTGAACTAAAATTAAAACCTATTTATTTTTAAATAAATAAAATGGAACTGAATTAGAATTGATTTGTGGGTTTATCGTGAACAGTGTTTTAAATAACACTAGTTCTTTAACCCGATAATAAATAGGATGTGATTTGGGTTTATCGTGAACTATGTTTTAAACGACACTAGTTCTTTAACCTAGTAAAAGGAGTTTTAATGAATCTGAAATTAGATTGAAACGTGAATTGATAATCTAAATCATCAAATTTGGCAAATAAGCGAGATTGGAGTATCACCAGTTTTGCTCCAAAGCGATAGTTAAATCTTTAATTAGATTTGAACGTGAAATGGTAATTAATTTTACTGATAACACCGTGGTGTTAGATAAGGAGTATTACCAGTTTTGCTTCATGGGATGAATAGGTTGGGATTGGGAAATAAAATAAATAATTACTTCGGTACGGTTCGCTAATCTCGACTAGTTTGGAAAACCATAATTTGGTTTGAAATGACATCCAAAGGAAGATTAAAGGATAAATTTTAAAGAATTTAGCTTGGATAAAATAAATGGGAACCTTTCCCTGAGAGTATGAATTGGAATGAGGCGTATGTTGTGTTTGTGTAACATTGCTTTTTAATATACGCGGGTTGTTCGGAAAGGCCGGGTTTATACCCATTCTGAATAACCGATTCGACGATAAGTAGAATATGAAGACGGGGGTAGAAGACCAGAAGTCTTCACATCATTTGGGTGATTACCGACGATCTTGATTGGGTCGTACCCCCAAGATGAGGGAATCAGTTGGTGGTCGTCCAGACGTACTTGGGGATCGATGGATATGCGAGGAAAGTGCCTCCGGTTTCGTTCAGACCCAGAACGAACTTGTAAATGGATTGTGTGTCTAACATTGGATTTTATTCTGTGTTGATTGATTTCTGTCAAATATATATCTGTTTGGCGGCAAAGGATTTATTCTCTTGCTTAACGCCCTTTTCTGAGACGTTCGAGCTTAGAGGTTATATATCGATAGATATTAATCGCATGGCATGAATTGACTGTGTGGCACACTGAGTTGCATAGATCAAGGCTTCTGTTGAAAAGCAAAGTCTTGTGGTTGATGATCAAAGCATGGCCTTAGTGGCGTAGCTTTGTGTATAACGTGAATTCGCGAGCCTCACACCTCGGTATGAGTTAAAAACGGGATAAGGACTGCAGGGAGAGCACGACGTTTCTTTCTAGCTTTGGTGGTGTCAGTGACTTACCAGCCCTGACATTTATATACTTTTCACCTATGTGGTTGTTGGATGAGGCGCCTCGATTATAGGTCTGTAAGGACCGGGAAACGTGTGTTCAGGAATAAATAATCCTCTAACGTAAGTGAGGACCGGCCCTGAAGCATCCCGGGGTTACCCAGAGTGTGTAGTCCCGAGGCATTTGCTAGAGTGTCTCGAAGCGGAGAGGAGCTTGTTCCTTGCCTCGACTCATGACGGAAATCCAATTTCCAATACGAGATATTTCGGCATTATTTGTAGAG
Organism: Allium sativum; assembly: GCA_030737875.1. Classification (NCBI taxonomy): domain Eukaryota; kingdom Viridiplantae; phylum Streptophyta; class Magnoliopsida; order Asparagales; family Amaryllidaceae; genus Allium; species Allium sativum. The sequence continues at coordinate 738,101,524 of CM060909.1, read as the reverse complement.
CCTAGTATGGCGAAATAGTAGCATGGGATGCTATGCCGTCTATGATTGATATTTATGATTGAAATTGTTTTGACACTATACACTTATTATAGTATCAAATGATTTGTTTTAAACGTATCAAGCATGTTTGGCTATTATAAGGGAAAACCATATCCTCCGGCTTGCGTTGCATTGTGTGATGGGACCTGGGTCTTATAATAGCTTCATTTTTCGAAAAAGCAATGCGTTGTTTATTCTATGCACTGGTATTCTTGGGAGGAAACCCGTTCCGTGTTATACGGCGTGGTCCCTTGAATTACTCTCTTTTAAAGTAAAGCTTTAAATAACTGTTTTAGTTCTCACACCAGTCACATGACTGACCTGGAGTTTATTGTTTTAACCTAAACTCTGGGTGCCCCTATTTTCCGCACGGGCAGCTAATAGTTTTGGTTTTGCAGATTTATATTCCCAGGATCCTGGTTTACAGTTGGAATGATATCCGGAAATCTCTGTATCCATATATCACCTTCAGTTGTGCTTTATATTATTTTCCACTGCAATGTAATTTTATTGTAATCTCTGATATTTATCGAATGTATAGTATTCATTTATACTCTGTATATTCTTGTATCTGATGGAATTGTTGTAATAGCAATGAAATGTTCTTCCGTATACGTTCTGTTTTGTCTTGTCCTCACAGTAATTCGTTCTTTCTCATCTCTTCGGAGACCGGGGAAGTTCGGGTCGCTTCACAAAGTTAGCGTATTCGGGTTTTTGAACGGTCTTAGTCAATTTTGCGATCTATTAGTTCTCCAGGCGAAATCTAAGTCGTTACAGTTGGTATCAGAGCTTTAGTTAGCTCAAATATTTGGGGTACAACTCGTTAGAACTGAACAAAAGACTCATCAGAGATTGGATTAATAATATGCAATAAGGATATTCATTAGAGATAGGATCAGTAGTATCCTAGAATGAGAAAACTCATTAGAGATAGAATCAACAGTATCCTAACATGAGAAAACTCATAGAGATGGGGTTAGAAATGCCCTAGAATGAGTTGAGAGTGACAAGTTCATAATTAACGTATTTGTGATTATATATATAATCCGATCTTTAAAAAAATATGATTTTCGAATATATGAAAGTTATATATATCTGAAAAGCTAATCAATTAATTCATTATTAGTTCAACTAATAAAATTATTGAAACCAACAATAAAATGAAAGTTGAGTTGGTTAATTAAACAACTTTCAGCGTCGTTCCTTTTCGAGATGAAAAGATTTTAAGTGGGGGAGATTGTAACAACCCGGAATTTTGGAACCAATTTAAAATTTTTATTTTAGAAATTTTAGTGGATTTTAAATGATTTATTTTAAAATAATAACGACTAAAAATTTATTTAAATTGAAGTTGGAACAATTTTTTTTAATTTAATTATAAAAGGAGTTAGAAATAGCACGGTAGTTTGAAAAATTGAATTTGAACTTTTACTGACTATACATGATGCAAAATAAATCGGATTTTAGTAAAACAAAAAATATTAGAATCTGTTTAAGAATATCTTTCCAACGAATCTGAAAAAAATTGAAATTTCATAGTGGGAACCAAAAGTTATGCCTAGTTTAAAATTTAGAATAGTCGCTATAATATATATATATATATATATATATATTTCAATATTAAAAATAGTCATTTTGCAAATGACCTCCTTTTTCGACGAAACCACTTTTGTTGGATCTGAAATGTCAAATTATTGCATGATTCCAATTTTCAAAATTTTTGGAAATAATATGTGAGTGAAGTAAATTAAAACGTATTTGGTTAATTTTAGTCAATTTGGATCGACCGGAAAATGACCATTTTTTAAATGGTCTCCAAGTTCGACGAAATTAATTTTGCTAAGACCGTATCGTCATAATATAGCTAGATATAATTTTTCGGGAATTGTTAAGGTCAGTCTATGGCCCCGGTTAATTAAAATGTACAATCAAATTAAATAATTAAATGTTTTATATTTTAAACTAAAGAAAAGTGGGCTGAGACGATCAAAGGAGCTGACGGGACCTAGTCCATTGTGTCCAGAACGGGGGCATTTGGGTAGAAACAACTTTCATCGGGCTGAAATTTGAGTTGGTAGGAACTAACGGGCTTTTATGAAAACTAGACAATTAAACATTATAAATATGGATAACTAAAACCCTAGAAGCAAACACAGTAGCTGCCACCTATCTATTTCAATGGCCTAAATGATCCCGATTTCCTCTCCTAATTATTTCCAATCTACTAGCTAATTCGTGAAATTCCTAAAGCAAAATCTGCAGAGCGCCTCGTGATCTTTCTAAGGGTACGGCTAAGATCGGATTTAAAGTGTTGTACTGCGTGAATTTGTGGCTCAAAGGTCGGTTGTTTGGAGGACGTTTGCAACCAAATGGGGACCGCGAGATGGCAAGCGTGGCCAGCGCAAGGAGGCACCGACATGGCGGTGGTCGTGGCAAAGTCTGATCGAACCCCGGGGTCATCGATTCTTGTGCGTAAGGGGGATAGTGAAGATGATAATGGGTTTTCACGGTGCTGAAGTAATTCGGGAAGAAGGAAATAATAGGAGTTCGCAATTATTAATGTAATTAGGGATGTGATTATTAATTAATTATATAATCAATTTTTTTTAAGTTAAACCATTGTAATTTAAGCAATTCTTATCAGAATTAAACGATTTTTGAAGTGTTGGTATCGCGTGACCAAGATCTGCAATATGGAGCAGACCAGATTTGAAACAGAGCCTACTGAAAACTCAAACACAAAGCAAAGTGAGATCTCTATTTTAAAATTGAATTAATTATTTATTGCAATGTGGAATTTATATTTATTCTATATAAAATTCATGTTGGTGTTGTATATATTTATTGCAATGTTGATTGTTTTGTGATTGCGATGAACCACTGAATTGAATTGTGTGTATTCATGTTTGTCAAAATTGTGTATATAATAAAAACCATCTTTTTATTGTATATATAAAAATAAAATGTTAGGTTAGTCAAAATTAGTGCATACCATAAAAACCATATTTTTATTGTATATATAAAAATAAAGATGTTCATGTTTGATGAGATAAAAAGAATGACATATAAAAATAGGTTTTGTCAAAATTAGATTAGCAATAAAAATCTCATTTTTGTAAAAATATACATTTTCGTTCATTAAGAAAAAAATAAACATATGAATTGAAATAAAAAGATACATTTTGACAAAACATATGAATTGAAATAAAAAGATACGTTTTGTCAAAACATATGAGTTGAAACAAAAACATTCATTTTTGGCCAATGAGCTTTGTTGAAACAAAAACATTCAATTTTGTCTAATAGCTTTGTTGAAGCAAGGATTTACATTTTGCCAAAATATGATGGTAAAAAACAAAATACACATTTTGTAAAAATATAATTGGTGAACAAAAATATATTTTTTTGTCAAAGGAGATTAGTTGAATCAAAAAATATATATTTTTTGTCAAATTGGTTAAATTGAAACAAAATATACATTTTTGTTAATATAGTTTAATTGAAACAAATGTACATTTTTGACAAGATAGTTTAATTGAAAACAAAATATACATTTTTGTCAACATAGTTTAGTTGAAACAAAAATGTACATTTTGTCAAAATATGATGGTTGAAAAAAAACATTTTGGTTAAATAGATTTGAGTTATAACAAAAATTACATTTCTATTTGTTAGATCAAAATTTGGACCTAACACCCAAATTGTTCCGAATGTTATAGAGTTTCAACTCAAGAATGAGGAAAAAGAAAATAACACACAGAATTTATAGTGGTTCGGCGTTAACGAGCCTACGTCCACTCTATATATTATTGATTATACTTTGAAAGCTAATACAATCAAGGATTTCTCTCAATACTCTAGTATTTTGATAACAATGGCGGATTCAGTACTCAATATTGCCAAAAGATCCCAAAAAATGCCAAGCTCCGGGCTATTTATAGCTGATTTTGTCAGGCGGGTCGTGGTTACACGTGGCACGAATCCCGAGAACATCGGATCGCATCGCCTCCGTTGAAGAAATGGTCAAATTTGCCGTTGTGGACAGGTGTCGCGATCTCCTAGAAAATCGGATCGTGCAGATGGGGAGAATCGGTCAGGATGACGGTTAGGGACACGTGTCGCTAGATCCGTGCATCTCGGATCGCTGAAGACTAGCTCACGCTTGAACGGGTCAGAGGGTTCGCCATGCATCAGGGGATCAGATCGGTCTAATCTGGGCAACAATATAGGTTCGGATCGAGCCGCATAGAGGTTTCGTTCCGCTGATGGAATGGGGGCGATCCGTCGAGACGCGATCCGATGGTGGGCGAGTCGATAGTGTGCGATCCGACATCGGGCGAGCCGATGATGCGATCCATTCCTTCATGTTCTTAGAGAACGTGGTTTCATGCTTTCTTCTTATGAATGATCCTGGGTGGCTTGGTCAAAAAGCTAGCCAACATTTTGCCCCCTCGAAGTATGTTTTATCGATGATGGAACTTGCTTCGAAGCTATAGAATCGTCTTTTCACAGCGAGTCGCGAATCAGTGAAAATTTCTCTTCCTAGGATTTTTCAGAGTTTTCATTACTGAATTTATCGATTCGGATCGCGGGCTCGAGTCGCGGTTCGTTAGCAAGACATTCGTTTCGTTCTATGGTGTGCATTTGGGCCTCGGAACGAAACGGGCTCCTCCTCGAGTCGTAGTGGGCTTTTGGTTCGCGGCCCGCCTATTTTCGTGGATCGAATAGGACAAAGAATGGGAGACAAACGGTCGCCCTTTTGCCTATATAAGCCGACCCCCCCTCTTCACTTTCTTCCATCTTTTTTCTGTCGTATCGTTTCGCCTTCATTGCTGAGGAACGAACCCTAGTTTTTCAAACCTTCAAAAATCCAATCACTTTCCCAATTTTTAGAAAGGTAATTCCACCGAAAGCACCCTTATTCGTAAACGATGTTGTTTTATGAGTTTTTTCGACTGGTTTGAGGGAGAAACGATGGAATTTTGCGATCTTCTGGGGGAACAAGCGAGGCACCATGGCTGACGGACGTAGAGACTGGAGTTCGGAAATGAGAAGGAGAGGAGGAAGACGAAGGAGGAAGGAGAAGAGGGAAGGCCAGTTCGGATCGTGGGCAAGGAGAGGAAAGGAAGAAGATGAAGGCAAGTGGCGAGACGGAGGGTCGTGGTGACGACAAAGGCGCGTATCGTGGGGGGCTGCAACGATTCGATAAAGACCCCGATTACTTAATTTCACGATGCGTAAAGGGGCGATCCCTTTGTCCTGCGATTTGAAGGGGGCGATCCCTCTACCCTGCGATCCGAAGGAGGGCGATCCCTCTACATGGCGATCTGACTCATAGTTCACGATCCAAAGGAATTTCAAACTTTAAACAATGCCTTGTCACCATAAGATTCTGAACAGTTAGGCTAGGGCCTTAATGTTGGACTTTCTGGACTAAATGACCATATAATTTGACTGCATATGACGACTAATATTTTGATGATCTTGATAGCTTTCACGCTTTATTTTTAATGCACACACAAGCACACACACCGGCACTTGCACACACGGGGGACGGGTAGTATTAATCTCATTGTTCATGTTTTCTCGTCCTAGCAGTAATGTCGAATAATCACTCTTCTTCAAGATCCGCAACAGAAGCGGAATCTGAGGTTCCTGAGCAATACAACCCCGAGATTCCTTCAATTAATCCAGGAGGCGAAGATTCTGGATCTGAGTACGAGGCCACGGAGTCAGATCCGTCCGAAAGTACTTCATCTAGCGACGATTCTGAGATAGATGGGCGAGCTCCCGACGAGATTCCTGGCGCGCTCGGGATAGATAAATTTTCTGATTCTTTAGCATCTAAGCTTGACGATATAAAGCTTAAAAGAATCTGCTTGAGACACGGGATTCCTTGGGATGATGTCTTGACGCCCGGAAGCGAAGATAGACCCCACCTAGCTCCGGAAGGATATATGGCAATCAGTCGAACCATGTGCTTGGTAGGAGCTATTCCTCCGTTTCCTCCGATCGCCATCGAAACATTAAGACGACTGGGTATTGCTCCGATGCAGCTTCATCCTAACGCCTACGCATCTCTATACACCCTATATGTTGCATACGCGGAGATCCTACATGACGAACTTAAATTCAGAGATCTGACATTCTTCTTTCTTTTCAAGCACCGTTCTTCGGCAACTACAAATTTCTCTTTCTTTGAATCAGTGGCGAATAGGAAGGTTCTGTATGATGGATATAGCAATATAGGGGATCCTAAGTCTGATTGGTTTTATATAAGGAAACAGGCCGGATGCTCACGAAGATGGCTCAAATCAAGTAAACTTTAAGCTTCTAATCGAATATCTTGTTCAAGAAGTCTAGGCGTTAACATTCTCCCCCCTTTTTCTTTGTCTTAAACAGATCATGTCTTCCAGAAAACGAAGGGTCCACTATACAACCATCGATTGTCCATTCTTCTACAAAGCAGATCCGACTTTCTAAGGATCAAAAAATGCATTACTGATGACAATCTTCATAAGCATCGTCTTCTGGATAGAAGGTTTGGACTTGGCACTGGCGGCAGACCTTATAAGTATGTGCCCCCAACGGCAGGAGAGGGAACTTCGCAAGCGGTAGGAACAACTAAGTTTCGCAAGAGTCCTTCTCCGATAGTCATCCAAGACGATGAGGACCTGAACGTATACAGAGGGGATGAGGTCCGCGGTGACGTGTCCAAGGAAATCCCGATTTCTACTCCAATCGAAACCGCTGCTCCCGATGATTTGACAGAAGAGCAGTTATTTGACGAGCTAAATAAAATTCCTCTACCTAATTATGTATATACAGAAAAGGACTTTGAAGGGGGCCTTTCTTCCCTGCTTCTGAAGAGACCATCGCTCCAACTAGAGGACAAGAAACTGGTCAGATGAGCCTGTCTTCAGGCCCGGGTCTGTTAGGGGGAATTATATGGGATGCACAAATCACACACACTATCTGACCCTGCACTCTTATATCGTGGGTATTCAAAGTTTTAATATGCTCTTCTCTTTTTTGCAGGAATGATGTCCCGCAGGAAATCTTACTCTTATCGTTCTCTTCGTGAGGGCACACCCAGCCTTCATCCGGGTACTGAGCGCCCTCGTGGCCCTTCTCACAAACCGACTTCCTCGCAACCTCGGTCTCCACCAAAATCGACCTCTACCAAGCCTTCCACTTATCCGGAAGTTCCCACAGGGGGAAAGAAACTTCCTAAAGAGTTAACTCCTCCAAAAAGTGCACCTTCCCACAGCCGGTCGTCCAAAAGGCATCACGAATCTAAAGATAGGGGCAAGGATCCATCCAAAGAGTCTGAAAAGGAGAGGAGTGACATCGTCCCTTCCAGCCAGCCAGAGTTGGCTGCCCCCGGGTCACGGGATTACATGCATGGTCCCGAGATTCTAGGTAGGCTGGAAAAGCCGTGGGAACAATTCCCAGACATATTCTTTGACCGGATGACATTTGTTCCAGCCTTGGAACCTGTCCCCAAGAACTGGGATAGCGAAGTTGTCAGGCATATCCGCCATGTTGCCAGGAAATATGAGATGATGAAAAAACATGCAGTTAACCTTTCAGAAGTCATCCGATCGCTTGAAATAGAAGCACACAGATCCAAGGCGAAACTTGAAAACAACGAAAGGGCCAGGACCAAGATGGAGAAGGACCTGGAAGATGCTCAATCCCAACTTGCTTTAGCACGGAGGGACGCTGAAAATTATAAGATTGAATTAGAGAATGCTAAGCAGCGCTTCCATTCGGAACTTGACTCCAATAGCCAAGAGAAAATGGCCTTAAAGAAGGAGGTTGAAGACCTCAAAATGGCTAATATCGAGTTGAAAACAGCACAAGGCCATTTTGAGGATGAGAGAGCTGCTTGGGAGGCAGAAAAAGCAAGTTTAAAAGAAAGTTTGGCTTTGGCTGAAGCAGAAAAGGTGATTTTAAATGATCAGGTCTCGGATGCGGAGAGACGGGCAGCTCTCGCCGAAAAGAATGTTGAAAGTGCCATCGAATTGGCCACTGCTTCTAACAACAAGCTCCTCGAAAGAGAGAAGGAGATCGAGGGGTTTGAAGAGATGATTTTCGATTTCCTTGGCCAGGTTCTCAAAACTCGCAACATCTCGTGGATCTCGTATTACCATGTTACTTTAGCCAATCTATGGGATGCCATTGTTGAGGGTGAAAAGCATAGGTTGGGGGTCGAAGAAATTGATGAGGATGAATTGATGAAGAGCATCTTAAGGGATAATGAGCCTGAGGACCTAGCAGAGGGTCGTCGTCTAATTCTAGCGGAGATGGAAAAGGAGAGGGCCCTGGCTAAGGGCAAAGGCAAAGCTGACGAGGTTTCGAGTTCAGGTATGGAGCCCAAGACCTCCGGGGTTGAGGAATACCATCCCGATGATCCATTAATCCCTTTGGGTCTTACTCCCGTGGTCATTGGAGCCTCTGCAACTACTCAAGAGGGAGCATCTGCGGAAGGTATCTCTCTCTTTTCCCCACAATTTGTGAAAGCAATTGTGAATTGTCGTCGTCTGGTAGAAAAACCAATTGAATTAGTAATGTGTGTTCCTCCTGATACAGGTGGCGAGCCCGTCGACAAGGGTGTTAAAAAAGAAAAAGAAGTGGAGAAGGAAGCCGTCTCGCCAGGTGCTGGTATTGATGTATCAAAGCAGGCCGAGGTCACAACAGCAGAAAGAAACATCCCGGCACCTAGCACTGACGTTCCCAAAGATGCTGAGACCATCGAAGCCTTGAAAGACATGGATGGGTGCCATGTAGATGATGAAGAAGACATTATCGGCGCCAAAAAAGCCGACGATGATGACGACGAAACCTTGGCCAGCCGAAAGGCCAGGCAGGAGAAAGAGTTGGCTTCGAAGAAGGTGGGACATGAGGCTTTGGACGTAGTCCCTCTTGCAGAATTCGATCCCAAAACTGGGATGATTGTGAAAATCCAACCCAAGTCCATCAGCCGACAGCTTCATTTTGCAAATCCCGATGACTTCCCGGCTTCCCTTTCTGGTAGAAGGAAGAGAAAAGAGGTGGAAGAGGAATCTTCAGAAGAGTCGGATGTTCCTCTCATAGACAAAAGGAAGAGGAAGAAAGGGGATCCGTCTGATGCCGACAAGGCGAAGCTGGAGAGACAGAGGCAAGAGAAGAGGCCAAAGCGTAAATAGGATATTGTTGCTTGTTGATATTTTGTCTTTAGGTTTTCCACTGGCCAGGAAGTGTAATTGTGAGACTGGCCCTCACTTTCCTTTCTAGGCTGTTTTTCACTTTGTTGGTTCGCAGTATATAAATGAAAGTTTTTCTCTTTTTGCATCCTTATGTACCTGTATTCAAATAAACTTTCCATGTTTAGTCATAGACCATCTAATTACAAATCAATCAAACAACAGAAAGAAAAATTTTCGTGCTGCGTTGCTGTATTAAAGTTCAGTATATGTATATGAGTATATGTGCTCCCAGTCAGTTGTTATCATAGAGCCTGACTAGGGTTTACTAAGGATTGGTTAGTTTTGTCGGTAGGTTGCCCCCTATTTCTAAATATGGGGGACTTAGAAGATTTCATGGGATGACTGTTCTTGTGGTACCGAATTTCTGGCACCTTTCCCAGTGCTTAATCATAGACTTCTTTATACTCTCCTGACGGTTGCCAAGGTTAGAGTTTGAATTCAGTAGTTCAGTCGGTCCCCGATCCTTTAGCAGGGAAGAAGTTCTTTCTCAGCGCTCAATCGGAGACGCTTTTATAATCTCTTTCTCTCTGGAGAGTTAGAGTTCGAGCTCAGCGATTCATTCGCTCCCCGATCCTTCAGCAGCGAAGGAGCTCTTTCTCAGCGCTCAATCGGAGACGCTCTTATACTCTCTCTCTCTCTCTCTGGAGAGTTAGAGTTCGAGCTCAGCAATTCATTCGCTCCCCGATCCTTCAGCGGGGAAGGAGCTCTTTCTCAGCGCTCAATCGGAGACGCTTTTATACTCTCTCTCTCTCTGGAGAGTTAGAGTTTGAGCTCAGCGATTCATTCGCTCCCCGATCCTTCAGCGGGGAAGGAGCTCTTTCTCAGCGCTCAATCGGAGACGCTTTTATACTCTCTCTCTCTGGAGAGTTAGAGTTCGAGCTCAGCGATTCATTCGCTCCCCGATCCTTCAGCGGGGAAGGAGCTCTTTCTCAGCGCTCAGTCGGAGACGCTTTTATACTCTCTCTCTCTGGAGAGATAGAGTCACTGTTCAAGCAGTCTGCGATCATGCACGCTCATCAAACTCGTCCTAGGTTTTCATTTTAATCCAAACTCCAAGGATTGAAATCAGTCGAACAAGCAGTTGGAGCTTTTGCTAAGGCTTTGAGTTCCTCCGAACAGTCTACGGGCGGAACGGTTGGCAACAGACTTCGGGTACCTGCATTATTCACGCCGCTTTCCATAAAAATAAACAGGTAGATAAATAAGGATGCAATAAAGGTAAATGACACACAATACTTTTATAGTGGTTCGGTCGAATCACGACCTATGTCCACTTTATAATTTTTTGCTTCAAGGAATCAAACTATTCTAGGCTAGTCGTGCCTTATACATGGTTTTCAACAAAGCAAAGGAACAGATTTTAAACTTTTATGCTAAGTATGGCCGCAAATGTTGGGCATTCCACACTCTGGGGATTTCCCTTCCATCTACGGTTGCCAGCTTGAAGGTTCCATTATCAAGCTTGCTCAAAATGGAGTACGGTCCTTCCCACTTCGCTCTCTTATGAGTTGGGGGTGGAAAGACACGTTTCAGAACCAAGTCTCCGGGTTCCTAGGTTCGGGCTCGAACCTTTTTGTTGTAATATCGAGTGATCTGTTGCTTGCATCTCAAGGCGCGCAGGTCCGCCTCATCCCTCTTTTCTTCGATCATATCTGGGGACTCAAGGAGCAATTCATTATTGGTCATCGAATCATAGTAAGTCACCCGGTGAGAAGGTACCTTTATCTCAACCGGGATAACTGCTTTCGTTAAAAGGCAAGGGAGAACGGGGTATGTCCTGTTGCCGATTTATATGTTGTCCTGTAGGCCCATAGTGCCAAGGGCAATTCATCAGCCCACATGGCTCTAGCCCGCTTCAGTCTTCTTTTCAGAATAGACTTAATCACTTTATTCGTCGCTTCGACTTGTCCGTTCGATTGCGGGTGCGCCACAGAGGTGTATCGATTCTCAATGTGGTATTTTTGGCAGAAATTTCTGAATTCCGCGCTATCGAACTGAGTTCCGTTATCCGTTATCACAATCTTTGGAATCCCAAATTGGCAAATGATGTTTCGAACAATAAAATTGATCACTCGTTTGGTAGTGATTATAGTTAGTGGTTCAGCCTCGACCCACTTAGTGAAATAATCCACGGCCACAATAGCGAACTTTGCTCCGCCCCTTGCTATGGGGAGGCTTCCAATGATATCAATTCCCCACATAGCGAAAGGCCATGGGCTCATCATTGTTTTTAACTGGTTAGGAGGTGCTCTTGGTATCTTTGAAAATCTCTGGCACGCATCACACCGTCGTGCGTATCTTGCTGCATCCTTGTTTATGGTAGGCCAGAAATAACCATGCCGCAACACCTTTTTTGCTAAAGTTTGCCCTCCAGTGTGGTCGCCACATTCGCCTTCATGGACCTCTTGCAGCACACGTTTGATATCATCGTGGGCTATACACCGAAGGAGGGGCATCGAAAACCCTTGTCTGTAAAGAACTCCGTCTTGCAGAACGTATCGGGCGGCTTTACGAATTACCTTACGCCTCTCGTTTTTCTTGGTCGGAAGCGTTCAATTCATCAGGAAATTCTTTAGAGGGGTCATCCAAGACTCCCTTTCTGGTTCCGTCTCTAGTATTAGGTCGATTTCCATTTGATCTATGCTAGGGGACCGAAGTACTTCAACGGGGGCTAGCCCAGTCACTTCAGGGTCGTCGGAACTAGCCATCTTCGCCAACTTATCCGCCTGCTGATTCTCTGACCGCGGAATATGAGATATGCTGTAGTGATCAAAATCGTTCAGCAACTCTTTCACTTTCTTTAAGTATAAAATCAATCTTGCACTTTTAGCTTGGAATTTTCCAGTAACTTGGTTCACAACTAACTTGGAGTCGCAGAAGATGTTCAGCTTTGTGACTTCTAATTCCTTTGCGATCCTTAATCCGGCTATCAGAGCTTCATATTCGGAATCGTTGTTAGTGGCATGAAACTCCATCCGGATAGCATAGGATATCAATAGTTTCTCTGGAGTTTCAAGCACTATTCCAGCGCCGGATCTTTCGTCATTCTTAGCGCCATCAGTATACAATCCCCAGGCATTGGGATCGAGAAGTAGCTTTGAAGGATCAACTTCTTCGTTTGCTATATCTTCCTTGGGGATAGTGAACTCTGCTATGAAGTCGGCTATCACTTGCCCCCGAATTGACAGTCTGGGCTGAAAGTTCAAATCAAATTGACTTAACTCAATATTCCATTTGAGTAACCTTCCAGATGCCTCTGGTCTCTATAAGACTTGCTTAAGTGGGTGATCGGTGTATACGGTAATGGGATGTGCCCGAAAATAATGTCGACGCTTTCTAGAGGCGATCAGTAAACTATACGCCAACTTTTCTATCCTGGGATAATTACGCTCTGCTGCCATTAATTTTTTGCTCACGTAATACACAGGTCTTTGGATCTTATCATCTTCTCTTACCAACGCTGAGCTGATCGCATGGGATGACACTGCCAGATACACGAATAAGTCCTCGTGATCCATTGGCTTAGATAATATCGGGGGTTTCTCCAGATGCCTGAGTAAATTCTGAAACGCTTCTACGCAGTCGGGCGTCCATTTGAAGTGGCGTTTCCCCTGCTTTATTAATTCGAAGAATGGGATGCACTTATCCGTAGCCCTGGAGATAAATCTGCTTAGTGCGGCCACTTTTCCGGCAAGGCTTTACACATCCCTAATTTGCCTAGGTTCCTGAATGTCTCTGATTGCCGCGATCTGGTCTGGATTAATCTCAATACCACGGGAACTGACGATGAATCCCAAGAATTTTCCAGAGGCAACACCGAACGAACATTTGGTTGGGTTGAGTTTCATTCCGTACTTTCGAAGAATGCCGAACATCTCTGCCAAGTCAGTAGTGTGTTGAGAAGATTGCTTGGACTTAACCAACATATCGTCGACGTATACTTCCATTGTTTTCTCGATCTGGTTATAAAACATTCTGTTGACTAAACGTTGATATGTAGCGCCCGCATTCTTCAAGCCAAAGGGCATCACCACATAACAATATAATCCCAGATCCGTGATAAAACTAGTGTGTTCTTGATCCGGAACATGCATCGGAATCTGGTTATATCCTGAATAAGCATCCATAAATGAAAGAAGCTCATGACCCGCCGTCGAGTCTACCAACTGGTCAATCCGTGGCAACGGGAAACTATCTTTTGGACAGGCTTTGTTCAAACCCGAGAAGTCGATACACGTTCGCCACTTCCCGTTGGCCTTCTTTACCAGGACTGGATTCGAAATCCAGTCTGGGTAGGTCGAGTCTCTGATAAATCCATTACTCTTTAGCTTTCCAACTTCTTCTTTCAAGGCAGTGGACCTCTCTGGGACCAACATTCGCCTTTTTTGCTTTACCAGAGGATGCTTAGGGTCAATGCTTAAGGAATGGCTCATGATTGATGGGGATATCCCACACATGTCCGCGTGGGTCCAAGCAAATACATCCAAGTTGTTTTTTAAGAAATCCGTCAATTCTTTAGCGAGATTTGGATTTAACTGGGATCCAATCTTAAGGACCTTCTCCGGGTCACTGTCATCGATCGGTACATCCACAGTTGTCTCGTTGAGAGTCGCCATTCTGCCCCCGGGTTCTTGATCTTCTCTGGGATCTATATCCTCGGGCATCTCTCTGGGCGACTCTCCAACGACTATCCTCTTTGGTTGCTATAAGGTCTCCACCCCCGTAGGGGGAGAAGCGCCTTTAGTTTCAATATCCCCTCCATTGCGAAGTAACTTTAGTTCGGAAACATAACATGCTCGCGCAGCAACCTGATCCCCTCTGACGATACCAATGCCAACTTCTGTGGGGAATTTCAATAACAAGCACCAGGGGGCTATACAGGCTCTAAACTTTGCGAGGGCCGGTCGTCCCAAGAAGGCATTGTAGGGCGATTCGACATCCAAAACCACGAAGGGAAGGATTCTCACTCTCTGGCGTTCTCCTTCCCCAAGTGTAACTGGTAACTCTACATAACCCATTGGAGCGGTAGATGCTCCGTTGAACCCACGGATCCATCCTTGGCAGGGCTTCAAGTCTTTTATTTCGAGATTCATCTGGTCAAATGTCCTTTTGAAAAGAATGTTGATAGAACTCCCGTTGTCCACTAAAACCTTATGAACAGTGGCTGGTCCAATAGGTATTGTAATTACAAATGGATCTTCAGTCGGAGCATGAACTCCGATGCTTTCTCGTTCTCGGAAAACGACATCGTCGGTCATCATCTTTTGTTGCTTTACCAGGATATTGTCCGCAGGGTTGCTACACTCTCCTACCTCGAGGTGTTGCTTGGCTGCATTGACATATTGGTCTAATGCCTTAGATCTATGCCCGGCAAGATAAAGTCCTCCGATTACGGTATTGATAACGATGTTCTTTCCCTTTTGCTGGGCAGTCGGCCTAGCAGCAAGTTGATTCTGGTTCTGATTTGGGGCCTGTATTGCTTGCCCCCTGTCTCTGGGCGTTACTCTGTATTCATCTAACTTTCCTTCTCGAAGCAGCCTTTCGACTACATCTCTTAGGTGACGGCATTCATTTGTCGAATGGCCGTGAATCTGATGAAAGAGACAAAACTTCCCCGTTTCACGTTCTTTCTCCGTCGACTCTCTGGGAGGTGGCCTCTTATTCTGGAGGACTTCATACGCGTCCATGAAGATATTTTCCAGAGTATCATTTATTGGTGTATAACTTTCAAAGGACCTGGGACGAGTCCTTCTCTGGGAGTCGTTCCCTCGGTTCCTCTTCCGGTTGTTGCTGTTACCATTATTATTGTTGTTACCTGACTGACGACCACCCTGATTCCGATTTCCGGCATTAACCTCGACTTTCCCCGAGCTGTCTCCTGTCTGCTTTATTGCGACATTGCTCTGGATTTCCTCCTTATCAGTTGTTTTTGCCTTTCGATTAGCATATAGCTCTTCCCGGCGTAAATGTACGTTAGCTTTTTCGTAGAATAGCTCTCAAGTATGGGGTGGTTTGCCTGCTAGGTATCTCCCGAATTCAGTGTCTTTATCTACTCCATCGATCAGTGCTGCGACAACGGTCGGTTCATGGGGATCTTTAACCTCAGTAGCGGCCAAATTGAAACGATCCAGGTACACCCTCAAACTCTCGCCTGGTCGCTGCTTAACAAGGAACAAGTCAATCACACTTTTTGTTTTTGGTGCATAGATACGGAATTGTTCTACGAACTTCTCACTCAACTCCCTAAAGCTAGAAATCGATCTTGCTGGCAAGCGAGTAAACCATAACAATGCTACATCCTCTAAGAATATAGGAAACGCTTTGAACTTGACAGTGTCAGAGGCTGTGGCAGCGGTCATTGACCAAGAATATCTCATCAGATGATGGACAAGATCAGACCTACCCGCATATCGGTTCATCTGTGGCATGTTGAAATGCCTCGGGAAAGTCGCATCCAAAATATCATCAGCAAAAGGGGTGTGACTACGGTCAATTCCCCAATCTTCGTTCCGTTGTCCACGGCTATCTGCTAGAATCTGATGGATCATGGCTGCAACATTTGCACTGGTTAGCGGAGGTTCAGGGTCAGTGCCTCTGGCTCGGCGGGGTTCTCTAATCTCTCTTCTGGGAGCAGTCACAAAATCCGGGGCTCGGATAGGGCTCCGTTGCCCCCTGTTACCATGAGCATATGCACGGCGACGGGGCTGAGGTAGTCTGTTATGTACAGTACTGCCCACATCTCGAGTCCTGGGAGCTGTGGCTTGATCGTTCACATTACGGTTTGAGGGCCCCGCCCCCAGCGCTTCTTCTTCCTGTGATGGCAGGGTTCCGAACCGAAGCTGCTCTATGTTTTCGGCTCTCTCATACGGTCGTCGCGGAGGTCTCGGCGATTCCTCAGACGAAGAAGAATATCCTGGAGTGAGTGGACGAACCGGCGGTGTTCTTTGCCTTGCAAGCTCATCAAGTCTTCTATCCATAGCAGTCAAATTTTGTCGTAGGACGGAGCTTTCCTGCCTTTGGGCAGCCAATTCATCAAACAGCCTCTCCCACATTTCGGAAAAGCGAGAGAGATCCCCCTCAGTAACGGGAGCAGCAGGATCATATTGATCATCATCACTTTCTCTTATGCGCAAAGAGCTTGAGCCAAGTCGAGCGGAGGGTTCAGGACGGTAGGAGCGAGCCATAGGCTCCTTTCCAGGTCGAGTTGTAGTCTGATCATCAATTCGGATCGCTGTGGTTCGAGGATGGCGGCTCGCAACACCCCCCGGAGATCGATTCGCGGTCGCGGTGCGTGGGGGATTCGAGACGTTGCCTCGAGATCGAGCAACAACCCCTTCAACAGTCCGGATCGCCTCGTTCTCGTTGACTCGGAGCGTGGTGTCTTCATCGGATCGGTTCGCCCCCTGCGCTCCGCGATCCAGAGTCTCCTCATTGCCTAGCTCGTGCATACTTTCTTCAATCGTTTCATTGGTTTGCGAAGCTCGTGCTTCCTTAGATCTTTTTCCAGCCATGATATCCGAATCGCTGGAACCTTCAAAGAACTGAATAGTGAAACTTTAGGATTGTGATCTCAATGAAAGCACCAAAATGTTAGATCAAAATTTGGACCTAACACCCAAATTGTTCCGAATGTTATAGAGTTTCAACTCAAGAATGAGGAAAAAGAAAACAACACACAGAATTTATAGTGGTTCGGCGTTAACGAGCCTACGTCCACTTTATATATTATTAATTATACTTTGAAAGCTAATACAATCAAGGATTTCTCTCAATACTCTAGTATTTTGATAGCAATGGCGGATTCAGTACTCAATATTGCCAAAAGATCCCAAAAAATGCCAAGCTCCGGGCTATTTATAGCTAATTTTGTCAGGCGGGTCGTGGTTACACGTGGCACGAATCCCGAGAACATCGGATCGCATCGCTTCCGTTGAAGAAATGGTCAAATTTGCCGTTGTGGACAGGTGTCGTGATCCCCATGAAAATCGGATCGTGCAGATGGGGAGAATCGGTCAGAATGATGGTTAGGGACACGTGTCGCTAGATCCGTGCGTCTCGGATCTCTGAAGACTAGCTCACGTTTAAACGGGTCAGAGGGTTCACCATGCATCAGGGGATCGGATCGGTCTAATCTGGGCAACAATATAGGTTCGGATCGGGCCGCATAGAGGTTTCGTTCCGCTGATGGAATGGGGGCGATCCGTCGAGACGCGATCCGATGGTGGGCGAGTCGATAGTGTGCGATCCGACATCGGGTGAGCCGATGATGCGATCCATTCCTTCATGTTCTTAGAGAACGTGGTTTCATGCTTTCTTCTTATGAATGATCCTGGGTGGCTTGGTCAAAAAGCTAGCCAACACTATTAAATAGATTTGAGTTAAAAAAAATAACATCTTTGTTAAATAAATTTGTGTTACAACAAAAATATCACTTTTGTTCATTTAGTTAAAAATTAGTATTGTTAACAATATGAATCCATTTTATTAAATTAGAATTGTTAACAATATGAATTATCACTTTATCCATTTTGTTAAATCAGAGTTGTTAACAATATGAGTTATCACTTTTATTTATTTTGTTAAAATTAGAACTGTTAACAATATGAAATATCTCTTTTATTTATTTTGTTAAATTAGAATTGTTCACAATATTAAAATATCATTTTAATCATTTTGCTAAAATAGAATTGTCAAGAAAATGAATGGATCACTTTTAAATCATTTTATTGAAATAGAATTTTCAACCAAAATGAAAAGATCATTTTTAATCATTTTGTTGAAATTGTGTCAACAAAAATAAGAGAGTCATTTTTTATTGTTAAAACATACATTAGAATTTATATGCAAATACAAGAATCATTTTTATTTGCAAAACATACATTAGAATTTATATGCAAATATAAGAATCATTTTTATTTGCAAAACATACATTAGAATTTATATCCAAATATAAGAATCATTTTATTTTTCAAAACATACATTAGAATTTGTATATAAATTAAAGTGACATTTTGTTGTTAAATTATACAATAGAATTTTATGCAAATCAAAGTGACATTTGTATTGTCAAATTATACATTAGATACATGTAGGGAAATTTTGCGAATAAAATACATTTTCATTTGGCATTAGGAATATAATAACATGTTTGTTATCTATCATCCACATGTTAGCGGAATTAAAATTGGTTAAATTCATTAACCAATGATTTATTTAGATGAACTGTTGTTGGCTGAAAACCCCACACGGGTATTGGGACGATATTTGACATACACTAGTCTCAATATTTAGTTGTATGTTAATCGATGGATTGACAAGCTGCGATGAGCGTTATTTATTCATTTTAATGCTCACAATGTTCTAAATTCCACTATGGATGTGAATGGATTGTTTACTGACTATTTATCATTGTTGTCGTGTACATGCGATGTATGAAATCCATATAACCGAAATTATATGGTAACTGATTGAGTCGCATTCCGATTCAGAATATCTTTTAAATAAAGAATATTTTAAAATAAAGAACATTGTAAAATAAAGAATATTTTAAAATAAAGAACATTGTAATATAAAGAATATTTTAAAATAAAGAAATTTTAATATAAAGAATATTTTTACATAAAGAATATTTTTATATAAAGAATATTTTTAAATAACGAATATTTTAAATAAATATTCAACGAAGAATAAAATGATGATTTCTATGTCCGTTTTTGGACGGATACAAAAGATAGAAATATATTTTTATCAAAATGAACTAGTTATTTACTAGAATAAATCTTTTAAATTAAGATTTAATGAAGTCTTCCAATTAATTAAAATTTAATTAGAATTAATTAAAAGAATTAGATTTTGGGTTGTCGTGGATGGTGTCTTAAATAACGCTGTTCTTAAACCCCGTATGAAAAGAACAAATCTTTTAATTAAGATTATTAGGGTTTCCAATTATATTTAGTGATGGGAATAAAATGATATGTTAGTTGGGTTTATTATGAATTGTGTTTTAAATGACATTTGTTCTTTAGCCCAATTAATAGTAAAAATATGATTTAAAATTTATAAATCTTTTTATTAAGATTTAAAAAGAAAATTTCCAAAGGCAAGTTTTCCAATTTAATATATTAAATTAGAATTGAGTAGAAATTCGATTTGATAATAATCAAGATAGGCTTCTGTAAAAGTAGGATGTTACTATATATGGAATATAAAAGACTTTGTCGTTATTCCATTTATATTATTAGTCGGATACGAAAATTTATAGCGATTATATATTTATTTGATTTCTGTGGAAATTTCATATTTAATGGAAGATGATTTTGGGTTTATCGTGAATTGTGTTTTAAATGAATTGGTTCTTTAACCCAGTTAAAGACAAGATTAATTTCTTAAAAGTTGAATAACCGTAAAGTAATGATTTTTGACATTAAAATCAAATTGGAGTTTAATGGATCTTTAAAAAGAAGATTAAAGAATAAACTTAAAGGAATTTGTCTTTGATAAAATTGATGGGAATCTTTCTGTTTTAATATGAATATTTTAGTAAAAGAATATTCTAAATTGGAATGAGGCATATGATATGTATTTATAGCATCTGATTTTTGATTATAAAATACACGAGTTATTTGGAAAGACCGGGTTTAACCCATTCTGAATAATTACTACGACGATTAAAAGTCAGGACATTGAAAACGGTGATTGAAGACCGGCGATCTTCACATCGAATTGATGACTACTGATGCCCGGCACTGGATCGCTCCTAGGAAAGGGTTAAAGTGGTAGTTGTTCGGACGTACTTATTGATTGTCCGGATATGCGAGAACCTCTCTTCCGTATTGGACATATGGGACGAGGAATAAGGTGTCTCCGGTTTCGTTCAGACCCAGAACGGACTTGTAAATGGATGTGTGCCTGACATTGGATTTCATTCCGTGTAAATTAAATTGATTTCTATGCAATATATATATCTGTGGTGGCGGAGAATTTATTCTCTTACTTAACACACTTCTTTAAAACACACGAGCTCAGAGGTTATATATTGGTAGTTATCGATCGCATGGCGTGGATTGTCAATGTGGCATGCCAAGATGCAAATGATCAAGACTTTTGTTGAAAAGCAGATCCTTGTGGTTGATGATCAAAGCATAGCCTAGTTCGGCATAGCTTTGTGTATAATGTTACCTCGCGAGCCTCACACCTCGGTAAGAGTCAGAAACGGGACAAGGGAACGCAAGGAGGCACACATTTCTTTCTAGTTAGAAGCGGTATCAGGGTTTTGCAAGCCCTGACATTTTACTTATGTGGTTGATGGAATGAGGCGCCTCGGTTATATTGGTCAATAGTGACCAATTTTTAGGTTCAATAGGACCGGGAAACGTGTGTTTAGGCATAACTAATCCACTAAGGTATATTTTTGGACCAGCCCTGCAGGATCCAAAGGTTCACTACGGGGGAACCTAAGACATTGCTAGAGCATCTCGAATCCGTAAGGAGTTCGTCCCTAGCCTTGACTCAAAATGGAAACCCAATCTCCAATACGACATTACAGTTTTGATTATAAACCTGTATATGGCAACATAGTAGGATGGCGTACTACGCCGTCTAGGATTGATACATTTACGTTGAAGTATTTTAAAACTGATTAGACACTAATAATAATATAAAGATATTATCTTCTACGTATCAAGCATGTTTGATCATTATAAGGTAAAACTCTATCCTCCGGTTTGCATTGCATTGTGTGATGTGACTTGAGTCTTATAATGATTTCATTTTTCTAAAAATCATTGTGTTGTTTTGAACAAAAATTTATATAATTTATGCACTGGAAATCTAATGGAGTAAACCTGTTCCGCGTTAGCGGCGTGGTCCTGTGTTTAGCCATATTGTTAGGTAAGTTAGGAAAGATTTCTCATACCAGTCTCATGACTGACCCGTAGTTTGTTTCACTTTGCAAACTCGGGTGCTCTCTTTTCCACACGAGCAGTCGAGTAGCTTATTTTGCAGATATATTAAGCAGGATTCTGGATCGAAGCTTAAAGCTGTTGTCCAGAGAATTGATAGACTTTCGTTGTATCAGATTATTGGTTCTGCTGCACTGTATTATATTCATTGTAAATTTATCTTTCGCTGTTGTATTATTATGTTCAGTGAACTCTGATATTCTATACTCTGATGTAACATTACTGTAATGTTTATAAAGGTCTTCTGTTATTTGTTTTGTTGTGTTGTATGCCCAAAGTTAGCGTATTCGGGTTTTTGAACGGTCTTAGTCGATTTTGCGATTGATTAGGCCTTCAGGCGAAATCTAAGTCGTTACATTGTTCGTCCTAACCCATCTACCTCCTCGCGAGGCAATCGCCGAACTAGCCGGGTGTCACCACGTAATAGCATTTTGACTGCATAGCTACATTTGCAGTCAAGGCCCACCAACCTAGTAGTTACGTGCAAACCCAACCTCTGCGAGTACAACCTAAGACATCTGACACCGCATAGAGGAACTACTAAAAGCACCTTACGTACCTCAGGAAGCTGCAAGTTTCCCCTTCCAGTCCTTTGGATCCGTCATAACAATTAGATGAATGTGCGCTCCCCTCGTGTCTTATAACACCTCGATGATCTACCCCGTTGGGTTATTCACCCTCAAACTTTCGGACTGGTCCAAGCGCCTTTCTTTAATATGTTGTTAGACCCTATGTCTAAACATTCTTTATGCACTTGCCTTACCTTATCGGGTTTCCATTTAACTTAGTTATTCCCATTCATATTGAATTCTCATTCAAATTACCAAGTTCCTCTTGCTTATTAATTTCAGTCATATAACTTAATCCATTTAAGTTTATTAATAAGCCCACAACATGTTATTTTCTAGATTGTGGCCCAAGGTCTATAATCCACAATCTATTTTATATTCTTGCTTGGTTACATCATTACAATAACATGTTCTCCTTAATACGTTTTTAAGTATATCTCAATTCACATGTTTACTAATTAACATGTCTCTTCGCATTTAAGATTAAATATAACTTATTTATTTTATAAGTTTTCCTCATTCTTTCTCATTTAATCATAAATTCAATTTACACCATCACTGCAACTTATCATTGTTTATTTAGAGGATTATTATGCATATCTAATTCTATCATTTCTACAAGTTATGCTTACCCTACAAGTGTGTCTTTAACTACATAAATTTATTACATTTTCCACCGGTTATGTATACCACTAGGTGTCTTTAATTACATAACCTTATTGGGGTAAGTTCGTGGGCCGATATGTAAATATTACCCACCCCCTCTATTTTGCTTAGCCCACCCACTACCCATCCAGCTTTACTTAACCCTAACTCAAGTTCATAATCATACAATCATTATGGATCAAAATTAGTTTAAGTAGTCCAATTCATTACCATGTCCAATTTTGGTTATAATGGGCTAGACCCCCCACATTAGGCCTACAATGTGCGGATGCTGGATATGTCGGTCGGGTCCGGGCAGTCTTATTCCACAATCGTGTCTAACCTCGTGTCTTAGCCCGATTCTTATGTGCACACTTAGACCTCCCACATTAGGTTCAACATTAGTGGCTGCTGGATATGTCGGTCGGGTCCGGGCAGACTTCCACCACTAATGAAACCTAACCTCGTGTCATAAGTGCAATTACAATTCCTAATTGTAATTACTAGGCATTCCATTTTTTATCCAAATCTACCTATGTCATTATAGGTGATTATTTCTCCTTTTCCCCATATTTAATTATATGCCCAATTCACTATTCAAATCATAGACTTTTACACCCCTTTTCAATTAACCTTTTAATTATGCACCATATGCTCTTTTCCCAAGTTATAAGTCAAGGAA
Source organism: Allium sativum (assembly GCA_030737875.1). Lineage (NCBI taxonomy): Eukaryota > Viridiplantae > Streptophyta > Magnoliopsida > Asparagales > Amaryllidaceae > Allium > Allium sativum. The sequence goes on along the minus strand of CM060909.1, from coordinate 738,078,378 downwards.
TATACACATATATATGTTATGCACAAACCCAAATCTACATATTTTCTAATTTATGTCCCTAGTCCATATTCACCCATTTAATTACAAGTTATACCCAAATCCGTATTCGCATATTTTCCAATGTATGCCTAAAATTAATATTCACATACGTCCCAATTCATGTCAAAATCAGTATTTAGACATGTTCCATTTTATACCCAATTCCATATTTACATTTATTCCAATGCATGCCTAAATTGATATTATCCAACAAGACATATGCCCCCAAACCCATATTCGTATATTTCCAAATTTATGCCCAAATTTAGATCCATCTTTTCCAATATCAACTATGCCCCGAATTATGTCTTTCCCAATCGTTCCCAATTTCGCATGTTCGCATTTTTCAGTGTTAGGCTAGGCTCGAAGGTAGCCTGGCTATATAAAAATAAAAAGGGAAAAGAGGGAGAGAAGAGAATCAAAAATAGGCATAGTACGAATCAATAATAAACTGATAGAAATAGGCATAAACTGAATAGGCATACTATGACAAGATTTAACATGGCGGCGGTCTGAACATATAAAAGCAGATCCGATAATTAGGAAATAATAGAACATATTAGGCACCGATTCAAGATCCAATTTTTATTTGCATATCAAGATTACTATTTATATATTCAGATCTAAAAATAACATGAACACCCAGTGAATAGATATGAGGAAACGGATCCAAACTACTGCGAAGAACATGTTGAATAAGTTGTTGTAGCCACCGTTGAATTTGTTGTAGCAACCTACGAATATGTATAATTTTCTTTGAGTTGATTTAGAAGAAAAAGAAGAAGAAGAAGAAGAAGAACCATCTTAATTTTTCATTGCAGCAGAGCTTCGTCATCACCATTATTTAAGATGAATAAAACCTAGGTCTAGGGTCCTCTACATAGGAATAACGGAGCAACCAAGACCTTCAGATTGGACTAGAAGCCATGAAAATCGTCCACGTCAGAGAAGCTTCCAGAACCACGGGTGGGTCGACCCCTAAGTCGACCCCCCCTTCAGGGGTGTCGACCCTGGATCGAGCCCCGGGTCTACCAAGCGGGTCTTGGGTCGACTTCAAAATGTTAGCCCTTCCTCGATTTGCGCACCGGATTTCTAGTTTTGCTGATTTTTGAATTTGTACGTATATATATATATATATATCTTCCTTATATGCATACAAACTTTAAACCTTAATAGCTTCTTCATATATTGTCCAGTTTACGCAAAACAGGTATCTATCTTGACCGGAATTTCGAGACGGACGCAATGGTGCAGTCCGTTTTACTTAATTCTGAATATTTAATTAAGTTTTCCTTAATTCATTGTTAATAGTGTATTTCACACTAATTATTCTTTAATTCATCATCTTTAGCATTGTTAAAATTCCGGGGTGTTACAAAATAAATACTTATAATTCAAATAAATTTATATAAATCTCGAAACATATATATGTGGATTCCTACGAAAATTCTCTTCGACTTAGTATGAGCTTTGTTGGGTTTCATGACAATTGGGTTCGCTGTTTTAGCACACCACGTGTTTGTGGATGATTAGGGTTGGAGTTCATGCGAAGTGTTGTCATTTTTTTGCAAACCAGAGTGTATATTTGCAATGAGGAGGGAAAATAGCATGTTATGTGAATTTATAGGGATTTATTGGATAAAAATGTCGTGTTTCACTTTGGACGTTGCACTGTTTCTAGAAATCACGATTTTTAGGGGGACCTCAGGTTCGAAGTGAATGGTCCGGAAGGGTAGAGAATGGAAGGAGATGGCAATGGTGATTTTAACTTGTATTTTCACAAATTACAGAATGAGAAGGAGTGACTTGAAGATCAGCCGTGGCATTTTGTTTTGGGGGAAGCAACGGTTCACATACCTTAACGGGAAGAAAAAAGATTAGCAGGAAAAGATAGGGAATCGTAATTAAGGTTTATATTTAATTATTCATTAAGATAATGACATTGAAGTTGTTTAATACTTGTAAAACTAATATCTTATGCATACTTTATCAGAATTCAATGAAATAAGTGCCCTTGGAACTGTATCGAAAAACATTACACAATGGAACTGGTCTGGAGCGATTTGGAGCTCGTTACAATTTATAGTGAAATAAAACTCCTGATTTGAATAAATCATCGTTTATAATTGTTGATGGTTAACGACCAGAGTGAGTAAACTCACTAAATCTGTTTAGTTTTATAATCTTATATACATATTTTAGAATGTATAAATGATGATTAAATGTTGTGTGATGGTTGTTTAGATGAATTGCTAATGAATTGGTTGATATTATAGTTATATATATATATATATATATATATATGTATATATATATAAATTGTTGATTAAATGTTGATTCTATTTAACATGATATCTCATTTTGAAATGAAATTTATGTTATTTATGTTGATCAACATCTGTGAATGCTTGGAAACTGGTTGGAGGGATCCAACTGGATTCCTCAAAATTATTATTGTTTGTTTTCATATATTATGATATATGATGTGTAAAATGTTTTGTGATAGGTTTTGTTTTATTGGATATTTAAATAGCTCTGCCCCTAAATTAATTAGTATTTAAATTTCGTAAAAATATATTCGAATGAATTGGAAAAGAATTTGGGTTTTGAAAAGGAAAAATCTATTATTAAATAGAAATTGAATTTCAATTGGGCTACGAAATAATAACTCGTTTTTAGTTACGTAAAAAAAGCAGTATGTTTTATAAATGATGTTTATAAACGAAATGAAATAATTATCAATGAATAATTTGGGAATGTAAATTCAAGAGTGAATTTAGAGACAAATTGAAAATTATTTCAAAAGAAAACGATGAAATTTATTTCGATGTTTGGAATGTGAATAGAATTAAAATAAATCCATAAGGATTTATAATTAGAATTAGACTATGTCGAATGTTATAAAAATAATTTATTTTGAGAAATTATATATTGTATAATTTGAAACTCGACAAGATAATTAATATTTGTTTTGAAATCAATATCTTATAACTAGTGTAAAATCGATATAGAACTAAACTTTTTAAATAAAATAGATTAGAAATTGATGTGTAAATGAAATTTGATAAACAAAATGGAATTTGAATAAGAAGTTATAAAATGACTAAAAAAATTGGAATTCGAACCTATAATAGTATTTAAAATTGAAATTATGTTTTGATCTGATAAAATAATTCCTATTTTTTGTGAAATATGTGTCATTATATTCCCTTTATTAACTGGAAAAATCTCTGTGTGTGTGTATGTGTTTATACAATCACTAAAAAAGGATGATAAACATAGAGGACACAGGCTTATATCAGAACCATGGATACAAATTCCACGAGTAACATGGTTTATTTATTTATTTATTAGCTACAAACTCCAAAATGCAAAAATTATTTCAGTTGTTCAATCGATACAAACCACACCATCTGCAGGGCAATTCTTTCTGCATTCATCTTTACTCTCCCAACATGTATTCTTAGGAACACAATGGAAGATCCCCATTTTCTTCTTTGCATTTCCACTTAGTTCACAGCTCTTCTATTCACAACAACTTGAAGGAATTTTGATATCGTCTAGGGTGCTCCATCCTCGATCTATTTTTGGATAAATTTTAACAGTTAGCATATAAACTATCTAGCAACACTGTATTTAGAAACAATAATCAATCAACAATGGTATAAGTAAACCAGAAAGAGATGAACCTACATGAATTTACTGCGAAAACCAAGCTTGAGAAGGCTAGGAGTAGAAAAACAAGACTGATTGTTTTCATTTTGAGTTGAGGTTTTATTATTATTATTATTATGTGATTGATCATGTCATTGTTATGATATTTATAGACGATTGATGCAATTTTTGTTTAAGAAAATTAGATCAACTTATTAATTTTTGATTCAAAAAAATAAAAAGAAATCTTAAGAATTATCAATTAAGCAATATAATACATCATATTTTAATGTTATATGGACACTGTATGATATGTACAATGAAGATTACCTAATTATTTTTAACAATTTACATGGATGTTAAAGTTCTTTAATTTTGTTTGATTTGATTGTGCTCACTGTATCTGCTTATTTAAAATAAATGAATTAGTCTTTTTTAACACTGTAATATTTTATAATATTATGATATTTGAAGATAAAACAGGATTATTAATCTTCATGGATAATAGATCATTGTTGAGAAGTATCATGGTACGAGTAGATAAAACACTTGGACATCCTGCGAGATGTCATGAGTTTGAATTATGATTAAAATAATTATTGATTACTGTATTATACACCATATCCAGATCCTAAGTGTAATGGATACAATGAATGTAATCTAACAGGTACAGGGAATAAAATGAATGTTATTTAAAGATTTCAATGAATTAAATAGCTTACTAGTTTGTAGCTAAAGATTAAGTTATTCAAATTCTACTTGTCCAAAAAATCAAATTATTGTTCTCTACATATTCGAAAAAATTTATTGTTTTAAATATTATATTAGGTTTTTTGTGGGACAACATATATACACTCAATAAGTATTACACTTATAACAAATTTAACCTTTTGATATTTTTGGGTAACTTTGTTGATTATTTCATTATAATAAAATTCAATAAAAAATATGAATCACTTATTTAAAAATTACTTGATGTCCATATCTAAGTAAAACAAAAAAGACTTCAAATTCATATGGATTTTAAACCCTTTTTGTCAAACAAAATGATAAAACTATGACAACAGTGTTTTTCGATAGGAACTTCCGACGGTTACCGATGGATAGTCGAAAATTTTCCATTGGATATCGATGTCTATTTTTTACATGATATTTGTGTAGATAAAATATAGTTTCCATCGAAAATAGTAGAAGGCATAAGATAAATGAACCATTGATTGTTGTTGTTAGCCATTGTGAAGATGATACGTATTCCAACCAAAGACCTGCTTTCCCATTATTCGGTTGTAATGATCAAATTTTCGAACTAGCCCAAATAGCCTTAAAAACTGCCTATTTTAAAACTACAATTAAAGCTTAAAATTTACTACACAATATTTGATAAATATTAAATGCTATGAAATGCGCAGGATACAAATTTTAATAATACAATTTTCTGGAGTAATCATTAAGTATACTAGGTGTGATATAATATAAAGAAAACTTAAATAGTTCAAATGTACTGTTGCGAAACGCTGATGAGTGATGACAATATCCATTCTTGTATACTTAATAAACAAGCCAAATGTGAAGTAAAACAGTGAACAAGAAAGATACAACATCCAAAGAGAAATAACAAACAATAAGTAGAAGAATATTATATTATTATTGAGACTGCACCATTACCACTTTGACTGTATATGTAACCCTCTCCAAATGGGTATCCAGTTAGGTACAAAATCAAGCCAAATTAATTCTCCTACCACAAATAGGACTTATGGAGGTTACGATGCTTAAACAAATATGAAGTTTCCTAAGTACTCACTTAAGCTTAATCTTTATATTCAGATTTATGAAGTCTAACTAACTTTATTACTTTCAAATTATTACCATTTTTGAAAGTAATCACTTCGAATAAAACTCCTGATTATCAGTTCAAAACCTTTCAAATAATATATATATATATATGTATTAAATTATAATTTATTTCAAAATTTTAAATTAAAATACTTTTAAAAATGATATCTAATATTCTGCTATAAAAGAATATCAAAATACTTCAACCAGATTAGGAGTTTTCTAGACGTTATGAAGTAACTGGGACCCAACTGACTAGAAAATATAGATAAGTATATCTCTTTATGACTAGAGCAGGTTATGTCGAGGCTATAGATCATCTCCACCTTTATTTCCCAACTTAATAGCTTATGGACTGCCCGAATCATTAGTAACATAACAAATCATTATACGTCCTGAAGTAACAAATCATTTTACATTAATATCCACAAACATTTTCAAATCATAGTGCTTCCATTTTCAAAAATCTTTTGAAAGCATTTTTAAACATTGGGTTTTAAGTCTTTGAAACTCTCTTTGTTTATATACCATATATTATGTAAATCACATTTGTTATCTCTTCAAAACAAGAATTATTTTCGATAGCGCTCCTTCCTTGTCCCAATGAGAACCATGACGTATTTGTTGCTCGTAATAATGCAAATATAGTACGAACCTGATAGTAATCAATATATTATCACTATCTAATTGTCATGTCAAGAAGCGTTACTAGTTTGATTTGTAATCAAAATTAGTAGCGGCAAAAAGCGTGACCAGATTTGCAAAAGTTCAAAATTGTTGCGAAACAAGGACCAGAGATGAAAACCTTTCAGTATTGTCCAAGTCTAGAGTAAATATGTTTCCTTGAAACAATATTGCCCCTTTACGGTGCTGAAGGTATGTGAGCAATTGTTTCCCAAGATGAAACGGACCAATCCCTGCAATATAGTACTTACAATTGCAGAGCAATAACGAACTCAAGTGAGTTTTCTAAGAACATACTAACAGGGAAGAAGAAGGAGATAGAACGAATTATTTTTCTGGATGATTAGTGGCTCTGTCAGATTGCCCATATATAGCAGCGGAGGGGTGCATTTCTGGGTAGTCGCGACTATCCGAATGGCGCGGTGGTTCAAACATTCGCACCTGATCATTATTCAGGCGAACAGACGCATCCGAGTAAAACAAACTACTTTCGGCGCATTAAACAGTCGACGGCTCATCTGATCACGAGACCCCAGGAGCCCAAAGGCCTAAGGCCCTTATCTTTGACATTTTAATTTTTAATATGAAGGCCCAATGCCTATATAGCCCATTCATTCAAGTCCTTATGTGATCATGTCATTTGTTTGATATAGCATGTGGGGCTTTGGTATTTATGGAGATGTATCCACAAAACACACATAATGTGGAAATTTGTTTCTTGGTATTTCTGCAATGCTACATAAGCTCTTCTTCCCTAACCGTCTCATTCATTTCCAACAATCCCCCACATGATTGAGAGGTTACTTAATTTTTTTCTTAACTTTTGCTAAACATTTAGCATATCGGTAAAAGTTGCACAATGGCCTTGAACTTTTCCAAGTGTTTATCGTTGTAACATACTGGTGAATCAGCAAATTAGAATGTCTTTGAACTGTAAGCCTTTTGTGTAAGTCTATAAAGATTACACAGGTTAACTGTTTCTTAACCCCTTGGTTCTCTGTTTGTGTTCATTTTTGCCATGAACACCTGCTTGGTCTCATGAGTATTTGAAGAATTTTACCTTATAATTCTTCTTGAAGCGGCGCCTTCACACTCACTTAGGTGATTCTATAAAGAGTATCCCATGGTACTCCACTTGTATCTTTTATGAAACCATAGTATAGACATCATTAAAAGCTAAGCTTATCCTATTCTCCGATGGGTTGTGCACTAACTTATCATAGGAATGGTTTGTATTTTAATAGTGCTATCAAGTTTATCTTTAAACATAGTTGTTCCTTCGAACCTAGATCTTGGGATCTCCAGTCAACTAGGTAGGGTTTCCGTTTAGAAAAACTTTTTTGGTTTATTGGTCTTAAACTCATTCCCATTGATAAGGTTTGAACTTTCTCTCTAGGAAAGCCTTTAGTTAGTGGATCCGCAATGTTATCCTTTGATCTTACATAGTCTATAGTGATAACTCCATTAGAGAGAAGTTGTCTTAATGTTTTATGCCTACGATGAATATGTCTAGATTTACCATTATACAATGTACTATTTGCCCTTCCTATAGCAGATTGACTATGACAATGTATACATATTGAATGTAATGATTTTTCCCAATTTTGACTGTCCTCTAGAACCCCCCCCCCCCCCCCTCATGCCAATCTGCGTCCTCCGCGGCTTTATCCAGTGCAATGAACTCAGATTCCATTGTTGACCTTGCTATGCAAGTCTTTTTGGATGATTTCCACGAAATTGCTCCATTTCCTAATGTAAACACATATCCACTTGGGGATTTTGTGTCATTTGAGCCCATTATCCAATTGGCATCACTATATCCTTCTATAACTTAAGGATACTTCTCATGTTGCAACACATAGTTTTGTGTATACTTTAGAATATCCTAGGACTGTGATTATTGCTTTCCAATGATTTTTACTAGGACTACTGGTATATCTACTTAGCTTGCTTACAGCGTATGCAATATCAGGCCTAGTGCAATTCATGACATACATAATACTCCAAGTATATGAGAGTATTCAAGGTTATATATACCATCACCAGTGTTCTTTACCCAAGTTTGGTTCATATCTACTGGTGATTTTGCAGTAGTTATATTATGCTGCTTGAATTTTTCAAGAATTGTAGCAATGTAATGTGACTAAGATAACGCATATCCCTATGGTGTCTTTATAATTTTTACACCCAAAATCACATCATCCACTCCTATGTCCTTCATGTCAAATCTAGAGGATAGCATGTGCTTCGTAGATTTTATTATTACCTTATTATTTCCTAGCATTAGTAAATCATCAACATAGAGACAAACAATGACATATCCAGCATGTATACATTTTATATAGACGCATTAATCTGATTCATTTATTTTGAATCCATTTGATATCATTGTTTCATCAAATTTCTCATGCCATTGTTTTGGTGCTTGTTTAAGGCCATAAAGAGATTTTACTGAATTGCACATCTTGTTTTCATTTCCTAGGTATAGAAACCCTTTTGGTTGTTGCATATATATATTTCTTCTTCTAGTTCACTATTCAAAAACGAAGTTTTCATATCCATTTGGTGTATTTACAAATTCAATGTAGATGCGATTGCTATAAGCATCCTAATTGATGTTATTCCGGTAACTGGTGAGTATGTATCAAAGTAATCTAGATCTTCCTTCTGTCTGAATCCTTTTATTACAAGTCTTGCTTTATACTTGTCTATTGAGCCGTCAGCCTATAGTTTTTTTTCTTAAATATCCAATTATATCTTAGTGGTTTTGATCCTTTAGGGAGATCCACAAGTTCCCACGTATGGTTTTTAGAATGGATTCTATTTCACTATTGATGGCTTCTTTCCAATAAGGAGCGTCGGGAGATGACATTGCTTGTTGGTAAGTTGGAGGTTCATTTTCTATCATATATGCATAGAAATCAGGTCCAAAGGATTAAGAGGTTCTCTGTCACTTGCTCCTTCTCGGTTCCTCAATCTTAGTTTCATCATTCAGTTTTCTTTTTTTAGCATTATCCTCGGGAGTATCTGGATCTCTTGGCCTCTTTTGAACACTTTTTCAATAGAGGTTTTTAGAGGATAAATGTGTTTAAATAATCTTGCATATCGAGACTTGATAATAGTGTTTTCATGAATGTCATCAATTTCAGATTTGTACACCAAAATTCAATATGCACTACCATTATGAGCATATCCAAAGAATATGCAATCTATAGTCTTTGGTCCTATTTTGACCTTTTCAGTTTTGGAACTTCTACTTTGGCAAGACACCCCCACACTTTTAAGTATTTATAGGATGGTGGTCTGCTTTTCTAAAGTTCATGGGGAGTTTTAGACGTCTTCTTTGGTGGTATCTTATTTAAAATATGGTTTGCCGAAAGAATAGCTTCTCCCCAAAAATTATCTGGCAAGCCAGAGCTAATAAGTAATGCATTGATCATTTCTTTAAGAGTTCTATTTTTCCGTTCGACTATACAATTGGACTGAGGAGAATATAGGGTTGTAGTTTGGTGTATTATACCATGCTCAATGCAGAATTACTCAAATGAAAACTTGTATTCTCCTCCTATATCACTTCTTAAAGCTTTAATTTTCCTATTGAGTTGATTCTTACCTTCAGCTTTATACTGTTTAAACATATCGAATGCCCCGTCCTTACTTCTAAGGAGATATACATAATTGTATCTTGTACAGTCATCAATGAAAGTGATGAAGTATCTTTTTAATCCTCTAATTTGGCACATTTTCAAGTCACATACAACAGTATGTATTAAATCTAGATGTTCGGTTTCTCTTTCAAAATGATGAAATGAGGTTCTCGTCAATTTGGCTTCTGCAAAAATTTGACATTTATAATTTGAATCAATTATGTACTTTTGTACGAATTCCAAATTGATTAGTTTTTGGAGTGTATCAAAATTCGCATGACCTAATCTAGAATTCCATAAATTAGGAGAGTCTAATATATAAGTAGAAGAATAAATTTTTTTCATATCATTGTTTAGTACAACAGTAGTTACATTTGGTTTGAATAAACCATTATATACATAACCCTTTCCTATATACACTCCATTCTTAGACAATACAAATTTATCAGCCACAAATGTCAGTTTGAAGCCATGCTTGCTGAGCACTGATCCTGAAATTAGATTCTTACGAATTTCTGGAATATGGAGAACATCATTTAGAGTGAGCTCTTTTCCAGAAGGCAATTTCAGCACAATCTTTCCTTTGCCTTCGACCTTTAATGTGGATGAGTTACCCATAAATAGTTGTTCTTCATTAGTAGCACATTTGTAGTTTGTGAACATCCACTTATTTGCGCATATGTGCTTAGCGACTACAGTGTCTACAAACCATTCCTTGTTGCCAAAAGGGTTGCATTCTGAAAAAATTGCACATTAGTCCATTTCAGAAACACTGTCTGAAACTTCCGCCACATTTGCTTCTGATTTCTTCTTTTTGGGTGGGTCGCGACACTCTGCAGCTTTATGACCCTTCTTTCCACAATTATGGTATGACCCCTTGAATTTCTTTGACTTCTTAGATTGGTTGTCATATTTTCTCTTATTGGACTTATCCATCTCGATAACGTTTGCTTCGGCAATCAAATTTTGAGAAATCTTCTTTTCAAAATTTCTATTATCTTCCTGAATTTTCAATCGAACTACAAGTTCCTCCATTGTCATTTCTTTGCGCTTGTGCTTTAGGTAGTTCTTGAAGTCTTTCCACGATGGAGGAAGCTTATCAATAGCAGCGACTACTTGAAAAGATTCGCTAAGGGTCATCTTTTCATCTTTTAGTTGACGAATGATAAGTTGTAGTTCTTGAACTTGGTTGGTTACAGTCTTCATATTGACCATTTTTAAGTCAAGAAATTTTCCAATGATGAATTTCTTCATGCCGGCATATTCAGTTTTATACTTCTTTTCCAAAGCCAACCAGAGTTGTTTGGATGTTGCAACAGTGCGGTACACGTTGTACAGACTGTTGTCAAGGCCATTCAAGATGTAATTTTTACACATGAAATCAGAATTCTTCCAAGCATTAAGGGCTTCAACTTTAAAAGGATCGGGTTCCAATTTTGCAATGACTGGAGCATCTTCTGTAAGATACTTTGCTAGGCCTAATGTTGTTAAGTAAAATAGCATCTTTTGCTACCAATGTTTGAAATCTGCTCCGATGAACTTTTCTGGCCTTTCTCTATGAGATAGTGCCATTAGCGTAACCATAGGCGTAAAAGTAGGTGGTGTTAGCGCAGTAGTAGTATTATTGCCCTTAGCCATTATCATTTTCTGTCCAAATGAAAATATTGTTTTAAGATTGTTGTTCGTAACAATGCAAATATAGTACGAACCCGATAGCAATCAATAAATTGTCATAATCCAATTGTCACGTCAAGAAGCATTACTAGTTTGAATTGTAATCAAAATTAGTAATGGCAAAAAGCGTGACCAGATTTGCAAAAGTACAAAACTGTTGCAAAACAAGGAGCATAGATGAGTACTTGCCAGTATTATCCGAGTCCAGAGTAAATATGTTTCCTTGAAACAATATCGCCCCCTCTGTAGTGCTGAAGGTACGTGAGCAATTGTTTCCCAAGATGAAATGAACCAATCCCTGCAATGTAGCACTTACAATTGTAGAGCAACAACGAACTCAAGTGAGTTTTCTAAGAACAGAATTTCAGGGAAGAAGAAGGAGACATAACGAATTATTTTTCTGGATGATTAGTGGCTCTGTCAGATCGCCCATATTTAGTAGCAGAGGGGTGCCTTTCTGGGTAGTCGCAACTATCCGTACGGGCGCGGTGGTTCAAACAGTCGCATCTGATCATTGTTCAGGTGAACAGACGCATCCGAGTAAAACAGACTACTTTCCATGCATTAAACAGTCGGCGGCCCATCTGATCACGAGACCCCAAGAGCCCCAAGGCCCAAGGCCCTTATCTTTGACATTTTAATTTTTAATATGAAGGCCCAATGCCTACATAGGCCATTCATTCAAGTCCTTATGTGCTCATGTCATTTGTTTGATATAGCATGTGAGGCTTTGGTATTTATGGAGATGTATCCACAAAATACACACAATGTGGGACTTTGTTTCTTTGTATTTCTTCACTGCAACATAATCTCTTCTTCCCTAACCTTCTCATTCATTTCCAACAGTATCACCTTTTCTCTGCCGCCCAATTTTTTTTCATCTTCTTCTTCGACTCATTTGTCCTCTCTTCCCTGCATATTTCTCCTAGCTTCTCCCTTGTCTATAACAAAGGATTCCATTACTCTTTGAAACCCCCTTGCTTAGATCTAGGAATTCCCTTTCAAAGCAAATCACAAATTTCTCTTCTTCCTTTCATGATTTCCTTGCCTCCTCATGGTGTCATCAGCTTTCTTCTGTGTTTTCCTCATCGTTTGTGCACACGGGTTAGTTTTGCGACTATATGAATAAATTTGCTTCTCTGGCTTTTAGAATTCTATGCAACATAAGTTATCCAGGATTACTGAGTTGAGTTTACTACTAATTATGGTGAGAATTTTCTCCTGTATTCCTTAGTCTCCATTTTGTTTTGAGCTTTTGAGTTTATCTAGTTTCTGTATGGCTACTGGGGATTTTCCATCAATTGAGTTTAAATGTTGGACTTAGTAGTTTTTCGACTGGTCGGGGCAAGAAAGTATTTCCTTTAGGGTGGTTTGCATTTTTGAGTATATTTCATAGAGGAAACATTCCAAATCTCCCACTTTGTGGGTCCTGATCTCAATATTTTTTTGGTTGGTTATTTTCAGTGTGGCATGTTAAGTTTGTTTTGATGATGAGAAATTAGGTGATCGGTTATCTGTATGCATTAGATTTTCGACGTGTTAGAGATGGTTTAATGTCTTGATTGAGGTACTTTATTATGGTTTTTGTTTTGGTAAGGCGGTTCTTTTTTTGGGGATACTAGAGAGTTAGTGAAGTTCAATTGACTAATTTATATGAGCACGACTTGGCACTCTAGGTTGATGCAGTTGACGGCAGCAGTTATGATAAGTTTCCAAGCTATTTCTTCATGCCAATTTCCTGCCATTGTGTTGGTTAAAGTTGTTTTGAGTTTATCTCCTCCCTACATGGAGAATTATGTGATTGCCTAGGCAACTATTTATGCTTAGAGTAGTCTAATCTCTTAAAGTAGTTCTTGTGTTGTAAGCTAGACTATTGACAGTAGACGCACCACCATAAAAAACATTTCTAATGGACGATCCACCTAAAAAATTATATCTGGTAACTAGACATTCTGTCTAGTCCTCTAATAATGTACTTATTATTTGTTACGACAAAAGTGTTATGAACCAATTTAAAAACCGGTAGGTCATGCCAAAAAACATTTCATTTTAAATTAATTTGTAAAGACATATTTCAAAAAAAAAATTGAAGTTAAAATTTTGAATATAAATTATTATCATTGAATTTTGTAATTTAATAAATCAATATTATTATTAAACACCTTTTAGTGAAATTGCGTAACACCCCGTATTTTTAACAACACTAAAAGAGGATAAATTAGATAATAATTAATTTAATATTTGGAATTAAGGGAAACGGACTGCGCCATTGCGTCCGTGTTGAAATTCTTGTCAACATTGACATTTGGTTTGCGTAAAACGGATTCCATATGAAGAAGTTATGAGGATTTTAAGTTTGTATATGCGTAGAAGAATTATATATATCATATGAGTTAGAACCTTATCCAAAATCATTCAAAAATCAAAATTTCGTATGGCGGCAAATTTCCCGCTATATGGGGTCGACCCGCTCTAGGGGGTCAACCCCCCTAGGGGGTGCCGACAGCGGGGTCGATCCCCCAAGGGGGTGTCGACACCTATTTGAATGACATTGATTGGGACGATAAATTTTACACATCGCCCAACTGCACAAATAAAATCTGTGTTTGATTGTTTGAAACCCCACACGGGTGTTGGGATGAAATTTGAAATTCACTCATCCTGATTGATTAAATATGTCGATCGATTGATTGACAGGCTGTTATAAGCGTTAGATATCTATATTTGATGCTTATACAGTGTAGTGCACTTTGGTTGATGGTTGATTATTTTTCGTTGCAATTATATGCATGTGTTGTATGGAATCCATATAATTAACTTTATATGGTAATTGATTGGGCCTCATTCCAATCGGGAAAATAAAGAATATTATAAAATAAAGGTTCATGTGTTGACCGTACTCATCCGTTGAGATTAGTCATGTGTTGGACGAAATGTTTTAATAATAAAATATACATCTTTATCATATTTAAAATTAGAACTACTTCACGGTGAAGTCTAATTGAAAATCAAACGATAGATACCCAAATTTTATAAATCATTTTGAATAACAAAAATAGACACACGTGGACAGTACTCATTCGTTGAGATTAGTCGTGTGTGGAGAGAAAAAAAAGATAAATATTCATTTGTCGAATAGAATATTTGAAAATAGAAATATACGAAGCCGTGTTGATTAGATTGACGCCATATTGACGTGAACAATATTTATATCGATTTTATCCACTTTAAAATGAATATTGAAAAGTGATTTCGAAATCAAATATTTTGAAATGAAATTTGAATTTGATTGAAACGAAAAAGATTTCGAAATGAATTGAATATAAAATGATTTCGAAATGTATTGAATAATAAAACGATTTCGAAATGAATTGAATATAAAATGATTTCGAAATGAGTTGAATAATAAAACGATTTCGAAATGAATTGAATATAAAACGATTTCGAAATGAATTGAATATAAAACGATTTCGAAATGAATTGAATAATAAAACGATTTTGAATTGAATTGAATATAAAACGATTTCGAATTGAATTGAATAGAAAACAAATTTGATTTCAATTGAATATATAATGAATTTGAATTCGAATTGAATAGAAAGCGAATTAAATTCAAATTGAATAGAAAACGAAATGAATTCGAATCGAATTAAAATCGATTTGAATTGAAATCGAATAGAAATGAATTTTAAAATGAATTTATAAGAAAAAAATTCAATTTTGATTTGAATTGAAATGGAAGTTGAAAATGTTTTTAAAACGAATTCAAAACTATTTATATAATTCGTTTTAAATAGAAATCGACGAAATATATATAATATATATTATATATAATATAATGGCCTAAATAGAACGCGCCGCGCCACGACAGTTCGTGAATTTCGACCATTTATTTCAAACGGACATTATGGGAGATCCGGCCGTCATATTCTCCTAAAACCGGAACCGTTGGGTTCGTATCGAAAAGAGCTTTCTAACGAATATTAGAAATTTGAAATCTAACGGTTGGTTTTGGAGTTATGTCCAAATAAAATTCGAAAAAGGTCGCTGTAAGTGCAGTTCGAAGGCCGATGATGGAAATCGACTGTACGGGCCTTGATAAAATTATTAAAAATATCAATAATTTGTGTAAAATCATAAGAAATGATTTGGGAAAAATTGGGAAGAAAAACCCCATATTTGAAAAGATAAAAATAGATTTTTATCGAAATGAACTAGTTTCGAACTAAAATTAAAATCTATTTATTTTAAATAAATAAAATGGAACTGAATTAGAATTGATTTGTGGGTTTATCATGAACAGTGTTTTAAATAACACTAGATCTTTAACCCGATAATAAATAGGATGTGATTTGGGTTTATCGTGAACTGTGTTTTAAACGACACTAGTTCTTTAACCCAGTAAAAGGAGTTTTAATGAATCTGAAGTTAGATTGAAACGTGAATTGGTAATCTAAATCATCAAATTTGGCAAATAAGCGAGAATGGAGTATCACCTGTTTTGCTCCAAAGCGATAGTTAAATTTTAATTAGATTTGAACGTGAAATGGTAATTAATTTTACCGATAACACCATGGTGTTAGATAAGGAGTATTACCAGTTTTGCTTCATGGGATGAATAGGTTGGGATTGGGAAATAAAATAAATAATTACTTCGGTACGGTTCGCTAATCTCGACTAGTTTGGAAAACCATAATTTGGTTTGAAATGACATCCAAAGGAAGATTAAAGGATAAATTTTAAAGAATTTATGTTGGATAAAATTAATGGGAACCTTTCCCTGAGTGTATGAATTGGAATGAGGCGTATGTTGTGTTTGTGTAACATTTGTTTTTAATATACGCGGGTTGTTCGGAAAGGTCGGGTTTATACCCATTCTGAATAACCGATTCGACGATAAGTCGAAGATGAAGACGGTGGTAGAAGACCGGAAGTCTTCACATCATTTGGGTGATTACCGACGATCTTGATTGGGTCGTACACCCAAGATGAGGGAATCAGTTGGAGGTCGTCGAGACGTACTTGTGGATCGATGGATATGCGAGGAAAGTGCCTCCGGTTTCGTTCAGACCCAGAACGAACTTGTAAATGGATTGTGTGTCTGACATTGGATTTTATTCTGTGTTGATTGATTTCTGTTAAATATATATCTGTTTGGCGGCGGAGGATTTATTCTCTTGCTTAATGCCCTTCTTTGAGACGTACGAGCTTAGAGGTTATATATCGATAGATATTAATCGCATGGCATGAATTGCCTGTGTGGCGCACTGAGTTGCATAGATCAAGGCTTCTGTTGAAAAGAAAAGTCTTGTGGTTGATGATCAAAGCACGGCCTTTGTGGCGTAGCTTTGTGTATAACGTGAATTCGCGAGCCTCACACCTCGGTATGAGTTGAAAACGGGATAAGGACTGCAGGGAGAGCACGACGTTTCTTTCTAGCTTTGTTGGTGTCAGTGACTTACCAGCCCTGACATTTATATACTTTTCAACTATGTGGTTGTTGGATGAGGCGCCTCGATTATAGGTCTGTAAGGACCGGGAAACGTGTGTTCAGGAATAAATAATCCTCTAACGTAATTGAGGACCGGCCCTGAAGCATCCAGGGGTTACCCAGAGTGTGTAGTCTCGAGGCATTTGCTAGAGTGTCTCGAAGCGGAGAGGAGCTTGCCCCTTGCCTCGACTCATGACGGAAATCCAATTTCCAATACGAGATATTTCGGCTTTATTTGTAGAGCCTAGTATGGTGACATAGTAGCATGGGATGCTATGCCGTCTGTGATTGATATTTATGATTGAAATTGTTTTGACACTATACACTTATTATAGTATCAAATGATTTGTTTTAAACGTATCAAGCATGTTTGGCTATTATAAGGGAAAACCCTATCCTCCGGCTTGCGTTGCATTGTGTGATGGGACTTGGGTCTTATAATAGCTTCATTTTTCGAAAAAGCATTGCGTTGTTTATTCTATGCACTGGTATTCTTGGGAGGAAACCCATTCCGTGTTATACGGCGTGGTCTCTTGAATTACTCTCTTTTAAAGTAAAGCTTTAAATAATTGTTTTAGTTCTCACACCAGTCACATGACTGACCTGGAGTTTATTGTTTTAACCTAAACTCTGGGTGCGCCTATTTTCCGCACGGGCAGCTAGTAGTTTTCGTTTTGCAGATTTATATTCACAGGATCCTGGTTTACAGCTGGAATGATATCCGGAAAGCTCTGTATCCATATATCACCTTCAGTTGTGCTTTATATTATTTTCCGCTGCTATGTAATTTTATTGTAATCTCTGATATTTATCGAATGTATAGTATTCATTTATACTCTGTATATTCTTGTATCTGATGGAATTGTTATAATAGCAATGAAATGTTCTTCCGTCTGCGTTCTGTTTTGTCTTGTCCTCACAGTAATTCGTTCTTTCTCATCTCTTCGGAGACCGGGGAAGTTCGGGTCGCTTCACAAAGTTAGCGTATTCGGGTTTTTGAACGGTCTCAGTCAATTTTGCGATCGATTAGGTCTCCAGGCGAAATCTGAGTCGTTACAGTTGGTATCAGAGCTTTAGTTAGCTCAAATATTTGGGGTACAACTTTTTAGAATTGAACAAAAGACTCATCAGAGATTGGATTAATAGTATCCAATAAGGATATTCGTTAGAGATAGGATCAGTAGTATCCTAGAATGAGAAAACTCATTAGAGATAGAATCAGCAGTATCCTAACATGAGAAAACTCATAGAGATGGGGTTAGAAATGCCCTAGAATGAGTTGAGAGTGACAAGTTCATAATTAACGTATTTGTGATTATATACATAATCCGATCTTTAAAAAATATGATTTTCGAATATATGAAAGTTATATATATCTGAAAAGCTAATCAATTAATTCATTATTAGTTCAACTAATAAAATTATTGAAACCAAAAATAAAATGAAAGTTGAGTTGGTTAATTAAACAACTTTCAGCGTCGTTCCTTTTCGAGACGAAAAGATTTTAAGTGGGGGAGATTGTAACAACCCGGAATTTTGGAACCAATTTAAAAAAAAAATTAGAAATTTTAGTGGATTTTAAATGATTTATTTTAAAATAATAATGACTAAAAATTTATTTAAATCGAAGTTTGAACAAATTTTTTTAATTTAATTATAAAAGGAGTTAGAAATAGCACGGTAGTTTGAAAAATTGAATTTGAACTTTGACTGACTATACATGATGCAAAATAAATCGGATTTTAGTAGAACAAAAAATATTAGAATCTGTTTAAGAATATCTTTCCAACGAATCTGAAAAAAATTGAAATTTCATAGTGGGAACCAAAAGTTATGCCTAGTTTAAAATTTAGAATAGTCGCTATAATATATATATATATATATATATATATATATATATATATATTTCAATATTAAAAATAGCCATTTTGCAAATGACCTCCTTTTTCGACGAAACCACTTTTGTTGGATCTGGAATGTCAAATTATTGCATGATTCCAATTTTCATAATTTTTGGAATTAATATGTGAGTGAAGTAAATTAAAACGTATTTGGTTAATTTTAGTCAATTTGGATCGACCAGAAAATGACCATTTTTTAAACGGTCTCCAAGTTCGACGAAATTAATTTTGCTAAGACCGTATCGTCATAATATAGCTAGATATAATTTTTCGGGAATTGTTAAGGTCAGTCTATAGCCCCGGTTAATTAAAATGTACAATCAAATTAAATAATTAAATGTTTTATATTTTAAACTAAAGAAAGCTGGGCTGAGACGATCAAAGGAGCTGACGGGACCTAGTCCATTGTGTCCAGAACGGGGGCATTTGGGTAGAAACAACTTTCATCGGGCTGAAATTGGAGCTGGTAGGAACTAACGGGCTTTTATGAAAAACTAGACAATTAAATATTAAAATATTATAAATATGGATAACTAAAACCCTAGAAGCAAACACAGTAGCTGCCACCTATCTATTTCAATGGCCTAAATGATCCCGATTTCCTCTCCTAATTATTTCCAATCTACTAGCTAATTCGTGAAATCCCTAAAGCAAAATCTGCAGAGCGCCTCGTGATCTTTCTAAGGGTACGGCTAAGATCGGATTTAAAGTGTTGTACTGCGTGAATTTGTGGCTCAAAGGTCGGGTGTTTGGAGGACGTTTGCAACCAAATGGGGACCGCGAGATGGCAAGCGTGGCCAGTGCAAGGAGGCACCGACATGGCGGTGGTCGTGGCAAAGTCAGATCGAACCCCGAGGTCATCGATTCTTGTGCGTAGAGGGGATAGTGAAGACGATAATGGGTTTTCACGGTGCTGAAGTAATTCGGGAAGAAGGCAATAATAGGAGTTCGCAATTATTAATGTAATTAGGGATGTGATTATCAATTAATTATATAATCAATTTTCTTAAAAGTTAAACCATTGTAATTTAAGCAATTCTTATCAGAATTAAACGATTTTCGAAGCGTTGGAATCGCGTGACCAAGATCTGCAATATGGAGCAGACTAGATTTGAAACAGAGCCTATTGAAAACTCAAACACAAAGCAAAGTGAGATCTCTGTTTTAAAATAGAATTAATTATTTATTGCAATGTGGAATTTATATTTATTCTATATAAAATTCATGTTGGTGTTGTATATATTTATTGCAATGTTGATTGTTTTGTGAATGCGATGAACCACTAAATTGAATTGTGTGTATTCATGTCTGTCAAAATTTTATGTATATAATAAAAACCATCTTTTTATTGTGTATATAAAAATAAAATGTTAGGTTAGTCAAAATTAGTGCATACCATAAAAACCATATTTTTATTGTATATATAAAAATAAAGATGTTCATGTTTGATGAGATAAAAAGAATGACATATAAAAATAGGTTTTGTCAAAATTAGATAGGTTTTGTCAATAAAATCTCATTTTTGTAAAAATATATATTTTTGTTCACTAAGAAAAAAATAAACATATGAATTGAAATAAAAAGATACATTTTGACAAAACATATGAACTGAAATAAAAAGATACGTTTTGTCAAAACATATGAGTTGAAATAAAAACATTCATTTTTGGCCAATGAGCTTTGTTGAAACAAAAACATTCAATTTTGTCTAATAGCTTTGCTGAAGCAAAGATTTACATTTTGCCAAAATATGATGGTAAAAAACAAAATACACATTTTGTAAAAATATAATTGGTGAACAAAAATATATATTTTTGTCAAAGGAGATTAGTTGAATCAAAAAAATTTTTTTTTTGTCAAATTGGTTAAATTGAAACAATATATACATTTTTGTTAATATAGTTTAATTGAAACAAATATACATTTTTGACAAGATAGTTTAATTGAAAACAAAATATACATTTTTGTCAACATAGTTTAGTTGAAACAAAAATGTACATTTTGTCAAAATATGATGGTTGAAAAAAACATTTTGGTTATATAGATTTGAGTTATAACAAAAATTACATTTCTATTAAATAGATTTGAGTTAAAAAAAAATAACATCTTTGTTAAATAAATTTGTGTTACAACAAAAATATCACTTTTGTTCATTTAGTTAAAAATTACTATTGTTAACAATATGAATTATCACTTAATCCATTTTATTAAATTAGAATCGTTAACAATATGAATTATCACTTTATCCATTTTGTTAAATCAGAGTTGTTAACAATATGAGTTATCACTTTTATTTATTTTGTTAAAATTAGAACTGTTAACATTATGAAATATCTCTTTTATTTATTTTGTTAAATTAGAATTGTTCTCAATATTAAAATATCATTTTAATCATTTTGCTAAAATAGAATTGTCAAGAAAATGAATGGATCACTTTTAAATCATTTTATTGAAATAGAATTTTCAACCAAAATGAAAAGATCATTTTTAATCGTTTTGTTGAAATAGTGTCAACAAAAATAAGAGAGTCATTTTTTATTGTTAAAACATACATTAGAATTTATATGCGAATACAAGAATCATTTTTATTTGCAAAACATACATTAGAATTTATATGCAAATATAAGAATCATTTTTATTTGCAAAACATACATTAGAATTTATATCCAAATATAAGAATCATTTTATTTGTCAAAACATACATTAGAATTTGTATATAAATTAAAGTGACATTTTATTGTTAAATTATACAATAGAATTTTATGCAAATCAAAGTGACGTTTGTATTGTCAAATTATACATTAGATACATGTAGGGAAATTTTGCGAATAAAATACATTTTCATTTGGCATTAGGAATATAATAACATGTTTGTTATCTATCATCCACATGTTAGCGGAATTAAAATTGGTTAAATTCATTAAACAATGATTTATTTAGATGAACTGTTGTTGGCTGAAAACCCCACACGGGTATTGGGACGATATTTGACATACACTAGTCCCAATATTTAGTTGTATGTTAATCGATGGATTGACAAGCTGCGATGAGCGTTATTTATTCATTTTAATGCTCACAAAGTTCTAAATTCCACTATGGATGTGAATGGATTGTTTACTGACTATTTATCATTGTCGCCGTGTACATGCGATGTATGAAATCCATATAACCGAAATTATATGGTAACTGATTGAGTCGCATTCCGATTCAGAATATCTTTTAAGTAAAGAATATTTTAAAATAAAGAACATTGTAAAATAAAGAATATTTAAAATAAAGAACATTGTAATATAAAGAATATTTTAAAATAATGAAATTTTAATATAAAGAATATTTTTACATAAAGAATATTTTTATATAAAGAATATTTTTAAATAACGAATATTTTAAAAAAATATTCAACGAAGAATAAAATGATGATTTCTATGTCCGTTTTTGGACGGATACAAAAGATAGAAATATATTTTTATCAAAATGAACTAGTTATTTACTAGAATAAATCTTTTAAATTAAGATTTAATGAAGTCTTCCAATTAATTAAAATTTAATTAGAATTAATTAAAAGAATTAGATTTTGGGTTGTCGTTGATGGTGTCTTAAATAACGCTGTTCTTAAACCCCGTATGAAAAGAACAAATCTTTTAATTAAGATTATTAGGGTTTCCAATTATATTTAGTGATGGGAATAAAATGATATGTTAGTTGGGTTTATTATGAATTGTGTTTTAAATGACATTTGTTCTTTAGCCCAATTAATAGTAAAAATATGATTTAAAATTTATAAATCTTTTTATTAAGATTTAAAAAGAAATTTTCCAAAGGCAAGTTTTCCAATTTAATATATTAAATTAGAATTGAGTAGAAATTCGATTTGATAATAATTGAGATAGGCTTCTGTAAAAGTAGGATGTTACTATATATGGAATATAAAAGACTTTGTCGTTATTCCATTTATATTATTAGTCGGATACGAAAATTTATAGTGATTATATATTTATTTGATTTCTGTGGAAATTTCATATTTAATGGAAGATGATTTTGGGTTTATCGTGAACTGTGTTTTAAATGAATTGGTTCTTTAACCCAGTTAAAGACAAGATTAATTTCTTAAAAGTTGAATAACCATAAAGTAATGATTTTTGACATTAAAATCAAATTGGAGTTTAATGGATCTTTAAAAAGAAGATTAAAGAATAAACTTAAAGGAATTTGTCTTTGATAAAATTGATGGGAATCTTTCTGTTTTAATATGAATATTTTAGTAAAAGAATATTCTGAATTGGAATGAGGCATATGATATGTATTTATAGCATCTGATTGTTGATTATAAAATACACGAGTTATTTGGAAAGACCGGGTTTAACCCATTTTGAATAATTACTACGACGATTAAAAGTCAGGACATTGAAAACGATGATTGAAGACCGGCGATCTTCACATCGAATTGATGACTACTGATGCCCGGCACTGGATCGCTCCTAGGAAAGGGTTAAAGTGGTAGTTGTTCGGATGTACTTATTGATTGTCCGGATATGCGAGAACCTCTCTTCCGTATTGGACATACGGGACGAGGAATAAGGTGTCTCCGGTTTCGTTCAGACCCAGAATGGACTTGTAAATGGATGTGTGCCTGACATTGGATTTCATTCCGTGTAAATTAAATTGATTTCTATGCAATATATATATCTGTGGTGGCGGAGAATTTATTTTCTTACTTAACACACTTCTTTAGAACACATGAGCTCAGAGGTTATATATTGGTAGTTATCGATCGCATGGCGTGGATTGTCAATGTGGCATGCCAAGATGCAAATGATCAAGACTTTTGTTGAAAAGCAGAGCCTTGTGGTTGATGATCAAAGCATAGCCTATTTCGGCATAGCTTTGTGTATAACGTTACCTCGCGAGCCTCACACCTCGATAAGAGTCAGAAACGGGACAAGGGAACGCAAGGAGGCACACATTTCTTTCTAGTTAGAAGTGGTATCAGGGTTTTGCAAGCCCTGACATTTTACTTATGTGGTTGATGGAATGAGGCACCTCGGTTATATTGGTCAATAGTGACCAATTTGTAGGTTCAATAGGACCGGGAAACGTGTGTTTAGGCATAACTAATCCACTAAGGTATTTTTTTGGACCAGCCCTGCAGGATCCAAAGGTTCACTGCGGGGGATCCTGAGACATTGCTAGAGCGTCTCGAATCCTTAAGGAGATCGTCCCTAGCCTTGACTCATAATGGAAACCCAATCTCCAATATGACATTACGGTTTTGATTATAAACCTGTATGTGGCAACATAGTAGGATGGGGTACTATGCCGTCTAGGATTGATACATTTACGTTGAAGTATTTTAAAACTGATTAGACACTAATAATAATATAAAGATATTATCTTCTACGTATCAAGCATGTTTGATCATTATATGGTAAAACTCTATCCTCCGGTTTGCATTGCATTGTGTGATGTGACTTGAGTCTTATAATGATTTCATTTTTCTAAAAATCATTGTGTTGTTTTGAACAAAAATTTATATAATTTTGCACTGGAAATCCAATGGAGTAAACCTGTTCCGCGTTAGCGACGTGGTCCTGTGTTTAGCCATATTGTTAGGTAAGTTAGGAAAGATTTCTCATACCAGTCTCATGACTGACCCATAGTTTGTTTCACTTTGCAAACTCGGGTGCTCTCTTTTCCACACGAGCAGTCGAGTAGCTTATTTTGCAGATATATTAAGCAGGATTCTGGATCGAAGATTAAAGCTGTTATCCAGAGAACTGATAGACTTTCGTTGTATCAGATTATTGGTTCCGCTGCACTGTATTATATTCATTGTAAATTTATCTTTCGCTGTTGTGTTATTGTGTTCAGTGAACTCTGATATTCTGTACTCTGATGTAACATTACTGTAATGTTTATAAAGGTCTTCTGTTATTTGTTTTGTTGTGTTGTATGCCCAAAGTTAGCGTATTCGGGTTTTTGAACGGTCTTAGTCGATTTTGCGATTGATTAGGCATTCAGGCGAAATCTGAGTCGTTACATTGTTAGTTCTGACCCATCTACCTCCTCGTGAGGCAATCGCCGAACTAGTTAGGTGTCACCACGTAATAGCATTTTGACTGCATAGCTACATTTGCAGTCAAGGCCCACCAACCAAGTAGTTACGTGCAAACCCAACCTCTGCGAGTACAGCCTAAGACATCTGACACCGCATAGAGGAACTACTAAAAACACCTTACGTACCTCAGGAAGCTGCAAGTTTCCTCTTCCAGTCCTTTGGATCCGTCATAACAATTAGATGAATGTGCGCTCCCCTCATGTCTTATAACACCTCGATGATCTACCCCGTTGGGTTATTCACCCTCAAACTTTCGGATTGGTCCAAGCGCCTTTTTTTAATATGTTGTTAGACCCTATGTCTAAACATTCTTTATGCACTTGCCTTACCTTATCGGGTTTCCATTTAACTTGGTTATTCCCATTCATATTGAATTCTCATTCAAATTACCAAGTTTCTCTTGCTTATTAATTACAGTCATATAACTTAATTCATTTAAGTTTATTAATAAGCCCACAATATGTTATTTTCTAGATTGTGGCCCAAGGTCTGTAATCCACAATCTATTTTATATTCTTGTTTGGTTACATCATTACAATAACATGTTCTCCTTAATACGTTGTTAAGTATATCTCAATTCACATGTTTACTAATTAACATGTCACTTCCCATTTAAGATTAAATATAACTTATTTATTTTATAAGTTTTCCTCATTCTTTCTCATTTAATCATAAATTCAATTTACACCATCACTGCAACTTATCATTGTTTATTTAGAAGATTATTATGCATATCTAATTCTATCAATTCTACAAGTTATGCTTACCCTACAAGGGTGTCTTTAACTACATAAATTTATTACATTTTCCACCGGTTATGTATACCACTAGGTGTCTTTAATTACATAACCTTATTGGGTTAAGTTCGTGGGCCGATATGTAAATATTACCCCCCCCCTCTGTTTTGCTTAGCCCACCCACTACCCATCCAGCTTTACTTAACCCTAACTCAAGTTCATAATCATACAATCATTATGGATTAAATTAGTTTAAGTAGTCCAATTCATTACCATGTCCAATTTTGGTTATAATGGGCTAGACCCCCCACATTAGGCCTACAACGTGCGGATGCTGGATATGTCGGTCGGGTCCGGGCAGTCTTATTCCACAATTGTGTCTAACCTCGTGTCTTAGCCCGATTCTTATGTGCACACTTAGACCTCCCACATTAGGTTCAACATTAGTGGCTGCTGGATATGCCGGTCGGGTCCGGGTAGACTTCCACCACTAATGCAACCTAACCTCGTGTCATAAGTGCAATTACAATTCCTAATTGTAATGACTAGGCATTCCATTTTTTTATCCAAATCTACCTATGTCATTATAGGTGATTATTTCTCCTTTTCCCCATATTAATTATATGCCCAATTCACTATTCAAATCATAGACTTTTACACCCCTTTTCAATTAACCTTTTAATTATGCACCATATGCTCTTTTCCCATGTTATAAATCAAGGAATATACACATTTATATGTTATGCACAAACCCAAATCTACATATTTTCTAATTTATGTCCCTAGTCCATATTCACCTATTTCAATACAAGTTATACCCAAATCCATATTCGCATATTTTCCAATGTATGCCTAAAATTAATATTCACATATGTCCCAATTCATGTCCAAAATCAGTATTTAGACATGTTCCATTTTATACCCAATTCCATATTTACATTTATTCCAATGCATGCCTAAATTCATATTATCCAACAAGACATATGCCCCCAAACCCATATTCGTATATTTCCAAATTTATGCCCAAATTTAGATCCATCTTTTCCAATATCAACTATGCCCCAAATTATGTCTTTCCCAATCGTTCCTAATTTCGCATGTTCGCATTTCTCAGTGTTAGGCTAGGCTCGAAGGTAGCCTGGCTATATAAAAATAAAAAGGGAAAAGAGGGAGAGAAGAGAATCAAAAATAGGCATAGTACGAATCAATAATAAACTGATAGAAATAGGCATAAACTGAATAGGCATACTATGACAAGATTTAACATGGCGGCGGTCTGAACATATAAAAGCAGATCCGATAATTAGGTCATAATAGAACATATTAGGCACCGATTCAAGATCCAATTTTTATTTGCATATCAAGATTACTATTTAAATATTCAGATCTAAAAATAACATGAACACCCAGTGAATAGATATGAGGAAACGAACAAACTACTGCGAAGAACATGTTGAATAAGTTGTTGTAGCCACCGTTGAATTTGTTGTAGCAACCTACGAATATGTATAATTTTCTTTGAGTTGATTTAGAAGAAAAAGAAGAAGAAGAAGAAGAAAAGCCATCTTAATTTTTCATTGCAGCAGAGCTTCGTCATCACCATTATTTAAGATGAATAAAACCTAGGTCTAGGGTCCTCTACATAGGAATAACGGAGCAACCAAGACCTTCAGATTGGACTAGAAGCCATGAAAATCATCCACGTCAGAGAAGCTTCCAGAACCACGGGTGGGTCGACCCCTAAGTCGACCCCCCCTTCAGGGGTGTCGACCCTGGATCGAGCCCCGGGTCCACCAAGCGGGTCTTGGGTCGACTTCAAAATGTTAGCCCTTCCTCGATTTGCGCGCCGGATTTCTAGTTTTGCTGGTTTTTGAATTTGTACGTATATATATATCATCCTTATATGCATACAAACTTCAAACCTTAATAAATTCTTCATATATTGTCCAATTTACGCAAAACAGGTATCTATCTTGACCGGAATTTCGAGACGGACGCAATGGTGCAGTCCGTTTTACTTATTTCTGAATATTTAATTAAGTTTTCCTTAATTCATTGTTAATAGTGTATTTCACACTTATTATTCTTTAATTCATCATCTTTAGCATTGTTAAAATTCCGGGGTGTTACAAAATAAATACATATAATTCAAATAAATTTATATAAATCTCGAAACATATATATGTGGATTCCTACGACAATTCTCTTCGACTTAGTATGATCTTTATTGGGTTTTATGACAATTGGGTTCGCTGTTTTAGCACACCACGTGTTTGTGGATGATTAGGGTTGGAGTTCATGCGAAGTGTTGTCATTTTTTTGCAAACCAGAGTGTATATTTGCAATGAGGAGGGAAAATAGCATGTTATGTGAATTTACAGGGATTTATTGGATAAAAATGTCGTGTTTCACTTTGGAGGTTGAACTGTTTCTAGAAATCACGATTTTTAGGGGGACCTTGGGTTCGAACTGAATGGTCCGGAAGGGTAGAGAATGGAAGGAGATGGCAATGGTGATTTTAACTTGTATTTTCACAAATTACGGAATGAGAAGGAGTGACTTGAAGATCAGCCGTGGCATTTTGTTTTGGGCGAAGCAACGGTTCACATACCTTAACGGGAAGAAAAAAGATTAGCGGGAAAAGATTGGGAATCGTAATTAAGGTTTATATTTAATTATTAATTAAGATAATGATATTGAAGTTGTTTAAAACTTGTAAAACTAATATCTTATGCATAATTTATCAGAATTCAATGAAATAAGTGCCCTTGGAACTGTATCGAAAAACATTACACAATGGAACTGGTCTGGAGCGATTTGGAGCTCGTTACAATTTATAGTGAAATAAAACTCCTGATTTGAATAAATCAACGTTTATAATTGTTGATGGTTAACGACCAGAGTGAGTAAACTCACTAAATCTCTTTAGTTTTATAATCTTATATACATATTTTAGAATGTATAAATGATGATTAAATGTTGTGTGATGGTTGTTTAGATGAATTGCTAATGAATTGGTTGATATTATATATATATATATATATATATATATATATATATATAAATTGTTGATTAAATGTTGATTCTATTTAACATGATATCTCATTTTGAAATGAAATTTATGTTATTTATGTTGATCAACATCTGTGAATGCTTGGAAACTGGTTGGAGGGATCCAACTGGATTCCTCAAAATTATTATTGTTTGTTTTCATATATTATGATATATGATGTGTAAAATGTTTTGTGATAGGTTTTGTTTTATTGGATATTTAAATAGCTCTGCCCCTAAATTAATTAGTATTTAAATTTCGTAAAAATATATTCGAATGAATTGGAAAAGAATTTGGGTTTTGAAAAGGAAAAATCTATTATTAAATAGAAATTGAATTTCAATCGGGCTACGAAATAATAACTCGTTTTTAGTTATGTAAAAAAAGCAGTATGATTTATAAATGATGTTTATAAACGAGATGAAATAATTATCAATGAATAATTTGGGAATGTAAATTCAAGAGTGAATTTGGAGACAAATTGAAAATTATTTCAAAAGAAAACGATGAAATTTATTTCGATGTTTGGAATGTGAATAGAATTAAAATAAATCCATAAGGATTTATAATTGGAATTAGACTATGTCGAATGTTATAAGAATAATTTATTTTGAGAAATTATATATTGTATAATTTGAAACTCGACAAGATAATTAATATTTGTTTTGAAATCAATATCTTATAACTAGTGTAAAATCGATATAGAACTAAACTTTTTAAATAAAATAGATTAGAAATTGATGTGTAAATGAAATTTGATAAACAAAATGGAATTTGAATAAGAAGTTATAAAATGACTAAAAAAAATTGGAATTCGAACCTATAATAGTATTTAAAATTGAAATCACGTTTTGATCTGATAAAATAATTCCTATTTTTTGTGAAATATGTGTCATTATATTCCCTTTATTAACTGGAAAAATCTCTGTGTGTGTGTATGTGTTTATACAATCACTAAAAAAGGATGATAAACATAGAGGAAACAGGCTTATATCAGAACCATGGATACAAATTCCATGAGTAACATGGTTTATTTATTTATTTATTAGCTACAAACTCCAAAATGCAAAAATTATTTCAGTTGTTCAATCGAGACAAACCACACCATCTGCAGGGCAATTCTTTCTGCATTCATCTTTACTCTCCCAACATGTATTCTTAGGAACACAATGGAAGATCCCCATTTTCTTCTTTGCATTTCCACTTAGTTCACAGCTCTTCTGTTCACAACAACTTGAAGGAATTTTGATATCGTCTAGGGTGCTCCATCCTCGATCTATTTTTGGATAAATTTTAACAGTTATCATATAAACTATCTAGCAACACTGTATTTAGAAACAATAATCAATCAACAATGGTATAAGTAAACCAGAAAGAGATGAACCTACATGAGTTTACTGCGCAAACCAAGCTTGAGAAGGCTAGGAGTAGAAAAACAAGACTGATTGTTTTCATTTTGAGTCGAGGTTTTATTATTATTATTATGTGATTGATCATGTAATTGTTATGATATTTATAGACGATTGATGCAATTTTTGTTTAAGAAAATTAGATCAACTTATTAATTTTTGATTCAAAAAAATAAAAAGAAATCTTAAGAATTATCAATTAAGCAATATAATACATCATATTTTAATGTTATATGGACACTGTATGATATGTACAATGAAGATTACCTAATTATTTTTAACAATTTACATGGATGTTAAAGTTCTTTAATTTTGTTTGATTTGATTGTGCTCACTGTATCTGCTTATTTAAAATAAATGAATTAGTCTTTTTTAACACTGTAATATTTTCTAATATTATGATATTTGAAGATAAAACAGGATTATTAATCTTCATGGATAATAGATCATTGTTGAGAAGTATCATGGTACGAGTAGATAAAACACTTGGACATCCTGCGAGATGTCATGAGTTTGAATCCCATCTTACAAGATTTAACCCACTTGTCATGTAGTTTGTTATATACTATCAAAATGTGTATATTAAATATCAGATCTCAGAAATAAAAAAAAACTGGCTATCATTGTTGATTAGGAATTGATGTCAATCTTTTGTATTTATTGATGATCAAAGAGATCAATTTGTATGATTAAAATAATTATTGATTACTGTATATTATACACCATATCCAGATCCTAAGTGTAATGGATACAATGAATGTAATCTAAATGAATGTTATTTAAAGATTTCAATGAATTAAATAGCTTACTAGTTTGTAGCTACAGATTAAGTTATTCAAATTCTACTTGTCCAAAAAATCAAATTATTGTTCTCTACTTATTCGAAAAAATTTATTGTTTTAAATATTATATTAGGTTTTTTGTGGGACAACATATATACACTCAATAAGTATTACACTTATAACAAATTTAACCTTTTGATATTTTTGGGTAACTTTGTTGATTATTTCATTATAATAAAATTCAATAAAAAATATGAATCACTTATTTAAAAATTACTTGATGTCCATATCTAAGTAAAACAAAAAAGACTTCAAATTCATATGGATTTTAAACCCTTTTTGTCAAACAAAATGATAAAACTATGACAACAGTGTTTTTCGATAGGAACTTCCAACGGTTACCGATGGATAGTCGAAAATTTTCCATTGGATATCAATGTCTATTTTTTACATGATATTTGTGTAGATAAAATATAGTTTCCATCGAAAATAGTAGAAGGCATAAGATAAATGAACCATTGATTGTTGTTGTTAGCCATTATGAAGATGATACGTATTCCAACCAAAGACCTGCTTTCCCATTATTCAGTTGTAATGATCAAATTTTCGAACTAGCCCAAATAGCCTTAAAACTGCCTATTTTAAAACTACAATTAAAGCTTAAAATTTACTACACAATATTTGATAAATATTAAATGCTATGAAATGCGCAGGATACAAATTTTAATAATACAATTTTCTGGAGTAATCATTAAGTATACTAGGTGTGATATAATATAAAGAAAACTTAAATAGTTCAAATATACTGTTGCGAAACGCTGATGAGAGATGACAATATCCGTTCTTGTATACTTAATAAACAAGCCAAATGTGAAGTAAAACAGTGAACAAGAAAGATACAACATCCAAAGAGAAATAACAAACAATAACTAGAAAAATATTATATTATTATTGAGACTGCACCATTACCACTTTGACTGTATATGTAACCCTCTCCAAATGGGTACCCAGTTAGGAACAAAATCAAGCCAAATCAATTCTCATACCACAAATAGGACTTATGGAGGTTACGATGCTTAAACAAATATGAAGTTTCCTAAGTACTCACTTAAGCTTAATCTTTATATTCAGATTTATGAAGTTTAACTAACTTTATTACTTTCAAATTATTACCATTTTTGAAAGTAATCACTTCGAATAAAACTCCCGATTATCAGTTCCAAACCTTTCAAATAATATATATATATTTGTATTAAATTATAATTTATTTCAAAATTTTAAATTAAAATACTTTTAAAAATGATATATAATATTCTGCTATAAAAGAATATCAAAATACTTCAACCAGATTAGGAGTTTTCTAGACGTTATGAAGTAACTGGGACCCAACTGACTAGAAAATATAGAAAAGTATATCTCTTTATGAGTAGAGCAGGTTATGTCGAGGCTATAGATCATCTCCACCTTTATTTCCCAACTTAATAGCTTATGGACTGCCCGAATCATTAGTAACATAACAAATCATTATACGTCCTGAAGTAACAAATCATTTTACATTAATATCCACAAACATTTTCAAATCATAGTGCTTCCATTTTCAAAAATCTTTTGAAAGCATTTTTAAACAATGGGTTTTAAGTCGTTGAAACTCTCTTTGTTTATATACCATATATTATGTAAATCACATTTGTTATCTCTTCAAAACAAGAATTATTTTCGGCAGCGCTCCTTCCTTGTCCCAATGAGAACCATGACGTATTTGTTGCTCGTAATAATGCAAATATAGTACGAACCTGATAGCAATCAATATATTATCACTATCCAATTGTCATGTCAAGAAGCGTTACTAGTTTGAATTTTAATCAAAATTAGTAGCGGCAAAAAGCGTGACCAGATTTGCAAAAGTACAAAATTGTTGCGAAACAAGGACCAGAGATGAAAACCTTTCAGTATTGTCCAAGTCTAGAGTAAATATGTTTCTTTGAAACAATATTGCCCCTTTACGGTGCTGAAGGTATGTGAGCAATTGTTTCCCAAGATGAAACGGACCAATCCCTGCGATATAGTACTTACAATTGCAGAGCAATAACGAACTCAAGTGAGTTTTCTAAGAACATACTAACAGGGAAGAAGAAGGAGATAGAACGAATTATTTTTCTGGATGATTAGTGGCTCTGTCAGATTGCCCATATATAGCAGCGGAGGGGTGCATTTCTGGGCAGTCGCGACTATCCGAATGGGGCGGTGGTTCAAACAGTCGCACCTGATCATTATTCAAGTAAACAGACGCGTCCGAGTAAAACAAACTACTTTCAGCGCATTAAACAGTCGACGGCTCATCTGATCACGAGACCCCAGGAGCCCCAAGGCCTAAGGCCCTTATCTTTGACATTTTTATTTTTAATATGAAGGCCCAATGCCTATATAGCCCATTCATTCAAGTCCTTATGTGATCATGTCATTTGTTTGATATAGCATGTGGGGCTTTGGTATTTATGGAGATGTATCCACAAAACACACATAATGTGGAACTTTGTTTCTTTGTATTTCTACAATGCAACATAAGCTCTTCTTCCCTAACCTTCTCATTCATTTCCAACAATCCCCCACATGAATGAGAGGTTACTTAATTTTGTTCTTAACTTTTGCTAAACATTTAGCATATCGGTAAAAGTAGCAATATGGCCTTGAACTTTTCCAAGTGTTTATCCTTGTAACATACTGGTGAATCAGCAAATTAGAATGTCTTTGAACTGTAAGCCTTTTGTGTAAGTCTATAAAGATTACACAGGTTAACTGTTTCTTAACCCCTTGGTTCTCTATTTGTGTTCATTTTTGCCATGAACACCTGCTTGGTCTCTTGAGTATTTGAAGAATTTTACCTTATAATTCTTCTTGAAGCGGCGCCTTCACACTCACTTAGGTGATTCTATAAAGAGTATCCCATGGTACTCCACTTGTATCTTTTATGACACCATAGTATAGACATCATTAAAAGCTAAGCTTATCCTATTCTCCGATGGGTTGTGCACTAACTTATCATAGGAATGGTTTGTATTTTAATAGTGCTATCAAGTTTATCTTTAAACATAGTTGTTCCTTCGAACCTAGATCTTGGGATCTCCAGTCAACTAGGTAGGGTTTCCGTTTAGAAAAACTTTTTTGGTTTATAGGTCTTAAACTCATTCCCATCGATAAGGTTTGAACTTTCTCTCTAGGCAAGCCTTTAATTAGTGGATCCGCAATGTTATCCTTTGATCTTACATAGTCTATAGTGATAACTCCATTAGAGAGAAGTTGTCTTAATGTTTTATGCCTACGACGAATATGTCTAGATTTACCATTATACAATGTACTATTTGCCCTTCCGATAGTAGATTGACTATGACAATGTATACATATTGGATGTAATGGTTTTTCCCAATTTTGACTGTCCTCTAGAACCCCCCCCCCCCCCATGCCAATCTGCGTCCTCCACGGTTTTATCCAGAGCAATGAACTCAGATTCCATTGTTGACCTTGCTATGCAAGTCTTTTTGGATGATTTCCACGAAATTGCTCCATTTCCTAATGTAAACACATATCCACTTGGGGATTTTGTGTCATTTGAGCCCATTATCCAATTGGCATCACTATATCCTTCTATAACTTAAGGATACTTATCATGTTGCAACACATAGTTTTGTGTATACTTTTGAATATCCTAGGACTCTGATTATTGCTTTCCAATGATTTTTACCAGGACTACTGGTATATCTACTTAGCTTGCTTACAGCGTATGCAATATCAGGCCTAGTGCAATTCATGACATACATAATACTCTAAGTATATGAGAGTATTCAAGCTTATATATACCATCACCAGTGTTCTTTACCCAATTTTGGTTCATATCTACTGGTGATTTTGCAGTAGTTATATTATGCTGCTTGAATTTTTCAAGAATTGTAGCAATGTAATGTGACTAAGATAACGCATATCCCTATGGTGTCTTTATAATTTTTACACCCAAAATCACATCATCCACTCCTATGTCCTTCATGTCAAATCTAGAGGATAGCATGTCCTTCGTAGATTTTATTATTACCTTATTATTTCCTAGCATTAGTAAATCATCAACATAGAGACAAACAATGACATATCCAGCATGTATACATTTTATATAGACACATTTATCTGATTCATTTATTTTGAATCCATTTGATATCATTTTTTCATCAAATTTCTCATGCCATTGTTTTGGTGCTTGTTTAAGGCCATAAAGAGATTTTACTAATTTGCACATCTTGTTTTCATTTCCTAGGTATAGAAACCCTTCTGGTTGTTGCATATATATATTTCTTCTTCTAGTTCACTATTCAAAAACGCAGTTTTCATATCCATTTGGTGTATTTACAAATTCAATATAGATGCGATTGCTATAAGCATCCTAATTGATGTTATTCCGGTAACTGGTGAGTATGTATCAAAGTAATCCAGATCTTCCTTCTGTCTGAATCCTTTAATTACAAGTCTTGCTTTATACTTGTCTATTGAGCCGTCAGCCTATAGTTTTTTTTCTCTTAAATATCCATTTATATCTTAGTGGTTTTGATCCTTTAGGGAGATCCACAAGTTCCCACGTATGATTTTTAGAATGGATTCTATTTCACTATTGATGGCTTCTTTCCAATAAGGAGCATCGGGAGATGACATTGCTTGTTGGTAAGTTGGAGGTTCGTTTTCTATCATATATGGATAGAAATCAGGTCCAAAGGATTAAGAGGTTCTCTGTCACTTGCTCCTTCTCGGTTCCTCAATCTTAGTTTCATCATTCAGTTTTCTTTTTTTAGCATTATCCTCGGGAGTATCTGGATCTCTTGGCCTCTTTTGAACACTTTTTCAATAGAGGTTTTTAGAGGATAAATGTGTTTAAAGAATCTTGCGTTTCGAGACTTGATAATAGTGTTTTCATGAATGTCATCAATTTCAGATTTGTACACCAAAATTCAATATGCACTACTATTATGAGCATATCCAAAGAATATGCAATCTATTGTCTTTGGTCCTATTTTGACCTTTTCAGTTTTGGAACTTCTACTTTGGCAGGACACACCCACACTTTTAAGTATTTATAGGATGGTGGTCTGCTTTTCTAAAGTTCATGGGGAGTTTTAGACGTCTTCTTTGGTGGTATCTTATTTAAAATATGGTTTGCCGAAAGAATAGCTTCTCCCCAAAAATTATCTGGCAAGCCAGAGCTAATAAGTAATGCATTGATCATTTCTTTAAGAGTTCTATTTTTCCGTTCGACTATACAATTGGACTGAGGAGAATATAGGGTTGTAGTTTGGTGTATTATACCATGCTCAACGCAGAATTCCTCAAATGGAAACTCGTATTCTCCTCCTATATCACTTCTTAAAGCTTTAATTTTCCTATTGAGTTGATTCTTAACTTCAGCTTTATACTGTTTAAACATATCGAATGCCCCGTCCTTACTTCTAAGGAGATATACATAATTGTATCTTGTACAGTCATCAATGAAAGTGATGAAGTTTCTTTTTAATCCTCTAATTTGGCACATTTTCAAGTCATATACATCAGTATGTATTAAACCTAGAGGTTCGGTTTCTCTTTCAAAATGATGAAATGAGGTTCTCGTCAATTTGGCTTCTGCAAAAATTTGACATTTATAATTTGAATCAATTATGTACTTTTGTACGAATTCCAAATTGATTAGTTTTTGGAGTGTATCAAAATTCGCATGACCTAATCTAGAATGCCGTAAATTAGGAGGGTCTAATATATAAGTAGAAGAATAAATTTTTTTCATATCATTGTTTAGTACAACAGTAGTTACATTTGGTTTGAATAAACCATTATATACATAACCCTTTCCTATATACACTCCATTCTTAGACAATACAAATTTATCAGCCACAAATGTCAGTTTGAAGCCATGCTTGCTGAGCACTGATCCTGAAATTAGATTCTTACGGATTTCTGGAATATGGAGAACATCATTTAGAGTGAGCTCTTTTCCAGAAGGCAATTTCAGCACAATCTTTCCTTTGCCTTCGACCTTTGATGTGGATGAGTTACCCATAAATAGTTGTTCTTCATTAGTAGCACATTTGTAGTTTGTGAACATCCACTTATTTGCGCATATGTGCTTAGCGACTACAGTGTCTACAAACCATTCCTTGTTGCCAAAAGGGTTGCATTCTGAAAAAATTGCACATTAGTCCATTTCAGAAACACTGTCTGAAACTTCCGCCACATTTGCTTCTGATTTCTTCTTTTTGGGTGGGTCGCGACATTCTGCAGCTTTATGACCCTTCTTTTCACAATTATGGTATGACCCCTTGAATTTCTTTGACTTCTTAGATTGGTTGTCATATTTTCTCTTATTGGACTTATCCATCTCGATAACGTTTGCTTCGGCAATCAAATTTTGAGAAATCTTCTTTTCAAAATTTCTATTATCTTCCTGAATTTTCAATCGAACTACAAGTTCCTCCATTGTCATTTCTTTGCGCTTGTGCTTTAGGTAGTTCTTGAAGTCTTTCCACGATGGAGGAAGCTTATCAATAGCAGCGGCTACTTGAAAAGATTCGCTAAGGGTCATCTTTTCATCTTTTAGTTGACGAATGATAAGTTGCAGTTCTTGAACTTGGTTGGTCACAGTCTTTGTATTGACCATTTTTAAGTCAAGAAATTTTCCAACGATGAATTTCTTCATGCCGGCATCTTCAGTTTTATACTTCTTTTCCAAAGCCAACCAGAGTTGTTTGGATGTTGCAACAGTGCGGTACACATTGTACAGACTGTTGTCAAGGCCATTCAAGATGTAATTTTTACACATGAAATCAGAATTCTTCCAAGCATTAAGGGCTTCAACTTTAAAAGGATATGGTTCCAATTTTGCAACGACTGGAGCATCTTCTGTAAGATACTTTGCTAGGCCTAATGTTGTTAAGTAAAATAGCATCTTTTGCTACCAATGTTTGAAATCTGCTCCAATGAACTTTTCAGGCCTTTCTCTATGAGATAGTGCCATTAGCGTAACCATAGGCGCAAAAGCAGGTGGTGTTAGCGCAGTAGTAGTATTATTGCCCTTAGCCATTATCATTTTCTGTCCAAATGAAAATATTGTTTTAAGATTGTTGTTCGTAACAATGCAAATATAGTACGAATAACAATCAATAAATTTTCATAATCCAATTGTCATGTCAAGAAGCATTACTAGTTTGAATTGTAATCAAAATTAGTAATGGCAAAAAGCGTGACCAGATTTGCAAAAGTACAAAACTGTTGCAAAACAAGGAGCATAGATGAGTACTTGCCAGTATTGTCCGAGTCCAGAGTAAATATGTTTCCTTGAAACAATATCGCCCCCTCTGTAGTGCTGAAGGTATGTGAGCAATTGTTTCCCAAGATGAAATGAACAAATCCCTGCAATGTAGCGCTTACAATTGTAGTGCAACAACGAACTCAAGTGAGTTTTCTAAGAACAGAATTTCAGCGAAGAAGAAGGAGACATAACGAATTATTTTTCTGGATGATTAGTGGCTCTGTCTGATCGCCCATATTTAGTAGCAGAGGGGTGCCTTTCTGGGTAGTCGCAACTATCCGTACGGGCGCGGTGGTTCAAACAGTCGCATCTGATCATTGTTCAGGTGAACAGACGCATCCGAGTAAAACAGACTACTTTCCGCGCATTAAACAGTCGGCGGCCCATCTGATCACGAGACCCTAAGAGCCCCAAGGCCCAAGGCCCTTATGTTTGACATTTTAATTTTTAATATGAAGGCCCAATGCCTACATAGGCCATTCATTCAAGTCCTTATGTGCTTATGTCATTTGTTTGATATAGCATGTGAGGCTTTGGTATTTATGGAGATGTATCCACAAAACACACACAATGTGGGACTTTGTTTCTTTGTATTTCTCCACTGCTACATAATCTCTTCTTCCCTAGCCTTCTCATTCATTTCCAACAGTATCGCCTTTTCTCTGCCGCCCAATTTTTTTTCATCTTCTTCTTCGACTCATTTGTCCTCTCTTCCCTGCATATTTCTCCTAGCTTCTCCCTTGTCTATAATAAAGGATTCCATTACTCTTTGAAACCCCCTTGCTTAGATCTAGGAATTCCCTTTCAAAGCAAATCATAAATTTCACTTCTTCCTTTCATGATTTCCTTGCCTCCTCATGGTGTCATCAGCTTTCTTCTGTGTTTTCCTCATCGTTTGTGCAAACGGGTTAGTTTTGCGACTATATGAATAAATTTGCTTCTCTGGCTTTTAGAATTCTCTGCAACATAAGTTATCCAGGATTACTGAGTTGAGTTTACTACTAATTATGGTGAGAATTTTCTCCTGTATTCCTTAGTCTCCAATTTGTTTTGAGCTTTTTAGTTTATCTAGTTTCTGTATGGCTACTAGGGATTTTCCATCAATTGAGTTTAAATGTTGGACTTAGTAGTTTTTCGACTGGTCGGGGCAAGAAAGTATTTCCTTTAGGGTGGTTTGCATTTTTGAGTATATTTCATAGAGGAAACATTCCAAATCTCCCACTTTGTGGGTACTTATCTCAATATTTTTTTGGTTGGTTATTTTCAGTGTGGCATGTTAAGTTTGTTTTGATGATGAGAAATTAGGTGATCGGTTATCTGTATGCATTAGTTTTTCGACGTGTTAGAGATGGTTTAATGTCTTGTTTGAGGTACTTTATTATGGTTTTTGTTTTGGTAAGGCGGTTCTTTTTTTGGGGATACTAGAGAGTTAGTGAAGTTCCATTGACTAATTTATATGAGCACGACTTGGCACTCCAGGTTGATGCAGTTGATGACAGCAGTTATGATAAGTTTCCAAGTTATTTCTTCATGTCAATTTCCTGCCATTGTGTTGGTTAAAGTTTTTTTGAGTTTATCTCCTCCCTACATGGAGAATTATGTGATAGCCTAGGCAACTATTTATGCTTTGAGTAGTCTAATCTCTTAAAGTAGTTCTTGTGCTGTAAGCTAGACTATTGACAGTAGACGCACCACCATAAAAAAATTTCTGATGGACGATCCACCTAAAAAATTATATCTGGTAACTAGACATTCTGTCTAGTCCTCTAATAATGTACTTATTATTTGTTATGACAAAAGTGTTATGAACCAATTTAAAAACCGGTAGGTCATGCCAAAAAACATTTCATTTTAAATTAATTTGTAAAGACATATTTCAAAAAAAAAATTGAAGTTAAAATTTTGAATATAAATTATTATCATTGAATTTTGTAATTTAATAAATCAATATTATTATTAAACACCTTTTAGTGAAATTGCG
Source organism: Allium sativum (assembly GCA_030737875.1). Taxonomy (NCBI): domain Eukaryota; kingdom Viridiplantae; phylum Streptophyta; class Magnoliopsida; order Asparagales; family Amaryllidaceae; genus Allium; species Allium sativum. The sequence continues at coordinate 738,038,043 of CM060909.1, read as the reverse complement.
TAACACCCCGTATTTTTAACAACACTAAAAGAGGATAAATTAGATAATAATTAATTTAATATGCGGAATTAAGGGAAACGGACTGCGCCATTGCGTCCGTCTTGAAATTCTTGTCAACATTGACATTTGGTTTGCGTAAAACGGATATCATATGAAGAAGTTATGAGGATTTTAAGTTTTTATATGCGTAGAAGAATTATATATATCATATGAGTTAGAACCTTATCCAAAATCATTCAAAAATCAAAATTTCGTATGGCGGCAAATTTCCCGCTATATGGGGTCGACCCGCTCTAGGGGGTCAACCCCCCTAGGGGGTGCCGACAGCGGGGTCAATCCCTCAAGGGGGTGTCGACACCAGGGTCGACCCCTATATAGGGGTGTTGACACCCCTAGGGCTGAGGTAGCTGACAATTTTAGGGGGGCTGGCAGCTATAAATACAAGGTCATTTCTCCTGTTTTCTTTATTGGAAATCGTGAAGGCCAAGTGCTGCCGGTGTCTGAACTAAGATGGATCCTTTCTTTAGCAACAATCAACTTAAGCAAATCAGTTAGAGATTCAAGATCCATTCTTTTTCTATTTTCTAATCAAAACACTATGAGTTCTTAGTTGCTTTTAGATTTAAATATTTAAAAGTAAACCTGATATGATTATAGTTTGGATTTGTTCATGTGCTTATATTATACTGGATCCATTGTAAATTGTGAACATATGACATTCTAAATTGCTTATAACTTGGATCTAAATGTCTATCTTGTCGGATCTGTTGTAACTACTATGACATTCTATGATGTGGATCTTGACCTTATTTGTGTTTGATCTATTTTTAACTATTGGATCTGAATTATGTGGACATCTAAATTATTAATCAGATCTAGTTTATCACCTTGTGCCTATCATATTAGATCTAAACCAGTTGGACATATAAATTAATATTTAGATCATAGTTATGTTAAAAATAGTTAACTGCCATAAGTTAATCAGATTTATGCTTATATGTCCACATTATCACAATGCTAGTTTATGTTTATGCCAGAATAATCACCTTTGTAATATTCCCACCACTTTTCCCTTTTTATTGTATAGGACAAGGCTATTATCTAGCCTACGTATGTCACGAATTATATGAATGTGCTATTCAGGGAACGCGGGAAAAGTTAGAATTGGCATAATTTAAATAATGTTTATGAATTGGACATATAATTCAAAATGGGGAAAAAGGTGCATAATCACGTATAGAGACATAGGTGAGAATTTGGATAATAATGAAATATCTAAGATTACAATTAGAAATTGTAATTACACTTACGACACAATGTTAGGTTGCATTAGTATTGGAAGTCTACCTGGATCTGACCGGCATATCCAGCAACCACTAATGTTGAACCTAATGTGAGAGGTCTAAGTGCATAAATACGAATCAAGCTAAGATACGAGGTTATGCCCAACTTGTGGAAGAAGTCTGCCCAGACCCGACCGACAAATCCGGCATCCACAAGTTGTAGGCCTAATGTAGGAGGTCTAGCGCATTATAAACCATAAATGGACATGGTAATAAATTGGACTCTTAACCTAATCTAATCCATAGGGACTGTATGATTATGAACTAAGGTTAGGGTTAAGTAAAATTGGTTGGATAGCGGGTGGGTTAAGCAAATCTGAGGGGGAGGGTAATATTTACAAATAGGCCCACAAACTTAACCCGATAAGATAAGGTTATGTAATTAAAGACACCTAGTGGTACATATAACCGGTGGAAATAATAAAGATATGTAATTAAGACACCTAGTGGTATACATAATCAAATGGAAAACCTAGTGGGGGATACAAGACAAAGGGGAGAGCTTGTATCATATTATGTGGGACCCGTTTCATCCAGTAACCCAAAGTAGGTATCAAAACATGTACTCCAAACTAGGTTGGAGAAGGGGAACGCTTACTGGATGATGGTAAGAGATCCAAACATGGAGGACGGTGTGGGCGGCGCAAACCGACCAGGCAATATGCGTGCATGATCCGGGCAGAGGGGGATAAGACGGCCGTGACACCGGTAGATATAGGGTTGTGCATATCAGTGAGGGGTTTCCACATTAGGACCTAATACATCCTATGGTGGGGGCGGCACATGGTATCTACGCGGATTAGGGAGCCGATCGATTAAGGTAGTAGTTAGGATACTTTTGGACGTATGCCTATGTCTACCACGTTATAGTGGAAGGGATCATTTCATTCTGGATATACTAGTAATAGTGTAGAGTAATCATTAAGGAAGCGTATAAACCTTATCCTGTCTACCTTGTCATATATGCCTTTTATGTAGTTATCTCTCTCTTATCCACTTTATATGCCTGTCATGCTACTTTTATTTATTTACTTGTTAAAAGTAACTAGACTCGCCAAACTTTATGTCTGACCCTTTCTGTTTCCTCTTCTTTCTCCCCCCCCCCCCAAGGTTCTTAAGGTGGGGACTCTCAGGCTTGAGTGTGATTCCGCTTACTTTTACTGGAGCTGCTGATATGTATGGCTCAAGCACCTACCCCTGTTGCTATGACTATATTTTGTTTTTAGGGAATTTTTTTTCTTTTATGTACTCTGATATTTTTGAAGTACAAGATAGTGGCTTTTATGTTGTAATGGGCTTTTGTATTTCAGACATGTGATGTTTTTGAAGCATGGTATCTTATGATAAATAAAGTTTTTATTCTGCTGTTATTTTACATGTCTGTCTTGTAATATTTCCGTTCTATTTACTATAACACTACACTAACGTATGTGTGGTGTCACACTTGGTATCAGAGCTGAAAGTTACCAGATTAGATAAAAGTTTTTGAAAGATATTTTCAAAAAGGTTTTAAAAGAAAGCATTTTCAAAAAGAAAAGTCTGTTGTGAAAAACATTCCCCAAAAAGCCATAAGTAATATTTTTCGATCCCTTGTTCGAATCTCTTTCCTTTTCTTTTTCAGCTTGTCTAGTGAACCCAACAATCCAGAGGGAGTTACGATACCAAGATGGTTCCGTAGGTATCTGGAGGCTACAGTGCCTGCCGAAGGCCAAGGAAACGTTCCTCCCTCAGCTGCACCCATTACTCCTCGTCCTCCTCCTCTACGTGCAGACAACTTCTCAAAGATCTGCAAAGATTTCTGTGCTAAGGTTTGAGATGAAATTCCTTTCCCAAGCTGAGAAGAGCATGCAGATGGAGAGGTTCTTAACACTTAAATAAGGGAAGCTAACGGTTAAAGAGTATGTGAACAAATTCAACCAACTGGCAAGATTTGGACTGGAACTGGTAGACACGCCGCATAAGAAGGTTTTGCGGTTTGTTAAATGGCTAAATGAACCCCTTCATGGGTTAGCCATGTCCCATATTCCAATGGGAGCCACTTTTAAAAAAATTGTCGATATGGCCCTAATGTACGAGGAAGACAAGGGAGAAAAGAAGGAAGTAAAGGCGGAGGAAGCAACATAAAATAAGAAGGTGTGTCCCAAGAAGGAGCAACAACAACAACAACAACAACAGAAGAAGAAGAAGAAGAAGAAGAAGAAGAAGAAGAAAGGTGGGAAGAATGACAAGGCCAAGGATTAGAGGAAATGTCACAGATGTGGAAAAGAGGGTCACTTGATCAAAGACTGTAAAAGAAGGAAGAACACTTGCTTCAATTGTGGAGAAGTTGGACACTTGAGGAAGGATTTATCAGATGAAGCATATATGAATGGGGTGCTCCAGTTGTATTCGCAACTAAGGCGGATTGTTCTCTTCGTTTGTGTGTCGACTATAGAGAGTTGAATAAACCCATAAAGAAGAATAGGCACTCACTTTCGAGGATAGACGACTTGTTTGACTAGCTTGTCAGGGCCTCGGTATTCTCTCAGTTAGACTTGGCCACAGGGTTTCGTTAGTTGAGGGTGGCTGAGGACAGTATAGACAAGACTGCTTTTAGGAGTTCAGATGGTTTCTTTGAATGGCTAGTTATGCCTTTGGGGCTGACAAATGCGCCCGCCTATTTTGTCGATCTAATGAGTAGGGTGTTTCTAGAGTTCCTAAATAAATTTGTCATTGTTTTTGTTGATGATATTTTGATCTTCTCCAAGAGCAAAGAAGTGCATGCCAAACATTTGAGAGAAGTTTTGAAAAAACTCTGCGCGCATCAGCTTAAGGCAAAGTTCTCCTAATGCCATTTTTGGAGAAAAGAGGTGAGATTCTTAGGGCATGTTGTCTCCATATAAGGGATGGCTGTAGATCCCACAAAGGTAGTTGCAGAGCAAGATTAGAAAATTCCGAAGAATGCAACAGAGGCGAGTAGCTTATTTGGACTGGCACGTTATTATAGGAAGTTCATTAAGGACTTCGGAAAGATATCAGCCCCTCTCACCAGGCTGACGAAGAAGAACTTAGCATTTTCATGGGATATAGATTGTGATGTTGCTTTCCAATGTTTGAAGAGGGCTCTTACAATAGGCCCAGTCTTGACTTTGCCCAATGGGAACGAAGTGTTTACCGTTTACAGTGATGCATGTGGTATAGGGCTTGGTGCGGTTCTTATGCAAGAAGGGAAAGTAGTGTGTTTTGGGGGTAGAAAGTTGAGAGTTCATGAGAAGAACTACCCCACCCATGATCTAGAGCTAGCTGCCATAGTATTCACACTTAAGACGTGGCGACATTATTTACTTGGAGTGAAGTTCGAGTAATATACCGATCATAAATCTCTCAAGTACTTGTTCTCACAGAAGGATCTTAATTTAAGGCAAAAAGGTGGATGGAGTTCCTAGCTTCTTATGATTTTGAGATTGCTTATACCCCTGGCAAGGTAAGGTGGTGGCAGATGCACTAAGTAGGCAGAGGATGGCCTTAAATCCTTTGTTTGTAGAGTGGAAAAGCTTGGAGTTTATATCAACCTTTGACTTTAAACCCTCCATCGAGATTTTTCCTGATTTGTTTCCATTATTAAAGATACGACCAACTCTTATGTATTAGATAGGAGCCTCATAGCAAGGTGACCATATATTTTAGAAATCATGGACAAGCTTAGAAAAGGGTAGACTTCCAGTCACCTCATCGATATACCATAGACGAAAAGGGGTGGTTGCGAAGAGATGGAAGGCTTTGTGTTTCTCAAACTGAAAGCTTGATAAAGGCAGTCCTAGAAGAAGCCGACCATTCTAAGATGACTATTCATCCAGGTGTTGATAAGATGTACAGAAAAATGAAGAGGGTTTTCTTTTGAGTTGGGATGAAGAAAGATGTGGCAGAGTTTGTTTCTCAATGTTTGGTTAGTCGGCAAGTCAAAACTGAGCAAAAGAAGCCCGGTGGTTTAGTTCATCCTTTGGAGTTTCCTCAGTGGAAATGGGAGAGCGTCTCTGTTGCTTTCATAGATGGTTTGCCTAGATCAAAGAAAGGCAACACCAGTATTTGGATTGTGGTAGATAGACTCACTAAGAGCGCTCACTTTATTCCAGTTAAGAGTAAGAGGACGACATCATGGTTGGCAGCAATTTATCTTTGTGAGATAATTCATCTTCATGGAGTACCTTCCAACATCGTAAGCGATCGTGACCCCATCTTTACTAGTGGATTTTCGAGGAGCTTGCAAGAAGCATTAGGTACACAGTTTTGTTTGAGCACCGCTTATTATCCTCAGACCGGTGGGCAAACGGAGAGGATGAATAGAATTCTTGAAGATCTTTTAAGACTATGTATTCTAGACTTCAGAGGGACTTTGGAAGAGCACATTCCTTTAGTAGAGTTTGCTTATAACAATAGTTATCAAGCTAGCATCGGCATGGCACCCTTTGAAGCATTATACGGACGACCCTATAGATCACCAATTCACTGGTGGGAATCTACAGAAAGATTGTTTGGTTAGAGAAACATCCGAGAGGATTGACCTTATTCGATGGCGGATGAAGACAGCTCAAGATAGGCAGAAATTCTATGCAGACAAGAGAAGGACTGATATCGAATTCGAAGTGGGAGACTTAGTTTTTATCAAAGTGTCACCTTTAAGGAATGTGGTTCGCTTCGGAGCTGTAGGGAAGTTGGCACCCTGGTTTGTGGGACCATTTCCCATAACCGAAAGGATTAGCCAAATGGCCTATAGAGTAAAGCTCCCAGAAAATCTATCCAGCATTCATGATGTTTTCCACGTTTCTCATCTACGGAAGTGTTTGCAAGATACCGCAGAAGTTGTTGAGATAAGTATATTAGAGGAAGTAGAAGTGGAATGGGAGGCAACAGTTAGACGAGTTCTTACCCGTATTCTTGGATCAGAAGTTAACAAGCTACGCAATAAAGAGATCAAGCTAATAAAGGTTCATTGGGGAGATAATCGAGAGAATGCGACCTGGGAGACCGAAGACAGGATTCTGGCTTCGTACCCTTTTCCTTTCGAGGGTATGTTCTTAACTCCTTTTCCAAGATTTTATATATGCTTATTTCTATCATCCGAATATATATTATCCATAGTATTTTCGACCTTTAGATAGGAATCCTATGGATGTAAACATGTGTCTAAGACATGTTATGTTTGATGGATGCAAGAGGATGCAAGTGTTTGCTTGTGGCTGCCTATGGATACTTATACACATACGTTAGGCACTAGATCGGCTCAATCACTCTCATATTGCATATGGATATGTGTGCGCATTTTCTTTTCTTTTATGGATGGAAATGGATGTATTAGCATATGGATGTTGCATTTGTATGAATGAGTGTGCACATATATAGAACTCACATGTTATAATAGGATTATTTGCATACATATTGGATACATGGCACTAACATATATTGCATTAAGGAGGTCAGCTGAATCAGTAGACCGCCTGAACTTCGCATTAGTATTGGGACATATACACACACCTTTGCATATGTTCATATAAGCATTAGAAGTTTTTAAGGACAATGGATGCCAGTGATTGATGGAAGAGTAAATGGATAATGGATGGTAGGATATGCAATCTTCTTAACATAGAAATTTCAGGGACGAAATCCTTGAGTAGGGGGGAATGTAACACCCCGTATTTTTAAAAACACTAAAAGAGGATAAATTAGATAATAGTTAACCGAATATTCGAAATTAAGGGAAACAGATTATGTCGTTCCATCCATCTTGAAATTTTGGTCAAGATAGACATTTGTTTAGCATAAAATGGACATCGTATTAAGAAGTTATGAGGATTTTAAGTTTGTATGCATGTGGAAGAATTATATATATAGATACGAGTCAGAACCTTATCCAAAATCGTTCAAAAATCAAAATTTTGTGAGGTGGAAAATTTTTCGCTCTTGGGGGTCGACCCCTTAGGGGGGTGTCGACACTAGGGTCTACCCCCCTACAGGGGTGTTGACACCCCTATGGGTGAGGTGGCAGACGATTTTAGGGAGGCTGGAAGCTATAAATACATGGTCATTTTTGCTGTTTTCTTCATTGGAAATCATGGAGGCCAAATGCTGCCGGTGTCTGAACTGAGACAGATCCTTTCTTCAACAACAATCAACTTATGCAAATCAGTTAGAGACTCAAGATCCATTCTTTTTCTATTTTCTAATCCAAACTTTGTGAGTTCTTAGTTGCTTTTAGATTTAAATATTTAAATGTAAACCTGATACGACTATAGTTTGGATTTGTTTATGTACTTAAATTATACTGGATCCATTGTAAATTGTGAACATATGACATTCTAAATTGGTTATAACTTGGATCTAAATATCTATCTTGTCGGATCTATTGTAACTTCTATGACATTCTATGATGTGGATCTTGACCTTATTTTTGTCAGTTCTATTTTTAACTATTGGAACTGAATTTTGTGGACATCTAAATTATTAATCAGAAGTATTTTATCACCTTGTGCCAATCATATTAGATATAAACCAGTTGGACATCTAAATTAATAATTATATCTCATTATTCTTATTATGACATCGTAGTTATGTTAGAATTAGTTAACTGCCACAAGTTCATCAAATTTATGCTTATATGTCCACCTTATCACCATGCTAGTTTACGTTTATGCCAGAACAATCACCTTTGTCATATTCCCATCATTTTTCCCCTTTTATTGTTTAGGACTAGGCTATTATCTAGCATATGCATGCCTCGAATAATGTGAATGCGCTAGTTAGGGAACGGGGGAAAAAAGGTTAGAATTGGCCTAATTTAAATAATGTTTATATGAATTGGACATTTAATTCAAAATGGGGAAAAAGGGGCATAATCACTTATAAAGACATAGGTGAGAATTTGGATAATAATGAAATGTATAAGATTACAATTAGAAATTGTAATTGCACTTATGACACGTGGTTAGGTTGCATTAGTGGTGGAAGTCTGCCCGAACCCGATCGACATATCCAACAACCACTAATGTTGAACCTAATGTGAGAGGTCTAAGTGCCCAAATACAAATCGGGCTAAGACACGAGGTTAGACCCAACTTGTGGAAGTAGTCTACCCGGGCCCGACCGGCATATTCAGCATCCACAAGTTGTAGGCCTAATGTTGGAGGTCTAGCCCATTATAACATAAATGGACATGGTAATAAATTGGACTACTTAACTGAATCTAATCCATAGGGACTGTATGATTATGAACTAAAGTTAGGGTTAAGTAAAATTGGTTGGACAATGGTTGGGTCAAGCAAATCTAATGGGGTGGGTAATATTTACATATAGGCCCACAAACTTAACCTGATAAGATAAGGTTATGTAATTAAAGACACCTAATGGTATATATAACCGGTTGAAATAATAAAGATATGTAATTAAAGACCCCTAGTGTTATACATAATCAAATGGAAAACCTAGTGGGGGATACAAGACGAAGGGGAGAGCTTGTATCATATTGTGTGGGACCCGTTTCATCCATTAACCCGGAGTAGGTATCAAAACATGTACTCCGAACTAGGTCAGAGAAGAGGCACGCTTACTGGACTGATTGTAAGAGATCCAAATGTGGAGGATGGTGTGGGCGGCGCAAACGGACTAGGCCATATGCGTGCATGAGCCAGGCACACGGGGATAAGACGACCGTGACACCTGTAGATATGGGACTGTGCATATCAGCGAGGGATTGTCACTTTAGGACGTGATACATCCTACAGTGGGGCCGACACAGAGTATTTACGCAGATTAGGGAGTCGATTGATTAGGGTAGTAGTTAGGATACTTTAGGATGTATGCCTAAGTTTATCACCTTACAGTGGAAGAGATCATCTCATTCTGGATATACTAGTAATAGCGCAAAGTAATCATTAGGGAAGCGTATACACCTTATCTTGTCTACCTTGTCATAACTTCCTTTTATGTAGTTATCTCTCTCTTGTACACTTTATATGCCTGTCATGCTACTTTTATTTATTTTCTTGCTAAAAGTAATTGTGCCAGACTTTATGTCTGATCCTTTTTGCTTCCTCTTCTTTCTTCCATTCCCCCCCTCTAGGTTCTCAGGGCGGGAACTCTCAGGCTTGACCGTGATTCTGCTTACTTTTGTTGGAGCTGCTGATATGTATGGCTCAAGCTCCTATCCTTGTTGCTATGGCTATATTTTTTTTTTGGGGAATTTTATTTCTTTTATGTACTTTGATATTTTTGAAGTACAAGAAAGTGGCTTTTATTTTGTAATGGGCTTTTGTATTTCATACATGTGATGTTTTTGAACCATGGTATCTTATGATAAATAAAGTTTTTATTCCGCTGTTATTTTATATGTCTGTCTTGTTATATTTTCGTTCTGTTTACTATAACGTTTTCACGAAACTTAATGCATTCACACTATGAGTGACATTAATGGACGTGTGGTGTCATAAATTGTGAAATAAATAATAGTGTGTTAGACTACAAGTTTTTCTACCTAACTTGTGGTAAATAAAAAGGAGTATTAGCTCATAAACTGGTCGAGCTTAAATCATATGATCAATCAACAACATTAATAAATAGCACCACATCTGTTCATTTAATAACGATTAATTTTCATATAAATAAATGTCCATCTTAACACAATAGCAGAACGATGTTGGATTTTGAGTGAATATTAGGCTTAGATCGTTAAAATCAAACTTAATACACGAAACTCTTTCACAAAAAATGGTTGCAAGTAAGGTACTTAAAATTTACTTATAAAATAATTGCTTAAATTATGCAATTATTCAGTAATTAGTTGTAGACATTTATGCACCAGTTCCAAAAATTGAATAAATTTTGGAATTATTAAGTGAATAATTGCGGTTATTTCCGCAATTTTTATGATGATTAGCTGTAAAAAATTCGTAACACTCCACATCCCTAATGCCACAAATATGAGGATTTCTCTAAGGTATATGAAGAGAATAGGCATAAAATAACACAATAGAGATGAAAACGCATAATACAACACATGAAAACACAACAAAAGTCAACTTTAAAACATTATTTAAACCAGAACATAAGCATCATTACATAATAAAATGTACTTTTAATCAAAAACCCTCAACTGTCTTATGAAAAAGCAACATAATCAAAGTACAACATTAAAATCTCCTCTCAACATCAAATACAGAAATAAATCAAAGGTGGAATATACAGGATCAAGCAGAGAATAAGGTGCGTGTAACATATATTGGAAACCTAAGGATGGTGGCCTTAAGGTGCGTCATATATCTAAGTTCACGATTCATCTTGGAGGTACCAAGATGTACCAAGACAAAAAAATGAGTTTTTCAGGAAAGAACAAAAAAAAGTCATAGGCTTGTGGAAAAACAATGTTTAAATTGTAAAAACATAATGGCCTAACGTTGGAAACTGGGTTGATTGCTTCAACATTTAATCTTTCAGTTCATAAATGGGATTCAGTATCCGTGGACTTTATTCACAAGTTGCCAAGGTCAAGAAATGGAAATGATAGTATATAGGTCATATTGAATAGATTAACCAAGGATGCTCTTTTAATTCTCGTTAGATCAACAATGATGGCATCCATGTCAGTTGAGTTGTTCATAAGGAATATAATTAGATTGCATGGTGTTTCTAATAGTATCATCCATGATAAAGATGCTTTGTTTACTAGAAAAACCTAGAAGATTTTACCGGAATAATTTGGTAACATGTTTAAGATGAGTACTTTGTATCATCCACAGACAAGTGAATGGACAAAGGGAGTGAACAAGATATTTAAGTGTTCGTTAACCACTTTTTGCTAGATTTCAATGACTCATGGGAGGAATATGTACATCTAGCCGAGTATTCCAATACCAATAGTTATCGGACTAGTACAAGACTGGAACATTTTGAAGCTTTGTATGGAAAAATTTGCAAATCACTAGCTTGTTGGCTAAACATCGGTGATAGACTATAAAGAAAACTGAGTTGATCCGACGGAGGATGAGGAAAACTCAATTGAAGAAACAATGTTATGAATATGTAACAACCCGAAAATCTGGGCCAGTTTAAATTTTTTATTTTGGCTATTTTAGCGAATTTTGATTATTTAAAATGAATTATTTTAAATAATATCGACGAGAAATTTATTTTGAATATAATTCGAAAGTATATATTTATACGCGTCGTCGTTAGAATATAAATATTTATATATAATTATAAATAGAATAGAAATGGCGCGGTAGTTCGATAATTCGATTTCAAACTTCAATTGAATATACCGGGTGCAAAACAATCCGGATTTTAGTGAAACCAAAAACATTAGGACCTATTGAGAATATCTTTCCAACGAATCCGAAAAATCAAAATTTCATAGCGGGAATCAAAAGACATGTCCAGTTGAAATTTCTGAATAGTCGCTATGGAATTCAGGCCCTTAAAATGGACATTTTGCAAATGACCTCGGATCTCGACGAAACCAGTTTTGTTGGGTCCGTGATGTCAATTTGTTGCTAGGTTTCAAATTTCATAATTTTTCGATTCAATATGTGAGCGTGGCAAAGGAAAACGCGTTTGACCAGTTTCAGTTGATTTTGATCGACTGGAAAATGGCTATTTTTCCAACGGTCTCAGAATTCGACGAAACTAGTTTTGTTAGGACCGTATCGTCAATACAAAGCTAGAAAATATTTTTCGAGAATTTTTCTAGTTAGTATGTGACCCCGGTAATTTGAAATATACGTTTAAAATTCAATATAGTGATTTAAATGTAAATTCAACGGAAACTGATTGTAACTATCGAATCAGCTTGCGATACATATCCCATTGTGTTCGGAATAGGGGTAAAACGTTAGGGACGACAGGCGGTGAGCCTCGTTTTGAAGTCGAAAATAAAAGTTACTTTTTGTGGAAAATTAAATAATAAAATATAAAAAAAAATAGAAAAAAAACCTTCTCTCCCCCGTTAACCCGCTCTGCCCCCCCCCCCCCCCTCTCTCCTTTTAATCGAAACAGAAAGCGATTTATATATATATATATATAAAAAAATCAAACAATCAATGGATCGAAGAAACCACGGCGCCGCCCACCGCGCTGCTTCCTCCCGACCGCCGACGATCTCCGGCAAAGCCCCCTGACGCTGGCGCTCGCTCTTCTCTACCCCCCCCCCCCCCCAATTCGAACGGAAGTCCACAAACCCTCAAACCCGCGATGCCCTAACCAAGCCCGACCATCGGACCTCTACCGCACCCGGCAACATCTATCGCCGCCTCGAGCGAAACTCCCCTCCCCCCCCCCCTCCGACGATGGTGCAACAGCTCACCTCTTCGTTTAACTGTAAGTTTTTTTTTACTTTTCTTAGTTGATTTTAATTCTGAAAAAAAATAACAGTAAATTGTATTTGTATTTATTTTGAAAAGCAGTTTTCTAGTGCATACAAATAGCGATTTTAAAAATCAGTTTTGATTTAAATAAAACATTGTTTAAAAATCAGTTCGTATGAAGAATGACAGTGTTTAGATCTGAAAATAAAAACTATATTCTTATCGAATGAAAGACTATATCTTTATCGCTTGAAAGATATGATTTTTAACCCGATAATTAATGGAATAATTTTTAAAAGAAAGAAAAATATGATTTTTATATGTTGAACTTCGAAAGAAAAATATGGTTTTTTGAAATATTTAGAACGAAAGAAAAATATGATTTTTATATGTTGAACTTCGAAATAAAAATATGATTTTTATATATTGAATAGCAAAGTAAAAATTCGATTTTTATATATTGAATAGCAAAGTAAAAATTCGATTTGTATATATTGAATAGCAAAGTAAAAATTCGATTTTTACATATGTAGAGGATACGGGCAACGAAGGTGACAATGGGCGAGAATGGCGATGATTTCTATTAGTGAAGTGCCGTGGAGCTTGGATAGCTTTCGGTGAGAACTTCTCACCTTTCAATTTCTTCTCTAGTTATATATATATATATATATACTAGGATGCAGACGGTGCTTAGTAGCACCCGACACAATCGTCCACAGACCATGGACTTGTTTGTTTGGTTGCATAGATTAGTTGGATATTTGATTTGAATTTGGTTGTTTGGTGAATTTGATTGATGTGTGAATGGCGTGGTCCTTCACTAGACCGGGGATAAGGCTAGGCCTTGTCCCGTTTCTAGTATCGTGCCGTTATGCCGCCGAAATTTTCTAAAATAAGTTAGAAAAATAAAATATCATTTTATTTAAAGAATGAACTGAATAGAAATTCATATGTTGGAATAAAATGTTTTGTCATTAAAAATATAATTTTTAACGTGAATGTGAATAAATAAATATTCATTTACAAACCAGACGGTTTGTTTATGTACACCTATTTGAAGGACATTGATTGGGTCGATAAATTTTACACATCGCCCAACTGCACGAATAAAATATGCGTTTGATTGTTTGAAACCCCACACGGGTGTTGGGATGAAATTTGAAGTTCACACATCCTGATTGATTAAATATGTCGATCGATTGATTGACAGGCTGTTATAAGCGTTAGATATCTATATTTGATGCTTATACAGTGTAGTGCACTTTGGTTGATGGTTGATTATTTTTCAATGCTATTATATGTGTGTAATGTATGAAAATCCATATAATTAACTTTATATGGTAATTGATTGGGCCTCATTCCAATTTGAAAAATAAAGAATATTATAAAATAAAGGTTCATGTGTTGACAGTACTCATCCATTGAGATTGGTCATGTGTTGAACGAAATATTTTGATAATAACAACTATTTTGAAAAAGAAATATTTGAAATAGAATATTTGAAAATAGAAATTTATGAAGCCGTGTTGATTAGATGGACGCCATTTTGACGTGAACGATATTTATATCGATTTTATTCATTTCGAAATGAATTGAAAACGATTTCGAAATGAATTGAATTAAAAACGATTTCGAAATGAATTGAATTGAAAACGATTTCGAAATGAAATGAATTGAAAACGATTTCGAAATGAATTGAATTGAAAACGATTTCGAAAAGAAATGAATTGAAAACGATTTCGAAATGAAATGAATTGAAAACGATTTCGAAATGAATTGAATTGAAAACGATTTCGAAATGAATTGAATTAAAAACGATTTCGAAATGAATTGAATTGAAAACGATTTCGAAATGAAATGAATTGAAAACGATTTCGAAATGAATTGAATTGAAAACGATTTCGAAATGAAATGAATTGAAAACGATTTCGAAATGAATTGAATTGAAAACGATTTCGAAATGAATTGAATTGAAAACGATTTCGAAATGAAATGAATTGAAAACGATTTCGAAATGAATTGAATTGAAAACGATTTCGAAATGAAGTAAATTGAAAATGAATTCAAATTGAATTGAAAGCGAATTGAAATGAATTCAAATTGAATCGAAATTTGAATTGAATAGAAATGAATTTTAAAACGAATTTATAAAGATGAATTCAATTTTGATTTGAATTGAAAAGGAAGTTGAAATTGCTTTTGAAACGAATTCAAAACTATTTATATAATTCGTTTTAAATAGAAATCGACGAAATATATATTATATATATTATATATATAATATAATGGCCTGAATAGAACGCGCCGCGCCGCGGCAGTTCGTAAATTTCGACCATTTATTTCAAACGGACATTACGGGAGATCCGACCGTCGGATTCTCCTAAAACCGGAACCGTTGGGTTCGTATCGAAAAGAGCTTTCTAACGAGTATTAGAAATTTGAAATCTAACGGTTGGATTTGGAATTATGTCCAAATCAAATTTGAAAAAGGTCGATGTAAGTGCAGTTCGATGACCGTTGATGGAAATCGACTGTACGGGCCTTGATAAAATTATTAAAAATAGTAGTAATTTATGTAAAATCATAGGAAATGATTTAGAAAGAATTGGGATGAAAAACTCCATATTTGAATAGATTTTTATCGAAATGAACTAGTTTTGAACTAGAAATATAATTCTATTTATTTATAAATAAATAAATTGGGTTTGAAAAGGGTTTTAAAAATAACCAGAATATCCAATGATTGCATTGGAATGGATTTGAATCGAAATTGTCTTCGGAATATTTCGATGTTGGAATTCGTGATTATACAGATGTTGTTATGGAAATTTGAAAGATATATATATCGTTATTTCCAATGCGATATTTGTTAGTCGTAGAATTTGATATTGAATATAAGCCGGTATATTTTCCATTCAGAGCCTTATATTGAATATCAAATGTGATTTGGGTTTGTAGTGAATGGTGTCTTCACTAACACTGTTCTTGAACCCAGTTGAGAAAAGATTAAATCTTTTTATTTAGATTTAATCAAGTGTACCAATTAAATAATATTTAATTGGAATTGAATTGATATTGATTTTTGGGTTTATCGTGAACAGTGTTTTAAATAACACTCGTTCTTTAACCCGATAATTAATGAATGTGATTTTGGGTTTATCGTGAACCGTGTTTTAAATGACACTGATTCTTTAACCCAGTTAACGATTAAAACTAAGTGGAGTTTTAATGAATCTTTAATTAGATTGAAATAATCGAGAATGGAGTATCACCAGTTTTTACTCCAGGCGATAGTTAAATCTTTAATTAGATTTGAACGTGAAATGGTAATTGAATTTACCAATAACACCGTGGTGTTAGATATGAAGTATAACCAGTTTTACTTCATGGGATGAATAGGTTGGGATTGGGAAATTAAAACAAATGATTACTTCAGTAAGGTTCGCTAATCCCGACTAGTTTGAATTGATATTCAAAAATAGATTAGAGAATAAATTCAAGAAATTTATCTTGGATAAAATTAATGGGAACCTTTCCCTATGAATGTGAAATTTAGAAACTAACTGTCGGTTAGCTAAGCAGAATGGTTTTCTGGATATTGATCTGATGTTGGTTTCGGCCTTCGAGGTTAATATTTGGGGAATTATTCTCTTGATTAATCTACGATTAGTGACTAATGAATTGGAATGAGGCGTATGTTGTGTTTGTGTAACACTTTTATAAAATATACGCGAGTTATTCGGAAAGACCGGGCTTATCCCATTCTGAATAACTGATACGACGATAAGTCGAAGATGAAGACGATGGTCGAAGACCGGAGGTCTTCACGTCGTTTGGGTGATTACTGATGATCTTGATTGGGCTGTACACCCAAGAAGATGGAAACAGTTAGTGATCGTCCAGACGTACTTGGAGATCGATGGATATGCGGGGTACTAGGTGCCTCCGGTTTCGTTCAGCCCCAGAACGGACTTGCAAATGGACTGTGTGTCTGACATTGGATTTTAGTCCGTGTGATTGATCTCTATTAAATATATATCTGTTTGGCGGCGGAGAATTTATTCTCTTGCTTAACGCCCTTCTCTGAGACGTACGAGCTCAGGGGTTATATATTGATGGATATCAAACACATGGAGTGAATTGCCTGTGTGGCATGCCTAAGTGGCAATTGATCGAGGCTTCTGTTGAGAAGCAAAGTCTCGTGGTGATGATCAAAGCACGGTCTTTGTGGCGTAGCTTTGTGTAACGTTTACTTCGCGAGTTTCACACCCGGTATGAACCAAAAACGGGAGACGGACCTCAGGGAGGGCATGCGTTTCTTTCTAGTTAGAAGTGGCGTCAGTGGTTTTACACGCCCTGACGAGTTTGACTTATGTGGTTGTTGCTGTTGCGAGGAGCCTCGGATTGATCGGTCGTTCTCGAACCGATGGAGTCATTTGGTTGGCTCATTTACGCCCCAAAGGGCGGGGAAACGTAGTGTTTAGGCATTTTAATCCACATCGGTGGACCGGCCCTGTCGCTCCAAGGGCTCACCTGAGTCTGGGTCCTGAGGCTCGGGCTAGAGAGTCTCGAATCGGTTGAGGACTATCTTTTGCCTCGGTTCATAGATGGAAATCCAATTTCCAAATACGTGACTTTGCGGTTTTATTTGTAAACCTATATATGGCGACATAGTGGCATGGGACGCTCATGCCGCCTATGATTGATACTTATGATTTGAAGTTGTTTTATACACTATGCACTTATAATAGTATCAAACGATTTGTTTTAACCGTATCAAGCATTCTTTGGCTGTTATAAGGGAAAACCCTATCCTCGGCTGGGTTGCATTGTGTGATGGGACCTGGGTCTTATAACAGCTTCATTTTTCTTTATTTAGCATTGCGCTGTTTGTTTTTATGTACTGGTATTCTTGGGAGGAAACCCGTTCCGTGTTATACGGCGTGGTCCCTTGATTTACCTAACTTTAAAATAAAGAATAATAACTGTTTTAGTTCTCACACCAGTCACATGACTGACCTGGAGTTTATTGTTTTGACCTAAACTCTGGGTGCCCTTATTTTGACACGGGCAGCTAGTAGTTTTGGTTTTGCAGATTTATATTCACAGGATCCTGGTTTACAGCTGGAACGATATCCGGAAAGCTTTGTATCCGTATATCTCCTTCTAGTTGTGTATTGTATTATTTTCCGCTGCGATGTATTTAAATGTAATTTAAATCTCTGATATTTCTGTGTAATATTGATTCATTTATACTCTGTATATTCTTGTAATCTGATGCATTGTTGTAATAACAGTGAAATGTTCTTTTGCACGCGTTCTATTTTGTCGTGTTCTCAAACGATAGGGCGTTTCGAACGATCTGGGTCGGTTTAGCGACTGGTTCGGACCGAGCGAAATTCCTTCTCGTCACAGTTGGTATCAGAGCTTTGGTTTACAGAGCTCGAGAACAAGACACATTAGAACCATACGAAAGAATTCATCAGATATTGGATTAGTAATATCCAACGAGAATGACTCGTTAGAGATGGGATCAGTAGCATCCTAGAACGAGTGTGAAGAGTATATTTTTCAAATGAAAACAAATTTTTGTTTTGAAAATTTAAATCAATTATTCGTATTTGGTTATTTATTTATATTGATGTGGACAATCCAGTATATATAGATTTTGCGTATACGTCTGATCCGCGTGTATTCAAAGTTTTAATATATTGGATAGATATAGCATCACACTCTAGTCGCCCGAAGATGATATTGATGATAGCGATCGCATCATCAACATTTATGTTCGAGTTTCGAAGGTGTGATTTTCTATATATTTCCATTAGACTGGTGTGAGAACCAAAACTAATATAGTTAGAACACATTGTTGTGAATTGGCATCAAAAACATGATTTTCCGTATATATATCAAAATTATGAATTTGAAACTCTAATTCACTAATTGATTGATGTTTGTGTGGTTTATTTATTTGTTTGATAATTTTGAACCATTATGCCTTATTGAATCAAATATTGAATTATATTGAAAATTGGTCGCATTTGCTTGCATATACATATACTTACATTGAACAGGTTATAGCAAGGAGGCTAGAGCAGAGAATAAAATTTGTTTGCCCGACAAATAGGTACATGTTTACTACATAATTTACTGTTTTGTTTGGGTGATGATGATTTTATGAGCATATTGGCTAGCCGCTTGGCTTTTTCTTTTTCTTTTTGAGATCTGAAGGACCGGGGAAGCTATTTGAAATTCCCCGATGCTCCCGGTGCAGGGGAGGTTATGGCGAAATTTTTCGAAAATTTAGGGTGTTAGCCAAATTTTGAAATTTTGAAAATTCTCAGAAACTAAAGAGTTGGAGAATGGAAGCCAGATCGAGCGTAGAGTTGATTGATCAAACCACTTTCGACTTTGTTCCTTTACGGGGACGAAAAGTTTTAAGTGGGGGAGATTGTAACAACACGAAAATCTGGGCCAGTTTAAAATTTTTATTTTGGCTATTTTAGCGAATTTTGATTATTTAAAATGAATTATTTTAAATAATATCGACGAGAAATTTATTTTGAATATAATTCGAACGTATATATTTATACGCGTCGTCGTTAGAATATAAATATTTATATATAATTATAAATAGAATAGAAATGGCGCGGTAGTTCGATAATTCGATTTCAAACTTCAATTGAATATACCGGGTGCAAAACAATCCGGATTTTAGTGAAACCAAAAACATTAGGATCTAATTGAGAATATCTTTCCAACGAATCCGAAAAATCAAAATTTCATAGCGGGAATCAAAAGACATGTCCAGTTGAAATTTCTGAATGGTCGCTATGGAATTCAGGCCCTTAAAAATGGACATTTTGCAAATGACCTCGGATCTCGACGAAACCAGTTTTGTTGGGTCCGTGATGTCAAGTTGTTGCTAGGTTTCAAATTTCATAATTTTTCGATTCAATATGTGAGCGTGGCAAAGGAAAACGCGTTTGACCAGTTTCAGTTGATTTTGATCGACTGGAAAATGGCTATTTTTCCAACGGTCTCAGAATTCGACGAAACTAGTTTTGTTAGGACCGTATCGTCAATACAAAGCTAGAAAATATTTTTTGAGAATTTTTCTAGTTAGTATGTGACCCCGGTAATTTGAAATATACGTTTAAAATTCAATATAGTGGTTTAAATGTAAATTCAACGGAAACTGATTGTAACTATCGAATCAGCTTGCGATACATATCCCATTGGGTTCGGAATGGGGGTAAAACGTTAGGGACGACAGGCGGTGAGCCTCGTTTTGAAGTCGAAAATAAAAGTTACTTTTTGTGGAAAATTAAATAATAAAATAGAAAAAAATATAGAAAAAAAACCTTCTCTCCCCCGTTAACCCGCTCTGCCCCCCCCCCCCCCCCCCTCTCTCCTTTTAATCGAAACAGAAAGCGATTTATATATATATAAAAAAAAAAATCAAACAATCAACGGATCGAAGAAACCACGGCGCCGCCCACCGCGCTGCTTCCTCCCGACCCCCGACGATCTCCGGCAAAGCCCCCTGACGCTGGCGCTCGCTCTTCTCTACCCCCCCCCCCCCCCCCCAATTCGAATGGAAGTCCACAAACCCTCAAACCCGCGATGCCCTAACCAAGCCCGACCACCGGAACTCTGCCGCCGCCGGCAACATCTATCGCCGCCTCGAGCGAAACTCCCCTCCCCCCCCCCCTCCGACGATGGTGCAACAGCTCACCTCTTCGTTTAACTGTAAGTTTTTTTTACTTTTCTTAGTTGATTTTAATTCTGAAAAAAAATAATAGTAATTTGTATTTGTATTTATTTTGAAAAGCAGTTTTCTAGTGCATACAAATAGCGATTTTAAAAATCAGTTTTGATTTAAATAAAACATTATTTAAAAATCAGTTCGTATGAAGAATGACAGTGTTTAGATCTGAAAATAAAAACTATATTCTTATCGAATGAAAGACTATATCTTTATCGCTTGAAAGATATGATTTTTAACCCGATAATTAATGGAATAATTTTTAAAAGAAAGAAAAATATGATTTTTATATGTTGAACTTCGAAAGAAAAATATGGTTTTTTGAAATATTTATAACGAAAGAAAAATATGATTTTTATATGTTGAACTTCGAAATAAAAATATGATTTTTATATATTGAATAGCAAAGTAAAAATTCGATTTTTATATATTGAATAGCAAAGTAAAAATTCGATTTTTATATATTGAATAGCAAAGTAAAAATTCGATTTTTACATATGTAGAGGATACGGGCAACGAAGGTGACAATGGGCGAGAATGGCGATGATTTCTATTAATGAAGTGCCGTGGAGCTTGGATAGCTTTCGGTGAGAACTTCTCACCTTTCAATTTCTTCTCTAGTTATATATATATATATATATATATATACTAGGATGCAGACGGTGCTTAGTAGCACCCGACACAATCGTCCACAGACCATGGACTTGTTTGTTTGGTTGCATAGATTAGTTGGATATTTGATTTGAATTTGGTTGTTTGGTGAATTTGATTGATGTGTGAATGGCGTGGGCCTTCACTAGACCGGGGATAAGGCTAGGCCTTGTCCCGTTTCTAGTATCGTGTCGTTATGCCGCCGAAATTTTCTAAAATAAGTTAGAAAAATAAAATATCATTTTATTTAAAGAATGAACTGAATAGAAATTCATATGTTGGAATAAAATGTTTTGTCGTTAAAAATATAATTTTTAACGTGAATGTGAATAAATAAATATTCATTTACAAACCAGACGGTTTGTTTATGTACACCTATTTGAAGGACATTGATTGGGTCGATAAATTTTACACATCGCCCAACTGCACGAATAAAATATGCGTTTGATTTTTTGAAACCCCACACGGGTGTTGGGATGAAATTTGAAGTTCACACATCCTGATTGATTAAATATGTCGATCGATTGATTGACAGGCTGTTATAAGCGTTAGATATCTATATTTGATGCTTATACAGTGTAGTGCACTTTGGTTGATGGTTGATTATTTTTCAATGCTATTATATGTGTGTAATGTATGAAAATCCATATAATTAACTTTATATGGTAATTGATTGGGCCTCATTCCAATTTGAAAAATAAAGAATATTATAAAATAAAGGTTCATGTGTTGACAGTACTCATCCATTGAGATTGGTCATGTGTTGAACGAAATATTTTGATAATAACAACTATTTTGAAAAAGAAATATTTGAAATAGAATATTTGAAAATAGAAATTTATGAAGCCGTGTTGATTAGATGGACGCCATTTTGACGTGAACGATATTTATATCGATTTTATTCATTTCGAAATGAATTGAAAACGATTTCGAAATGAATTGAATTAAAAACGATTTCGAAATGAATTGAATTGAAAACGATTTCGAAATGAAATGAATTGAAAACGATTTCGAAATGAATTGAATTGAAAACGATTTCGAAATGAAATGAATTGAAAACGATTTCGAAATGAAATGAATTGAAAACGATTTCGAAATGAATTGAATTGAAAACGATTTCGAAATGAATTGAATTAAAAACGATTTCGAAATGAATTGAATTGAAAACGATTTTGAAATGAAATGAATTGAAAACGATTTCGAAATGAATTGAATTGAAAACGATTTCGAAATGAAATGAATTGAAAACGATTTCGAAATGAATTGAATTGAAAACGATTTCGAAATGAATTGAATTGAAAACGATTTCGAAATGAAATGAATTGAAAACGATTTCGAAATGAATTGAATTGAAAACGATTTCGAAATGAAGTAAATTGAAAATGAATTCAAATTGAATTGAAAGCGAACTGAAATGAATTCAAATTGAATCGAAATTTGAATTGAATAGAAATGAATTTTAAAACGAATTTATAAAGATGAATTCAATTTTGATTTGAATTGAAAAGGAAGTTGAAATTGCTTTTGAAACGAATTTAAAACTATTTATATAATTCGTTTTAAATAGAAATCGACGAAATATATATTATATATATTATATATATAATATAATGGCCTGAATAGAACGCGCCGCGCCGCGGCAGTTCGTAAATTTCGACCATTTATTTCAAACGGACATTACGGGAGATCCGACCGTCGGATTCTCCTAAAACCGGAACCGTTGGGTTCGTATCGAAAAGAGCTTTCTAACGAGTATTAGAAATTTGAAATCTAACGGTTGGATTTGGAATTATGTCCAAATCAAATTTGAAAAAGGTCGATGTAAGTGCAGTTCGATGACCGTTGATGGAAATCGACTGTACGGGCCTTGATAAAATTATTAAAAATAGTAGTAATTTATGTAAAATCATAGGAAATGATTTAGAAAGAATTGGGATGAAAAACTCCATATTTGAATAGATTTTTATCGAAATGAACTAGTTTTGAACTAGAAATATAATTCTATTTATTTACAAATAAATAAATTGGGTTTGAAAAGGGTTTTAAAAATAACCAGAATATCCAATGATTGCATTGGAATGGATTTGAATCGAAATTGTCTTCGGAATATTTCGATGTTGGAATTCGTGATTATACAGATGTTGTTATGGAAATTTGAAAGATATATATATCGTTATTTCCAATGCGATATTTGTTAGTCGTAGAATTTGATATTGAATATAAGCCGGTATATTTTCCATTCAGAGCCTTATATTGAATATCAAATGTGATTTGGGTTTGTAGTGAATGGTGTCTTCACTAACACTGTTCTTGAACCCAGTTGAGAAAAGATTAAATCTTTTTATTTAGATTTAATTAAGTGTACCAATTAAATAATATTTAATTGGAATTGAATTGATATTGATTTTTGGGTTTATGAACAGTGTTTTAAATAACACTCGTTCTTTAACCCCATAATTAATGAATGTGATTTTGGGTTTATCGTGAACCGTGTTTTAAATGACACTGATTCTTTAACCCAGTTAACGATTAAAACTAAGTGGAGTTTTAATGAATCTTTAATTAGATTGAAATAATCGAGAATGGAGTATCACCAGTTTTTACTCCAGGCGATAGTTAAGTCTTTAATTAGATTTGAACGTGAAATGGTAATTGAATTTACCAATAACACTGTGGTGTTAGATATGAAGTATAACCAGTTTTACTTCATGGGATGAATAGGTTGGGATTGGGAAATTAAAACAAATGATTACTTCAGTAAGGTTCGCTAATCCCGACTAGTTTGAATTGATATTCAAAAATAGATTAGAGAATAAATTCAAGAAATTTATCTTGGATAAAATTAATGGGAACCTTTCCCTATGAATGTGAAATTTAGAAACTAACTGTCGGTTAGCTAAGCAGAATGGTTTTCTGGATATTGATCTGATGTTGGTTTCGACCTTCGGGGTTAATATTTGGGGAATTATTCTCTTGATTAATCTACGATTAGTGACTAATGAATTGGAATGAGGCGTATGTTGTGTTTGTGTAACACTTTTATAAAATATACGCGAGTTATTCGGGAAGACCGGGTTTATCCCATTCTGAATAACTGATACGACGATAAGTCGAAGATGAAGACGATGGTCGAAGACCGGAGGTCTTCACGTCATTTGGGTGATTACTGATGATCTTGATTGGGCTGTACACCCAAGAAGATGGAAACAGTTAGTGATCGTCCAGACGTACTTGGAGATCGATGGATATGCGGGGTACTAGGTGCCTCCGGTTTCGTTCAGCCCCAGAACGGACTTGCAAATGGACTGTGTGTCTGACATTGGATTTTAGTCCGTGTGATTGATCTCTATTAAATATATATCTGTTTGGCGGCGGAGAATTTATTCTCTTGCTTAACGCCCTTCTCTGAGACGTACGAGCTCAGGGGTTATATATTGATGGATATCAAACACATGGAGTGAATTGCCTGTGTGGCATGCCTAAGTGGCAATTGATCGAGGCTTCTGTTGAGAAGCAAAGTCTCGTGGTGATGATCAAAGCACGGTCTTTGTGGCGTAGCTTTGTGTAACGTTTACTTCGCGAGTTTCACACCCGGTATGAACCAAAAACGGGAGACGGACCTCAGGGAGGGCATGCGTTTCTTTCTAGTTAGAAGTGGCGTCAGTGGTTTTACACGCCCTGACGAGTTTGACTTATGTGGTTGTTGCTGTTGCGAGGCGCCTCGGATTGATCGGTCGTTCTCGAACCGATGGAGTCATTTGGTTGGCTCATTTACGCCCCAAAGGGCGGGGAAACGTAGTGTTCAGGCATTTTAATCCACATCGGTGGACCGGCCCTGTCGCTCCAAGGGCTCACCTGAGTCTGGGTCATGAGGCTCGGGCTAGAGAGTCTCGAATCGGTTGAGGACTATCTTTTGCCTCGGTTCATAGATGGAAATCCAATTTCCAAATACGTGACTTTGCGGTTTTATTTGTAAACCTATATATGGCGACATAGTGGCATGGGACGCTCATGCCGCCTATGATTGATACTTATGATTTGAAGTTGTTTTATACACTATGCACTTATAATAGTATCAAACGATTTGTTTTAACCGTATCAAGCATTCTTTGGCTGTTATAAGAGAAAACCCTATCCTCGGCTGCGTTGCATTGTGTGATGGGACCTGGGTCTTATAACAGCTTCATTTTTCTTTATTTAGCATTGCGCTGTTTGTTTTTATGCACTGGTATTCTTGGGAGGAAACCCGTTCCATGTTATACGGCGTGGTCCCTTGATTTACCTAACTTTAAAATAAAGAATAATAACTGTTTTAGTTCTCACACCAGTCACATGACTGACCTGGAGTTTATTGTTTTGACCTAAACTCTGGGTGCCCTTATTTTGACACGGGCAGCTAGTAGTTTTGGTTTTGCAGATTTATATTCACAGGATCCTGGTTTACAGCTGGAACGATATCCGGAAAGCTTTGTATCCGTATATCTCCTTCTAGTTGTGTATTGTATTATTTTCCGCTGCGATGTATTTAAATGTAATTTAAATCTCTGATATTTCTGTGTAATATTGATTCATTTATACTCTGTATATTCTTGTAATCTGATGCATTGTTGTAATAACAGTGAAATGTTCTTTTGCATGCGTTCTATTTTGTCGTGTTCTCAAACGATAGGGCGTTTCGAACAATCTGGGTCGGTTTAGCGACTGGTTCGGACCGAGCGAAATTCCTTCTCGTCACAGAATATAAGAGGCGTAATAATTTTGAATACTCAATTGGAGACTATACTTATAATAAAGTATCATCAACGAAGAGTTTAGTATGTTTTGGGAAGTGCAGAAAAATGGCACCAAGTTTTTTTTGGACCATTTCCTATTATAGAAAGCATCGAAAAACTAGTATATCAAGTTGATTTGCCTTGTAGATTAGCTAGAGACCGTAATGTTTTTCATGTTTCTCATCTTTGGAAGTATATCCACGAACAAGAGAGTATTATTGCTTCGATGGCAGATGAAGTTTTTTGCAATCTGAACCAATTCGTATTTTTCCAAAGATGCGAAGAGACTAAGAAATAAGACATTTAAGTTGGCAAAAGTTCAGTGAAGTGAAAATGAGAAAGACTATACATGGAAAATAGAGGACATGATTATGAATACCTATTCTAAGATGTTAAGATATTCTAGCAATATTTTGCATGATCGCTACGTTTATTAGTTCTTATGAAATTTTGGTGGACGAAATTCTTTTAAGGAAAGGAAGATGTAACACCTCTAATTTTTAGTAAATCGTTGTTCAAAAAGTTTAATATGATAGATTAAATAAAACTATGTAATAGAATAATGAGATGAGATTTTACAAGTAATACTATTTGGCCTTAGTTAATTAGTTGATTTAATTATCATAAGAAATGACTTATAGGAAGAGAAAAAGTGGAATACATTAGTCTTTCAGGTGATAACCCTTTACCCTCCCATTCTTTCTTTCATTTCACAAACACATCTAAAATAAAACATAGGAGGTTGGCCATTATCACCATCACAAGGACGAGAAAACTAATGGAAACTTTAGAAGAAAAGCTTTGGAAAATCAAGTTATTTTAAATCTAAACTTTTCACCCATCTTATGACGAATAATACACTCATCCAACCAATAGGCTTTGTTTTGATATGTTTATGGGTAATACCCGCATTATATGTTGTCTTTGTTGGCTTGCTATTGTTTGAATAGAATAATAAAATATTCAAATTTGTTCTGAATTATATGATTAAGATTTTGGTTGAAATCCTTAGGTTTTGTTTAGAACCCAATGTTTTATGTCTTCAAATGCTCTGAAATTTTGATACAACATATATAATGTGTTTTTAATGATGGGTTTTAATTTTCATAATTTCTACGTAATTACGAATGTTCTATGAATTCCTAGGAGGAAATATGTTTAATTTCAGATTTAGATCATTAAAATGATTAACTAAATGATGTGTTTTAATTTTTGCTCCAATTCACACTTCTAGATAGGCGGAGGTGAATCACAAGCTCGTTTATGTGTCTAAAGGCTATTGGTTTCGAAGTCTATTTGCTTCGAAGTTGTTGTCACCGCTTGACAAGAAGCACTGTTCCGTCGTTTTGTATTAGGTAAAGAGATGGACATGGGTTAGGGTGAGGTAGGCTTTACTTCAAGCCAATGTCGTTTATTTAAAATGGTGGATTGTCAATTTTTTTTTTTTTTTGAATTAATGTTATTAATTAACATGGCGAATAACTATACCTTTTTGTTCGTTTTGATATGCTATGTTAGGTATTATATTTTCGCTAATAATGGACGAAGAGATTACACTAAGCTATATGTTTTTGTTTCAACTCAATGAAGGTACCATTGTTTTATCACATGCTATATAATTCTTTTTTAAAATATGTGTTCAATTGGGACACCAATGAATATAAATTATTAGCTTTGGAATGGGGGATATCAATATATAAATTAAAATTTAGGATAAAATATTGGAACATAAGAATTATAGGTATATAGTTAACCTCGAAAACTATAGATTGTGAGATAGATATTCCACATGATGTCGGGGCTGGGTTTGTTCCATAATTTGGCAAGTTATGGTTCATAGTTATCCTGAGAAAACATAGGTATGTGATGGACAGTCCACATCTATTTGAATTGTGAAAATTTTGGATGGTTAGTAGTAAAATAAAATGAATAACCAAGGGAACATGTAATCTACATGGTAGAAGATGGGTAATGTTCATAATTTTATGGCGGATAACCATTTGAAGTATAACGGGTAGTCGTACGATATTAAGTCGGGTGGTCGCCTGAATATGATGGGTAATCATAGAATTGTTAAGATGGATACTCACTTCAATATGGTGGGTAATCATAAATTTATTATGTCAGGTAGTAATTTAAATTAGTGAGTAATCATAAAAATGCTAAATTGGATAGCCAGAGAAATAAGGATCGATAATGCACTCTTTTTGGCACATAGGCACTTGATTTATAATTGATTAATTCATTATGAGTGCAAAAGCACTAGCTATGGATATTATGTTATTAAGATACTAGCAAGAGGAAAACTTGTCCCCCTAAGATGCTTTAGTCTTACTAGGTATCTATTTTTGTTTGATATGGTAAGTTATTATTTACATTAGACTATTTTATGATACATAGTTTTTTTCCTATATACTCTTGGGTACAAGATTGAAAGTAGAGATTTCCAGGAATCTAGTTAGACGAATAAGCTTTTAGAGATTTCCCCTTTAAAAAAGTAGTATGATTTATAAATGATGTTTATAAACGAAATGAAATAATTATCATTGAACAATTTGGGATTGTAAATTAAAGAGTGAATTCAAAGACAAATTGGAAATTGTTTCAAAAGAAAAGGATGAAATTTATTTCGATGTTCGGAATGTGAATAGAATTAAAATAAATCCATAAGGATTTATAATTGGAATTTGACTATGTCAAATGTCATAAAAATAATTAATTTTGAGAAATTATATATTATATAATTTGAAACTCGACAAGATAATTAATATTTAGTTTGAAACTAGTATCTTATAACCGAGTGTAAAACGTATATAGAACAATAAACTTTTTAAATAAAATAGATTAGAAATTGATGTGTAAATAAATTTTGATAAATAAAATGGAATTTGAACAAGAAGTTATAAAATGACTAAGAAATTGGAATTTGAACCTATAATAGGATTTAAAATTGAAATCATGTTTTGATTTGATAAAACAAGTCCTATTTTTTGTGAAATATGCGTCATTATATTCTCTTTATCAATCGCAAAAATGTGTGTGTAGGATCACTTAAAGTGGATGTTAAACATAGAAGACACAGGCTTATATCAGAACCATGGATACAAATTCCACGGGTAACATGGCTTATTTATTCATTTATTAGCTACAAACTCCAAAATGCAAAAATGATTTTTGTTGTTCAATCAATACAAACCACACCATCTGCAGGGCAATTCTGTCTGCATTGGTCTTTACTCTCCCAACATGTATTCTGAGGAACACAGTGGAAGATCCCCATTTTCTTCTCTGCATTTCCACTTAGATCGCGGCTCTTCTGTTCGCAACAACTTTAAGGAATTTTGACATCGTCTAGGGTGCTCCATCCTCGATCTATTTTAGGACAAATTTTAACAGTTAGCACATAAACTATCTAGTAACACTGTATTTAGAAACAATGATCAATCAACAATGGGACAAGTAAACTGGAAAGAGATGAACCTTCATGAATTTACCACGCAAACCAAGCTTGAGAAGGCTAGGAGTAGAAAAACAAGATTGATTGTTTTAATTTTGAGTCACGGTTTTATTATAATTACTGTTATTATTATTATTATGCGATTGATCATATCATTGTTTTGATATTTATAGATGATTGATGCACTCTTTGTTTAAGCTAATTAGATCTACTTATTAATTTTTTATTCAAAAAATAAAAAAGAAATCTTAAGAATTATCAATTATGCTATATAATACACCATATTTTTATGTCGTATGCACACTGTATGATATGTAAAATGAAGATTACCTAATTAGTTTTAACAATATACATGGATGTTAAAGTTCTTTAATTTAGTTTAATTCAATTGTGTTCATTGTATCTTCTTGTTTAAAATAAATGAATTAGCAATATTTTCTAATATTATGATATTTGAAGATAAAACAAGACTATTAATCATCATGGATAATAGATCATTGTTGAGAAGTATCAGGGTCCAAGTAGTTAAAAAACTTTGGGATCCTGTGAGATGTCATAAGTTCGAATCCCATCTTACAAGATTTAACTAACTTGTCATGTAGTTTGTTATATACTATCAAAGCATGTATATTAAATATTAGATCTAGAAAATAAAACAAAACTGGCCATCATTGTTTGTTAGGAATTGGTGTCTATCTTTTGTACTTATTGAAAATCAAAGAGATCAATTTGTATGACTAAAATAATTACTGATTACTGTATATTATACACCATATCCAGATCCTAAGTGTAATGGATACAATGAATGTTATCTAATAGGTATAAGGAATAAAATAAATGTTATTTAAAGATTTCAATGAATTAAATAGCTTTCTAGTTTGTAGCTACAGATTAAGTTATTTAAATTCTGCTTGTCCAAAATATCAAATTATTGTTTTCTACTTATTCAAAAATAATTATTGTTTTAATTAGTATATTAGATTTGTTGTGGGATAGTTATCATGGAAGACAACATATATACACTCAACAAATATTACACTTCTAATAAATTTAGCCTTTTGATATGTTCGGGTAACTTTACTGATTATTTCATTACAATAAAAATCAATAAAAAATATGAACCACTTATTTAAAAATTACTTGATATCCATATCTAAGTAAAACAAAAAAGAATTCAAATTCATATGAATTTTAAACACTTTTTGCCAAATAAAATGATAAAACTATGACATCAATGTTTTTCGATAGGAACTTCCTACGGTTGTCGATGGATAGTTGAAAATTTTCCAATGGATATCGATGTCTATTTTGTATATGATATTTGTGTAGACAAAATATAGTTTCCATCGAAAACAGTAGAAGGCCTAAGATAAATGAACCATTAATTGTTGTTACTAGCTGTTGGGAACATGATACGTACTCCAACCGAAGACCCGCTTTCCCATAATTCGGTTGTAACGATCAAATTTTAGAACTAATAGTTGTTCGAATGGTCGAGGCAAGGAAGTATTTCCTTTAGTGTGGTGTGCATTTTTTAGTATAGTTCATACATCGATTATAGTTTTTCTTCACGTGTAATAACCCGGAAATTCTGAGCCAATTTAAAATTTTTATTTTGGCAATTTTAATGAATTTTGAATATTTAAAATGAATTATTTGAAATAATATCGACGATAAATTTATTTTGAATATAATTCGAACGTATATATTTATATAGATTGACGTTAGAATATAAATATTTTATTTTAATTATATAACGAGCCTGAAATGGCGCGATTGTTCGATAATTCGATTAGAAACTTCAAATGAATGTACCGGGTGCAAAATAAACCGGAATTTAGCGAAACCAAAAATATTAGAATCTATTTAAGAATATCTTTCCAATGAAGCCGATAAATTGAAATTTCATAGCGAGAATCAAAAGTTACGTCCAGTTGAAAATTCAGAATAGTCGCTAAACGACCTCGGTTTTCGACGAAACCACTTTTGTTGGATCCGTGACGTCAAATTATTGCTAGGTTTCAAAATTCATAATTTTTCTAATCAATATGTGAGCGTGGCAAAGGAAAACGCGTTTGACCAGTTTTGGTTGATTTTAATTGACTGGAAAATGGCCATTTTTCAAACGGTCTCAGAATTTGACGAAATTAGTTTTGTTAGGACCGTATTGTCAATACGAAGTTAGAAAATATTTTTCGGGAATTTTTAGAGTCCGTATGTGGCCCTGGTAAACTGAAATGTGCGTTCAAATTCAATATATAGAGTTATATTTCGATTTTGATGAAAATTGATCGAAATAATCGAATCAGCTTATGATACATATCCCATTGTGTTCGGAATTGGGGTAATTAGCTATGGACGATAGGTAGTGGGTTCGATTTTGAGGTCAAAACAAAAAGGTACCTTTTTGGAATAATTAAATAAATAAAAATAAAAATAAAATAAAATCCCTCTCTCTCCTCCTTTAACCATTCAGCCCCCCCCGATTCATTCATTCGAAGAAAAAAAATTGATAGTCCCCCTTACCCTAGCCGCGCCGCCGACGAACGGTGTCCCTCCCCCCTCCGACCTCTCCCCTTCTCTCTCTACCCTCGCTCCTCGTTTTCCCGTCCCTCCTTCTGAAACTCGCCACCGAAAAACGCGCCGCCCGCCTCCTCTTCGACCTCCACCTGAAACCGACGCCGCCTGACCCACCGCGCCGACCATCTCAGCCCCCCAACCTGTGATGACGGTGAACACCTCCCCCTTCACTAAAAATAAAAAAAAGGTGAGCTTTTTATGTTATTTTATTTATTTATTTAGTTTAAATACATTTTAGGGATTAAGTAAAATCAGTTTTATAACTATTAGGCCATTGATAAACACATGTGATTTTTATTTATGTAGTTAGGGTATAAAGAAATGATTTTTAAATGTGATATGATAATGGAAATACGATTTTTGTGATGTGAATGGAAAAACTAAAAAGATAGGATTTTTCCATATGAAAAGATTTGATTCTGATATAATCAAAGTTAGTTTTTTATAAACAAAAAGATTCGATTTTTATATTTGATAAAGATATAATTTTTATATGATAGGAAGGTTAAAAATCTAATTTTTATATAATATAGATAATAAAAATTCGGTCTTTATTATGTAGGAGATATAAAAATATGATTTTTATTATGTAGAAGTAGCAAAAATATGATTTTTATATTATATAAATAGCAAAAATTCAATCTTTATATATGAAGTAGAAATATAAAAATATAATTTTTACATGGGAAGAAGCGTTGTAAATGCATATGAGGTAGAAATAAAAATATGATCTTTTATTTATTGAAATGAAGTGATAAAAATATAATTTTTATATATGAATAGCGTGAAAAGGGCTGCATTGGAATTTCAAACAAATCCAGACGGTTCAGCGGTTCAAAAGTAAAGCACGGTGGAGTGGAACCCTCGGTGAGAACTTCTCGCTTTAAATCTTGTTTTCTAGTTAAAATTATATACTAGGATGCAGACGGTGCTTAGCAGCACCCGACACCCGTCATCCACAAACCATGGACGACTTGTTTGATTTGTTTGTTGAAATATATGGGAATATTGGTTTGAATTTGGTTTGTGGTGAAATGGAATTGATAAAGAAAGTGGTATGTGTATGGCTTGGGCCATTATTAGACTGGGAATAAGGCTAGGCCTTGTCTCGTTTCTAGTATCGTGCCATTATGTTGCCGAAATTTTCTAAAATAAGTTATAAAAATAAAAGTATCGTTTTATTGAATAAATGAACTGAGTAGAATATTCATAGGTTGAATTAAATATTTTATCGTTAAAAATATAATTTTTAACGTGTGTGTGAATAAAATATTCATTTACAAATCAGACGATTTGTTTGTGTACACTGATTTGGCTGATATGGATTGAGACGATAAATTTTACACGTCGCCCAACTGCACGAATAAAAATCTGTGTTGTTGATTTGAAACCCCACACGGGTGTTGGGATGATATTTGGCGTACACTAATCCCAATTATTTAGTTGTATGTCGATCGATTGGTCTACAGACTGTGTAAGCGTTAGTTATTTATATTTAATGTTTATGCAGTTGTGTGGTGCACTTTGGATGATGGTTGATTATATATCGTTGCTATTATATACATGTGTTGTATGGAATCCATATAATTAACATTATATGGTAATTGATTGGGCCTCATTCTAATTGGGAAAATAAAGAATATTATAAAATAAAGATTCATGTGTTGACAGTACTCATGTGTTGAGATTAGTCATGTGTTGAAAGAAATATAGATTCATGTGTTGAACGAAATATTTTAACAATAAAATTTACATCTTTATCATATATAAAATTAGAAACTAACTGAAAAGTAGATAAGATGGATGATTTCCTGGGTATTGATCTGATGTTGGTTTCGGCCTTCGGGGTTAATATTTAGGGAATCATTCTCTTACTAATTTACGGTTGGAGTCTGATTAAAAATTAAACGATAGAAATCATAATTTAATAAAATATATTAAATAACAAAAATAGTCATGTGTTGACAGTACTCATGTGTTGAGATTAGTCATGTGTTGAAAGAAATATAGATTCATGTGTTGAATAGAATAAATATTCATTTTTTGAATAGAATAACGAAGTTATTGAAAAATATAAAGCCATGTTGATTAGGGATGCGCCATTTTGACGTGAACGAAATATATATCGATTATATTCGTTTTTATAATGAATATAGAAAAGGAAGTGATTTCAAAATATAACATTTTGAAAGTATTATCATTTGTATATAGATGATGTGGAATATTTAATTTTGATTCGAAATTGAATATGAAGTTGAAATCGTTTCGAAAACGAATTTAAAACGATTTATAAAATCATTTTAAAAGGAAATCGACAAAATATATAATATATATATATATTATATATATAATGGTCGGAATAGAATGCGCCGCGCCGCGCCGCGCCAGTTCGCGAATTTCGACCATTAACTTCGAATTGACGTTGCGGAGATCCGACCGTCGGATTCTCCTAAAACCGGAACCGTAGGGTTCGTATCGAAAAGAGCTTTCTAACGAATATTAGAGATTTGAAATCTAATGGTTGGATTTGGAATTATGTCCAAATCAAATTTGGAAAAGGTCGATGTAAGTGCAGTTCGATGGCCGTTGATGGAAATCGACTGTACGGGGCTTGATAAAATTACTAAAAATAGTAATAATTTGTGTAAAATCATAAGAAATGATTTGGGAAAAATTGGGATGAAAAACTCCATATTTGAAAAGATAAAAATAGATTTTTATCGAAATGAACTAGTTTTGAAATAGAATTAAATCCCAATTATTTTTAAATAAATAAAGGGGATTTGAAGTGATTTTGAAGATAATCAGAATTTCCAATATACGAATTGGAATGGATTTGAATCGAAATTATCTTCGGAATATTTTGACATTGGATTTCGTGATTTTACAGATATGGTTGTGGAAATTTGAAAGATATATTTATATCGTTATTTCCAATACGATATTTGTTGGTTTCAGAATTTGATATTGAATATAAGCCGATATATTTTCTATTCAGAGGCTTGTATTTAATATCAAATGTGATTTTGGGTTCGTCATGAATGGTGTCTTAAACAACACTGTTCTTGGACCCAGTTTAGAAAAGAATAAATCTTTTAATTAAGATTTAGTGAAATTGTCCAATTAAATAATATTTAATTGGAATTGAATTTGAAAGTGATTTTGGGTTTATCGTGTATTAGGAGGACATTGGTTCTTTAACCCATTTAAAGATAAGATTTATTTCTTAGCTTGGAATAATCACTAAGAAATGATTTTCGAGATTAAAACTGAATTAGAATTTTAATGAATATTTAATTAGATTGAAAAGATCGAGAATGGAGTATCACCAGTTTTGCTCCAGAGCGATAGTTAAATCTTTAACTAGATTTGAACGTGAAATGGTAATTAATTTTACTGATAACACTGTGGTGTTAGATATGGAGTATTACCTGTTTTGCTCCACGGGATAAATAGGTTGGGATTGGGAAATAAAATAAATAATTACTTCGGTGTAGTTCGCTAATCCCGACTAGTTTGGAAAACCTTAACATGGTTTGAAATGATATCCAAAGGAAGATTAAAGAATAAATTTAGAAGAATTTATCTTTGATAAAATTAATGGGAACCTTTCCCTAAGAATGTGAAATTTAGAAACTAACTGTAGGTTAGCTAAGAAGGATGGTTTCCTGGGTATTGATCTGATGTTGGTTTCGGCCTTCGGGGTTAATATTTGGGGAATCATTCTCTTACTAATTTACGGTTAGTGACTGATGAATTGGAATGAGGCTTATGTTGTGTTTGTGTAGCACTTGTTTATTATATACGCGGGTTATTCGGAAAGGCCGGGTTTAAACCCATTCTGAATAACCGATTCGACGTTTAGTCGAAGATGAAGATGGTTGTTGAAGACCGGAAGTCTTCACATCGTTTGGGTGATTACTGATGATCTTGATTGGGATGTACACCTAAGAGGAGGGAATCAGTTGGTGATCGTCCAGACGTACTTGGAGATCGATGGATATTGCGAGGAAAGTGCCTCCGGTTTCGTTCAAACCCAGAACGAACTTGTAAATGGACTGTGTGTCTGACATTGGATTTTATTCTGTGTTGATTGATCTCTATTAAATATACATCTGTTTAGCAGCGGAGAATTTATTCTCTTGCTTAACGCCCTTCTCTGAGACGTACGAGCTCAGAGGTTGTATATCGATGGACATCAGTCGCATGGAGTGAACTGCCTGTGTGGCATGCCTAAGTGGTAGAAGATCAAGGCTTCTGTTGAAAAGCAAAGTCTTATGGTCGACGATCAAAGTACGGCCTACGTGGCCTAGCTTTGTGTATAGCGTGGATTCGCGAGCCTCACACCTCGGTATGAGTTAAAAACGGGATAAGGACTGCAGGGAGAGCACGACGTTTCTTTCTAGCTAGAGGTAGTGTCAGTGCTTAAACTGGATGACATTTATATTATTTTTACCTATGTGGTTGTTGGAATGAGGCGCCTCGATTTTAGGTCTGTTAGAACCGGGAAACGTGTGTTCAGGAATACTAATCCACTAACGTAAGTGTGGACCGGCCCTGAAGCATCCAAGGGTTACCCAGAGTGTGTAGTCCTGGGGCATTTGCTAGAGTGTCTCGAAGCGGAGAGGATCTTGCCCCTTGCCTCGACTCATGATGGAATCCAAATTTCCAATACGAGATTGCGGATTTGATTGTAGCTTATATATGGCGACATAGTAGTATGGGGCACTTATGCCGTCTATGATTGATATTTATGATTGAAATTGTTTTGAAACTATACACTTATAGTAATATCAAAATGATTTGTTTTAAACGTACATAGCATGTTTGACTATTATAAGGGAAAACCCTATCCTCCGGCTTGCGTTGCATTGTGTGATGGGACCTGGGTCTTATAATAGCTTCATTTTTCAAAAAAGCATTGTGTTGTTTATTCTAAGCACTGGTATTCTCGGGAGGAAACCCGTTCTGTGTTATACGGCGTGGTCCCTTGATTTACCTTAGTTTTAAAGTAAAGTTTTAAATAATTGCTTTAGTTCTCACACCAGTCACATGACTGACTTGGAGTTTATTGTTTTAACCTAAACTATGGGTGCCCCTATTTTCGACACGGGCAGCTAGTAGATTTGGTTTTGCAGATTTATATTCACGGGATCCTGATTTACAGCTGGAACGATGCTCGGAAAGCTCTGTATCCGTGTATTCCTTTCAGTTATGTTTTGTATTATTTTTCCGCTGCAGTAATGTAATTTAAATCTCTGATATTTGTCGAATGTGTAATATCTATTCATACTCTGTATATTCTTGTATTCTGATGGAATTATTGTAATAAACAATGAAATGTTCTTCTGTTTGCGTTCCGATGTGTGTTGTCCTCAATGCAATCCGTGCTTTCCTTCACGGGGAAGTTCGGGTCGTGTCATCACGTCTTGCCCTTCACATGCCATATTGGATTTGCTGATCAGTTGTGTTTCTAACATGTATCGAGCTTTCCTCCCCCTCTGGCGACACAACTGTGCTGGTGGTATATAAATTGTGTTCATAGAGGAAACGTTCCAAATCTCCCGCTTTATGAGTCCTAATCCCAGTATTTTTTTAGTTGGTTATTTTCTGTGTGGCATGTTAAGTTGGTTTTCTGACTTGTTAGAGATGGTTTGATGTCTTGTTTGAGGTATTTTTGTTGATGTTTTTGTTGTGATAAAGCAATTCTTGTTTTTGGGGATACTAGATAGTGAGTGAAGTTCCGTTGACTAATTTATACGAGCATGACTTGGCACTCTAGGTTGATGCAGTTAACTATAGCAGTTATGATAAGTTTCCAATATATTTGTTCATGTCAATTTCTAGTTGTTGTGTTGGTTAGAGTTGTTTGATAATAAGTTGCCAGAGCTTGGTGTTGTTTGCTCTTGTTGTTCTATGCTATGTTTTGTAGTTATAATATCTTTTGATTTTATCTTCTCCCTACGTGGAGAATTAAGTGTGATTGCCTAGGCAACTATTTATGCTTAGAGTAGTCTGATCTCTTAAAGTAGTTCTTGTTCTGTAAACTAGACTAGTGACAGTAGACGCTCTACTATAAAAACCATTTCTGTTGGACGGTCCACCTAAAAAACTGCATCAGTAGCTAGACATTCCGTCTATTCCTTTAATAATGTATTTATTATTTGTTATAACAAAAGTGTTATGAACTAATTTAAAAACCGGTCGTTCATGCAAAAAAAAACATTTCATTTTATATAAGTTTATAAAGACATCTTTCAAAAAAATTAAATTGAAGTTAAAATTTTGAATATAAATTATTATCAATAATTTTAGCAATTTAATAAATCAATATTATTATTAAACACCTTTCAGTGAAACTATGAATATATAATAATGTGTTAGCCTACAAATTTTTCTACCTAACTCATGCTAAATAAAAAGGAGTAATAGCTCATAAACTGGTCGAGCTTAAATCATATATCAACAACATCAATAAATAGCACAACATGTGTTCATTCAATAACGATTAATTTTCATATAAATAAATGTCCAACTTAACACAATAGTAGAACGATGTTGGATTCTGTTAATTGAATAGTGAATATTATGCTTAGATCGTTACAATCAAACTTAATACACGATACTCTTTCACAAAAAATGGTTGCAAGTAAGGTACTTACAATTTACTTATATAAAATAATTGCTTAAATTATGCAATTATTCAGTAATTAGTTGCAAACATTTTAGCACTTATATCCAGAAATTGAATAAAGTTTGCATTCATTCAGTGAATAATTGAAGTTATTTCCACAATTTTTATGATGATTAGCTGTAAAAAATTCGTAACACTCCACATCCCTAATGCCACCCATATAAGTATTTCGCTAAGGTATATGAAGGGTATAGGTGTAAAATAACATAATAGAGACTAAAATTCACATGATAGCATATGAAAACACACCAAACATCAACTTTAGACCTTTATTTAAACCAGAACATAAGTGTCATTATATAATTAAATGTACTTCAATCGTAAACCAACAACCGTCTTATGAAAAAGTAACATAATCAATGTATAAAATAAAAATCTCTTCTCAACATCAAATACATAAATAAATCAAACGTGGAATATGCATGATCAAGCAGAAAATAAGAAAAGAAGATGTCTCCAATAGACTAAGCTAGGTCAAAACTCTATCAGCTACTAAATCCTCCACTCTGAGAACATCGGGGGAAGGAAAAAAGAAGAAAGAAAACTAGTCAGACATAAACCTTGTTGATTTCTGTAATTACAAGCATGAGTGATGAAGGAGAAAATTTACGTAGGATAATAGTTTTGAAGAACAATAATAGTAAATAAGATATTAGAGAGAAAACTATGGATATAGTCGATTTTCATCTCATTCCAATCATCCGATTTCTACACCATTTGCTACAACTTATAATTAGGATGTAATCTAATTCTACCCATTGATCGGTCCATAAACCACAATTATGATAACCTATGCCATCTTTGGGTATGGTTTTATCAAGCCCAATACATTAGCTCTAAGTACATAGTGTTAATCACAGGCATTACAACGTTTAATTTTTCCTAATCGGCGCGACGCATGTTCATCGCCCCACCAGAATGCACATATACCTACCTACCTCTTTTGGACCTCTTACTACCGAGTACAGTAAAGAGTGTCCTCGCCTCTCCATGAGACCTCTATGTAGTGATAAAAAGGGATATTGTCTGTTAACCAACATTTTATTTTGATTTCAAAAAGTATGACAGGCCACTCAACTCAATCCGTCGCGTTACGCCATAGCCCGAAGTGTCGCCAAAGTTTCGACGATTCTAGCTTGGGAGGAGGCGAGCAAGCGATAATGTCACAGCTCCTCTAAAACAGCAACATCACATCGTAAGATATCTCATAAGGCATCGCGTCCAACTATATTACCTCACCTCGCCGACAATGCATCCTATTAAGTTCGTACCAATCAGATCGCATCACTTTACCTCACAACAAACAATCTCCATCGCATCGCATCCACTAGGATGCGATGACGCGCCATCGCATCCATCGATGCGATGTCACCGCATCCCAGAAGATGCAACGTCTCTTCTCGCCCTTCTGAAATACCTCACAATGTGCCCCTTCGGGATGCGATTTTCACATCCCTTGGGATGAGAAAATTCTCATCCCATAAAAGGGAAGCGATTTTTCATCTACCGACGGAGGAGGATGCGATTTTTCGATATGTGCATTCCTAGGATGCGATTTTCTGTTGTGTAATCCCCAAATCATACCTACTCCCACCTAACCCTTCAACTATAAATACCCCCTAGCTCACTCACTAAAGGGATTGGATTTTTTTGCTAATTCGACATCTCTCCAAGCTCCTAGAACTCATTAATGGAAGCCTAGGTCTTGAGGAAGAAAAAGCATAAAATCAATTTTTTCAAAGACTTTGCATATGACTATTATGACTCCAAAATATATTGAAACACTTGTAAATTAATGTTATGATAAAGTTATATGCTTGTAACTCATTATTTGTTAGGCCCCTCACGGACCAAACCACTATAAATCTTTATGTCATTTACTGCTATTTGCACTTAATTTTCCTTTGTGAAACAACATTCTTAAGTAATTACGAATCTTTGGGTGTTACGATATTTTTTGCCGTCAACATTCTGGTTCTTTCACCAAGAACCTAAGCTCACTTCTTTTTGTACATCTCCATCCCGACCTCGATGTGATACTTATGTTTCTTCTTAATCTACAGCTCGAGTCCTCTTACGATGGTTAAGACATGAAGGAACCCATTAGTCGGAGCCTTTGCAGCGGCTGATGCTGCCACTACTTAGCAACTTCAATCGGCGGGAAACCCTATCGAAATAGACATCCTTCCACGTACAGATCCTGATGCTCCGGCAACTCAAGCGTGGATTTGCGTGCTCAATAAAAGGTTGGAAAGCATATCCCTACAGCTCAACGAGTCGCTGAAAAGCAACATTGACCTAATGTGTCAACTCCAGGAGAGACAACGTCTTGTTGATCAACTCCAGCTTGTTCAGAACAACGATTGATTATTGCACAACATCTCGGCAAATGCCTCCTGTAAAAGTCAGAGCCGAAGCCAAAGAAGAAGGTTCACTCTCAACAAAATGCCGCAACGACAATGACAACGGCAATGGCAACAATAACGGCAGCAACAACGGCAACGAAAACGACAATGACAATGGGAACGGTAATTGGACCACCATAACCATCAAATAGGGAACGTGTCAATGCGACCATTCCCGGTTGCTTATCAACGATGAACTTGGTCCGAGTAATCGGACCCCTCCTCGAGAGAACCCATCTTTAGCCGCTCTAAACTTGGGGCCTACGCGTCTAGCAACTCAACAAGGCAA
Organism: Allium sativum; assembly: GCA_030737875.1. Lineage (NCBI taxonomy): Eukaryota > Viridiplantae > Streptophyta > Magnoliopsida > Asparagales > Amaryllidaceae > Allium > Allium sativum. The sequence goes on along the minus strand of CM060909.1, from coordinate 737,996,757 downwards.
AGTTCTACCCAGCTAGAATCTACATCAACCTGCTCAACCTCATCAACCATACAAGAATCAGGCCAACATCGCTGATGACATGGGAGCCTGATGTCAATCCCCAAGGCATCCGAGACCTAGGACCCCTCAGGAAACAACAAGTGCCTTATTCGACAATCGAATCTTCATCCAGCATATCTTCCCGATATGATATGAACGATCATGAGAAATATGTGAGGGAATGTCAAAAACGTGTGGGGAAGCCACTTAAGACGTAATCCCTTCACCAGGGAAGTACACGAAGCATAGTGGTCGCGATGCTTCTACATTCCAGAGCTTGCATCTTATGGAGGAACAACTGTCCCTTGTGCTTTTTTAAACCACTACGAGTGGCACATGAACTCCTGTAGGTCCACTTATGCCGTCAAGTGTAGATGTTTTCCTGTCTTCTTGGAAGGCACAACCTAGCTCTGGTTCACCCGTCTTCCTCTCCAATCTATAAGTAATTTTGACCTATTGATAACCGAAATGGTCAGACAGTTCAGAATGCACGTTCCGACGCAAAGAACTCTCTCACTCTCTCCAACCTCTACCAAGGCCCGACAGAAAGACTCAAAAGCTACCTCGAGCATTTCAGCACCGCCCTCGCTGAGGTTGACTATCTGAAACCTCATATAGTCCTTGTCCAGCTCGCCAAAGGTATCCTCACTGAATCTAAATTTGGAGCATGGATAGACAGAAGGCAACCGAAGTCCCTAGAAGCCTAGTACAAGTAAGCCAGACAATTCCCATGTCAAGAGGAAGCTCGGCGCAACAAGTTACCCAAGGAAGCCACCCTAACAGCCCACACACTAGAACCGCCGAAGACAATGTCAAAGGAAAATAAGTCGGAGAATCTTTCGACAAGGGTAAGAGGGCCTCCCCTTACAAGCCCAAGCAAAAAAAGGCAAAGCTGGTGGTCGCAACAATAATCATGCTCCCACAGATTGCAAGAAGCATGAATGCTATCAAAATTACAGGAACTACACCTTGCTCAACCGAGATTTGGAGATGGTAGACTTAAGGACCTGTAATACTCTTCAGTACAAGAAGCCCAACATGGGGAATCCACCGACTACAAGAAAAACTCCAGCAAATATTGCAGATTCCACGACATGTTTGGGAAAAATACCAACGACTGTTGCTAACTCAAGGATGTAATCAAAAAACTCATCCAAAATGTTTGGAATAGTACATTCCAAATCTTGCTACTCCCAAATCAACCATGGGCCCTTCAAAGCCCGCTCTTCCTCTGTTCAAGGCGGCCCTAGGGACATCTTATCAAAGACCACGTGGCATCATGATCAACACCATATGAGGTGGGCCTCACTGCTCTCATTGCATCATTCGCAAGATGGAGGAGTATTCCAACTCCATTGAGCATGGCAGCTACAAAGAATGCTCTTCCTTGGGTGAATCTATCTTTGCCAAGCTCTAGAAAACAATGTAGGACAATATCGTCATCTGTGATAGAGGGTCTATGGGAATTGAAATCCCAACCATAGACCCGCTGATCATCTCTTCTCAGATTGGCCTTTCTTTTGTTCGAAGAATCCAAATTGACTTAGGAAGCTTAACATCATCTTCAAGGCAGCCTATAATTAAATGAAATTTGAGGATAAAGACTTGAAGCCCTACCATGCCATGTCCACGGCTTCAACGGTTCTTCCAACCAACTCGTCGGCATGGTCGACCTCTCTGTAGAAATTAGAGATGGGGATCGGAGCCGGATCTGAATCCTCACCTTTGAGGTCATCGATGTCATCTCTCCATACAATGTCTTCTTCGGACGTCCCTTTCGCACAAAATTCTGAGTCTACACGTCGCTGTGTTTCCTTCTGCTAAAATTTCTAGTAGAGAATGGGATCGGAAAATCAAAGGCGACCAAGCTACAGCAAGAACCTGTTATCTCGTTAAATTGAAGAACGCCTGCAATGTAGTGAAAGGCTAGATACTGCATCCACCTTCTTATGCCAAGACCATCACCGCATAGCAATCAATGGTGTCTGAGTCCAGACTTAGGCACCATTTTCATCTTTTCGATGATCTCGATCAGAGGGAGGACGAAGAGCCCGAAGAGGGCTTCCCCAATAGAACCACTAGTGGATGTTCCGATCAGCCTCGTCAACCTGACAAAGATTTCGAAAGTTGAATCGCAGCTCCACCCCACAATAAAGTAAGAGATTGTGGATTCCCTAATAGCCCACCTTGACATATTTGCTTGGACTCACTCCAACATGTGTGGCATCGATCCAAGAATCACTTGTCACACTCTCAGCATCGATTCAAAGCATCTTCAAGTTAAACCAAAACGTTGAATCTTGGGAGTTGAAAGATCGAATGCACTCAGAGAGTAGGTTGATAGGTTAATTGACAATGGCTTCATCCACGATGCCCTCTACCCTGAATGAGTCTCCAACTGGACTTTGTCAAGAATGCAAACGGGAAGTTGCCAATGAGCGTTGACTTCTCAACATGAACACAACATGCCCAAACAATGGCTTCCCACTCCCAATGATCGACCAGCTTGCCGATTCAATTGCCAGCTACCGGGTCCTATCCTTCATGGATGCGTACTCAAGCTACAATCATATTCCATTGCACCTTCCAGATCAGGATCATACTTCTTTCATAACAGATCCCGTGTTTTACTGTTATGTTGTAATGCCAATCAGTCTCTAGATTGCTGGAGCCACCTATAATCGATTGGTCAACTGCATGTTCAAGGTCTAGATCGGGAGATCCATGGAGGTTTACATGGGCAATATGCTCATAAAAACAAAAATATCAAACAACCATGCCAATGACCATGCCAAAATGTTCGGTGTCCTTCGTAAATACAACATGAAACTCAATCTCTTGGAATGCTATTTTGGAATTTCATCGTGAAAATTCTCGGGTTTCATTATCAATTCGCAAGGCGTCGAAGCCAATCCAGATAAGATTAAGGCTATCCGGGATATCAAAGCTCCTCGGAGCATCAAATATGTTCAAAGCTTAAACAGGAAATGGCTGCCCTAAGTCGATTTATCTCAAAAGAAACTAAAAAATGCGTTCCCTTTTTTGACTTGCTCAGAAAGGGGAAGCACAACTTCACATAGACACCAGATTGAATTAACGCATTCCAGGACCTCCTGAATCACTTAGAGCTGTCACCTATCTTGCTAAACTAGTGGATCACAAAGACTTATATCTCAATCTGGTTGTTTATGTGCAGGAAATTAGTTAAGCGCTTGTGCACATCAAAGAATGTGTCCAATGGTTCGTTTACTACATCAGTAAGTGAGTGACAGAGGTTGAAAAGAACTATCCAAAGCTCGAGAATCTTGTCTTATTCGTGTTAATCTCTTCCTAAAACATACGACCATAATTTTAGTTCCATCCAATCGATGTCTACACTGAGTAGCAGCTACGACAGGTCCCGCGACGACCTAAGGCATCTTGACGACTTTTGAAGTGGAACATAGAACTAAGCCAGTTTAAGATTACTTTCTTCCCTCATCGAGCCATCCTCGGACAAGCCCTTACAGATTTCACAGTGAAGTTCATAGTTCCAAAAGCTCCTCCTCCAGAAAACACCAAAACTCTAGACATTCAATGGAAGTTGTTCATGGATGGATCATCCAACAGTCTGTATTCTGGCGCTGTTGTACTTGTTACTCCTGAGGAATGCTCGATCTGTTATTGTCCAATGCTCGACTTATATACAACCAATAGCAATGTAGAATACGTAGCATTGATTGTTGGACTCAGAATCGCAATCGAACATAACATAATCGTTATCCAGGTTTACTCTGACTCATAGCTCATCGTATAATAGATGCATGGAGAATATAAAGCCAAGAAGTCACAACTGGCTTACTATCTCGCTCGGGGTTGCGAATGTTGGAGAATGGAGTTTTGATGACAACAACCTTATTTCAATTATCATTAATTATAAAATATATACTAACACTTTTTGTATAAAATATATGTATATATGTACATATATATGCAGGAATTATATACAGGAAATATCACTGAAGATTGTACAGTTGTAAAGATGATACAGATTCAAAGATCAGAGAAATTTCAAGACTCGTGAGTAATCAAGATTTCAAGAGTTCAAGATTAATATAGTTAATGAGTCTAGATTTTGTAAGAATCTAAATAGCGCTCCAGGTTCAAATTCAAATTTTCAAATTCTGATATTTAATTCTATCATCAATCCTCTCTATTTTATTTTCTATCTTTTCTATTTTTATCTTTTCTTATCCTTCTTTGTTTTTCAAAATTAAATTTTATATATTTATATTCTTATACTTTATATATTTATATAGTTTAAAACCTTACAATGTTATAATTTTATAAATATATTTATAAAGTTTAAATTTATGTTTTCATATGTCTTTTACTAAATAATATTAATTTAAAAACACCAGATTTTTACTCAAGAATTTCTAGAATTATTTTTATATCAAAACACTTGAAAAATGCTTTATAATTCAAAAATAAACTAGGGTATGTCGACATACCAATAACACCATATTGACATATAAATGTCACTTTTTTCAATTTTGAAAGGAAGTGTCTTTTCACTATTTGAAACAATTCATAACCGTTGCAACCTTTCATACTCTATAAAAAGAGGTAAAAACCAAATTTTTAATCATCTCTTCTTCTCTAACTTCATCCTCATTCTTTCTATCAACTCTCTTAATCATTTTCATGATTTCTACACTTATACTCTACCGAATTCAATTCCGTTTTGATCAAACTTCTTCTCTTTACACTCTATACTCTCTGAATCAAGCGCTATTGAAGAGTTATTGGGCTGTTTGTAATTGTTTGGGTTGAGTAAAGGTTAAAATCGGTGGTATCCCTTGTAGCCGTTAAATCAAGGAGTATAGAATCGGTGGTATCCCTTGTAGCCGTTAAATCAAGGAGGATGGAATCGGTGGTATCCCTTGTAGCTGTTAAATCAAGAAGGTTGGAATTGGTGGTATCTCTTGTGGCCGTGAAATCAAGGAGGTTGTAATTGAATTTGGATATAGTAATAAAACTATGCGAAATCCAGCGTTGCGTGGGATTGGACATAGGAGCAATCCGAACTAGTATAAAATCTGGTGTGTTCTTTCCTTTTCTGCAGTTTTATTTATGTTTATTTTGTATTTTTGTTTGAAATTGTGTCTATGATTGTGTTTGTGGTGATTGATTCATCCCATGGTTCACATAAGTTTTAGATTTTTTTTGAATTCTCACAAACACTATTCACCCTACCTCTAGTGTTTGTTTTTCCTTAACGATCCATTCTGCATTCCCTAACAATTGGTATCAGAGCAAGGTCTTTCAAAAGTTAATAATCTGATTTTTGGAAATAATGATAATGGCAACCAACACTGGTAACAATAATAGTTCTTTTATATAAGGTCAATCCACTGTTAGACCACCATTGTTTAATGGTAGTAATTATTCATATTGGGCAAGTAGAATGAAAATTTATTTACAGTCAGTATGATTAGACACATGGAATATTACATAGAATGAATATGTTGAACCAACAACTGCATTTGCAAAATGGAAAAATGAACAAAAGGCTGCTGCACAGAGCAATTATAAAGCCATGAATATCTTATTTTGTTCATTAGATAGGAATGAATTTAATAGAGTATCAGTATGTAAATCTACTTATGAAATCTGGAGAACTTTACAAGTTACTCATGAAGGAACTAGTAAAGTTAAGTAGACCAAGATATCCATGTTAGTTAATCAATTTGAGTTATTCAAAATGAACAAAAATGAGTCTATTTCAGATATGTATTGCGTATTTCAAGAGATAGTGCATTCACTAACAACACTTGTAAAAACTTATTTTGAAGCAGATCAAGTCAGAAAAATATAAGATTCATTAACTTCAGAATTGGATCAGAAGACTTTGGCTATTGAAGAAGCCAATGATGTCAATGAAATGACGATTGAAGAGTTAATTGGAAATTTGATGTCGTATAAAGTCCAATTACAAAAAAGAAAAGAAAATAGATCAACTGAAAAGAAATCTATTGCATTGATAGCAACAACAAATGATTCTGACTCGAGTAGTGAAGATGATGAAGAAACAACACTTATGACAAATCATTTTAGAAAATTTCTAAGATATAGAAGTAAGGGTTATAATCAAGCAAATTCAAAAATGAATGGTGGACAATGTTTTAACTACAACAAACCAGGTCGTATAAAGAAAATGTGTCCAGATCCAGACAAATCGACTCAACAAACGGACAACAACAGTTCGTCAAGGAAAAGAACGAAAGCATACACAACAACATTAGATGATTCAGATTTGTCATCAAGTGATAAATTACCAGAAACTGGAAGTACGAATATATGCTTTATGACAATTCGGAGTTCATAAAATCATGAAGAAAAGGATCAAAAAACCGGGTACGCATTAATTAAATTTTAATTTTATTTAGTTGAATGGTTGCTTTGTTTGTTTGTTTGTTTTGGTTTGAATTTAAAACTTAAAAAAAATTTGAAAATTGAAATTCCAATTTTGAAATTCAAAATAATAATACAATATTAAATAACTAATAAATTAATAAAATAAAATTATTTGAGTTTTTATTAGGATTAGAATTATTTCAAGAAAGCATTAAACCTGAAATATATATCGATAATATATTTCAAAACATAAAAAAATTCAATTTCCATTGAAATAAGTCAAGTATGTCGACATACAAAAAAGTATACGTCGACATATCTAACCCGTTTTGGAATTTAAATTTTGAATTTCAAAAGTTTAAACTTTCAAACTTCCCTCCAATATTTTCACCAACTCCCACGGTTTGAAAAGGTGTCCTTTCAATTTGAAAAGTTGTGCCTATTCAATTTATATTCATTTAATTCATATCTATTCAATTTCTATATATATATCCATTCTACCTTTTATTCATAACTCAAAACTATATTCTTCATATCTATTCTATTCCAAAAAATTATCAATTCAATGGCTTCCTCAAGTTCATCTCAAAAATTGAAGATAACCAAAACCATCAAAGGCTATCTTTATAATGAAAAAGTGGCCATCAAAACCTATGGTAACTATTTAGCAAATGCTAAAGTTAACCCGGGTGCTTTCGCCATCTTTAGCGACTTTCCCTCTTATGATCTCGTCTCTTTTTTTGAACACAATGAGGTGTTGAGTCTAGTTGACTCTCGTGACAACGACGAAGTATGTTATCCAAAACTCATGAAGATGTTCTATGCAAATCTCAACCGTGGATTTTACGAAGGCAACGAAAACCAAATTTGGAGTAGTGTCAAAGGAACTCAAATTGTTGTCGATGCCGAACTCTTAGGTACTATTCTAAATTGTAGAAGTGTGGGCTCGGATTTTTCAACTTTTGCTATCGAAGAAACCGATATGTTAACCTTTCATGATTTTTTCGAAGATGGTGCTCCAATGGAATTCAAAAATCGTTTCTTACGTCCAAAAGCAAGAATTGTCAACCTTCTCCTTCAACATACCATCACTCCCCATTCCGGAAATTTCAAAAATCCTACTCTCAAAGTCCAAAAGGCTCTCTTTTGCTATTATGGGTGAGTATGTTAACAATTGTGCCGATATGATTCTAATGAAATAAAGCCCATAGATTTATCAACAAGAGAAAACACACTCTACTATGGTGTTAATCTCAGTCATATTTTCAAACACTTTAATGAATCTTCATGGAGAAGAATTTGTCCCTATAAAAGTGTTTGACGCATCAAACATTGATCTCATGCAAATTCCTCTCACTTTCAAACCAGATGAGACATTCGAGGCCAAACAAGCTCGAATGCAACAAAGCCAAAACCAATGGAAGTCGAAGAAGAAAAAGAGGCTTTTATGGAAAGTATTGAGTTTCCAACTTCTAAATGTATTTACAAAGATACGATTGTTAAAAATCAAGTGAAAATCATCAACAATCAAAAGAAGCTTAACAAAAGACTTTCCAAAATATCCACCTTCATGGTTAAGATAGAAAGAAAACTTGGAATTTCTTCTTCCTCATCATCATCCGAAAACATGGCCATCTAATTTAATCTATCTTTATATATTTCCTTGTATTTGAATTCGAATCTCGTATTTAAAGTGTGTCTTGATTAGTTGGATGTATTTACTTTATATCAAGTAATGAATGAAGTTTTTATTTATGATATAATCATCTTTATGTTCCTGGAAAAAAATTAAAACTAATTATAATATAACAGAATTCAAAAAAATTCAAAATTTCAAATTTTTTAAATATAACACTATAGTATGTCGACATGACAAAAAGAGTATGTCGACATATAACTGACATATTTTCAAAATGTTTCAAATTTTAAAATTAAAATAACTACTCATGTCCATTCAAAATCCAATGAATTCCAGACCCTATTTAAGTCCATTTCTTTCAGAAAAATTCATTATTTCATTACTCCTACTTCCTTAATCATTTCTCATCAAATCCATGGCAAATACTATATATAATATTAGTGAAAATCTTGATGATTCTTTGAATTATTTCAAGAAAACTCTCTCTATAGTACTATAAATGAAAACAACCAAACATCACATGACATTGAAGAAGAATGGAAAGATATCCAAAAGAACCTTATTATTGGATAAGATGAATGGGTTGAAGTTCCAAGAAACGTTTAATTATTCGGTACGATTTGATTGATTTATTTAAATATTCTAAAGCATATGGTGTGTTGTGATTTGGATTCTATTGTTTGAAATTTGTATATATTAAGACATATTAGTTGAATCAAACATTCATTTTGTCGAATTATGTTGGTTGAAACCAAAAAGGACATTTTTGTCAAATAAGAATTAAACACAAATAGTATTTTGATAAAATAGAATTGTCGACAAATGAAGGTATCACTCTTTTTATACATTTTGTTGAAATAGAATTTATATGCAAATGTAAATATATATATATATATATATATATATGCAGGAACTATATACAAGAAATATCACTGAAGACTGTACAGTTATAAAGATGATAGAGATTCAAAGATCAGAGAAATTTCAGGACTCATGAGTAATAAAGATTTCAAGAGTTCAAGATTAATATAGTTGTAGAGTCTAGATTTTGTGAGACTCTAAATAACACTCTAGGTTCAAATTCAAATTTCAATTTTCAAATTCTGATTTTGAATTATATCCTCAATCCTCTCTATTTTATTTTTTGTCTTTTCTATTTTTATCTTTTCTTATTCTTCTTTATTTTTCAAACTAAATTTTAATATATTTATATTCTTATACTTGATATATTTATATAGTTTAAAACCTTATAATGTTATAATTTAATAAATATATTTATATAGTTTAAATTTATGTTTTCATATGTTTTTTTACTATATAATATTAATTTACAACACTAGATTTTTACTCAAGAATTTCCATAATTATTTTTTATCAAAAATCTTGAAAAATGCTTTATAATTCAAAAATACACTAGGGTATGTTGACATACCAAAACACCATGTCAATGTATAACTGTCACTTTTTTCAATTTTGAAAGGAAATAACTTTTCACTATTTGAAACGATTTAGAACCATTGCAACCTTTCATACTCTATAAAAAGAGGTTCATGATATACATGTAAATGTGTATATTTTATACGGATATTTATCTTGTTTTCTCTTTAAAATAACTAATACTGTGTATTTATAGTTGTGTTTCTAGATTATCTATGATGAATGGATGAATGCACTTAATTTTTGAAAAGCTTGAAGAATTGGTGCAAGAAGAGCGTTGATTTTTAGAGCTGGATTAAAGCTTGAAGACCTAAAGAAATGTTGCAGTTAAATCACCTAATGTTGCATATTTTAATGTCAAGATTCAATACTTTTCCATAATAATCACTTGGAGTTCTTATTCATTTTTAAGGCAACTGGAGTTGAAGCCTGCAACCTATTTTCTTTGCATGTGTTCATGTTAGCTCATTTGCATGGCCTCTCATTCTACAGTTGCGTTCACACTGGCTTATGTGTTATTTAAGATAAATCTTTTGTCCCGCATTGTGTAATGAGCCTCATAGTCTTGGCCAATGCAAATATAAATACATTGTATCTCATTCATGTAAAAATACTCTTAGTTTTATTCTGTAATTCTCTTCTTAGAATAAAACTCTTCTTCTCCCTTTCTCTTTACTTTTTATTGTATTTTATTTATGTTGTATATATTCTGTTTCTCTTCTTCTTTAGCTATGTCTAGCTAATCTCATTTAATTAGCAGGTGATGATGCTGGATTAGATTCAATATGAATCACATAGTCAAAAATATTATAACTTCATGTATGTAGATCTAGATCTGAACCAAGGGTTGGATCTAAACCTTCATACTCTGAGTCGTTCAAAAGCTATGCTCGTGTAACACCCCGTAATTCTATTACCCCAAGATTCACAAATCAAGGCAGAATTAAAAGTTAAAATAAAAATCAAGGGAAACGGGCTGAGCCATTGCGTTCGTCTCAGAATTCTGCATGAAAACGAGTCCGAGTTTGCATAAATCGGAGTCCGTATGAGGAAGATATGGCCTCCGGAAGATTCAGCGAAGTTCAAATTTCAAAACAGGTCAGGTTCAAAATTCAAATCGGACCCAGAATGGGCTGGCGGGAATTTTCCCGCCCAAGGCACCCAGGTCGACTGGGTAGTCGACCTGGGGCACCCAGGTCGACTGGGTAGTCGACCTGGGGCACCCAGGTCGACTGGGTAGTCGACCTGGGGCACCCAGGTCGACTGGGTAGTCGACCTGGGTCACCCAGGTTGACTGGGTAGTAAACCTAGGGGTCGACCTCCCCGCTTTTTCCAGCTTTCTGCACCTGGTTCGTTCTGATGTTTATGGTCACGTAACCTAGGGGTCGACCTCCCCGCTTTTTCCAGCTTTCTGCACCTGGTTCGTTCTGATGTTTATGGTCACGTTTTCTGACCAGGTTCGTCCGCCTAACACTATATAAACAGCCCTGGTCTTCTTCTCTATTCAGAATTCTTTTCTATCCTTATACTGCCTCTGAGAAAATATATAAATAAATAATATATATAAAATAAAACAAGACGAGGAAATGCTGCTAAAAGATTTTCAAGAAGAGGTTCAAGTCAAGCTAGGATTCAAGAGGAGGTTCAAACGACTTCAACGACTGTTTTTCTACGAATCTTAGCAACGCCATCTTTCTGTTCTGATCTAATCTCTGTAAGTCAGTTATTTCTAGATTTGAACGTTTCTCTTTTCGTGACATGAAATTAAAGGAATAAAAGAGTATGCCAATTCTTTCTATTTGAATCAATGCCTATTTCTTTGGACCAAATTAAGAACTGTTATGATTCAAGGATAAATAAGACTGTGACTATGAAACTATGGACCTTAGAACCATATGCCTCTATGACTATGAACATTGCCTACGACTATGAACATTGCCTATGACTATGGACATTGCCTATGACTATGACTGTGACTATGAGAATTATTTCCTTTGACTATGAATACAAGCCTATGCCTTTGATTTAGAAAACATAAACTATTGCTTATGACACAACGAGGACAATTGTGATTAAACGCCTATTATTCATGACTAGAAAAGTGTTGCTTAAGTTTTGTGACTGTTTAAACCTGATTTTCTATTCTGTATGTTCTTGGTTTTCTTGGTTTTAGACCTTGGGAATTTACCTATTCAGATAGGTCTACCCATGTTCTTGAACCTACTCTGTCTATTCTTGGTTTTAGACCTTGGGAATTTACCTATTAAGTTAGGTATACCCATGTTCTTGAACCTACGTCGTTATCCAAACCTTTTTATGCCAGTTATTATGTCCATCCTTTTTCATAGCATCTTTGGTTCATTCCCTATTTTCTACGAATCTAGATTTATCTATAATCTAGACTAAATCACGATTATACGAACGGTGGGAATACGATTTGGGCAAAATATGAAAACGTAGTTATAAACTTGGAAAATTGGCATAAATTGGGAACATGTATTATGGCACGTTCATAGAAATGCAAATGGGATAAATTTGACATGAATTATAGGATGTGTGATTCGAATCTAGCATTTACATGAATTGTGAACTAGAATAATAAGTCTAGTTTGACATGAACTGTAATTAGAATGTTAAATCAGAATTGGATTAGCTAATTTGGCATAAGAAGTATATTGGCATAAATTTGAAATTGGCCATAATTGGGAGTAATTGTCAGGTTTAGCAAAATCATGGTTAGTGACACCTAGTTTGGTATAGTTTACATACCAAAAAGCATAAACATGATATAGAGGGGAAAATGGGCCATAAGAATGAATGTTGACAATTTGCATTAAAAGAGAAATTAGGAAATAAGTAAATTAGGAATAATTTACTTATAGAATTTGGCCTGAATGAGGAAATGTAAATTTTGGCAAATTAAAGGTTTCTTAACGACATCTCTTTTAATAAGACACCATAAAGTTCTAGGGTGACAGAGAGGATAGTGTCTAGGCTTGAGTTTGGAAAATACAAGTTTCCTGCTCTCCCTGGCTATCCCTAACTGATCCGACGGACGGGATGGTTACTTTCAAAACCTGATTTGAAAATTAATCAAAACCCTTTGAACTTAGAAAACACGAATAGGCCTAACCCGAGGTTAGACTGAGTTGCGATGTAAACCTGCCCGGAACCAACCGGCACATCCAGTATTCCCAACAATATCTGTCTAATGTGAGTGGTCATGGCTTTAATTTATTTAGTTAAAGCTAGAACAAGAATGGTAGGGTTAAGCTAACTAAGACACTTAACCAATTCAACATGATAACCAGACCGGTGGGTGGGGTTAGGTTCATACAGACACAGTTAAGCTTGAATGGGACGGTTAAGTCCATAGGAACACTTAACCAACTTAACACAGCTAAGCTAGAATGGGAGGGCTAAGTCCAAAGGGACACTTAACCAACTTAACATGGTAACAAGACAAGATTTGTAGGGGTTAGATAATTAAGTAATACACTTAGCCAAATTAACATGTTAACTAGACTAGAAGGTGGGGTTAAGTAAAGTTAATACACTTAGCCAAATTAACATGTTAACTGGACTAGAGGTTGGGGTTAAGTAAAGTTTAATACACTTAGCCAATTTGATATGTTAGCTGGGCTAGACCGTAGGGTTAAGTAACTTGAACACTTAACCATCGGATTGTGATAAAGGAATAGGGTTAAGTCTAAAACGTGAAGGGATAATACTTAACCATTAATAACATGTTAATTAAAACAGACGGGCAAGGTTAAGTTAAAAAGGAACACTTAACTAATACAAGGTGAATGGGTAGGGTTAAGTATTAAGAAATACTTAACCAATATAACTTGGTTTGTGATGGGGTTAAGTCAACATGAAATACTGATAACACTTAACCAGTTTAACAGGATAAATGAAGGGGGTTAAGTTAGCTTGAATTGACTAATGACACTTAACCAATCCAAATTGACGGGAAAGAGAACTAAGTAGTGAACCTTAGATAAGAAAACAACGATTGTGGAAACTAAGTGTTAAATCTTAGTTAGTAAAACTAAGTAGTAATTCTTAGTATAACACGGGAAGGAGCGAATGTCCGTCTGAGTAAAAAGGAGGCTCCAACGAATTGGGTTACGAAGCCCGAGGCTTCGAGGGGACGTGAGGGTACTCTTGGTACCCCTCTGTGAGGCTGCAGATGATCCTCCTAGGCTCACAGAGGTTAAGGTCTGCGTAGAAGAACCCGGGGTATGCCTTGGTTGCAATATATGGCAACCTAAAGACTACGATGGACCGGCGTGATTCGGCGAGAAAACGGTAGCCTTGTGATAGCAACTCGTCGTCTACCATCCATCTTCAGTCAATCGAGATACGTGAAGCGGAAAGGCAGAGAACTCCAAAAGACCATATACTTGCTATCTAGTTATGGGTGAGGATGGCCATAGGATAGTGGGGCACCAGGGGCCGGCGTATAGTTCTCATTTTTCAAGGTGTTCCTTTCATTAGTTGAGGGAGGGATCAAGTGGGACCATAGCCACTGGAATAAAAATAGACCTTAGCATCTACATCGGAAGATATCTGAAAGCTCCCGACCGAGTTCTGTATTCCTTGATTTGCCCTGACACAGGACTCGGGTCGCACATTACAGGACATGTGCATCTGGACAAGCGATAACGATTCGCGATACATGCGTGGGGAAGTATATGAACATATACCACTCTAGGTAGTGTGTCCTAGACTTGGGCGCATCGTTCGACAGGTAGCATAATTCCTAGTTGAACTAGGTGGCATAAATCCTGAATCCGAGAAGCGTTCGGCAGACAGCGTAAACTCTAGTTGAATCTAGAAGGCACTTGGTAGAAAACCCTAGATTAAATCTAGGTAACAAATAAATAAATGGATGCCTGAAGGCGATGGAAAATACAGGGATTGGGATCACGTTAGCGTTACTAGTTGGGACATTAGTTAGGTGGTGCAGAGATAATAGAAATCCGTATAACAAGGAAATGGCGAAGCGGCGAAAGTATTAGAGCATATCCAGTTTATCTTAGCTTAGCATATCTTGTGTTAGTCTTGTCTAATCTTGCCAACCCTATCATCATGGTGTTATCTTGTATTCAGTTAATTCATGTCGTTCTATTTTTTTTTCATGTTCACATACTAGAAGTTACTGAACTTACTCAGGCTTTATGTCTGACTCTGTTTTTCTTTCGTCTTCTTTTCTTCCGTCCCCCCCCAGGTAGTTAAGGAGGGAATAATATAAGTTGGACTGTCACTCTTTCCCAGCTTGAAGATTTGTCGAAGTTTTGCTTGGATTCGCTTTTCAGATGCTATAGCTGGCTCTTGCTAAAATTGGGGAATATAAATGTTGTTTTATGCTTCTTTATTTTGTAAGACAGATGATACTCTGATATTGTAAAGAAATCATTATACAAACTATTTTATCAATAAAGCAAAGTTTTATTTTCCATTGTTTAATTTATGTCTGTCTTGTAATTTATCTGCATCTTTTACCCTAAATGCTCCACAGAACTTAGTGCATTCCCTTTGTGAGTGACACTAACGGACGTGGGGTGTTACATGTGGTATCAGAGCTGAAGGTTACCAGATCAGATAAAGGATTTGAAAAATTATTTTCAAAACAGTTTTAAAAGAAGCATTTTCAAAAGAAAAGATTTGTTTTAAAGGCATATTCCCCAAAGCCATACTGTAACAACCCGCATTCTACGCATCGAAGGATCGTAGAATATTTATTTCTTTCTCATATGAAGTCGTATGGTCATGTAACTTTGGGAAACAACCATTAGAGTCATTTCTCATGTTCATGATTTTTTTCGATTTTTAAATGACCGTTTTGCCCCTAGTTGGTACTGTTTTGGCCATAACTTTTGACTGGAAAGGAATTTTGACCTGAAACGACTTCCGTTGGCTTTGAATGATGCTTTCTCTTTCCGTAGAGTGGTTACAATAGCCAAACAGACTTACCGTTTGGGAGATATGGCTCAAACAAGGTTTAGAAGGTGAAAAACAGCTTAATTGGGCTAAACCGGGTGATTAGCAACTAGGCCCAATGGGGGATTTCGGGATTTGGGGTATTTAAGGGCTGCTAGGGTTAGGATTTCGGTTTTAGACTCATTTTTCCATCCGCCACTTACCTCCTTCAAGCTCTAGCAATGGCCTCCACCTTCTAATTTCATCGCAAATCGTCTATAATCTCTTTCTAATCGAAGATTAAGCAAAACTACATCAAATCGAGGGAGGGTAGCACCAAATCAGAGAGAGAGATGCTAAAACACGTAGGGATTGGATCCAAATCAGAGATTATTTCAGATCTAAAATTTGTTTGTGGCTAAGGTGAGTGATTTGCATTGTTTTTCACTAATTACGGCTAATTATGGTAATTAGCGAAGATTAACGAAATTATGGCTCAGAAAAATCTAGAAAAATTCCTAAAATTCTAAAACATCATTTTATGCCTATGATATTAATTTGGGTTAATTTCGACTAATTTTGCAAATCCCGGAATTTGGGGGATTAAGGGGTGATTAGTGGAAATTAGCGAATTTATGCATGTTAAAAATCTGGAAAAATATTCATAAATTCTGAAATATTGTTTTAGACCTCTGATGTGAATTTGGGATAATTTGGTTAAGTTTTGCTAATCATATCATAAGTTTCACCCAAACATGCTTAAGGGAAAATATGGGGTTTTGGCTATGTTTGATCCATTTTAACCTATCATATTGTTGTTTTGGTGTTTGTGGTTGATTATACATGTTGCTATGAATGTATGTTATGCTTTGTGATTGATTAGTATAGTTGGAATGGTCAAAAACGTCGTCGAATGGCGTAAAATGTTTGCTAGAAAAGTTACAGAAAAATAGTGCAGGCTTTCGGATCGGATCGGGTGGATGGGCTCTGACCGGAGCGGACTGAGCAAAGTGTCACCGAATCGAACCGAAGCTTGACACAGGAGAGAGTGGCAAAAAGGAAGGCCACCGTTATATGAACCAAATCGGATCGGCTATAGAGACCACGACCTGATGGTGGAAGGAGCTCGAACCCGAACCGCGTCACGTACTGGAGCACCCAATCCGCTTGCACGATCCAAACCGTGGAGCATGGAGCACGATCCGATGATGGTCCACGACTCCGCCAGCAGCTCCGACCCGAACCCATGGATGGAGATGGACTTGGAGACCCCGACCCGTTGAGGTGTTGATGATCCGAACTGCCACCAGGTGGATACCACAAGTTGGAGCATGGAGCACGACCCGACCCGATCTGGTGCATCATAGAGGGACTTGAGGAACTCGATCCGATCCGAGGTGATGAAGCAATCCAAACCGAACCGATGGCAAGGAGGAATCCGAACCGATCCAGTATTGACCAAAAACCCGAGATGCAAAGGTAGTCCAAATGGAAGTTAGAGCTCAGGATCCAGATGGGAACCAATGAGTTCACTTCGTGATTGGGCTTTGCTGCGGGACGTGTGCAAAAGGGGTTGTCGTTATTCATTACTTTGGTTCACCACTGAGAGATGGATGGTGGGCTTGTAGTGATAGTTACACGGGATTGGATTCCGTCATGGCCTAAAGGATTAGGTGACCAAGGTAGTGGATATCGTATGCTTTACGCACTGAGTGAGGGATGTGAGGATGATTGCTATGCTTGATTGTTTGACACCACTATGACATGCACACCCTCACTCCCGTATCTCTTACACAGTATGTTAGTGGCACCTTAGAGTATTGTATAGTATGTAGTGCTAACTCTTTGGTTGCAGGTCCAGGTTCAGGTATGATTGGATTATACCTGTTATTATTCTGTTTAGATGCTTATCGCTCATACCAGACTTTATGTCTGACCCAGAGTTTTATGTCTCTTCTTATTACTCTGGGTGCTCACACGAGCAGACTAGAGACAGGTTAGCTGGTGATGCGCGAGTAGCTAATTCAGAGGCGAGCAGGAGGCTTCCGCGTATGATATATAGATATTCTCCCTGTGTCGTTGGTGGTCGCTACTTGGGCATTAGTAGTGTACCTCCTTTATCTTACTTTTGCTTTTTGAGACAGTTTGGAAAGTTGTAATAAGCTATATTTTGGATTTCCGCTGCTATGATGCTTAGTTCTGGTTTTCAGCTTATGCACTGTCTCTCCTGTTTTATGTCAAGTATGTTATTATTATATTTTGTTCTATGCGCTGTGAGACATATTACAGGTTCCTTGATTAGCCCATTCTCTTCTTTCTTTTCCTTCTGACGACCGTCCCGTGCTAACTGGACATGTGTACAACGCACCTTTGGAGTAAATGTTGGTTGGTGCGGGGCGGGCCATCACACATACGCACTATCTTCTCTTCCTCTGTTTGAATCCTTGTTTCATTCTTTCTTGAGTCTCTGGGGCTCCTGGCTTTCTGGGAGGTAACCTCATCGATGGGAAAAGTAGTGCCCGGCTTCCATCCAAAGCCGTAGTTGTTTCACCTACGGGCAGTTTGCTTTCAAAGCTTATAGGGTTTTTCGGACGATGGAGGCAGCTTTCGAGAGATTTGTCAACATGACTACACACAGAAGGGGATGAGGAGTTTGGCTAAGGAGCAAAACCCGAGGATGAGGTATTCATGGATGTAGATTTAGCTCACGAAGGAGGAAGAAATTATAAAACCTAAGACAAGATGAAGTATCTTTACTAGGGTATGATAGGGCATATAATTAAGGACAAGGGCAAGAACGAGGAACAAGATTTTCAGAAGGGAAAGTACATACTTTCACCACCAAGCGTATCTAGGAGAAGGGTAGTGAAGTTCGGTTGGAAGAGTCTGGTTTTGCTGTTCGTGTTCTTTCCTTTGGTTTTAGTGCTTCGCATTTGTTCATATCCACTTCCATAGTCTCTGCACCATAGTACTTGTATAGTAGAAAGATCCCACTAGAGTCTCAAATCCAGTTGGTGGTCCGACCAGTTTATTTTTGGGTCAGTAGGGATTTGAGAATAGCTATCGAGTTTGCTTATATCATCTCACGTAGATCGTCTAAATTCGGAGGAGATATTCCTTGGGTGCTTGTCTGATATTGGTTTAGTCCTTTGGGGCTTGTACTTGAGGAATGTCGAGTTCAACTAGGATGGTTTGCATGAGAGATGAATAGTTGTGGCAGGCACTCTAAAAAGTGCGTAGTGACCTTTCGACCCTTGTAGTTATGGCATAGTGGATAAGAGAGAGACCTCAAACCATCTTAGTACATATACTTGGTACCGTGGTTGACATCTGTTTATTTTGGAATTGGAGGTCAGAAACTTCACAATCGTGAAGTTAAATTAGCTAAGATACAGTGGAGTAAAGCTCAAGAAGGCTAGATACTAGCATCATACCCTTTTTCCTTAAGGGTGCATCCTTGGTTTCTTTGTTTAGGAGCTTTACGCATATTTGTTTCTCTCTTTCCAAAGTATATCCTCTAGGTCGTATCTTCGATCTTTAGGTAGAAGCCAATGGACGTAAACATGTATTTGAAACATGTTATGGTTGGTGGTTGCAGGTGGTTGCTAATGGTTGCTCGTGAATGCATATGCATACGTATTAGGCACTAGGTCAGTTCGGACGCTTTCATATGGCATTTACAGATATGAATTTGTTTGTAAGTTGAAATTGATATGTTATCATATGGATGTTGCATATGGATGAATGGCTGTGCACGCATGTAGTTACATAACTAGGGATGCTTGCATACATGATTGGACGCATGACACTGACATGATTCGCATTAAGGAGGTCAACTGAATCAGTAGACCGCCTGATTTTGCATTAGATAAAGACATATGCACACACTATGCATATGAACATGAAGGCATTAGAAATCTTTTAAGGACAATGAATGCCTGTGATTGAATGGTTGAGTAAATGGGTGATTGGATGGTAGGACACATTCTTCCTAACTTGGAGATTTCGGGGAAGAAATCCTTTTAAGTGAGGGAGAATGTAACACCCCGTAATTCTGGTACACTAAGATTCACAAATCAAGGCAGAATTAGAAGTTAAAATCAAAATCAATGGAAACGGGCTACGCAATTGCGTTCGTCTCGGAATTCTGCATGAAAACGAGTCCGAGTTTACGTAAATCGGAGTCCGTATGAGGAAGATATGGCCTCCGGAAGATTCAACGAAGTTCAAATTTCAAAACAGGTCAGGTTCAAAATTCAAATCGGACCCAGAATGGGCTGGGCGGGAATTTTCCCGCCCAAGGCAACCAGGTCGACTGGGTAGTCGACATGGGGCGCCCAGGTCGACTGGGTAGTCGACCTGGGGGTCGACCTCCCCGCTTTTTCCAGCTTTCTGCACCTGGTTCGTTCTGATGTATTTGGTCACGTTTTCTGACCAGGTTCGTCCGCCTAACACTATATAAACAGCCCTGGTCTTCTTCTCTATTCACAATTCTTTTCTATCCTTATGTTGCCTCTGAGAAAATATATAAATAAATAATATATATAAAAAAAACCAAGACGAGGAAATGCTACTAAAAGATTTTCAAGAAGAGGTTCAAGTCAAGCTAGGATTCAAGAGGAGGTTCAAACGACTTCAACGACTGTTTTTCTAGAAATCTTAGCAACGCCATCTTTCTGTTCTGATCTAATCTTTGTAAGTCGGTTATTTCTAGATTTGAACGTTTCTCTTTTCGTGACATGAAATTAAAGGGATAAAAGAGTATGTCAATTCTTTCTATTTGAATCAGTGCCTATTTCTTTGGACCAAATTAAGAACTGTTATGATTCGAGGACAAATAAGACTGTGACTATGAAACTATGGACCTTAGAACCATATGCCTCTATGACTATGAACATTGCCTACGACTATGAACATTGCCTATGACTATGGACATTGCCTATGACTGTGACTGTGACTATGAGAATTATTTCCTTTGACTATGAATACAAGCCTATGCCTTTGATTTAGAAAACATAAACTATTGCTTATGACACAACGAGGACAACTGTGATTAAACGCCTATGATTCATGACTAGGAATGTAACAACCCGAATTTTAATAACATGTTAAGACAAGAATCAAGGCAGAATTAAATCATAAAATCTGAATCAGGAGAAACGGGTTGCGCCATTGCGTTCGTCTCGGAAAAATACGCGAAATAGAGTCTGAATTTTCGAGAATTGGAGTCCGTATGACCAAGTTATGGCCCGTCGAAGTTTTCAGAAAATTCCAAGTTCAAAACAGCTCAAAAATTCAAATCTGGAGCCAAATAGATTGGGCGGGAAAATTCCCGCCCAAGCCCCAGGTCGACTGGGGTGTCGACTGGGGAGTCGACACGCCCAGGGGGCAGGTCGACTGCCCAGTCGACACGGGTGTTGACCTGGGTGGTCCGGCCACTTTGGCCTGGGTGCACCTGCTGTTGTCTTGGCTTGGTTTTGTGGGCCTGTGACGGATTTTGAGGGCTCAGATCTATCCTAGGTTTATCCTATGGCCTAAACTACTCCTAATCTCTATAAAAAGACCCCTAGACCTAGCTTAAACCCTCACAAATCACTCTTGCAACGAAGTGCTGCCCAAATCTCCATTGACCATGGCCTCCATCTCCAACTCCAAGAGCTTATGCATTCAAATCGGATCCGAATCAAAGGTGCTAGCTTGCTACATCAAATCAAGGGAGTGGGTCAACGTTGCTACGCAAATTTCATGATGATTCTACGACAAGACGATTCATGCTCATAATCCCTTAGCCACGCTATGTAAGTTCTAGCTACTTGTAGATCTAAACGATAGTTCTAATGTGAAATGGAATAAAATGCGATGAACATAAGTATGCTAGCCTATATGAACCTTGTCATGCCTCTTTTGCTTGAACCTATGACTTTAGGCTATGTTTAGTGACTAAATCAAGTTACTCATGTTGCATTGGACTTAGTTTGCCATGCAAGATTGAACCTTTGTTTGTGGGATGTTGGCATGAACACTTGGAACCATTTTGACTTGTGAAATATGTGCATGAATTTGACTTGGGGCTTATGCATGTAAAAGAACCCAAAACCCCTTATGATTTCTTGTTTATGTGAGGCCAAACCCCTTATGATATTATGCATGTTTGAGGCCAACCCCCTTATGATACCGTGCATGTTTTTGGCCAATCCCTTTATGACCTCGTGCATGTTTGAGGCCAATATGCAATATGCTAGTTATGTGAACACCTTTGTCTCAATTTTCATCATGTTTAACTTGTGATTCATCTTTGCCATCTTGTACCCATCTTTGTCATACTATTCCAAATATGTTGATTCGCTTTCATGTTCGTTGGGGACACGTTTTGGGTAGTTTAGGCAAACTTGAAAATAGGCTATGAATTTGACATGGAATTACATGGAACATGTAATGATAATAAACGTGAATAGGACACGAAAACTTGACATGGGGTTACATGAAAACATAGACTTAAAAAGAGGTCTAAACTTGACATGAACATGACACGTAGAAAAACATGGAAGTGGCCAACTCGAGGTTGGGTTGAGTTTGTAGCATAAATCTGCCCGGACCCGCCCGGCAAATCCAGTGGCTACAAACAATAGGACCCAATGTGGGTAGTTGGTCATATCGCGCTTGAAACCCGAGGTTAGACTAGGTTGTGGGGTAAATCTGCCTGGACCCGCCCGGCGTAACCAGTAACCACAACAACGTCTAATGTGAGAGGTTGAGAGTGCATTAATTCAGTTAATGCCACATGATAAGGTTAAGTAAATCTAACTAATGACACTTAACCGATATGACATGAATGGGTAGGTTAAGTGAAACCGGACTTGATTTCTTAATGACACTTAACCGTAAAATACAGTTAGTGGATGGGGTTAAGCTAATCCATACTTAACTTATCCGACTCGGTAATTAGATGGGGTTAAGTAACCTACACTTAACTAATCTAAACACGGTAATTAGATGGAGTTAAGTTAACCTAGACTTAACTAATCTAAACACGGTATTCGATGGGGTTAACTTAAACACTTAAACAATCTAAACATGATAATTCAATGAGGTTAAGTAACCAATACTTAACCTATTTAGCATGATAATTTAATGAGGTTAAGTAACTTATACTTAACCAATTATACATGATGATTTGATGAGGTTAAGTAACCTATACTTAACCAATCTAATATGAGAACTTGATAGGGTTAAGTCACAAGACCGTTTAAATATACTTAACCATTGTAATACGATTAGTGGACGGGGTTAAGCTAACCCATACTTAACCAATCCGACTCGATAATCTTATGAGGTTAAGATAATCTATGCTTAACCAATCTAACATGAAAATCTGATAAGGTCAAGACAAACTAATACTTAACCAATCCGACTTGATAATTGAATAGGGCTACGTCATGAGCTTCTTGGTATACTTAACCAACTTGTAGGGCTAAGTCTTGAGCTTAAATACTTAGCCATTCTTGACATGATTCGTAGGCAGGTTAAGTCATGAACTGGAATGACAACACTTAACCCATTAGACAAAACCCTAGTTCAGGGGACTAGGTGGAAAATCGTAGTTAACAAGGATAACGGGAAAGGGAACTAAGTGACAAACCTTAGTTTAGGATAACTAAGTAATAATTCTTAGTCAAGGGATTTGGACCAGTTGACAGATAGAGGAGTAACCCGATACGGTAGGTCATCGCTTAAACACACGAGGAGGAGCAAATTATCTGAGTTAGATAAGGGCTCCTACGAACTGGGTGACGGAGCAGTAGCTTCGGGGGACGTGAGGGTACTCTTGGTATCCCTCTGTGAGGTTGCATATGATCCTCCTGGGCTCACAGAGGTTAAGGTCTACGGTAGAAGAACCAAGAGTATGCCTTGGTTGCTGTGCGAGCAACCTAAAGACGGGGATGGATTAGCGTGGAGTCGACGATACTTGATTTTTGCCCTGGATAGCGCGTCGTCGACTACCTACCATCTTTAGTCAATCGTGTACGTATACGGAAAGGCAGAGAACTCCCAACAGACCATATACTTGCTATCGAGTTATGGGTGAGGTTGGCCAATAGGTAAGTGGGGCATAGGGGGCCGGAGTATAGTTCTCGTGCATGATTTTTCTTGGATTGCCTTTCAGTAGTTGAGGGAGGGGTCACATGGGACCATAGCCACGGATACAAAAACAGACCTTGATATCTGCGTTCGGCAGACGACTTAAAGCTCCCGACCGAGTCTCGTATTTCTTGATTTTCCCTGGCACGGGACTCGGATGGCACATTGAGATACATGTGCAGTTAGACATGGAAAAACGATTCACGGTGCTTACGTGGGAAAAAGGGCGTGGTTGACAGTTAGCATAATCCCTAGTAGCCCTAGGTGGCTAAAACCCAAACCGAGATACGAAAACGTTCATTAGGTAGCATAATCCCTAGCGGTCCTAGGTGGCATAAATCCTAGGTGAACACGCGATAGTTCATGGTAAGAAAACATAACCGGATCAAGGGTAGCAGTCCAAAACAACTTCAAGGATAAAATGGTACTACGTTGAGGTGGTATAGATTTACATGGGAATGCCCGTACGGCCTACGGCAAAGGACTGAACTTATATATGGAAAGAAACATACGAGTTAGGAAAACCTATGTACGCGATATATTAGGTTGACATGGACCATTTCATGACTTTGGTCAATGGACATTTTATAGTTAACTCATGACACGGGTTGGGATACTAGTACGGGAGGTGCAGAGCAAATATACATGATAGATACCTTGGGATATTATACTTGATAGAAACCTGACGATGTGATACTTTGATTTACCTTGACACCGTAGTTTATCATGATACCTTAGTTTATCTTGATACCGTAGTTCACCCTGTTATCTTGGTTTAGTTTATCTATCTTGTCGTCATCCTTATGTTTATTTTCAGTTTATGCATGTCATGTTACCTTTACCTGTTTTTATGCTGGAAGTAGATGGGGCTTACCAGTCTTTATGACTGGCCCCGTTTTCTTTCGCCTCTTTGTCTTCCGTTTCCCCCCAGGTTTTCAGGGAGGAAATACTGTTGTTAGTTCGGACCTCTTCTGCTTGAAGGTCATCATGTATGGCTTGAACTTCCATGGGCTATGGCTGCTTTACTTGGGGAATAATTTATGAAAAGGTTTTATGCTTCTTTACTATTGCAAGACAAGTTTCTATGTAATCTGTTGTAAAAAGGCTTTACTGGTTATAAATAAATGAAAATTTGTTTTATTTCCGCTGTTTTATATGTTCTGTCTTGTAATATTTCTGTGCATGTTTACCAATAATGCCCTCCAAACCTAGTGCATTCCTTTGTGAGTGCCCCTGGCGGAGGTAGGGTGTTACATTTGGTATCAGAGCAGAAGGTTACCAGACTGGGCAAATGTTTTTAAAACCTTCTGAAAACTATTTGAGAAACCATTTATAAAGAAGCATTTTTCAAGAAAAGTTTTTAAAGGCTATTCCCCAAAAGCCATTAGAACTATCCTTTGTTTCCTTGATCGAGTCTCTTTTCCTTTCCATCCTCCATCCGTAGTCACAGTAGTTTTAACAGCGACTAATCCTTGTCTAGCTAAGTAAGAGTTTTCCGTATGATGGACGGAGTCCTCGAGAGACCTGTTGTCGTGCTATATGGAAGGATAATAAGAGCAAGGATAGTGGACACGAGCTTAAAGATAAGCAACTTGTTGATATGGCTTAATCCACAAAGGAGGGAAAAAGATGAACAATAAAACCCATGACGAGAGAGTATCTTTGGCATGGTAAAACGGGACGCATAGTTAAGTGTTATGGGAGGAGGACAAGATCATCAAGAGGGCAATTGTATGCTCTCATTTCTTGCGTACCTAAGAGGGATGGTACCGTTTCTGTTGAAGGTTTAGCCTTTCTTTTCTATCATCCCGTCTAGACTTTGTCTTCATCATCGCATCATTTAAGTCTACTTCGATAGTTGAGTCTCTGCACCTTAGTACTAGCGTGGTAGAGGATCCCATTTTTGTCTCAAATACTGTTGGAGGATCGGTCCATTTATTCATGACTTGTTTGGAATTGAGAGTGTAAATGCCAAGTGTTGAGATTAGAAGCAATGCTTCTATTGTTGAGCTATGGATGGATTCTAGGGATGAAGTGGTTATCCAGTAAGGGATGCCATTTTCGGTCTTGAAAGGAGGGTAGTTAAACTCTTAACTTGCCTTAGTAATACCCTCGAAGTCTCGTATAACCTTTTGGGTTTTGTCATGGTTAGTTACCTAGAATCTCTTGATGCATTTGTCGGAAATCTCTGATCCAATCGAGTAACGTTCGCCAATAAGGCGAATGGTTCATTCCGCTTAAGCATGGGTTATATGAATCACCCTAGTAAGTGCACGTGGTAACATGGATTGGCATCGGTAAACGAGATCCAGAATTCACTAGTGAATTTTGGGAGAGCTTGCATGAGTACGCAGATATGTTTGAGCCGAGCATACTAGGGAAAGAATAAGTGAAAGTGAAACGAGAGGCGACAGTGAAATGAGTTCCAACTCATACCTTGGAAATAGGAATCAAGGAGCTACGAAAATCATGAAGTCAAAGGTGGTCGAGGCACACTGTAATTAAGCTCAAGGAAATGCGGCTTAAACGCGCGCATCATATCTCTTTTTAAGAGTATATTGTTGATCCCTGGTTCTCCTGTAGAGCTTGCTTGCATGCTATCGCTTGGTGGATATCCTCTCGATCCTGTTTCCGTTGCAAACCCCCAGGAGTTTATCTTGTTTATCTCCTCGATCCTATCTTGGGAACCTTAGGTAGAACCCTATGGATGTAAACATGTATTTGAAACATGCTATGATTGATATGGTTGCAAATGGTTGCAAGTGGTTGCTCGTGGATGCGCGAATACACACTAGATACTAGATCGACTCGGTCACATTTCATGTTGCATATGCACGAGTATTTATACTTGTTTATGGATGAAATTGAATATGTTATCATGTGGATGTTGCATGTGGATGAAAGGTTGTGCACACATATAGTGCTTATATGACTAGGACTATTTGCATACATGTTGGACTCATGGCACTAAATATATTTTGCATTAGAAAGATCATTCAGGCCTGATCATTAGCATTAGCTAAGGAACATATACACACTTTCTGCATGTGTTCATAAAGCATTAGGAGTCTTTTAAGGACCATGGTTGCCTGTGGATGATGTTTTGAGTAGATGGATGATGGATGGTAGGATACGTTCTTCCTAACTTGGAGATTTCGGGGACGAAATCCTTAAAGGAGGGGAGAATGTAACAACCCGAATTTTAATAACGTGTTGAGATAAGAATCAAGGCAGAATTAAATCATAAAATCTGAATCAGGAGAAACGGGTTGTGCCATTGCGTTCGTCTCGGAAAAATACGCGAAATAGAGTCCGAATTTTCGAGAATCGGAGTCCGTATGACCAAGTTATGGCCCGTCGAAGTTTTCAGAAAATTCCAAGTTCAAAACAGCTCAAAAATTCAAATCTGGAGCCAAACAGATTGGGCGGGAAAATTCCCGCCCAAGCCCCAGGTCGACTGGGGAGTCGACACGCCCAGGGGGCAGGTCGACTGCCCAGTCGACACGGGTGTCGACCTGGGTGGTCCGACCACTTTGGCCTGGGTGCACCAGCTGCTGTCTTGGCTCGGTTTTGTGGGCCTATGACGGATTTTGAGGGCTCAGATCTATCCTAGGGTTTATCCTATGGCCTAAACTACTCCTAATCTCTATAAAAAGACCCCTAGACCTAGCTTAAACCCTCACAAATCACTCTTGCAACGAAGTGCTGCCCAAATCTCCATTGACCATGGCCTCCTTCTCCAACTCCAAGAGCTTATGCATTCAAATCGGATCCGAATCAAAGGTGCTTGCTTGCTACATCAAATCAAGGGATTGGATCAACGTTGCTACATAAATTTCATGGCAATTCTACGACAAGACGATTCATGCTCATAATCCCTTAGCCACACTATGTAAGTTCTAGCTACTTGTAGATCTAAACGATAGTTCTATTGTGACATGGAATAAAATGCGATGAACATAAGTATGCTAGCCTATATGAACCTTGTCATGCCTCTTTTTCTCGAACCTATGACTTTAGGCTATGTTTAGTGACTAAATCAAGTTACTCATGTTGCATTGGACTTAGTTTGCCATGCAAGATTGAACCTTTATTTTTGGGATGTTGGCATGAACACTTGGAACCATTTTGACTTGTGAAATATGTGCATGAATTTGACTTGGGGCTTATGCATGTAAAAGAACCCAAAACCCCTTATGATTTCATGTTTATGTGAGGCCAAACCCCTTATGATATTATGCATGTTTGAGGCCAACCCTCTTATGATACCGTGCATGTTTGTGGCCAATCCCTTTATGACCTCGTGCATGTTTGAGGCCAATATGCAATATGCTAGTTATGTGAACACCTTTGTCTCAATTTTCATCATGTTTAACTTGTAATTCATCTTTTCCATCTTGTACCCATCCTTGTCATATTATTCCAAATATGTTGATTCTCTTTCATGTGCGTTGGGGACACGTTTTGGGTAGTTTAGGCAAACTTGAAAATGGGCTATGAACTTGACATGGAATTACATGGAACATGTAATGATAATAAACGTGAATAGGACACGAAAACTTGACATGGGGTTACATGAAAACATAGACTTAAAAAGGGGTCTAAACTTGACATGAACATGACATGTAGAAAAACATGGAAGTAGCCAACTCGAGGTTGGGTTGAGTTTGTAGCATAAATCTGCCCGGACCCGCCCGGCAAATCCAGTGGCTACAAACTATAGGACCCAATGTGGGTAGTTGGTCATATCGCGCTTGAAACCCGAGGTTAGACTAGGTTGTGGTGTAAATCTGCCCGGACCCGCCCGGCGTAACCAGTAACCACAATGACGTCTAATGTGAGAGGCTGAGAGTGCATTAATTCAATTAATGCCACATGATAAGGTTACGTAAATTTGACTAATGACACTTAACCGATATGACATGAATGGGTAGGTTAAGTGAAACCGGACTTGATTTCTTAATGACACTTAACCGTAAAATACAGTTAGGGGATGGGGTTAACCTAATCCATACTTAACTAATCCGACTCGGTAATTAGATGGGGTTAAGTAACCTACACTTAACTAATCTAAACACAGTAATTAGATGGAGTTAAGTTAACCTAGACTTAACTAATTTAAACAGGGTAATTCGATGGGGTTAAGTTAAACACTTAAACAATCTAAACATGATAATTCAATGAGGTTAAGTAACCAATACTTAACCAATTTAGCATGATAATTTAATGAGGTTAAGTAACTTATATTTAACCAATTATACATGATGATTTGATGAGGTTAAGTAACCTATACTTAACCAATCTAATATGAGAACTTGATAGGGTTAAGTCACAAGACTGTTTAAATATACTTAACATTGTAATACGTTTAGTGGATGGGGTTAAGTTAACCCATACTTAACCAATCCGACTCGATAATCTAATGGGGTTAAGATAATCTATGCTTAACCAATCTAACACGATAATTTGATAGGGTCAAGACAAACTAATACTTAACCAATCTGACTTGATAATTGAATAGGGTTAATTCATGAGCTTCTTGGTATACTTAACCAACTTGTAGAGCTAAGTCTTGAGCTTAAATACTTAGCCAATCTTGACATGATTCGTAGGAGGGTTAAGTCATGAACTGGAATGACAACACTTAACCCATTAGACAAAACCCTAGTTCAGGGGACTAGGTGGAAAATCGTAGTTAACAAGGATAATGGGAAAGGGAACTAAGTGATAAACCTTATTTTAGGATAACTAAGTAATAATTCTTAGTCATGGGCTTTGGACCAGTTGACAGATAGAGGAGTAACCCGATACGGTAGGTCATCGCTTAAACACACAAGGAGGAGCAAATTATCTGAGTTAGATAAGGGCTCCAACGAACCGGGTAATGAAGCAGTAGCTTCAGGGGACGTGAGGGTACTCATTGTATCCCTCTGTGAGGTTGCAGATGATCCTCCTGGGCTCACAGAGGTTAAGGTCTACGGTAGAAGAACCAAGAGTATGCCTTGGTTGTTGTGCGAGCAACCTAAAGACGGGGATGGATTAGCGTGGAGTCGACGATACTTGATTTTTGCCCTGGATAGCGCGTCGTCGACTACCTACCATCTTTAGTCAATCGTGTACGTATACGGAATGGCAGAGAACTCCCAACAGACCATATACTTGCTATCGAGTTATGGGTGAGGTTGGCCAATAGGTAAGTGGGGCATAGGGGGCCGGAGTATAGTTCTCGTGCATGATTTTTCTTGGATTTCCTTTCAGTTGTTGAGGGAGGGTTTACGTGGGACCATAGCCACGGATACAAAAACAGACCTTGATATCTGCGTTCGGCAGACGACTTAAATCTCCCGACCGAGTCTCGTATTTCTTGACTTGCCCTGGCACGGGACTCGGATGGCACATTGAGATACATGTGTAGTTAGACATGGAAAAACGATTCACGGTGCTTACGTGGGAAAAAGGGCGTGGTTGACGGTTAGCATAATCCCTAGTAGCCCTAGGTGGCTAAAACCCAAACCGAGATACGAAAACGTTCATTAGGTAGCATAATCCCTAGCGGTCCTAGGTGGCATAAATCCTAGGTGAACACGCGATAGTTCATGGTAAGAAAACATAACCAGATCAAGGTAGCAGTCCAAAACAACTTCAAGGATAAAATGGTACTACGTTGAGGTGGTATAGATTTACATGGGAAAGCCCGTAAGGCCTACGGCAAAGGACTGAACTTATACATGGAAAGAAACAAACGAGATAGGAAAACCTATGTACGCGATATATTAGGTTGACATGGACCATTTCATGACTTTGGTCAAGGGACATTTTATAGTTAACTCATGACATGGGTTGGGATACTAGTACGGGAGGTGCAGAGCAAATATACACGATAGATACCTTAGGATATTATACTTGATAGAAACCTGACGATGTGATACTTTGATTTACCTTGACACCGTAGTTTATCATGATACCTTAGTTTATCTTGATACCGTAGTTCACCCTATTATCTTGGTTTAGTTTATCTATCTTGTCGTCATCCTTATGTTTATTTTCAGTTTATGCATGTCATGTTACCTTTACCTGTTTTTATGCTGGAAGTAGATAGGGCTTACCAGTCTTTATGACTGACCCCGTTTTCTTTCGCCTCTTTGTCTTTCGTTTCCCCCCAGGTTTTCAGGGAGGAAATACTGTTGTTAGTCTGGACCTCTTCTACTTGAAGGTCATCATGTATGGCTTGAACTTCCATGGGCTATGGCTGCTTTACTTGGGGAATAATTTATGAAAAGGTTTTATGCTTCTTTACTATTGCAAGACAAGTTTCTATGTAATCTGTTGTAAAAAGGCTTTACTGGTTATAAAGAAATGAAAATTTGTTTTACTTCCGCTATTTTATATGTTCTGTCTTGTAATATTTCTTTGCATGTTTACCAATAATGCCCCTCCAAACCTAGTGCATTCCTTTGTGAGTGACCCTGGCGGAGATGGGGTGTTACAAGGAAAGTTTTGCTTAAGTTTTGTGACTGTCTAAACCTGATTTTCTATTCTGTCTGTTCTTGGTTTTCTTGGTTTTAGACCTTGGGAATTTACCTATTCAGTTAGGTCTACCCATGTTCTTGAACCTACTCTGTCTATTCTTGGTTTTAGACCTTGGGAATTTACCTATTAAGTTAGGTCAACCCATGTTCTTGAACCTACGTCGTTATCCAAACCTTTTTATGCCAGTTATTATGTCCATCCTTTTTCATAGCATCTTTGGTTCATTCCCTATTTTCTACGAATCTAGATTTATCTATAATCTAGACTGAATCACGATTATACGAATGGTGGGAATACGATTTGGGCAAAATATGAAAACATAGTTATAAACTTGGAAATTTGGCATAAATTGGGAACATGTATTATGGCACGTTCATAGAAATGCAAATGGGATAAATTTGACATGAATTATAGGATGTGTTATTCGAATCTAGCATTTACATGAATTGTGAACTAGAATAATAAGTCTAGTTTGACATGAACTGTAATTAGAATGTTAAATCAGAATTGGATTAGCTAATTTGGCATAAGAAGTATATTGGCATAAATTTGAAATTGGCCATAATTGGGAGTAATTGTCAGGTTTAGCAAAATCATGGTTAGTGACACCTAGTTTGGTATAGTTTACATACCAAAAAGCATAAACATGATATAGAGGGGAAAATGGGCCATAAGAATGAATGTTGACAATTTGCATTAAAAGAGAAATTAGGAAATAAGTAAATTAGGAATAATTTACTTATAGAATTTGGCCTGAATGAGGAAATGTAAATTTTGACAAATTAAAGGTTTCTTAACGACATCTTTTTTAATAATACACCGGAAAGTTCTAGGGTGACAGACAGGATAGTAGCTAGGCTTGACTTTGGAAAATAAAAGTTTCCTGCTCTCCCTCGCTATCCCTAACTGATCCGACGGACGGGATGGTTACTTTCAAAACCTGATTTGAAAATTAATCAAAACCCTTTGAACTTAGAAAACACTAATAGGC
The DNA here is from genome assembly GCA_030737875.1 of Allium sativum. Classification (NCBI taxonomy): domain Eukaryota; kingdom Viridiplantae; phylum Streptophyta; class Magnoliopsida; order Asparagales; family Amaryllidaceae; genus Allium; species Allium sativum. Next base: position 737,964,655 of record CM060909.1, on the reverse strand, counting down.
CTAACCCGAGGTTAGACTGAGTTGCGATGTAAACCTGCCCGGAACCAACCGGCACATCCAGTATTCGCAACAATATCTGTCTAATGTGAGTGGTCGCAGCTTTAATTTATTTAGTTAAAGCTAGAACAAGAATGGTAGGGTTAAGCTAACTAAGACACTTAACCAATTCAACATGATAACCAGACCGGTGGGTGGGGTTAGGTTCATACAGACACAGTTAAGCTAGAATGGGAGGGTTAAGTCCATAGGAACACTTAACCAACTTAACACAACTAAGCTAGAATGGGAGGGCTAAGTCCAAAGGGACACTTAACCAACTTAACATGGTAACAAGACAAGATTTGTAGGGGTTAGGTAATTAAGTAATACACTTAGCCAAATTAACATGTTAACTAGACTAGAAGGTGGGGTTAAGTAAAGTTAATACACTTAGCCAAATTAACATGTTAACTAGACTAGAGGTTGGGGTTAAGTAAAGTTTAATGCACTTAGCCAATTTGATATGTTAGCTGGGCTAGACCGTAGTGTTAAGTAACTTGAACACTTAACCTTCAGATTGTGATAAAGGAATAGGGTTAAGTCTAAAACGTGAAGGGATAATACTTAACCATTAATAACATGTTAGTTAAAACAGACGGACAAGGTTAAGTTAAAAAGGAACACTTAGCCAATACAAGGTGAATGGGTAGGGTTAAGTATTATGAAATACTTAACCAATATAACTTGGTTTGTGATGGGGTTAAGTCAACATGAATTACTGATAACACTTAACCAGTTTAACAGGATAAATGAAGGGGGTTAAGTTAGCTTGAATTGACTAATGACACTTAACCAATCCAAATTGATGGGAAAGAGAATTAATTAGTAAACCTTAGTTAAGAAAACAATGATTCTGGAAACTAATTGGTAAATCTTAGTAAGTAAAACTAAGTAGTAATTCTTAGTATAACACGGGAAGGAGCGAATGTCCGTCTGAGTAAAAAGGAGGCTCCAACGAATTGGGTTACGAAGCCCGAGGCTTCGAGGGGACGTGAGGGTACTCTTGGTATCCCTCTGTGAGGCTGCAGATGATCCTCCTGGGATCACAGAGGTTAAGGTCTGCGTAGAAGAACCAGGGGTATGCCTTGGTTGCAATATATGGCAACCTAAAGTCTAGGATGGATCGGCGTGATTCAGCGAGAAAACGGTAGCCTTGTGATAGCAACTCGTCGTCTACCATCCATCTTCAGTCAATCGAGATACGTGAAGAGGGAAGGCGGAGAACTCCAAAAGACCGTATACTTGCTATCTAGTTATGGGTGAGGATGGCCATAGGATAGTGGGGCACCAGGGGCCGGCGTATAGTTCTCATTTTTCAAGGTGTGCCTTTCATTAGTTGAGGGAGGGGTCAAGTGGGACCATAGCCACTGGAATAAAAACAAACCTTAGCATCTGCATCGGCAGATATCTGAAAGCTCCCAACCGAGTTCTGTATTCCTTTATTTGCCCTGACACAGGACTCGGGTCGCACATTACAGGATATGTGCATCTAGACAAGCGATAACGATTCGCGATACATGCGTGGGGAAGTATAGGAACATATACCACTCTAGGTAGTGTGTCCTAGACTTGGGGGCATCGTTCGACAGGTAGCATAATTCCTAGTTGAACTAGGTGGCATAAATCCTGAATCCGAGAAGCGTTCGGCAGACAGCGTAAACTCTAGTTGAATCTAGAAGGCACTTGGTAGAAAACCCTAGATTAAATCTAGGTAACAAATAAATAAATGGATGCCTGAAGGCGATGAAAAATACAGGGATTGGGATCACGTTAGCGTTACTAGTTGGGACATTAGTTAGGTGGTGCAGAGATAATAGAAATCCGTATAACAAGGAAATGGCGAAGCGGCGAAAGTATTAGAGCATATCCAGTTTATCTTAGCTTAGCATATCTTGTGTTAGTCTTGTCTAATCTTGCCAACCCTATCATCATGGTGTTATCTTGTATTCAGTTAATTCATGTCGTTCTGTTTTTTTTTCATGTTCACATACTAGAAGTTACTGAACTTACTCAGCCTTTATGTCTGAGTCTGTTTTTCTTTCGTCTTCTTTTCTTCCGTTCCCCCCCCCCCCCAGGTAGTAAAGGAGGGAATAATATAAGTTGGACTGTCACTCTTTCCCTGCTTGAAGATTTGTCGAAGTTTTGCTTGGATTCGCTTTTCAGATGCTATGGCTGGCTCTTGCTAAAATTGGGGAATATAAATGTTGTTTAATGCTTCTTTATTTTGTAAGACAGATGATACTCTGATATTGTAAAGAAATCATTGTATAAACTATTTTATCAATAAAGCAAAGTTTTATTTTCCGCTGTTTAATTTATGTCTGTCTTGTAATTTATCTGCATCTTTTACCCTAAATGCTCCACAGAACTTAGTGCATTCCCTTTGTGAGTGACACTAACGGACGTGGGGTGTTACAGCTCCTTTACATGGTATATTCGAGTTCGATCCAACGTTTATCGGATTTAGATCTAATATTTTGAGTTTTAGAAATAAATTAGTGAATCTGTCCTAATAGCCTTTGGTTGTTTAAGAGCTTAGCTCCTGCATAGGATATACTTGTTGTTATTCACATATTTGTTTCTAGAAACCTAATTATCAATGATTCATGTTTGTGACAGAAACATGAAATAGATCTGATTAATCTGTTTGGCTATTGACGAATATTAATCTAATTTATGTCGTGGCTCCCTAATTGCTTTCTTTAATTATATAAATCTCTCTTTTTATTTAATTGCTATTATTTTCTGTATTTTCAATCAATCAAAATCCTGGAATAACTTGATTGGATTTACTAGTTTAGATATTTTTGGTCTCAGAGTTCGACACCCTCTACAATGATCCTTTTTGTTTAGGAAATCCGAACGGATTTTACAGTTGTTTACAATGGTTTAATTTGTTCGCAAACAAATTTTGGCATCGTTGCCGGGGACCAAAATAAATTTTATTAGTAAATCCTTTGTGTTATAACTTTTATTTTTATTTATTTTATTTTCTCTTTAGATTTCCCTCATTAAAAAAACACAAAAATATTTAATTCTTGTTAGTTGATTTGTTTTTTTATTTTCACATTTTTGTTTTCTTTTTGTATATAGAAAAAAAATCTCTAGAGTAGCTTTGATTTGGTATTGCTAATTTATACCATGATCTCCTAATTAAGAGAGAGAGAAAATTGCGATTTTCGATTTTATTTCTTTCCCTTTTCATTGCCTTTCTTATTTCTTTCCCGTTTCATTGCTTTCTATCTTTACAAATTAAATTTAAAAAATTAATTCTTTCCACTTGCATTGATTTTATTTCCCGTTCTTTCATTTAATTCTTTCCACTTTCTATTCATTGCCTTTCTTTTTCTTTTCATTTTTATTTACAAATTCAAATTAAAAAAAGAGCAACAAATTTCATTCCTGTTTTCAATTCTATTGCTTTCCTTCTTTCTACAATCTCTCATTCCTTTATTTCTCTGTGCATCCATCAACACTTCATCAACCCCCCCCCCCCCTCCAGCATCACATTGCTGCTCAATACCCTCATTTGCTCTAATAAAACTAATCGCAAACTCCTTGAAATTGTTGAAGTTTTCAGCCACAAATGCCCATCAACACCATATTCATCAATTACACAAATAGACCATACCACCACTCTTACAGCATCACCAATTCTTCACCTCATAGCTGAAATCGCTCCAGCAATTCACTACCCAAATACCCTGGTGCCAACCACATAACCGAACAAAGTCTGCACCATTCATATCATTGCCCCTTCACCATATTCACAAAACCAGAAATTGCCAACAAAACTTAACCTCACCCGGACCTCAATAGAGACCTCAACTTTGCAAACCACCTCGCAGCCCTCCTGTTTCTCGAAACCCGACTTGCAGACAATCCCCACAAATTCAACACAGTCCCCATCGTCAACAACAAACCCTCCCAAAACCTGCCACATCAATCAACGACTACCTGAAAACAATCAAACTTCCAACACTATAACTACTCATCGAACAACATCCTTCCTTAACCACTCCACTTCCCCTAATACCCACCACCACAAATTTACAAAAACCGATCATCAACCTCCTGCATAACACAAATCGAAGCAGCCGTGAACCCTACATCCGTTGACTTGAACAACTTCACGTTCTTAAACAACCAAAATTCGTAACACCTTCACGCAGATTCGCAACCCCCCAAAACGCCATCCAAAATCCGAACATCGAACTAGCCTCACAACCGCAACCTCTCGCCACCTCAAATCACAACCCTAAAACAATCCACTATCGAGTTCAACCAGTCACGCTTCACGAGTAACACCGAAACCGAAATTGCACGAATGCCTCCTTGCCACTCGAATTGCAATCAAAACCCAATCCGAAACCCCCTCCAATTTCAAACTTCAACCGCTGATTCACCAATTTCCAGTCGTGAATTCCAATTTTCATTAAATGAAATTTGGGAGGGCAGAATCGTATATATTATATGTTTTAATATGCTGAATATGGATGGAGATGTCGGTTCATCCTATTTTGATTTGGGTGGGTTTGTGGGAGTGTTAATGTTGTGTTGGGATAAATTTTAATTTGTTTGTTTTAGTTTTCATTCAGATTGGTTAAGTCGGCCTTGAACTAAGGTGGGATTTGTTTGTGCTAAAATTTCTAATTTCTGGTTTGTCTTAAAAAAATAGAGGAAATTTGTGTTTAGATCTTTATTTCAGGTGACATGAAAAGGAAGAGATTTTCTTGTTGTGCACCACTTTAATTCGCTTATTTTTTTTCAAAAAAAATAAAAATTAAAAAAAAGAGAAATTTTTTGAAAACATGTATAGTGGAAATTAGAAAAAGGTCTTAAAAAAATTCGGGCTCCTAAGCCGAACCCGTGCCGCAGCGCAGGCAAGCAATTAATAGGAGGTGACAACAACAAAAAGTGGATGCACACTAAATGGGGTGTGAACATGCTAGCACTATTCAATTGCACTGGACGGGCTGCCGATTACTGTAAAATTTTGTAAACCCTACAGGTGATCTGCTGCAAAGAAAAATATATGGAAATTGCATGTAAAAATTTTATGCACGTGTCGCAGCTTGCTTGTAAAAAATTTATTTCTGCAATTTATTATTCTGTGTTTATTCTATGACTGAATATTTTGCCTGTTGATGTGTGGTTTAAAATTCTAAAACGAACGTGGGATTAGTTGAAAAGTTTGTTTTTGAAATCGAATCGAGGATTCCTTAAAGCTCATAGGACAAAATATTCGTTAAATTGACAATTAGGATTGATACTCTCTGAGGTGTCTAAGGAACGGTAGAGTCTGTAACTCAAACAGGTTCTTAAACTTTCAGTCGTGTTTCTACGGTGATTCGTGGCGCAATGATAACATGTCCGAACCTGGCCTAGACTTGTAATCATATAATCCGAAGTTGTTAATTTTAACATATTTTTTAGGAGGTTCTTTAGAGCCACAACTTTGCAACCGATTTTTCGATTAAAAACTCTCTACTTCTAGTACATGCGCGCTTGCCCCATGTACAACCAAAATTGCAATTCTTTTCAAACTTTAAATGATTTTGGTTTCAATTCAAATCAGACTGAATTTCAAGCTGAATTTTTTTCGAATAATTTCCACCAATCTCATCAAACGGTTGTACCTCCAATATGAAATTGTCATTCCATGATTAATGAAATTTACTTAAGGCGAGACGACTGTTAGCGCAAATGGCTAAGCAAAGTGCTAAAAATCAAAACAATTGCAACAAGGGTTTTAGCGAAATTTAATAAAACCAAAATGATTTTCATAATATGAGTGAATGTCAAATGTTTGTTATCGAATATGAAAAATGTGTTGCGAACAAGCTAAATTTTTGGCAATGTTGGTTTTGGAAAATAAATAATGGACGACATCTAAGAGATGAGGTGGATGAATTTTTAAGGTCAACCATTGAGGAACATATATAAATGACGAATCTAAAAAACAACATTTTGAAGTCTGGTGTGTTTACCAATTTGATAGAAGGAAGCCTGAGTGAAATTGATCAATTAACACATGACATTTGAAATCGTCGCGAGGACATCAAGGAATGGGCACGAATTTTAGATGAAAAACAAGATTCTAAAAATAAATATATCGAAAACATGTGTAACATTGAACAACTGGCTCAATACACTATTGAACTTTAGCAAAATCTAGAGAAGTTATTACTTGAGGGAATTGATGATGTTGACGAATTTAAGGATTTAATAAAACTTGGCTTGACTTACGTCGAAGAACTTGATCAAAGTATAACAGACAGCAAACAAAGTTGCACTAGGATAGTTTATCACATTTCTCTTCTTCAAACTGAAGTTACGAACTTATACAACAACTACAAATCCCAATCTAGTGACAAACAACTTTCTACCAATGTTTCTTTTGAAACAAATAGTCTGCCATTAACTTCGTCACAACAGTACGTAACGATTATTGATGATTTTGACGATATGACTATTGATGAAAATGAAAATTTTGAAAAATCTCCAGTGAAAAACTTTGATTTCTGCGAAACTAAAATTCAAACTCAAACTGATGCTTCTGCTGAAAATTCAACTCTTACTGAAATCAAAAAATTTCAACAAACAACTTTTGATATTGATGAAAATCTTAATGAAGTTGTTGAAATCTCTGTAATTGATTTGAATTTGAATTCTCTTGAAAACAAAGACATCAACCTTCAATTTGATCTTCCTCACTCAGATTCTGAAAATTTTGAAAATTTAACAACTTTAGATTATCAACTTGAATGAAATGACAAAGTTGGTAACAATTGTTTGACTGAGGACGACTTTGATGAGCGAAAACTTCTTGAGTTAATGGACGATAAGGTTATTGGGTCTGAAATTGAAAATGAAACATTTGAAAATTTTGAAATTCTTGAGGTTGAAAACAACGAAACTGCTGAATGTGATCTTAAGCACAATAATGATTTTTCTGATTCTATTGAAACTCCTTGCGACTTGATCATTTCAACTAAACCCCACTGTGATCACTTATTTTTCAATGATAAATTTCTGTAGTATACGAACTCTTTCTAGAATAACACTATTTTTGAGAAAACACAATTTCGAAATTTACTGAAAATTCATTTTATTGGTTTTAACTTTAGGTTTACAAATGAACCTTTAGTCAACAAAATTTCAAATATCATAGCAAAACTGAACAATATTTCTCAAAACAAGTGTGGGGGTGAGAACGATGCACACGTCTCTCAATTTACACATCATCTGAACAAGTAAACTTTGTTTTTGAAACTTTTTCTGAACCCCGGGTCACTGACTTCTCTTTATTTGCTATAGAAATTCAAATCGATTTTTGGATCAATTGTATGCTCAAAATTTTAACATTAGCAACTCAAACTTTTGAAAAAACAAAATTTGTTTTTCCAAATCTAAAATGTAATATTAAATCCTTTATGATTTGGTTTTCTGTGCTTAAGCTGTGTCTCATAATCTTAATGAGGCTAATCCATTGGTCCATCGTGGACCGGTTCATCTATTCGATGACTGCATATTTTCTGCGCGCACATTTGGTAAGTCGCACTAACCCTCTTTTGTACATATGTAAATATTTCTCTTCCGTTCCTTCATTGTGTCATGCATCGACTATGGGGACACAATTGAAATCAAGTGGGGGAGCCTCATTTTCATTCTGTTTTGCATAGTTTAAGTTTACATTTTTTTTCCCTTTCTCTTTTTGCAAAAAAAAAAGAATGTCGCATTTCTATTTACTTTTAAATACGACATGATGGAGTTAGCATACACTTTTGGTCGTTCGATTAAAATGCGGAGATTTACTTCTCTTAGCAGATAACGAAAGGAAATTTTGAATTATGAGCAAATTTGGTGTAACTGGTATATTGGGAGATTCGTGGGTGATGATTATGAAATGTTCTCTTAATTTTAATCCGATTAAATGAATGGTTGATTTAGACTACTTACGATAACATTTTAGATTGTTTAAGTGAAGTTATGCTAAGATATCCTCTCTTAACTCTCTCTCTCTCTCTCTTACGTAAAAAAAAAGAAAAAAAAGAATGTATATATATAATAATAATCCAAGGGTATCCAACATTGCTAGTATATCTCGCGTTGGTGTGCAAACCCGCTAAGCTCTTTCCAACACCTTGTTGAAAAAGTCAGCGTCGGTACACCTAGGTCTCATTTTATGAGTTGGACACCTAAGGATTACAGACATCTTGTTGACAAAGTCAGTGTCGGTCTGCACAACCACCAAGCTCTATCCCAAACTCTCACGGGAGGTATACCTTGGTCTTTTCAGTTAGGTGTTTGTAAATAGTAATAATGTAAATGTTTTGTAATAAAGAGAGAAAATGCACTTGAATTCCAAACACACTCTTCACTTATTCGACTTAACTTGATAACAAAAAGGAAGTTGAGATGTCGTTTTATGATTGTTGATATCAATTATAGAATTCATTTCATATTTGCAATATGTTTCTACCAAAACAACTGGCCAAGCTAGTGGAGTTTGTGACGATAACAAGACTTTTGTTTAAAGTTTTGATTAGTAACGGACTCAAATTTCATAGTGACGACCCAAATTTGTGTTAACTCATTTGTGTAATATTCAAAAGTAAATTATCCATTTTTAAATATTCCTTTAAAAACTTGCATTCGTCTTGTAAATATTTTCGAATCTTGCATTTTGTAAATTTTTTTTTTTTTTTGCATTTAACATTTGGATTTTGTGGGTAGTATCCGCTGAAAACCCTCATGAGACAACACTCGTCCTACTGGGGACACCAAGAGGTTTAACGGCTTGTTGCATACGCTCAATGCAATCGTGGTCCCTATGAAAACAGATTTATCTTAGTTTTTTTATTGTTGTTTTATTCGAGGATGAATAAGAAGATACGTGTGGGGGTATTTGATATACACGTAAATGTGTATATTTTATCCGCATATTTATCTTGTTTTCTCTTTAAAATAACTAATACTGTGTATTTATAGTTGTGTTTCCAGATTATTTATGATGAATGGATGAATGCACTTAATTTTTGAAAAGCTTGAAGAATAGGTGCAACAAGAGTGTTGATTTTTAGAGCTGGACTAAAGCTTGAAGACCTAAAGAAATGTTGTTGTTCAATCACCTTATGCTGCATATTTTAATGTCATGATTCAATACTTTTCCATAATGATCACTTGGAGTTCTTATTCATTCTCAAGGCAATTGGAGTTGAAGCCCGCAACCTATTTTCTTTGCATGTGTTCACATTAGCTCATTTGCATGGCCTCTCATTCTACAGTTGCGTTCACACTGGCTTATGTGTTATTTAAGATAAATCTTTTGTCCCACATTGTGTAATGAGCCTCATAGTCTTGGCCAATGCAAATATAAATACATTGTATCTCATTCATGTAAAAATACTCTTAGTTTTATTCTGTAATTCTCTTCTTAGAATAAAACTCTTCTTCTCCCTTTCTCTTTACTTTTTATTGTATTTTATTTATGTTGTATATATTCTGTTTCTCTTCTTCTTTAGCTATGTCTAGCTAATCTCATTTAATTAGGGGGTGATAATGCTGGATTAGATTCAATATGAATCACAAAAAGATTAGAACTTCATGCATGCAGATCTAGATCTGAACCAAGGGTTGGATCTGAACCTTCATACTCTGTGTCGTTTAAGAGCTATGCTCCTTTACAGGGTATATTCGAGTTCAATCTAACGTTTATTAGATTTAGATCTAATATTAAGGGTTTTAGAAATAAATTAGTGAATCTGTCCTGATAGCTTATGGTTGTTTAAGAGCTTGGCTCCTGTATAGGCTATACTTGTTATTCACATATTTGTTTCTAGAAACCTAATTATCGTTGATTCATGTTTGTGACAGAATCAAGAATTAGATCTGATTAATCTATTTGGCTATTGATGAATATTAATCTAGTTTTTGTCATCACTCCGTAATTGCTTTTTTTAATTATATAAATCTCTCTTTTTATTTAATTGCTATTATTTTCTGTGTTTTCAATCTATCAAAATCCTGGAATAACTTGATTGGATTTACTAGTTTAAATATTTTTGGCCCCAGAGTTCGACACCCTCTACAACAATCCTTGTTGTTTAGGAAAGCCGAAATTTGTTCGCAAATAGTTCAAACTGAATTTTTAATCATGTCTTCTTCTCTAACTTCATCCTCTTTTTTTATATCATTTTTCTTAATCATTTTTATGATTTCTACACTTATACTCTAACGAATTCAATTCTTTTTTGATCAAACTTCTTCTCTTTACATTCTCTACTCTCTACCCTATGATTCTAGTGCTATTGAAGAGTTCTAGGGCTGTTTGTAATTATTTGGGTTGAGTAAAGGTTAGAATCGGTGGTATTCCTTGTAGCCGTTAAACCAAGGAGGATAGAATCGGTGGTATCCCTTGTAGCCATTAAATCAAGGAGGTTGGAATCGGTGGTATCCCTTGTAGCTGTGAAATCAAGGAGGTTGTAATTAAATTTGGATATAGTAATAAAACTCAACGCAATCTAGCGTTCTGTGGGACTGGACATAGGAGCAATCTAAACCAGTATAAAATCCGGTGTGTTCTTTCCTTTTCTGCATTTTTATTTCTGTTTATTTTGTATTTGTGTTTGAATCTATGCCTGTGATTGTGTTTGTGGTGATTGATTCATCCCGTAGTTTGATTTTGTTTAAATTCTCACAAATACTATTCACCCCCCTCTAGGGTTTGTTTCGCCTTAACAATCCATTCGGCATTCCCTAACAACGAGTTGCTCGCTAACTTCAATCACTATATCATCATGCACATCCCTCGGGGGAAAAATGAGAAAGTTAATTCTTTATCCAAGCTGGCAAGATCTAGGGATGCGCAAGTCTTGGGGCTGGCCCTAGTCGAAGTGCTCGACTCTCCGAGCATCGATCAGATGCAAACTGATATGGTAGCAACGACAGAGATCGAGCCCGAGTCATGGATAATGCCGATCAAGAATTACTTACAACATGGAATCCTCACCGAGCACAATAAGGAAAGATGAGCACTCACTCGCAAGTCATCTCGCTACATCATTCGAAATGAAGTGATCCACCGAAGGGGATTTTCAATTCCATTACCCCGGTGTGTGGACCATAACGACGCTGACCATGTGATATGGGACGTACTTAATGGCGACTGTTGTGATCATACCGAGTGACAAACTTTGGCAAGGAAGATTCTAAGATATGTCTACTTTTAGCCTACGCTCGATTAAGATGTCGTGGACTATGCCCGCAAGTGCGACAAATGCCAGAGGTTTCCAAAGATTCCAAGGGCCCCGCTTACCGAATTGACACATATGGTCAGCCTTTGGTTGTTCGTCATATGGGGAATATATATCATTGTAACTCTGCCGATGTTGAGACGCGAGGCACGATATGCTATCATCGCAGTTGGACCAAATGGGTAGAAGCCGACTCACTACCAAGAAGGTGATCAAATTCTTCGTCCGCAACATCATCACTCGATATTGAGTCCATCAAGTTGTCATTTTCAACAGTGGGACCCAATTTGAGAGCAATGAGTTTAGGACCCTCTGCCAGTGGCATAACATCGAAAAGAGATTCAATGCAGTAGCTCATCTACAAGGTAATGGGTAAGACAAGGCTGTCAACAAATGATCAAGTCCATCATTTAGAGACTTCTGGAAAAAGCCGGAGGCTTATAGGTAGATAAGGTCCCTCTAGCCCTATGGGCTAAAAGGACCAACCATACTCCCTTCGCTCTCGCCTATGGATCTGACGCTGTCACACCCATTGATCTCAAACTCCATTCTCATCGAGTCACCTACTACGATCCAAAGATTAACCTAGATCTTCTCTTGGAATCGCTTGAATTGCTCTAAGAGAAAAGAGTTGAGAATGAACTTCGAGCTATCGTTCAGTGCCAATGAGTCGCCTGATACTTCAAATCCAAAGTCCATCTGAAGTACCTCAACATCGGCGACTTCATCATGAAACGGATTTTTCCTACACTGACTGTTTTAAGTCCTCGCTGGGAAGGTCCGCACGTCATACAATGGAGGCTTGGAGATGGATGCTTTACGGAAACGACCGTTGATTGCCTGAACTCCCTAGAGCATGGAATAGTGAGCATCTTTGTCGCTAATTTAAATAACTTAGTGTACAGATTTACTGCTTTCCAATAATGTTTTGTTTTCTTTAAATTCAAGGCATTGTAAATAAAGGCCAAAGTGGCCAAAGTTATTAGTAAAGATAGTTTTCAGTTCTTTGTGTTCTAATTTTGTTTACATGCTACGTAATATGTTTGAACAACTATTACTACCAACTAGCATACATGAATATACGACGCTGAATCGGCACCCTTAACTCGGGAACCAGTCCCCTAACTTGAGTCTCGAATCAACTACGCAACCGAGTACAAATAACTCTGAGCCTTGAACCAACAACGAGGCCGAGTATAAACAACTCGAGATTCTCATTCACCTGAGCATCCAACCCCGTTCCTAAGTCTCCGGACATTGGGGCATCCCCTCAGCTGAACGAGTGTGGCATCAACCGCCCGTTCAGCTCCATCCGACACTAAGGGTCTGGATCCGGGCGACACTGGGCAAACCAACGATGCCTTCGTAATCTAACCCAAGCAAAATAACAAGAGATTTTAAAGGACGAATCAATGACGTTCATGCCTTCTAATGACTCAGGACCAACGATCTCACGGAGGTCTCGACAGAGAAAGTACAAGGGCTGAACCTCACGTGACTCAAAACACCTAACCAAGGGAAATTCCGAGAGTGAAGCCCGAGCTTACAATCTTCTCATGACTTAGGAACTCAAGAGCAAATCCCTGGTTAATGTTTATATAAGTATAATAATAAATATGTTTGTTCAAGTACAGGAAGCAGAAAGCATAGATGAACGTTTAAACAATTAACATAAATTGTTATATACGAAAAGTTAACTAACGATTTCATTCACAAAGAAAAATTAAGCTACATAAAGTTAATTCTTTTTCTAATGATGCGATGTACATGAAAACCACATCATGTATCCAAAAGTTAGGGTCGTAATCGCGCCCGTTGATCGGAATCTGACAACTTTTGATGGGCTGATCGGAATCTGACAACTCTGGACTTTATGGAAACCTTAGAAATTGAGTTAAAACTTTCGTTAATAGCGCCCGTTGAAATTCTCATGTTTACTATGCTGAAATTCAAGTTTTAGACATAGTTGTATGTACAGGAAAATAAAAACAAAGGTGTACATCGATATTGTTTTGATCATAAATCCCAAACGAAACGTCAGACTTTAGTTTGCGAGTACAATTCGGAAAGGCCAGAGTGTAAGCTAAAACTTTTCCTTAATGTACTAAGTAAAATTTTGAGGTTTAGAGGGCTGAAAACTGACCTGAACAATTCAGGCCTACATTTTCAGTGCCCGGGCTGAAGCGTTCACCTCCAGTAAAACTGCCATAATTTTTAAACCGATTATCCGAATTCGATGAGTCCGGACATTTCGGAAAACCTGAAACGAGAGCAACAACTTTTGCCTAGTATGCTTTGGCCAAATTCCAACTTTGATGCGTGATAATCAACGATTTGTTCGTTGGCCTGTTACGGATATTTGGTTTTGTAGTTGAAACGATGAAATCTTGATATGTATGTTGTATACATTTGTTATATATTTTATATATGTTAAATTCTTAATGTGTATGTAAGTATTTGGCAGGTGTAAGAAGTCGTATTTCGCTTCAAAGCTCGCTTGCGCTAAAATGCTAAATGCTAAGGTAAATAAAAATGCAATATAACGCTAAAAGAGGTACGTACTGGTGGTATATGGTTTTGAGGGTTTATATTTTGTTTTTCCCCACTTTTGGGATGCCTCATCATTGGGTGAGATGTATATTGAGTCGTATATGTATTGGGATTTTTCCCGGACCTCTCCGTGCAAAGGAGATGCTGCCGAAATTTTCCGTGATTTCGGGAGTTAGAAAAATTTACGGATTTTACAACTATACTTGTTTTGGAAATATTATTTTTAAGTATGGACTTGAAAAGGATATGCGCTTAATATCGGTTCGTTCTCTTTTCGAGGACGAAAAGATTTTAAGTGGGGGAGAATGTAACAAACCATAATTTCCGTATATTTAAAATTTAAATTTTAATTAAATAAATCGTATACTATTGGTTAAATTTATATTTATTTATATTACGAGCCTGAAATGGCGCGGTAGTTTGAAAATTCGATTTTAAACTTTGGAAAAATATATAAAATTCATGTTAAATCAGAATTGGGTAAAACTGGAAACGTTAGAATCGAATTTATCATATCTTTCCAGAGAATCAGAATTGGGTAAAATTGGTTAAATATATATTTTTCCAAAGTTTAAAATCGAATTTTCAAACTACCGCGCCATTTCAGGCTCGTAATATAAATAAATATAAATTTAACCAATAGTATACGATTTATTTAATTAAAATTTAAATTTTAAATATACAAAAATTATGGTTCGTTACAATACTCTTCCTCATCCGCATCACCAAATGTAATCTTTGTGGACTCCTCTCCTTTGGGCAGGATCGGTTTTAGATGCTTGGAAGTGACATCGCTCGAGAGCACGAGTATTGCCGGTGTACCCTCTCCTATTTATTCCTAGCCATCTTGGCTACCTTCTGATATGTCGCCTTACCAACTTTAAGCATCCTAGCCTCAGCCTCCTACAGTTTTCTCCAAGTGTCATCGGCCTTCTTCTTGGTGGCCTCAGTATCAGCTTCCTTCTTAAGATCTTCTGCCACCTCGACTGCGGTTTCCTACACATCTTTCTTCATGGCCTCAATCGACGCTGTTTTCTTATCTAACTCCTTGGATGCCTTCTTTTGCTCCTGTTCCTCAGCCTTGATGTGCACCTTAGCCTGTTGATCTTCGAGCATGTAATGCATTGTATGCTCGCTAGCCTCGACCACCCCGGCCACCTCTCCTTCATGCCTATCTCTTCCCACAATGGACCTAAAAATGACAGATCGGCCTCAGTAAGCAAGATCATTGTAGTATCTCCTTTGCCCGGCTGGTCCCCAAAACCTTCCATCCCTGTCATGGGCGTTCCAAGTTGTGTTAGGTCAAAGCCTATTGTCACTTCTGCTCCAAAGAGGTCTTCACAACAGAGATAAAGGTATATTAGCCTACTTCACCTCCATAATACTATACTTCTAAGCATCCGTGAGAATAAGACTTTATCTACCAACACATGATGCATACTTCTGGTAGGCACAGTGATTGCACTTGTTGCTTAAGTGAAACTCTCCACTCCTAACCCTACTTGATCGGGATTGTACTCCGTTGTGTGGGACTTTCGAGTTAGGTTCAGAGAGGAATGGTACAACTTTCTGTTGCGAAGAACTTACTCCACTAAACTTGTAGGCCACTACCAAACTATCAGCTGCCACCATCTTCCCCTTCTCTACAACAATCTAAGCCTCCTTTGTCATTTAGGTATCATCTCTTAGCAACTGACTTCCCTCTTGCAGCACCAAACTCTCTTTCTCATCCAGGTGAGAGAACATGAACTAGATTTCATCGATGGCATCCACCTCCTACAAGCCGGCCTCAAACTCCAATAGTTGATCCTATACATGAGCTAATGTCCTAGGTTAGTCCTCAACCCATGAAAGTATGAGATACTTAATCACCTTTACATACATATTTCAAATAAAGGGGTAGAGTCCCATTCTCTTCCATTCAAATCTATAAAGGCAGTGGAGCTCTGCAATTTTTTTTCCTCTTCTAACCTAGTTTCTTAATAAAATATATTTATATATATACCAAATCAAATCAAATTCGTACAGAATTAGGAAGATTAATAGATTCAGTGGAAGAGGATGCTCAACGATAGATTTCTTCACTCTTTTTCCTTTTTCTTACATTTCCACGGATCTAGAATTTCCCCCTTTCTAGATAAACTGTAGATTTATAAGAATTTAGGGATTTGTAAGCCTAAAAATGTTCAAAATTCAAAAATTGGAAGCTATAAGGTGAGTGGGAAATTTACTAATACAATTAAAATGATTTATCTATTTCGTTTGAATCCAATCTATGTTTTATGCCTATCAGATCTGTTATCTAAATAATTGTAGATTGTGGCAACCATCAGATCTGATTATGAATATATTCGAAATTGGTAAATGATAAGTTGTCGTTGTGTATAACATGAATTGTAGAATATATATATATATATATATATATATATATATATATATATATATATATTTCCCATATATTCCTACAGGTTATGTCATGAAATATGTTCTATATGTTACACAACACTGTGGATTTGGAAATCAGTCCTATTAAACATATAATTGTTGTAGTTATGTTCTAGATCTTTAGTTCAGTTCCGAAATATGAAATATGTAAATTTGGGTAAAAAGATGAATTTATGTATTATTTGATTTTAAGAATAAAAAGAAATATTCCTTGTTTACGTTCAATATTGTTAGGTTTTTGGCTTAAGCATTGTAAATTATGTCGTTTTCCTTTTTTTTAAATAAAGAGGCATTATTTTCGAATCATAAAAAGTATGACAAAAAGAATTAAAAGGGAAAAGTGGTGAAAAGGTACATATAAAAATAAATACATGTTTTTGTATGTAATTTGCATCGACTATTCTAAAATAAAAATGTATTACATATATTTCTTGTGATTTGGAAATATGTCAATTCCACAAAATAGGCATATTTTACAACGATTGCGGCTAACGGTCCTTGTGAGACTTGAAACCTTTTTGGCAAGATTGAATATAAAAAGGGAATGTTTAGTTAATTAATTTGACCAAATCATTAATTTAAAAATAAGTATTGCAAAATAATAAATAAATATTAATGACTATGTTGACCGCACGAAAACATAGAAATGAAAATATACATATTATCCGTCCAAATCAGCGTAACATGGTGAAATATTAATTGTATGGAATGTTTCAATGTTTGGGTAGGGTTCAATTATGGAATCATGTGTAAATATAATCCATTTTGAATTAATAAATTTGTGGTGACCACTTGTAGCAATAAATATAATTAACTTCTATAAATGAGACCGCAAATAAGAGGACAACCATTGTGACCAATATTCTTTTGGCAAAATAAATGTGAATAAGAAAATGGTTACAATTCCTAAAATCAATTAGGATAATTGTTGTGGACCCCAATTAGGAAATTTAAATTATAACCACATTTAGACACGAGATTAAACTCAACTTGTGTTGTAAGCTTGCCCGAAACCGACCAGAAAATCCAACAATCACAGTTAGTTAGTCTAATGTGAGGGGTATAATGCATAAATATAATCGTGCTAAGGCACGAGGTAAAGTTCACATGTGGTAGAAGTCTGCCCGGAACTGACCGGCATATCCAGCATCCACAGGTAGTCAACTTAATGTGAGAGGCCTGGTATGTATGTGTGTGTGTGTATATATATATATATAAGTGTCAACCAAGAAATAAATTAATAAAAATAGAAATTGTCCGTTAGGGTACAATAGGAGATAACTTAGGATTGATAAATAGTTGCCTTAGGAAAACATGACTGTTAGAGACATATAGGGCAATGTTATCCATCGAAAATCGTAAACATGTTTCTATGGTTTGAAAAGTAGAAACTATGTGATCAATTAGGCTAGAAGACCCGACTGGTAGTTGGAGGGAACCTCTTCCAATACAATATGACTTTACTTAGGAAGAAAGAGACACCGATTGGTTAGAGCACAGAAGCACCGATCGGTGGCGGAGCAGATATGCATCATATGGGTGAAATTCAGGCATACCGGTCGGTCAGAACCCTGGCATACCAGTCGGCCGGGATCAGGGACACCGGTTGGCCAGAGAGTAGGTACACATCATGAAGATGGATTGCGGGCATGTTGATCAGTTAGATTGGTATATACCGGTTGGCTATATTGAAGAGATACCGATCCGTAGGAGATGATAATTACTGATAACTGGGTACAACTAGCCAGTGGCATTCTCCATAAATAAGTTTCAGACCGACCGGTGGCCTGTATACTATATCTTGGCTCCTCCTCGCTCCTATTAATAGGGGATGAACCCCTCGTTAATGAGGACCGAATTTTATGACCCTGAAGGGCTGTCCTACCATTTCCTCAACAATCCTATGTGATTTCTACATCTTCTGACACCTCTAATCAAAGATTAACCATGGAATTCTCCTTCAAATCATGGAAATCCACCTAAAATCTTAGTGAATCAAGGATTTACTTCTCAAGTTGTTATACATAGAGGATTTCTCTATTTCTTTTGCTTTTTGGATTAAATTAAGAGAACAGCGTGTGAGGAAGAAAATTTATGTAATGAGAGAATATTAAAGCTTTGTAATTGGGCATAAGATAATGAAAGTTTCTCTTAAAGTGGACATAGATCTTTCCTATGATCGAACCACTATAAAAATAGTTGTCTTTTTACTTGCATTTACGATTATGGCTCATTATAATCTCTTAACATATTGGTGAAGTACTAGTTTTGTACCTTTGGTGTTAAAATTTAAATTGGGTTTTAACATTTGGCGCCTACCATGGGGCCGCATTCGCATTACCTTCTCTCACATTCTCTCACAAGGTTGAAGGCCTTGCATTGAGATTCTAAGCCAATAGATGAACTTTTTCTCAAATTCAAGTCCTTGTCTGAAATCATTGGCAGACCATCAAAGAAGACTGCTAGTAAAACTATCGAAGAGACTGACAATGCCGCCAATAACGAAAATACTCTGCTCACCAACTAATTCGAAATTGGGGAAACTTCTAAAAACTGGAATTTTTGTAACGAGAAGAGAGTTGGACGAAGTTGTTGTGGGTTTAACAAGCCAAATGGACATCGCAAACAATGCCATAATAAAGAAGCTTGTGTCTATGTTTGCCATGCAGGCCGCTACGGCAAAAGTTACCACGAATGTCGCTCGTGCTAAATATGCTCAAATAGATCATACTGAAAATGCGGGTTCTTCCTCATTAAGTCCAAATCGAGGAAATTCCATCCAAGAGGTTGCAAATCCTAACGATTCTCGACATAAAGAAGCTAAACCTCCTATGCATAACCACTCCGATAAAGCAACCTCTCGACAAGCGCTTGGAACCACAAAAGGGGCATCTCCCTAAGTGGGAGGCCCAGGGCCCCGATATCCAAACCATGACCATTTTATTAGGCAAACATCCGACAAGGATGATGGTGTCTGCCCCGTGGACTAGCTCAATGAAGATGAACGCATATCGGAAATGGTTCGCAAAATCATGGAGAAAAGTTTGAGAAAGCAAGACGATGAGAAGGAGTGGGGGTTCGCTCGTACCAAAACCCCACTCATGGGGAGGATCAAGATGGCTCCATACCCTAATAAGTTCAAACCTCCGACGGTGCAAGCTTATAATAAGGCAAGTTATCTCAACGTGTTCTTGTTCAAATATGATCAACATATGGATGGAGCACGCGCCACTGACGAGTTGAAATGCCTGTACTTTCCAACTTACCTTGAAGGGGTGGCTTCAATTTGGTTCACAAAGCAACCACCCAAGTCTGTAGATGATTTTGCTACTTTAGCCAAGCTATTCAGAGAGCAGTTCAGACTCCAAGCTATAACAGACCTAATTTTTTTTCAAAATTCCAATATATCGAAACTTGGATTGATGTGCTCTGGTATCCTGTACAAAAGACAAAGACATAAAATATGTCAGAGCTCAGAAAACATCTCACAGTGGAATGGACAAAATATAATATAGTCAAAGTATAGCCGTACCGTATTGATAATACTGCTTAATCAGTATCCAAGGCTATCATGTCTCTACCACAAATCAAACCTGTGAGTATGTTATGAGGAGTGGGTCAGAACACAAGTTCGGGTGACTGGATTTAAACTATACACTTTGGATAATCCTACATATACTGTTCAATCATATTATCTTATTTATTAGGTTACTTGGGTTGACAACACTCAAGACTTATACACACGTCGTACCCATTTACTTCCCAATGGATTAACCTAATATAGTATATATGTAGCTACCCCCCATATCGAGGTACACTGTAACAAACCGGATTCCGACAGACCGATGTTTTTCAAAAACCCAATCTATCGAAACCTGAGTTGGGTATTCTGGTATCCTGTAGAAAACGACAGACATAAAGAAACATGTCAGAATTCGTAAAGCATCTCACAATGGAAGGAAATAAAGTATAATATATTCAAATATAGCTTTACCTTTTTAACAATACTGCTAAAGCAGTATCCAAAGCTATACCATCTCTGTCATGAGCCTAACTTGGAAGTATGCAATGAGGAGGGGGTCAGAACATAAGTTCGGTATAGCTGGACTTAGAATAAACTTCTGTATAATCCTACATATACCGTTCATTTACATTTTCTTGGTTATTAGGTGTTAATAATGTTAGCTCTTTAAGCTATACTTATCCATCTACTAGTAGATTAACCTAATACAATGTATATGTTGTTACCCCCTACTCGTGTCCTCTTTTCATATGTACGCAATCCCTTATCCAACTCGTATCATCTTGTCATATTTACGCAGTTCCTCTATCCAATGTTGTACGTCGTACGGACTTTCATGAATATATATATATATATATATTCTCACTACGTCTGCGTAAAACCACCATTCATGTGTTGCGTAAGCATTTTGACCACTAACCTAGGTCTTACTAGGTTCTGTTATCGAATACTACCTAGATCCAACTAGGGTTTACCATCGAGTGTTACTTAGGTCCAACTAGGGTTTACTTTATCGAATGCTTCCTAGGTTCAACCAGGGTTTACGCTACCTAGGCCCAACTAGGGTTTATGCTACCTATCGAACAATGCCCTATAGTCTAGGACACACTACCCCAAGCGATATGCATTCCTAGACTTTACGTCCCAACCGTATCGTTAAACGTGCTAGATATCTAGTTGCACATGTCCTCTATATGTGCGACCCGAGTCCCATGGCAGGGCAAATCAAGAAATACGTAACTCGGTCGGGAGCATTAAGTTATCTGCCGATGCAGATGCTAAGGTCTGTTTTTACTATAGTTATGGTCCCACTTGACCACTCCCTCAACTAATGAAAGGCACCCAAGAATATCAAGAATGAGAACTGTACGCACGCCTTCTATGCCCCACAAACCTATTGGCCAACCTCACCCATAACTAGATAGCAAGTATATGGTCTTTTGGAGTTCTCCGCCTTTCCGCTTCTCGTGCTCGACTGACTCAAGATGGTAGGTAGCCAACGATGTGCTATCACAGGGCCAAATGGTTATCGCCGACTCACCCAGGTCCATCCTAGTCTTTAGGTTGCCTTATTATTGCAACCAAGGCATACCCTTGGTTCTTCTTAAGTAGATCTTAACCTCTATGAGACAAGGCGGATCATCTGCATTTGCACAGAGGGATACTAAGAGTATCCTCACGTCCCTTCAAAGTCGCGTGCTTCGTAACCCAGTCCGTTGGAGCCTTCTATATGATTAGATGTATGTACGCTCCCCCTCACGCCCAAAGGCACTGTGATGATCTATCGAGTTTGGTTATTCATCCCATATCGTATGGACTGGTCCAAGCGCCTTATCCTTTCGTACTATTAGACCTTACATCTAAACTTCTGATTACGCGCTTGCTTTGTCTTATTAACTTGGTTAT
Organism: Allium sativum; assembly: GCA_030737875.1. Classification (NCBI taxonomy): domain Eukaryota; kingdom Viridiplantae; phylum Streptophyta; class Magnoliopsida; order Asparagales; family Amaryllidaceae; genus Allium; species Allium sativum. The sequence continues at coordinate 737,942,935 of CM060909.1, read as the reverse complement.
CCTCGTTTATGTTGTCCTTCAATTCTAATTACCAAGTTTCTCTTTAACTAAGGTTTATTACTTAGTCCTCTTCAACTAAGGTTTACTTACTTAGTTATCTTTACCGTTGCTTACTTAGTTCTCTAATTAAGGTTCGTTACTTCGGTCGCCATTTTACTTAGTTTTGTAACTAAGGTTCATTACCTAGTTGCCATCATCATTATTTACTTAGTTCTCTAACTAAGGTTCAATACTTGGTTAACTTCATCTTTATTTACTTAGTTCTCTAACTAAGGTTCAACACTTAGTTGCATTTATCGTTATTTACTTAGTTCACTAACTAAGGTTCAACACTTGGTTACCTTTATCGTTATTTACTTAGTTCACTAACTAAGGTTTACCAATGAACTCAAACATGACTTAAGTTTTATTTACCAAACGATAGCATACGGGTGCTTTCCCACATTTTCAGCTTAGATTTACTTATTTCATTGTATAAGTCGTCCCACCCTTCAAGTCTTGTATTACATCTTAAGTCAAAATCTTCCCTTGTCCCTAGGACAAGTTTATCTATTATTTAATTTTTCGTTACCACAACTCTGGTTTATAATAGGTAGTGATCATTCCAAATTACTGTGTAGGTTAAGTTTGACCATATGTCATGTTTTACTTAACCCTACCTTCCCGCTCATGCATTACTCGTATATTCCACAAATTTGTTTAAGTGTTGTCTTTAAGTTCATACTGATTTAACCCACCCACGCATCATGTCAAATTGGTTAAGTGTTGTTAGCCTAACCTTAGCATACTAGTATGTGTCATTAGCATTAATTGATTATTAATGCACCAACCTCTCACATTAGACCTATTGTTGCGGTTGCTGAATGTGCCAGGCGACTCCGGGAAGTCTTACACCACAACTCAATCTAACCTCAGGTTTAAGCACGTTGTGACTAACTTCTCACATTAGACCCTATTGTTTGCGGCCACTGGATATGCCGGGCGGTTCCGGGCAGAATTACACCGCAAAACTTATTCTAACCTCGAGTTAGTCATGTTTCATCTTTATCCAATTAACCTTTTTTACGAAAACGTTAAGCATCAATTTCAGGTTACGAGTTAGGTTTCATAATCACATAAGAGGTCTCATAATTGCATAATCTAAGTTTTATTCGTTTCTTTATCAACTTAGGATTCTTACTTTTAGATTCGTTTTTCCAAAACCCAAAATTTAAACTTATATTTTAAAACCTCAATCCCGCAATATTAGATCTGACATAAATCACTTTTTCCCAATCCCATTCCATATTCAATAATTCCAATTAAATTTACACAATTTCAGGTTAACATTATAAATCAGAATTCATAGTTGTGCACTATTCAACATAGATTCATGTTTCCAAAACATACCCAAAGATTCGTTATTGAAATACGCTCCACAATTCCCAATTCGACTTTACTTCATCCTTATATACAATTCGCCAATTGTCCCAATATTTGCAATAATAAGTGTTATGCCACAATCCCCAAATTACACATTATATTCCTCGATTGCATAAAATAAATTATGCCCCAATATTCCCATATTTTAATCATACCTATGTACAATAAGATTTCGTCTAGGTTCGAGATAACCTAGATCCAAAAATAAAAAGGGGAAGGAGAATAAAAGAACAATTATTATAACATGAACCTTGAATTGAATTTATAACTGCGGAATGACGAACGATAATAATACTATTATGCAACAAGTTTGTTGTAATTCCACTCACCTTGCTTTCCATCTTCAATTCATGGATTTGATTTAACTTTGATTGATTTTATGCCCCAATCCATAGATCTGACCTATCTTTGATTTCTTTGCGCAGCTTAAGTTGTGAATCTGAATTCCTCCTCCTTGCGTAGTGTAAATTGCAGATCTGAATCCCTTTTTCTCTTTAATTTTGAGGTTGTCTTGATTCTAAACTTTTAATTTTAAGAATAGATGTTTTGAAGAGAAAAAGGGAAGAAAGTGGATCTAGAAATCTCTTGGAGAAGAAGAATTTGAGTTAAAATAGAGCCATGGCGTCGCCATAGGCTTGGGTGAAGAAAAAGAATGGGTTAAGGGTCATTATATAGTTGTTTATTCAATGTATCAGGCCAGAAATTGCGTCTAAGTGAAGAAAATGAATTCTGCCTAGATTTGGGGGGGGGGAGATCGACCCCCATGTTGACCTGTTTTAGGGAATGTCGAACCCCAGGTCAACCCGCCAGGGGTAGGTCGACCTCCAGGTCGACCTGCCTTGGTATAGGTCGACCTGTCAGGTTATTTTACTATATAATTTCTGAATTTCTCTTGAATCTTCCGAAGGCCGTAAGTCTTTCATACGGAGTCTGATTTTCGAAAACTTGGATTCTATTCCAAGCAGAATTCCGAGACGAAGGCAATGTTGATGTCCGTTTTACTTAATTCCTAATATTTAAATTAAGTATCCTTATTTTATTATCTTTTTCGTTACGCGCATTGTTATCGAATTGATTTTTCCTTCTCTTCCATATATTAATTAATTTTCATTATACGTCATTATTATTTACCTATCTATGCATATACAAATATTTGTACATTTTTAATTTTATTAAAAATGCTGGGTGTTACATTCTCCCACCCTTAAAGAATTTCATAATTCGATAAGAGTAAAATAGACAATCCCTCGCAATATCCATCCATCAAGTGTGCATCCAATTGTTGCAAACATTGTGCATACGTGCAAAGTGAGATACATCATAATAAAGTATGTATGCCTAATTTGGATCCACCTATATGTACGCAAATTTTAAAAACTCTTTCAAAACATGATGCTCACATCCTACATATACTTGCAGTTCTATATGAATGTAATATTCTTGAAAAATCAAAGTATTTTTCATCCAGGTTTTCCCATACACTTATAGAATAAGAGCATAGTTCATCCAATTGTCGTATCTAAAACCCTACCATCCATCATTAAATTCGAAATTTAGAAAAATCTAATTTTCCAAATTCGATTTCTTATGTTACGAACAGGTATAAAACGGAAAAATTCACATCTTCCGTTTTTCTTTCCTAATTGTACTTGGATTTTTATGTAAAGTAAAATAAAAATAGCGATAGATCGTTATAAATTATTAACAACGATATGAAATGGTTTTCAAATTTATACATGCGAGAGTTATTTGGAAAGTCCGAGTTTACTCTCATTCCAAATAATGATATGACATCCGAAGAATTGAAGACGACGATTGAAGATCGACGATCTTCACATTGAATGGGTAACTAGTGTTGAGGCCCTTGATTGATTTGCTCCCAAGACGGGGCTAAGATGGTAGTTATCCGGACGTAGTGTTGATTTGTACGGATTTGGCTTTCGCTCAGGCCCAGAGCATAGGCTTATAAATAGAATGTGTGTCTGACATTGTACTTCTTTATATTGTATTAATTGATTTTCTGTCGAATTTACGAATTCTTGGTGGCGGAGAATTTATTCTCTTGCTTAACACCCTTTTGTACATTTTGGCAAAAGATTAATAGTATGATATGGATTGACAGTGTGGCATACTAAGATGCAATGATCAAGGTTTCTTGTTGAAAAGCAGAACCTTGTGGTGACGATCAAAGCACAACCTGAATAAGCATAGCTTTGTGTTTTACGTAGCTTCACGAGCCTCACAACCCGGTGGAGTCTAAAACGGGAGAAGGGAACGCAGGGAGATCAGCACGTTTCTTTCTAGCTAGAAGTGGTGTCAGTGCTTAAACTGGCTGATATTTTACTTATGTGGATGATGGAATGAGGCGCCTCGGATATTAGGTCCTATAGGACCGGGAAACGTGTGTTCAGGAATTGCCAATCCGCAAAATCGTATGTGCGGACCGGCCCTGCAGCTTTCCAAGGGTTCACTGCGGGGTATCCTGAGACATTAGCTAGAGTGTCTCGAATCGGTAAGGAGCTCCTCCCCAGCCTTGACTCATGATGGAAACCCAATTCTCAATACGACCCTACGGACTTGATTGTATTACTAGTATGGAGGCATAGTATATGGTAGCTATGCTTCCTAGGATTGATACATTTACTTTGAAATGTTTTTGAAAACATATATACACTAATAATAATATCAAACCCGTTTTTATCGTATCAAGCATTTTTGACCATTATAAGGTAAAACTCTATCCTCTGGTTTGCTTTGCATTGTGTGATGGGACTTGAGTCTTATGATGGTTTCATTTTTCTAAAAAGCATTGCGTTGTTTAACGATTTACTTTAATTTATGCACCGGCAATCCATTGAAATAAAACCCGTTCCGCGTTAGCGGCGTGGTCCTTGGATTTTCCTTATTGCTATTAGTTATATTAGTTAAGAATTCTCACACCAGTCCTACGACTGACACGTAGTTTGTTTCACTTTGCAAACTCGGGTGCCCTCTTTTCCACACGGGAAGTTGAGTAGTTTTTGCAGATATATTGAGCAGGATTCTGGATCGAAGCCTAAAGCTGTGTCGAGAGCATAGTTGTCTTCCGCTGCCTTAGTTATTTTATTTCCGTTGTTTATTGTGTTTAACTTAACTTACTGTAATTTATCTTCCGCTGTAATTTTATTCGATGTACTCTGATATTCTGTACTCTGATGTAACATTATTGTAATGTTTATAAAAGTCTGCTGTTATTGTTCTGATGTGTTGTATTCCCAGAGTTAACGTGTTCGGGTTTTGAACGGTCTTGGTCGATTTTGCGATCGATCGGGTCGGGCGAAACCAGGGCCGTTACAAAGTGTGACACCCCATGTCCGTTAGTGTCACTCACAAAGGGAATGCATTAAGTTCCTTGAAACGTTATAGGTAAACAGACACAGAATAATTACACGACAGATATAAATAAGATAGCAGCGGAAATTCAAATTTTTATTTCAAACATAAATCATAATGATGTGGTCCACAACACCATAGGTCACAAAAAACATTACAATAAAATAGCTTATGTCATGCACCATCAGATTTCATAAGTATATAAAAAGCATAATTCCCCAAATAAAAGAGCTAAGCTATTGTAGAGATAAGAACTTGAGCCATACTTCAAAAACAGCTCCTTGCAAGATGATAACTGAGTCCTGACTAAGCCTAAGTATTCCTACCCTGAGAACCTGGTGGGGAAACGGAAAAGAGAAGACAAAACAAAAGGGTCAGACATAAAGTCTGGCGAGTCTACTTACTTTTAGCAAGTAAACAAATAAAAGTAGCATGACAGACATGCAAAGTGGATAAGAGAGATCACTAATAAAAGGCAGGTGTGACAAGGTAGACAGAATAAGGTGTATATGCTACTAATGATTAATCTGCACTACTACTAGTATAACCAGAATGAAATGATCCCTTCCACTATAAGGTGGTAGACTTAGGCATATGTCCATATGTATCCCAACAACTACCCTAATCGATCGGCTCCATACTCCGTAGATACTCTATGTCGGCCCAACAGTAGGATGTATCACGTCCTAAAATGGCAACCATTCGCTGATATTCATAGCCCCATATCTACAGGTGTCACCGTCATCTTATCCCCCTCTGCTTGGCTCATGCACGCACATGGCCCGGTCGGTTTGCACCGCCCACACCATCCTCCAGGTTTGGATCTCTTACAATCAGTCAGTAAGCGTGCCCCCTCTCCACCTAGTACGGAGTACTTTGTTTGATAACTACTCCGGGTTACTTATTGAAATGGGTCTCACACAATATGATACAAGCTCTCCCCTTTGTCTTATATCCCCCACTCGGTTTTCACTGACTATGTATACCACTTGGTATCTTTGACTACATAGCCCTATTCATTTCTGCTAATTATGCTTACCCTAAAAGGTGTCTTTAATTGCATAATTTTTATATTTTCCAATGGTTATGTATACCACTAGGTGTCTTTAATTACATAATCTTATTGTGTTAAGTTCGTGGCCCTATATGTAAAAATTACCCACCCCCTCGGATTTACTTAACCCACCCACTGTTCAACCAATTTTACTTAACCCTAACTTAAGTTCATAATCATACAATCCATATGGATTAAATTAGGTTAAGTAGTCCAATTCATTACCATTTCCATTTATAGTTCATAATGGGCTAGACCTCCCAAATTAGGCCTACAACTTGTGGATGCTGGATATGTCGGTCGGGTCCAGGCAGACTTCTCCCACAAGTTGGGCCTAACCTCGTGTCATAGCCCGATTCGTATTTGCGCACTTAGACCTCTCACATTAGGTTCAACATTAGTAGCTGCTGGATATGCCGGTCGTGTCCGGGTAGACTTCCACCACTAATGCAACCTAACCTCGTATCATAAGTGCAATTACAATTCCTAATTGTAATCACTAGTCATTTCATTCTTATCCAATTCTTACTTATGTCTTTATAGGTGATTATGTCCCTTTTTCCTAATAATTTGATTTATATACCCAAGGATGTTTACATTCAAATTATGTCCATATTAACCTTTTTCCCCCGTTCCCTAACTAGTGCACTCATAAAATTGGCGGCATGCTTAAGCTAGATAATAACCTAGTCATAAACGATAAAAGGGAAAAATAATAGGAATATGAAAAAAGTGATGTTTTAACATAACTTGGCATAAACATAAACTAGCATAGTGATAAGCTGGACATAAAACTGATGAACTTGTGGGAGTCAATTGTTTCTAATATAAATATGATGTCACAATAAGCATAATAAGATCTAATTTAGCAATTTAGATGTCCAATTGGTTTAGATATAACATGATAAGCACAAGGTGATAAACTAGATCACATAGTTCAGATCCAATGGTTAAAAATAGATCTAACACAATTAGGGTCAAGTTCCACATTATAGAATATCATAGAAGTTACAATAGTTCTAACAAGATTGAGATTTAGATCAATAGTTAAAAATAGATCTAGCACAAATCATAGAATGCCACAAAGGTTACAATAGATCCAACAAGATAGAGATTTAGATCCAAACCCTAACCAATTCAGAATGTCATATGTTCATAATTTACAATGGATCTGATATAATCTAGGCATACGAACAAATCCAAGTCATAGTCATGTCATATTTACTTTTAAATATTCAAATCTAAAAGCAACTAGAAAACTCACAGTGTTAGGATTAGAAAATATAGAAAGAATGGATCTTGAATCTTTAGACTTGATTTGCAAAAACTGATAGTTGTAGAAGATAACGGATTCAGTTCAGACACCGGCAGAGTTTGGCCACTATGAATTCTCAATGAAGAAAACAAGAGAAATGACCATGTATATTTAGCTGCCAAACCCTCTGAAACCGCTACCACCTCAACCCTAGGGGGTTGATACCCCTATAGGTGGGTCGACCCTGGTGTCGACACACCTTAAGGGGGGTCGACCCCGGTGTTGACACCCCTCTAGGGGGGTCGACCCCGGTTTGACACCCCTCTAGGGGGGTCGACCCCGGTGTCGACACCCCTCTAGGGGGGTCGACCCCTTAGAGCGAGAAATATGCCGCCTCTTTTTCTTTTTCAAATTCGAACTGTTTTGGATAAGGTGTTGACTCATATCTAAATCCTATATTACTCATATGTGTGTGTGTGTGTGTGTATATATATATATCTACTTTGCATATACGAACTTAAAACCCTCATAACTTCTTCATACGGTGTACGTTTTACGCAAACCAAATGTCTATCTTGACCAAAATTTTGAGACGGACGCAATGGCATAGTCCGTTTTCCTTAATTCTGAATATTAAATTAATTATTATTTAATTTATCCTCTTTTAGTGTCATTAAAAATTTGGGGTGTTACAGAAGGGTTATCGGAGGTACATAAGCACAGAACAATCTCCTGAAAGCAAAGATCCAAATGAAAGAAAGAACCGAGAGTAGGGGAGAACGATCTAAAAGCAGCATAAATCGATGCCTCTTAGAAAGAAAGGAAGACAGAAAATATAAAATTCGGGCAAGGCCTATCCGACAAGGTCAACCCCAGAAGAAGAAATTTATGGTGAAAAGTAACCTAAACCATAAGGAAAGAAACAAAGAGGAAAGAACTCCACCAATGGAAAGGTCATCGGTATTAATCTACTTGATACTGATATGTCAGTAGGAAAAGGCATCAAGAAAACCAAGCTAGAAATGCATAAGGATTATCCGGAACCAGCTTCCGAAACATCGACTGTGTAAATGACAAAAGGATACATTGACAGACAATAGAAGCATAACTGTGGGTCACCTTCCGAAAATCCATACTATCCCAAAAGCTCTACCGAATGGCAAACCGGAACCCCAGTAGAGATACAGCTCATTCGTACTAATCTACCTAGTACAAAGACCATTAGCGGTTTCGAACCAGTAACCATCTGTATACATCATGAGTACATGCTCCTCTAAGTATTCACAGGAAAGCCAAAAGCATACGTCTAGAAGCTTATATCCGAAAGCCTACACCCGGGGCTTCTGCCGGAAGTCCAAATACCATCCGGAAACTACTATGTCGACAAGCCCATATCAATCTCAAAGGAGCCTCAATTGACCGAGACCTTCACTATTGAAGGCTATAATTGGCACCACAAAGTCAGCCGGAAGCAAAAGATCCGAGACTCCAAGAAAAAGCGGCTGGCAAAGACCCGTATAGGCCCAATAACCTAACAACAGAAAGGGTCCCTATTTCCCTATAAATAAAACCCTAGGAGCCAGTTAATGGGTGGTTTTTTCCTTCCATTTTTCCTCATTTATATCCTTTTTCAGTCTTATTCTTCCTTGTTGAAGAGAATAAAATCCTAATTTCTGAATTCGACTAGGACTTTCTGCAAATCTTGTAATATATCAGCAATTTATGAATGAAGAAATTGAAGGCTTAAACATTTTTGTGATTTGATAATCATATTGTGTCATTTATAATGGAACAGGGAGTTAACACTAACCCTTTTTGTATAGAAGGACTGATCACGAAACCTTCGTAAAAAAAGGGAGAGGCTTTGTGGAAACACGATATCTCCCTCTTTTCATCTTGAGGATGGATGATGTGAATCAATCCTTTCATACCAAGCCTAATGCAGCACAATTCCAGAGTAAAGGATAACTGCAAACTTATAACTTGATCATTGACGCAATCAGAACTCCTCTGGGCTAGCCTGATGCGAAAAGATTGATTAAATCAATAAGAGTTGCGATATCCTTATCGTTTGAGTATCGGGAACCATTAGCATGTTTTCTTCTTATCACAATCCATATCATTTTTCCCACGACCTAAGGGAAAGCTGATTACACAAAGCTCCAATGGTATCCAGTTAAATGAATCTTCCTTCGGGGAAATGGTAGATATAGCTAAGAAACACTGACTTCAAATTGTCCATCAGTGTCCTCTGATCGAGATCATACCAACCTATTTAAATATACGCTTCATATGACTCATCCCGGGTGTTGAGGAAAAATATCATAAACATTTTGGCGCTAGAGGGAGGGGCCTGAACCTCCGACCTTATGGTTAACCTATCGAGAATTAATTTGGTGAATTTATTGATCCATGGCAGTAAAGATGAAGTCAAATAGATTGAAAGACCGAAACAAGGAACCAGACCCTAATAAAACCCTTGAAGGAAATATGGATCTAATGCTCAATCCAGACAATAATGAAAGAGAAGCCACATACAATACACAACAACCACCAAACCCAAATGCCATGGAAGATAATGTCGTAAGAATCTTGGTCTTGGAGAAGCAACTTCAGGAAATGTAGGCTTAGGTAAACGTTGTTCAGGCACAGAGGTCCTCAAGGCTCACCAGTTCTAGTCATAGAGAGACAAATGAATCTCCAAAAAGAAAGGTTCCCATTCAAAACTCAGAAAAAAAAGAGAAGCTTAAGGCAACTTCCTCCAAGTGGAAGAAGTCCAATCTGACGGGAGTACACCATCAAGGGAATCAATGCGAGCAGGAATAGTCCGGGAGTTCCACCTCCAAAGGTTATGATCCAAAGAGAGTAAATTATAACAATACAGAAGCTTATATTAAAGACCTCACCCAAAAGAGCGTCAAAGACTTGTTGGGAAGCAAGGGGAAGAGGACCCAAGGTAACAGGGTTAACGATAACGAAAGGGTATCCCATTTATCGATGAAATTATGAATACCATAATACCATCAAGAGTGATGGTTCCAACCATAAAGTACTTGGGGACAACTGACCCAGATGATTATCTGATGGCTTTCGACAGCCAGATGGATCTCTACAACGCTTTTAGAGCCATCAGATGTTGCCTTTCCGGGTAACTTTTCAAGGGGCGGCAGCAAAGTGGTATCGTTCGTATAGAGAAAATACCATTTACTTGTGGAAATAGTTCTCCTACGAATTTTCCACGCAGTTCGGCATCTGCAAAGATCCGACAGTTGACTACATAGTCATTGCAACATCAAACAGAGACAAGGGGAGTCTCTGGGAGATTATCTGAAAAGGTTCAACATCGAGGCATTGAAGTCCAAGGATATGAATGACTGTGACAATTTGATTACCGTACACTCAGGGATAATCGAAAATACCTCCGTTTGGAAAGAATTATATATCCACGGCTGTAAAGACATACAAGACTTTCACTTCCAAGCCGATAAGTTCATTCGCATAGATGAATTGTATTACACAAAGAGGAAGTTCGGGCCTTGAAGGGAAGGAAGAAGGCCGAACTTTGGACGAAAGCCTCCGGAAGAAAACCAAAAAAGATCTAGGTGGGAAGATTCTAATGCCAACTCGGTCGCTTTAAAAATTCCTATCTCGTTTATGTATGCTTTCGCAAGAGAAAGGGTTATCAACTTCCCCATCTCGTTCAAAGTCAAGAATTGCCCTGAACCTTACTCCGGCGGTAAGTATTGTGAATTACACAAAACCAACGGACGTAAGACTGACGAGTGCAAGGTATTGGATGGTATTTTTCAGAAGCTAATCCAAGAGGGTCATCTGAAATAATTTGTTTTGAAAAAAACGACACCAACTCAACATACAAATGGACAACAGAAGGTTTTGGTGAATACGATAGGGCACCCCTACTATGGAAGAAAGCAACCTAGACTTGGGTCCACCCATAAATCAAATTAATGTGATCCACGGGGGACCATACCCTGATAGAAGCTACCCGAGAGCTAGGAGTCAGTGCATGAAGGAAGCCATGAGGGGTATATTCTCCATTCAAGAAGAGTCATCATTGAAGAACGCACGCTATACTCTTAAAATGCACAACCTAGTGGTTTCTCCAGAAGAAATAAAGAAGGGGGTCTGCCACCCCCATAATGATCCCTTATGATAACAGCGTAAATATGGCTCAGTTGTTCCAAAAATCCTTGTGGATGCTAGAAGTGCCATCAATGTCATCTTCAAACACGCTTTTGGCTAAATGGGTATTTCTGAGAAGAAGTTAGAGCGAAGCAATGAACCAATCTTCGGCTTTAACAACAAGGGATCGACTCCGGTGGGGCAAATTAACCTTTTGATTCAAGTTGGACTGTCCCTACTTCATAAGACTTTCGAAACTCTCTTCGTTGTGATCGATCAACCATCCTGTTATAACGCCTTCTTTGAACGACCAACTCTGGAGGAGATGGACGCTTTTGTTTCTTCCAAGTATCTCATGTTAAAATTCCTAACCAAGCAAGGATGGGGTACTATCAAGAGAGAATAGTTTAGCTCCCGCGAATTGTACTTCGCAACAATTGACAAATACAAGAGGGAGTGTTCTTCGTACATTGAGTCTTCTATGATTTTTATACCTTAGGGTAAGGGATTCTTATATCCCACATTCGAAGCTAAGGTAAAAATTAGTAAGGCAAACAAATGTGCAAATGGTACATATCTTTGAGAAGAAAGAGGAAAGGGTTCGATGATGTAAATCTGACTGAAGAAGAAGAAATCATCATGGACTTAAATTCTAGAGGGGACGTTGAAAGAATACAACCAATAGAAGATGTGGAAGAGGTAAATGTTGATTCAGAGGACAAATCGAAGGTCGTCAACATAGGGAAAAGGCTGACAGAGCCCCTCAGAAGCGACCTAATCCGGTTCTTACAGCTCAGCAAAGATGTTTTCGCTTAGAGCCATTCAGACATGATCGGTATTTGCCCTTCTTTTATGAGTCATGCATTAAACATTGACCCTACGGTAACCTCGGTCCAACAAAAGAAAAGACAATACAATAGAGACCGCCTAGAAGCCTTGAAGGAGGAAGTCAAGAGGTTAGAAACTAATGGGTTTATCTGGGAAATTCTTTACCTAAAATGGTTAGCCAATCCCGTACCAGTGAAGAAGTCCAATGGGAAGTGGAGGACATGTGTTGATTACACGAATTTAAACAAGGCTTGCCCACAAGATTGTTATCCCCTTCCACGGATTGACCAATTAGTCAATGCCACGAGTGGTCACCAGAAACTATTCCTTATGGATTCATACTCGGGATACAACCAAATTCCGATGCATAAACCCGACGAGGAGCATACAAGATTATCATTGACTAGGGAACATTTTGCTCTAAAGTGATGCCCTTCGGGTTGGAGAACGAGGGAGAAACATACTAAAGAATGGTAAACAGGATGTTCCAAGAACAAATAGGGCGCAATATGGAGGTATATGTGGATGACATGCTAGTGAAGTCCACCAAAACAGAGAACCGTCTAAAGGATTTGGAGGAGATGTTTGATGACTTAAGGAGTTACCAAATGAAGATAAACCCGCAAAAGTGTTCTTTTGGAGTTCAATCTGGAAAGTTTCTAGGATATGTGGTAAGCGAGAAAGGGATTGAAGTTAGCCCTAACCAAATCCAAGCCATAAGAGACATGGAAGAACCTTGGACAAGCAAAGAGGTTATGAGTCTAAATGGGAAAGTAGCAGCCCTCGGTAGGTTCATTTCCAAAGCCACTAACAAATGTGTCCATTTCTTCAACGTTATAAAGAAAAAGAAAATTTTCGAATGGAATGAAGAGTTTAGGAAAGCATTCCAAGAATTAAAACTTTATATGGGATCACCACCGATTTTATCCAACCCAGAGAAGGAAGAAAAGCTATACCTATATATGGCTGTTTCAGAACATGTGGTAAGCTCGGTCCTGATAAGATAGAATAATGGGACACAATACCCCATTTACTACGTCATCTGAAGTCTAAAGGATGCGTAAACCCGATACCCTGCAAAAGAGAAGCTAGCGTATTGCTTAATCCTTACCGCACGAAAGCTCAGAGGATACTTTCAAGCTCACCATGTTAGTGTTTTATCTAGTTTTCCGCTCAAGCAAGTATTCAGCAAACCGGAAACCTCGTGTAACACCCCGAATTTCGGTTAATGCTAAAATTCACAAATTAAAGAATAACTAATCCCAGATTTGGGAATTAGGGGAAACGGGTTGCACCATTGCATTTGTCTCGGAAAAATACGTGAAATAGAGTCTGAGTTTTTGAAAATCGGAGTCCGTATGAAGAAGATATGGACGAACGAAGTCAGGCAGAAAAACCGAAAACAAGCCAGAATGCACTGGCGCACTTGTGAAGTGCGCCAACACAAAAATGCACTGGCGCACTTGTGAAGTGCGCCAACACATTTTTACACTGGCGCACTTGGGAAGCGCGCCCGTGTCGAGCCAGAAACCTGCACAGCTTTCTGGTTTGACCCTGGCTGGCCTGTTGCACCATTTTAGGGTTTGGCTGTGTTTTGGGCTATTCTCTAGAAGCTTCCGAGATCTGATGGTCCTAATCTAATTTAAGATTAATCTAATGGCCTAAAACACTTGCCTAATCTATAAATACACCCTAACACTACCCTAATTCATACTAAAAATAGATTCAAGGGCCTCATGCCGTCAAATCAAAACTAGAAGGAGCCTCCACCAAATTTGAGAGGAAGTTGGCATCTCAAATCAGCTCTAATCAAGTTCTAATCCACTCTAGCAACTTAATCTTCCTCATTGAAGTGCTAATTAGCTATTTGTGAGTTCCTATGACTTTAGCAAGCAATTGCTAAACTAATTAGGATAGGATATTAGGAGGCTATGGATGTAAATGAGGATCTATGCATGTTCTGGTTGTCATATGCTTTAAGTTCATATGCAAGTTTGTCTCTTTTTATGATATGACATGTTATGCATGCTCATATGCAAGTTTATATGCAAGTTCATATGCAAGTTTATAAGCAAGTTTGTGTGCAAGTTCATATGCAAGTTTGTCTCTTTTTATGATATGCATAACATATGCAAGGTTGCCTCTATGTATGACATGTTATGCAAGCTTATATGCAAGTTTATATGCAAGTTCATATGCAAGTTCATATGCAAGTTTATATGCAAGTTCATATGCAAGTTCATATGCAAGTCCATATGCAAGTTTATATGCAAGTTTATATGCAAGTTCATATGCAAGTTTATATGCAAGTTCATATGCAAGTTTGGGTTAATGATTTATGCTAGTTGGGTTTAATGTTGTGATGCAAGTTGACACCTTTTAAACCCATGTAAATGCCAACGTTGTGCTAAGATTGAACCCATCACATTCATAATAAAACTCCCCATTTATATGACAATGTCATGAGAACGAATTATGTGGGAAACGATGGGGTTAATATGCATAAAAATGTGTAAAGTTGGTATGCTTAAGCATAACATAAAATGAATGGACATAATTGGGAATTTACCTATTAAGTTAGGTCTACCCATATTATGGAGTTGGGAATTTACCTATTAAGTTAGGTCTACCCATACTATGGAATTGGGAATTTACCTATTTGGTTAGGTCTACCCATATTCTTAAAAACGTGTAATTAATTAGGGATAATTAATACAAATTATGGGGGTGATTAATTAGGTGTAATTAATCAACTAAGACACGAGGTTGGACCCTTTTTAGCGGAAGTCTGCCCGGAACCGACCGGCAATCCAGCAGCTACAAATGATTGGCCCAATGTGAGAGGTCTTAGTCATAAATTAAATACATGATTAAAGTAAAGACACGAGGTTAGACCCTTTCTAGGACGGAATCTGCCCGGACCCAACCGGCATATCCAGCAGTCATGAAAGATGGTCTAATGTGAGAGGTCTTTATGAGGTCATGACCTTAATTAATTAATTAAGAAACACTTAACCATATTAGCATGTAGAGGGACATGAGGGGTTAAGTGGGTTCCTTGGGTGACATGTGGAAATCTAGTGGTTGCCTTGGGTGGCAATAGAAAATACGATTAGAATACTTAACCAAAGTGGAACATGTAATTAAAACATGACTAAAGGGTTAAGTGGTATACACTAGAAATGACAAGCTTAGGTGGGTAGCTTGTGGGGGCCCATTTCAACCAATATCCCAAACGTATCTTTGTGGGCTCGACCCAAGTCGAGGACGGGACACGCATATTGGGCTTGACTATAAGAGGCCAAAATGGGGTAGCGGTGGCAACGCAAGTCCAACGGGTTTCATATGCGTGTGTGGACCCGGGATGGTAGGTAAGACGTTGTTGCATCGTGTAGATATAAGCCGTGCACCATTTGTTGTATCGGGTTGCCACTATGGGGAGTGATACACCCCATTGTGGGGCCAGCACGGGTATCTACGGTAGGGAGCCGATCGCTTGGGAGTAGTGGGTACACCTAGTGGAGATAGGGGCAGGCGGCACCTATGTAGTCAGCTAGGGGTACATGAAACTACTGGGGAAATTTACTAAGTCCTTGGGAGGGATCAACCTTTAAGTAGGAATGACTGGTGTGGTGCAGTGTAGTAATTATCCTTGGGTGGGTAAATGCGTCTTTATCGTTATCTTAGTTTATTCTAAGTCTGATTGGCTACTTAGTGTAGTCATTTATCCCCAGTCACACCGTACCAAGTTATATCATACCCTAATTACTTTAATGATTGCATTGTTAAAGTTATAGGACTCGCTCAGACTTATGTCTGACCCCGTTGTTTTTATCTTTTTTTCCAACCCTCAGGTTCTCAGAGTGGGCCCAGCACGAGTGGGCTTTGATCAGGCTGCTTTTATTACTCTCTTGGAGCTTGGACCCTAGATGTAGAGCTCAGCTTACCCTTTTCTTTTATGGCTATCAGTTCATGTATTGGGATTATGTATTTTTATTTATCAGGATGGATATTTTGTACTTGACTCTTATTATGGTTTTGTGATGTAACCAAACATGTTTTACTTTCCGCTGCAATGAAATGTTGTTTTAAATTTTCAAGTATTACTTATATCTGTCTTGCTGTAATTTCTCTGTTCTATATTCACTTAAAAATACTCCACCAATGTTATGGCATTCCCTTAGCGAGTGTCCATAGCGGGAGTGGGGTGTTACACGTGGTATCTGAGCCAGGTTACCGGAACAGATAAAATTTTTAGAAAACTATTTTTCTAAAAACATTTTTGGAAGAGATATTTTTAAAAACATGTCTTTAAAGAGAAAAGCTTTTGAAAGAAAAGCATAATCCCCAATAGCCATATCTTTATCTTTCGAATTCTCCGTTTTGAATCTTTCCTTTTTCGTTTCAGCATGGCTGAGGATCTTAACTTTCCGGAGGGTGTGACAATACCAGTATGGTATAGGAGATTGATGGAGGCTAGGGCCACCACTGCGGGTCCAGCAAATGTTCCTCCACCAACCGTAGCACCCGATCTTCCTCCTCCCCATCCTCCTCGCATAGATACTTTTGCTAAGACTTGCAAGGAATTTAAAGCTATGGGAGGGAAACCTTTTCAAGGATCTGAAACTTTTGTGGAGGCTAGAGATTGGCTTAAGGAGGTGGAAGAGTTGATAGATATCTTTGAGATGGAAGAAGGAAAGAAAGTCAAGTTAGCTGCTTGGTTAATGAAGGGAGAGGCCTCATTCTGGTGGGAGGTCACTAATGGAGAACGCCCCGTTGACTCTTGGGCGGATTTTAGGCAAAGATTTATGGCAAAGTTTCTCTCAAAGGCGGAGGAAAACTTGTATATGGAAAGATTCTTGACTCTAAAGCAAGGAAATCTCTCAGTGAAGGAATATGTCAACAAGTTTAATCAATTGGCAAGGTTTGGCCTAGACATGGTGAATACACCGGAGAAGAAGGCTTTGAGGTTCGTGAAAGGCTTGAATGAACCGATGCATGGATTGGTTATGACTCATATCCCTATGGGGGCCACCTTTGAGAAGCTAGTTGACATGGCACTCATGCATGAAGAAGAGAAGGGTCCCAATGCTAATAAGGCACCCGAGAAGAAGGGAGATCAAAAGAGACCTCAGCAACAACAGCAAAACAAAGGTGGGAAAGGCAACGGTGGCAAGGGGAAGAAGAAGTGCTTCAATTGCGGGATACCAGGCCACATAAGCAAAGATTGTCGAAAGAAGAAGAAGACTGGCTGCTATAACTGTGGCGAAGCAGGGCATCTAGTGAAGGATTGCCCTAAGAAGGGGCAAAGGACGGGATCTACCTCAGGAGGACAGGTGCAAGCTCTTATGGCACCGGGTCAGGCTAGGGGGCAAGTACAGGCTCTCGCGGTTCCACCGATTCAGGAAAGAGGTAGAACTATTTCCGTTGAAAGTCTGGTTTTTCTATTTGATCATCCTGTCCGTACATTGTTTGATTCTGGCGCATCGCATTCGTTTATCTCATCATCATTAGTTGAGTCACTACACTTAGACACCAGTCTGGTAGATGATCCCTTGGTTGTTTCAAACCCAATTGGGGGCTCCACTTATTTGTCCATGATATGTTTGGGTTTGAAGATTTCTATACTTAGCATTGAGTTTAGATGTGATGCTTTTGTTTTGGGCTTCACGGGCTATGGGTTGATTTTGGGCATGGACTGGTTATCCAGTAATGGTGCCGTTCTTGATTGCAAAAGGAGAGTTGTTAGGCTCATGACCCGCTTGGGTAACACTCTTGAGATCTCTTGTAATCCCATGGATTCGGTTATGCTAAGTTATCTTGAATCGCTTGACGCTTCGGTCGAGAGTTTACAATCTGTTAAAGTGGTCCGGGAATACTCGGATGTGTTTGAGGAGGTGAGGGGCTTACCTCCAAAGCGGGAGATTGACTTCCGAATATATCTAGTGGATAATGCTAAACCTGTATCTTTACCAGTGCGCCACATGGTTCCTCGTGAGAGGAGGGAACTCCATAAGCAAGTAGGGGAGTTGCTTGAGAAGGGGTTCATAAGACGAAGTATATCGGAGTGGGGTGCTCCAGTAGTTTTTGCTACGAAGGCGGATGGGTCCCTCAGATTTTGTGTAGACTATAGAGAACTCAACAAGCTCACAAAGAAGAATAGACACCCGTTGCCGAGGATTGATGATCTTTTCGATCAGTTGGTTGGCGCTTCATTATTTTCTCAGTTGGACTTAGCCACGGGGTTTCATCAGTTAAGGGTGGCTGAGGATAGCATAGACAAGACTGCCTTTAGGACTTCGGATGGTTTCTATGAGTGGCTGGTGATGCCATTTGGGTTGACGAATGCCCCTGCATACTTTGTTGATTTGATGAGTAGGGTGGTCAGGGAGTTCCTTAATAAGTTCGTGGTGTTCTTTGTGGATGATATCTTAGTATTTTCTAAGAGTGAAGAAGAGCATGCCCTACATCTTGGGGAGGTGTTGGAGACTCTTCGAGCACATAGCCTTAAGGCTAAATTCTCTAAATGTCACTTCTGGAGGAAGGAAGTGCGGTTCTTGGGGCACGTGGTCTCCAAGGAAGGGATAGTTGTGGATCCCGCGAAGGTAGTATCAATTCAAGATTGGAAGGTTCCGAAGAATGCTACCGAAGTAAGAAGTTTCTTGGGGTTGGCGGGTTACTATAGGAAGTTTATCAAAGACTTCGCGAAGATATCAGCCCCATTAACCCGCTTAACAAAGAAGAATCTTGTTTTCACATGGGACGTAGACTGTGATGATGCGTTCCGACGGTTAAAGAGAGCTTTAACCACTGCTCCAGTTTTAGTATTGCCCGATGGGAGTAAGCCATTTGTTGTCTATACCGATGCTTGTGGGACAGGACTGGGCGCAGTCTTAATGCAAGAAGGAAGGGTAATTGCCTATGGTGGAAGGCAGTTGAGAGTGCATGAGAAAAATTACCCTACCCATGATTTAGAGTTGGCCGCTATTGTTTTTGCACTTAAGATTTGGCGCCATTATCTTCTTGGTGAGAGATTCGAATTGTTCACTGACCACAAATCATTGAAGTACTTGTTTTCTCAGAAGGATTTGAATTTGAGACAGCAAAGGTGGATGGAGTTCTTAGCATCCTATGATTTCGAGATAGCATATACCCCTGGCAAGGGTAACGTGGTGGCGGACGCCTTGAGCAGAAAAAGGTTGTCCTTGAGTCCATTGTTCGTGGAACAACAAAGCTTGGAATTTATCTCGATGTTTGATTTCAGACCTTCCATTGACTATATACCCGGTTTGCTAGCATCCTTGGAGGTCAGACATACTCTTTTGGAGCGGATTGGAGAAGCACAGAGGGACGACCCACAGTTGGTTGAGTTGGTAGAGAAGCTCATAAGGGGGGGTCGTCCAGCCATTTGAGTAGGTACACCCTAGACGATAGGGGGTGCTTGCGTAGAGACGGTAGACTCTGTGTACCGCAAGACGAGGGTTTGAGGAAGGCTATTCTTGATGATGCACACCGTTCTAGGATGACCATTCATCCCGGTGGGGACAAGAGGTACCAAGACATGAAGCGGGTTTTCTTCTGGGCCGGTATGAAGAAAGATGTGGCCGAGTATGTCGCTCGATGCTTGGTCTGCCAACAGGTGAAAGCGGAGCAAAAGAAACCAGGTGGGTTGCTTCACCCATTGGAAGTTCCGCAATGGAAGTGGGATAGCGTCTCGATGGATTTTATTGACGGGTTACCCTGATCGAGAAAGGGTAATACGGGAATTTGGGTTGTGGTAGACAGACTTACTAAAAGCGTCCATTTCATACCTGTGAAGAGCAAGAGGACTGCTCCATGGCTAGCTTCAGTATATCTTCGGGAGATAGTTCGATTGCATGGGGTACCCTCTAGCATAGTGAGTGATCGAGATCCTATCTTCACTAGCGAGTTCTGGAAAAGTTTGCAAGAAGCAGTGGGGACTCAATTATGTCTGAGCACCGCATATCATCCTCAGACGGATGGCCAGACTGAGAGGGTGAATCGTGTCTTAGAAGACCTTTTGAGGCTTTGTATCTTAGATTTCGGAGGTACATGGGAAGAGCATCTTCCATTGGTAGAATTCGCATATAATAACAGCTTTCAGTCCAGTATTGGTATGGCTCCTTTCGAAGCTCTTTATGGAAGGCCTTGTCGATCACCTACATGTTGGTGGGAATCTACGGATAAGATCTTTCTTGGGCCTGATATGGTTAGGGAGACTTCTGAGAAGATTGACTTGATTTGAAGAAGGATGAAAGCAGCGCAGGATAGGCAAAAATCTTATGCGGACAAGAGAAGAACGGATCTTGAGTTTGAAGTTGGGGACATGGTTTTTGTCAAAGTGTCTCCGTTACGAAATGTGGTTCGCTTTGGATCTGTTGGGAAGTTAGCACCAAGGTTCGTAGGGCCGTTTCCTATTAAGGAAAGGATTGGACGGATGGCATATAGAGTGGAGTTGCCCGACAGACTTAGTGGTGTACATGATGTATTCCATGTGTCACATTTGAGGAAGTGCCTACATGAGACCGCAGAGGTGGTAGAGCCGAGCTTGCTTAGAGAAGTGGAAGTAGAGCGTGATGCGACTATTCGATGAGCTCCTACTCGCATCCTTGGGTCAGAGACTAGGAAATTGAGGAATCGAGAGGTTCAACTAGTCAAAGTACAATGGGGAGAAGATGAGGGCAACGCTACATGGGAGATGGAAGCGAAGATGCGTTCATTATACCCATTCCTTTTTGAGGGTATGTCTTTTAACTTCTCCTTTATCGTTTGTCTAGTATTTATCTTATCTTTAGTATGTCCTCTCGTTAGTACTTTTGACCTTTAGACAGGATAAACCTATGGTTGAAACATGTGTTTGAGACATGTTATGGTTGATGGATGCATGTGGATGCAAGTGTTTGCTAGTGGTTGCTCGTGGATGCATATACACACACTCTAGACACTAGATCGGCTCAGTCACTTCATATTGCATATTGCATATAATTGTGTGTAGGTAGCTATATTTATGGATGTATAATGATTGTGTTATCATATGGATGATGCATTTTGGTGAATGATTGTGCACTCATGTAGATATTGTATGTGTCGGTAGGGTTCTCTCGCATACATAATGGATGCATGGCACTATCATGGTTTGCATATGTTCATACATTAGATAGGGAACATATACACACACTTTTTGCATATGCTCATACATCATTAGAAATTGTTTTAAGGACAATGGATGCCCGTGTTTGATGGATTGAGTAGATGGTTGTTTGGATGGTAGGATATGCATTCTCCTTAGCTTAGAGATTTCGGGGACGAAATCCTTTAAGGAGGGGAGAATGTAACACCCCGAATTTCGGTTAATGCTAAAATTCACAAATTAAAGAATAACTAAACCCATATGTGGGAATTAGGGGAAACGGGTTGCACCATTGCATTCGTCTCGGAAAAATACGCGAAATAGAGTCTGAGTTTTCGAAAATCGGAGTCCGTATGAAGAAAATATGGACGAACGAAGTTAGGCAGAAAAACCGAAAACAAGCCAGAATGCACTGGCGCACTTGTGAAGTGCGCCAACACAAAAATGCACTGGCGCACTTGTGAAGTGCGCCAACACATTTTTACACTGGCGCACTTGGGAAGTGCGCCCGTGTCGAGCCAGAAACCTGCACAGCTTTCTGGTTTGACCCTGGCTGGCCTGGTGCACCATTTTAGGGTTTGGCTGTGTTTTGGGCTATTCTTTAGAAGCTTCCGAGATCTGATGGTCCTAATCTAATTTAGGGTTAATCTAATGGCCTAAAACACTTGCCTAATCTATAAATACACCCTAACACTACCCTAATTCATACTAAAAATAGATTCAAGGGCCTCATGCCGTCAAATCAAAACTAGAAGGAGCCTCCACCAAATTTGAGAGGAAGTTGGCATCTCAAATCAGCTCTAATCAAGTTCTAATCCACTCTAGCAACTTAATCTTCCTCATTGAAGTGCTAATTAGCTATTTGTGAGTTCCTATGCCTTTAGCAAGCAATTGCTAAACTAATTAGGATAGGATATTAGGAGGCTATGGATGTAAATGAGGATCTATGCATGTTCTGGTTGTCATATGCTATAAGTTCATATGCAAGTTTGTCTCTTTTTATGATATGACATGTTATGCATGCTCATATGCAAGTTTATATGCAAGTTCATATGCAAGTTTATAAGCAAGTTTGTGTGCAAGTTCATATGCAAGTTTGTCTCTTTTTATGATATGCATAACATATGCAAGGTTGCCTCTATGTATGACATGTTATGCAAGCTCATATGCAAGTTTATATGCAAGTTCATATGCAAGTTCATATGCAAGTTTATATGCAAGTTCGTATGCAAGTTCATATGCAAGTCCATATGCAAGTTTATATGCAAGTTTATATGCAAGTTCATATGCAAGTTTATATGCAAGTTCATATGCAAGTTTGGGTTAATGATTTATGCTAGTTGGGTTTAATGTTGTGATGCAAGTTGACACCTTTTAAACCCATGTAAATGCCAACGTTGTGCTAAGATTGAACCCATCACATTCATAATAAAACTCCCCATTTATATGACAATGTCATGAGAACGAATTACGTGGGAAACAATGGGGTTAATATGCATAAAAATGTGTAAAGTTGGTATGCTTAAGCATAACATAAAATGAATGGACATAATTGGGAATTTACCTATTAAGTTAGGTCTACCCATATTATGGAGTTGGGAATTTACCTATTAAGTTAGGTCTACCCATACTATGGAATTGGGAATTTACCTATTTGGTTAGGTCTACCCATATTCTTAAAAACATGTAATTAATTAGGGATAATTAATACAAATTATGGGGGTGATTAATTAGGTGTAATTAATCAACTAAGACACGAGGTTGGACCCTTTTGTAGCGGAAGTCCGCCCGGAACCGACCGGCAATCCAACAGCTACAAATGATTGGCCCAATGTGAGAGGTCTTAGTCATAAATTAAATACATGATTAAAGTAAAGACACGAGGTTAGACCCTTTCTAGGACGGAAGTCTGCCCGGACCCAACCGGCATATCTAGCAGTCATGAAAGATGGTCTAATGTGAGAGGTCTTTATGAGGTCATGACCTTAATTAATTAATTAAGAAACACTTAACCATATTAGCATGTAGAGGGACATGAGGGGTTAAGTGGGTGCCTTGGGTGGCATGTGGAAATCTAGTGGTTGCCTTGGGTGGCAATAGAAAATACGATTAGAATACTTAACCAAAGTGGAACATGTAATTAAAACATTATTAAAGGGTTAAGTGGTATACACTAGAAATGACAAGCTTAGGTGGGTAGCTTGTGGGGGCCCATTTCAACCAATATCCCAAACGTATCTTTGTGGGCTCGACCCAAGTCGAGGATGGGACACGCATATTGGGCTTGACTATAAGAGGCCAAAACGGGGTAGCGGTGGCAACGCAAGTCCAACGGGTTTCATATGCGTGTGTGGACCCGGGATGGTAGGTAATACGTTGTTGCATCGTGTAGATATAAGCCGTGCACCATTTGTTGTATCGGGTTGCCACTATGGGGAGTGATACACCCCATTGTGGGGCCAGCACGGGTATTTACGGTAGGGAGCCGATCGCTTGGGAGTACTGGGTACACCTAGTGGAGATAGGGGCAGGCGGCACCTATGTAGTCAGCTAGGGGTACATGAAACTACTAGGTAAATTTACTAAGTCCTTGGGAGGGATCAACCTTTAAGTAGGAATGACTGGTGTGGTGCAGTGTAGTAATTATCCTTGTGTGGGTAAATGCGTCTTTATCGTTATCTTAGTTCATTCTAAGTCTGATTGGCTACTTAGTGTAGTCATTTATCCCCAGTCACACCGTACCAAGTTATATCATACCCTAATTACTTTAATGATTGCATTGTTAAAGTTATAGGACTCGCTCAGACTTATGTCTGACCCCGTTGTTTTTATCTTTTTATTCCAACCCTCAGGTTCTCAGAGTGGGCCCAGCACGAGTGGGCTTTGATCAGGCTGCTTTTATTACTCTCTTGGAGCTTGGACCCTAGATGTAGAGCTCAGCTTACCCTTTTCTTTTATGGCTTGAGACGACCCGATTTCCCGTTCTCACGGAAACAAGGTTATCTTTGGGAATATAACACAGAAACAGATAATAGCAGAACAGAATTAAATAAACACACCAGAATGAACAACAAAATATACTGGATAAAATTAATCATCAGAGTTACATAGTATACAGGATCTTACTTAGTACAAATACAGTTCAGCTATACATAAATGTCTACAGCGGAAATAAACAAAATATGTACAATAGGAGCTGAACAGCATAAAAGGAAATAAATGATAGAATCCATCTTCAGCTCCAGCTATCCAGAAAGAACCAGCTAAACCTGAATACAAGGCTGCCCGTGTAGAAAAAGGGGCACCCGAGTTTGAGAGTGAAACAAACTACGAGTCAGTCATGGGACTGGTATGAGAAATCTACTCAACACATATATAATATGGCTAATCACAGGACCACGCCACTTTCGTGGAACGGGTTTACTCCATTGGATTGCCAGTGCTTTAAAACAAATCTTTCTTTTAAACATCGCTATGCTTTTTATAAAAAAATGAAGCCATTATAAGACTCAGTTCCCATCACACAATGCAACGCAAACCGGAGGATAGAGTTTTACCTTATAATGGCCAAAATATGATTGATACGAATAAAACAAAGGCATTTGATATTATTGCTAGTGTTTATATGTTTTGAAACAATTTCAAATCATAACTATCAATCATAGACGGCATGGGTACCATATATCATGTCGCCATATATATATACAATCAAAACCGCACGATCACGTATTTGGAAATTGGATTTCCGTCATGAACCAAGGCAAAAGATAGTCCTTACCGAATTCGAGACGCTCTAGCCCGCCCTTCAGGACCCAGACTCAGGTGGGCCCTTGGATCGTCAGGGCCGGTCCACCGATGTGGATTAAAATTCCTGAACCTGCGTTTCCCCACCCTTTGGGGTGTAGACGAGCCAACGAATGACTCCATCGGACCCGGATCGTCCGATCAAACTGAGGCGCCTCGCAACAGCAACAACCACATAGGTGAAAAGTATATAAATGTCAGGGCTGGTAGGTCACTGACACCACCCTAGCTAGAAAGAAATGCAGGCCCTCCCTGATGTCCTCTCCCGTTTTAGGTTCATACCGGGGTGTGAGTCTCGCGAATTCACGTTATACACAAAGCTACGCCATACAGGTGGTGCTTTGATCATCACCACAAGACTTTGCTTTTCAACAGAAGCCCTGATCACTGCATCTTAGCATGCCACACAGGCAATTCATGCCATGCGACTGATGTCCATCGATATACAACCTCTGAGCTTGTGCGTCTCAGAGAAGGGCGTTAAGCAAAAGAATAAATTCTCTGCCGCCAAACAGATGTATATTTAACAGAAATCAATCAACACAGAATAAACTCCAATGTCAGACACACAGTCCATTTACAAGTCCGTTCTGGGTCTGAACGAAACCGGAGGCACTAAATACCTCGCAAACCCATCGATCACCACGTACGTCTGGACGATCACCACTCATTATCCATATTTCGGGATGCCTCCCAATCAGGACCTCGGTTACCATCCAAACGAGGTGAAGATCTCCGGTCTTCGACCATCGTCTTCATCTTCGAATTTCAATCGTCGGTCGATTATTCGAAATGAGAATTAACTCGGCCTTTCCAAATAATTCACGTATATTTAGAATTTCAAATCGATTTATTTCAATGGTTAAATTATTCGACAACACCAATATTGTTCTTTAATGTAATTTTCACACCAAACACATTCAACCATCAAATACAACATAAATCGAGCAAATTCAGTTTATTTCCATTCCATATCGCTTATGATATTTTATAATGATTTATCGCTATTTTTATTTATTTTAAAATAGCCCATTCATTCAAAACGACGCTTCGGGCCATAAGGCGGCCGTGGCGCTGTTTTTCTTCAGATTTGATTTACACATATCTGAAAATCTAACCGTTGGATCTTCACAAAATTTACATCATTAGAAAGGTCTTTTCAAAACGAATCCAACGGTTCCAGTTTCGGGAAAATCCGACGGTCGGATCTCCCGGTACAATCGTTTGAATTTTCGATTTCAAAATACGAACTGCAGCGTCGTTATTCGATTAAATATAATTCTATTTATATTTATATATAAATAAAATCGATTCTGGCGCTGTTTTTCTTCAAATTTGAATTAAACATTCCTGACAATCCAACCGTTGGATTTTTACAAGGTTGGTGCCGTTGGAAAGATTATTCCAAGGCGAACCCGACGGTTGAGGTTTCGGGAAAATCCAATGGTCGGATTTCCCGTACTAGTCGTTTGAAATCACGGTTTCAAAATACGAACTGCACGGCCTCGTTTCGTTTTAATTTTATTTATATTTATATATTTATATAAATATAGTTCATTCAATGATTTCCATATCGTTTTCACTTCAAATATTTTTCTAACGCCTTAAATTTTGGAAAAATTTCGCCATAACCTCCCCTGCACCGGGAGCATCGGGAAATCGCAAATAGCGTTCCCGGTCCTTGTAATCTCAAAAAGAAAAAGAAAAAGCCAAGCGGCTAGCCAACAGGCTCAAAATCATCACCCAAACAAATCAGTAAATGTGTACCTATTTGTCGGGCACAAAATTTTATTCCTCTTCTCTAGCCCCTTTGCTATAACCTGTTCAATGAATATTGCATGCACATATATATACAGTTCTTATCATTTATCAATTTCTATTCGACTTCATATTTGATTTCTATTTGGTTTAAAAACTCCATTCATTCTTATGTTACATAAATAGGTGCAAATCATTTCATTAGCTAATTAATGAATATTTCATCTCATATATGTTTATTTTGAACAAGTGGCTATTTTTAACACTTCACATTTCAACGATTTATGCATACAATAAAAATATGATTTTTATTGTAAAACGATTCATTTCAAAACACTACTTTTCTATATAGTTCATATAGTCGATAAAAGGTGATTTTTATTATCAAACGATTTATTTCAAAATATGAATTCCATTCAACACATGAATTTCTAATCAACGAATGAATATCAATTCAACACATGAATGTTTTCAATAGTTTTTATATATAGATAAAAATGTGATTTTTATTATCGAACGATTTATTTCAAAATATGAATACCATTCAACACATGAATTTCTAAACAACGAATGAATATCAATTCAACACATGAATGTTTTCTATAGTTTTATATATAGATAAAAATGTGATTTTTATTATCGAACGATTTATTTCAAAATATGAATTCCATTCAACACATGAATTTCTAAACAACGAATGAATATCAATTCAACACATGAATGTTTTCTATAGTTTTTATATATAGATAAAAATGTGATTTTTATTATCGAACGATTTATTTCAAAATATGAATACCATTCAACACATGAATTTCTAAACAACGAATGAATATCAATTCAACACATGAATGTTTTCAATACAATGAATAAATATAGTTTAAGCATATGAAAATAATTCAAACACACAAATATTATTCAAAATTTCGGCAGCATAACGGCAGGGTAGTTACACCGGCACCGTCCCTAGTACGGCTCCTCGCTCTACCTTAAAACCTCGCGGTTTTTGACAATGGGAATCATGCAACTAGTTCGCACGCAGGCGGCATGTATATATTTATTTCATTTCCACAAACTAATCCTAAGTGGTTTCAACCAAATATTTCACAACCACAAACGGGTATTTTTCAACCACAATCAACCAATATCCATCACAAACAATCCCAAACAATCATTCAATTTTCACAACAATTTCAACCAATAAATATCGTCCATGGTTTGTGGACGAGGGGGCGTATATATATATATATATTTATATATAGCAATTTATATATAGCTATTCACTTTCATTTCACACATATATAATATATTTTAAATCAGAAATCTCACCAATAGCTATCCAACTGCACGATACTTCCTTTATAGAAATCTTCGCCTTTTGTCGCTTTCACCCGTATTCTCTACACATGTAAAAATCGAATTTTTACTATGCTATTCAATATATAAAAATATGATTTTTACTTCGACTTTCAATATATAAAAATCTGATTTTTACTTTAAAACAAAATCAGTTTTTATACTTCTTTTAAAAATTTCAGTTTTTATACTTTTTTAAAAATCCAGTTTTATACTTTTTAAAAATCCAGTTTTATACTTTAAAAAAAATCAATTCAGTTTTATACTTTAAAAAAAATCAATTCAGTTTTATACTTTAAAATTCAGTTTTTATTTTTAACAAAATCAGTTTTTAATTCTATTTAACATCAGTTTTAAAATCTAAAAAAAATCAGTTTAAATCCTTTTATAAAAACAGTTTTATTCTTTTTAAATTAAACAGTTTTATTCTTTTTAAATTAAACAGTTTTATTCTTTTTAAAATCTGTTTTATATCTTTTTAAAAATCAATTCTGTTTTAAACCTAATTAAATTTTCAGTTTATACTTTTAAAGAAAATCAGTTTTTAAGAATTTAAAACTAAAAATAAAAATACTTACAGATAGGGGGGGTTTCTGCAGTTCGTCGGAGGCTCCTCGAGGTGGGCGTTCGCTGGTTTGCTCGATGAGGTGCGACGACGCTAGGGTTTCGAACGATGTGGCAGGAGGCGCTGGCTTCCAGGGGCTCGCGATGGAGGGAGGAGCGGCTTGGGTCTGGTGGCGTCGCGATGGGTTCGAGGTAAGGCGGTGGCTAGGGTTTCGAACGGGAGGCGATGGCGATGTCTGGAGGGGGGGCGGCGGCTTGATTCGATTAAGGTTTTTTTTTTTTTCTGATAACTGAAACGGGGGGGGCCAAGCAAGAGATAAAAGGGGGGAAAAAGAAAATATATATATATTTTTTATTTAAATTAATTGCATAAAGTTGACTTTTACCCACGACCTCGAAACGAGGCCCACCACCTGTCGTCCATAGCGTTTAACCCCCATTCCGAACACAATGGGATATGTATCGCAAGCTGATGTGATCGTTACAATCAGTTTCTGTTGAATTTACATTTAAATCATTATATTAAATTTTAAACGCACATTTCAAATTACCGGGGTCACATACTGACTCGAAAAATTTCCGAAAAATATTTTCTAGCTTCGTATTTACGATACGGTCCTAACAAAACTAGTTTCGTCGAATTCTGAGGCCGTTTGAAAAATGGCCAATTTCCAGTCGATTAAAATCAACGGAAACTGGTCAAACGCGTTTTCTTTTGCCACGCTCACATATTGATTCGAAAAATTATGAAATTTGAAACCTAGCAATAACTTGACACTGCGGACCCAACAAAAGTGGTTTCGTCGAAATCCGAGGTCATCTGCAAAATGTCCATTTTTAAGGGCCTGAATTCCATAGCGACTATTCAGAATTTTCAACTGGACATATCTTTTGATTCCCGCTTTCAAATTTCGATTGGTCGGATTCGTTAGAAATATATCATCAATTAGATCCTAATGTTTTTGGTTTCACTAAAATCCGGATTGTTTTGCACTCGGTATATTCGATCGAAGTTTGAAATCGAATTATCGAACTACCGCGCCATTTTCAATTCTATATATAATTATAATTAATTATATTCGTTTTCAATTGTCGATTCAAACTCAGTTTTCATCGCCATTATTTAAAATATTTATTTTAAATATTTAAAATCCATTATTTTAGCCAATTTAAAAATTTTAAATTGGTTCAGATTTTCTGGGTCGTTACAATCTCCCCCACTTAAAACTTTTCGTCCCCGAAAAGGAATAAAGTCGAAAGTGGTTTGATAAATCTACAATCACACAACACAACAACCAATCCAATTGTTTTTAACCTTTCAAAGCCATACAAATTAATTCCTATTTTTCTTCTAAAATCATTCAAACAATTATAATAGAATAGAGAATTAAATGGTGAGGTAAAGTATGGTAAATATACCTTGCACCGGAGTCAATCAGAGATATCTACTCGGCATCTGTGATAAGCTTTCTGAATGCTCTCCTCGGTATCCCTAGTACAATCTCTCGGATCTCCACTCCATTGCACTTTGACTAAGTGAACCTTCTTGTTCCTCAGCTCTTTGGTTTCTTTGCCGATAATCTTTAGCGGCTCACGCCTCACGGCTAATTCTGGAGTAATTTCAATGTCCTGCTGAGCTGCTTCTTCCACGATCAAGTCTGGATCATGAACGTGCTTTCGAAGTTGAGATATATGAAATACATCATGCACTCCAGGCAACCAGTCAGGCAGTTTGACCCTATAAGCGAGAGTTCCAATCCGTTCCAGAATAGGAAACGGACCAATAAATTTAGGCGCTAACTTTCCAGTTTTACCGAACCTGATAACTCCTCTCATCGGCGATACTTTCAAATATACATAGTCGCCAACTTCAAAGGATATATCTCTTCTTCTTCTATCGGCATAGCTCTTTTGTCGGCTTTGAGCGGCGAGTAATCGCTTCTTAATAAAATCGACTTTGTCAGCAGCTTCACGAATCATATCAGGACCCAACACAAGTCTATTTCCTGGCTCGACCCAACAAGCAGGAGATCGGCACGGTCTACCATACAATGCTTCGAATGGCGACATTGTCAGACTCGCCTGGTAGCTGTTGTTATAAGAGAACTCAGCCAAATGTAGATTGTCTTCCCATGATCCACCGAAATCTAGAATACAAGCCCGCAATAGATCTTCTAAAATGTGATTCACCCTCTCAGTCTGACCGTCTGTCTGAGGATGATAAGCGGTGCTCATGTTTAACTTCGTTCCCAGCTCGACTTGAAATGCTTCCCAGAATTTACTAGTGAATATTGTATCTCTATCACTGACTATACTGAGCGGCACTCCATGTAGTCTAACTATTTCCCTGAAGTAAATCTGCGCCAGACTCTGAGCAGTTCTGTTTGATTTGACAGGTATAAAATGGGCGGTCTTCGTGAAACGATCTACGATCACCCAAATACTGTCATTTCCTTTTCTGGTCCTGGGCAAGCCAACAATGAAATCCATAGAAATATGCTCCCACTTCCAACCAGGAACTTCTAGTGGTTGTAACAATCCAGCCAATTTCTGTTGATCACTTTTGACTAGCTGGCAGGTGGGGCATCGGCTTACATATAAAGAAATGTCCCTTTTCATCGACTTCCACCAGAAAGTGCGTTTGATGTCATTATACATTTTGCTTACTCCCGGATGGATACTGAGCTTTGACTTGTGGCATTCATCCAATACTTCCTTTCGAAGTTCAGGAATGTTAGGGACACAGATTCGACCTTTGAGCCTTAAAATCCCATCATTGTCAATTTGAAAACTTGAAGGTTCGCCTTGTTGAATTATCCCTCTGATCTTCTGAATGAAGTGATCATCCTCCTGAAGAGCAGATATCTTATCTAGCAATGAAGTCGTGATAATAAAACTGGCGATCATTACATTCTTTCTGCTTAACGCATCGGCCACGACATTGGCTTTTCCTGGAGTATATATAATTTCGAAGTCATATGCCGCAAGAAACTCCAGCCAACGTTGCTGTCTCAGATTTAAGTCCTTCTGAGTGAACAGATATTTCAACGACTGGTGATCTGTAAACAGTTCAAATCTCTCGCCCAGAAGATAGTGTCTCCAGATTTTCAAAGAGAATATGATAGCC
The DNA here is from genome assembly GCA_030737875.1 of Allium sativum. Taxonomy (NCBI): domain Eukaryota; kingdom Viridiplantae; phylum Streptophyta; class Magnoliopsida; order Asparagales; family Amaryllidaceae; genus Allium; species Allium sativum. The sequence continues at coordinate 737,911,104 of CM060909.1, read as the reverse complement.
AATAACTCAAGATCATGAGTTACATAGTTTTTCTCGTGCGGCTTCAGTTGACGGCTAGCATAAGCAATCACTTGGCCTCTTTGCATTAACACTGCTCCAAGGCCTTCTCTAGAAGCATCAGTCCATACCTTTAAATCTTGGTTGCCATCAATGATGGTTAACACTGGAGCAGTCGTTAGTCTCAACTTTAGCTCTTCGAAAGCCTCCTCACTCTCTTGAGTCCATTTGAATTTAGAATGCTTCTTTGTAAGCTTCGTTAAGTGGCCAGATATCTTCGAAAAGTCTTTAACGAACTTCCGGTAATAGCTAGCCAATCCAAGAAAACTGCGGACTTCAGTGGGAGTACTGGGCTGTTTCCAATTTTGAATAGCTGTGATTTTACTTGGATCCACAGCGATTCCTTCTTTCGATACTACATGGCCCAGAAATTTCACTTCATCTTGCCAGAATATACATTTGGAAAATTTGGCTTTCAATACATTCCTTCTGAGAATTTCTAAAACCTGTTCCAGATGCTTCTCATGTTCGGCCTTTGATTTAGAGAAGATTAGAATATCATCAATAAAAACCAGAACAAATTTGTTCAGTACTCCTCTGAATACTCTATTCATCAGATCGACGAAGTAAGCTGGAGCGTTACTTAAGCCGAACGGCATTACTAACCACTCGTAGAATAAGTCGGAGCCTCTGAACGCTGTCATTGGAACACACTCTTCGGCAATTCGAAGTTGATGGAACCCTGTAGCTAGGTCCATTCGTGAGAATACTTGTGCTCCATTTAATCGATCCAACAAATCATCTATTCGCGGCAATGGATATTTATTCTTTATTGTCTGCTTGTTCAAATCACGATAATCCACACATAGACGTAGAGTACCATCAGATTTTGGGACAAACACCACTGCTGCACCCCAATCAGAGAAACTAGGCCTGATCAGACCTTTCCATACCAGCTGTCGTGTTTGATTGTCTAATTCCTCCTTCTCTTTCAAGGACATTCTTCGAATAGCGTGAACTACCGGCCTTGCATGGGGAATCAAAGCAATCTTGAAATCTATTTCTCTCTGCGGAGGTAAGCGAACAACTTCTTCGAACACATCCGCATAATTTTTGACGACAGGGATATCTTTGACTAGATCGGGAATATTCTCTGCGACTTCAGGGACATTTTCTATTTGGTCCGGAGAAACATTTAGAGCTGCCCAGAAGTCTTTTCTATTAGCATTCTGACCTACACACGGTATGGTTATATAACTCCCGGATTTAATCTTAGCTCTAACAACTCTCTCGGCGCATCTAACCTCTGCTTCATATTTGGTTAACCAATCTAATCCCAAAATAAGATCGAATTCATCAAAATTCATGACGACCGAGATAATAGGGAATTTATAGCAAGAAAAGGAGACGGGTACTGCACAAACCCAACTGAGATTGATGGAACCTCCAACTGGATTTCGGACGGTCATTGGCTCTTTGAGTTTCTTTAAATTCAAATCCAACTTCTTGACTGCACTCTTTGCAATAAAGCTTCGTGAAGCACCTGTGTCAAACAGTACTTTAACTGGAATGTTTTTGACATTGATCGTGCCTTCTAAAACATCAGACCTTTCCTGAGCAGACGGGGAGGCAGGTACTTCTACCACTTCATTCACTTGTACTGCTCCAGATTTCTGAGATAGCGGGCAGTTTTTCGCGATATGCCCAGCCTGATGGCACTTATGGCATCCTCTGCCTTCAGGAACCTTCTTACTGGGTTCTAATCCTCTCTTTCTTCGTTTGTTCCAAGATTTGCAACTTATCGCCAAATGTCCTTTTCTATTGCAGCTTGAGCACCTGGCGGTTGTTATTTGTTCGTTCCCAGATTCAGCCCTTTTTCTCTTGGCATTGAGCTTCTTATTGACCTCAGACCTTGTACTGGCTTCAGGAATATCAGCTTCTGACTTTGCTATGTCACTAGAACAGACTTCTTCTTCGTCGCGCAACATTCCTTTCTTATAGAGATCTTCATACTGATAAGCCATGTAAATCATTTCAGAAAAAGGAAGCTTCACATGCCCCAATACCTTATTCTGGTATTTCCTTTGAAGCCCGTGAATAAATCTCATATTTTTCCTCTTCGGATTTTGAATTAGATGAGGAGCAAAGTGAGCAAGTTCGTTGAATTTCTTATGATATTCCGGAATGGTCATGTCACCTTGTATTAGATAAGAAAATTCTTCACACAATCTCTCGGTTGCTTCGGGAGGAGTAAACCTTTCTAGGAAAATCACTTTAAATCTGTCCCAGGTGATATCACCTTCTAGATTATCTTTGATGATTGTTTCCCACCAGATTAAAGCTTCCTCTTTGAGCGCCCAAGATGCTACTAACCGTTTCTGGTCATCTCTCAGCTGGATATGCTCAAAGATTTTTTCGACAGAACTCATCCAAGCTTGAGTTTGAATAATAGATTCATTGCCCGAGAATTTTTCTCCACCCAGATTTCGATATCTCTTGAATAGAGCCTCTAGATCGGGTTCTGTATTCCTTCTGTTTCTGGCACTCGTTTTTCTAGTACTTCTGCAATTAGCAGATCAAGTGTCAAGTCACAGAAAAGATATTTTAAAACATAGAAACATATACTTCAAGCGTAAATGTGTCTATCGAGGTGTAATTTCATTCTGCTTTACTCATACTAGGATATTACTAATCCTATCCGTATGGAGTTACCCGTCCTAGAACACTACTGGTTCTATTTCTGACGAGTTCGTTCAAATGTTATATTCCAGAACTAAGCTAAACCAAAGCTCTGATACCACGTTGAGACGACCCGATTTCCCGTTCTCACGGAAACAAGGTTATCTTTGGAAATATAACACAGAAACAGATAATAGCTGAACAGAATTAAATAAACACACCAGAATGAACAACAAAATATACTGGATAAAATTAATCATCAGAGTTACACTGTATACAGGATCTTACTTAGTACAAATACAGTTCAGCTATACATAAATGTCTACAGCGGAAATAAACAAAATATGTACAATAGGAGCTGAACAGCATAAAAGGAAATAAATGATAGAATCCATCTTCAGCTCCAGCTATCCAGAAAGAACCAGCTAAACCTGAATACAAGGCTGCCCGTGTAGAAAAAGGGGCACCCGAGTTTGAGAGTGAAACAAACTACGAGTCAGTCATGGGACTGGTATGAGAAATCTACTCAACACATATATAATATGGCTAATCACAGGACCACGCCACTTTCGTGGAACGGGTTTACTCCATTGGATTGCCAGTGCTTTAAAACAAATCTTTCTTTTAAACATCGCTATGCTTTTTATAAAAAAATGAAGCCATTATAAGACTCAGTTCCCATCACACAATGCAACGCAAACCGGAGGATAGAGTTTTACCTTATAATGGCCAAAATATGATTGATACGAATAAAACAAAGGCATTTGATATTATTGCTAGTGTTTATATGTTTTGAAACAATTTCAAATCATAACTATCAATCATAGACGGCATGGGTACCATATATCATGTCGCCATATATATATACAATCAAAACCGCACGATCACGTATTTGGAAATTGGATTTCCGTCATGAACCAAGGCAAAAGATAGTCCTTACCGAATTCGAGACGCTCTAGCCCGCCCCTCAGGACCCAGACTCAGGTGGGCCCTTGGATCGTCAGGGCCGGTCCACCGATGTGGATTAAAATTCCTGAACCTGCGTTTCCCCACCCTTTGGGGTGTAGACGAGCCAACGAATGACTCCATCGGACCCGGATCGTCCGATCAAACCGAGGCGCCTCGCAACAGCAACAACCACATAGGTGAAAAGTATATAAATGTCAGGGCTGGTAGGTCACTGACACCACCCTAGCTAGAAAGAAACGCAGGCCCTCCCTGATGTCCTCTCCCGTTTTAGGTTCATACCGGGGTGTGAGGCTCGCGAATTCACGTTATACACAAAGCTACGCCACACAGGCGGTGCTTTGATCATCACCACAAGACTTTGCTTTTCAACAGAAGCCCTGATCACTGCATCTTAGCATGCCACACAGGCAATTCATGCCATGCGACTGATGTCCATCGATATACAACCTCTGAGCTCGTGCGTCTCAGAGAAGGGCGTTAAGCAAAAGAATAAATTCTCTGCCGCCAAACAGATGTATATTTAACAGAAATCAATCAACACAGAATAAACTCCAATGTCAGACACACAGTCCATTTACAAGTCCGTTCTGGGTCTGAACAAAACCGGAGGCACTAAATACCTCGCAAACCCATCGATCACCACGTACGTCTGGACGATCACCACTCATTATCCATATTTCGGGATGCCTCCCAATCAGGACCTCGGTTACCATCCAAACGAGGTGAAGATCTCCGGTCTTCGACCATCGTCTTCATCTTCGAATTTCAATCGTCGGTCGATTATTCGAAATGAGAATTAACTCGGCCTTTCCAAATAATTCACGTATATTTAGAATTTCAAATCGATTTATTTCAATGGTTAAATTATTCGACAACACCAATATTGTTCTTTAATGTAATTTTCACACCAAACACATTAACCCATCAAATACAACATAAATCGAGCAAATTCAATTTATTTCCATTCCATATCGCTTATGATATTTTATAATGATTTATCGCTATTTTTATTTATTTTAAAATAGCCCATTCATTCAAAACGACGCTTCGGGCCATAAGGCGGCCGTGGCGCTGTTTTTCTTCAGATTTGATTTACACATATCTGAAAATCTAACCGTTGGATCTTCACAAAATTTACATCATTAGAAAGGTCTTTTCAAAACAAATCCAACGGTTCCAGTTTCGGGAAAATCCGACGGTCGGATCTCCCGGTACAATCGTTTGAATTTTCGATTTCAAAATACGAACTGCAGCGTCGTTATTCGATTAAATATAATTCTATTTATATTTATATATAAATAAAATCGATTCTGGCGCTGTTTTTCTTCAAATTTGAATTAAACATTCCTGACAATCCAACCGTTGGATTTTTACAAGGTTGGTGCCGTTGGAAAGATTATTCCAAGGCGAACCCGACGGTTGAGGTTTCGGGAAAATCCAATGGTCGGATTTCCCGTACTAGTCGTTTGAAATCACGGTTTCAAAATACGAACTGCACGGCCTCGTTTCGTTTTAATTTTATTTATATTTATATATTTATATAAATATAGTTCATTCAATGATTTCCATATCGTTTTCACTTCAAATATTTTTCTAACGCCTTAAATTTTGGAAAAATTTCGCCATAACCTCCCCTGCACCGGGAGCATCGGGAAATCGCAAATAGCGTTCCCGGTCCTTCTAATCTCAAAAAGAAAAAGCCAAGCGGCTAGCCAACAGGCTCAAAATCATCAACCAAACAAATCAGTAAATGTGTACCTATTTGTCGGGCACAAAATTTTATTCCTCTTCTCTAGCCCCTTTGCTATAACCTGTTCAATGATTATTGCATGCACATATATATACAGTTCTTATCATTTATCAATTTCTATTCGACTTCATATTTGATTTCTATTTGGTTTAAAAACTCATTTCATTCTAATGTTACATAAATAGGTGCAAATCATTTCATTAGCTAATTAATGAATATTTCATCTCATATATGTTTATTTTGAACAAGTGGCTATTTTTAACACTTCACATTTCAACGATTTATGCATACAATAAAAATATGATTTTTATTGTAAAACGATTCATTTCAAAACACTACTTTTCTATATAGTTCATATAGTCGATAAAAGGTGATTTTTATTATCAAACGATTTATTTCAAAATATGAATTCCATTCAACACATGAATTTCTAATCAACGAATGAATATCAATTCAACACATGAATGTTTTCAATAGTTTTTATATATAGATAAAAATGTGATTTTTATTATCGAACGATTTATTTCAAAATATGAATACCATTCAACACATGAATTTCTAAACAACGAATGAATATCAATTCAACACATGAATGTTTTCTATAGTTTTATATATAGATAAAAATGTGATTTTTATTATCGAACGATTTATTTCAAAATATGAATTCCATTCAACACATGAATTTCTAAACAACGAATGAATATCAATTCAACACATGAATGTTTTCTATAGTTTTTATATATAGATAAAAATGTGATTTTTATTATCGAACGATTTATTTCAAAATATGAATACCATTCAACACATGAATTTCTAAACAACGAATGAATATCAATTCAACACATGAATGTTTTCAATACAATGAATAAATATAGTTTAAGCATATGAAAATAATTCAAACACACAAATATTATTCAAAATTTCGGCAGCATAACGGCAGGGTAGTTACACCGGCACCGTCCCTAGTACGGCTCCTCGCTCTACCTTAAAACCTCGCGGTTTTTGACAATGGGAATCATGCATCTAGTTCGCACGCAGGCGGCATGTATATATTTATTTCATTTCCCCAAACTAATCCTAAGTGGTTTCAACCAAATATTTCACAACCACAAACGGGTATTTTTCAACCACAATCAACCAATATCCATCACAAACAATCCCAAACAATCATTCAATTTTCACAACAATTTCAACCAATAAATATCGTCCATGGTTTGTGGACGAGGGGGCGTATATATATATATATATATATATATATATATATATTTATATATAGCAATTTATATATAGCTATTCACTTTCATTTCACACATATATAATATATTTTAAATCAGAAATCTCACCAATAGCTATCCAACTGCACGATACTTCCTTTATAGAAATCTTCGCCTTTTGTCGCTTTCGCCCGTATTCTCTACACATGTAAAAATCGAATTTTTACTATGCTATTCAATATATAAAAATATGATTTTTACTTCGACTTTCAATATATAAAAATCTGATTTTTACTTTAAAACAAAATCAGTTTTTATACTTCTTTTAAAAATTTCAGTTTTTATACTTTTTTAAAAATCCAGTTTTATACTTTTTAAAAATCCAGTTTTATACTTTAAAAAAAATCAATTCAGTTTTATACTTTAAAAAAAATCAATTCAGTTTTATACTTTAAAATTCAGTTTTTATTTTTAACAAAATCAGTTTTTAATTCTATTTAACATCAGTTTTAAAATCTAAAAAAAATCAGTTTAAATCCTTTTATAAAAACAGTTTTATTCTTTTTAAATTAAACAGTTTTATTCTTTTTAAATTAAACAGTTTTATTCTTTTTAAAATCTGTTTTATATCTTTTTAAAAATCAATTCTGTTTTAAACCTAATTAAATTTTCAGTTTATACTTTTAAAGAAAATCAGTTTTTAAGAATTTAAAACTAAAAATAAAAATACTTACAGATAGGGGGGGTTTCTGCAGTTCGTCGGAGGCTCCTCGAGGTGGGCGTTCGCTGGTTTGCTCGATGAGGTGCGGCGACGCTAGGGTTTCGAACGATGTGGCAGGAGGCGCTGGCTTCCAGGGGCTCGCGATGGAGGGAGGAGCGGCTTGGGTCTGGTGGCGTCGCGATTGGCTCGAGGTAAGGCGGCGGCTAGGGTTTCGAACGGGAGGCGATGGCGATGTCTGGAGGGGGGGCGGCGGCTTGATTCGATTAAGGTTTTTTTTTTCTTTTTTTCTGATAACTGAAACGGGGGGGGCAAGCAGGAGATAAAAGGGGGGAAAAATAAATTTTTTTTTTTTTATTTAAATTAATTGCATAAAGTTGACTTTTACCCACGACCTCGAAACGAGGCCCACCGCCTGTCGTCCATAGCGTTTAACCCCCATTCCGAACACAATGGGATATGTATCGCAAGCTGATGTGATCGTTACAATCAGTTTCTGTTGAATTTACATTTAAATCATTATATTGAATTTTAAACGCACATTTCAAATTACCGGGGTCACATACTGACTAGAAAAATTTCCGAAAAATATTTTCTAGCTTCGTATTTACGATACGGTCCTAACAAAACTAGTTTCGTCGAATTCTGAGGCCGTTTGAAAAATGGCCAATTTCCAGTCGATTAAAATCGACGGAAACTGGTCAAACGCGTTTTCTTTTGCCACGCTCACATATTGATTCGAAAAATTATGAAATTTGAAACCTAGCAATAACTTGACACTGCGGACCCAACAAAAGTGGTTTCGTCGAAATCCGAGGTCATCTGCAAAATGTCCATTTTTAAGGGCCTGAATTCCATAGCGACTATTCAGAATTTTCAACTGGACATATCTTTTGATTCCCGCTATCAAATTTCGATTGGTCGGATTCGTTAGAAAGATATCATCAATTAGATCCTAATGTTTTTGGTTTCACTAAAATCCGGATTGTTTTGCACTCGGTATATTCAATCGAAGTTTGAAATCGAATTATCGAACTACCGCGCCATTTTCAATTCTATATATAATTATAATTAATTATATTCGTTTTCAATTGTCGATTCAAACTCAGTTTTCATCGCCATTATTTAAAATATTTATTTTAAATATTTAAAATCCATTATTTTAGCCAATTTAAAAATTTTAAATTGGTTCAGATTTTCTGGGTCGTTACAATCTCCCCCACTTAAAACTTTTCGTCCCCGAAAAGGAATAAAGTCGAAAGTGGTTTGATAAATCTACAATCACACAACACAACAACCAATCCAATTGTTTTTAACCTTTCAAAGCCATACAAATTAATTCCTATTTTTCTTCTAAAATCATTCAAACAATTATAATAGAATAGAGAATTAAATGGTGAGGTAAAGTATGGTAAATATACCTTGCACCGGAGTCAATCAGAGATATCTACTCGGCATCTGGGATAAGCTTTCTGAATGCTCTCCTCGGTTTCCCTAGTACAATCTCTCGGATCTCCACTCCATTGCACTTTGACTAAGTGAACCTTCTTTTTCCTCAGCTCTTTGGTTTCTTTGCCGATAATCTTTAGCGGCTCACGCCTCACGGCTAATTCTGGAGTAATTTCAATGTCCTGCTGAGCTGCTTCTTCCACGATCAAGTCTGGATCATGAACGTGCTTTCGAAGTTGAGATATATGAAATACATCATGCACTCCAGGCAACCAGTCAGGCAGTTTGACCCTATAAGCGAGAGTTCCAATCCGTTCCAGAATAGGAAACGGACCAATAAATTTAGGCGCTAACTTTCCAGTTTTACCGAACCTGATAACTCCTCTCATCGGCGATACTTTCAAATATACATAGTCGCCAACTTCAAAGGATATATCTCTTCTTCTTCTATCGGCATAGCTCTTTTGTCGGCTTTGAGCGGCGAGTAATCGCTTCTTAATAAAATCGACTTTGTCAGCAGCTTCACGAATCATATCAGGACCCAACACAAGTCTATTTCCTGGCTCGACCCAACAAGCAGGAGATCGGCACGGTCTACCATACAATGCTTCGAATGGCGACATTGTCAGACTCGCCTGGTAGCTGTTGTTATAAGAGAACTCAGCCAAATGTAGATTGTCTTCCCATGATCCACCGAAATCTAGAATACAAGCCCGCAATAGATCTTCTAAAATGCGATTCACCCTCTCAGTCTGACCGTCTGTCTGAGGATGATAAGCGGTGCTCATGTTTAACTTCGTTCCCAGCTCGACTTGAAATGCTTCCCAGAATTTACTAGTGAATATTGTATCTCTATCACTGACTATACTGAGCGGCACTCCATGTAGTCTAACTATTTCCCTGAAGTAAATCTGCGCCAGACTCTGAGCAGTTCTGTTTGATTTGACAGGTATAAAATGGGCGGTCTTCGTGAAACGATCTACGATCACCCAAATACTGTCATTTCCTTTTCTGGTCCTGGGCAAGCCATCAATGAAATCCATAGAAATATGCTCCCACTTCCAACCAGGAACTTCTAGTGGTTGTAACAATCCAGCCAATTTCTGCTGATCACTTTTGACTAGCTGGCAGGTGGGGCATCGGCTTACATATAAAGAAATGTCCCTTTTCATCGACTTCCACCAGAAAGTGCGTTTGATGTCATTATACATTTTGCTTACTCCCGGATGGATACTGAGCTTTGACTTGTGGCATTCATCCAATACTTCCTTTCGAAGTTCAGGAATGTTAGGGACACAGATTCGACCTTTGAGCCTTAAAATCCCATCATTGTCAATTTGAAAACTTGAAGGTTCGCCTTGTTGAATTATCCCTCTGATCTTCTGAATGAAGTGATCATCCTCCTGAAGAGCAGATATCTTATCTAGCAATGAAGTCGTGATAATAAAACTGGCGATCATTACATTCTTTCTGCTTAACGCATCGGCCACGACATTGGCTTTTCCTGGAGTATATATAATTTCGAAGTCATATGCCGCAAGAAACTCCAGCCAACGTTGCTGTCTCAGATTTAAGTCCTTCTGAGTGAACAGATATTTCAACGACTGGTGATCTGTAAACAGTTCAAATCTCTCGCCCAGAAGATAGTGTCTCCAGATTTTCAAAGAGAATATGATAGCCAATAACTCAAGATCATGAGTTACATAGTTTTTCTCGTGCGGCTTCAGTTGACGGCTAGCATAAGCAATCACTTGGCCTCTTTGCATTAACACTGCTCCAAGGCCTTCTCTAGAAGCATCAGTCCATACCTTTAAATCTTGGTTGCCATCAATGATGGTTAACACTGGAGCAGTCGTTAGTCTCAACTTTAGCTCTTCGAAAGCCTCCTCACTCTCTTGAGTCCATTTGAATTTAGAATGCTTCTTTGTAAGCTTCATTAAGTGGCCAGATATCTTCGAAAAGTCTTTAACGAACTTCCGGTAATAGCTAGCCAATCCAAGAAAACTGCGGACTTCAGTGGGAGTACTGGGCTGTTTCCAATTTTGAATAGCTGTGATTTTACTTGGATCCACAGCGTTTCCTTCTTTCGATACTACATGGCCCAGAAATTTCACTTCATCTTGCCAGAATATACATTTGGAAAATTTGCCTTTCAATACATTCCTTCTGAGAATTTCTAAAACCTGTTCCAGATGCTTCTCATGTTCGGCCTTTGATTTAGAGAAGATTAGAATATCATCAATAAAAACCAGAACAAATTTGTTCAGTACTCCTCTGAATACTCTATTCATCAGATCGACGAAGTAAGCTGGAGCGTTACATAAGCCGAACGGCATTACTAACCACTCGTAGAATAAGTCGGAGCCTCTGAACGCTGTCATTGGAACACACTCTTCGGCAATTCGAAGTTGATGGAACCCTGTAGCTAGGTCCATTCGTGAGAATACTTGTGCTCCATTTAATCGATCCAACAAATCATCTATTCGCGGCAATGGATATTTATTCTTTATTGTCTGCTTGTTCAAATCACGATAATCCACACATAGACGTAGAGTACCATCAGATTTAGGGACAAACACCACTGCTGCACCCCAATCAGAGAAACTAGGCCTGATCAGACCTTTCCATACCAGCTGTCGTGTTTGATTGTCTAATTCCTCCTTCTCTTTCAAGGACATTCTTCGAATAGCGTGAACTACCGGCCTTGCATTGGGAATCAAAGCAATCTTGAAATCTATTTCTCTCTGCGGAGGTAAGCGAACAACTTCTTCGAACACATCCGCATAATTTTTGACGACAGGGATATCTTTGACTAGATCGGGAATATTCTCTGCGACTTCAGGGACATTTTCTATTTGGTCCGGAGAAACATTTAGAGCTGCCCAGAAGTCTTTTCTATTAGCATTCTGACCTACACACGGTATGGTTATATAACTCCTGGATTTAATCTTAGCTCTAACAACTCTCTCGGCGCATCTAACCTCTGCTTCATATTTGGTTAACCAATCTAATCCCAAAATAAGATCGAATTCATCAAAATTCATGACGACCGAGATAATAGGGAATTTATAGCAAGAAAAGGAGACGGGTACTGCACAAACCCAACTGAGATTGATGGAACCTCCAACTGGATTTCGGACAGTCATTGGCTCTTTGAGTTTCTTTAAATTCAAATCCAACTTCTTGACTGCACTCTTTGCAATAAAGCTTCGTGAAGCACCTGTGTCAAACAGTACTTTAACTGGAATGTTTTTGACATTGAGCGTGCCTTCTAAAACATCAGACCTTTCCTGAGCAGACGGGGAGGCAGGTACTTCTACCACTTCATTCACTTGTACTGCTCCAGATTTCTGAGATAGCGGGCAGTTTTTCGCGATATGCCCAGCCTGATGGCACTTATGGCATCCTCTGCCTTCAGGAACCTTCTTACTGGGTTCTAATCCTCTCTTTCTTCGTTTGTTCCAAGATTTGCAACTTATCGCCAAATGTCCTTTTCTATTGCAGCTTGAGCACGTGGCGGTTGTTATTTGTTCGTTCCCAGATTCAGCCCTTTTTCTCTTGGCATTGAGCTTCTTATTGACCTCAGACCTTGTACTGGCTTCAGGAATATCAGCTTCTGACTTTGCTATGTCACTAGAACAGACTTCTTCTTCGTCGCGCAACATTCCTTTCTTATAGAGATCTTTATACTGATAAGCCATGTAAATCATTTCAGAAAAAGGAAGCTTCACATGCCCCAATACCTTATTCTGGTATTTCCTTTGAAGCCCGTGAATAAATCTCATATTTTTCCTCTTCGGATTTTGAATTAGATGAGGAGCAAAGTGAGCAAGTTCGTTGAATTTCTTATGATATTCCGGAATGGTCATGTCACCTTGTATTAGATAAGAAAATTCTTCACACAATCTCTCGGTTGCTTCGGGAGGAGTAAACCTTTCTGGGAAAATCACTTTAAATCAGTCCCAGGTGATATCACCTTCTGGATTATCTTTGATGATTGTTTCCCACCAGATTAAAGCTTCCTCTTTGAGCGCCCAAGATGCTACTAACCGTTTCTGGTCATCTCTCAGCTGGATATGCTCAAAGATTTTTTCGACAGAACTCATCCAAGCTTGAGTTTGAATAATAGATTCATTGCCCGAGAATTTTTCTCCACCCAGATTTCGATATCTCTTGAATAGAGCCTCTAGATCGGGTTCTGTATTCCTTCTGTTTCTGGCACTCATTTTTCTAGTACTTCTGCAATTAGCAGATCAAGTGTCAAGTCACAGAAAAGATATTTTAAAACATAGAAACATATACTTCAAGCGTAAATGTTTCTATCGAGGTGTAATTTCATTCTGCTTTACTCATACTAGGATATTACTAATCCTATCCGTATGGAGTTACCCGTCCTAGAACACTACTGGTTCTATTTCTGACGAGTTCGTTCAAATGTTATATTCCAGAACTAAGCTAAACCAAAGCTCTGATACCACGTTAAGACGACCCGATTTCCCGTTCTCACGGAAACAAGGTTATCTTTGGGAATATAACACAGAAACAGATAATAGCAGAACAGAATTAAATAAACACACCAGAATGAACAACAAAATATACTGGATAAAATTAATCATCAGAGTTACACTGTATACAGGATCTTACTTAGTACAAATACAGTTCAGCTATACATAAATGTCTACAGCGGAAATAAACAAAATATGTACAATAGGAGCTGAACAGCATAAAAGGAAATAAATGATAGAATCCATCTTCAGCTCCAGCTATCCAGAAAGAACCAGCTAAACCTGAATACAAGGCTGCCCGTGTAGAAAAAGGGGCACCCGAGTTTGAGAGTGAAACAAACTATGAGTCAGTCATGGGACTGGTATGAGAAATCTACTCAACACATATATAATATGGCTAATCACAGGACCACGCCACTTTCGTGGAACGGGTTTACTCCATTGGATTGCCAGTGCTTTAAAACAAATCTTTCTTTTAAACATCGCTATGCTTTTTATAAAAAAATGAAGCCATTATAAGACTCAGTTCCCATCACACAATGCAACGCAAACCGGAGGATAGAGTTTTACCTTATAATGGCCAAAATATGATTGATACGAATAAAACAAAGGCATTTGATATTATTGCTAGTGTTTATATGTTTTGAAACAATTTCAAATCATAACTATCAATCATAGACGGCATGGGTACCATATATCATGTCGCCATATATATATACAATCAAAACCGCACGATCACGTATTTGGAAATTGGATTTCCGTCATGAACCAAGGCAAAAGATAGTCCTTACCGAATTCGAGACGCTCTAGCCCGCCCCTCAGGACCCAGACTCAGGTGGGCCCTTGGATCGTCAGGGCCGGTCCACCGATGTGGATTAAAATTCCTGAACCTGCGTTTCCCCACCCTTTGGGGTGTAGACGAGCCAACGAATGACTCCATCGGACCCGGATCGTCCGATCAAACCGAGGCGCCTCGCAACAGCAACAACCACATAGGTGAAAAGTATATAAATGTCAGGGCTGGTAGGTCACTGACACCACCCTAGCTAGAAAGAAACGCAGGCCCTCCCTGATGTCCTCTCCCGTTTTAGGTTCATACCGGGGTGTGAGGCTCGCGAATTCACGTTATACACAAAGCTACGCCACACAGGCGGTGCTTTGATCATCACCACAAGACTTTGCTTTTCAACAGAAGCCCTGATCACTGCATCTTAGCATGCCACACAGGCAATTCATGCCATGCGACTGATGTCCATCGATATACAACCTCTGAGCTCGTGCGTCTCAGAGAAGGGCGTTAAGCAAAAGAATAAATTCTCTGCCGCCAAACAGATGTATATTTAACAGAAATCAATCAACACAGAATAAACTCCAATGTCAGACACACAGTCCATTTACAAGTCCGTTCTGGGTCTGAACAAAACCGGAGGCACTAAATACCTCGCAAACCCATCGATCACCACGTACGTCTGGACGATCACCACTCATTATCCATATTTCGGGATGCCTCCCAATCAGGACCTCGGTTACCATCCAAACGAGGTGAAGATCTCCGGTCTTCGACCATCGTCTTCATCTTCGAATTTCAATCGTCGGTCGATTATTCGAAATGAGAATTAACTCGGCCTTTCCAAATAATTCACGTATATTTAGAATTTCAAATCGATTTATTTCAATGGTTAAATTATTCGACAACACCAATATTGTTCTTTAATGTAATTTTCACACCAAACACATTCAACCATCAAATACAACATAAATCGAGCAAATTCAATTTATTTCCATTCCATATCGCTTATGATATTTTATAATGATTTATCGCTATTTTTATTTATTTTAAAATAGCCCATTCATTCAAAACGACGCTTCGGGCCATAAGGCGGCCGTGGCGCTGTTTTTCTTCAGATTTGATTTACACATATCTGAAAATCTAACCGTTGGATCTTCACAAAATTTACATCATTAGAAAGGTCTTTTCAAAACGAATCCAACGGTTCCAGTTTCGGGAAAATCCGACGGTCGGATCTCCCGGTACAATCGTTTGAATTTTCGATTTCAAAATACGAACTGCAGCGTCGTTATTCGATTAAATATAATTCTATTTATATTTATATATAAATAAAATCGATTCTGGCGCTGTTTTTCTTCAAATTTGAATTAAACATTCCTGACAATCCAACCGTTGGATTTTTACAAGGTTGGTGCCGTTGGAAAGATTATTCCAAGGCGAACCCGACGGTTGAGGTTTCGGGAAAATCCAATGGTCGGATTTCCCGTACTAGTCGTTTGAAATCACGGTTTCAAAATACGAACTGCACGGCCTCGTTTCGTTTTAATTTTATTTATATTTATATATTTATATAAATATAGTTCATTCAATAATTTCCATATCGTTTTCACTTCAAATATTTTTCTAACGCCTTAAATTTTGGAAAAATTTCGCCATAACCTCCCCTGCACCGGGAGCATCGGGAAATCGCAAATAGCGTTCCCGGTCCTTCTAATCTCAAAAAGAAAAAGAAAAAGCCAAGCGGCTAGCCAACAGGCTCAAAATCATCACCCAAACAAATCAGTAAATGTGTACCTATTTGTCGGGCACAAAATTTTATTCCTCTTCTCTAGCCCCTTTGCTTTAACCTGTTCAATGAATATTGCATGCACATATATATACAGTTCTTATCATTTATCAATTTCTATTCGACTTCATATTTGATTTCTATTTGGTTTAGAAACTCCATTCATTCTAATGTTACATAAATAGGTGCAAATCATTTCATTAGCTAATTAATGAATATTTCATCTCATATATGTTTATTTTGAACAAGTGGCTATTTTTAACACTTCACATTTCAACAATTTATGCATACAATAAAAATACGATTTTTATTGTAAAACGATTCATTTCAAAACACTACTTTTCTATATAGTTCATATAGTCGATAAAAGGTGATTTTTATTATCAAACGATTTATTTCAAAATATGAATTCCATTCAACACATGAATTTCTAATCAACGAATGAATATCAATTCAACACATGAATGTTTTCAATAGTTTTTATATATAGATAAAAATGTGATTTTTATTATCGAACGATTTATTTCAAATTATGAATACCATTCAACACATGAATTTCTAAACAACGAATGAATATCAATTCAACACATGAATGTTTTCTATAGTTTTATATATAGATAAAAATGTGATTTTTATTATCGAACGATTTATTTCAAAATATGAATTCCATTCAACACATGAATTTCTAAACAACGAATGAATATCAATTCAACACATGAATGTTTTCTATAGTTTTTATATATAGATAAAAATGTGATTTTTATTATCGAACGATTTATTTCAAAATATGAATACCATTCAACACATGAATTTCTAAACAACGAATGAATATCAATTCAACACATGAATGTTTTCAATACAATGAATAAATATAGTTTAAGCATATGAAAATAATTCAAACACACAAATATTATTCAAAATTTCGGCAGCATAACGGCAGGGTAGTTACACCGGCACCGTCCCTAGTACGGCTCCTCGCTCTACCTTAAAACCTCGCGGTTTTTGACAATGGGAATCATGCATCTAGTTCGCACGCAGGCGGCATGTATATATTTATTTCATTTCCACAAACTAATCCTAAGTGGTTTCAACCAAATACTTCACAACCACAAACGGGTATTTTTCAACCACAATCAACCAATATCCATCACAAACAATCCCAAACAATCATTCAATTTTCACAACAATTTCAACCAATAAATATCGTCCATGGTTTGTGGACGAGGGGGCGTATATATATATATATATATATATATATATATATATATTTATATATAGCAATTTATATATAGCTATTCACTTTCATTTCACACATATATAATATATTTTAAATCAGAAATCTCACCAATAGCTATCCAACTGCACGATACTTCCTTTATAGAAATCTTCGCCTTTTGTCGCTTTCGCCCGTATTCTCTACACATGTAAAAATCGAATTTTTACTATGCTATTCAATATATAAAAATATGATTTTTACTTCGACTTTCAATATATAAAAATCTGATTTTTACTTTAAAACAAAATCAGTTTTTGTACTTTTTTTAAAAATTTCAGTTTTTATACTTTTTTAAAAATCCAGTTTTATACTTTTTAAAAATCCAGTTTTATACTTTAAAAAAATCAATTCAGTTTTATACTTTAAAAAAAATCAATTCAGTTTTTATTTTTAACAAAATCAGTTTTTAATTCTATTTAACATCAGTTTTAAAATCTAAAAAAAATCAGTTTAAATCCTTTTATAAAAATAGTTTTATTCTTTTTAAATTAAACAGTTTTATTCTTTTTAAAATCTGTTTTATATCTTTTTAAAAATCAATTCTATTTTAAACCTAATTAAATTTTCAGTTTTATACTTTTAAGGAAAATCAGTTTTTAAGAATTTAAAACTAAAAATAAAAATACTTACAGATGGGGGGGGGGTTTCTGCAGTTCGTCGGAGGCTCCTCGAGGTGGGCGTTCGCTAGTTTGCTCGATGAGGTGCGGCGACGCTAGGGTTTCGAACGATGTGGCAGGAGGCGCTGGCTTCCAGGGGCTCGCGATGGAGGGAGGAGCGGCTTGGGTCTGGTGGCGTCGCGATGGGTTCGAGGTAAGGCGGTGGCTAGGGTTTCGAACGGGAGGCGATGGCGATGTCTGGAGGGGGGGCGGCGGCTCGATTCGATTAAGGTTTTTTTTTTTTTCTGATAACTGAAACGGGGGGGGCCAAGCAGGAGATAAAAGGGGGGAAAAAGAAAATATTTTTTTTTTAATTTAAATTAATTGCATAAAGTTGACTTTTACCCACGACCTCGAAACGAGGCCCACCGCCTGTCGTCCATAGCGTTTAACCCCCATTCCGAACACAATGGGATATGTATCGCAAGCTGATGTGATCGTTACAATCAGTTTCTGTTGAATTTACATTTAAATCATTATATTGAATTTTAAACGCACATTTCAAATTACCGGGGTCACATACTGACTAGAAAAATTTCCGAAAAATATTTTCTAGCTTCGTATTTACGATACGGTCCTAACAAAACTAGTTTCGTCGAATTCTGAGGCAGTTTGAAAAATGGCCAATTTCCAGTCGATTAAAATCAACGGAAACTGGTCAAACGCGTTTTCTTTTGCCACGCTCACATATTGATTCGAAAAATTATGAAATTTGAAACCTAGCAATAACTTGACACTGCAGACCCAACAAAAGTGGTTTCGTCGAAATCCGAGGTCATCTGCAAAATGTCCATTTTTAAGGGCCTGAATTCCATAGCGACTATTCAGAATTTTCAACTGGACATATCTTTTGATTCCCGCTATTAAATTTCGATTGGTCGGATTCGTTAGAAAGATATCATCAATTAGATCCTAATGTTTTTGGTTTCACTAAAATCCGGATTGTTTTGCACTCGGTATATTCAATCGAAGTTTGAAATCGAATTATCGAACTACCGCGCCATTTTCAATTCTATATATAATTATAATTAATTATATTCGTTTTCAATTGTCGATTCAAACTCAGTTTTCATCGCCATTATTTAAAATATTTATTTTAAATATTTAAAATCCATTATTTTAGCCAATTTAAAAATTTTAAATTGGTTCAGATTTTCTGGGTCGTTACATGGCTATCAGTTCATGTATTGGGATTATGTATTTTTATTTATCAGGATGGATATTTTGTACTTGACTCTTATTATGGTTTTGTGATGTAACCAAACATGTTTTACTTTCCGCTGCAATGAAATGATGTTTTAAATTTTCAAGTATTACTTATATCTGTCTTGCTGTAATTTCTCTGTTCTATATTCACTTAAAAATACTCCACCGATGTTATGGCATTCCCTTAGCGAGTGTCCATAGCGGGAGTGGGGTGTTACACCTCGGGGAGGCTAATCAAATGGGTTGTCGAGCTTAGCCAATACGAGATTGAGTTCCATCCTCGAGCGGCAATTAAAGGGCAAGCTCTCGCATATTTTTTGAATGAATGCACAAGCTTCATTTCAGAACAATCAGCCAAAGAAACTGACTTAAAAACCAAGTGGCAGCTCTTTGTGGATGGAGCTTCAAACGAATAGGGAGCGGATGCAGGTTATATTATAATTACCCCTGACGGGCACCGCTTGCACTACGACATGAATTTATGGTTCCCGACAACTAACAACGTGGCCGGTTAGGAATCAATGATAGCGGGTTTGAATTTGGCACTATAGTTGAAGATACCTCAGATAGAAATCATTAGTGATTCACAACTAATGGTAAACCAAATAAAACAGATATATCAAACCAAGGATAAGCAGCTATTCTTATATATGAAAATGGTATTAAGGATGCTTTCCCGATTTGAGGATTTCTCAGTTCATCAAATACCCCATAAGGAGAATACTCAAGTGAATTCTCTAGCCAAGTTAGTCAGTTCCCGGGGGGCTCCCGGAACTTGAATAATTCCCGTAGGATATCATGAAAGGTCTAGTGTTGAACAGGAGGAATCGGAATGGGGAAAGAGTTATTAGTCTTAACTAGATCCCAAGTCTTGAGAAGGGGGGTGAAGGAAATAAAGAGGGAAACTCCAATGAAGAAACTCCTTTAGCGGAAACAGATTGTCATCGTAAAATTACATGGATGACTCCCATAGTAGATTACCTCTTAAACGGGACTTTTCCCCTTGGTAAGCTAGACGGGAGAAGGATAAAGCACCAAGCTCCTACAATTGTGATTACGGATAACATACTCTATAAAAAGGGACATCGCTCCCTTACTTAAGATGTGTATGTTCCGAAGATGGGCTTATCCTGTTAGAGGAAGCTCACGATGGATGGTGTGGAGACCATTCCAGTTGAATTAAGCTGGACAAAAGAGTCATGAGACAAGGTTATTATTGGCCATAGATGGTTAATCAAGCAGTTGAGTACGTCAAAAAATGTGATAAGTGTCAAAAGTACTCTAAGGTGCCCCAGCTTCCTCCTAACGAACTAACCACTATATCAAGTCCCTGGCCATTCGATGTATGGGGAATAGATTTAATCAGACCCTTACAAATCTCCAAAGGTGGAGCTAAGTATGTCGTAGTAGCCATCGACTACTTTTCCAAGTGGGTAGAGGCAGAACCCCTTTCGACGATCACGTCTAAAAAGGTGTTGAGAATCGTAATAAAGAATATTGTTACCCGCTTTGGAATCCCTCACAAAATCATATCAGATAATGGAACTCTATTCGAGAGCGAAGAATTCACCCGATTTTGTGAGAAAAATGGAATCATTAAAAGTTTCTCCCTAATAGCCCATCCGAAAGCTAATGGAGCCGTGGAAGCCGCCAACAAAACCATAAATACAATTATTAAAAAACGCCTAAATCAGGCAAAAGGAATTTGGGCCGAAGAGTTGCCTTTAGTTCTTTGGGCATACAGAACCTCTATCAAAACAACCACGAGACACACCCCTTTCTCCCTGATATATGGATGTGAAGTCATGCTTCCGGTTGAGGTCCAAATCCCATCGCATAGAAGGATAGCATATGCGTTTGATCCCAATCAAGGGTTGAGAAAGGAATCCCTAGACTTGATACAAGGATTAAGCGATGAGGCTGCAATCAGAATAGCTGAATATCAAAGGAGGGTTACGAAATACTACAACTCAAAGGTCAGGACTAGAACCTTTGCAAAAGGAGAGTTAGTTTTACGAAGACTAATAGCTAACAAGAAGAACCCAGCGGATGGCCCACTCGGCCCAAATTGGTAAGGACCCTTGATCATCCATCAAGAAGTTATGCCCATAACATATCGACTATGCAGACCCAATGGTGATCTTGTTCCGAGAACATGGAACTCGGAACATTTAAGATCATATTTCTCAATGATAAAGGAATAAGAAAAAAGACTTTCCTCCAATTATGATTACATAACTAAGGGGACGAAAACCCTTCCAGCAGCTCAAGAGACACCCAAAAGGGGTCGAGCTGAAAAAAATGATCAAATCCCTTATCATCGCCAAAATTGGTCAGGACGAGGCATTCCCTGTAGGGGGATGATGTGTTAGTATTTCTCAATGCCCAACTCAGAGGGGGCTAGGTTAAAGCATCAAAAGCGTAAGCCTCCGTTTCACTCCAGAAATGGTCATGGCAGTGCATCTAAAATTAGCATGCGCTGCCTCTGCTAGAACGAAGCACGTCCTACCTCTGCTCATAGAAGAGCACGTCCTACCTCTGCTTATGTTTCGCGTTACCCGCAGAAGGGAACGCAAATACCTATAATTGCCTACGATGGTCAGGATAGGGCACCCATAAGAGGGGGTGGCGTATAAGCCTCTATCAGAACCTACGATGGTTAGTATAGAGCATCAAAAGAATAAATCTTAGTTCTGTGCCTACGATGGCCCCGTTTAAGTTTCTAAGACCTTATCATCAACTACGATGGTCAGGATAAGGTGCCTCTTAGAGGAGGTCTGGTAAGTCTTTGGGCCCTGCTTGTTGATAAGCTAGCCAAGCGCACCGGACGCACAGGCCCAGTGAGTGGCCAACAAAGCACGTACATCCTCTGCTTTGACATCAAAAGCCAAAGGAGTGGCTCAGGAAGCACGTACAGCCTCTTCTTCATAAATCAAATCCGAAAGGGATGCCAAAACAATTAATGCTGGAAGGGGTTTCCGGTCTTCTATCTACACTAATACCTGAATCTGGGTTGATTCGGCTCTTCACAAATGACGGAAGGGGTTTTCGGTCTTCTATCAACATTCATACCCGAATATGGGTTTATTCGTCTCTTCACAAATGCCGGAAGGGGTTTCCAGTCTTCTATCTACACTAATACCCGAATCTGGGTTTATTCCGCTCTTCACAAATGCCGGAAGGGTTTCCAGTCTTCTATCTACATTAATACCCGAATCTGGGTTGATTCGGCTCTTTGCAAATGTCGGAAGGGGTTTTCGGTCTACTATCTACATTAATACCCGAATATGGGTTGATTCAGCTCTTCGCAAATTCTGGAAGGGGTTTCCGGTCTTTTGTCTACATTTATACCCGAATCTGGTTTAATTCGTCTCTTTGCAAATGCCGGAAGGGGTTCCCGATCTTCTATCTATATTAATACCCGAATCTAGGTTGATTCGGCTCTTCACAAATGCCAGAAGGTGTTTCCGGTCTTCTGTCAACATTAATACCCGAATCTGGGTTGAGTCGGCTCTTCTAAATGCCGGAAGGGGTTTTTGGTCTTCTATCTACATTAGTACCCGAATCTAGGTTGATTCAACTCTTTGCAAATGCCGGGAAAGGTTTCGGTCTTCTATCTACATTACTACCAAATCTGGGTTGATTTATCTCTTCGCAAATACCAGAGGGGTTTTTCAGTCCTCTATTTATGTTAATGCCCGAATCTAGGATAATTCAGCTCTTCGCAAATACCAGAAGCGGTTTCCGGTCCTCTATCTATGTTAATGCTCGAATATGGGATAATTCGATTCTTCACAAATACCGAAAGGAGACTTTTGATCTTCAATCTTTAAATTATCCGAGCAAGAGATGGTCCAAGAGCAATGCCTCATAGGTTCCGAAAAAAATGCAACATTAAGAAACTTCTTCCCTAGGGTTGACCTTGTCGGATGGACCCTGTTGAATAGGCCCTGCCATAATTTTATATTTCCTGAGTTCCTTTCTTTCTGAGAGGCGTCGATTTATGTTGCTTTCAGATCATTCTCCCCTGCTACCGGTTCTTTCTTTCACTTGGATCTTTGCTTCCGCGAGATTGTTCTTTGCTTGTATTCCTCCGAGACCCCTTCACTGTTAGCCTACATTAAGGGTTAATTTTAGTAGTAAGATTTGCCCCTCCCCCCTCCCCCAGTGAAGTGGTGTTTTCAGTTCCAAGTCAAACTTTCTTTTCAGATTTTTTTCTATTTATCTGTGAGTGGTTTCTTAATGTTTCATTGTGTTTCGGAACCTATGAGGCTCTTCTCTTGGACCAGCTCTTGCTCGGATAATTTAAAGATCGAAGATCAAAAGTCTCCTTTCGGTATTTGTGAAGAACTGAATCATGCCATATTCGGGCGTTAACATAGATTGAGGACCGGAAACCCCTTTTGGTATTTGCGAGAGCTAAATTATCCTAGATTTGGGAATTAACATAGATAGAGGACCGGAAACCCCCTCCGTTATTTGTGAAGAGCTGAGTCAAACCGGATTCGGGTATTAATGTTGATTGAAGACCAGAAACCCCTTCCGGGATTTGCGAAGAGCCAAATCAACCCAGATTCGGGTATTAATGTAGATAGAAGACCGGAAACCCTTCCGGCATTAGTGAAGAGCCGAATCAACCCAGATTCGGGTATTAATGTAGATAGAAGATCGAGAACCCCTTCCGGCATTTGTGAAGAGTCGAATCAACCCGATTCGGGTATAAATGTAGATAGAAGACCGAAAACCCCTTCTGATATTTGTGAAGAGCCGAATCAACCCAGATTGGGAATTAATGTAGATTGAAGATCGGAAACCCCTACCGGCATTTGCGAAAGAGCCGAATTAACCCAGATTCGGCTCTTCAGAAATACCGAAAGGGGTTTCCGGTCTTCTTTCTGCATTAATATCCGAATCTAGGTTGATTCGGCTCTTCGCAAATGCCGAAAGGGGTTTCCGATCTTCTATCTACATTAATACGCGAATCTTGGTAGATTCAGCTCTTCACAAATGCCGGAAGGTGTTTCTGGTCTTCTATCTAAATTAATACCCAAATCTGGGTTGATTCGACTCTTCACAAATGCTGGGAGGGGTTTTTGGTCTCCTAACTACATTAATACCTGAATCTGCGTATATTCATCTCTTCGCAAATGTAACGACCTGCATTCTACCCATCGAAGGATCGTAGAATACTTATTTCTTTCACATACGAAGTCGTATGGTCATGTAACTTTGGGAGACGACTATTAGGGTCATTTCCCATGTTCATGATTTTTGCCGATTTTTAAATGACGGTTTTACCCCTAGCAGATATTGTTTTGGCCATAACTTTTGATTGTCAAGGAGTTTTGACCTGAAACCACTTCCATCAGATTCAGATGATGGTTTACTTTTCCGTAGAGTGCTCACATTAGCCAAACGGACTCACCGTTTGGGAGATATGGTTGAAACAAGGTTTAAAAGGTGAAAAACAGCTTAACCGGGCCTAATTAAGTGATTAGCAAGAGGGCCCATAACCCATTTCGGGATTAGGGTTATGGATGGTCTAAGATGAGTTAGTAAATCAGTTTTATGTCATTTCTTAGCCGCGACTTACAACCTTTGAACCCTAGCAATGGCCTCCACTTGCTAAAGCACCCCAAATCACCTTCTAATCGCTAATTAAGACAAAGCTACAACGAAATAAGGCAAATTAGCATCAAATTGGGAATAGAGCTGCTGTGTTGCATAGAGATTCAACCCAAATCAGATAATATTTCAGATCTATAGCTTGTTTGTAGCCAAGGTGAGTGATTTGCATTGTTTTTCACTAATTATGGCTAATTAGGGGTGATTAGTGATAATTAGCTAAATATTAACTCAGAAAAATCTAGAAAAATTCTAAAATATTATTTTAGGGCTCTGATAGAAATTTGGGCTAATTTGGTTAAGTTTTGGTAACCCTATCATTAGTTATGCTTAAACATGATTAAGGGGAAAACATGGGTTCTTGGGTATGTTTGATATATATTATCATGATTATTTGTTGTTTTGGTGTTTGTGGATGACTATATATGTTGCTATGACAGTTTGGAATGTTTGGTAATTGTTTAGAATAGTTAGAATAGTCGAAAACGCTGTCGTGTGGCATAAAAACAGTGGCAGGAAGTTGCAGGAAAAATATGCAGGAGCCAAACCAGATCGGATCGCCCCTACCCGATCCCGACCAGCTCGTGAATGATGGCACCTCCGACCCGAACCGCTCGTGACAAGGACACTACGAACCAGTGCTTTGAGCCACCACCTGGAGTCACGATCCGAAGCGATGAAGGGGCCCGACCCGAACCCAATGGGTGTCCATGACCCGTTCCGATGGAAGGAGAACGAACGGACCCGATGCTTGGAGGAGGTATCACCAACTGAACCCAGCGAAGCACTACGACCTAAACCGCTTGGTGGCCACGAACTGGAGCTACTCATGGACTGATGGAGGACCGAACTGAACAGAATGGAAGCTTATTTCCGAACCGATCCATTGAAGACTAAAATCTGAGATGCAAAGGTAGTCCAAATGGGAAGTAGAACTCAGGATCCAGTTGTGAACCAACGAGTTAACTTCATGAGTTGGGCTTTGCTGCGGGACGTGTTCTAAGGAGTTATCGACATCCATAGCTTTGACTCACCACCATGACGGATGTTAGGCTACGGATCAGTGCAGTGCGGTAGTTATTACTCCATGGGGCACAGTGATCGTAGCATGGCTATGAGCCATTACAGTGGAGTCATCATGACTTCATGGGGCAGAGTGGACATAGCAAGGACTAGTGGCTATGGATCAGTGCAGTGGAGTCACCATGACTCCATGGGGGCAGTGTTATCATAGCAAGGATTTGGGTGATCAAAGCGGTGGATATCGTATGCTTTACGCACTGAGTAAGAGATGTGAGGATGGTTGCTATGCTTGATTGTTTGACATCACTATAACTTGCATACCCCCTTCTCCATATCTTTACGCCATATGTTAGTGTCACCTTAGAGTATTGTACATCTTGTTGTGCTAACTCTTTGGTTGCAGGTCTAGGTTCAGGTATGGTTTAGTATACTTGTTATTGTTCTGTTTTGCTGCTTATCGGTCATACCAGATTTTTGTCTGACCTAGAGTTTTATGTCTCTTCTTATTACTCTAGGTGCTCTTAAATGGGCAGACTAGAGACAGGTTAGCTGGTTGTGCACGAGTAGCTGTCCGGAGACGAGCAGGAGGCTTACACGTACTACTCTCTACATATTCTTCCTGTGTCACTGTTGGTCACTACTTTGGGCATTAGTAGTGTGCCTTTCCTTTCGTTTGTTTTAGATACAGTTTAAAGTTGTAATAATGATGAAGTGGAACATAAGCTGTATTTGGATTTTCCACTGCTACGATGTTTAGTTTTCATCTTATGCGCTGTCTCGCCTGTTTTTATGTCAAAGTATGTTATTATTATATTTTATTCCATGAGCTGTGAGATATACTACAGGTTCCTTGTTAGTTTAAATTCCCTTCTTTCCTTTCTTTGACGACCGTCCCGTGCTGGTTGGACATTGGTATAGCTCACTTTCATTGGAAATGTCGGCTGGTGCGGGGCGGGCCATCACATTTGGTATCAGAGCTCTAGGTTGCATAGTTAACCTAGGGAAAGACACCAGGGAGAGATAGGATACGTATATGAGAGCGTGTATTTGTGATATTTTGGTTTTCAAAAGTTATATATATACTATTATTATATTTAAGGATGAAGTCGCATTGCACTCGCACCACTGAAGAGATGGTTAATCGTTTTACCTTACAGATTGAACGATGAGCCGATATACTAAAGGTACTGGCAGAGGAGCTAATAATGGAAATGCTCCTGATATGTGGACGATGTTCACGGACTTCATGAGAGAGATGCTTAGAAATGTGCAAGGAGGAGTTCCCAATGCTGCAAATAGTGGTGGTGCAGCGGTGCAGGCGCCTAGGGCCGATGTCGCCAAGCTATGCAAGGATTAGACTAGTCTTGGTGGAAAGCCGTTCAACAGGACGGAATCAGCTACAAAAGTTCAGGATTGGTTGGATAGCTGTGAGCGTATCTTCGAAGACTTGGGTATCGAGGATGCGACGAAGAGAAAGCTAGCATCCCGTCAGCTGCAAGATGGGCGATGAATTGGTGGAATGCTATTAAGGTAGCTATTACAGAGGATCAAGTTACATGGGATCAGTTCAAGACCCGCTTTAGCGATAAGTTCATCCCAGCTGCCCAAAAGTCAGAATTGTTTAGGAAATTTCTGGAGCTTAAGCAGAATGGTAGGGTAGTCTCGGAATATATTGCTGAGTTCGATACTTTATCGAAGTATAGATCATCTCTTATCGACACTCTCGAGAAGAAAAATGAGAAGTTCATAACAGGCTTAGATTAGTACTTGGGCGAAAGGCTTATAAACCACATCGACGAGACGTTTGAATCGATTATTGGGAAAGCATTGAGTTCAGAGAGCCTTTATCCTAAGCCCAAGACTGAAGCCGCTGTTGCATCTGCAGAGGGGCCAAAGCCGCAAGCAAGCGGTGGAGGCAAGAATAATTCTCAGAACAAAATGAAGCAGAACCAAGCTAAGGATGGTCAGAAAAAGAGTAAGAAAGATGTTGAGTGCTTTAGCTATGGCAAGAAGGGCCATTATGCTAAAGAATGTCGAGCGAAGCCAGCGGACAGGAAGTGCTTCAACTGTGGCCAAGTGGGACATCACAACGATAAGTGTCCGCAAACCCCTAAAGAGAAGCAAATTTTGAAAACATATGCTCTTAATGTTGTTCCTTCTCCGTTGAATGCCCCAACTGCGGCGGAGAAGGGAAAGAATGTCATCATTCAGTGTATGCTTTCTATTTATGATGTTCCTATTCGAGCATTGTTTGATATCGGAGCTTCCCGTTCCTTCATATCTAGTGACCTGGTAGATAGGTTCGGACTGGAACCCGAGATAGTCGATAGACCTTTAGCGGTGACAAACCCGATTGGTGATTCAACTAGCCTTAGCATGATTTGTCATAATGTGGTCTTATCGAGTCATGGATGTATGTTTTCTTGTGATTGCTTTGTTTTTGGCTTTACTGGGTTTGGCATTATTTTGGGAGTCAATTGGCTCCAAAGATACGGGGTGGTGGTAGACTTTGAGGGCTTTTGGTGACAGTTAGAGCGGATGATGAGCGAAGGGTAGTGTTTGGTGGTCTACCTAGTGATAGAGTATTTGCTAGTTTTCTAAATTCCCTCGACATCCCGCATGATGAGTTGTCAGATGTGCCAGTGGCTGGCTGGTATCCGGACGTCTTCGAGGAAGTGACCGGACTTCCACCACACCGAGAGATTGAGTTTCGTATTGATTTAGTGAAAGATGCCAGACCTATTGTGATGCCACTTCGTCGTATGGCAACAAGGGAGCAGTGAGAGCTTGGGGTGCAAGTAAGCAATCTTTTGATGAAGGGATTTATCAAAAGAAGTGTTTCTGAGTGGGGACCACCAGTTGTGTTTTCTACCAAGGCAGATGGTTCCCTTCGATTGTGTGTGGACTGCCACGAGTTGAATAAGGTGACAAGGAAGAATAAGTATCCTGTACCGTGGATAGATGATTTGTATGATCAGTTGAGTGGCGCGAGAGTGTTCTCCCAGTTGGATCTCGCGACAGGTTTTCATCAGGTTAGAGTGGAAGTTGAGAGTATAGCTAAAACGGCATTTCGGGCGTTGTATGGATTCTATGAGTGGTTGATCATGCCATTCGGGTTGACCAATGCACCAGCATATTTTGTGGATCTTATGAATAGGGTATTCAGGGATCAATTGAATAAGTTTGTTCTTGTGTTCGTAGACGATATCTTGGTTTATTCGAGGACAGAGGAAGAACACAAGGAACATCTGAGGATAGTGATGGACGTGTTGAGAAAACACCAATTGAAAGCAAAGTTTTCTAAGTGTCACTTCTGGAAGAGGGAAGTGAGATTCTTGGGCCATGTTGTTTAAGAAAATGGTATTGCCGTGGACCCTGCAAAGATGGCTACGGTACAAGATTGGTCTATGCCCAAGAATGCAACAGACGTAAGAAGTTTCTTGGGGTTGGCTGGATATTATCGTAAGTTTATCCCAGACTTCTCCAAGATAGCGGCACCGTTGACTCAGTTGACCAAGAAAAATCAAGCTTTCGTCTGGGACGAAAAATGCGAGAATGCATTTAAGAGTCTAAAGGAAAAGTTGACATGTGCACCAGTGTTAGTCATTCCTAAAGGGAATGAAGAGAAGACGATATACAGAGATGCCTATGGTACCGGACTAGGTGTCGTATTGATGCAAGGAGGTAGGGTTGTAGCTTATGCTAGTCGGCAACTGAAACCGCATGAGAAAAGATATCCTACCCATGATTTGGAATTGGCAGCGATCGTGTTCACATTGAAGATATGGAGATATTATCTCTTGGGAGAAAGATTCGAGTTGTTTACCGATCATAAATCATTAAAGTACCTTTTCTCTCAGAAGGATCTAAATCTCCGACTTCAAAGGTTGTTAGAATTCTTGGCTTCCTATGATTTCGATATCGCATATACACCAAGAAAGGGCAATTCGGTAGCTGATGCATTGAGTAGAAGACATACTAGTTTAGGGGCTATGTTCCTTGAGTGGAAGCAACTGGAGTACATCGCTGGGTATGATTTCAGACCAAAGTGCGAATTGGATCCGGAAGTATTAGCAAGTTTGACGATCAGATCCACTTTGATTGAGCGAATTGGTTCCAATTAAAGGGACGATCCTAACTTACTAGAAATCATCTCCAAGTTAGAGATGGGTATTGATAGGGAGATGGACAAGTATGGGCTTGATCGAGATGGATGGCTTAGAAAGAATGGAAGACTAGTTGTGCCCAATGTCAATGGCTTGAGAGATGAAGTGCTTAGAGAATGCCATCACTCAAAACTAACCATACATCCCGGTGGTAACAAGATGTATCGAGACATGAAGCAGACTTACTACTG
This sequence comes from Allium sativum, assembly GCA_030737875.1. NCBI lineage: Eukaryota > Viridiplantae > Streptophyta > Magnoliopsida > Asparagales > Amaryllidaceae > Allium > Allium sativum. Next base: position 737,881,104 of record CM060909.1, on the reverse strand, counting down.
GGAAGGGATGAAGAGAGACGTTGGGAAGTTTATATCCAAGTGCATGAACTGCCAGCTAGTTAAAGCTGAGCAAAAGAAGCCTAGTGGTTTGTTACAGCCATTGGAAATTCCCGAATGAAAATGGGAACAAGTCTCGATGGATTTCATCGACGGTCTACCAAGGACTAGATCAGGCCATAATAGTATCTGCGTAATTGTGGATCGATTGACCAAGAGTGCAAGGTTCTACCGATCAAGTCGAATAGAACGGCAGCTTAATTAGCAGAACTATATATGAAGTGGGTAGTGAGATTTCATGGAATACCCAAAGGCATTGTGAGTGACCGAGATCCGTTGTTCACTAGTGGATTTTGGAAGAGCTTATAAGAGGCGTTAGGATCAGAATTACAACTCAGTACCGCGTATTATCCTCAAACCGACGGTCAAACAGAGAGGGTGAATCGAGTATTAGAAGATCTCTTGAGAGCTTGCATATTGGATTTTGGTGGATCATGGGATGACCATCTGCATCTAGTAGAGTTTGCATATAATAATAGTTATCAATCCAGTATTGGTATAGCTCCATATGAAGCTTTGTACGGAAGACCGTGCAACTCACCGTCATGCTGGTTAGAAACCTGTGAGAAATTTGCGCTTGGGCCGGATGTGATAAGAGAAACCTCAGATAAGATCAAAGTTATCTGACAACGAATGAAGGCTGCCCAAGATAGGCAGAAGAGTTATGCTGATAAGAGGAGGAGAGATTTAAAATTCTCCATTGGTGACTTGGTGTTTGTCAAGATTTCTCCATTAAAGAGCATGATACGATTTGGTAGGAGAGGCAAGTTAACACCAAGATTTGTTAGTCCATTCCCAGTTCTCGAGCAAGTTGGGAATTTGGCATATAAAGTTGAATTACAAGAGAAGATGGCAGGAGTTCATAACGTATTTCATGTTTCTCAATTAAGGAAATTCGTGCACGACCCCGATGCGACTATTTCACATGATCTGTTGGATGATATCGAAGTAGAACCCGAGGTGGTTGGAAACCGCAAGCCGATTCACATTCTCAAGCACGATACGAAGAAACTTCGAAGGAAAGCGGTGAATCTAGTCAAAGTTCAATGAGGCGAGAATGAGAATGACTGTACTTGAGAGACAGAGGAGAGCATTAGGAAGACATATCCAAAACTCTTTGCCTGGTAAGATTTTAATTGCGGCTTAGTTTTCCGCATGCTAGGATCGACTTGTTTGTTTGTTTTTGTATGTTTGATTGTTGTGAATGGTTGGTAGGCATGCGGGATCCTTTGCTTGTTTCTTAGTTAAGGAATTTCGGGAGCGAAATTTCTTAAGGGAGGGAGAATGTAACGACCTGCATTCTACGCATCGAAGGATCGTAGAATATTTATTTCTTTAACATACAAAGTCGTATGGTCATGTAACTTTGGGAGACGACTATTAGGGTCATTTCTCATGTTCATGATTTTTGCCGATTTTTAAATGACCATTTTGCCCCTAACTGGTCTTGTTTTGGCCATAACTTTTGATTGGTAAGGAGTTCTGACCTGAAACCACTTCCATTAGATCCAAATAATGGTTTACCTTTCCGTAGAGCGGTCACATTAACCAAACGGACTCACCGTTTGGGAGATGTGGCTGAAACAAGGTTTAGAAGGTGAAAAACAGCTTAACCGGGCCTAATTAGGGTGATTAGCAAGAGGGCCCATAACTCATTTCGGGATTATGGTTATGGGAGGGCTGAGATGAGTTAGTAAATCAGTTTTTATTTCATTTCTTAGCCTCCACTTACAACCTTTGAACTCTAACAATGGCCTCCACTTGCTAAAGCACCCCAAATCACCTTCTAATCGCTAATTAAGCCAAAGCTACATCAAAACAAGGAAAAATAGCATCAAATTGGGGATAGAGCTGCTGTGTTGCATAGAGATTCAACCCAAACTAGATAATATTTCAGATCTATAGTTTGTTTGTGGCCATGGTGAGTGATTTGCATTGTTTTTCACTAATTACGGCAAATTAGGGGTGATCAATGATAATTAGCGAAATTATAACTCAGAAAAATCTGGAAAAATTTCTAAAATATTATTTTAGGGCTCTGATAGAAATTTGGGCTAATTTGGTTAAGTTTTGCTAACCCTATCATTAGTTATGCTTAAACATGATTAAGGGGAAAACATGGGTACTTGGGTATGTTTGATCTATATTATCATGATTATTTGTTGTTTTGGTGTTTGTGGATGACTATATATGTTGCTATGACAGTTTGGAATGTTTTCTAATTGTTTAGAACAGTTAGAATAGTCGAAAACGCCGTCGTGTGGCGTAAAAACAATCGCTGGAAATTGCAGGAAAAATATGCAGGAGCCAGACCGGATCAGATCGCCCCTACCCGACCCCGACCCGCTCGTGAATGATGGCACCTCCGACCCTAACCGCTTGTGACAAGGACACCACGAACCGATGCTTGGAGCCACTACCTGGAGTCACGATCCGAAGCGATGAAGGGGCCCGACCCGAACCCAACGGGTGTCCATGACCCGATCCGGTGGAAGGAGAACGAACCGACCCGATGCCTGGAGGAGGTATCACAAACCGAACCCAGTGAAGCACCACGACCTGAACCGCTTGGTGGCCACGAACTGGAGCTACTCTTGGACCGATGGAGGACAAAACCGAACAAAATGGAAGCTTATTTCCGAGCCGATCCGTTGAAGACTAAAACTCGAGATGCAAAGGTAGTCCAAATGGGAAGTAGAACTCAGGATCCAGTTGGGAACCAACGAGTTAACTTCATGAGTTGGGCTTTGCTGCGGGACGTGTGCTAAGGAGTTATCGACGTCTATAGCTTTGACTCACCACCAAGACGGATGTTAGGCTACGGATCAGTGCAGTGGGGTAGTTATTACTCCATGGGGCAGAGTGATCGTAGCATGGCTATGAGCCAGTGCAGTGGGTCGTCATGACTTCATGAGGCAGAGTGAACATAGCAAGGACTAGGTGTTATGGATCAGTGCAGTGGAGTCGCCATGACTCCATGGGGCAGAGTGATCGTAGCAAGGGTTTAGGTGATCAAAGTGGTGGATATCGTATGCTTTACGCACTGAGTAAGAGAAGTGAGGATAGTTGCTATGCTTGATTGTTTGACATCACTATGACATGCACACCCCCTCCCCCATATCTTTACACCATATGTTAGTGTCACCTTAGAGTATTGTACATCTTGTTGTGCTAACTCTTTGGTTGAAGGTCCAGGTTCAGGTATGGTTTAGTATACATGTTATTATTATGTTTTGCTGCTTATCGCTCATACCAGACTTTTTTCTGGCCCAGAGTTTTATGTCTCTTCTTATTACTCTGGGTGCTCTTAAACGGGCAGACTAGAGACATGTTAGCTGGTTGTGCATGAGTAGCTGTCTGGAGACGTGCATGAGGCTTACACGTACTATTCTCTATATATTCTCACTGTTTCGCTGTTGGTCGCTACTTTGGGCATTATTAGTGTACCTTTCCTTTCTTTTATTTTAGAGACAGTTTAAAGTTGTAATAATGATGAAGTGGAACATAAGCTATATTTGGATTTTCCACTGCTACGATGTTTACTTTTCAAATTATGCACTGTCTCACCTGTTTTTATGTCAAAGTATGTTATTATTATATTTTATTCCATGCGCTGTGAGATATGCTACAGGTTCCTTGTTAGTTCAAATTCCCTTCTTTCCTTTCTTTGACGACCGTCCCATGCTGGTTGGACATTGGTACAGCGCACTTTCATTGGAAATGTCGGCTGGTGCGGGGCAGGCCGTCACAGCAAATGCCGGTAGTGGTATTTTGTCATCTATCTACATTAATACCCGAATCTGGGTTGATTGAACTCTTCACAAATACAGTAGGGGGTTTTCGGTCCTCTATCTATGTTAGTGCCCGAATCTGGGATAATTCAGCTCTTCGCAAGTACCGAAAGAGGTTTCCGGTCCTCTATCTATGTTAACGCTCGAATATGGGATGATTCATTTCTTCACAAATACCGAAAGGATACTTTTGATCTTTAATCTTTAGATTATCTGAGCAAGAGCTGGTCTAAGGGCAGTGCCTCATAGGTTCTGAAACACAATGCAACATTAAGAAACCACTCACAGATAATAGAAAAATATGAAAAGAAAGTTTGACTTTAAAAGTCGAAAACACCCCTTCACTAAGGGGCAAATGTTACTACTAAAATTAACCCTTAATGTAGGCTAACAGTGAAGGGGTCCCGGAGGAACAAAAGCACAGAATAATCTCCTGGAAGAAAAGATCCAAATGAAAGAAAGAACCGGGAGCAGGGGAGAACGATCTTAAAGCAGCAAAAATTGACACCTCTCAGGAAGAAAGGAACTAAGAAAATATAAAATTTTGGCAGGGCCTATTCGACAGAATCCATCCGACAAGGTCAACCTGTCACAACCCGTATTTTTGAATAACATGTTATAGCATAAATGGAGGCAGAATTAAACTGTAAAATCTAAATCAAGGGAAACGCGTTGTGCCATTGCGTTTGTCTCGGAAAAATATGCGAAATAGAGTCCGAGTTTTCGAAAATCGGAGTCCGTATGACCAAGATATGGCCTCGCGAAGTTTCACGAAAAATTCACAAATTAAAGTATACTTAATTAAGTGAAATGGGTTGCGCAGAGAAATATATATTGATATATATATATATATATATATAATTGAAAATTAAATAAATAAATATGCAAAAATGTTCAAAACAGCGAATTGGGAGAGGGGAATAACCGAACTGGCAGATTTTTGAGGTCGACCCAAGCCCGCTGGGTCGACTAGGGTTAATCCATGGTGTTTGGCTGTCAACCCGTGGGCCGATTCGCTCAAATGCAGATTTTGCATTTGAATGGTTCTCATGGTTCAACTTTAATCTAAAGGCCCTAGATGGTTCCTACACTTGACTTCTTCCCCAAGACATGCTTTGATGGCTTGGATTGAATTTAGGGTTAATCCTATGGCTAATACTATCCTAATCCTATATAAAAAGACCCCAAACCTAGCCTAAATCACCATTATTCAATCCTACAACTAAACTATGTCAAATTTGTTCCTCTCATGGCCTCCACTCTCATGCTAAAATTTCTAAGTTAATTTCTATGAGAGATTTTGAGTTCATACAAGTGTTTTCAAACTTGTATGAGTGTTCTTAGCTTGCATTCAAGTCAAGTTGCAACATTTCTATTTCAAAGCAAGGGTTTTTATTGAATTGGCTCAAGGGTTTTCATTTGGAGCTTGCATATTTGGGTTTTTGGTGCTTGCATAAGGGCTTCGTCTCAATCTTTATAATAAATATTTATTTGTTGTCTTCATAGCATTGTAAGCCCTTTTCTACTTTCTTTCTTTGAACTCTAAAGTTAAATGAATGATGCAAGTTGGGGGTTGATCATTATATGCAAGTTTGGTTGATCATTATATGCAAGTTTGGTTGGTCATTATATGCAAGTTTGGTTGATCATTATATGCAAGTTTGGATGATCATTATGCAAGTTGGTTTAATCATTATGTATGACACATGTTGCTATGTTATGCAAGTTTGGGTTGATCATGTTATCATGTTATGCAAGTTAAACTTGAGGTTTTGAGCATAAAGCTCCAAGCTTTATATTAAAGGTTGCATTTTGGCAACATGAAAGTTATCATATCCCTTATGATAACTTGCATGTGAGGCAAAATGCGAACTTCTAGCAACTTCTACATGTTATTTATCACCATGTATCACTCATATGCTAAGTTTGGTTTTATGCATGCTTTTGAAGCCTAATAATGCAATATGCAAGTATATGAACATATGTACATTTCATATGCCACCATGTTAAACTTGTGGCTTCGACACCTTTATGTCATGGTTATGCCAAGTTCCCTATTTTATCCTTTATGCGTTGTTGTGATTATGTAAACGATGGGATTACGTTGGGGTTGGGTAACATAATGACATGAACATGATTTTTGTAACATGACGTGATATGTTAACTTGTAATTATGTTTTGAAAACATAATGGACATGACACTTAGAAAATATGAGTGTGGCCAACTCGAGGTTGGGTTGAGTTTGTAGCATAAATCTACCCGGACCCGCCCGGCTTAACTAGTGGCTACAAACAATAGGACCCAATGTGAGAAGTTGGTCATGTTGTGCTCGAACCCGAGGTTAGACCTAGTTGTGGTGTAAAGCTACCCGGACCCGCCCGGCTTAACTAGTAACCACAACAAAGTCTAATATGAGAGGTTAAAGCGCATTAAGTTAATTAATGCCTCCTGATTAGGGTTAAGTCATGGTCCACTTAATACTTAACCAATTTGGGCTTGATGGATTAATCGAGGTTAAGTCAGGAGCCTTGGGTACTCTTAACCAATTTAATCCACGTGTGGATCGGGTTAACCACATTTAACCCATTAAGAAACCCTAGTTGCGTGGTCCTTTTCAGCAGTAACCTTCTAGTTGTATCATAAACCCTAGGACTAGGCTAGGGTGGGGCACGATTACTGGGCTGATTGTAAGAGACCAAAAGAGACGGCTGAATGATGCCCCGGATGTTCAGGCGGACCATGGTCGTGCACATCAAGTCCGGAGTTGAACACGGGCTACGGTAGGTTTGGACTGTGTATCATGATATGGTGTCAGAGGGTTACACCGTAGGGCCAGATACACCCTAGGTTGGACCCAGCACAGTCAACTACATTACATGATTACGCCGTATGACACCGACACTTGACGAGTTAGGCTTATAGGGAGCCGATCGACTAGACCGAGTAGTTGGACCTTGATCTAGGTCATCCCAAACTATTTGGGCCAAGCTTGGGCCAAGGGACCAATTCTTGTTTTCACTTGACATGTTGGAATGCTAGTACACCTGTGGTGCAAAAACTTAACCTTAATTATGCGATGACACCTTTATCTATCTTGTTAGTTAATCATCATGCCAGTATGTTGTTATCCTTATGTTCATCTCAGCTTCTCATGCCAGTTAACTTTACTAGTTCATAGACAGATAGTAGTAGGGCTTACCAGTCTTTTTGACTGACCTATTTTCTTTCGCCTCTTTTCTTCCGTTCCCCCCCCCCCCCTCAGGTTCTCAGGGTGGGAACATTGGAGCTTAGCTTGGATCTTTACAGCTTGCTTACTGGATTTGCTCATGTACGGTTTTGGACATTGAGCTAGCTATGGTTTATCACTTCATTTGGGGATAGTACTTTATGTATTTCAGTTTTTCAGTTTATGCTTTTATCTAAACTTTGTTGTTGGAAAATAATGACCAAGTACTTTGTTGTAACATGACTATGGTTTTGAAATGCTAAGTTTTATTCGCTGCTTTACTACTCTGTTTTACTTATATGTTTTGTCTTGTGATATCTGCATGCATGTTTACCTTGTTTAACGCCCCTCCAAAGCTAATGTCCTTGCAAGAGTGACATTGGCGGAGGTGGGGTGTTACATTTGGTATCAGAGCATGATGTTTACAAGATTTGAGCAAAAGTGTTTTTGAAACTTACCTTTTGAAAAACTATTTTCAAAACCAATTAAGTATTTTCCAAGAAAAGTCTAGTTATTTTAAAAAGGCTATTCCCCAAAAGCCATAGCACTATCCTTCATTTCTTCGTTCTGAATCTATCTTTTTCTTCGTTTTAGTATGGCCGATCGCTTTAACATCCCGGAAGGCGTTCAAGTACCCGTCTGGTTCCGGAGGTTTATGGAGGCAAGGGCGAATGAAGCCGGCCCCGCAACCATTCCTCCTCCTTCCTCCGTCGCTAACATCTCTCCTCCTCCCGTAGCTGAGGTTCCTCCTCCCCCTCAGCATACACAAGCGAATTTCGCGGAGCTTTGCAAAGATTTTAAGGCGATGGGTTGCAAGAATTTTGTCGGAACAGAGACTTCTGTGGAGGCAAGAAACTGGTTAAAAGAAACTGAAGACCTCTTTGCTATCTTTGATGTGGAAGATCGTAGGAAAGTTCTGTTGGCGGTATGGCTATTGAAAGGGGAAGCTGCTTATTGGTGGGTAGTCACCACCACTACTAGACCAATTGAGACTTGGGATGACTTTAGGAGAAGGTTTGGACTAAGGTTTTTATCATCAGCAGAAGAGAACCTTCAGCTAGAGAGGTTCCTATCACTAAAGCAAGGGGACATGACCGTTAGAGAATACGTGGATAAGTTTAATCAACTTGCTCAGTTCGGTCTAGAATGGGTTAACACCGCTCAGAAGAAGGCCCTACGCTTTGCTCTAGGATTGAATGAGCCATTGCGCGGTTTGGCCATATCTCATATACCCCTGGGGGCGACCTTCGAGGGTTTGGTGAATATGGCCCTACTTCAAGAGGAAGATAAGAGTGGCAAGAAGGAGGTCAAGGCAAATGAGTCCCAAGGCAAGAAGGAAGATACCGAGAAAAGAGATAAGAACAACAACAAGGCAAGAAAGACAAGAAAGTGCAACTTCTGTAGGATCACTGGGCACATAGCCAAGGATTGCAGGAAGAAGAAGAGGAAGTTAGGCAAGTGTTTTCATTGCGGAGAATCTGGACATTTTAGCAAGGATTGTCCCAAGAAGCATGGACAAGGGCAAGGACAAACTCAGCAAGTAAGACCCTCTGGAGGGTAATTGCAGGCTCTCCTCGCTCTTCCAGCTTTTGATCGAGGTAGAGTTTTTATAGAAATTCATGTTTACATTTCTGATTTTCCTGTTCGCACCTTATTTGATTCTGGCGCATCGCATAGTTTTATCTCTTCTGATATTGTTGAAAGTTTGCACCTAAGTACTAGCTTAGTTGAGGATCCCGTTTGTGTTTCAAATCCAATTGGGGGTTCCACCCATCTATCTATGATTTGTGTGGATTTGAAAATTTCTATCTTGGCCGTAGAATTCACGTGTAGTGCTTATGTTCTCGAGGTCACGGGATATGGGTTGGTCTTGGGCATGGATTGGTTGTCCAGTTATGGAGCCATCCTCGATTGTGAGCATAGGGTGGAGAGGCTTATGACTCGCCTCGGTAACACCCTAGAAATTTCTTGTAACCCTAGAGGTCCCGTCATATTATGTTATCTTGAATCTCTCGACTCGTCCATCGATGATCTGCAATCTGTAAGGGTGGTCCGAGACTATCCTGATGTCTTTGAAGAAGTTTAGGGGTTACCCCCTAAACGAGAGATAGATTTCCGCATTTATCTAGTTGATAATGCCAAGCCAGTATCATTGCCCGTTAGGCACATGGCCCTTCGTGAAAGAAGGGAGCTCAGTAAGCAAATCAAGGAGTTGCTTGAGAAGAATTTTATTAGGTGAAGCATTTCTGGATGGGGTGCTCCGGTGGTATTCGCTACTAAGGCGGATGGTTCACTTCGTCTATGTGTTGATTATCGAGAGTTGAACAAGCTGATAAAGAAGAATAGGCACCCGTTACCGAGAATTGATGATCTCTTTAACCAGCTTGTAGGTGCTTCTGTTTTCTCTCAGCTCGATCTAGCCACCGGATTCCATCAGCTTAGAGTGGCTGAGGATAGCATTGATAAAACTGCGTTTAGGACTCCAGATGGATTCTTTGAATGGCTTGTCATGCCATTCGGTTTGACTAATGCACCCGCCTACTTCGTAGATTTGATGAGTAGGGTGTTCAGGGAGTTCCTTAACAAGTTTGTTGTTGTCTTCGTGGATGATATTCTGATCTTCTCAAAGGATGAGGAAGAGCATGCTAGGCATCTCAAGGAAGTGATGAATACGCTTAGAGCGCATCAGTTGAAAGCCAAGTTCTCCAAATGTCATTTCTGGAGAAGGGAAGTTCAGTTTCTTGGACATATAGTTTCTAAGCAAGGCATAGCGGTGGATCCCGCGAAAGTGGTTGTGGAAGACTCCTAGGAGTGCAACCGAAGTAAGAAGCTTTCTCGGTTTGGCGGGCTACTATAGGAAGTTCATCAGGGACTTCGCTAAGATTTCAGCCCCTCTTACTAAGTTGACGAAGAAGAACTTAGTTTGTGCATGGGACTTGGAGTGTGAGCTTGCTTTTCAAAGGCTCAAGAGAGCCCTTACCTCAGCTCCAGTTTGGCAACGTGGATTAGCACTGTTTTCAAGAGATAGTTTTCTGCGTGGGATACCGTATAGTATGTAAATGAGATCCAAGATTTACTAACGAATTTTGGAAAGCTTGCATGAACCATGAGCACACAGTTATGTTTAAGCCAAGTATTTTAGGCAAAGGATAAGCGGAAGGGGAATGAGAGGCAACGGTGAAATGAGTTCTAACTCATATTATGGAAATAAGGATTAAGAACTACGGAATTGTGAAGTTAAAAGACGGTCAAGGCACGATGGGATTAAGCACAAGAAAATGCGGCTTAGAAGACTGAAGACTAGATACGCGCATTATATCTCTTTCTAAGAGTATATCCTTGATCCCTATTGTTCCGTAGAGCTTACTCGCATGCTATCTTTTAAGTATATCCTCTCGGTCCTATCCTCAATCTTAGTTCTGTTGCAAACCTCCTAAGGAGTATGACTAGCCTATTTGTGATATATGGTTGGGGTGAAGATGTTCGCCACCAAACTATTTGGGCTTTATGGGATATGGGTAATAATTGATAGATTTACAAAGAGAGCCCATTTTATTCCGGTGGAAAGCAAGAGGACCGTATCATGGCTAGCGTCTGTTTATCTTCGGGAAATAGTGTGGTTGCATGGAGTTCCTTCTAGAATAGTTAGCGATCGCGACCCAATTTTCACTAGCCAGTTCTGGAACAGTTCGCAAGAAGCGATGGGTACGCGATTAAATCTGAGTACAGCCTATCACCCCCGGACGGATGGCCAAACCGAAAGGGTGAATAGAGTGCTAGAAGATCTTTTGAGACTTTGTGTTCTTGACTTTGGTGGTACTTGGGAAGACCACCTGCCTCTTGTAGAGTTTGCTTATAATAATAGCTATCAAGCCAGCATAGGGATGGCACCATTTGAAGCTTTGTATGGGAGGCCGTGTAGGTCACCATCTTGTTGGTGGGAGACAACAGATAGACTTATACTTGGGCCGATATGATACGGGACACATCTGAGAAAGTTGAATTGGTGAGAAGAAGGATGAAAGCGGCCCAAGATAGACAGAAATCCTATGCTGACAAGCGAAGGGCAGATTTGGAATTCGAAGTGGGAGACATGGTTTTCGTGAAGGTTTCTCCTTTGCATAATGTGGTACGTTTTGGAGCAGTTGGGAAGTTGGCACCAAGGTTCGTAGGACCCTTCCCTATCGTAGAGAGAATTGGAAAGATGGCCTATAAGGTGGAATTGCCCGAAAAGCTAGCCGGAGTGCATAATGTCTTTCATGTCTCGCATCTCCGAAAGTGCCTGCATGAGTCCGCTGAGGTGGCTGAACCAAGCATTCTTGAAGACATTGAGGTAGAGAAAGAAGCAACCTTGAGAAAAGCTCCAATCCGTATCTTGGGAACAGAGATCAAGAAACTAAGGAATCGAGAAGTCAAATTGGTGAAAGTTCAGTGGGGTGAAGCCGACGAAGATGCAACTTGGGAAACCGAGGAGAAGATGCGTGGGCTTTATCCATTTCTTTTTGAGGGTACATTCTCGATCTCTTTTCCTAATAAGCATATCTTTCTTTTTATCCATGTTTATCTTGTTTATCTTGTTATCTCGTTAAACTTGTCATGAGGACCTTAGGTAGAAACCCTTTGGATGAAACATTTTTTTGAAAACAAAAATGTGTGATCTTCTAAAAAGAAGAGAGCACACATCCCTTTGGATGAAACATGTATTTGAAACATGTTATGCTTGATGGTTGCAAGTGGTTGCAAGTGTTTGCACGTGGATACTCGTGGATGCATGATACACATTAGGCACTAAGATCGGCTCACACACTTTCATACCGCATATGCATGAGTGTTTATGCTTATTCATGGATGAAAACTTGTACGCTATCACGTGGATATTGCATATGGATGAATATTATGTGCACTCATGTAGAGATTATAAATTATGTTAGGAATTTGCATACATATGGACTCATTTCACTAACATATTTTGCATTAAGGGGGTTTACTGAATCAGTAACCTCCTGATTTTCGCATTAGATAAGTACATATACACACACCTTTGCATATGATCATACAGCATTTAGAACCTTTTAAGGACAATGATTGCTCGTGGATGATGTTTTGAGTAGATGGATGATGGATGGTAGGATACGTTCTTCCTAACTTGGAGATTTCGGGGACGAAATCCTTTAAGGAGGGGAGAATGTAACAACCCGTATTTTTGAATAACATGTTATAGCATAAATGGAGGCAGAAATAAACTGTAAATTCTGAATCAAGGGAAACGGGTTGTGCCATTGCGTTCATCTCCGAAAAATACGCGAAATAGAGTCCGAGTTTTCGAAAATCGGAGTCCGTATGACCAAGATATGGCCTCGCGAAGTTTCACGAAAAATTCACAAATTAAAGTATACTTAATTAAGTGAAATGGGTTGCGCCGAGAAATATATATATTGATATATATATATATAATTGAAAATTAAATAAATAAATATGCAAAAATGTTCAAAACAGCGAATTGGGAGAGGGGAATAATCGAACCGGCTGATTTTTGAGGTCGACCCAAGCCCGTTGGGTCGACTAGGGGTTAATCCAGGGTGTTTGGCTGTCAACCCGTGGTTCGATTCGCTCAAATACAGATTTTGCATTTGAATGGTTCTCATGGTTCAGCTTTAATCAAAGGGCCCTAGATGGTTCCTACACTTGACTTCTTCCCCAAGACATGCTTTGATGGCTTGGATTGAATCTAGGGTTAATCCTATGGCTAATACTATCCTAATCCTCTATAAAAAGACCCCAAACCTAGCCTAAATCACCATTATTCAATCCTACAACTAAACTATGTCAAATTTGTTCCTCTCATGGCCTCCACTCTCATGCTAAAATTTCTAAGTTAATTTCTATGAGAGATTTTGAGTTCATACAAGTGTTTTCAAACTTGTATGAGTGTTCTTAGCTTGCATTCAAGTCAAGTTGCAACATTTCTATTTCAAAGCAAGGGTTTTTATTGAATTGGCTCAAGGGTTTTCATTTGGAGCTTGCATATTTGGGTTTTTGGTGCTTGCATAAGGGCTTCGTCTCAATCTTTATAATAAATATTTATTTGTGTCTTCATAGCATTGTAAGCCCTTTTCTACTTTCTTTCTTTTAACTCTAAAGTTAAATGAATGATGCAAGTTTGGGGTTGATCATTATATGCAAGTTTGGTTGATCGTTATATGCAAGTTTGGTTGGTCATTATATGCAAGTTTGGTTGATCATTATATGCAAGTTTGGTTGATCATTATATGCAAGTTTGGATGATCATTATGCAAGTTGGTTTAATCATTATGTATGACACATGTTGCTATGTTATGCAAGTTTGGGTTGATCATGTTATCATGTTATGCAAGTTAAACTTGAGGTTTTGAGCATAAAGCTCCAAGCTTTATATTAAAGGTTGCATTTTGGCAATATGAAAGTTATCATATCCCTTATGATAACTTGCATGTGAGGCAAAATGCGAACTTCTAGCAACTTCTACATGTTATTTATCACCATGTATCACTCATATGCTAAGTTTGGTTTTATGCATGCTTTTGAAGCCTAATAATGCAATATGCAAGTATATGAACATATGTACATTTCATATGCCACCATGTTAAACTTGTGGCTTCAACACCTTTATGTCATGGTTATGCCAAGTTCCCTATTTTATCCTTTATGCGTTGTTGCGATTATGTAAACGATGGGATTACGTTGGGGTTGGGTAACATAATGACATGAACATGATTTTTGTAACATGACGTGATATGTTAACTTGTAATTATGTTTTGAAAACATAATGGACATAACACTTAGAAAATATGAGTGTGGCCAACTCGAGGTTGGGTTGAGTTTGTAGCATAAATCTACCCGGACCCGCCCGGCTTAACTAGTGGCTACAAACAATAGGACCCAATGTGAGAAGTTGGTCATGTTGTGCTCGAACCCGAGCTTAGACCTAGTTATGGTGTAAAGCTACCCGAACCCGCCCGGCTTAACTAGTAACCACAACAAAGTCTAATGTGAGAGGTTAAAGCGCATTAAGTTAATTAATGCCTCCTGATTAGGGTTAAGTCATGGTCCACTTATTACTTAACCAATTTGGGCTTGATGGATTAATCGAGGTTAAGTCAGGAGCCTTGGGTACTCTTAACCAATTTAATCCACGTGTGGATCGGGTTAACCACATTTAACCCGTTAAGAAACCCTAGTTGCGTGGTCCTTTTCAGCAGTAACCTTCTAGTTGTATCATAAGACCCTAGGACTAGGCTAGGGTGGGGCACGATTACTGGGCTGATTGTAAGAGACCAAAAGAGACGGCTGAATGATGCCCCGGATGTTCAGGCAGACCATGGTCGTGCACATCAAGTCCGGAGTTGAACACGGGCTACGGTAGGTTTGGACTGTGTATCATGGTATGGTGTCAGAGGGTTACACCGTAGGGCCAGATACACCCTAGGTTGGACCCTGCACAGTCAACTACATTACATGATTACGCCGTATGACACCGACACTTGACGAGTTAGGCTTATAGGGAGCTGATCGACTAGACCGAGTAGTTGGACCTTGATCTAGGTCATCCCAAACTATTTGGGCCAAGGGACCAATTCTTGTTTTCACTTGACATGTTGGAATGCTAGTACACCTGTGGTGCAAAAACTTAACCTTAATTATGCGATGACACCTTTATCTATCTTGTTAGTTAATCATCATGCTAGTATGTTGTTATCCTTATGTTCATCTCAGCTTCTCATGCCAGTTAACTTTACTAGTTCATAGACAGATAGTAGTAGGGCTTACCAGTCTTTTTGACTGACCTGTTTTCTTTCACCTCTTTTCTTCCGTTCCCCCCCCCCCCCCCTCAGGTTTTCAGGGTGGGAACATTGGAGCTTAGCTTGTATCTTTACAGCTTGCTTACTGGATTTGCTCATGTACGGTTTTGGACATTGAGCTAGTTATGGTTTATCACTTCATTTGGGGATAGTACTTTATGTATTTCAGTTTTTCAGTTTATGCTTTTATCTAGACTTTGTTGTTGGAAAATAATGACCAAGTACTTTGTTGTAACATGACTATGGTTTTGAAATGCTAGGTTTTATCCGCTGCTTTACTACTCTATTTTACTTATATGTTCTGTCTTGTGATATCTGCATGCATGTTTACCTTGTTTAACGCCCTCCAAAGCTAATGTCCTTGCAAGAGTGGCATTGACGGAGGTGGGGTGTTACACAACCCCAGAAGAAGAATTTTATGGCGCAAAGTCACGTAAATTAGAAGGAAAGAAAGAAAGACGAAAGAGCTCCACTAACGAAAAGGTCATCAGTATTAATCTAGTTGATACCGATACGTCAGCAGGAAAAGGAATCAAGAAAACCAAGCTAGAAATTCATAAGCATTATCCAGAACCAGCTTCTAAAACATCGAATGTATAAATGACGAAAGGATACATTGATAGATAACAGAAGCCTCACCGGGGGTCACCTTCCGGAAAACCAGACTATCCCAAAAGCCCTACAGAAAGGCTAACCGGAACCCTAACAGAGATACATGCCATTCATACTAACCTACCTAGTACAGAGACCAACATCGGTTTCGAACTGGCAGCCGTCTACATACATCATGAGGACAAGCTCCTCTAAGTATTCATGGGAAAACCGAAAGGCTACATCCAGAAGTTTATGTCCGAAAGCCAACATCCAGGAGCTTCTGCCGGAAGTCCATATACCATCCAGAAACTACCATGTAGACAAGCCCATATCAATCTCAAAGGATCCTCAATTGACAGAGACCTTCACTATTGAAGACTATAGTTGGCGCCACAAAGTCGGCCGGAAGCAAAAGATCCGAGACTCCAAGAAAAAGCGGCCGACAAAGACCCGTAAAGCCCCAATAACCTAACAGTAGAAGGGGTCCCTATTTCCCTATAAATAGGACTCCAGGAGTAGGGAGGTTTTTTTCTTCCATTTTTCCTCATTTATTTCCTCTTTTCAGTCTCATTCTTCCTTCTTGAAGAGGATAAAATCCTAATTTCTGAATTCGACTGGGACTTTCTGCAAATCTTGTAATATATCAGCAATTTATGAATCAATAAATCGAAGGCTTAAACATTTTTGCAATTTGATAATCATATTATGTCGTTTATGATGGAACATGGAGTTAACACTAGCCCTTTTTGTATAGAAGGACTGATCACGAAACCCTTGTAAAAAAGTGGAGATACTCTGTGGAAACATGAGATCTCCGTCTTTTCATCTCAGGGATGGATGATGTGAATCAATCCTTTCATACTGAGCCTAATGCAGCTCAATTCTAAAGTAAAGGATAACTGCAAACTTATAACTTGGCGACTGATGCAATCAGAACTCCTCCGGGCCGGTCTGATGTGAAAAGATCGATTAAGTCAATAAGCGTTGCGATATCCTTATCGTCCGAGTATTGGGAAGCATTAGCTTGTTTTCTTCTTATCACAATACATATCACCTTGCCCACGACCTAAGGGAAAGCCAATTACACAAAGCTCCAGTTGTATCCAGTTAAATGAACCTTCCCTCGGGGAAATGGCTGATCTAGCTAAGAAACACTGACTTCAAATTGTCCATCAGTGACCTCAGATCGTGGTCGTACCAATCTGTTTAAATATACGCTTCATATGGCTCATGCCAGGTGTTGATGGAAAATATCGTTAACATATTATAATCTTGCCTATGCATATATCATGACTACCTAATATGATGCACTTTTGTGTCTACGTAATTATCATAATATTATTCTTACCAACATATCCAACTTGTCTTATTATGATCCATTTATGTGTCCGTACAACTATCATAATATGTTACATTACCTTTTTTAGCTATCAAGTGTTTAACATGATTTCTTACTTTATTTCTTTGCATAACATCTTTAGTTATGTCATCCTTTTTTCCGTCTTTATAAATTTACCCTTTAGGAAGTTAGTCATGTTCATATTTGATTGGTTATCGAAATTGCATAATAAACTATTTTCTTAGTTTAAGATAATTGTAACAATAGAAACTCAAAATTGCAAGACATTATTTTCGATTATTTTTAGGCTATCTAATAGTGTGCAATACGGCTAAATCGCTATTTCGCACCAATTCATGCATTTATTCCATTTTACAATTGAAATTATATTTTTCATTTTTCTTACAAACTAAATTATGCAAATATATTCTCTTTTCCTAACCAACCAATGTAGACTATTTCTAACATCCTAATTTAATCAGTATACATTAATTCATGTTCTCAATTTAATTTTCCCAATTTGACATGACTACTGTAAATTTGGACACACTTCGGCTTATACCATTTTTCTTCCAATCCCAACAACTTCTGCATTCATTCCATCCTAAATCAAAACGGTAATTTTAACAAATAAATATGGGAATTCTCATATTTACTATTCAAATGCAAATTTACTATACATAATATTAATTACATCATGTCAATCTGTGTCATCATTATTCGACAAGTATTATCAAATTTGCCTATTTTTCAATCCAAATTCCTTTTTATTACAATCTTGGTATTGCATTTTCACTTAGTCCAAATTATCAAATCTTCTTTTTCATAATTCCAATTAAATCATATTTTCCATAGTGTGCAAAATAAAAAGGATAATATTTAGGTCCACGGTGTTAATATTTCAGATCTAGACATATTTTGGGTATAACCAAAAATTTACATAAAACTGTTAAATCTGAAGCAGAAAAGAGGAAAGAGGACTGAGAAAATATCTTACTAATTTAACAGGAATTAAACGATGATATATACCACTATTAAAAAAGACTAATTTAAATCCATTCAGTTGAAATTTGCGCTTCAAATTCTAGATCTGATTTAGATTTTGATTCGTTATCCATCTATTTGAATCTACAAACTATATTTTACACGGATTTACAAATCTAAATTCAAGAAGGATTAAAGAAATATTTAAATTCAAATCTGAAGAACTTACCTCACACGGACAGAGAATTTGGACATCTGAACCTTAAATCTACAACTTCTTTCTTAAAATCATGAATCAGACAGCCTAAATTTATATTTTCTATTCCTAAAGAATTGGAGGAGAGAAAGGAAAAGACAGCGCTTATGCATCCACTCAAAAAAAAAATGAGTCTAACGGCTAGCTCTATAGGTTTTTTTTTAGAGGTCCAAACTAGATATGTTCGTCCGATTCAACAACAAAAAATCCAAGTCGTCAAACAGATGAAAATACGTTGCTTCTACATGTGACATGGGTCGATCCATACCTTGCTTGGGTCGACAAATGGGTCAACCCCTGCGTCGGCTCATCGCATGTTTGGGTGGACCAAAATGTGTATTAACATGTTGGGCCATGTTGCTTTCCTGCTTTGATCGTGCGTAATTAATTCCCTGGATTGTTGCTTTTAACATTATTCTTCTTTCCGAATTCACTTGATTTTATTTTAGTTTTGACAAACATTTAATTTCCAATTCAAACGGGTATTGTTTCTGGAATTAATCCGCGCATATATTTTCGAAATAAACACATTTACGCACATTTACACTTATAAATATTTTCCAACACAAGACTTTGAATGTTAATAACTTTTCCATACAACTCCGCTCAAAACCTATTATATATGTAAATTAATCAGAAAACCGAGAATGCGATGGTACACGTTTCGTAGCCAAATTCTAACGGTTTTAAAATTGTTTATTTTCCATTATTAATTGTTTCTGCAATTATTTTGATTACTTTTATTATTAAAAATGCGGGGTGTTACAAATAGTGTCAAATGGAAAACTCATGATCCAAGCCTAGCATATGACCTACAAAGTGAATGAAGTGTGGTATGTCACCTGTGAAGTGAATGATGCTCACTCATTGATTCTCAAATCAGGTTCGTTCGAGATGAAAAGAACTAGACAAAATATGCATATAATCTTCATATGAGAAGCACAATCACAACGTGAATCTTATAACATATTCACAGACCATTAACATTCATTTTACTGGTATAACCGCACGACGGTGGGAAAACCAACCGTTTGATTATATAACTTAAAAGAAATTACTGTATTTTAAAATTAATCAAACAATAACATGATTGATTTAAGAATTCGTTGTATTTTTAAGTTAATTCATTTAGATTTATCAAAATATATTAAAGTAGATGTAAGATATTAGTAATAGATCTGAAGTAGATTTGAATTGTAATGAATATTTTAGAAAATTTTAAATATCAGAAATTGAAGCTCTAAAAACACTAGAGAAAACAATTTCGAGAAAGGTGAAGTACTATTGATAACGACAATAGTAACCAAACCTCCATAACGGTCGGTTCGATAATTTACTGTGAATGGAAAACATTTTGAGTACTGTAAACCTTTAGATCAAGCTCTTGAGCCAAATTGCCCGTGACAAACATGTTAACAGCAGAACCACATATGAATATGAATACGTAAGCCCAAAATACATTGAAGAAACATACACATTAAAACAAGTATAAATCGCCAGATACATAATAAAAAATACAGGAACCCTTCAACCCTTCCAAACAATAGAACTCATATAACCCTACGGCAAATGGTGATACCATCACCAACCGGAAGTTGGCAAATCTCAATCCGTTCATCTGCAGCCAAAGCCTTGTTCAGTTCAAGCACAAAGTCCCAGTAGTACCTGACATACTTATTAATCGGCGCATCTGGCGGCGCCACAACCGAACCACTCCATAACGTGTTATCATATCCAATGACTCCGCCAACTTTAACTAGTTCGATTATCCTCTTATGATAATTCAAGTAGTTGTCCTTGTCGGCGTCCACAAATATGAAATCAAACGACCCTTTATTTGCTTCATCTTCGAGCAACAGGTCAAGTACGGGCAAAGCAGGCCCTTCTCTGAAGTCGATCTTGTGTGCAACTCCGGCTTTTTCTATCACCGGTAGTCCGATCTCATAGTTCTCTCTATTGATATCCATTGCCAGTATATCTAGCATTCAAAAACAACAAAACCAGACAGTATGCATTAACTACTGACTATAAACTTACCTTGCCATCATCAGGAATGGCTAGAGCAGTAGCGAGGAGGGAATATCCAGTAAGGACGCCAATTTCCATGGTGTTTTTTGCATTGATCAGTTTGAGTAACATGTTTAAGAACTGGCATTGGTCTGCGCAGGTTGCCATCATGCTCGATGGGTGCTTTGCAGTAATCTCTCGTAGTTCTTTCATGCTTTCTGGCTCTCGAGGGTACACGCTTGTTTCTAGGATATACTGCATGCTTTGTTAACTAATACAGTTAGCAACTTAATTTTGAAGAAATTATACGAGGTTTTTCTTCTTCGTCTTCGAACTGATGATTTATTACCTGATAGAGAGCGTCGCTTTGAAGAAGGCTTTTGTGACCTACCTCTTGATGCCTTTCTTGATCTCCATTTTGAGTCTCGGTTGCAGCTTTTGTTTTGGTTGTTGTGGTGGTGGTGGTAGCCATGTGATTTTGTTCTTCTTTCTCGACGAATAACCCTTTTAATTTGATGCTACTGATGATCTATGTAGGCTAATTGTTCATTTATAATTGAAGATGTTAGGAAGCGTCGGTGAGCAAAAAGATATTATTGGTAGTTGAATCAACCAGTACTAGAATTGAATACTGCGGCTGCTGCAGCTGCGAGAGGAAGGATGAACCGAAGTAGTTGGTGATCAAGATAACGATTGGAATTACTAAGCCGTGCTAGTGGTTGCGGTGGGAACCTCTGTTTATTCGTCCATCAACCCTGGACCGCCAGCGAAGCCATAGATGATAGACCTGTGAATTTACGTTATTTCTTTTTCAGATAATTGCTAACTGGCAAACTGATGCAAAATTCCACTAATTTTCTCAAGAGGGCCCGAAGAATATTTTGTCAAAATAAATGAATTGCAGATCCCAAGGCTGAATTCATGCAAAAACCTGCCACGTCGTTTTGCATGGTTGAGATGTATCAGACATTTTTACTTACTCTGGTTTCCGGGCCTTATAGCCTTATTGAATTTTCTCTGTATGGTAATTTTTTTTTTTAAATATATGCAATTATAGCGTATTGTAGGAAATGAAAAAAGAGAAAATAGATGCAATTATACCTGCACTTATTTGAACAAGCGAATACATGTCTACAACCATTTTACAGTGTATTGATGTGTATGTAAAAACTAAGACATGCTTTGTTGAGAAACGCAATCACTGTGTCAATCTTGTAACATATTCATAGATCATTAACATGCATTTTACTAGTATAACTGCAAAACAGTGGAAAAACCGATCGTTTCATTTTATAACTTACAATAATCATTATATTTTAAGATTAATCAACAATAACATGATTGATTTGAAAATTTGTTGCAATTTTAAGTTAATTAATTTACATTTATCAAAAGATATTACAATAGAAATATGATATTAATAATATACCTGAAATAAATTTGAATTGTAATGAATATTTTAGAAAGCTTTAAGTATCAAAATTTGAACAGCTAAAAACATCGGAGAAAACAATATTGAAAAAGATGGAATATTATTTGATATCAAAAAAACGTTTTGGATAATAATAGTAACTGTTGAAAAACTAATGGATGAGTTACGTACAAAGTCGCTCTCCTGATGACGTTTCGGCTATCTACTCAATGGTACAAAACAGTTGGTACATTTCGCCACCGCCTCTAGGATAAAACAGCCTCTTCTATAATCTGAATTCGCCTGCACAACGAATTAAGCCTTATTTGCACTCAAATTAAAATTATACTGCTCTTTTTGTATTGTAAAAAATAAATCAATAAAGACAAGAGTTTTTGAAGAGAGAGTAAGAGAAAAAAATTGTTATATATATATATATATATATATATATATATATATATATATATAATGCTTTGTCTATCATATTCCTTGTATAGACAAAAAGAAAAGAGTAACATTAGCTAGGTTAGTGGAAGGAAAATTGGACCGTAAAGAATACCATTATTAAATAAGAGAAATATTCAAAATGTTGCAATTTTTAATATGTAAAATAGCATGTTTCAAAAGAGATGATAATTAGTCTTTAATTGATTATCATTCATTGCAATATTTAAATACCATTTCTTTTTTCTTTTGTAACAGCTAAAAAAAAGGTCACATAATTAAGTGACTGTGACTGTTCAATCACAATAATGACTCATTAATATATTTACATATATGTAAATATATTACCGTTATAAATTTCAACAGCTCTATTGTATTAATTGCTCAATAACAAATTTTTGTTAACTTGCAATTAATTTTTAAATAAATTCATTACATGTATAAAATATTTCCAACAATACCTTGCTTGAAATTTTTTAAAAATATTTTCGAGCAGTTTCCAAAAGAGTATTTTCTTTTAAAGCACAAACTTTGCAAAAAAATGGTGAAAAGTATGAAAAGTTTCAAAATTAGGGAGAATGACACATTTACGCTAAAAGTGAGATTCAGGGGCCCACTATCCTTTTCCCATCTACACTAACATTTGTCTTTCTCACTAAATTCTAAATTTTTCATACTTTTCACCAAATTTTTTGTTAAGTTTGTCCTCTCTCTATTTTCTACTTTCTAAAAAATATAAGATTGTGCATAAACAAAGGTGTGATCCGACTTGAATCTTTACATAGTTGTGTAGGAAGCGGAGAAGTTGTGTTGTTTGTATGGTCAGCGGACAGTTTAAGTAGATGATGGTGTTTCGAGTTGTTGTTTGGAACTGCTGCAGTGTGCTAGGAGGTGGTTGACTGTCAAATGGCTGATGAAGATGTAGCATGGAGGAGGCAGATAGTTTTGCTACTGAGAAATGATGAATAGTTTGGAGTGCAGTTTGGTAAGAAGAACGCATGTGGCTGTGCAGTTTGTCGATGGAGGGAGTTGATCAAGTTTTAATGTGTTTTCAAGTGAATGGTGACTGGATTGGTGGTGTTGGAGATATGCAGGGATGGAGGTTTGGGTTGTTTTTTGGTCAAGTAAGTGATATTTGTAGTGCTTGTGTATGAGATATTTGAATGGTGAAGTGAATGAGGAGGTCTGTGTGCTTGTGAAAGGTAGCAGTGTGGTTGAGAGAGGAGGAAGTTTGTGAATATGACGTGGGGTTGCAGTCTAGCGCTTCAGCAATGGTGTTTTTAGAAGTGTTGATGGCAGAGATTTGTTCGTAATGAAGAGGTTAATTGTTATTTAAGCTGCATATTAAGCATTGGTAAGATGAAGTTTTGCAATGAGCAGATGTGGTGGAAAATGTTTGTGGCATAAAAACAATGTATTGATGATGATGTTGATATTAGCACGAAGAAGACGTTAAGCATAACTTGTTGTTGACGTGACAACGATGTAGAAGAAAAAACGATGAATGGTGTAACGTCGTTTAGTGGATTGGATATTTATGAATATTCGAGAGAACTGTTTAATGAGATGCCTATTAGAGAATGGATATATGTTTACAAGTGAAGTAGACGAGACTGCAGGTGACAGCAATTTGGTTTTGTGTTATCCAACAAGCAAAGGAGGTAGAGCCACAGCTCTAGCTTGTTGAAGGGATGACAGATACTGCGGTATCAAGGGATGGTCCATATGCAGAGACCAAGAAGGTCCCTCAAAGTAAAATCAAGAGAGTAGTTGTTGATGGTTAAAATACCAATCAACGTGAAACAGTTGAGCAGATCCAACCAGTTAGATATAGAGATGGAAATTGTGATGGAGTTCGTCTATGCAAAGACGATGAAAAAAATGAGAACCGCAGTTCATTGCTTTATAAACTAGATGTTAGCACTTCTAGTTTAAGGGAGGGTGTTAGAAATAATGACTTCTTCATTATTTATCCTATTCTTTAGAGATAGTTAGCATGTTTAATTTTGTTTGTCCCGGTCATTAGCAATAAGGTAGGAGAGATTCTATTTATTAGGTAATGTTTAGTTCTCTATAAGTAACTATGTAATTT
Organism: Allium sativum; assembly: GCA_030737875.1. NCBI lineage: Eukaryota > Viridiplantae > Streptophyta > Magnoliopsida > Asparagales > Amaryllidaceae > Allium > Allium sativum. Next base: position 737,857,064 of record CM060909.1, on the reverse strand, counting down.
CAGTTTATTTGAGTAAGCAATGATAATGTAGTCGCTAAATTGTTCTAAGTTTAATCTCTTTTCTCCTCTCTATACCAAATTCTAACAGAATAACCCTTCTGATGCTACTGATGATCTATGCAGGCTAATTGTTCATTTATAATTGAAGATGTTAGGAAGCGTCGGTGAGCAAAAAGATATTATTGGTAGTTGAATCAACCAGTACTAGAATTGAATACTGCGGCTGCTGCAGCTGCGAGAGGAAGGATGAACCGAAGTAGTTGGTGAAGATAACGATTGGAATTACTAAGCCGTGCTAGTGGTTGCGGTGGGAACCTCTGTTTATTCGTCCATCAACCCTGGACCGCCAGCGAAGCCATAGATGATAGACCTGTGAATTTACGTTATTTCTTTTTCAGATAATTGCTAACTGGCAAACTGATGCAAAATTCCACTAATTTTCTCAAGAGGGCCCGAAGAATATTTTGTCAAAATAAATGAATTGCAGATCCGAAGGTTGAATTCATGCAAAAACCTGCCACATCGTTTTGCATGGTTGAGATGTTTCAGACATTTTTACTTACTCTGGTTTCCGGGCCTTACAGCCTTTTTGAATTTTCTCTATATGGTATTTTTTTTTTTTTTTTTTAATATCTGCAATTACAATTATAGTGTATTGCAGGAAACGAAAAAAGAAAAAATAGATGCAATTAGCCAATTATACCTTCACTTATTTGAATAAGTGAATACATGTCTACAACCATTTTACATTGTATTGATGTGTATGTAAAAACTACAATCATGCTTTGTTGAGAAGCACAATCACTGCGTGAATCTTGTAACATATTCATAGATCATTAACATGCATTTTAAGTATAATAATTTGAATCGCTAAAAACATCGGAGAAAACAATATTGAAAAGGATAGAATATTATTTGATATCAAAAAATGGTTTTGGATAATAAAAGTAACACTTGGAAACTAATGGCTGAGTCTACAAAGTCGTCCTCTTGAAGATGTTTCAACGATCTGTTCAATGGTGCAAAGCAGTTCGTACCTTTTGTCACCGCTTATACGATAAAACAACCTTTTCTATGATCTCAATTCGCTTGCACAACGAATTGAGCCTGATTTGCACTCAAATTAAAATTATACTGCTCTTTTTGTATTGTAAAACAATAAAAGTAAATTTTATTTATATTCACCTAATAATGTTCTTCATCCACCATAATTTTTTATTTAGCATTAATTTAATGTTTACTTAAAAATCAATTAATTAATCCACATTTATTGCATTTTGAGTAACGTTCATTTTACAAATTTTATTCTATCTCCTCGAACATTTCATTATCAAATTATGCTCAGTTATAGTTTCACTTTTGGTTGAAGTTACCTAATAGCGAATCGATCAACCTCCACTACTCTAATAAATTAGAAGTACTAGCAGACGTAGTTTGCATGTCCAATTTATTATTGTTTGTTGCAGTACAAACAACGTATAGTAACACATGTACATTCTACTGTCCATTGTTTGGACTCGGAATAAGACTCAGGTATGAATGTAATGGATTACATACAGAAGCTAATAAGGCAAACATTTGCGCTTCGTTATTGATGGACCATCTTTTGATAAGAAACATGTGAGTGGGTATACATAGGATTAAGAATAAACTTACAGGAAAGAGTTTAACAACACTGAATTTGTTGTTGGTGAAGAAGGAGATGAAAAAACCATGCAAAAGGTAAGAGTCTCATATCAGTGCTAAAATTCTCTGCTCTTGATGTCAATTTGAATGACAATGTATAAAAATTATGCAAGAGTATAGTTGAAAAATACATTTAAGTATATTAAATGATTTTATCATTGATTTTTGTAGCCATATACTGGATTTTCTACTAATGCTGATGATAAGAACAAAAAGAAAAAAAAAACATGATTTTGTAGAGAGCTAATAAAAAATATATGATTTTGTAGAGAGCTAATGTTATATTTTGAACTTAAGTTATGGCTAATAATTATAAATAAATATTAATAGTCAAATAATTATTTAGCTTTTAGATTCTCTTTTTCTTATTCATGTTTTATACAGTAATAGTATTTCTCTTGACTCACAAAAGTATGCATTAATCAAAGAAAACAAGAAACTAAAACATAACCTTTAGTATATTGATCGGTTAATCCACATGTGGATTAACTAACTATAATTCTATGGATTAATTTAGATGTGGATTAACTGAACGAAACTGTGGATAGATATAAAAATTACCAAAAATAAATCAATAAAGACAACATTTTTTGAAGAGAGAGTAAGAGAAAAAAAATCATTATATATATTATGCTTTGTCTATCTATTCCTTATACAGACAAAAAGGAAAAGAGTAACATTAGTTAGGTTAATGGGAGGAGAATTAGACCGTGATGAGTACCATTATTAAATAAGAGAAACGTTCAAAATGTTGCAATTTTTAACATGTAAATTTGCATGTTTCAAAAGAGATGATAATAAATCTTAATTGATTATCATTTATTACAATATTTAAATACCATTTCTTTTTTCTTTTGTAACAACTCAAAATAAAAAGTCACATACATATATGATTTCAATCACAATAATGACTCATTAATATATTTACATATATATGTAAATATATTACCGTTATAACTTTCAACTGCTCTATTGTATTCACTACAACAAAAACACTATTTTACAACACTGATTCTGCAACAGTCTGCCAAATTGTGGTAAAAACATAGTTCTTTCGTAACATTTGTCAAGTAAAAGGTTTTAATAAAATTTTCAAACAAGGATATAGTGTGAAGGACAAAAAAACCAAAAAAATTACCCAAAAGGACAAGAGGCAAAAAATTTGTCTAAAAGGACAATTTGTAAAGCAAAGTGAAAAAACATGGGATCCCCCTGAATTTCACCATTTGCACGAAAAGTTGTCCTTTTGGGCAAGTTTTTTGCCTTTTGGGCAAATTTTTTGGTGACTTTGTCCTTGTGGCAAAAATCCCCTTTTTCAAATGAAGTTTGTCCTTCTTCCTATTTTCCATTTTTCAAGTAGTGTTTAAATGTAAAAAAGTTGTAAATAACAAATGTATAAAATGTTTGTTTAAATTATCATAGAAAATAAATTTTAACGACAACTTTTTTATATTGTATTTAATTATTATTTTCATAACATGTATGTCATGTTATTGAAATATATAAATAAACTTTTTTTAAAACATTGTAAGTTTACAGTTTTCAACAATATTTATCAAATATTGCAAGATCAAAGTTAAACAACAATAAAATATATAACTATTATAAATTATATTCGTTATTAATTTTACAACATCAACACACTGTTGTCAAAATTCATATTTAAGTCATCATTTATTTTACATTATTAACAATATCATATTTGACAATTTTTGGTTGGTCTTGTTAATGCTCATAATTCAACAATGAATTATTAACATTATCACAAGTACATTTTATAACTTTTATACTATGTTGTTAAAGATTTAAATAAAAAACAACAAAATGCATATATCATAGAAAATAATATGTTTAACCATTGCAACTTGATGTTGTGATTTTATTAAATTTTATAATTCTTATATTGTATTATTATGTTATACCCACGCTTACGCGATCAGTGGCCTCTTATATCTCTGTGCTTTATTAAACTTGGCATTAAACAATAATTATTTACAATGCGTAACGTTTAACAATATAAAATATTTTATTATGGAATAAAAAAAATAGATTGGCGTTTAAAATATTATTATTTGTCCATTTTTTTTTTCATGTCAAAGGGTAATGAAATGAACAAAAAAGCTGTATAATAAATAGATAAATTAGATATCTAAGCCATAAAAAAGGCAATGTTATTGACACTCCAAATATTGTTAAGGGAAGACTAATTTTCTTTTATATAAAAATATATTAAAGAGAGTACCAATGAGGTAAGTAGCCCCTTAACAAATAAATGTAATTTTACCTCATTATCCATTTAGGCTTAATTTCACTCTTATGCTCATTAATCTAATTTTTAATGGTTAATCAACACCATTAATTGTGGAAAAACCAAACCCTAAAAAGGAAACATGATCGAAAAAGAAAGAAATATGATATTGATACAAAGAGTCAGTGTTATGTTGGAGTTAAACAAAGTGATGAGATGGTAGGATCTAATTTCAGTTTATTAAATTGTATGCACATGTTCTAATTTCAGCTTATTAATTTCAGTTTATTAAATCGTATGCATATGTTATCAACTATTCCCTGACGTTATTTGAAGTTAAACGATTTAGGGTTTTTTTGATGTAGAGGTTTGTTAATTTTACGGTGCGTAAGTTTTTAAAAAATAAGGGTAAAAGTGTAAGAAGTTAAAAAAATTAGCTATCTACATTAATCTCCCCTTAACAATTTAAAAAAAGTGGAGTGTCCTTAAAATCCCCTCTTAATATAAATTGGAGTGTCAGTAGCACACCACATAAAAAATCCAACTCTTTTTCTGTCGTCAAGTGGTCATGCCCACCGAGGTTAAGAAAAGAAAACTAATCACGTTCCTTCAGAAAAAGTATCACCCGCGGCAAAATCCTCCCTCTACCCCGGGCCTTGCCCTACCACGCATAGTTTTCATAACCCGACACTACCGCGGTCCGATCTCGGATAACTCTGAACCTTGGACCATCACGGCGTGGAACTCAATCAAACCTCATTCATGCATGATTCATAATCGAACCTTCTAATCAACGGTCCAATCTTCAATTTTGTACGGTTAAACCACGGTTTTTTTTCTAATTCTCGTTGTGTAATTTTCTCTGATCATTTCATATTTTGTATTGTTTTGAAAATAACAACTAAAATATTTCAAAAAACCAATAACTGCTTTAACATCTAAACCGTAAACCTTACCACTTTATTTTAAAAACATGTGTTTGTTTGTGCTTTTGCTATTTGACTATATCATGCAATCTATTAATGTTAGTAAATAAATAGATGACTTTCAAATTTTACTATTTATTTGTTTGAGTACGCATAAAACTTGATTATCCACATTTCCACCATTAACAAGCACGTGCGGTTCTAGACGGTTCGACCGGTCAAGCCTTCAAAACCTTGAATCTTGAGTTCTCACACGGTTCGATTGACGGCCGGGTTATAAAAAGCTTGCTACCACGTATCCTCGTGTACTCTCCGCGCCATAGACGAATTCTCCCCCCCAAAAAAATATGAACCGCGTCCCTCCTGCGCTTATTTATTATTTGCACCAATAAATGGTAGTTCAGCCGCCCAAACTGCAGGATCGCTTGCAATCAATGGGCTCGATTGTTCTAGATTTTGAGTTTGATCTCAGACCTAGGTAATTTTATTGATTCTTTTCGAATTTTAGTGTATCGTCTATAATCTTGAGAGCTGAAGTTAATAATAGGGTTTCAATTTTCATCCTAAATTTGAGAAATTGTTCATATATTCTGTAATCCGCTACTAGCCCGATGTTTAAACTACTATGCAGACATAGATCTTTTTTAAGATAATTTAAGTTTATAGCTTATGTAAACCATTTTTAACACCACCAATGTAAGTATGCATTGCCTGTCCTAAGGCTGTATAAAAGAGGAGGGAGAAAAGTGGTAAGCTTGATTGTTAGCCTCATTTCATTTTCATTTTTTCCAGATGTGCATTGTTCATTCGTTTATTTTGATTATTGTTTTGCTAAGTGATAAAATTTCATTCTATTTTGCTTATAAGATTTATGATTATGTTATAGATGCAGCAAAGTTGGATTAACGAAGAAAGATGAGAAGCAGAGCTTGATGGTCACATAGTTTGTCTCTCTCTCACACACACACATTTATAAACTCCACAAGTTATAACACATTTATGATTATTTCAGCACTTCCTCGATTTCAACACAAGTAATTTTTTTCCTTGATTGTTTTCATGCTTATAACACATTTATCTTCTAATGCAGGTGTAATGCCATATCCCATGCAAGGTGATAAGTATTTGATTTTGAAAAGAGAACTCTATGGTATCTTTGCTATGACACCTACCATGTTATTTTTCCAAGGATAGCAAGATGTTATCTTTTCTCACAAGTTATCATGTGCCTTATTTCTATATTATAAAATGCATGCGTTTGTTAATGCTTGTTATGTTTTACTTTACCTCATTGCTGGTAACGTAATTACTCATTAAAGACAACCATTTCACTTCCTCACCTCCGCAGGGCCTCTATGGGGCTATGCCTTCTATACTATAAAATGCCTTTGTCTATTGCTCATTAGGTTTTACTTTACCTGATGTTTGGTACCTTAATTAGCCATTAATAATAGCCATTTCATTTCCTTACCTGCACATAGTCCCTATAAAGGACATGTTTTGGACAGTCGCTTTATCTCGACAAAGGTCATGGTTTGTGGAGAAGGGCCTGATACCAATGATACTCTACAATGTCAATTCATACATGTTAGGAACTGCTGAATTGTTCACTTTAAAATTTTTATCCACTAGGTTAAACTGAAAGTAGATGTTGGACTCTAAAATAAAATGTGATCTGATTTGCTTCACCAGAGATCATCTTTCATGCTACCAAATTATTGCGGTTGAAAACTAATTGCAGCATACTTCTGATAATCCAATGGTTATGCATATTATTTTCACTTTGTTTGTTCATTTGGAAATTCAGATGACTCAGATCACTTTTATTGCTCAAACTTTTCTAGTTCTCCTGCAAGTGTTGCCCTAACATTAACGGAAGATATTGGATCTTTTCCTATAAGAATATTTCTAATATAAATTAAATAATTACTTCGTTTTTTATGTGCCAAATTATGTTATGGCCAAAAACAATCTAGTGATTACTCGGTATGGGTCAACAAATATAAATGTCATATAGGATTAGTTCATACCTTTTTTTTCTTTTCTTTTTTTTTTTTTTTTTTCTTTTCTTTTTTTTTTTTTTTTTTTTTTTTTTTTTTTTTTTTTTTGCATAGCAGATTATACCTATTATATAGCTAAAAAAATTCCTTTGCTGAATAAATTCAGTTTATCAGTCCCCTGTTCATAAACACAGCCATTGGAATGCACTATTAAAGTTGTTTTTAGTTTTTAGTTTTTTTTCCCCCTTTAATTAAGTAAAATTTTGAAGTCATGTATGTATATGACCGCACCAATCTACGATGCTGCAGTGAATAGCCTTTTGGTAATGTTTAGTCAACACAGTTTTAAATTATCATTTTTTGCAAATAGAATTTTCTTGCAAGTTTGTAATTTCACTTCAATCCATTTGAGGAAATTTTTGAGCTAATTTCACGGCTTTGAAATTAAGTGTGCACCTGCCCAGTACGCTAATACGATTTTTTTGCAAATTTTTGAACAACCTCTAGAATCAATGTCACTGGCTCATAAATGATGCATGTTATAGAGAGCCTTCATTAATGAATTAGATTTGTAAGCCCTTATATTTTCTTAAAATTCAGTCATGTATTTCTACTCAATTTCGTTTTGTGAGATACAAATAAAAGGGCCAAACTAATTTATTTTGTCTTTGTCACGCTTTTGTTGTTCACAAGTTGAATTTCAGATGTTTTAAATCCCATACTTCTATTTTTTTCTTAAGCGTCTTCATCAGTAAAAAAAAAGGTTTATTATGCTTTTACAAGTGAAATTCCATGACATTTCTCTTACGGGTTTAAGATCGGTTTGTTATTGCCCTATATTCCCCTCCCCTTCAAATATATTTATTTCGCAAATAAGAGCAAAGTATGCATTCTCAAGTTTTTTCGTTACATCGAGATGTCAAAGGGATTTGAATAGTTAAATGGTTCAAGTCCTATACCACTATGCACAGGTTCGGCCTTAGTCAAATGGAAAATAAACAAATCATTATTTGGTTTGAAACTCAAGATCTGTGTCAACCATGCTAGATGGATTACCATTGTACTGCCTTTAAGCTGGTGGTCAGCGACAATACTTTGAGTCAGTGAGTTTCTTTGTAATCAGTATATTAACAAATAAAATACTTTGATGCTTAGTCTACATTGGACTTTATGCAAAATTTCCATTTCTTCAATTTTGTGTTGTGTATTTGTTTGTTGCTTCATATAAACAAAATCTTTTTTTTTGGCAAGGCCGACCGGTTTTTAAGGTGACCGCAAACACCTTTATTAAGAGAAAGGAACGGGTACTCTGCACATGCACAGGGTAACATTTCTGGTTTGAAGTGTCCAGTCACTATCATACAACAAAAAGTCAACAACAAAAAAACATTACAACTTACAAAGGATAAGTGCTAGAAACCAATCAACACATATAACGCTTGAAGTTGCCAAGACGAAGAGCTAAGTCATCCACAATGTTTGGAGCCAACAGTCGATTATGATCCCATGAAAGATCCTGCAAGAGAACCTCATTGTTTTCTCCAACTGCACCATCATTTATCAAAAACAGTTTGTCACCATCTGGAGTGTAGAAGATACGATCCTCTTTTTTCTCATCAGTAAAAATGAAGAAAACTTCATTAGTGTCACAATGCATTCCAGTAGGAGAGTGAACCCAAGCATTCTGATTTTCATTCCAAGAAATGTCAGGATCCGGCTGAAATACTGGCAAAGTGGCTGGTGGAGGCTCCACTACTTCAATCTCAACCTCTGCAACCACCTTTGGAGCAAACAATCTACCAGTAGGGACCCAAACTCGTTTAGGTGGCTTTGGTAGGGGAGTCTTAACGGGGAGCGGCATATTTGCTACATGCTGACATGTATCGGAGCAATGACCAAAAGATTTGCAGGATATGCAAATTTCTGGTCGCCATCTACACTTGACATCCACATAATGCACACGATTGTCTAAATTAACTTTGATCTGTGCAGGCAATGGTTTATCAGGTGTAATCTCAATCAGGGCCCTAGCATATGTTAAGTTTCTTCTTGCAACAGTATTTGCATCAAAGCATTTTAGTTTACCTATATGACAAGCTAGCCAATTCAAGCCAAGTAATGGTTGTAGCACTGAGGGAATGTGGTTGAACTGCGCCCAGACAGGAATTGAAAGGACATGTTCACGGACTCTATCAATCGAAGCACTCCAAGGTGTCACAATAAAAGGTCTTCCTTCAATAATGGAAGGAACGGCTTCTAGAACACGAATCCTCTCCGCAGAAGAGTAGAACTTAAAATAGTATAAACCATCGACAAACGTCATTTTCATGTGCTCACGGATTTGCCAGTAGGTTCGACATGTAGTTCGCATATCAACAGACGGAGGCTTAGAGTCCAAGAAAAATCCTACAATATGTTCATTCCAGAAATTTGCTGCTTCATCATGTAACTCCTGAGGAGGGACAGATCCTGATTCAGCGTATGGTATCTCGAATTCCACTGGCAAAAATTCACCTGCTACACGAGGAAGAGAATCAAATAAAGATGTCCATTTTTTGGGAGCATTTGGATTCGATGCAGCTGCAACATGCACGGGATCTGCAAAGGTTTCAAGGTTATGTGTCGGAGAATTCGGGGAGAAAAGATGAGCAGGTAATTGGGTAACAGGTATTTCAGTCTGATTAGTTGAGGAGTTTTGTCGAACAGGTGGAGGGCGTTGGAATACTTGACTTGTTTCAGCATTGGAGGAGCAAAGGCCAATCAAACCCTCACCAACTAAAGAAGCATTATCGAAACGGCCAGCAGAAGAGGTATCAGGCGCATTCTTTCCTAACACAGAACCCAAGTCTACAAAAAGGGGGGACTTACCAATGTTGAAACAGGTACAAGAATAGTCTATGTTACTCTTTTTCTAGAGTAGGGTGGCTAACATGTTACTAATGTTAACCTGTTTGTGCAGGAAAATTCACGCATAACAACAATGCAGAGTTATATCTTTGACCTGGTTTGTACATCTATTTCTATATTTATCATCATTGAACCACTCACTCTTAACATTCCTTTTTTAATAAAATTAACAAAATTTAATTCCTAATTTTCTGTGAGTTACACTGTTCATTTGCAGTTCTAATGAAGCATTAATTTTTTTTTCCCCAAACATGCACATAACTCACGTACTTACTCCTTTCTCCTTTTTCTAGATTCTTCCATAATCTATCGTTTAAATGAGACCCGAAACAAAACTTTTATTTATCTCATGTTCATTTGAATCTACAGTCACATCTTCAAGTCGTCTTGGGTAATATCTTCAACTTGAACTTATTTTCATACTCAATTTACGAATAAGAATGATTTGTCCAATATAATCTTAATACATTGTTCTGATTTGCTTTATTTCTTTCCCTAATTGATTTGTGATTATCTTTCTTTGATTCATATGTCTAAACATTTTGTAGACTATCCAAATTTTTCTGAAGTACTTTAGTATTCTGAATTGATAAGTTTGGTTTCGTCTCTTAACATAATATTTGTCATACGACTTTGTCGGTTGTCGGAAGAATTTAAAATTGTTTCTTCAACATATCATTTTTTTTTTACAATTATATGCTTTTTCGTTAGTACATGCTTAATTAATGATTGTCATAATTGCACAAATAATATCATAAAATAAGATAATAACTTATGAAAAAGGTATGCAAATATTCTTACCTTTAATTAGTTATAGAAATTGGAAGTAAAGATGTTATTATTCCTTGATTTATTTTAATATAAAAGTTAGCCTATTTTTAACCCTATAATAAGTGCATATAATCAATCTTTAACATAATGATTTCTAAAATTGCAAAATGCTTTACAATCTGATAAACTTCTAACAGTGTCCCGTATAGATAAACATAAGAATCGTTGGGCATATGTTAGTGGCATCTCCTCAACTCACAGAAAGTATTTTAGTCATACAGTTTTTACAAGGTTGGAAGATCTGCATTTTATCCATCCAGGTAATGATATTCAAAATTCATGGATCATAAGATAAAAATATAGAAGCAAGCTCAATCATATGAAAGAAAATTATTTTTTGGAATGTGAAGTCAGTTGTATGCTATTATTATTTAACTAACAATTAAATATAAGATATTAACATACATTGGATGCACATTAGTAGACTTCTATAATATATTGTTTTCAAATGCCACTAGAGATCTACTATCAATGAAGAGAAGTTAAACAATTAAAACAAATTAACTTTGAAAACAATACAAATATATTAGTGTTTGCAGTTTTAAACTTATAATGACATGTATTACATTTTCAATTTTCTATGGAACAATTACTTTCGAAGTGAACATATTTTATAAAAAATAGGGATTCCATGCAACCAATAACCTTCATACCTGTTTTTGTAATGCACAGGCTCCATGCTTTAGTCCCTGATATTGTTTCTCAAACTTTTAGTTGTTTGGTTGGAACTTTAAATTTTAAAATTAGCATAATTTTCTTTGGCAGTCTCATTGGTTCAACGGATCTTATTACTTAGAATTTTTTGGTTGTAATTAATTCCTTAAATATTTCTGAATTCAAAGCCAGTAAGGTCTTACGCGGTGTGCGATTTTGAAATGCAAGATTAGATTATTCTTTCTATAAGACAATAATATTGCGTAAATGTGCATGCTCAGTAATTTTGAAACTAACTAGAAATCATCTGCATCCAAAACCTATAAGTTAAACATACCAGGGGAGATCATACAGAGTCTTTCATTACAAACTTTCCTATATGCGCTTGCACAACATATTATGTTAGTCATTGCTAGTTTGTGGCAATAATTTCAACTTTTTCAAAGCAATTTTTCTATCATAATTTTAGCTTTTGAAAATATCAGCATTGAGAGATTATAAATTTTGTAAGATAATAATCATTAAGTCTACTAACCCCTTTATATTTTATTTGTTCATGTGTGGTGCACATGCATATATGCTAGGATTAAAAAGGCAGAAAAATTTATATAATAAACGCATCTGATATGTTTACCATGTATGAAAAAATATATTTTTTTGTCTATTTTGTGATTTAACTTCATCTTCCAAATTGGCAGTTTTCCAATTGTTACATTCACATTTTTGGTTAGATGGAAACCTATAGCTGAAAATGGCTAACTGCATGGCATTTAAGATATAATGATTTATGATCTTAATAGAATGGTACAAACCAAAGCATTTTAGAAAGTTTTCCAGTGGTTTGTGTAATGTCCCATATTTTCGGTAATCGAATATTTAAATGTGTGGTGCTAAGGACACCCAAATATGTTCTTCCTAATACCGCGACTAAAAAATACCACAAGAATTAGTATTACACTCTTCTTAATACCACATACTTAAAAATTAGGGGCTACCACACTGTTTTACCCTATTTCTATTTCGCTCAATATTCGTTCGTCCTCTTTTCTAAAACCGATCAACGAGCTAAACCCTAGATCTATAACTGATAAGCGAATTCGATGCCGCAATGCCGAGGAATATACAATAGCCGTGAATAAGGTTTGAATTAAGCAAATTAGAAGAGGAAGTGAAAGATTAGGGTTTTAAGATCACCAAACAATTGAGAAATTACCGTACAATTTGAATTTTCCTGCGAGAGATGCGAAGAAGACAACGATTATGAGAGATTAGGATTTTTGGATTAGCTTAGTATACGTGATTAGTTTGACAAATAAAGATTGAGTGAGAGATTGTAATGGAAAGGAAATGTGGTATTAGGAAGCATACAAAATTTAATGAGTTTTGTTTTTTTAACTGCGGTATTAGAAATAACATATTGGGGTGCCTTTAGCACCACACTATTTAAATTATTTTATTATTTTAAATATTATATTTGGAATATTATTGGTTTTAATATTGGATTCATTTATTTATAAAGAAGTTTAAACGTTAAATTTATATATAATATAAATCGAGCTCGAAATAGCGTTGCAGTTCATAATATTCAGTTTTGAACTTTAATTGAACATACATGATCCGTTATAAGTTGGATTTCTATGAAACAAGAAACGTTTGGATCTTGTTGATTGTAATTTTCAAATGAAAGAGAAAAATTCAGATTTCGTGCTATAGATTCTTAGTTATGGCTAAATCAAATTTTAAAATAGTTACTATATGGAAATCGTTATTAAAATATAGCGTTTATTAATTAATAATAGGGTTTTCATATAATTTGGATACCTTCTTGACTCGAAATTGATGATTTTGAGTTGTAAAATCCATATTGTTTATATTTGAAACCATATGATGGTTTTATTTGGATAAATATGATAATAATAATTTATTTTATTTGATTATTTGGAATTTATATAATATTTTATTTATATTATATTAGCCTTAAAAACGACCATTTTGCAAATGGGCTCAGTTTTCGATGAAATTAGTTTCATTAGAACCGTAATGTTAAATTATTGTACGATAAAAAAATTCTTGGCAAACAGATATCGTATGTGACAACGGTAGCCGTAAACGCCCAGTCATTTTCTATAGCGCATAATTAAATTAAATTAAATTAATAGAGGGATTTTTTAGTATAACTTGAGCAGACGATCGAATTAAGCCACGAAACTAGTTCCGTTGAGTTTGTATCGATGATTAGAGTTAGGACAGATATATATTTTGTTATTTTTGGAGATCGAGTAATTTGGGGTCCAAAATAGCATTGTGGTGCATATAAAAAAACGTATCGGAAAACAGTCTCAGAATGCGACGAAACTTGTGTCGTTGGATTCGTATTAATTAATTATTATAAGATTTCAATTTTCGTGTCAATCGGACTTACCGTTTGATCGTGACGATGATAAACGTCTCTGTTTGTATTTAATCAGCTATATTATTTGACAGGGGTAACTTTAAACGAATAAATGACTAGCCAAACGAACTCCGGTTTTAACGAATAAATTTCATTGGATCCATAAGGAAGAGGTCTAGTAGAGTTTCAAGGTTTGAATTTGATTGGATTTATTTTGTGATTGTGTGAAATTTAAACATGTGATTTTTAGCCTGTAATTTATAAAGGATTTTTCACAAACAACCTCAGAATTTGACACTACCTGTCCCATCGGGTCCAGAATAAATTTTTTAAATGTGTGAAGTTTCTTTTTAGTTCCAGGAGTAAAATAAAAGATACAGGGAAATGAAAACTCCTCCAAATTTTAAACCGAAGCATTCATTCACTGAAAACCAAACGAAGACGCCTCCTTCAGTTCTCAGCTCCTTCCACAAAACCATTCAAGCAGGAAACCAGCTTCCGCATTTCTCTATATCATTCTTAGTCATGAAATAGAAGCCATACCCTTTTATTTTTCCTGCATATATTAACCAAAAAGCTCCAATTCACAAATAAAAGCAAAACGAACTCTCGCGTGAGTACTGGCGGTGGCAGGCAAGCGTAGGGCAGGTGATCGAGATGCAGCAGGGTTGAGAGAGGTGGTGGGGGATCGCTCTGACGCCAGGCATGCCGATGTGTGTTTTGTTGAGGAATGGCGGCGTTCGGAAATGGTAAGTGGTGGTGGACTACATGGAGGGTTGTTTGAAAGTTTTGGGGAAGTTGCGTGAGCCAGTACAACAACGTTGGGTGGCACTTGAGTCGAATACATGGAAGAAGACAGTAGGTTATTTTTGTCTATCGTTCGTGAGTTTGGGTTAGGAGTTATAGAGGGTGACGTCAGGCCGGAGTTCATGGAGGTGGTCTGTGATGTGTTATCGGAGAGGTGGAGATTTCGACGTGATGCCAATATGACGTTTTAGGGGTGTTTATATGGTGAGGCTGAAGTATCGGTCTCTATAGGTTATAGGGTGGTGTATAAGAGAACTGTGTGTGTTCAAAGATGAGGATCAGAAGAGGAAAGATGGGCCAGAACGATGTGTAATCGAAGAAGAAAGTTTGATGGCCTGTTAATCTAAAAATCAGTTATTAACGAAGACCGTCGGCCTACAAAATCATAAAAGTCGGGCCTATTCATTTGCAATCCAAGTAGTTGGATCAGCCATATATATATATATATATATATATATATATATATATATATATGTATATATATATAGGTAGAAAGTAAAGTGTTTGTTAAAATTTAAATTAATAAGTTAAATAATTCAGTTAAACCCTATGCTTAAAACTTGACCAACTTTTTATTTTTAGGTCGAAATCAAACGAAAACAATTGCGTTATGGTCGTGGTAACGAGATCTACATGCTGGAGCAGTTTGGATGAATCCAGAATCATCCGAAAATTTTAGTTAAATTAAACGTCGGTTTAATTTAACTAAATCGGATTGCTTCAACGATAAATCAAATCAAGGTGAGTTAAACTCACTTAGTTCATCCTACTTATATTTTATATAAGTCGGTTTTTTATTTTGTGTACTATAATTGCTAATGGTTGACTGTTTGCTAATTATATATTCATTTGTTGATTTAACCAATGAAATTAAACCGTCATTTAACTTCAGTGAAATACCAAATCATTATTTTAACGATTTGACCCAATGGAGTTAACTTACCTTGTTGGTCACATTTATAAAATAAACATGTTTAATTGTTTGAATTGTTTTGTTAATTGGCTGATGTTAAATAGTCGTTATTTACTGTCATAGAAATTATCAGTTAAATGGAATTGAATGATCTGATTTGAGATAACCGATTTGGATACAGGGAAGAATAGGTTAGAGGGATCCAACTGGATTCCTCAAATATATTAGACATTATTTATTTTCATATTATCAATATATGAACTGTCCTGATTGGGTGATTGATTTGATTATTGATCATTGACTGGAAATTCAATCTTTGTTTTGTTTTAACCAATGGGCAATATTAGTTGAGTAACCGGCACTAAATGGCCTAAGAATAAATTGTTTTGTTTATATTGATTTATCATCAGGTGAATCGATAGAACTGAAGTTATAAAATTTATTTTATAACTGGAGATAGATTTTGAAATATATTATTTTGAATAAAAGTTTATTTAAAAGGAAGTAAATATTTATTATTTAAGTTCATAATTAATTATTAATTGATTTTATAAAGTAAATTCTGATGTTAATCAGATTTATAAGTATGAGAATAGAAAATTAACTTAACGGTTAAGTTTGGATAATTGTTTTGTTTAAGAAACAATTAAATGGAATTATTTAAATTAATTATATTATTAATTAATTTAAAGTGAGGACTAATTGGAATCGGTTAACGAGATAATCGTTTTTTGAATTGACTAAGTCGACCGTTTTAACTGGCACTGATTATTAAATTAGTTTGTTTTTGAATTAATGTAATAAAATAGTTTAACGAATATTTGTTTTTATCTTAAAAAGTTAAAATAAAGAATTTAATATTTGTTTTGGTTAATAAAGGAATTAACTACTTTTACAGTAGTTAATGATTGAAGTAAATTATTATTCTAATTAATAATAATTTAGGAGTATTACTTTTTAATTGAAATTCATTTAAAAAGTAATTGAAGTTGAAATGAAATCTAGTTGAATGGTGAAAGGAGTTTATGAACAAGTTTTATATTTAAAACTCGAGTTTTTATAATGAAATTATAAAGAGGATTTTAAGAGAATACAATAGCTTAAATTAAATGATTACTTAATACTAGAATTAAGTAAAAGGAAATTGAGAAAAGAAGGGTTTATATTAAACCAGAGTTATATAAATAAGGTTTAAGATGTTAAAGCGTTAATTTTAAAATAACGTCGCTTAAAAATGGAATTAAGTAAAAGGGAAAAAATTAAAATAAGATTTTCAAAGCGGGAAATGGTTGAATGGATTAGGAAAAGAATTGGTAAAACTGAATTTGGTAAATGAAATTAGTAATAGGATTTTGGAATAAAAATCCGAATTATAAAACGAATTGTTTAAAGAACTAGAAGTTAAAAGATGACATTTTAGTAAAAATTGCTTAATCAATGAATTAAGAAATAACAGTTGTATTTGAAAAGGAGCTTTTCAAAAAAAAAGAGATGGATTATAAAATTCTGGGTTAAGTGAAATAGTTAAATGGAATTTGTATTGATATTGGAATGAAATATTGGTTCTTGGATTACAAATTATATCTATCTTAAGATAATAACGTTGTTGATCAAGGTCGGAGAGGTAATTAAAATACCCCAACTTGAACAACTTTAGGATTATCTAAGGATGATGTTAGTCTGTAATGATAAGGAGGTTAGTAATAGTTTATTATTTCAATAGAGAAATAATAATGTAACATTTTTGGTGAAAATCTGAAGTGTGTGTGTATGTGTGTATGTATGTGTGTGTGTGTGTGTGTATATATATATATATATAATGAGGGTTTCGAAGTAAAGGAAATTAAAAGAATTGAGAATATATATAATGATATTCCCAAAGTAAATAAAATGAGATTGTCTGAAATTATAACGATAATTTCCAAAGTTAAAGGAAATGGAAAGTTGAGTTTGGAATGGGTTTTTTCTAAAAAAAGCAAGAGTTGGGTATTATTTTTAAGTAACGATGTTTTATGTGAAATTTGTTAAAACCCAAAGTAGAAATTGTATATGATTTAATTCTAGGTAAATAAAATAGTTTTGAAAGAATCTTATATTAAATAAGAAGTGAAATACTTTGTTGATATATTGAAAAGATTTTTAAGTTTTGAATTAACCATTCATTAATTATTTTAAATAAAGGCCAAGTAATGCTGAGTACTGAATCAGTGAACTCATTTTATCCTCATGATTGTTTATTTGATAGTTAAACAACCGACTATCAAATCTGATCTAATATGATTATTGTTATGGAAAGACCATCATCGAATCTATATTCGAAAACCATTCGGACCAATAAACATGAATAAGTGGAACATGCTGATCGAGATGGAGAAACCGAAGATCATAGATCTTCATAAAAGGGAAGAACTGCTAATAATCTCTGGTCTGCAACCAAAGATATATTGTGGCTTTGTCGTGGTTGGGATCTACGGATTACAAGGACTACTCTCTACTGATCCATGGGGTGATTCCTATATTGGATGCAGTAGGAGAGTACCTTCGGTTCATCCTGTTCCTGGATGACTTATATGGATGAATGGCTGGCAGAATATTTCCTAAAAATCACATACGTTGATTTTTACAAACATACCGAGTTAGTGGCGAAGAATGGTATTTCTATACCCAGAGTATATTTTTGGACGTCAATTAGTGATTTGACGGATTTAACAATGTGGCATTCAAAAAGAATGGTGGCTAGATATTTTAAAAGAGTAAGTACGACCTCAAGCCTCATCAACCGAGAAATGGTTAAAATCGGGTAGGTTGCATGGCTATGTGGGTCGCACCCATCAAAAGGGTACATCATTACGTGATCTGGAGAAATCAAATGCCATCGGTTGTCTCATTTATTTATGTATGTATGCTATCGGTTCGGTTGGCTAGCCTCCAACCGTGGTAATGATATATTCGGTACTCTCAAGAGAAAGTGAGGGGCCGGTCATGTTTAGCCTGGGTTGCAAGATGTTCTTGTTGACCCCTAATGCATTCATCTCCATATGTACATTATGGGGAGAGTGGTTGCCCATACCTTTCCATGGAAATCCATTCTCCAATAAGTGCTCACTGTTTTGATTATATACTAAATATGTGGAGCGTGAGATGCAAGCATTCCGCTAGATTAATATTTATTTGTATTTAGACACTATAATAATATCAGAGTAATATTGATTTCAAAAATGTTTTGGGTTATAATAAGGTAAAACCGTCTGTATTTATGTATGGATTCAGTCTTACAATTATCCTTTTCTGTCGAAAAGTTTTGACTTTAAAATCAAGTTGGATGATACCTTTAAACTTAGTGTGTTTTTCTCATTCTAGTTCACCAGACTGATCCGGCGTTTGTAATGCTCGGGTTAGCCCGGGTTATACAGTACCAGGTTATCGGATGATGCGAAATCCAGAGACGAGCTGGAGGTGTTCAGACGTATGGTATCTAGTATTTATCCCGATGTGTGATTGTATATCAGGACAGGTTATTATAACTGTCCAGATGTGTTGATGTACTCTGATGATTGTAAGTTTTATTTAAAGCTCTTACTAAAAATTTATTTGTATGCTACATTTGTTCCGCTGCGGTGTGAGACTCTGTTCCGTGATGATTCTTCTTCTATTCTAACTTTATTTCTTTCTCATCTCACCCTCTAATTTCTTTCTAATAACATTCTTGTGTTTTCGGTGCTTGGAAGGTCGACATGTTACACGATATATGTATTTATGTCGATTTTTGGGGTCGAAAATCTCGTGGGTCGTTATAGTGGTATCAGAGTTGGTTGCTTAATTGGTACGCCTGATAGAGGGTTCACGTTTTGCGTTAAGTGGGAAACGGGAGACTCTTACCCCTACATGTCCCAAAAACGTGGGTTGGTCTAGTCGTGAAGCTGGCCGTAAAAGCAGTTCTGACGTACCAGTGTAAGCCACATTGGGATATTATCCTGCTGCTTGGGGGAGTGGAGGGATGGTTGAAAA
The DNA here is from genome assembly GCA_030737875.1 of Allium sativum. NCBI lineage: Eukaryota > Viridiplantae > Streptophyta > Magnoliopsida > Asparagales > Amaryllidaceae > Allium > Allium sativum. Next base: position 737,837,692 of record CM060909.1, on the reverse strand, counting down.
GCCTACCGAAATCGCTGGGCTGTTACAATGGTATCAGAGCTATTGGTTCAGTAATGACCTTGGCTTTGTGGCGTAACTCGGTGGAGATGGGGTTAGTAATACCCTAGATTGAGTTTGAGTGTATATATATGAGAGCGTATTTGTAAATTTTATATACAAATGTGATCGGTTCAAGTGTTCAAAAGCATTGAACTAGCAAATGGACACGATATTGTTTTGTAAAGAGGGTAAATGAAATAATTTTACCCAAATTATATTTTTGTATAGAAAAGAAATAATTTTATTAAATTGTTGGGATATTGGTTAGTATGTTTGATTGATTGGAATGGAATTCAAATTAGATTAAAAATTTGAATTAAAACTTAACCTGGTTAAGTGAAATTAAATGAATAATGATATTGAAATAAATAAATTTGGAATTTGAATAAATAATAATTAAGTAGGAATTAATCGAATATCAATCGATTGATGTTCAAATATGTGAAAGCAAAGTAAAATATTAATATTGAATGTAAATTCAATTAATTTGGTTGATTTAGTTGTGTATTGGTTGTTGATTGTGAAGATGATAATTTTTTTAAATGGAAATAATCAACAATTTAATGGAACTAAATGAATTATAAACTAAAGAATAAATTCCGATATAATTAAACTGGAATGAAACTGCATATAAATTGAAATTTATGCTTTAACTCTGCGTTTGGAAATGAACTGATGCTGCCTTTTTGATTTTGAAATTGGTGTAGTTGTACTTGTTGATTAGTGAAATATTACTTAAGAATTTCATATATCTAATACTTATATACTGAATTGAGTTGAGTATTGTTGTATATAATGGTGTTGTATACGCAATTATATGATTTTTGTTTGATGATAACAAACAAATAAATATTATTTTAAAAGTGTTTATTATTTTACTGTTTTATATATACATCACAGACAGGAATATAATATTTATATTTAAATAGAATACGACTGTACAGACATTCAAATATTCACACAATATTTATCTGAGTAGAATATTATATTTCAACATTTAAACAGTACAGATTTACAACTCCACTATTTGTACATATACACAGATATTACTTCACATGATATTGTACTGGTGAATAAACTGAATACGATAGACAAATTTGTTTGAACACAATAAAAATAATATTTTATTTCAATCAGATTTGTTTATCACAAATATCAGTACAATTCTCACATTCTTATACAAAACTTCTCACTACAACTCTCTGTCACTACAGTACATTCTCAATCACTCAGTAATTTCACATTTATACATACATTCATTCACTGACACTGTTCTTGACTTCAATCTTCGGTCTTCTGTCTTCACAGCTCTTTCAGTCAGTACAATCTTCATACCTGTCACATACAGAAACACACACAGTATTTGGAACATAAATAATAATCTAAATTCTAGCGAATATATTTTTTAATTTGAAAATTTATTTTCCTTAGAATTTCGGTGTGTTTCTCATCATTTTTCTGACTCGATCTAATTTTCATATCCATCCAACTGTGTCTAGACAGCTTGTGATATTCACAGTGATACACTGTAAATACCACAAGGTAGACAATATGTATATACGGTGCAGGGACAGAAAAATATTCTGGATGGATGCATATACACATGTGTACATATATATATACACATGTGCATTGCTTCGCCAATCCATGTGCAACTGAGGAGAAGCCACGTGGATCAACTCGACTCAGTTCAACAGACAAACCATACATGGACGAGCATCTCGAAAGAAAAACTTATATACATACATATAATATACACATCCGTGTATATATACATGTATGTACACATGTAGCCTATACAGTGTCGAGCTCAAACAAGACATGGCAACATATTATAATGGTCGTGCAACTCAAATGGCATACTCAAATATACATGTAGCAAGTGGTCAAGAGAATGAAAGGTTCTTGGTTCAACAAAGTATGGTGCAGCATGTGTAACTTGAAAGAGCAAGTTTGCATGGGTCAAAACAGCTACAAGTCTGGCAAATGCATGAATACATGATGGAGCAAGCAGCTACAAGATGAACGAGTATACAAGCTCACAAGGTCAAGGTGTGCAAATGCAAACAGGTTGGGCACAACAAAGTAGAACACACTTGCACAAGCACATGCTGCCGAGTACAAGTCATACAACATGTAAAAATGGCTCTACACAGAAGAATGGTGCATGCATGTATAACAGGCAGGAAGAGCTCAAATTCATGATGAAGCTCAAGGCATTTCCCAACTGCATGAATACATATGTCTCATGTGGCCCATATTCAAGTGACACTCAACAGTTAATACAAGTGGGGCAAAAATATCAAGTATATAAGCTTAAGGAAGGATTCATGTATATACAAGTTTAAATTTAGCTACAGCAAGACAGCTCAGGATTTCAACATTTAAATGGAGTCGCACATGGGTGCATAACACACAAGTTCAGCTACATGTATGAACTTATGCCTATATATGTATAAATCTTGTCCAGAATACATAGTGGAGCAAATTTGAGTAAAACAGATTGGACTAATCCATCTTAGGCAAGTGAAAGAAACCATGTTCAAATATTCTAGAAATCATGCAAGTCATTTACTCGAAGGCAATAATTCAAATAATCAGCAAAGGAGCAAAATCAGTTTTCACTTTGTTTTCTGGGCAACCATTTGATTCTAGAAATTACAGTTGGTTTAAGCATGCAAGATTTCTTTTTGGCAAGAGTTTAATTTGCAGAAAATTATATATGGCAAGAGTTCAACAATTTTTCCTGAAATCATTTTTCAATTCGACAAGTAAAAAAATGCCAAGAAGTTTAACTCTAGAAATCAAGCATGAATTCTAGGCACAGGACAAACTGATGGAATCCATTCAAGGCAACAGTTCCAAGGGGCAATTCGACTAACTCAAGGCAACAGAAGGAAATAAATAATTTGAGGAATTTCGGCAACAATTCAAAACCAAATTCAATCCAGAAAATCGTATTAATTGTTTCCTGTTTTGAATCAATCAGAAAATTCATTTAAGGCAACAGTCCAAAGGGACAATCTGTGTGAAATCAAAAACAACATCCAGATTCATCACATATCAATCAGGAATTTTTCACAAGCAATACAGACCAAATCAAAGAGGGAAACCGGTCAAAATCAGATCGAGCCAATAAGAGAAATTAGAGTATGCTTTTCAGGGCTCGTATTACCCTATATTTACTACTAATTCATCACTGGAAAGATTATCCAACTCACGAACATCAACAATTTCTCTCAAGTAAAATCAAGACACTTACAGAGTTGGAGCAAGGGGGATCAAGCTTCGAATTCGTGCTTGAAGCCAACATCGATCAACTAAAGGAGCGACAGTTTTCTTGAGTCAATCTTAAAGAAAATTTATAGCAGATGAAAACCCTAGTTTTTTGATAGGCTGGCATTTCTCAACATAGCAAAGTGACCGAGGAAAACAAATATGGTGCACACAATAAACAAGTGGACCGACCCATTTTACTTGGCCTAGATGAAGTCTTAAAAGGGAGATATATTTGTTTTAAATCTAGGGTTTTTAATTGGTTTTATTTTTGTTGTATTTTCAATTTCTTTTGTAAACCGATCAAACAATTTCTAGAGTCTGTAAAATTTTAGGGGATTCAGTTAGGGGTTTAACTGACAGTTTCTAGAGTCTGTAAAATCTAGGTGGTTTCCTAGTTTCGTCTGTAAAACTAGAGAGTTTACTAGAGTCTGTAAAACTAGGGGAAATATGATCTAGGGGATTAGATCAATTTAAGGTTTTGAGTGTAGAATTAGAATAGAAGCGAGGGGTTCGCGAGTTTACATGGTCTTGTAAGAGGGATCTATTCTATTACCTAGTAGAATCCTTTGGAATTCATAGTAGGCAGGATTTTGCCGAAGCTAGGTATATCTTATGTCATTTACTTTCTGCATTTTTATTTCTGTTGCATTCTGTGTTCTGTGAATTTTTAATATCCCGTAAAAACTGGGTTAAACCCTATTCACCCCCCTCTAGGGTTAATCTAGATCCAACAAGTGGTATCAGAGCAGGTATTTTCTGTTAACTCTACAGTAATGGGTCATCCTAATTGTCAGTCCTCTGAGAGTCAGTCCAGTTGTATTCCATCTATTTTTAATGGTACAGATTTTTTTAAATTTGAAATTAGAAATGGAGCTATATTTAAAATCTGTTGATATTAAATGTTGGGATACTGTTATTAATGGATTTGATATGGTTAGTAGAAATGATATTGGGTTTAATTCTCATGCTATTCATACTTTATATTCTTATATTGATGATGTCCAATATAGCCTTATCTCCCATTGTTTGACCGCGTAGGAAATCTGGAAAACTCTCAACACGCTATATGGAAAAGAAGACAACAACTCAAAACCCCAGAAGGTCAACTCAGTTTTATATTTATGCTTAACAGGTTGTACAGATGGAAATCCAGATGGAGGCTCAACATGAGATCTTTCTTGTAAAGTTTTAATTTCTTGCTTAAATGGTTTAACTGAATCCGTTGAGAATCTAAAATCTAAAACTAAAATTCTAAAATCTGGAAAACTTGAGTTGATTTGCAAAAATAATCTTTTGAAATCAAAGCTTTAAAACGTTAAGAAGATTTCAAATTCTAATTGCAAAAATTGTTTGAACTTGAAAAATAATCTTGTTCATCAAAATAAAAATATTCAAAAACTTGAGAATGAAATTCTGATTTTAAAAAAGAACAAAATAGAGCTTGAAAGCACAAACAATTGTTTGCAAAAAGAATTTGAAAATTTTAAGACGATTGAAAATTCCAAATATATTTTTGCTGAAAAACAAGCTTATTGAAAATTGAGTATATTCTGAATGAGCTAGAAAGTGAGATTGAAAAACTCAAGAAATTTGAATCTGAAAGTCGATTTTTTTTTGAATCTGAAAGTGTTGAGTCCCAAACCAAAATTAAATTGCTTAATGATGAAAATTTGGTTTTGAAAACTAATTTTGAAAAGAGTAAGATCACTGAAAACCGTTGTTCAGATCTAATGAAAGAAAATGGTGATCTCAAATTTAAAATTCAACAACTTGAAACAACATTGGCTAAATTTTCTAATCGTGAAAAATCTTTGAATATGTTGTTGAAAAACCAATTTTCTTCTAAAAATAAGCATGGTCTCGGTTTTGGGAAAAATGATGTTTTTGGAAAACGAAATTCAAATGATTTGAAAAATCCTTCAAACTGCTTTGAAAAGAATCGATTTGAAAATTTGAACTCTGATAATCTCAAAAGATTTTTGAATCATAAACGTGATGTGAATTTGGTTTATAATAATCCATCTAAACTATCCTGGATCCCAATTAGAAATAAAACAAACTTCATTAAATTCAAACCGATTTGGGTTCCAAAGGACACAAAGTTAAATTCGGATGGATTGTTATACAAACAGGTTTGGGTACCGAAAGTCGTGAACACATTTTAGAGTGGTTTTGCAAACTTTGTTGGACCACTCGATCCCTTAAATTGTTACGTACCTGGGGAGGCTGAGGAACTGCATTGCTAAAGAAAAACTGGATTCAAACCGCTTTATGTCACTGAATCATTTACAGTTCCTTAAGTCACATCTATTGAGTTAAAGATTCATTTGCTTATACTGAAATCTGGTATGATCTCTAGACTCATTTCTATTAATATTTTTTGTTTTGATTATTTCCTTTGTTTATTTCTTCTTCTATCTCTTTCTATTGATTATTCTGGTTTGATTTACCATTGCCATATTTTTTTGTTTCTTCTTGGGTTTTCTTAACTTCCAATTGCAGTATTCATTAGGTTCTGGAAATTCGCTTTAATTGAATAAAATTATGATGCTTTAATCTTTTCCAGGTCTTGAATCTAAACGTGTATATATCTGCAATTGTTTTGAAGTTCATTTTCTGTTTTCTGAATTCCTAACAGCGTTGACGTATTCTTGTTGAACACTGTTAATATGAATTCTAAATTTTTTGAAGATCTGAAAAACAATTGAAATTTCACACATCTATGCTGTTCTGAGTTTCTTCTAACTCATTTTAGAAAGGCTTGAAAATTTGTACTCATTACAGCACTCAACTATTTATTAGTTTTGATAATTTCATTGATTTTCAGGTTGGCTGGATTTTTTGAATTGTCTCACAGTGATACATCTTGAAATTCATCTTTATTCATGATAATTATGATTGAAATTTGTTTTTTTGAAATCAACTAAAATTCTTGATATTTTGAATATCACACACCTCTTAAATTTGAAATGATCATACTTGTGTGATTGATTCATTATATCTCAAAACTTGACATTGATTCAAGTGATTTCAAATAAATTATTGTTTAATTTTCTAGATCATGAATATCTCTCAAGTTTGATGTAAATGATCTGAAATTACTCTTGTGCTTGTCAGATATTCTTGTGAAAAATTCTTCGAAAATCTGGTCTTAAAACTCACTTTTATTTCATGACTATTTGATTTGAATATTTGTTTGTTTAATATCATTTGAAATTATAGAGTTATTGAATCTCATACATACCTCAAATGATTTCAAATAAACGATATTTTTAATCTTGGAACATGAATCGTCTTTTGTGACCATCTTCTTGACAAGTCTGGCATGATATATTTTTTTGTGCTGCTTTGATACTGTTTTGAAAATGCTTTAAATGACTGTTTGTTTTGGTCAAAACTGTTTACTGCTCTGATAAATGTTATTTGTGTTCTAAATTTGTCTGATTGGACTTTGTTTTTGAAATTCTTTAGTTTGAAATATTCTTTGTAGGCCACTGAGGTGTGATTAAAATCCTCGATAAAGGAGACTACAATTGTATCAGCTCTTCATTCTTTTTCACCCATCTGTTTTGTATCTTCACCTTGTATAGATTCCTCACACACCTTTATGTTTTGTATAAACCTTTAAATTCCTCTTGTAATTGAATTTCAATTTTAAAATTGTTTATTGATTATTCATTTAGAAATTGAAATCAACATCCAAATTGAACTATATTTATAATTCATTAAAATCATTATCAGTTTTCGAAATTGTGATGAGTTATGACTACAATATATTTCACAACAAGAGGAGATTTTATTTGGATTTTCATGATGGTTGAACATTTATTATAATATCTTTGAATTGGCAATTATTTCACGACCATCTCCTTTATCTATCATCATTCTGCCGTCCATGATAATTATATATTGATGTGTAGAGTTTAATATTTTTTTAAAATCATCTTGAATAAACAGTGAAAATATTTGTGATGGAATTATGGTTATATTATTATTCAGAATTAGTGATAAATGAAATATTTTAATGATCTCGGTACAGTTGGTCATATTTTATAATGTGATTAATTTAGAAATTTATTTCACAAAACATTTCTGTACCTATCACATTTCTATCATTCATATTGGTTTTATATACTGAGGAGTTTTTCATTTTGAAACTAAAAATTACAAAAATATAATATTCATAAGTGTTTCTCTAACCTCATTTAAAAATCCAAACTCTGATTATGCATGGTTATGAGATTACTTATATTTAAGCTGCGACGGACCTCATTTAAAAATCAAAGATCTGGTTATGTGTGGTCAATGTGCTCTTAGATAAAAAAATAAAAGAGAAAGAAATAATGTGCTATAAATTGAAATTAATTTGAAATTCTCCTTTATGTATAAAAACCAGCCTGTTAATCCATATTCTAACTTGTGAAATGTGTTGAAATCTTATGATATATTATGATTTGTTGATTGATAGCTATTGGGATTTGAGATTATTCGATTTTGTCACTTAAATTGAATTATTAACTATAGTCTAAATCCATCACTGTTTTTGTGCTCAATTTTATAAAATTCTTTTGGAAATATTTGGAAAATATTCATATTTTTAAACTCTCTCCATTTTTATAATTTCATCGTAAATCCATCATTCTATAATGTGAAATCTGTCACTAATTCTTAGAATATTATGATTTTTGTTTGATTGATTGAGATTTATGATGACCGTTCTTCCTCTTACGCTGAAATTATATATTTTTTTAGTCATTTTTCATCTATTTTTTAAATTCTGTATCCTTTTGGTGATAACAAAAGGGGGAGAATGAGTTGAGATTTTAATTTATGAGTGAATATTTTATAAATATTTTAATTTTGAAAATTCATTCAATTTTCATTCTTTTCACTCGTGCACAGTTATAGGGGGAGTTTTCTATTGTAGGGGGAACTAATAAATAGGGGGAGTTCAATATTCACTGCCAAACACATTTATTGTGCTCAAAAACTTTTATTTGTTTGTCATCATAAGAAGGGGGAAATTGTGTATACAACGGTGAATTAGTTGAGGTTTTGATTTATGAGTGAATATTTTATAAATAGTTTAATTTTGAAAATTCATTCAATTTTCGTTCTTTTCACTCATGCACAGTTATAGAGGGAGTTTTCTGTTGTAGGGGGAACTAATAAATAGGGGGAGTTCAATATTCACTGCCAAACACATTTATTGTGCTCAAAATCATTTATTTGTTTGTCATCATCAAAAGGGGGAGATTGTTGTATATAACGGTGTTGTATACACAATTATATGATTTTTGTTTGATGATAACAAGCAAATAAATATTATTTTAAATGTGTTTGTTATTGTATCGTTTTATATATACATCACAAACAGGAATATAATATTTATATTTAAATAGAATACGACTGTACAGACATTCAAATATTCACACAGTATTTTATCTGAATAAAATATTATGTTTCATGATTTAAATAGTACAGATTTACAACTCCACTATTTGTACACATACATGGATATTACTTCACATGATATTGTACTAGTACATAAACTGAATACGATAGACTAACTTGTTTGAACACAACAAAAATAATATTTTATTTCAATCAGATTTGTTTATCACAAATATCAGTACAATTCTCACATTCTTATACAAAACTCCTCACTATAACTCTATGTCACTACAGTACATTCTCAGTCACTCAGTAATTTCACATTTATACATACACTCATTCACTGACACTATTCTCGACTTCAATCTTCGGTCTTCTGTCCTCACAGCTCTTTCAGTAAGTCTAATCTTCATACCTGTCACATACAGAAATACACACAGTATCTGGAACAGAAATAATATTCTAAATTCTAGAGAATATATTTTTTATTTTGAAAATTTATTTTCCTTAGAATTTCGGTTTGTTTCTCATCATTTTTCTGACTCGATCTGATTTTCATATCCATCAAACTGTGTCTAGACAGCTTATATTCACAGTGATACACTGTAAATACCACAAGGTAGACTGTATGTATATAGGGTGCAGGGACAGAAAAATATTTTGGATGGCTACATATACACACGTGTACATACATGCACACGTGTGGATTGCCTCGCCAATCCATGTGCAACTGGGGAGCAGCCACGTGAACCAACTCGACTCAATGCAACAGACAAACCATGCATGGAGGAGCATCTCGAAAGCAAAACATATATGCATATATATATATATATATACATATGTATACATACTCATACGTCTATATATACATATATGTACACATGTGGTCTATACAATGTCGAGCTCTAACAAGACGTGGCAACATATTATAATGGTCGTGCAACTCAAATGGCATACTCAAATATACATGCAGCAAGTGGTCAAGAGAATGGAAGGTTCATGGTTCAACAAAGTATGGTGCAACATGTGTAACTTGACAAAGCAAGTTTGCATGGGTCAAAACAGCTACAAGTCTGGTAAATGCATGAATACATGATGGAGCAAGCAGCTACAAGATGAACGAGTATACAACCTCACAAGGTCAAGGTGTGCAGATGTAAACAAGTCGGGCACAACAAAGTAGAACACACTTGCACAAGCACTTGATGCCGAGTACAAGTCAAACAACATGTAAAAATGGCTCTACACAGAAGAATGGTGCATGTATGTATAACAAGAAGGAACAACTCAAATTCATGATGAAGCTCAAGGCATTTCTCAACAGCATAAATACATATGTTTCAAGTGGCCCATGTTCAAGTGAAACTCAACAGTTAATACAAATGGGGCAAAAATATCAAGTATACAAGCTTGAGGAAGGATTCAAGTATATACAAGTATAAATGGAGCTACATCAAGATAGCTCATGATTTCAGCATTTAAATGGAGTAGCATATGGGTGCACAACACACAAGTTCAGCTACATGTATGAACTCATGCCTATATGTGTATAAATGATGTCCAGGATACATAGTGGAGCAAATTTGAGTAAAACAAATTGGACTAATCTATCTTAGGCAAGTGAAGGAAACCATGTTCAAATATTCTAGAAATCATGCAAGTCATTTACTCGAAGGCAATAATTCAAATAATCAGCAAAGGAGCAAAATCAGTTTTCACTTTGGTTTTTGGGCAACCATTTGATTCCATAAATTACCGTTGGTTTAAACATGCAAGATTTCTTTTTGGCAAGAGTTTAATTTGCAGAAAATTATATACGGCAAGAGTTCAACATTTTTTCCTGAAATCATTTTTCAATTCCACAAGTACAAAAATGCCAAGAAGTTTAATTCCAGAAATCATGCATGCATTCTAGGCACAGGACAAACTGATGAAATCCATTCAAGGAAACAGTTCCAAGGGGCAATTTGACTAACTCAAGGCAACATAAGGAAATAAATAATTTGAGGAATTTCGGCAACAATTCAAAACCAATTTCAATCCAGAAAATCGTATTAATTTTTTCCTGTTTTGAATCAATCCGGAAATTCATTTAAGGCAACAGTCCAAAGGGACAATCTCTGTGAAACCAAAAACAACATCCAGATTCATCACATATCAATCAGGAATTTTTCACAAGCAATACAAACCAAATCAAAAAGGGAAACCGGTCAAAATCAGATCGAGCCAATAAGAGAAACCAAGGAATGTTTTTTAGAGTTCGTATTACCCTATATTTACTACCAATTCATCACTGGTAAAATTATCCAACTCACGAACATCAACAATTTCTCTCAAGTAAAATCAAGACACTTACAGAGTTGGAGCAAGGAGGATCAAGCATCGAATCCGTGCTTGAAGCCAACATCGATCAACTAAAGGAGGAATAGTTTTCTTGAGTCAACCTTAAAGCAAATTCGTAGCAGATGAAAACCCTAGTTTTTTGAGAGGCCGCCATATCTCAACATTGCAAAGTGATCAAGGAAACAAATGTGGTGGACGCAATAAACAAGTGGACCAACCCATTTTACTTGGCTTAGATGAAGTCATAAAACGGAGATATATTTGTTTTAAATCTAGGGTTTTTAATTGGTTTTATTTTTGTTGTATTTTCAATTTCTTTTGTAAACCGATCAAAAAGTTTCTAGAGTCTGTAAAATTCTAGGGGATTCAGTTAGGGGTTTAACTGACAATTTCTGGAGTCTGTAAAATCTAGGTGGTTTTCTAGTTTCGTCTGTAAAACTAGACAGTTTGGAGTTTATAAAACTAGGGGAAATCTGATCTAGGGGATTAGATCAGTCTAGGGTTTTGAGCATAGGATTAGAATAGGAGTGAGGGGTTCACGAGTTTACATTGTCTTGTAAGCGGGATCTGTTCTGTTTCCTAGTAGAAACCTTAGGAATGCTGCAGTAGGCAGGATTTTGCCGAAGCTGAGTATATTTTGTGTCATTTACTTTCTGCATTTTTATTTCTCATGCATTCTGTGTTCTGTGAATTTTTAATATCCCGTAAAAACTTTAATAAACCCTATTCATCCCCCCTCTAGGGTTAATCTAGATCCAACAAGTACCGATGCCAGATGGCTATGAGATTTGATTTTGGTTGCCTAAGTTGCACGTATGTTGAGCAAATACGCTCAATAGCGCTCGTAAAAGGTACGCCTGCGCGAAAATACAAAATTTTGGGTTTTTGATTTTTGTTTTTCGACCGTGTGGGTCGATGTGTATATATATATTTTGTTCCTGCGATATCGCAGATGTCACTCCGTACCGGGGAGACTCTGCCGATTTTTTCCGGGAATTTAATGTGCTAGAAAATTTTCGATATTTTTGAAAATTTTATTTTACCATAATAAATTAGATTTCGATTCGGAATTAATTGGTATTTTGAAGATTGAATGGGCTTATAACGTTCTTTCCTACCTTAGTAGTTTCAAGGACGAAATTCTTTCAAGGGGAGAAGATTGTAATGTCCCGTATTTTTGGTAATCGAGTATTTAAATTATTTTGTTATTTTAAATGTTATGTTTGGAATATTATTGGTTTTAATATTGCATTTGTTTGTTTAAAACAAAGTTTAAATGTTAAATTTATATATTATATAAATCAAGCTCGAAATAGCGCGACAGTTCGTAATATTCAGTTTTGAACTTTAATTGAATATACAAGATCTGATATAAGTCGGATTTCTGTGAAACAAGAAACGTTTGGATCTTGTTGATTGTAATTTTCATATAGAAGAGAAAAATTCAGATTTCGTGCTATAGATTGTCAGTTATGGCCAAATCAAATGTTAAAATAGTCACTATATGGAAATCTTATTAAAATATAATGTTTATTAATTAATAATAGGGTTTTAATATAATTTGGATACCTTCTTGACTCGAAATTGATGATTTTGAGTTGTAAAATCCATATTGTTTATATCTGAAACAATGTGATAATTTTATTTAGATAAATATGATAATAATAATTTATTTTATTTGATTATTTTGGAATTTATATAATATTTTATTTATGTCATATTAGCCTTAAAAATGACCATTTTGCAAACGGACTCAGTTTTCGATGAAATTAGTTTCATTAGCACCGTAATGTTAAATTATTGTACGATAATAAATTTCATGGCAAATCGATGTCGTATGTGACAACAGTAGCAGTAAACGCCCAGTCATTTTCTATAGCGCATAATTAAATTAAATTAAATTAATAGGGGGTTTTTAGTATAACTTGAGTAGACGATCGAATTAGCCACGAAACCAATTCTGTTGAGTTCGTATCGATGACTAGAGTCGGGATAGATATATAGTTTGTTATTTTTGGAGACCAGGTAATTTGGTGTACAAAATAGCATTGTGGTGCGTATAAAAATAGCGTACCAGGAAACAATCTTGGAATGCGATGAAACTTGTGCCGTTGCATTCGTATTAATTAATTATTATAGGATTTCAATTTTCGTGTCAATCGGACTTTCCGTTTGATTGTGGAAACGATAAACGTCTCTGTTTGTATTTAATCGGCTATATTATTTGACACGGGCAACTTTAAATGATAAACGACTAGATCAAACGAAATCCGATTTTAACGAATTAAATTTTATTGGATCTGTAAGAAAGAGGTCTAGTAGAATTTCAAGGTTTCAAGTTGATGGGATTTATTTTGTGATCGTGTGCAATTTAAACGCGTGGTTTTTAGCTTGTGATTTATAAAGGACTTTTCACAAACGACCTCGGAATTTGACGAAACCTATCTCATCAGGTCCGGAATATATTTTTATGCAAATAGGAGTTTTCATCTTAAACTGAGGTTGTATAAGACGTTTTTTTGCGAAAAGCTTGTGGCATAAGTTCATTATGATAAAATAATATTAAAATTATACCCTACCCCTAAAAATAACGTAGCCTGGCATTTAAATGTCTGACTCTTAATTCATGTGTGCGGAAGTGTTCCTACCCAATGCAAACATATAGCTTAAGCCTTAAGTAGAATAAGTATATCCTATAGTTTCCAATCCCACAACTATGGATGTTGAAATTACAAACACACCTATCCTACCATGCGCAGTCTGTATTTGGGAAACCTCACCCTACTTTGTACCCGAATTCCTTGCTACTCGCACTTTCTTCTTATACATATATACATATATGCCTTGCATACCAGTTTCGTTTTAGTTCCACGAGTAAAATAAAAGACACAGGAAAATGAAAATTCCTCCAAATTTTTAACCAAAGCATTCATTTACTGAAAACCAAATGAAGACGCCTCGTTCAGTTCTAAGCTCCTTCCACAAAACCAATTCAAATAGGAAACCAACTTCCACATTTCTCTGTATCGTTCCCAGTCATGAAATAGAAGCCATACCCTTTTATTTTTCCTGCATATATTAACCAAAAATCTCCAGTTCACAAATAAAAGCAAAATGAACTCTCACGTGAGTACTGGCGGTGGTAAGCAAGCGCAGGGCAGGTGATCGAGATGCAGCAGGGTTAAGAGAGGTGGCGGGGGATCGCTCTAACGTCAGGCATGCCGGTGTGTGTTCCGTTGAAGACAGGCGGTGTTCAGAAATGGTAAGAGGAGGTAGTGAACGACCTGGAGGGTTGTTCGAAAGTTTTGGGGAGTTGCGCGAGTCAGTACAACAACGTTGGGTGGCACTTGAGTTGAATACGGGGAAGAAGACAATAGGTTAGTTTTGTCTATCGTTCGTGAGTTTGGATTAGGAATTATAGGGGTGGCGTTAGGCCGGAGTTCGGGGAGGTGGTTTGTGATGTGTTATCGGAGTGGTGGAGATTTCGACGTGATGCCAGTATGACGTTTTAGTGGCATTTAGAATGGTGAGGCTGAAGTATCGGTCTGTATGGGCTATAGGGTGATGTACAAGAGAACTGTGTGTGTTCAAAGTTGAGAAGCAGAAGAGGAAAGATTGGCCAGAACGATGTGTATTCGAAGAAGAAAGGTTGATGGCCTTTTAATCTAAAAATTAATATTAACGAAGACTGTCGGCCTGCAAAATCATAAAAGTCGGACCCATTCATTTGCAATCCAAGTAGTTGGATCAGCCACACACACACACACACACACACACACACACACACACATATATATATATATATAGGTAGAAAATAAAGTGTTGGTTAAAATTTAATTTAACAAGTTAAATAATTCAATTAAACCATGTACTTAAAACTTGAGCAACTTTTTACTTTTAGGTCGGAATCAGACGAAAACAATTGCGTTATGGTCATGGTAAGGAGATCTACATGCTAGAGCAATTTGGACGAATCCAGAATCATCCGAAAATTTTAGTTAAATAAAACGTCGGTTTTAATTTAACTAAATCGAACCGCTTCAATGATAAATCAAATCAAGGTGAGTTAAACTCACTCATTTCATCCTACTTATATTTATACAAGTCGGGTTTTTATTTTGTGTGCTATAGTTGCTAATGGTTCACCGTTTGCTAATTATATATTCATTTGTTGATTTAACCAATGAAATTAAACCGTGGTTTAATTTCAGTAAAATACCAAATCATTATTTTAATGATTTGACCCAACGAAGATATCTTATCTTATTGGTCATGTTTATAAAATAAACGTGTTTAATTATTTGAATTGTTTTGTTAATTGGTTTATGTTAAATAATCGTTATTTACTGTTATAGAAATTATCAGTTAAATGGAATTGAATAATCTGATTTGAGATAACCGATTTGGATACAGGGAAGAACAGGTTGGAGGGATCCAACTGTATTCCTCAAATATATTAGACGTTATTTATTTCCATATTATCAATATATGAACTGTCCTGATTGGGTGATTGATTTGATTATTGATTGTTGACTGGAAATTCAATCTTTGATTTGTTTTAACCAGCGGGCAATATCGGTTGAGTTTTGTTTATATTGATTTACCATTAGGTGAATAAATAGTTTTGTTTATATTGATTTACCATTAGGTGAATCAATAGAACTGAAGTTATAAAATTTATTTTATAACTGGAGATAGATTTTGAAATATATTATTTTGAATAAAAGTTTATTTAAAAGAAAATAAATATTTATTATTGATTATTTAAGTTTATAACTAATTATTAATTGATTTTATCAGTAAATTCCGATGTTAATCAGATTTATAAGTATGAGAATAGAAAATTAACCTAATGGTTAAGTTTGGATAATGGTTTTATTAAGAAACAATTAAATGGAATTATTTATATTAATTATATTATTAATTAATTTAAAGTGAGGACTAAGTGGAATTAGTTAACAAGATAACCATGTTTTGAGTTGATTAAGTCAATCGTTTTAACTGGGATTGATTATTGAATTAGTTTGTTTTTGAATTAATGCAATAAAATAGTTTAACGGATATTTCTTTTTATTTTAATAAGTTTTTTTAAAAAAAGAATTTAATATTCGTTTTGGTTAATAAAGGAATTATCTACTTTTACATTAGTTAATGATCGAGGTAAATTATTATTCTAATTAATAATAATAGAAGTATTACTTTTTAATCGAAATTCATTTAAAAAGTAATTAAAGTTAAAACAAAATCTAATTGAATGATGAAAGGAGTTTATAAACGGGTTTATATTTAAAACCCGAGTTTTTATAACGAAATTATAAAGAGGATTTTAAGCGAATACAATAGCTTAAATTAAATGATTACTTAATACTTGAATTAAGTAAAAGGAAATTGAGAAAAGAAGGGTTATATTAAACCAGAGTTATATAAATAAGTTTTAAGTTGTTAAAGCACTAATTTTAAATTAACGTTGCTTAAAAATGGAATTAAGTAAAAGGGGGGAAATTGAAATAAGATTTTCAAAGCGGGAAATTGTTGAATGGAATAGAAAAGGAATTGGTAAAAGTGAAACTGGTAAATGAAATAAGTAATAGGATTTTGGAACAAAAATCTAAATTATAAAACAAATTGTTTGAAGAAGTAGAATTTAAAAGATGACATTTTAGTAAAGAATTTCTTAATCAATGAACTAAGAAATAATAATTGTATTTGAAAAGGAGATTTTTAGAAATAGGAGATGGATTGTAAAATTCTAGGTTAAGTGAAATAGTTAAATGGAATTTGTATTGATATTAGAATGAAATATCGTGTAACAACCCGGAAATGCGAGCCAATTTAAAAAATTTATTTTGGCAATTTTAATGAATTTTGAATATTTAAAATAAATTATTTTAAATAATAGCGACGAGAAATTTATTTTGAACTTAATTCGAACGTATATATTTATATAGATCGTCGTTTGAATATAAATATTTATTTATATATATAAAAGGAATTGAAAATGGCACGGTAGTTCGATAATTCGATTTCAAATTTCAAATGAATGTACCAGGTGCAAAATAAACCGGATTTTAGTGAAACCGCAAATATTGGAATCTAATAGAGAATATCTTTCAAACGAATCCGGGAAATTGAAATTTCATAGCGGGAATCAAAAGTTATGTCAAGTTGAAAATTCAGAATAGTCCCTATGGAATTTTGGCCCTTAAAATTGGAAATTTTGCAAACGACCTCGGATTTCGACGAAACCTCTTTTGTTGGATCCGTGATGTCATGTTATTGCTAGATTCCAAAATTCGTAATTTTTCGATTCAATACGTGAGCGTGGCAAAGGAAAACGCGTTTGACCAGTTTTAGTTGATTTAAATCGACTGGAAAATGGCCATTTTTCAATCGATCTCAGAATTCGATGAAACTAGTTTTGTTAGGACCGTATCGTCAATACGAATCTAGAAAATATTTTTCTGGAATTTTTCGAGTTAGTATGTAACCCCAGTAAATTGAAATACGCGTTCAAATTCAATATATAGAGTTATATGTTGATTTGGATGAAAACTAATCGAAAGGATCGAATTGGCATACTAGGCATATCCCATTGTGTTTGGAATGGGGGTATTACGTTAGAGACGACAGTCATCGGGTCCGGTTTTGAGTTCGTATGCGAAAGAACATATTTTGGAATTAAAATATTAATAAAATAATATTTATAACCCCCTTTGTTTTATCTCTCCCCCTCACACTTTTCAAAATCGGTCAAATTGAAATAAAATGAAAAAAAAAATACACGAAGAACCGACAAGCCTCAGCCAACCGCGCCACCGCCGGCCGTCGTCCGCCCCACCTAGCCCCGCTGCCCTTCTCTCCTCCTCCCCTCTATCTCTCCTCCCTCCGCACGAACGAGAACCGCCTCCCCCATCTTCAAACAACCCCAAACCCTAGCTCGAGACCGCGCCGCCGGCTCCACCTCCTCCGCCCAAAACCCGACGCTGGCTGACACCCACCTCGCATGCACGTGCCGAGATTTCTTCCCCCCACCTCAGATCGAACAGTGAGTTTTTTTTTATTTGAATACATGAAGGGCGATTTTTAATTAGTTAAAAATCGGAAATTATATACATGTATATATTTAAAAATCTGAACTTTTATTAAATGAAAGAATAGATTTTTATGTTGAGTAAAATTAGTTTTTTTTTATGTTAAGAAAGACCAAATTTTTATGTAGATATAGATTAGACTTCTTATAACATAAAGATACGATTTTTCCTTGATAAAATATAATATTTTTCATTTACATAGATAAAGATTGAATTTTTATATAGAAAAAGTATAGATTTTTAATATATAAAGTTTCAATTTCTATTAAGGTAAAAATTAGATTTTTAGGCATGAAGTAGCGGAGTAAGAAAATAATTTTTATCGATATAAAAATATAGTCTTTGGTTCTACAAAGATATGATTTTTATATTATAGTCAAGATAAAAATTCAATTTTTATATATATGAAGTCAAGACAAAAAAAATCGATTTTTATATATATGAAGTGGAAATAAAAATATGATTTTTATGTACATGTAGTGATAATAAAATGTGAATTTTTTTATATGAACAGCGTGAAAAGGATGCGTTGGAATTTCGAACAAATTCAAACCGTTCAGAAAGATGGACTGGAGGAGTGGAACCCTCGGTGAGAACTTCTCACCTTTATATTTATTTCTAGTTAAAATATATACTAGGATGCAGACGGTGTTTAGTAGCAACCGACACCCGTCGTCCACAGACCATGGACGGCTTGTATGCTTGTTTGTTTGATTTTGATGTGTAGTTGATTGCGTGATGTGAAATGAAATAAAATATTTTATAGTTAAAAATAGAATTTTTAACGTGTATATGAAATGAAATAAATATAAACTAATCGGACGATTTGTTTATATACACTCATTTGACTGATATTGATTGGGACGATAAATTTTACACATCGCCCAACTGCACAAATAAAATCTGTGTTTGATTGTTTGAAAACCCCACACGGGTATTGGGGTGATATATGACATACACTAATCCCAATAATTAGTTGTATGTCGATTGATTGATTAATAGACTGTTATGAGCGTTAAATATTTATATTTGATGCTTATACAGTGTAGAATGCACTTTGGATGATGGTTGATTATTTGTCATTTTAGATATATACATGCGTTGTATGGAAATCCATAGAAATAAAATCTATGGTAATTGATTGGGCCTCATTCCAGTTTTGAATAGAATATTTGAAATAGAAATATTTGAAAAAGAAATATTTGAAATAAAATATTTGAAAACAGAAATATATTAAGCCGTGTTGATTAGATTGATGCCATTTTAACGTGAACGATATTTATATCGATTTTATTCATTTTTCAATGAATATTGAAGTGATTTTTAAATTCGAATTAAATTGAAATGGATTGAAATTCGAATTAAATTGAAAAGAATTGAAATTCGAATTAGATTGAAATAGAATTGAAATCGTTTTGAACTGAATTTAAAACGTATTGAAATTGGATTGAAATTGATTTGAATTGAAACCAATTCGAATTAAATTGAAATCGAATTGAAATCGATTTGAAATGAAATTAAAATGAATTTATGTTGAAAAATTCAATTTTGATTTGAATTTGAAAAGAAGTTGAAATCGTTTTGAAAACGAATTTAAAACGATTTATAAAATACGTTTTAAAAGGAAATTGAGGAAGTATATATTATATATATAATATAATGGCCTGAATAGAACGCGTCGCGCCGCGGTAGTTCGTGAATTTCGACCATTGACTTCGAATGGATATTGCGGGAGATCGGACTGTCGGATTCTCCTAAAATCGGAACCGTTGGGTTCGTATCGAAAAGAGCTTTCTAACGAATATTAGAAATTTGAAATCTAACGGTTGGATTTGGAATTATATCCAAATCAAATTTGGAAAAGGTCGCTATAAGTGCAGTTCGATGACCGTTGATGGAAATCGACTGTACCGGCCTTGATAAAATTATTAAAAATAGTATTAATTTTTGTAAAATCATAAGAAATGATTTGGGAAGAATTGGGATGAAAAACTCCATATTTGAAAAGATAAAAATAGATTTTTATCGAAATGAACTAGTTTTGAACTAGAATAATAATTTATATATTTTTAAAATAAATAAATTCGATTTGAAATGGTTTTGAAAATAACCAGAATTTCCAATAATTGAATTGGAATGGATTTGAATCAAAATTGTTTCCGGAATATTTTGATGTTGGATTTCGTGATGACACAGATATTGTTATGGGAATTTGAAAGATATATTTATATCGTTATTTCCAATACGATATTTGTTAGTTGTAGAGTTTGATATTGAATATAAGCCGATATAACTTCTATTTAGAGCCTTGTATTTAATATCAAATGTGATTTGGGTTTGTCATGAATGGTGTCTTCATTAACACTATTCTTAAGCCCAGTTGAGAAAAAGATTAAATCTTTTTATTTAGATTTAATGAAGTGTACCAAATAAATATTATTTAATTGGAATTGAATTGATATTGATTTTTGGGTTTATCGTGAACAGTGTTTTAAATAACACTTGTTCTTTAACCCGATAATTAATGGAATGTGATTTTAGGTTGTAGTGAACGGTATCTTCAATAATACTGTTCTTAGACCCAAAGGAGTAAAGAAAATCAGAAACTAACTGGAGATTAGTTAAGTTGAATGTTTCCTGGGGTATTGATCTGATGTTGGTTTCGGCCTTCAGGGTTAATACTTAGGGAATTGCTCACTTACTAATTTATGGTTAGGGACTGATTGAAATGGAATGTGATTTTGGGTTTATCGTGAACCGTGTTTTAAATGACACTGATTCTTTAACCCAGTCACAGATTAAAACTAAGTGGAGTTTTAATGAATCTTTAATTAGATTGAAAAGATCGAGAATGGAGTATCACCAATTTTACTCCAGGCGGTAGTTAAATCTTTAATTAGATTTGAACGTGAAATGGTAATTGAATTTACCGATAACACCGTGGTGTTAGATATGAAGTATGACCAGTTTTACTTCATGGGATAAATAGGTTGGGATTGGGAAATAAAATAAATAATTACTTCGGTAAGGTTTGTTAATCCCGACTAGTTTGAATTGATATTCAAAAGATGATTAAAGAGTAAATTTAAAAGGATTTATCTTTGATAAAATTAATGGGAACCATTCCCTAAGATTGTGAAATTTAGAAACTAGGTTAGCTAAGCAGGACGGTTTCCTGGGTATTGATCTGATGTTGGTTTCGGCCTTCGAGGTTAATATTTGGGGAATTATTCTCTTGTTGATTTACGGTTAGTGACTAATGAATTGGAATGAGGCGTATGTTGTGTTTGTGTAACACATGTTTATTATATACGCGAGTTATTCGGAAAGACCGGGTTTATCCCATTCTGAATAACTGATTCGACGATTAGTCGAAGATTAAGACGGTGGTTGAAGACCGGAGGTCTTCACGTCGTTTGGGTGATTACTGATGATCTTGATTGGGCCGTACACCCAAGAGGAGGGAATCAGTTAGTGATCGTCCAGACGTACTTGGAGATCGATGGATATGCGGGGTACTAGGTGCCTCCGGTTTCATTCAGACCCAGAACGAACTTGTAGGTGGACTGCGTGTCTGACATCGGATTTCATTCTGTGTGATTGATATCGATTGCATAGCGTGAATTGCCATGCTAAGATGCAAATGATCAAGGCTTCTGTTGAAAAGCAAAGTCTTGTGGTTGATGATCAAAGCACGGCCTTTGTGGCGTAGCTTTGTGTAGCGTGAATTCGCGAGCCTCACACCCCGGTTGTGAACCAGAAACGGGAGAGGACTTCAGGGAGGGCATGCGTTTCTTTCTAGCTAGAAGTGGCGTGAGTGGTTTTACACGCCCTGACGAGTTTGACTTATGTGGTTGTTGGTTTGCGAGGCGCCTCAGATATATCGGTGACTATGTGAAGCCGATGGAGTCATTCGTTGGCTCATTTACACCCCATAGGGTGGGGAAACGTAGTGTTCAGGAATTTTAATCCACATCGGTGGACCGACCCTGTCGCTCCAAGGGTCGATGCGCTCTGACCCTGAGACATGGGCTAGATTGTCTCGAAGTCGGTAAGGACTATCCTTTGCCTTGGTTCATAGATGGAAATCCAACTTCCAATACGTGACATTTCGGTTTTAGTTGTAATCCTATATATGGCGACATAGTGGGATGGGGCGCTTATGCCGTCTAGGATTGATACTTATGATTTGAAGTTGTTTTATACACTATGCACTTATAATAGTATCAAATGATTTGTTTTAAATGTATCTAGCATTCTTGACTATTATAAGGTAAAAACCCTATCCTCTGGCTTGCGTTGCATTGTGTGATGGGACCTGGGTCTTATAATAGCTTCATTGTTCTTTATTTAGCATTGCGCTGTTGTTTTATGCACTGGTGTTCTTGGGAGGAAACCCGTTCCGCGTTAGCGGCGTGGTCCCTTAATTTACCTAACTTTAAAATAAAGATTTACAACTGTTTTATTTCTCACACCAGTCACATGACTGACTTGGAGTTTATTGTTTTAACCTAAACTCTGGGTGCCCTTATTTTGACACGGGCAGCTAGTAGCTTTGGTTTTGCAGATTTATATTCACAGGATCCTGATTTACAGTTGGAACGATACTCGGAAAGCTTTGTATCCGCGTATTACTTCTAGTTGTGTATTGTATTATTTTCCGCTGCTATGTAATGTATTGTAATCTCTGATATTTATCGAATGTAATATTCATTTATACTCTGTATATTCTTATATTCTGATGAATTGTTGTAATAAACAATGAAATGTTCTTCTGTCTGCGTTCTGATTCGTCTTGTCCTTAAAGTAATTCGTTCTTTCTCTTCTCTTCGGAGACCGGAGAAGTTCAGGTCGCTTCATTTTGGTTTCAGAGCTTTGGTTTACAAAGCTCAGAGAACAAGACACATTAGAACCATACGAAAGAATTCATCAGATATTGGATTAGTAATATCCAATGGGAATGACTCGTTAGAGATGGGATCAATAGTATCCAAGAACGAGTGTGAAGAGTATATTTTTAAAATGAAAACAAATTTTGTTTTGAAATTTAAATCAATTATTCGTATTTGATTATTTATTTATATTGATTTGGACAGTCCAGTATATAAAGATTTTGCGTATACGTCTGATCTACATGTATTTGAAATTTTAATATATTGGATAGATATAGAATTACACTCTAATCGCCCGGAGATGATTTTGATAATGGAGCTCCATCATTAGAATTTATGTTCGAGTGACGAAAGTGGGCTTTCTATATATTTCCTATTGACTGGTGTGAGAACCAAAATTAGATAGGGCCTATTGTTGTGATTTTGGCATCAAAAATCTGATTTTTGACTATATATCAAAGTTATGAATTTGAAAAGTCAATCAACTAATGGATTGATGGTTGTGTTGTTGATTATTGGTTGATTAATTAAAATTTGTACCATATAGCCAAATTGAATCAAATAGTGAATTGTATTAGAAATTTGTCGCATTTGCATGCATGTACATGTACTTACATTGAACAGGTCATAGCAAGGAGGCTAGAGCAGAAGAATAAAATTGTTTGCCCGACAAATAGGTACATGTTTACCATAATTTACTGTTTTGTTTGGGTGATGATGATTTTATGAG
The DNA here is from genome assembly GCA_030737875.1 of Allium sativum. Classification (NCBI taxonomy): domain Eukaryota; kingdom Viridiplantae; phylum Streptophyta; class Magnoliopsida; order Asparagales; family Amaryllidaceae; genus Allium; species Allium sativum. The sequence goes on along the minus strand of CM060909.1, from coordinate 737,813,924 downwards.
CCAATTGGCTTTTTCTTTTTCTTTTTGTGATCAGAGGGCCTGTATGGCAATTTCGGGATTTTCCCGGTGCAAGGGAGGTTATGGCGAAATTTTTCGAAAATTTAGGGTGTTAGCCAAATTTTTGAAAAATTTGAAAAGTTCTTAGAAACTGAAAAGTTGAAGAACTTAATCCGTAGTGAAAATACTGAAAGTTGAGTTGGTTTGTTAAACAACTTTCGGCTTCGTTCATTTTCGGGGACGAAATGTTTTTAAGTGGGGGAGATTGTAACAACCCGGAAATGCGAGCCAATTTAAATTTTTTATTTTGGCAATTTTAATGAATTTTGAATATTTAAAATAAATTATTTTAAATAATAGCGACGAGAAATTTATTTTGAATTGAATTCGAGCGTATATATTTATATAGATCATCGTTAGAATATAAATATTTATATATATAAAAGGAATTGAAAATGGCACGGTAGTTCGATAATTCGATTTCAAATTTCAAATGAATGTACCGGGTGCAAAATAAACCGGATTTTGGTGAAACCGAAAATATTGGAATCTAATAGAGAATATCTTTCCAACGAATCCGGGAAATTGAAATTTCATAGCGGGAATCAAAAGTTATGTCAAGTTGAAAATTCAGAATAGTCGCTATGGAATTCTGGCCCTTAAAAATGGAAATTTTGCAAACGACCTCGGATTTCGACGAAACCACTTTTGTTGGATCCGTGATGTCATGTTATTGCTAGATTCCATATTCGTAATTTTTCGATTCAATATGTGACCGTGGCAAAAGAAAACGCGTTTGACCAGTTTCAATTGATTTTAATCGACTGGAAAATGGCCATATTTCAAACGGTCTCAGAATTCGATGAAACTAGTTTTGTTAGGACCGTACCGTCAATACGAAGCTAGAAAATATTTTTCTGGAATTTTTCGAGTTAGTATATAACCCCAGTAAATTGAAATACGCGTTCAAATTCAATATATAGAGTTATATGTTGATTTTGACGAAAAATGATCGAAAGGATCGAATTGGCTTACTAGGCATATCTCATTGTGTTCGGAATGGGGGTATTACATTAGAGACGATTGTCATTGGGTCCGGTTTTGAGTTCGTATGCGAAAGCACATATTTTGGAATTAAAATATTAATAAAATAATATTTATAACCCCCTTTGTTTTCTCTCTCCCCCTCACACTTTTCAAAATCGATCAAACTAAAATAAAATGAAAAAAAATACACGAAGAACCGACGTGCCTCAGCCAACCGCGCCACCCCCGGCCGTCGTCCGCCCCACCTGACCCCGCTGCCCTTCTCTCCTCTTCCCCTCTATCTCTCCTCCCTACGTACGAACGAGAACCGCCTCCCCCATCTTCAAACAACCCCAAACCCTAGCTCGAGACCGCGTCGCCGGCTCCACCTCCTCCTCCCAAAACCCGACGTTGGCTGACACCCACCTCGCCTGCACGTGCCGAGATTTCTTCCCCTCACCTCAGATCGAACAGTGAGTTTTCTCTTTTTATTTATTTATTTGAATACATGAAGGGAGATTTTTAATTAGTTAAAAATCGGAAATTATATACATGTATATATTTAAAAATCTGAACATTTATTAAATGAAAGAATAGATTTTTATGTTAAGTAAAATTAGTTTTTTTTTTATGTTAAGAAAAACCAAATTTTTATGTAGATATAGATTAGACTTCTTATAACATAAAGATACGATTTTTCCTTGATAAAATATAAGATTTTTCATTTACATAGATAAAGATTGAATTTTTATATAGAAAAAGTATAGATTTTTAATATATAAAGTTTTGATTTCTATTAAGGTAAAAAATAGATTTTTAGGCATGAAGTAGCAGAGTAAGAAAATATTTTTTATTGATATAAAAATATAGTCTTTGGTTCTACAAAGATATGATTTTTATATTATAGTCAAGATAAAAATTCAATTTTTATATATATGAAGTCAAGACAAAAAAAATTCGATTTTTATATATATGAAGTGGAAATAAAAATATGATTTTTATGTACATGTAGTGATAATAAAATGTGAATTTTTTTATATGAACAACGTGAAAAGGATGCGTTGGAATTTCGAACAAATTCAAACCGTTCAAAAAGAAGGACTGGAGGAGTGGAACCCTTGGTGAGAACTTCTCACCTTTAAATTTATTTCTAGTTAAAATATATACTAGGATGCAGACGGTGTTTAGTAGCACCCGACATCCGTCGTTCACAGACCATGGACGGCTTGTATGCTCGTTTGTTTGATTTTGATGTGTAGTTGATTGCGTGATGCGATGTGAAATGAAATAAAATATTTTATAGTTAAAAATAGAATTTTAACGTGTATATGAAATGAAATAAATATACGATTTGTTTATATACACACATTTGACTGATATTGATTGGTACGATAAATTTTACACATCGCCCAACTGCACAAATAAAATCTGTGTTTGATTGTTTGAAAACCCCACACGGGTATTGGGGTGATATATGACATACACTAATCCCAATAATTAGTTGTATGTTGACCGATTGATTGATAGACTGTTATGAGCGTTAAATATTTATATTTGATGCTTATACAGTGTAGAATGCACTTTGGATGATGGTTGATTATTTGTCATTGTTGATATATACATGCATTGTATGGAAATCCATAGAAATAAAATCTATGGTAATTGATTGGGCCTCATTCCAGTTTTGAATAGAATATTTGAAATAGAAATATTTGAAAAAGAAATATTTGAAATAGAATATTTGAAAACAGAAATATATTAAGCCGTGTTGATTGGATTGACGCCATTTTAACGTGAACGATATTTATATCGATTTTATTCATTTTTCAATGAATATTGAAGTGATTTTTAAATTCGAATTAAATTGAAATGGATTGAAATTCGAATTAAATTGAAAAGAATTGAAATTCGAACTAGATTGAAATAGAATTGAAATCCTTTTGAACAGAATTTAAAACGTATTGAAATTGGACTGAAATTGATTTGAATTGAAACCAATTCGAATTAAATTGAAATTGAATTGAAATCGATTTGAAATGAAATTGAAATGAATTTATGTTGAAAAATTCAATTTTGATTTGAATTTGAAAAGAAGTTGAAATCGTTTTGAAAACGAATTTAAAACGATTTATAAAATACATTTTAAAAGGAAATCGTGGAAGTATATATTATATATATATATAATATAATGGCCTGAATAGAACACGCCGCGCCGCGGCAGTTCGTGAATTTCAACCATTGACTTCGAATGGATATTGCGGGAGATCCGACCGTCGGATTCTCCTAAAACCGGAACCGTTGGGTTCGTATCGAAAAGAGCTTTCTAACGAATATTAGAAATTTGAAATCTAACAGTTGGATTTGGAATTATGTCCAAATCAAATTTGGAAAAGGTCGCTGTAAGTGCAGTTCGATGGCCGTTGATGGAAATCGACTGTACGAGTCTTGATAAAATTATTAAAAATAGTAATAATTTGTGTAAAATCATAAGAAATGATTTGTGAAGAATTGGGATGAAAAACTCCATATTTGAAAAGATAAAAATAGATTTTTTATCGAAATGAACTAGTTTTGCACTAGAATAATAATTTATATTTTTAAAATAAATAAATTGGATTTGAAATGGTTTTGAAAATAACCAGAATTTCCAATAATTGAATTGGAATGGATTTGAATCGAAATTGACTTCGGAATATTTCGATGTTGGATTTCGTGATGATACAGATATTGTTATGGGAATTTGAAAGATATATTTATATCGTTATTTCCAATACGATATTTGTTAGTCGTAGAGTTTGATATTGAATATAAGCTGATATAATTTCTATTCAGAGCCTTGTATTTAATATCAAATGTGATTTGGGTTTGTCGTGAATGGTGTCTTCATTAACAGTGTTCTTAAGCCCAGTTGAGAAAAAGATTAAATCTTTTTATTTAGATTTAATGAAGTGTACCAATTAAATATTATTTAATTGGAATTGAATTGATATTGATTTCTGGGTTTATCGTGAACAGTGTTTTAAATAACACTTGTTCTTTAACCCGATAATTAATGGAATGTGATTTTGGGTTGTAGTGAACGGTATCTTCAATAATACTGCTCTTAGACCCAAAGGAGTAAAGAAAATCAGAAACTAACTGGAGATTAGTTAAGTTGAATGGCTCCTGGGGTATTGATCTGATGTTGGTTTCGGCCTTCAGGGTTAATACTTAGGGAATTGCTCACTTGGTAATTTATGGTTAGGGACTGATTGAAATGGAATGTGATTTTGGGTTTATCGTGAACCGTGTTTTAAATGACACTGATTCTTTAACCCAGTCACAGATTAAAACTAAGTGGCGTTTTAATGAATCTTTAATTAGATTGAAAAGATCGAGAATGGAGTATCACCAGTTTTACTCCAGGCGGTAGTTAAATCTTTAATTAGATTTGAACGTAAAATGGTAATTGAATTTACCGATAACACCGTGGTGTTAGATATGAAGTATGACCAGTTTTACTTCATGGGATAAATAGGTTGGGATTGGGAAATACAATAAATAATTACTTCGGTAAGGTTCGTTAATCCCGACTAGTTTGAATTGATATTCAAAAGAAGATTTAAGAGTAAATTTAAAAGGATTTATCTTTGATAAAATTAATGGGAACCTTTCCCTAAGATTGTGAAATTTAGAAACTAACTTTAGGTCAACTAAGCAGGACGGTTTCCTGGGTATTGATCTGATGTTGGTTTCGGCCTTCGAGGTTAATATTTGAGGAAATATTCTCTTGTTGATTTACGGTTAGTGACTGATGAATTGGAATGAGGCGTATGTTGTGTTTGTGTAACACATGTTTATTATATACGTGAGTTATTCGGAAAGACCGGGTTTATCCCATTCTGAATAACTGATTCGACGATTAGTCGAAGATGAAGACGGTGGTTGAAGACCGGAGGTCTTCACGTCGTTTGGGTGATTACTGATGATCTTGATTGGGTCGTACACCCAAGAGGAGGGAATCAGTTAGTGATCGTCCAGATGTACTTGGAGATCGATGGATATGCGGGGTACTAGGTTCGTCCGGTTTCGTTCAGACCCAGAACGAACTTGTAGATGGACTGTGTGTCTGACATCAGATTTCATTCTGTCTGATTGATATCGATTGCATAGCGTGAATTGCCTGTGTGGCATGCTAAGATGCAAATGATCAAGGCTTCTGTTGAAAAGCAAAGTCTTGTGGTTGATGATCAAAGCACGGCCGTTGTGGCGTAGCTTTGTGTAGCGTGAATTCGCGAGCGTCACACCCGGTTGTGAACCAGAAACGGGAGAGGACCTCAGGGAGGGCATGCGTTTCTTTCTAGCTAGAAGTGGTGTCAGTGGTTTTACACGCCCTGACGAGTTTGACTTATGTGGTTGTTGGTTTGCGAGGCGCCTCAGATATATCGGCGACTATGTGAAGCCGATGGAGTCATTCGTTGGCTCATTTACACCCCATAGGGCGGGGAAACGTAGTGTTCAGGAATTTTAATCCACATCGGTGGACCGGCCCTGTCGCTCCAAGGGTCGATGTGCTCTGACCCTGAGACATAGGCTAGATTGTCTCGAAGTCGGTAAGGACTATCCTTTGCCTTGGTTCACAGATGGAAATCCAACTTCTAATACGTGACGTTTCGGTTTTAGTTGTAATCCTATATATGGCGACATAGTGGGATGGGGCGCTTATGCCGTCTAGGATTGATACTTATGATTTGAAGTTGTTTTATACACTATGCACTTATAATAGTATCAAATGATTTGTTTTAAACGTATCAAGCATTCTTGGCTATTATAAGGTAAAAACCCTATCCTCCGGCTTGCGTTGCATTGTGTGATGGGACCTGGGTCTTATGATAGCTTCATTGTTCTTTATTTAGCATTGCGCTGTTGTTTTATGCACTGGTATTCTTGGGAGGAAACTCGTACCACGTTAGCGGCATGGTCCCTTGATTTACCTCACTTTAAAATAAAGATTTACAACTGTTTTTAGTTTTCACACCAGTCACGTGACTGACCTGGAGTTTATTGTTTTAACCTAAACTCTGGGTGCCCTTATTTTGACACGGGCAGCTAGTAGTTTTGGTTTTGCAGATTTATATTCATAGGATCCTGATTTACAGCTGGAATGATACTCGGAAAGCTTTGTATCCGCGTATTACTTCTAGTTGTGTATTGTATTATTTTCCGCTGCTATGTAATGTATTGTAATCTCTGATATTTATCGAATGTAATATTCATTTATACTCTATATATTCTTGTATTCTGATGAATTGTTGTAATAAACAATGAAATGTTCTTCTGTCTGCGTTCTGATTCGTCTTGTCCTCAAAGTAATTCGTTCTTTCTCTTCTCTTCGGAGATCGGGGATGTTTGGGTCGCTTCATATCGGTTTTTGGATTACAACTCGTATATATCTTAAGATAATAATGTTGTTGATCATGGTCTGAGGTGTAATTAAAATACCCTAACTTGAACGACTTTAGGATTATCAGAGGATAATATTAGTCTGTAATGGTAACGAGGTTAGTAATAGTTTATTATCTCATTACAGAAATAACAATGCAACATTTTTGGTGAAAATCTGATGAATATATATATAATGATGGTTCCAAAGGAAAGGAAATTAAAAGATTTGAGAATATATTTAATGATATTCCAAAAGTAAATAAAAAGAGATTATGTGAAATTATAACGATAATTTCCTAAGTGTAGTTAAAATTTCGGCAGCATAACGATAGTGTAGTTAAAACCGGGATCGTCCCTAGTACGACTCCTCGCTCTACCTTAAAACCTCGCGGTTTTTGACAATGGGGATCATGCATCTAGTTCGCACGCAGGAGGCATGTATATATTTATTTCATTTCCACAAACTAATCCTATGTGGTTTCAACCAAATATTTCTCAACCACAAACGGGTATTTTTCAACCACAATCAATCAATATCAACCACAAACAATTCCTATCAACCATTCGCTATCAATCAATTTTCACACCAATCACAACCAATAAATATCGTCCATGGTTTGTGGACGAGGGGCGTATATATATATATATATATATATATATATATATAGCAATTCACTTTTATTTCAACACATATATAATTTTTACAATGCATATATAACTTATACATCGAACGTACAACTTATACAACGCTTATACATGAGGTGTGCTACGCTTATATAACTCATACATCGACTATATAATTTATACATCGTCGTTTTCCATTTCGTTTATAAATTAGAAATCTCACATTGGGTTCCACTCCGCCAAAAATAGCAGAAGGCTCAGAAAAATATGCGGTCTCTTCTAAAAGGTAGAAGACGTCCACACGAGTCCACTGTCTCTTATTTCACTGAATTTCGACAAGAAATGAAAAAGATATGATTTTTCAAAGTTTGCACCGGTTTAAAGGTGTTAAAACAGTTGAAAATAAAACAAGCCGATACCTCTCTGAATTCTTCAAAACTAGGTTTTGAATTTTCTTCAAATCCGTTGATTGTTACTTCGATCGGCCAGCGCCACCTTGTCGGGCTAGAAGAGGCGCACGTGCGCCAAGGAGGGGGTCGAACTCGGTGGTCCCCAGGCGGCGGAATCCAGGCGCAAATGGCCGAACTTCTCGAGGGTGGTTCTCCTCCTACAGGCCACGAAAAAATCCAATACTTATATGGATTTGAAGATCATGAGAAGTACTACAAAAACCATAACTGTGTTGTTGGATTTCATTGAGCGGATCAAAAGAAAAATAGGAGAGAAGGTGGGATCGGGTTTCCGTCGTTCGATTTGGGGGAGAGAGAGAAAAGCGGGGGAGGGGGGTGTTCTGACGTGGACCAGTGTATTTTTTTATAAAGTTTTAAAAATCCGAAAATACCCCTTGTCACACACGAACACCAATCGAAGCCCAATGACTGTCGTCCCTAGCGTTTTACCCCCATTCCGAACACAATGGGATATGTTCCGTAGGCCTATTCGACTGTTTCAGTCAGTTTTCCTTCAAATTAAAATATATAACATTCAATATTCAATTTGAACGTACATTTCAATTTGCCAGGGCCACAAACTGATTCGAAAAATTCCAGAAAAATAAATCTAGCTCTATTTTGACGATACGGTCCCAACAAAACTAGTTTCGTCGAATTCTGAGACCGTTTGCAAAAAGGCCCATTTCTGGCGATCCAATTTAATTGTAATTGACCAAAACACGTTTTCTTTTGCCACGCTCACATACTAGCTTCAAAAATTATGAAATTTGAAACCTAGCAATAACTTCCCATCCCAGATCCAACAAAAGTGGTTTCGTCGAATTCCGAGGTCGTATGCAAAATGGCCAATTTCACGGGCTATATAATTTCCATAGCGACCTTTCTGAAAATTCATTTGGCCATAATTTTTGCTTTCCGCTATGAAACTTCGATTTTTCAGATTCGTTACAAAGGTATTCACTAACAGATTTAAATATTTTTGGTTTCACTCAAATCCGTTTTGTTTTGCACCCGGTACAGTCCGACAAAGTTTGAATTCAATTTTTGAAACTGCAACGCCATTTCAGGCCTTGTTTATAATTAGAATTAATTATATTCATTTTCAAACGTCGATTCAAACTCAGTTTTTATTGCCATTATTTAAAATATTTATTTTAAATATTTAAAGTCCATTATTTTAGCCAATTTAAAATTTTTAAATTTGTTCAGATTTTCTGGGTCGTTACAATCTCCCCCACTTAAAACTTTTTGTCCCCGAAAAGGAACAAAGTCGAAAGTGGTTTGATTAATCAACTCTATGTTCGATCTGGCTTCCATTCTCCCCGAATTCGTATTGAAGATACATCTACTTGCCATTTTTTTGTTGTTGTTGATAAGGAGAAGGTGTATCTTGTAGCCCGTGAAAGCAAGATTGTAAAGGTGTTCTTGCCATCCCTGAAAAGCAAGCGATTATAGTGAAATTCTGCACGGTAGAGTGCAGGACTGGATGTAGGATTGGTTAATCCAAACCAGTATAAAAATCCTGGTGTTATTTACTTTACTGCATTTTATTTTAATACTTATTCCTTGATTTGAATTTGAATAGATATAGTTCATATCTCTAGTGTCTGAGTAGCCTTAATGTCCTAATAATTGGTATCGGAGCCTGGTCTTTCAAAAAGTTTATAATTTGATTTTTGTAAAATTACAATGGCTAGTGACACTAGTAGCACCATTATTAGTTCTTTTATAGAAGGGCAATCTACCATTAGACCTCCTTTATTTGATGACAGTAATTATGCTTATTAGGCTTGTAGGATGAAATTTTATTTGCAGTCTAATGGTTTAGATATATATAATATTACTCAAGTAGAATACATAGAGCCTCAAACTAAATATTCAAAATGGACACCAGACCAAATGACACAAGCACTTAATAATTCTAAGACCATGACATTTTACTTTGTTCTTTAGATAGAAATGAATTTAATCGAGTTTCTATATGTAATTCTGCATATGAAATTTGGAGAATACTGAAAGTCACACATGAAGGCACCAATAAAGTAAAACAGACAAAGATATCTATGCTGACTCACCAGTTCCAACTTTTTCAAATGAAATCAAATGAGTTTATTTCTAATATGTATTCTAGATTTCAATATATTGTACATGCATTAATATCATTAGGAAAGAAAATTACTGAAGAAGTCCAAGTTAGAAAGATCTTGAATTCACTTCCTAGTAAATGGGATCAGAAGACTCTGGCAATCGAAGAAGCCAATGATATTAGTGCTATGTCAATAGAAGAATTAATAGGTAATCTAATGTCCTACGAAGTGAAGTTGCAGGTTACAAAAGAGAATCAGAGAAATGAGAAGAAATCACTGGCATATAATGCAATGATTGATAATGATGAACCAAAAGATGATACTGTTGATGATGATATCGAGTTTATTACCAAGAAGATCAAGAAATTCTTGAAGTTCTGGATAATTAAGAAACTTCAAAAAACTAACAATAATTATTCCAGAAATGGAAATGTTGTTAGAAGTTTCAAATGTGATAAACCCGGTCATTTGTAAAGAGACTGTCCCAACTTGAGAAAATATGTAACAACCCAGAATTTCTGAACCAATTCAAAAATTTTATTTTTGCTATTTAAATAAATTTTCGATATTTAAAATGATTTAATTTGAATTGTAACGACTAAAAAATTATTTTAAATGAAGTTAGAATGTATAAATTTATTTTAATTATAAATAGAGCCTGAAATGGTGCGGTAGTTTGAAAATTAGATTTTAAACTTTAAATGAATGTACAGAATTCAAAATAAATCAGATCAGTAAAACCAGAAATATTTGAATCTGTTTAAGTATATCTTTCTAACGAATGTGAAAAATTCAGATTTCATAATATAAATTGAAAGTTATGTTCAATTTGAAATTCAGAATAGTCGCTATGAAATTTTTATATATATATATATATTGATATAATATATAGCCCTTAAAAATAGCCATTTTGAAACGACTTCCATTTTCGACGAAACCACTTTTGTTGGATCTGGAATGTCAAATTATTGCAAGATTTCAATTTTCATAATTTTTGGAATTAATATGTGATAGTGGTGAATTTAAACGTGTTTGCTACTTTCACTTTGAATTTAATCGACTGGAAAATGACCATTTTTCAAACGGTCTCCAAATTCGATGAAATTAGTTTTTTAGGATTGTATCATCAAAACATAGCTAGATTTATTTTTCGATGACTTTTGGAGTCAGTATGTGGCCCCGGTAAATTAAAATGTAAGTTTAAATTAAATATACATTGATTTATATTTTAATTTTAATAAAAACTGAGCGAAACGATTGAATTGGCTTACGAAACATATTCCATTGTGTCCGGAATGGGGGTATTTAGCTAGGGGCTGACCGTCATTGGAGTTCGATTAGAGTTTGGATGCAGAACGAATTAATTAGAGAATTAAATATAATAATAAAAAAATATAATTACCCTCCAATTAAAAACCCTAAAATTCCCGAAACCCTATTGGACAATTCATTTCAGCCACCACCGTTTGCTCAAAAACAAAGGTCGATATTTTTCAATTTTCAATCCTTAATCATTTTCCATCTAAGCCAGATTAGACCCTGAATTATAAACGAAAATGAGAGAGGAAGTTCTCATCTTCGATTCTATAAGGGAATGATTGGAAATCGCTTAGTATTTGGTTTGATTTTAGGGCTCAAAGCGCAGGTTTTGGTGGGGATTTCGAGGAGGTTGGCGGCTGCGAGTGGAGTGCTGCTCTTAGGGGTGATAGGCTATGCGGCTGCGCTTTAGGTGGACGTTGGCGATCAGAGTCATGTTCGACGATGGAGGCGCTGCGAGGTGAGAGATGGTGCAAGCACTGGTTCGACGGTTTACAGAGAAAGGGAAAGAAGGATTAATGGTTAACACGTAATTAAGGTAATTAATTACCTTGCTAATGACAATTAAAAATATTCAAAGTTTAAAATGTCGTAACTTTGTCATAAGCTGTCAGAAATCAGCAAACAAGGGCTCATTGGAATCATGGCGAAAAATACTACATCATGGAATAAACCAGAACCGAAACGGAGCACGCTAGAATTTCAAGCAATTTCGAATTCGAACAGAAATTCAGAAATAAAAACCGACGGAGTGGAAACCGAAGGTGAGAACTCTTTCTCACTCAAAATTATATTTTATCATGTTATTATATTCATGTATAAAATATATATATATATAGAATTGCGAGTGTAGATTTTTATCAGTTTAATCGTTATAAATTGTACACTGTGCCTGTTAGATCACCTCACACGTCCATAGACCATGGACGATTTAAATTGACTGTGTTGTGTGTTATTTGTGATGTTGAAATGTTTAACATATTAAAAATAATGTTAATACTAAGGTGATAGTGAAATTAAATTATAAATATCCATTTATAATTTGAACAGTGAAAATTGGTTAAATAGAAATAATTCAAACCGAATTAGAATTGGTTAAATTTATTAATCAATGATCTATTTAAACAAACTATTGTTTTTTGAAAACCCCATACGAGTATTGGGATGATATTTGACATACACTAGTCCCAGTATTTAGTTGTATGTCAATCGATGGATTGACAGTCTGTGATGAGCGTTGTTTATTTATTTTAATGCTAACACAATTGTAAATTTCACTCTGCATGTGAATGGACTGTTTAATGATTATATATCATTATTGTTGAATACATGTGATGTATGAAATCCATATAACTGAAATTATATGGTAATTGATTGAGTCGCATTCCGATTCAGAAATATAAAAGAAAAAATAAAGAATAATTTTAAATAAAGAATATTTTAAAATAATGAATACTTTAAAATAATATTCAGTAAAGAATAAAATTATGATTTTGATGTCCGACTTTGGATGGACACAAAAATATAAAAATTTGAAGCCGAGTTAAGTAGCAAACGCCATTTAAATCCGAACGGGTTTATTGATCGATTTTATTCATTTTATATTGAATATCGAAAAGAAGTGATTTCAAAACCTAATATTTTGAAAATATTATCATTTTAATATGATAAAGATATAGAATATTCAATTTTGATTTAAAACTGAAAAATGAAGTTGGAATCATTTTAAAATGAATTTATAAATGATTTATAAAATATGGTTTAAATGGAAATCGACAATATATATATATATATATATATATATATATATATATATATACAATGGCCTGAATAGAACGTGCCGCGCAACGACCATTCGTGAATTTTGACCATTAACTTCAAATTGATGTAACAGGAGATCCGACCATCGGATTCTCCTAAAACCGGAACCGTGGGGTTCGTATCGAAAAGAGGTTTCCAACGAATGTAAGATATTTGAAATCTAATGGTTGGATTTGGAATTATGTCCAAATCATATTTGGAAAAGGTCGTTGTAAATGCAGTTCGGTGGCCGTTATTGAAAACCGACTGTAAGGGCCTTAAAAAAATTATTAAAAATATGGAAAAATTATGTGAAATCATAATAAATGATTTGGAAAGATTATGGATGAAAAATTCCATGTTTGAAAAGATTAAGTTATATTTTAATCGAAATGAACTAGTTATTAACTAGAATAATAATCCAATGTTTTTAAAAAATAAATTGGATTTGTAAATGGTTTTACATAACCAGAATTTTCCAAAATATGAATTGGAATGGAAATTATCTAAGGGATACTTCGATATTAGATTCCGTGATTATACGAACATTGTTGAGGAATTTGGAAGATATATAAATATCATTATTCCTAATACGATATTTGTTGATTTCAGAATTTGATGTTGAATATAAGCCAATATAATTTCTATTCAGAGCCTTTTATTTAATGTTAAATTGAATTTTTGGGTTTGTCGTGAATGGTGTCTTAAATAACACTATTCTTAAACCCAGTTGAGAAAAGGTTATATCTTTTAATTAAGATTTAGATAAATTTAGCAATTAATTAATATTTAATTGGAACCGAGATGAAAGCTAATTGTGGGTCTATCATGAACTGTGTTTTAAACGACATTTGTCCTTTAACCCAATTAACAGTGAAAATATAATTTGGAATTTATAAATCTTTTATTAAGATTTAAATGAATATTTTTCAAAGTAAAGTTTTCCAATTTAACATAGTAAATGGGAATTGAATGGAAATCGATTGGGTAATAATCGAGATGAGTTTCTGTGGATGAAGACCGCTACTATTTATGGAATTTAAAAGGCCTTGCCGCTGTTCCATTTATATTATCAGTCCGATACAGGAATTTATATCAATTATATACTGTTATGATTTCCGTGTAGATTCCATTTTGATGGAAGATGGTTTTGGGTTTATCGTGAACAATGTTTTAAATAACATTTGATCTTTATCCCAGTTAAAGATAGGATTTATTTTCTAAACTTGGATAATCATTAAATAATGATTTTTGAGATTAAAACTGAATTAGAGTTTTAGTGAGTCTTTAATTAGATTAGAATGAGATAATTAAATTTATCGAATTGATGAAATGATCGAGAATGGAGTATCACCAGTTTTACTCCAGGCGATAGTTTAATCTTTAATTAGATTTGAACATAAAAGGGTAATTAACTTTACCCTGAACACAGTAGGTGTTAGATATGGAGTGCTACCAGTTTTTCTCCATGGGATGAATATGTTGGAATTGGAAAATAATAAATGATTATTGCGGTAAGGTTCGATAATCCGGACTAGTTAATAAAATCTTTTGAAATTGATATCCAAAGGAAGCCTATAGAATAAATTTAAAAGAATTTATCTTTGATTAAATTAATGGGAACCTTTCCCTAATAATGTGAATATTTTATTGAAAGAATATTCTGAATTGGAATGAGGCGTATGATGTGTTTTATAGCACTTGATTATTGATTATAAAATATGCGAGTTATTCAAAAAGATCGGGTTTAACCTATTCTGAATAATTGATACGACGACTAAAGATCGACGATGAAGACGTTGGTTGAAGACCGGAGATCTTCACATCGTTTGGATGATTACTGATGTCTTGATTGTGTTGTACACCCAAGACATGGTAATAAGTGGTGATCGTCCAGACGTACTTGGAGATCGACCAGATATGCGAGGACCTCTCTCCTGTATTGGACATATGAGACGAGGAATAAGGTGCCTCCAGTTTCGTTCAGACCTAGAACGGACTTGTAAATGGATGTGTGTCTAACAATGGATTTCATTCTATATTGATTGATTTCTATTAAATATATATCTGTTTGGTAGCGGAGAATTTATTCTCTTGCTTAACACCCTTCTCTGAGACGTACGAGCTTAGAGGTTATATATCGATAGATATCAGTCGTATGGCATGAATTGTTAGTATGGCATGCTAAGATGCAAATGATCAAGCTTTATATTATTAAGTAGAGTCTTGTGGTTGATGATCAAAGCACAACTTTAAATAGCATAGGTTAGTGTATAGCGTTAATTCGCTAGCCTCACACCCCGGTATGAAACAGAAATGGGAGAGGACAGCAAAGAGGACATGCTTTTCTTCCTAACTAGGAGTGGTGTCATGGTATGGAGCCCAGACATTTTTACTTATGTGGATGATGGAATGTGAGGTACCTCGGATTTGAGTCCCTAATGGCTCTTGATTTATGCCCTCTAGGGTGGAAAAACGTATTGTTCAGGAATAACTAATCCACTAACGTAACGGTGGACCGGCCCTGCAAGCTCCAGGTGCAGTTGCAGCTGAATCCTGAGACACGGGCTAGAGTGTCTAGAATCGGAAGGACGATCCCTTGCCTTGGTTCATGATGGAAATGGCGCGGCAATTTTAAAATTCGATTTTAAACTTTAAATGAATGTACATAATTCAAAATAAATCGGATTTCAGTAAAAGCAAAAATATTTGAATCTGTTTAACTATATCTTTCTAACGAATGTTAAAAATTCAGATTTCATAATATAAATCGAAAGTTATGTCCAGTTTAAAATTCAGAATAATTGTTATGGAATTTATATATATTTTTATATAATATATAGCCTCTAAAAATAGCCATTTTGCAAATGACCTCCGTTTTCGACGAAACTGCCTTTGTTGGATCCGGAATGTCAAATTATTGCAAGATTCCAATTTTCATAATTTTTGGAATTAATTTGTGAGTGTGGTGAATTTAAATGTGTTTGGTACTTTTAGTTTGAATTTAATCGACTGGAAAAAGACTGCTTTTCAAATGGTCTCCAAATTTGACGAAATTAGTTTTGTTAGGACCGTATCGTCATAACATAGCTAGATTTATTTTTCGGTGGTTTTTGGAGTCAATATGTTGTCCCGGTAAATTAAAATGTATGCTTAAATTAAATATATATCGATTTATGTTTTAATTTCGATAAAAACTGAGAGAGAAACGATCAAATTGGCTTATGAAACATATTCCATTGTCTCCGGAATGGGGTAATTTAGCTAGGGCAACATTCGTTGGAGTTCGATTGGAGTTCGGACGCAGAACGAATTAATTAGGGAATTAAATATGATAAAAAGTAATATAAATACCCTCCAATTGAAAACCCTAAAATTATCGAAACCCTATTGGCCAATTCATTTCAGCCGCCACCGTTTGCTAAAAAACAAAGGCCGATATTTTTCAATTTTCAATCCTTAATCATTTTCCATCTAAGCCAAATTAGACCCTGAATTATAAATGAAAATCAAAGTGGAAGTTCTCATCTTCGATTCTATAAGGGGATGATCGGAAATCGCTTAGTATTTGGTTCGATTTTAGGGCTCAAAGCCACGGGTTTTGGTGGGGATTTTGAGGCGGTTGGCAACTACGAGTGGAGCACTGCTCCGGGGGGTGATAGGCGATGCGGCTGCGTTTCAGGAAGATGCTGGCGATTGTTGTCACGGTCGACGATGGAGGCACTGCGAGGTGAGAGATGGCGCGAGCACTGGTTCGACGGTTTACAGAGAAAGGGAAAGAAGGATTAATGGTTAACACGTAATTAAGGTAATTAATTACCTTGGTAATGACAATTAAAAATATTCAAAGTTTAAAATGTCGTAACTTTGTCATAAAGTGTCCAAAATCAGCAAACAAGGGCTCGTTGGAATCGTGGCAAAAAATACTACATCATGGAACAAACCAGAACAGAAACGGAGCATGCTGGAATTTCAGGCAATTTCGAATCCGAACAGAAATTCAGAAATAAAAACGGATGGAGTGGAAACCGAAGGTGAGAACTCCTTCTCACTCAAAATGATATTTTATCATGTTATTATATTCATGTATAAAATATATATATATATATATATATATAGAATTGCCAATGTAGATTTTTATCAGTTTAATCATTGTAAATTGTATAAAGTGCCTCTTAGATCACCTCCCTCGTACACAAACCATGGACGATTTAAATTGACTGTATTGTGTGTTGTTTGTGTTGTTGAAATGTTTAACATACTAAAAATAATGTTAATATTAATGTGATTGTGATTTTAAATTATATATATCCATTTATAATTTGAACAGTGATAATTGGTTACATAGAAAATAATTCAAACTAAATTAAAATTGGTTTAATTAATTAACCAATGATTTATTTAAATAAACTGTTGTTGTTTGAAAACCCCACACGGGTATTGGATGATATTTGACATACACTGGTCCTAATATTTAGTTGTATGTCAATCGATGGATTGACAGTCTATGATGAGCGTTATTTATTTATTTTAATGCTTACACGGTTGTAAATTTCACTCTGGATGTGAATGGACAGTTTAATGATTATATATCGTTATTGTTGAATACACTTGATGTATGAAATCCATATAACTGAAATTATATGGTAATTGTTAGAACCAAAAATGGCTCTACCACCCAAACTAATGATAATTCTAAATGAAATGAAAATGAAAATGGAGAAAATACACAATTTATAGTGGTTCGGCATTAAAGAGCCTACGTCCACTTTGAACTTCTTTGATTGATGATGGGAATACAAGTACAATGATTGTTTTCACTCAATCTCCCTTTTCCAATGGATAATTTCACTCAACACTCACTGAAATGTTCTTCAAGAATTGATGATGCTCCGATTAAAATAATGAAATTCGGATGTAGCAGGAGTTTGCGTCAAGAATTTGCCCAAAAAGTCCTTCAAATGATGTTCGGTGGTGTATTTATAGGTGAATAATTTTTCTGAAATGGCTCTGGTGCGGATACACGTGGATTCCATCCCTTGAAAGTCGGGATTGGAGGCGCCATAATGGAGACAGCTCATTAAATTAGTGGGTGATCGTGGGATAATGGGTAAGTAACCGCTCCGCACTTTAAGCAATCGTGGAGAGTAGTTGCAGTCCAATTGCTCTTGGGTTCGGATCGGAAATGCAGAGAAAAAGGGAAGTAGGTCAGATACTTTCGAACCAATCCGATTATGCCTTCACACTTCAATTTTCTGCTTCATAATATATGGGTTCAGTTCGGGTCTCCGAACCGATCTGGGCCTCTAGCATGCACTCTTCCAGTCAGCACTCTTCGTCAAGTGGTCTTTTGGCTTTGTGTAGCCTAGTTCACAAAGTAGGCTAACATTTTCCCCCCTCGAAGTGCACTTTTATCGAAGATGTAGCATGCTTCGAAATAATCTATTTGTTGACTTTTGAATTATCATCATTGAATAGTTGCTTCCATTCATTTGTAGAGATGTGTTGCTTCATCAAGTCGCATCTTTTGCTGTCTATAAATATGTCGCGGAATACATGAATTGCTTTTGTTATTTGAAATAGCTTTGAGAACTTTGTTTGGTGTCTAAGTGACGATTCCAGGTAAGCTTTTTTATATTCCTTATTGGATTCATTTCATATGCTAAAATAATACTAATGACCCTGCTTTGGTTCGGATCGGATCCATCTGACCTTGCCAACTCCTCAACACCTTCATGCTAACGGGCTAAATGGCCATGGGCCTGCTTTCCGTCTCGGCCAGAGAGGAATGTCACATCGGTTGGAATACAAGGAGCCACTTCCTAAACATATAAATTCACCCTTTCTTCATTCCTCACTTCTTTTTTTATTTCCTCCCTTCTCCAAAATCTTACGTGAGAAATCCTAATTTCAAAAACTCCAGGATTTCTTCTAGTTTTCAAATTGAATACATAGGTAGGTTAATAGCTTTAATTAATCTCCTCTTTAATTGATTCAACATGATTTCAAGAGCGATTTGAATGATTTTGCCTGCCATCGTATCCACCTCGATGCTGCATCCGTTCGCCATCGTCATTGGTGGCCTTGTCGCCGCCTCAAAATGGTTGTGGAGGAGTTCGATGCAAGTATTGGCCATGTCAATTCGTAGATGCTCAGTTATGAGTTGATTTTTTGGCAAGTGCGAAGAGATTTGGAAGTGCTAAAGGAGCAGAAAGGAAGAAGAAGGGAGAAGCAGGACCGGATGACAGTGCACGGAATTGAAGTAAGGTCGGTTCGGATAGGGGGGATCTCTTAAAAGAGGACGTGAGCTTCTAAGGGTGTGCTCCGATCCGGATAGGTGTCAATTAATTTGAATTTCTTTGAACATGCCAGATCGGATCCGATCCGGATCTGTTCTATTCCCATCCTCGAACCGATCACATACATGGTGAACATCCGAACCGATCCGAATGCAAAGGAAATAAAAATCCCAACTGATTAACGCTTGTACATCATGCTACAAAACCATGCTATAAATGACTTAGCCAATACTAAGCATGGTTTGCGATTTCATGAACAATTAAGATAGAGCCTTATGATCATGACCTAACTTTTAAGACTATCATTAACACATAGCTACTTTGTCAATCTCTTACATTGCATCCTTATATGCTTACTTTGTACTTCTTTAATTCTATCATTGCATACACATTGGCACACATATTGTGACGACCCCATTTCCCGTACGGACGGAGATAAGGGTAATCTTTGGAATATAACACAGAAACAGATAATAGTAGAATAGAATTAAATAAATACACCAGATAATGAACAATAGAATATACTGGATAAAAGTAATCATCAGAGTTACACAGTATACAGGATCTTACTTAGTACAAATACAGTTCAATTATACATATATGTCTACAGCAGAAAAAAACAAACATAATGTACAATAGGAGCTGAACAACATAAAAAGAGATAAATGATAGAATCCACCTTCAGCTCCAGCTATCCAGAGAAAGTCAGCTAAACCTGAATACAAGGCTGCCCGTGTAGAAAAAGGGGCACCCGAGTTTGAAAGTGAAACAAACTACGAGTCAGTCATGGGACTGGTATGAGAAATCTACTCAACACATTTAATATATGGCTAATCACAGGACCACGCCACTTTCGTGGAACGGGTTTACTCCATCGGATTGCCAGTGCTTTAAAAACAAATCTTTCTTTTAAACATCGCAATGCTTTTTATAAAAATGAAGCCATTATAAGACTCAGTTCCCATCACACAATGCAACGTAAACCGGAGGATAGAGTTTTACCTTATAATGGCCAAAATATGGTTGATACGAATAAAACAAAGCAATTGATATTACTACTTGTGTTTACATGTTTCAAAAACAATTTCGAATCATAACTATCAATCATAGACAGCATGGGTACTATATATCATGTCGCCATATATATATACAATCAAAACCGCACGATGTCGTATTTGGAAATTGGATTTCCGTCATGAACCAAGGCAAAAGATAGTCCTTACCGACTTCGAGACTCTCTAGCCCGAGCCTCAGGGTCAGAGCGCATCGACCCTTGGATCGTCAGGGCCGGTCCACCGATGTGGATTAAAAATTCCTGAACAATGCATTTCCCCGCTCTATGGGGCGTAAATGAGCCAATGAATGACTCCATCGGACCCGGATCGTCCGATCAAACCGAGGCGCCTCGCAACAGCAACAACCACATAAGTCAAACTCGTCAGGGCATGTAAAACCACTGACGCCACTTCTAACTAGAAAGAAACGCATGTCCTCCCTGAGGTCCTTCCTCCCGTTTCTGGTTCATACCGGGTGTGAGGCTCGCGATTTCACGTTATACACAAAGCTACGCCATACAGGCGGTGCTTTGATCATCACCACAAGACTTTGCTTTTCAACAGAAGCCCTGATCATTTGCCACTTGGGCATGCCACACTAGCAATTCATGCCATGCGACTGATGTCCATCGATATACAACCCTTGAATACTGTGCGTTTCAGAGAAGGGCGTTAAGCAAAAGAATAAATTCTCCGCCGCCAAACAGATGTATATTTAACAGAGATCAATCAACACAGAATAAAATCCAATGTCAGACACACAGTCCATTTACAAGTCCGTTCTGGGTCTGAACGAAACCGGAGGCACTATATACCTCGCAAACCCATCGATCACCACGTACGTCTGGAAGATCACCACTCATTATCCATACTTCGGGATGCCTCCCAATCAGGACCTCGGTTACCATCCAAACGAGGTGAAGATCTCCGGTCTTCGACCACCGTCTTTATCTTCGATTTCTTATCGTCGATTCAGTTATTCAGAATGGGGTAAACCCGGTCTTTCTGAACAACTCACGTATATAATAAACAAGTGCAACACTAACATACACACGCATCATTTCAATTCATTAGTCACTAACCGCCAATTAGTAAGAGAACGATTTCCCAAATATTAACCCCGAAGGCCGAAACCAACATCAGATCAACACCCAGGAAACCATTCGACTTAGCCAACCTTCAGTTAATTTCTAAATTACATCCATATCGTTTATAATATTTTATAACGATTTATCACTATTTTTATTTATTTTAAAATAGCCAACTTATTCAAAACGATGCTTCGGGCCATAACGCGACCGTGGCTGTGTTTTTCTTCAGATTTGATTTACACATATCTGAAAATCTAACTGTTGGATCTTCACAAAATTTACATCATTAGAAAGATCTTTTCAAAACGAATCCAACGGTTCCAGTTTCGGGAAAATCCGACGATCGGATCTCCCGGTATAGTCGTTTGAAGTTTCGATTTCAAAATACGAACTGCAGCGTCGTTATTCGATTAAATATAATTATATTTATAAATATAAATATATATATATATATATATTAATATAATCGATTCTGGCGCTGTTTTTCTTCAGATTTGAATTAAACATTCCAGACAATCCAACCGTTGGATTTTTACAAAGTTGTTGCCGTTGGAAAGATATTTCCAAAGCGAACCCAACGGTTGTGATTTTAGGAAAATCCGATGGTCGGATCTCCCGGTATAACCGTTTGAAATCACGGTTTCAAAATACGAACTACAGCGTCGTTATTCGATATATTTTAATTCTATTTATATAAATATATCGATTCTTCGATTTCAAAGCTATATTCTTTTCATACATTTGATAAAAATAATATTTTTATCTAACTGTCTTCTATTTCAACACTTCACTATATTCAACAATTCATGTATATAATAAAAATGTGATTTTTATTGTAAAACAATTTTTTTCAAAACACTATTATTTTATACAGTTTATATAGGTAATAAAAATAGGATTTTTATTATAAATCAATTTCTTTTAAAACAAGGTCACTTTACATAGTTCATATAGATGATAAAAAGGTGATTTCTATTATAAAACAATTTATTTCAAAATATGAATACCATTCAACACATGAATTTCCATTCAACGAATGAATATCGATTCAACACATGAAGGTTTTCTATAGTTTATATATATATGGATAAAAATGTGATTTTTATATTTCAAACACGAACACAATTCAACACATGAATTTCTATTCAACGAATGAATATTGATTCAACACATGAAGGTTTTCTATTCAACGAATAAATATAGTTTCAACAAATGAAAATAATTCAAACACATGAATATTATTCAAAATTTCGGCAGCATAACGATAGTGTAGTTAAAACCGGGACCGTCCCTAGTACGGCTCCTCGCTCTACCTTAAAACCTCGCGGTTTTTGACAATGGGGATCATGCATCTAGTTCGCACGCAGGCGGCATGTATATATTTATTTCATTTCCACAAACTAATCCTATGTGGTTTCAACCAAATATTTCTCAACCACAAACGGGTATTTTTCAACCACAATCAATCAATATCAACCACAAACAATTCCAATCAACCATTCGCTATCAATCAATTTTCACACCAATCACAACCAATAAATATCGTCCATGGTTTGTGGAAGAGGGGCGTATATATATATATACATATATACATATATATATATATATATATAGCAATTCACTTTTATTTCAACACATATATAATTTTTACAATGCATATATAACTTATACATCGAACGTACAACTTATACAACGCTTATACATGAGGTGTGCTACGCTTATATAACTCATACATCGACTATATAATTTATACATCGTCGTTTTCCATTTCGTTTATAAATTAGAAATCTCACATTGGGTTCCACTCCACCAAAAATAGCAGAAGGCTCAGAAAAATATGCGGTCTCTTCTAAAAGGTAGAAGACGTCCACACGAGTCCACTGTCTCTTATTTCACTGAATTTCGACAAGAAATGAAAAAGATATGATTTTTCAAAGTTTGCAATGGTTTAAAGGTGTTAAAACAGTTGAAAATAAAACAAGTCGATACCTCTCTGAATTCTTCAAAACTAGGTTTTGAATTTTCTTCAAATCCGTTGATTGTTACTTCGATCGGCCAGCGCCACCTTGTCGGGCTAGAAGAGGCACACGTGCGCCAATGAGGGGGTCGAACTCGGTGGTCCCCAGGCGGCGGAATCCAGGCGCAAATGGCCGAACTTCTCGAGGGTGGTTCTCCTCCTACAGGCCACGAAAAAATCCAATACTTATATGGATTTGAAGATCATGAGAAGTACTACAAAAACCATAACTGTGTTGTTGGATTTCATTGAGCGGATCAAAAGAAAAATAGGAGAGAAGGTGGGATCGGGTTTCCGTCGTTCGATTTGGGGGAGAGAGAGAAAAGCGGGGGAGGGGGGTGTTCTGACGTGGACCAATGTATTTTTTTATAAAGTTTTAAAAATCCGAAAATACCCCTTGTCACACACGAACACCAATCGAAGCCCAATGACTGTCGTCCCTAGCGTTTTACCCCCATTCCGAACGCAATGGGATATGTTCCGTAGGCCTATTCGACTGTTTCAGTCAGTTTTCCTTCAAATTAAAATATATAACATTCAATATTCAATTTGAACGTACATTTCAATTTGCCAGGGCCACAAACTGATTCGAAAAATTCCAGAAAAATAAATCTAGCTCTATTTTGACGATACGGTCCCAACAAAACTAGTTTCGTCGAATTCTGAGACCGTTTGCAAAAAGGCCCATTTCTGGCGATCCAATTTAATTGTAATTGACCAAAACACGTTTTCTTTTGCCACGCTCACATACTAGCTTCAAAAATTATGAAATTTGAAACCTAGCAATAACTTCCCATCCCGGATCCAACAAAAGTGGTTTCGTCGAATTCCGAGGTCGTATGCAAAATGGTCAATTTCACGGGCTATATAATTTCCATAGCGACCTTTCAGAAAATTCATTTGGCCATAACTTTTGCTTTCCGCTATGAAACTTCGATTTTTCAGATTCGTTAGAAAGGTATTCACTAACAGATTTAAATATTTTTGGTTTCACTCAAATCCGTTTTGTTTTGCACCCGGTACAGTCCGACAAAGTTTGAATTCAATTTTTGAAACTGCAACGCCATTTCAGGCCTTGTTTATAATTAGAATTAATTATATTCATTTTCAAACGTTGATTCAAACTCAGTTTTTATCGCCATTATTTAAAATATTTATTTTAAATATTTAAAGTCCATTATTTTAGCCAATTTAAAAAATTTAAATTTGTTCAGATTTTCTGGGTCGTTACAATCTCCCCCACTTAAAACTTTTTGTCCCTGAAAAGGAACAAAGTCGAAAGTGGTTTGATTAATCAACTCTATGTTCGATCTGGCTTCCATTCTCCAACTTTTTGTCCCCGAAA
Source organism: Allium sativum (assembly GCA_030737875.1). NCBI lineage: Eukaryota > Viridiplantae > Streptophyta > Magnoliopsida > Asparagales > Amaryllidaceae > Allium > Allium sativum. The sequence continues at coordinate 737,789,390 of CM060909.1, read as the reverse complement.
ATTTCGCCATAACCTCCTTTGTACGGAGAGAGGTTTGGAAATTTATTGGGTCGTATTAGGTACCCAATAAATCCTAATAAGCATACACATATTTATAGTGATATATTCTGGTGTTTACGGGGGAGCGTGTATTGATAATAACTCCAGAGAATAAATTCTCGTCACCCTGTTAAAGCCTGAGGGAGTGTGTATTTTAAATGCTCCAGAGGATAAATCCTCGTCACCTCGTCCCATGTGGGAAATAAATAGTTCATGTGCCGTATCTAATAACTAGAGAGACGTGGTTATTGTCAACTCCAGACCCGTGTGGTTTTTTTATTAATCTGGCAATTTTATCGTTACAATTTAAATAGTCCATATCATTCATCAGTTCAACTTGTAAAATATAGTCATCGCCATACAAGCCTCTCGCTCGTATGGTAAATCTTCCACCTCGTCACACAAGCTCCAAATGCTTATGTGGTATATGATGAAGTATGCCTATCTTCAGAAGTATGCCATGCAATGTAGTTCAAAATTAATTGTTACTATCCTATGGCGACGTTTATTTTTACACACAGAACAACCAGCACTCCGCATCCAATGGCATTCACAGGAGTTGATATAATAATATTTCGCATCCAACTCATTAAGGTTTACCTAATTGTCGGGCACGCAAATAAAATCTTTACTCAACAGCTAATCCATTTACCTGTTCAAACATATATAATACACATGTATATATATTTCTATTTATCTTCTAATCAGTTCAATGTGTGATTTAATCGAATAAATTCTACCATTCATTCTATTATTGATTAAATTAACTATCGTTTAATAATTTAATTAATCAAATCTACTATCACACTACACAAATAGCAACCAAATTGTTTTTAATTTTTCAAAATCATACAAATCAATTTCTATATTCTTTTAAAATCATTCAGACTATAGAATTAAAAGTGCACATCCATGGAAAGAAAATAACAATAAAGTAGAGAACTAATTGGTAATGCAAAGTATGGTAAATGTACCTTGCACTGGAGTCAATCAGAGATATCTACTCGGCATCTGGGATAGGCTTTCTGAATGCACTCCTCAGTTTCCCAAGTACAATCTCGCGGATCTCCACTCCATTGCACTTTGACTAAGTGAACCTTCTTGTTCCTCAGCTCTTTGGTTTCTTTGCTGATGATCTTTAGCGGCTCTCTTCTCACAGCTAGTTCGGGAGTAATTTCAATATCCTGTTGAGCTGCTTCTTCCACGATCAAGTCTGATCATGAACGTGCTTTCGAAGTTGAGATATGTGAAATACATCATGAACTCCAGGCAACCAATCCGCCAGTTTGACTCTATAAGCGAGCGTTCCGATCCGTTCCAGAATAGGAAACGGACCAATGAATTTGGGCGCCAACTTTCCAGTCTTACCGAACCGGATTACTCCTCTCATCGGCGATACTTTCAGATATACATAGTCGCCAACAACAAAGGACATATCTCTTCTTCTCCTAACGGCATAGCTCTTTTGTCGGCTCTAAGCGGCGAGTAATCGCTTCTTAATAAAATCGACTTTGTCGGCAGCTTCTCGGATCATATCAGGCCCCAACACAAGTCTATTATCGGGTTCGACCCAACAAGCAGGAGATCGGCACGGCCTGCCATACAATGCTTCGAATGGTGACATTGTCAGACTCGCCTGGTAGCTATTATTATATGAGAATTTAGCCAAATGCAGATGGTCTTCCCATGATCCACCGAAATCTAGAACACAAGCCCGTAATAGATCTTCTAGTATACGTTTCACCCTCTCAGTCTGACCATCTGTCTGAGGATGATAAGCGGTGCTCATGTTCAGCTTCGTTCCCAGCTCTACTTGAAACGCCTCCCAGAATTTGCTGGTGAATATTGTATCTCTATCACTGACTATACTGAGCGGCACTCCTTGTAGTCTAACTATTTCCTTGAAGTAAATCTGCGCTAGACTCTGAGCAGTTCTGTTTGATCTGACAGGTATGAAATGGGCGGTCTTCGTGAAGCGATCTACGATCACCCAAATACTGTCATTTCCTTTTCTGGTTCTGGGCAGACCATCAATGAAATCCATAGAAATATGTTCCCACTTCCAACCAGGAACGTCTAGCGGTTGCAACAATCCAGCCAGTTTCTGTTGGTCGCTCTTGACTGGCTGGCAAGTAGGGCATCGGCCAACATATAAAGAAATGTCCCTCTTCATCGACTTCCACCAGAAAGTGCGTTTGATGCCATTAAACATTTTGCTTACTACCAGATGGATACTAAGTTTTGACTTGTGGCATTCATCCAGTACTTCCTTTCGGAGCTCGGCAATGTTAGGTACACAGATTCGACCCTTGAGCCTTAGAATCCCATCATTATCAACTTGAAAACTCGAGGGTTCGCCTTGTTGAATTATCTCTCTGATCTTCTGAATGAAGTGATCATCCGTCTGAAGAGCAGATATTTTATCTAGCAATGAAGTCGTGATAATAAAACTGGCGATTATTTCATTCTTTCGGCTCAGCGCATCGGCCACGACATTGGCTTTCCCTGGAGTGTATATAATTTCAAAGTCGTATGCTGCAAGGAACTCTAGCCAACGTTGCTGCCTCAGATTCAAGTCTTTCTGGGTGAATAGATACTTTAACGACTGGTGATCTGTAAACAGTTCAAACCTCTCACCCAGAAGATAGTGCCTCCAGATTTTCAAAGCGAATACTATCGCCAATAACTCAAGATCATGAGTGACGTAGTTTTTCTCGTGCGGCTTCAGCTGACGGCTAGCATAAGCGATCACTTGACCTCTTTGCATTAACACTGCGCCCAGGCCTTCTCTAGAAGCATCCGTCCAGACTTTCAAATCCGGATTGCCATCGATGATGGTTAACACTGGAGCAGTTGTTAATCTTAACTTTAGCTCTTCAAAAGCCTCCTCACTTTCTGGAGTCCATTTGAACTTAGAGTGCTTCTTCGTAAGCTTTGTTAAATGACCAGATATCTTCGAAAAGTTTTTAACGAACTTCCGGTAATAGCTAGCCAATCCGAGAAAACTGCGGACTTCAGTAGGGGTACTGGGCTGTTTCCAATTCTGAATAGCTGTGATTTTGCTTGGATCCACAGCAATTCCTTCATTCGATACAACGTGGCCCACAAATTTTACTTCTTGCCAGAATATACATTTGGAAAACTTTGCTTTCAATAGATTCCTTCTGAGGATTTCTAACACTTGTTCCAAATGTTTTTCGTGTTCGGCCTTTGATTTAGAGAAGATTAGAATATCATCAATGAAAACCAGAACAAATTTATTTAAAACTCCTCTGAATACTCTGTTCATCAGACCGACGAAATAGGCTGGAGCGTTACATAAGCCGAATGGCATTACTAACCACTCGTAGAATAAGTCGGGACCTCTGAATGCTGTCAAAGGAACACACTCCTCGGCGATACGAAGTTGATGGAAGCCTGTAGTTAGGTCCATTCGTGAAAATACTTGTGCGCCATTTAATCGATCCAACAAATCATCAATCCGCGGCAATGGATATTTATTCTTTATGGTCTGTTTGTTCAGATCACGATAATCCACACATAGACGTAGAGTACCGTCAGATTTTGGGACAAACACCACTGCTGCACTCCAATCAGAGAAACTAGGCCTGATCAGACCCTTCCATACTAGCTGTCGTGTTTGATTGTCAAGTTCTTCTTTCTCTTTCGAGGACATTCTTCGAATAGCGTGAACTACCGACCTTGCATTGGGAATCAAAGCGATCTTGAAATTTATTTCTCTTTGCGAAGGTAAGCGAACAACTTCTTCGAACACATCCGCATAGTTCATGACGACAGGAATATCTTTGATGAGGTCAGGAATATTCTCTGTAACTTCAGGGATATTTTCTATTTGAGCTGGAGAAACATCGAGAGCTGCCCAGAAGTCTTTCCTATTAGCATTCTGACCTTCACAGGGAATGGTTATATAATCACCTGATTTAATCTTCGCCTTTACGACTCTGTCGGCGCATTTAACTTCAGCTTCATATTTGGTCAACCAGTCTAACCCCAAGATAAGATCAAACTCTTTAAAATTCATGACGACTGCGATGGTAGGAAACCGATAACGAGAGAAAGAAACCGGCACTCCACAAACCCAACTGAGATCAATGGAACCCCCAACCGGATTCTGGACAGTCATTGGTTCCTTCAGCTTTTTCAAATTCAAATCCAGTTTCTTAGCTGCATCCTTTGCAATGAAGCTTCGTGACGCGCCTGTGTCAAACAATACTTTAACTGGAATATCTTTGACAGTTAGTGTGCCTTCTAAAACATCGGCCCTTTCTTGACTAGCTGAGGGCTCAGAAGTTTCTGCTACTTCATTTACTTGAACTATTTCAGGCTTGTTTAAGAGCGGGCAATCCTTTGCAAGATGACCAGCCTCGTGGCACTGTTTGCACTCCCTATTCTCTTGAAACTCCCCATCAGTTCTGAACCTTTTCTTCTTTTGCTTTCAATTGGCTCTATATCCCTCTTTTCTTTGTTTCTTTAAAGATCTGCAACTTATCGACAAATGTCCTTTCTTATTGCAGTTAGAGCAAATAGCATTTATTACTGGTTCTTTCCCAGACTTAGCCCTTTTTCTCTTAGCACTGGGCTTCTCACTGACCTCAGACCTCGTACTGGCTTCAGAAATATCAGTTTCCGACTCTTCTTTGTTACTAGAACTGACTTCTTCTTCATCGCGCAACATTCCTTGCTTATGGAGATCTTCATACTGATAAGCCGTGTATATCATTTCTGAAAAAGGAAGCTTCACATTCCTCATCACACTATTCTGATATCTCCTTTGCAGGCCATGAATAAATCTCAGATTCTTCCTCTTTGGATCTTGAATCAGATGAGGAGCAAAGTGAGCAAGTTCGTTGAATTTCTTATGATATTCTGGGATGGTCATATCACCTTGTATCAGATAAGAAAATTCATCACATAATCGCTCCGTCGCTTCAGGAGGAGTAATCTTTCTAGGAAGATCTCTTTGAATCTGTCCCAGGTGATATCACCTTCGGGATTATCTTTGATGATTGTTTCTCACCAGATTAAAGCTCTTCTTTGAGCGCCCAAGATGCTACTAATCTTTTCTGATCATCTCTCAACTGGATACGCTCGAATATTCTTTCGACAGAACTCATCCAAGCTTGAGTCTGAATAATAGATTCATTGCCCGAGAACTGTGCTCCGTTCAGATTTCGATATCTCTTTAATAGAGCCTCTAGATCGGGTTCTGCATTTCTCCTGTTTCTGACACTCATTTTTCTAGCACTTCTGCAATTAGCAGATCAAGTGTAAGGTCACAGAAAAGATAATTTTAAAATATAGAAACACATACTTCAAATGTAAATGTGTCCATCGAGGTGTAATTTCATTCTGCTTTACTCATACTAGGATATTGCTGATCCTATCTGTATAGAGTTACCCGTCCTAGAACACTACTGGTTTAATTTCTGACGAGTTCGTTCAAATGTTATATTCCAGAACTAAGCTTAACCAAGGCTCTGATACCACGTTGTGACGACCCCATTTCCTGTACGAACGGAGATAAGGGTAATCCTTAGAATATAACACAGAAACAGATAATAGCATAACAGAATTAAATAAATACACCAGATAATGAACAATAGAATATACTGGATAAAAGTAATCATCAGAGTTACACAGTATACAGGATCTTACTTAGTACAAATACAGTTCAACTATACATATATGTCTACAGCGGAAAAAAACATAATGTACAATAGGAGCTGAACAGCATAAAAGAGATAAATGATAGAATCCACCTTCAGCTCCAGCTATCCAGAGAAAGTCAGCTAAACCTGAATACAAGGCTACCCGTGTAGAAAAAGGGGCAACCGAGTTTGAAAATAAAACAAACTACGAGTCAGTCATGGGACTGGTATGAGAAATCTACTCAACACATTTAATATATGGCTAATCACAGGACCACGCCACTTTCGTGGAACGGGTTTACTCCATCGGATTGTCAGTGCTTTAAAAACAAATCTTTCTTTTAAACATCGCAATGCTTTTTATAAAAATGAAGCCATTATAAGACTCAGTTCCCATCACACAATGCAACGCAAACCGGAGGATAGAGTTTTAGCTTATAATGGCCAAAATATGGTTGATACGAATAAAACAAAGCAATTGATATTATTACTAGTGTTTACATGTTTCAAAAACAATTTCGAATCATAACTATCAATCATAGACAACATGGGTACCATATATCATGTCGCCATATATATATACAATCAAAACCGCACGATGTCGTATTTGGAAATTGGATTTCTGTCATGAACCAAGGCAAAAGATAGTCCTTACCGACTTCGAGACTCTCTAGCCCGAGCCTCAGGGTCAGAGCGCATCGACCCTTGGATCGTCAGGGCTGGTCCACCGATGTGGATTAAAAATTCCTGAACAATGCATTTCCCCGCCCTATGGGGCGTAAATGAGCCAATGAATGACTCCATCGGACCCGGATCGTCCGATCAAACCGAGGCGCCTCGCAACAGCAACAACCACATAAGTCAAATTCGTCAGGGCGTGTAAAACCACTGACGCCACTTCTAACTAGAAAGAAACGCATGTCCTCCCTGAGGTCCTTCCTCCCGTTTCTGGTTCATACCGGGTGTGAGGCTCGCGATTTCACGTTATACACAAAGCTACGCCACACAGGCGGTGCTTTGATCATCACCACAAGACTTTGCTTTTCAATAGAAGCCCTGATCATTTGCCACTTGGGCATGCCACACTAGCAATTCATGCCATGCGACTGATGTCCATCGATATACAACCTCTGAATACTGTACGTTTCAGAGAAGGGCGTTAAGCAAAAGAATAAATTCTCCGCCGCCAACCAGATGTATATTTAACAGAGATCAATCAACACAGAATAAAATCCAATGTCAGACACACAGTCCATTTACAAGTCCGTTCTGGGTCTGAATGAAACCGGAGGCACTATATACCTCGCAAACCCATCGATCACCACGTACGTCTGGACGATCACCACTCATAATCCATATTTTGGGATGCCTCCCAATCAGGACCTCGGTTACCATCCAAACGAGGTGAAGATCTCCGGTCTTCGACCACCGTCTTTATCTTCGATTTCTTATCGTCGATTCAGTTATTCAGAATGGGGTAAACTCGGTCTTTCTGAACAACTCGCGTATATAATAAACAAGTGCAACACTAACATACACACGCATCATTTCAATTCATTAGTCAGTAACCGTCAATTAGTAAGAGAACGATTTCCCAAATATTAACCCCGAAGGCCGAAACCAACATCATGTCAACACCCAAGAAACCATTCGACTTAGCCAACCTTCAGTTAATTTCTAAATCACATCCATATCGTTTATAATATTTTATAACGATTTATCGCTATTTTTATTTATTTTAAAATAGCCAATTTATTCAAAACGACGCTTCGGGCCATAACGCGACCATGGCGCTGTTTTTCTTCAGATTTGATTTACACATATCTGAAAATCTAACCATTGGATCTTCACAAAATTTACATCATTAGAAAGATCTTTTCAAAACGAATCCAACGGTTCCAGTTTCAGGAAAATCCGACGGTCGGATCTCCCGGTATAGTCGTTTGAAGTTTCGATTTCAAAATACGAACTACAGCGTCGTTATTCGATTAAATAAAATTATATTTTTATATATATATATATAATCGATTCTGGCGCTGTTTTTCTTCAGATTTGAGTTAAACATTCCATACAATCCAACCGTTGGATTTTTACAAAGTTGGTGCCGTTAGAAAGATATTTCCAAAGCAAACCCAACGGTTGTGATTTCAGGAAAATCCGATGGTCGGATCTCCCGGTATAACCGTTTGAAATCACGGTTTCAAAATACGAACTGCAACGTCATTATTCGAAATATTTTAATTCTATTTATATAAATATATCGATTCTTCGATTTCAAAGCTATATTCTTTTCATACATTTGATAAAAATAATATTTTTATCTAACTGTCTTCTATTTCAACACTTCACTATATTCAACAATTCATGTATATAATAAAAATGTGATTTTTATTGTAAAACAATTCTTTTCAAAACACTATTATTTTATATAGTTTATATAGGTAATAAAAATAGGATTTTTATTATAAAACATTTTCTTTTAAAACAAGGTCACTTTACATAGTTCATATAGATGATAAAAAGGTGATTTCTATTATAAAACAATTTATTTCAAAATATGAATACCATTCAACACATGAATTTCTATTCAACGAATGAATATCGATTCAATACATGAAGGTTTTCTATAGTTTATATATATGGATAAAAATGTGATTTTTATATTTAAAACACGAACACCATTCAACACATGAATTACTATTCAACGAATGAATATCGATTCAACACATGAAGGTTTTCTATTCAACGAATAAATATAGTTTCAACAAATGAAAATAATTCAAACACATGAAAATTATTCAAAATTTCGGCAGCATAACGGCAGGGTAGTTAAAACCGGGACCGTCCCTAGTACGACTCCTCGCTCTACCTTAAAACCTCGCGGTTTTTGACAACGGGGATCATGCATCTAGTTCGCACGCAGGCGGCATGTATATATTTATTTCATTTCCACAAACTAATACTATGTGGTTTCAACCAAATATTTCTCAACCACAAACGGGTATTTTTCAACCACAATCAATCAATATCAACCACAAACAATTCCAATCAACCATTCGCTATCAATCAATTTTCACACCAATCACAACCAATAAATATCGTCCATGGTTTGTGGACGAGGGGCGTATATATATATATTTATATATAGCAATTCACTTTTATTTCAACACATATATAATTTTTACAACGCATATATAACTTATACATCGAACGTACAACTTATACAACGCTTATACATGAGGTGTACTACGCTTATATAACTCATACATCGACTATATAATTTATACATCGTCGTTTTCCATTTCGTTTATAAATTAGAAATCTCACATTTGGTTCCACTCCACCATAAATAGCAGAAGGCTCAAAAAAATATGCGGTCTCTTCTAAAAGGTAGAAGACGTCCACACGAGTCCACTATCTCTTGTTTCACTGAATTTCGACAAGAAACGAAAAAGATATGATTTTTCAAAGTTTGCAACGGTTTAAAGGTGTTAAAACAGTTGAAAATAAAACAAGCCGATACCTCTCTGAATTCTTCAAAACTAGGTTTTGAATTTTCTTCAAATCCGTTGATTGTTGCTTCGATCGGCCAGCGCCACCTTGTCGGGCTAGGAGAGGCGCACGTGCGCCAGGGAGGGGGTCGAACTCGGTGGTCCCCAGGCGGAGGAATCCAGGCGCGAACGACCGAACTTCTTGAGGGTGGTTCTCCTCCTACAGGCCACGAAAAAATCCAATACTTATATGGATTTCAAGATCATGAGAAGTACTACAAAAACCATAACTGTGGTGTTGGATTTCATTGAGCAGATCAAAAGAAAAAGAGGAGAGAAGGTGGGATCGGGTTTCCGTCGTTCGATTTGGGGGAGAGAGAGAAAAGCGGGGGGGGGGGGGGGGTGTTCTGACGTGGACCAATGTATTTTTTTTTATAAAGTTTTAAAAATCCGAAAATACCCCTTGTCACACACGAACACCAATCGAAGCCCAACGACTGTCATCCCTAGCGTTTTACCCCCATTCCGAACACAATGGGATATGTTCCGTAGGCTCATTCGACTGTTTCAGTCAGTTTTCCTTCAAATTAAAATATATAACATTCAATATTCAATTTGAACGTACATTTCAATTTGCCAGGGCCACAAACTGATTCAAAAAATTCCAGAAAAATAAATCTAGTTCTGTTTTGACGATACGGTCCCAACAAAACTAGTTTCGTCGAATTCTGAGACCGTTTGCAAAAAGGCCCATTTCTGGTCGATCCAATTTAACTGTAATTGACCAAAACACGTTTTCTTTTGTCATGCTCACATACTAGCTTCAAAAATTATGAAATTTGAAACCTAGCAATAACTTCCCATCCTGGATCCAACAAAAGTGGTTTCGTCGAATTCCGAGGTTGTATGCAAAATGGCCAATATCACGGGCTATATAATTTCCATAGCGGCCTTTCTGAAAATTCATTTGGCCATAACTTTTGCTTTCCGCTATGAAACTTCGATTTTTCAGATTCTTTAGAAAGGTATTCACTAACAGATTTAAATATTTTTGGTTTCACTCAAATCCGTTTTGTTTTGCACCCAGACAGTCCGACAAAGTTTGAATTCAATTTTTGAAACTACAGCGCCATTTCAGGCCTTGTTTATAATTAGAATTAATTATATTCGTTTTCAAACGTCGATTCAAACTCAGTTTTTATTTCCATTATTTAAAATATTTATTTTAAATATTTAAAGTCCATTATTTTAGCCAATTTCAAAAAATTAAATTGGTTCAGATTTTCTGGGTCGTTACACATATGCATGGGGGGACACGGGCAATTTTACTCTAACTCCTTATATTGCTTCTTCAATAGTTTAGCAACCATGGCTGAGAGACGCTCGTCTAGATTAGTTGAAAGGGGAGAAGCTGCCAGGTCATATGAGAATCCACCCATTTAAGGCATATCTTCAACTTCTGATTCGGGCTGGAATAGTACAGGTTCAGACTATGAAATGGGAACTCATGAAAATGATGTATCATCCGGGGGTGATGTCTCTCTAGGCGAGGAAGAAGAAGGAGGGGTAGGAGATTATCGTGCCCCAGATGAGTTCAGGAATGTTACTATCGGGGTTTGGTAAATCTTCCCTTGCCCGAGACCCTTTACACTTTAGAAGATTTCAGAATGAATCCTCTTACCTTTACTTCCTCAGAAGAAACTGCTCCTTTGAAGGTTAAGGAGACTACACATACTAGCCTAGCTTCGGGCTCTGGTTGGTTGGGGGGATATCACTTAGGATGTGCACAACACATTAGCACTGCACGTCACAACACTTATGCTTTGTATTCATGTTAATTCTTACACTTTCTTGTTTGGTTGTGCAGCATCAACGGTACGTCCTATTATGATGTTAGGAAGGTCCACTCCAGTGTGCCTAGATATGATTCCGACACCGAGCATGATCGTAGCGAGAGCCACGGCAGGGATGACAGGAGGCATTATGATTCCAACCGTCCTCATTCTTCATGCTCTCGTTCTCCTCGTCGGTCCGATCCAGAGAATTACAATAGCCATCAAGATCGTCGTGAAGGGGACAAACAACCTTCCAAAGATCCGACTCCTTCTAAAGGGAAGCGTCCTCAAGAGAAGCCATTGTCGAAGCACGTTGGTTTACAGGATAAACTTGAAGTCCCTGAGAAGAGGTCGGGCAAAGGTGATACGTCCATTGTACTTGCCAAGTGGAGAAATATTGAATTATCCGTATCCAAACCTATGTCGCTCGATTCCGAGAGCAAGGCAAGACTAACATATCTGAAAAAACAATTTTCGGATCATTATTTTGATCATATGGCGTTTTTTCCCGTGCTTGAGCCTATTCCTTCGAAGTGGGCGGATGATGCTAAACCAAAAATTGATTTAGTGGACAGGCAATATACGGAGATGTATAAATATTCGCGCAATCTTTCTAAGATTATCCAGGATCTCATCACTGATATTGGCCACATGTAGGAAATTGTTGATTATGACGCAAGAATCTTGAAGAATTCGGAGAATGATTTGGAAGATGCATAGGCTCAGCTTTCTCTCGCTCAATGGGATGCCGAAAACTATAAAAAACAACATAAAGAACTACAAAGGCGTTATCACACTTGCTTGGAATCCCATAGCCAAGAGCGCTTGGATCAAAAGAAGCAAGCTGAGGATGCTAAGTTTGAGAGTGTTAAAGTACAGTTGACTTGCACTACCCTTGAACAGGAGAAGACTGAGTTAGAGAAGAAAAACGCTGATTTAGAAAAGGGGAATGCCGAATAGGAATCCAAACTATTGGAGGCTGAATCTAGAGCAGTGTTGGCCGAGGGGAACACAAGCATCGCCATCAAATCTGTCGAGGAGGTTCAAGAGAAACTGGGACCAAATCATTGAATGGGAGAAGAAAGAGCTCAAGATGGATTCCATCGATGAAAACAAACTTATGGAGAAATTTCTAAGGGGTGAAGAACCGGTGCGCTTGGCTGAAGGGCACAGACTCATCGCTGAAGCTATGGAAGAAGAGATAAGTCAAGCTAAGGGGGAAAATGTCCTCGGAATTGGTTATTCTTTTGCCCCTGAGGATACCAAAACAGAGGGATATGATCCAGAGAATCCGGGAATCCCTAAGACGTCTTTTTTATCCCCCATTCCTGAAGCGACACCAGAGACCCTATCTACCCCAATCAAAAAATCATCTAAAGGTATCTCTACCTTCTCACCCCAATTTGTTAGGGCTATTTCAACATTTCTCCATATTATTGGATAATCCATTGAAGACCCTATTGTTTCTTCTGAGCTATACCAGTTGACTCTTATTCTATAGGTGCACAACCAGTTGCAAAGGCCGATGAGCAACCGAAAGAAACCACTGACACGAGGTCTACTGAAGAGATCCAAGAGAAACATGCTGAAGACACTTGCTCAAAACCTATGGAAGAGGTCAAGGATAAGGATGAGGTTGCCGAGAAGATCCCCATGCCATTTACCATTGGAATCCTCTGAGAAGAAGATGTGATAGATGCCCTAAAAGAAGATGATGGCAACGATGGGCACGAGGAAGAGGACGATAATGTTGTCGTGACTGGAGATTTGGGGAACGTCGATGAAATGGCTTTGGCCGAGATGAAGGCCAAGCAGGATAAGCGTATGCAGCTAAAAGTTGAGGAAATAGACCCCAAAAGTTTTATGCCTCTTGCGACAATACCTCCTAGATCAAGGTTAGTTGTCAAACTTTCAACTAGGTCAATCACTAAGGAACTCACTAAAAAAATCTTCTATTGATCCCAGTGCTCCAATTCTGGGGAAGAAGACCATTGACCCCAGCACTCCAATCCCAAGGAAGAAGAAGCCAAAGCGTATTTTTACTAAAGCTGAGAAAGAGGAGAAAGAAAAACTTAAGGCCGCCAAGAAGGCGAAGTCTACTCCGAAGTCCAAATAAAAGGCGGCTTTGTCCTTTGTTTTGTTTATCTCCTGGCCCGTTGTTGTTGTAGCAAGTGTGGCCCTCGCATTTGTTTGTTGTTTAGTCCTTTTGTATGAACCTGCATCTATGTAAATAAAGTACTTTGTTTCCCACTACGTTAAATTCTTGTGAGTTCGCTATCTGTATTTACTAAAAAAGGTTAGTAAGCATAAGTGGTAAACAACAACTTAAGTCGCGATCGTGTTCACTACAAGTGTATAGACGTATAAAACATCATTCAGAAAGTTCTGCTTAAATAGAGTAAATAGTCGATAACAGGGAATGCGGTGTGCATGCCTCCAATCCATCTTGAATATAATGCCTGGTCAGGGATTATTCGAGATTGATTACGTTCGACATTAGACTGCCCTTAGCCCCTTAATGGGATTAAGATTCTTTTTCTATAGGTATTTGTTCCTAGTACCTTTATATTCTCCTGTCGTATTATCAGGTAGAGTGGATTCAAGGCGGTTTTTTGTCATGGTGCACCTTCACGCCTCGAGGACGTCGTCTTCCCATTCTTTATACTCTCTATCGACTCGTGAGAATTAGAGTCTGGGACGTCAGCTTCCCGTCCTTTTTATATCGATAGGCAAATGGTCATTTCATTTTCATTTGTATCGATTCAAATGTCTGATAATTTCCACTTATGTTATGACAATCTTAGAAAGTACACAAAACAAAATTCAAATGGGTAAAGTGAATCACACACAGTATTTTATAGTGCTTCAGCCAAGTCGTGACCTACGTCCACTTCATAATCATTTGTTTATGTTAACCAGACTTTTCTAGGCAAGTCATGCCTTTTTACATGGCCTATAAAACAAAAGAAAATAGTACAATTTCAAGTCAAGTATCGCCGTAGATGTTGGGCGTTCCAAGCTTTAGGAATTTCTTCGCCATTCACGGTCGCTAACTTGAAAGCTCCTGTGTCAAGTTTCCGTCGGATGACGAATGATCCTTCCCACTTTGGGCCTAGATGAACTAGAGGTGGAAAGACTCACTTCAGAACCAAGTCTCTAGGTTCGAAAGTCCTAAAGCGAACCTTTCTATCATAATAGCGTGCCACTTGGCGTCGATGCCTTGAAGCACGCAAGTCTGCTTCATCCCTCTTCTCTTCAACCATGTCCAGGGTCTCTAAGAGGAACGCCTTATTCGTCATTGGGTCATAATACATCACTCTATGAGAGAGGACTTTAAGTTCCACTGGAATTACCGCTTTTGACTTGAAAGAGCACTACAAGAATGTACACTTCTGATAGCATCATCCCGCCCACCTCTGTCAAACGCCATGTAAATTTTGATTTGGAACGCTAAAAAGAAATAATATTAATGTACTGAACGCTATATATTGAACAAGGCGGCAAATAATTTCGTTTGTGCGGGAATGAGGAAAAAAACGCTTACTGTCCCTCGCTTATTTCACAAACTAGACATCTTTCACTTCATCGGCTCCACTCAGCACCCAAAATCCTCAATAGCAAATCCATAAACCAACGCGATTCAAAATCACGAATTTCCAAATTACCGCAGGGATCAACAGTCGATTCCAGGTTGGCAGTTTGTTTTTTTTTTTTTTTTTTTTTTTTTGCAATTGGGGTTTGGGTTCAAAAAATCGGAATTTGTATTTTTGGTCGATGGCGATTGTTTGGTTGGTACGGTCATTTGACTATAGGACAGAGTCGCAATTAGATAGGCATTTGGGTGATTTCTGGTTTCAGGTACGACAGATTTGGATTTTGGGTTTCAGATGTCGTTATTGAATTTGGATATTTGTGTCGTAGGTTTTTGAGGCGGAGGAAGGTTACAACTTTCTGGTTATTGTGTGTTCGGTTTCTAGTGCTGGGCGTAGACAGTTTGGGGTTGAAGTGAGGTCGTGATGCTAAAGTGTGCTTGGTGTTCGCTGATTGGCAGTGGCAATTGAGGAAGCTGTGTCTAGATAGTTTTGAATGGTGGTGATGAACGCGAGGTCAAAGTGCAGTTGAAGCTGGGGTTATTAGGTTGACCTGCAGGTTGAAGTTGTTGAAGCATTTGTGGTAGGATAAAGTGTATAGTTATCAATAGGAGGCGCTGCAGCAAATTGCTAGCGATGGCAATGCAGTTTTGATGTACTGTGAAGTGGAATGTTGAATTGTAAGTGTCGTAGAAGATGTTTTGATTTTATTCAGGTGTGGGTGATGCTGGAAGCAGACACAGATGGGCTATTATTTTATCTAATTCCCGAACTCTCCACTCTGTGGTAGCCTTCTACTTTCTTAGTAAGTACATAAGCCATTATAGAATTCTTCTCATAGTCATCATTGCCCTCGTTAATAATTGTATCTTTCTTAGTAAGTACTACTTTTAGATCTTTAACCTCACCCATGTCAGCATAATGATAAATGATGTATAGTTTGCTATTACTTTTTGACTTAATACCCATAGCTACTTCATACACTTGTTTCATATATTTTAATAGACTTCTAAGCATTTCTATTCCACTTCTGCTAATATTTTTGGTATTCTATGATAAAAATTAACCAAAAATAATTGTTTGAACGTTTTTCATAATGGGTAAAACTAATATATGAGTCCACTTATTTATTTTTAGCAGTTTTTGTTTACTTCTTTATTTGCCAGCCGTTCTGAATTCTTTTTAAACACAATAAATGATTTTTCATTATAATATGCAGGTTTCTTGATATATGATTATATCACTGTAATAGTATTGTGTACGATGAATTTCAAATAAAATTATATGACCTAGTGATATAAACTTGCATTTTGTTGAAAGTTCTGTTTATAACTTCAAAATACATGTTTTTAAAGAAAACACTATTTTGAACTCTACATGAACTATATTCTGTAAGGCAATTACTAATCGATATTAAAGAGGAAAAGAATCTGTTGCAAACTGAACTATAGTTGCATGTGTTTAATATTACACAGTATGTTATTATTTTTGTTTATGCATTGCATGTACCTGGGTAGAATAGTAAGCACACAAAGTAAACGTTCAAAGATGAATTCTCACTAATAAGTTAAATAAAAAGGTAGATCCAAGTGAAATCCATACTACATCAATAAATATATTCTAAGCTAAGCAACAGAAGGTACACATGCCTTTTACTTGATTATCTTCATAAAAATATACCTGTGCATTAAAGCCTTTCGTTATTATCCTAAATGGATATAGTAGTTGTGTGAAACAATAATTTGTGTACTAGTATTCCTAGTCATAATCTGTATCTGTTTTCAAATATATTTGATACAATCTGCTTCTATGTATAATGTCGTTGTTATACCAAATATGTCAGATGTAACCCAGTCTTGTTTACTTGTAATTTATCCTCATTGTTGGTTCAATAAAACTTTTGTCCAACCTCAGTATTATTGTGAATTTATTACTTAATATATACACATCAAATGAAGTGTGGAGCTAAATGCATACAACATGTTAAAAAATATGCGTTAACATATAATTATCTGTTAATGTTAAAAAATATAATGATTTATTCTACATACTTTTAAACAAAATGCACTTGTAGTTTCAAAATTGTATTAATCAATTTGAATAGCACATTGTAAACATGATAATATGATTTCCATCTTCAGGCTTCTTTTAGCGATGACATAAGTTTTGAGTCAATAAACCGCTACATGGCAAAGTTCTCTTAGGCATGCATGCACTTCTGTAAGGTAAAGTCCATATCATATTATTATTTATTTTCACTTGTTTTGGTACTTCTCCAAAGTTTAAGACGCAGTAAGCCGAATTGAAACTTTAATACTTCTCTATATAAGTTTCTTAAAAGATAAAACTTAGTTAATCAAATTGTTTTCGTGTAAACATTGAAACCATGAAGATAAACATATGCTAAAATACAAATGTAAATTGATATGCAGTTTTAGAGAATAAGATTAGGTTTAAAGAAATGCAGATGTAATAAAGTAAAATAAGCTTCAAAGGTGGATGACTTTCATATCTATGGATGATTAATTTTGGACTGTCAATTATTTTGATCCTTAAACCCAGCCATATATCTAGGAATCTTCTTACTTTAAATTCAAGTACTTTGTTATTTCATTGCTGGAATAGATGATTCAGTTAATTATTATTTTTAGTGAAGGAAATTTAAGTTGTAACTTTTGTGAAAATAAGAGGATATTATACCTTTAAAATTTATTGTTATTTACATCATGAAAAGGAGCAATATGCATTTTTGAGTCTTTGTTTGCACTTGGGATAACTGCTCGAACATAGGTAAGCATTTGTTATATATATGTGAATTTCAAATTTACATTGCATATTATTTGATATGTGTAACACAAATCTAGTCTTATTTTAATGTAAAAAATAGGCAAAGTAATTTGGTTGCTTATGCTGGAGATTTAGTTTCAAGGTATTTTGATTTTAGACATATCATTATCTACATGATAATTTGTTTTAGCGTTGGCTCGCAGCATAAACATAGGTGTAGATTTACTATATATCAATTTTACCTAAATTGAGTTGACATTATCGTTTAGGATTTATTCCTTTGATTTGGCTAAATTATATTACAGTTTCTTTAATTTCTAATGCAACTGCATATAATTTACTTCCTACCCATCGCGTTTTTGATGAAATTACCTGAATAAAAAAAGCAATGTAATTAGTCTGTCTATTTACACAAAGTAAGCCTATGCTCCGAGTTCAGATATATAAAAGGGCAAGAAATAGTTAAAAAAAAAATCATTTATATTTTTTTATATTTTTATGTGATTAGAAATAGTATACCATCTGGCCTTATCTTAAGAAACATATATAACATATCTTGAAGTTCTTATCTAAACTAAACATAATAATTAACCTCGATGTTTAATATCAGTAAATAAAAGATCACGTTTTATGCATGTCGTTGTCTCTATGATTATAAACTTATTTTTTTTGTTTCTCACAATACTATTGAAGTTATCAACCATTGGTACCACTGCCAATTCTTTAAGGTTTCAACTCTAATGGCATGCATTATATTTTCTTATTTCAATATCAATTGTTTGGAGCATTGCCCCTTTATAAATAGTTTTAGCTTCCATGATTTCTTTTTTATTGTGCTATGTTTCATTTCTTCTGTGAGTTTACAGCTTGCGCCTATATTTTCAACTAAATGGTGACTCACACGTATTGAATAATAGTAGTTTAAGTAGGTAAACTTTCTCAAAAAACAATACTGACATAACAGCTTTAACATATGATTTTCGACTATTTTGAATATAAACACACAAATATAACAGTTTAACTGGTTAAGATTACAGATGAATCTATCAGAGGACTGACCATTCAAATTTGAAAAAAACATTATTTTTTCTTCTGTTACAAGTTTTATATTTTGGGGACCCTAACATTTAGATATCCAACTGTACAACGTACACAAATTTTAGCATAAATGTTGTACCTTCTTTAAGGAAACAAATCATATTTTGGCATATTTTGTACAAATTTTCGGATATGGTATCTACGTATAACTAGCTAGCAGCTTCAGAATAATAGGGAAAAACAGACGAATTAATAATTTCCTATTCTAAGTGTTTATAAATTAGCAATGTATAAATTTGGTATCTATATTATATTTCCAATTAAAGTATTTTTTGTTTCGCTGTATTGGATACTTTCAATGTTAGTGCAAATCAATAGATGTATTCTTAGTTTTACCTTTTTTAACGGTGGTTTGACTGTTTTGTCTTAACATTTTACGTTATTATATTTAGAGGACTAAACAATTAGATATTCAATCAAAGCATATGCCTTTTTGGATATATATTATAGCTTTTTTGATGAACAAACAAGATTTTTTTACACCGCCCTCTCCAATTGTTTTTCACTCCAATTTGTAATGATACACGTTTAGTTTCATTTTTACCATCAAGCAATCAATTAGATTCATTTTGTGGTCGATCTCCTCGTGTGCTATCTAATTCCACTTTATAAATGAATTATTGGAAGAGATAGCAGAAAATTTCATATAGAATAGGAACAGTGAATTAACTAGAACATCTAGAAACGGTGTTGAAGGTGAATATGAAGAAAAAGACAACACCCAATTCGACTGTGGAAACTATGATAACGTAATTGATAGTTGACATTAATTTTAATGTCAAAAGTTTGAAAGAGACGAGGATATGGAAACAAATATGTAGCAGCAAAAAAGGGAAATAAATATGCAGCAGCTAATGATTTTTTTCATGCTGCATTGATTACTTGCCAATTATTGCCTTTTCATCCATCCAATTAGCTCAAGGAGGAACAAAATGGGAAAGAGATAGATAAAATACCCCATTCTTTGATATATGTGAGTCACCAAATTAGATCTTTTATTTATTTGTCTTTATGCCCCTGCATTTGTCATGCTACCAGAGATTCAATTTCACCTGTTGAGTATTATTATATTATTTACAGCAAGCCATATGGGATCAACGTTTAAAGCATACTAGTACAGTTATATTATTTACCAGTTGAGTATTGTTTATAGTGATGCCAAATTTCCAGTGATATTTAAAAAAGATAGTGGCTACCATATTTACAGTGACATTGTTTGCATGCCCACTATTATTTACCTTCATTTTGAACATAATTTGAAAATAGCGACTATCATATTTAGAACGAGTTGGGCTGCTTGAATTGTAGCACCTATTTTTATTGTTCTTTTAAGCTTCTATCCCAATCGAAATTGTATGCATCAACCACGGTTTTAATCCATTTGTACAACTATTGAGGTGATATATAAACACAAAAATATATTCACGTTAGGCATGATATATAACTTGCAAATACACACCAAAAGAAATGAATAGATTCCCCTACAATTTATTATAAAATAAAGTAATGCTGAGGTACATGTATATGCAACCAACATCTACAGTGTACTATACATAACGTGGATCTTTAATTATGAGAAGATATCTGAGAATTCTTCTCTCTTATGTCTTTAATCTTTGTTGATTACCCGCTTCCTTTTGTATAAATGATACAGAATGTCTTTAACCTGCATTGGTGCTTCGTTTTCAAAGTAAATGATGCAACAGTGAACAACTCTTCTATTTCGAATCTTGTAGTAACAATCAGGTTTTCCTTTGCCCATTCTGTCAAGTTTTGCTTTTCCCTTAGGCAGTTAAGATTGACCACTCTTGAACCTGACAACATTTCTAGTAACACTTTGTATACTTAACATTTCTAGTAACAGTCAAGTTTTGTTTGCTTATACTATTTTATTTAAGTAGGATGTTTGCGTTGTAATGTTTCATTTCCAGTTGGATGTACACGCTTAAGGCACAGGGAACACCAAGCATCATACTATTGCAATATGAGGATAGATGTGAGATAGCTAGTGCATAGCAAGTAGTAAATAATTATGAGGATAGATGTGAGACACTAGTCCATTTATACTTGGTATTTAATCTTTATTGATTCCCCTTCTATTTTACTTAACCAGAACTGTCATAAGATCTAACATATATCAATTTGTATCGCTGTCTCAGCTAAGGAATGCTGTGAAAGATTGGCATACTATGGAATGAGCACCAATCTTGCAAACTACATATAGCAATTTCTGAATGAAGGAACCAATTGTGCAGCATAGAATGTCACAAACTGGTCAGTTACTTGTTACGTCACTCCCTTACCTGGTACTTTCATTGCCGCTGCCTACCATGGAAGATATAGAACAATTTCATGTTATATGTTGTTTTACATAGTTGTAACTCCTCAGAATCAACCTTTTTAATCTTTACTATTATAAAAGTTTCCTATTTTTTCTGTAAATTTTCTTACAGGGTCTTGTGCTTTTAACATTGACTGCAACAGTGAATGGACTGAAACCAAACTGCCATGGCGACACCAGTGATCCAACCTCTGTACAAACTATTGTGGTCTTTATGTCTCTTTATATGATAGCTCTACGAACAGGAGGAATCAAGCCATGTGTTTCTTCCTTCGATGCAGATCAATTTGATGAGACTGACGAATCTGAAAAAGAGAGCAAGAGTTCATTTTTCAACTGGTTTTACTTAGCGATTATTATTTTCTTCTTCAGATAAACAGGGTTTTACTTGTGATTTATGATATTCATCTTAAGTTTGACGACTCAATCGTTGTGAGTGTTGCTACAACAATGAGTATGCACTACAACAAAATGGCTTAACATAACCAGACAAGTCTCATTTTGTTGACAAGAATGGTTAGGCTTATGCATCCAGGTTTGGAAACTTAAAATGGCCTCTTATTCCTTCCAACTGTGCATAACTAACAACTCTTGATTTTGTTAGATGAAGGAATTGGATATGCACAAGGCAACGGCTTCATTATAATAGTAGGAATATTTTATCTGTTATAATCCCTAATTCCTCTGGTGCATTACCATGGATGAGTATGTCAAACAAAGCAGACCTGAGTTTGTAAGTTGGACCCTATGCTGAA
Organism: Allium sativum; assembly: GCA_030737875.1. Classification (NCBI taxonomy): domain Eukaryota; kingdom Viridiplantae; phylum Streptophyta; class Magnoliopsida; order Asparagales; family Amaryllidaceae; genus Allium; species Allium sativum. The sequence goes on along the minus strand of CM060909.1, from coordinate 737,767,785 downwards.
GGTTCGCGGGAGCCATACACTTGGAGCCAGATTATTAATTTGTATTAAAGGATGGACCAAGAACCCGATCAATAGGCTTCAATGTTGAGAAAAAATACCAGTAAAAATGTTAATGCATCACCCAGGTCTATTCTCAAGTGAACCAAGTTGAGAAGAAGGATATCATTATGTATTCCAGTCCAAATAGTAATACTAATCAACATTTCTGGCTCAGTTTTTGAACTGATGCATCAACTCTTCACAATGACTTAAATGCTCCAGTTTTTTATTGGAAAATATATGTTAATTCAACTATTAAGTTGGAGAACAAGCTTCCCTATGAATCATAGTATGCTATATGGGAGAAAATGTCAGAGGAAATATGGTGGAGATTGGAGAAACAACATGGTAACAGTTAGAGTAAATGAATATACACTACATAAGTATTGGGTATTACCTTTATTCAACCTCCCCGTTATTACATATATGCCAAGGCCTTTATTACTGTTTGTATCATTCTGGGACAAGCCCAATTATTCATCTTTTGTATTTAAATAGCCGTAGCTTCTTTTGTATTCAATAATAACATTCTACAAACATTTCAAGTATAATAAAATTCTCTTTTCAAGTCTTTACTCATATCATCGTTCAGACTTGATCAGTTTCATAAATTCAACTTAGTATCAGAGCAGATCTTTGTGCTTGACAGCATTAGATCCTGAAAATTCTGGAGAAAAAAAAAATTTGAATCATCTGTTTCAAGATTGATCAGAATATATTGTCCATCAGAAATGCTTCATCACTTGGACTCCTTTCATCCAAGATCGAAGATCTTATCATCTGAAAGTTGTTGCCATTACTGATAAACTGTGCCATGCTCAGTTCTTCACTCTGGCTGCATCAGTTTATCAAGAATAGCTGTTGTAAAGAGAAAGTTCAAAATCTGATCAGAAAATCGATCAAGAATTTCAAGAAAAACATCAGTTGAAGACAAGTGTAGTCAGAAGAAACTCATCAGTCATTGTTATCCCAATTTCAAAAGGGTAATTGCAGGTATTCATCACCTGAGTTCCTTGATAGCTTCATATTCTCACCTGAGTGTCTTCTTTGATTCTCAATTCAAGATTGTCTGTTTTTAAACTTCTCTTACAAATTCTGTGATCTTTCTTTTTGCTCACTATGTCAAATGAAGGAAATACCACTCCTCAAGGTTCTGTCACCAGAGGTGCACAGAGCTCCTCTTCTGGTGATCCAGTTAATGACCTGATGAAGGCCATTATCAAACCACAAAGCCAAATTATTTCTGTTCAGCTTAATGAGGCCAACTTTTTACTCTGGAAATTACAAATAGAAACTGCAATTAGAGGATATGGGTTAGAAGATTACATTCTTGGTACAAAGATAATTCCACCTAAGTTCATTCGAAATAAAGATAATCAACTTGACTTGTATCAAATCTTGAATATGCAGTTCATCAGAGACAAGATAGTCTTGTATGTGCATGGATGATGTCATCCATAAGTTCTAATATCCTACCTCAATTAATTGGGTGTAAAACAGCCTAAGAAGTTTGGTCTACAATATAAAGGAATTTTACTTCTCAATCTTCTGCTAGGATAATGCATTATATAAGACAGTTGCAGACCATGAGGAAAAATGAAATGGGTATGAATGTGTAACAACCCGTTATTTCCAACGATTTATATTCCGATTTAAAATTGATTTTTTTTTGAAAATATTCTATAATTTTTCGTAACGGGAATTTGAAATTTAAATTACGTACAGTGAGATATAGCAGTGGTGAAAATTTCATCAAAATTTTTGAATGTTTGTCGATCGTGCAATTTTCAGTGTAAAACTGCGCATAACAGATCAAATTTTAGCGATTTTAAAATTTCTCCAAAACTAGTTCGGACAAACAAGAAAAATATTTGATTCGTTGCCACGAATCCGACGGCGAAATTCGTTTCGCGAAAATCAGACGTTTTGACCTCCGTTTTCTGTTCGCATTTTTACGTCAAAGGGGTCCGTAACGCGCTTTTGAAAGGAGCATCCTGACACTGCAAATTTCATACCGTTGTGTCCGTTTCGTCGCGCTGATTACCACAATATATTCATTTGTCAGTTTCGGTGTTCGGTTCACGCTGAAATTCTGAAAATGCTTACATAGTTCATTTTTGAAATAGAGCCGTCTGAGTTCGATATGTCCTTTTTCCGATCTTACATACTTTTCTAACCATTTTGGGTCTGCAAAACCCGTCTTTTTATTTTACTAAACCACCTAACAATTTTTTTTTTTAATATAGTGAATGGGAACATTTAGTGTTAAACCTCAACTCATTTCATGCATGCACGTCCATTTCATTTTCATTGTATATGTGCGCATGCGTACACCTCATTTCCAACCTTCCTTTTAATGCATATGTTATGTCATGTTTATACCATGCCTCTCTTCTATGTCAACCATGCATGCATGTTGTATGCAACTTTTACCATTCTTTGAACTGTTACTTGGCTTTCCATGCCAATCATGCGGTTTGCATTTAAAAGAAGAAGAAAAAATGAAGTAGTCTCTTTTGCTGAAAAGTTCACGCATCTCCGCTACTTTAGTTTTCCATGAAATCTAACCGTTCGTTCTTAATTTAATATAATAGGTCCGTTTGTTTGGAATTTTTAACCCACACTTTTAGCTTTAAAGTTTCCAAAAGTTTCGTTCTTCCCAAATACCGGTTCAGCTTTATACGTCTTCACATCCAAAAAAAGAAAAAAAAAGAAAAAAAAATGATAGCTTCGTTCATGTTCCAACAACCGTTCATTCATACGTGGCCTTCAAAACACGTTGTCCTCATGAATCGGTCATTCCATATTTTTCTCTCATCACCCCCTTTTCTTCATTTTTAACTGCAAGCTTCACCATCCCAAATTTCTTACATCACCGAAGAAAATGAGAGTTCTCCATATTCCCATTGCCTCCCCACTTCGTTTTTTTTTTAGATTGCCGTTATTTATTTTATTATCTTTTCATTTCTTAGATCGAAGCAGAACTCCACTCTTTCTTCTACATCGCATAATTTTCACCGTCTTATATTAACCCATCACTGTATATTCCTTACCGCAAGCCTTCCGCTGAAGCCTCACCTCCGCGCCTTTTGCCTTTCCCTTCGCCACCTCATCTGTAGTTCGCCTTTTCTCGTTACCAATGGATCCGAACCACTCAAGACCTCCGCCTTCTCTACTCCTTTGACCCGTTGTCCAATCTCTGACCAACCCACTAACCTGCTGCCGAGCCAACCCCTGCTTCGATGCATCCGAGACCCGAACCCAATAACCTTGTTGCCTTCATCCTTCGCGAGCCTCCGACCTACCCCGTTTGTTTACCTGTACATGCATATGTCTGCGTTGAGTAATGCATGTGCCTGTGTGGGTTTCGTTTATTTTAGTTTTGTGTTGGGTATGGTTTATTTGCTTCTTGAATATATATAAAAGAGTTTTTCCTGTATGCTACTTTTTATTTAATTTTATGTGTGTATATTTTTATGTTAGTGTTTGTTTTGTTTACGTGAGACTAGTGTGTTATATTTTGTGTGTGTTTTGTCCCCTGCGTCTGTTATTTAAATTTGTGTGTGTGTGTGGTATTTCATTTATATGCGTTGAGTTGCAGTCAGTATTGTTTTTATTTTGCAGTCAGTATTTTGTAGTTAGTATTTTATCTACATACTATGTACTTATAATTTTTTTGTATAATCTTTGTGTGGGCGTGAGTTCTCTTTTAGATGTTGAATGCATGGGTGTTGGTTGTTTTGAACATTTAACTGTTTTCAAAAATATACGTATACATATATATTTGTTTAAATGTGTGTGTACATATATAGTTTCACGGTTTTGTTGTGTTTGTTTAGCGTCTTGTTGATTTTAAATTATATATATATTATGGTTTTTCGGTGTGTATATGCATATGTAAGTGTTTATATATTATAAATTTGTTTGTAAAATTTGTTTTGTAAATTTTGTTGGGTTTATTTTCAAGTCAATGTTGGTGTTGAGTCCGGAAACCGTCCCTAAACCAAATAGCTATGCCAATCCATTGAAAATTCCCTAGCCTCATCTTATGGAAATAAAATATACATTTTGAGCGGTTACCGAATTGAATCCATTCTGAGTCGTGCTTGGAAGCCGTCATTTTCATTCTGTTTCAATCAGTCCGCGGTCTCCATTTCTGTACCACGGAAGGTGAGTTTATCTCACACCTGACTCACATGTATTTCATGGATGTTAGATCAATAATGAACTGTTATATGAAATGTATAGGATTGCTGATAGAAATTGTTTGGTTTGATATACATGCACATTTCATATGTAACACGATATTCATATGACACATAGTTGCAATAATGATATATATGCTGTGATTATTGTTATGTGATTGTTGTTTGTGATTGTTAATACCCCAGTTTAGGAAAATCACTAAGGGTTGAAATGATACATACCCGAACGGACATTAAAATAAGGAAAAATCGTTATGGGTTGAAATGATAGACCTGAATGATTTTTATTGAATTTGGGATCGTGGGTTGAAATGATAGACCCGTAGAAATTTTATAAATTGCAGGTTGAAATGATAAATATCTGTATCACTTGACCATATAGTAGAAAACTATATATACGGACACCGTTGGTCGTATTTTCGAAGTTTTTTTGATTTAGGAATTTGATTTTTAAAATAATAACTTAAGATTTTATATTTTATATATTTATATTTTGAATAATTTAAACTTAAATTTTTATAATTTTCGAATTATATGTTTTAAAGTTATTTTTATAAGTAAACATAGATTTAATGCTTATTTAAGTTTTACTTATACTTTATTTACTTTAAACTATATAATTTAATTATATAAGTATTTTAACTTTTATGTTATTATAAATAATTATTTTAAACTTATTTTCTATATTATTTTAATTTTATATATATGTTTATAATATATATTCTAATGAATTTTAAAATTTTATAAACTTATATATATATTCAAATTTTATTTTTCGTATATATATTTATAAACTTTAATAATAAACCGAAGATGGATAAGTAAGATTTGCGATTTAGATTCGAGGTTTAAGATCCGGATTTATGTAACAATACAGATTTAACTAATGAACTGATATAAGATATGAATTTGAATTTTTGACTTGAGTTACAAACTACTATATAAATTAGTGGAATTGAAATGTAAGATTTGATTCGAATTGCATTAACTGAATTTGAACTTAAGTATTTAATTTTGGAATCGACTTAACCGAATTCTTATAAGGGTAAACTGAATTATTTGAATTTATAAATAACGATTTCGAATTATATGACTTGAATTACATAACTCGATATGTTTTGTTTAAATTGAAGTGTAAGTTTTAAATTGAATCTTATATTTCGAATTTCGAACCAAAGTGTTGGATTCAAATGAATCGACTTGAAACGATTTCTTATAAAGGAATGTTTTTGAATCATTTGAATGGTTTCAAACTTGAATTTTTGCGAATATAAGTTGAACAAAATTTTTAATCAAAGTTAGATATTTAAATTTGATTTCAAATTCGAATATGGGAATTCGTATAAATTATTTATAAAGTGATTTATAAAATAATGACCACGGTGTGAAAAATGTAAACGATAGGTTGTTAAAGAGACCGGGATCGGCTATTGTCATACTCTCTGCTAATACCAAAAACCACTTTAACAACTGTGTACGCGGTGGAGTTCCAGAATGAAGGGGATGATTTGGCGAACAACTCCATTTTATTTTATTTCATATTAGTTACGAGACCCTGACTACCTTGAGTCAGCTTGATGTGGGTAAAACAGGAGCTATGCACGGACCAAGTGAGGTCATTCCTCTTATCGAGCACACTTATTCGATATTATTCTATTACTGTTGAGATTCGATTTGGGCCCTTTTGATTATGGGAGTGTGTATCGAGGTGGGCGGTAGTTGCTACTATGCGTCACCACCAGTTCGGCTCTGCAAACGGTGAATCCACCCTGGTATTCCTTGCGTGCCTTGTCACATGCCTTATACGAGTCTACTACGATTTTGTTTTGTACTGTTTTATATGGAGTGCCCTCTGATCAACCTCCAGTTTACGGAGGAATTACGGTACTGTATATACTATGGGAATATATAAACGGTGTAAGGGTAATCATGGTAATCCCGCTTACGCTATTTTGATATTTTACTTTACTGATAGACATTATCGTATATAGCGTATTATACTATATAGTATTAGTTTGACGGATCCTTAGAGGATGGTGATCCCAAACATTCTTTAAGTTACTGATTGCATTTCATCGAACATTTCATTTGAGTTGATTTACTTCCATGAGAATGTTAGTCCTGATCCGAGTTGTTTTGTTTTGCATTATTGCTCGGGTCAGATCGAGAATTCCAGTTTTCGAGATTCATCCTTGGAGTTGAAGTTTATGTCGGGATTCACTCAATTGTATCTACTCATTATGTTGTTCCAGTCATCCAACTATTTCTGTCGTTTCTATTTCAAATTATTATCATTATTTATGTATCTGAAATTCATTGTTTAAGTCTTCTGCTGTATTATTTATGTAAATTCTGATGTAAATTTTTATTTAGTAACTTCATAAACTACTATTGTATTTTTTTATTTCCGCTGCGAGGTATTATATTGCTATGTATCTGTGTCTGTAATGTGTGATTCTGTGATTTATTCTGTTTACCTCAGAAACTAATAACAATCTGTTGTTTTGGACGTTTCGAGTTGACATGTTTTGTCGATTCGGCACGGTCAGAATGGAGGGTCGTTACAGAATGAGTACTAACTTAAAGTCAAGAATCTGTGTGATCAGTTGGCTTCTGCAGGTCATAAAGTTTCTGATTCTGAGCATGTGTTGTGTATAACTAGTGGATTAGATCATGAGAATGAAGCAGTTGTGGCAATTATATCAACCATGGATCCTACCCCTTCTTTGCAGTTTGTGTATTCTACTCTTCTTGCACATGAAGGAAGAGTAGAACACGATAAAGTATTATACCCTAATGTGGCTGTGAACTATACTTATAACAAGGGAAAACAGTAAGAAAGAAATCAAGGTTCAATGGGTCAATTCAATAATAATCAGTGTGGTGGATCTGCAAATAGAGCAGGCATAAGAGGTGGTAGAAATGGTAATAATACCAATAGATTTAGATGTCAAATCTGTGATAAGTTTGGTCACAGTGCCAACAATTGTTATTTCAGATATAACTCTAATTACAACCCCTCACAACAAGGCAACAACAATAATGTAAATCTAGTCAGTGTGCAGAAAGATTGCAATAAAAGTCAATCAGAAGTTTTAAACACAGAATCAACCTCAACAGATGATGCTAATGATGATTGCTGGTATCCAGACTCTGGGGCTACAAATCATGTTACAAATAATTTGGCCAATTTAAACTTGGGCAACAAGTAATATAAAGGTATGCAAAATTTACTAGTGGGTAATGGTAAAGTTGCACAAATAACACACACTGGAAATGCAAGTTTATTTGGACCTAAAGAATTAATTTTAAAAAATCTTCTAAGGGTCCCTTCTATTAAGAAGAACCTGATGAGTGTTTCCTAATTTGCTAAAGATAATAATGTTTATTTTGAAATTTATCTAAATACTTGCATTGTCAAAGATATACTAACTCAAGAAATCATTTTGCAGGGTAGAGAATTTAATGGGTTGTACAGATTTGACTTGAATGATCATAAAAACCCAGTTTGTAATAAGAAAAATTGTATGCCGACATACATGAATGGTTCTGAGTATTCTAGTAAATTTGATTTGTGGCATTGCAAGTTAGGACATCCTAATAGCAAAATTGTAAAAGAAGTATTGAATAGTAATAATATTTCTATTGATAAAATTCCTGATTCATATATATGTTCCTCTTGCCAATTGGGAAAGAGTCACAAACTTGCATTTCCAGATTCACACACAAGTTATTCTAGACCACTAGAACTTGATGCCACTGATTTATGGGGTCCAGCATCTATCAGTTTTGATTATGGTTTTAAATACTATATATCTTTCATTGATGCATACTCTAGGTATACTTGGATTTATATGTTAAAATCTAAATCAGAAACTTGTAATACTATTATTCAATTCATTAATAAGGTAGAAAATATGACTGGTCAGCATGTGGGTATTATGCAAACTGATGGTGGAAGAGAATTTTTACCATTAAAGAATTATTTTGAAAAAAAAGGGAATTAATCATAGAACTACCTGTGCTTATACCTCTGAACAGAGTGGTTTAACTGAGAGGAAACATAGGCATATAGTTGAAACTGGTTTAACTTTACTTGCTCAGGCATCTAAGCCTTTAAAATTCTGGCCTGAAGCATTTTATACTGCTGTTCACTTGATAAATTTATTACCAACAAAGGTTTTAAATTTTAAAAGTCCACAGGAAGTTTTAACTAGAGTCAAACCAGATTATGAACATTTGAAGGTATTTGGATGTCAATGTTTTCCTTGTTTAAGACCATATAATACCCACAAATTAAGTTTTAGATCTACTTCATGTACTTTTCTTGGTTACTGTAACAGTCAAAAGGGGTACAAATGTTTAGATAGTACAGGCAAGATATTTATATTCAAGCATGTTAAATTCAATGAGAAGGTATTTCCCTTTAGTACTGAAAAAATAAAAACTACCGAAAAAGTGGTAAATCCAAGAATTGTTATACCTGATGTTCCTGAAGAAATACAAGTGATGGTGCCACCTCAGCAAGCCATGGAAGGCACCACCACTAGCTCTCAACTCACAGTGCCTTTGAGAAGGCCAGGTCAAGAGCAGAGTTTTGATGACAATGTTGACAATCAGAGTCAATCAAGTTAGGACACTAGTAATGTAAGAGGTGTTCAAACACCTACCACAGATTCAACAGAGAATATCAATCAAGGCACTACAGTTGCTGATAATACCAACAAGCATCCTATGTTAACTCGAGCTAAATGCGGTATCTTCAAACCCAAAAATATTAATACTGTTGTCACTCAGGATGAACCAGTTACTTTCTATGAATCATCCCAATGTGAAAATTGGAAGCAAGCTATGCAAGAAGAATATGATGCTTTAATTAAGAAAGGAACTTGGCCACTGGTTGAAAAACCAGAAAATAAAAATATAATTGGATGTAAATGGGTTTATAAATTAAAGAGAAATTCTGATGGTTCAATTTCTAAATACAAGGCAAGATTAGTTGCAAACGGATATTCACAAAAATATGGTTTTGATTTTTCAGAAACTTTTTCACCTGTTGTGAAGCCTTCATCTATTAGAATAGTGTTGACTATTGCCTTGAGTAGAAATTGGAACATCAGACAATTAGATGTTAATAATGCCTTTCCGAATGGTAATTTGCAGGAAGAAGTGTTTATGCAACAACCTGAAGGATTTTGTCATGACAACAACACAAAATTGGTGTGCAAGCTCAACAAAGCAATTTATGGGTTGAAGAAAGCACCTAGAGTTTGGTTTGACAAGTTGAAGTCAACACTTTTCAACTATGGCTACAATTCTACAAAATCTGACAACTCAATTTTCACAAAATTTACTAATACTGATACTACCTTTATTCTAATTTATGTTGATGATTTTATTATTACAAGTAGTAGCAAATCTGAAATTGAGTTTATCATAGGAAAATTAAATGCAGAATTTTCAATCAAAGATTTGGGGAATTTAAGCTACTTTTTGGGCATTGAAGTGAGAAAAACATCACAATCAGAAATTCATCTTAGCCAAAGGAAATATATTTCTGAAATACTCCTAAAGGCAAAAATGGACAAAGCCAATTCACTTCCAACTCCAATGATCATCAATAATCAACTTTCAAAACATAGAGGTGAGGCAATTCAAGATGCAAAATTTTATAGGAGTATCATTGGAGCCCTATAGTATGCCACTATAACCAGACCAGACATATCTTTTAGTGTGAACAAAGCTAGTCAATACATGCAAAACCCTTTAGATACACATAGGAGAGCAGTAAAAAGGATTCTAAGATATCTAAAGGGAACAATTGATCATGGACTTACACTTAAGGCTACCAATTCTCTAAATATCAATGCATATGCTAATGCTGACTGGGGAACTGACTTAGATAATAGAAAATCAACATCAGGCTATTGTATATTTCTAGGCAAAAATCCTGTATCATGGAGTGCTAGAAAACAAAGTACTGTATCTAGGTCTAGCACAGAAGCAGAATTCAGATGCGTTGCTAGTGCTGCAGCAGAATTATTATGGATCGAACCATTGTTGAGTGAACTTAGAATCAAGTCATCTAAAAAGGCAGTAATTTGGTGTGATAATGTTAGTGCAATTTCATTGACTTCAAATCTTGTTCTTCACTCAAAGACAAAACATATAGAGCTCGACATGTACTTTATCAGAGAACAAGTCATACAAGGAAAATTGAGAGTAGGATATATACCTTCGTTTCATCAAAAGGCTGATATACTTACAAAACCCTTCTCAGGACCAAATTTCATTAGACTGAAGGAAGAGCTTAATGTTGATTCAGCAGATCCAGATAAAAGGTCAAGCAGAATTATCTACATACCAGATTAGTCTCTCGTGCACATCAAATCGGTGTTGGATCTGTAAAGTTTAGCTAGGGTTTCATAACAGACCCTAATCGAGTATGTTTTAAACATACAATTTAACCTCTCTCAATGGATCTGAAGCCCTATAAGCTCAAGAGCTCAAGCGGCATCACAATCCATCTGTCATGGAGGCCTGACTAGAAGATTCCGTCACCAATTAGAGCGTTTCTTCAATTGGGAGCCGCCTTTTATTTTTCTCATGGAAACCTAATTAGGGTTAGGTTTCAGGGGGGAGTTAGAGTAAATGAATATACACGATACATAATTATTGGGTATTACCTTTATTCAACCTCCCCGTCATTACATATAGGCCAAGGCCTTTATTACTGTTTGTATCATTCTGGGCCGAGCCCAATTATTCAGCTTTTGTATTTAAATAGCCGTAGCTTCTTTTGTATTCAATAATAACATTCTACAAACATTTCAAGTATAATAAAATCCTCTTTTCAAGTCTTTACTCATGTCATCATTTAGACTTGATCAGTTTCATAAATTCAACTGTAACGTATCATCTGGTGTAAGTGCATTCATCCATTCAGTTGACATCAGAAGACCAATTTATCTATCTTTGTTTGTTCCAGGTGGTTGAGCTTTTGAGAAGGTAATTAAGTGTTTGGATTATATCTTATGAATAGTTCTCAATATTTGCTTTCCATTTATGACTGTTTAATTCATATTATGCCTAGGATATTATTTTGGTTATGGGTTTGCCATCTGAACATGAGTCTTCGTTTTGAATCAACAAACTAACAGGTACGATATTTGTTAATATTTTGTAGATAATTCTCGAATGCTACAGCAGTCATCAAACGTCTAAAGTTCTGTTTAGTGCATAGTTAGTCAGGCAAACAAAGAAATTGTAAATAATTTCCAAATTCTACAACTACCATCAAACGTCTAAAGTTTTTTTTAGTGCACAGTTAGTCAGGCAAACAAAGAAATATCAAGTCGGGATTTTGTAAATAATCTCCACATTCAATATGATATTAAACCTGCTCCAACTCATAAACCAACTAAGTGTTATATAAACATCACTTTCCCCTCTGTTTATCAAGCTCCACTTTCTACACTCTTTGTTAAGTTCTAAATGTTTTGAGAAGGATTTCGTATTAGTTTAGTGGTTCCTTGGTTGTTAACATGGAAAATAGGCCTATATCGTTGGTTCTATTAGCCTAACTGATATTTATTTACACATATTTCATTACTTTACGTATATTCAATATTACTTTACATCAAATATTACTTACATATATTCATTTTTATTAAATAAATAATGAGTGGTTGGGATCATATTTGCACGTATCCTATTCATTTCCTTGAAATGTTATTTAACATTTTTCAGCTATTATGCAATTGAAATTTAGCATAATCAAATCCGATTAAAGCTACATCTTCACCTTTAAACTTGTCAAATCATAGTTTCGTAACATTTGCTTTAAAATTTTAGCATGAAAACTAATCTGATTGGTTCTTTTTTAAACCAACCGAGGAAACTAATGATGTATGTTTGGTCTGCTTTCAAGATCCAAGCGTTCAATATGATGCCAAACAATATTTGTATTTTCTAAGCCTAAGTCTCAACGGTATGGGCCAAGAGATTCTTGGGTTTTGCTATAACAGAATAAGCAACATTTTTGTGCTTTTTTTAACAGTAAATTGAATTTTTAAAGAGCTCAAAATACAAGATGCAAGAAAACAAAAACAAAATATAAACATCTCAAGAGAAAGACTCCATTAATAAAGACCTGAATTTTTGGCTTATTTATTCACTATTTCCTTCTCTTCCCTAATATATTTTGAGCAACCAACAGACGTGGCCTTTTTCTAGGACCACCTATGATATGTCACTGGCCCATTATTTTATGTTTTTAATGTATTATTGTTCGTTTTCATGCTCCTCTTAACTTCCTGAATCCGTTGGTATACTATTGTTCTCCACACTTAGGAACAATATCTGTGCATACGCATTTTGCTATATTTGTATCTGCTTCTGTGCATGACCCACATTAATCACAACATAATTCCTCTTTGTCTTCGTCTTCTGCATCTGCATGTAAAATTCATTACTAGAAGATACACAAATTATATAAGCCAGATAGATTATATATCAAGAAGGTAAGAAATGAACATGAACTTCATGGTGATCATGTATTTGTATTACCATTTCTATGTGTTGATTGAAGAATATTTCTTTGAACTGTGCAACCTGATATGATAGGGACACAAATGAAAATGGAAAAATAAACAAGTAACGTTTATTATAACTGGATGGATAATAGTCTGCCGATGATATCCATATACACAGGATCCCATAAATTTATGTTGTATACTGTGTGAGGTGGATGTTCCAAAGAAGGCCTATTTAATATTAGTCGCATTATTCACATTATATACATTAGTCAACTCTGTCTTGTTACTGGCTTGAATCATGTGACACCCTGACCTGAAAGTATTCACCATGAGTTAGTGGCTTTAATGTTGTGCATTACAACTTTGTATTGTTTTTATAATGCTAAATATTGCTTATTTTTGTTGTAATAGGACCAAATTGCTTATGTTTTGGAGGAAATATCAAAAGCAAAGCAAGAGTAAATCAAGCGTTCGACTACTTAGTAAGTAACTTGTTAATGCAAGTATATATGACATATTATGGACAAGGAAGAGTTGATTAAACAACATGTATGAATTGTTAAGTTTGGATATGTGAAGTATTTTGAATTATATATGTATGAAACATTGAGTTTGAATATATGAATGTTGTTTGAATGACATTAATGAAATATTATGTTGTACTTTACATGTTTGTTGTTTGTGAAAATGTGTTATGTTTTTATATGTTTGAGAAATAGATAATGATATATATGAATGTTATTTGAATGATATATATGTATTTAAAAGTAATGAAAGCAGAAAAGATGGTATACAAACAGTGAATGGTACTGAAATTATATACAATATTATAGCGTTTTAAAAATGCTGTTAAAAGGAGGGGCAAACGCTATTGAAAAATAAAAGAAACGCTATCTAATTGTACTTCTGAACGATATCACAACTGTAGTAATAAACGCTATAGAAATAAGAACAAACACTATAGAAGAATCTTAGAAAATGCTATAAAATTAAAATGAAAACGCTATCATAGGTGGTTGTTGGCTAAGCTTATATATAGCGTTTTTGTTTCATAGCAAAAATAAAACACTATCAAACTTTTATTTTTTATAGCGTTTTCTTCTCTGCTATTTAAAGTTAGCGGTCTAACATAGCATGTCGTTAGACGGTGTTCTCTGAAACGCTATATTTGGATGTAATAGCGTTTTTGAAACGCTATCAAATCCCTTTTTTGTTGTAGTGGAGAGTGAAAAAGAAGTATGACTAGTAGCCATCTTGAAGGTTGTTCGATAGGCCCACAAAGCTAGTGGCAATTCGTCAACCCATATGGCTTTTGCTCATTCCAATCACTTTTTAAGAATTGACTTAATAACTTTGTTTATTGCTTCAACCTGTCCATTCGATTGCGGGTGGGCTATGGCAGTATACCTCTTATCAATTTTATACTTCTGGCAGATGCTTCTAGATTCTGCGCCGTCCAGTTGGGTTCCATTATCAGTTATAATGGTTTTCGGTATCCCGAATCGACAAATAATATTCCTAACCACAAAGCTTATCACTTTTCTTGCTGTGATCATGGTTAAGGGCTCAGCCTCTACCCATTTCATGAAATAATCCACATCCACGATCGCATATTTAGCTCCTCCTTTAGCAATCGGCAGGGTCCCAATGATGTCTAATCCCCACATTGCGAACAGCCATGGACTGACCACTGATTTGAGATGTCTTGGGGGTGCTGTCAGAACTTTAGCGAATCTCTAGCATTTTTTGCAGCGTCGTGAGTGATCAGCTGCATCTTTATTCACGGTTGGCCAAAAATAATCATATCGCAATACTTTCTTCACCAAAGTTTGACCTTCGGTATGATCCCCACAGTCACCTTCATGTACTTCTTTCAGTACACGCTTGGCATCATCGTGTGCTATACACCTTAGCAGAGGCATGGAAAATCCTTGGCGATAAGGGACGTCGTCTTGTAAAACGTATCTTGCAGCTTTACGTGTTACAACTCGTCTCTCACTCTTCTTCGATAGGAGAATTCCGCTCTTAAGGAAGTTCTTAATCGGTGTCATCCATGACTCCTTTTCTGGCTCAGCTTCCAGGGATAATTCGATTTCCATTTGGTCAAAGCTTGGTGATTCCAATATCTCTATTGGAACCATTTCGGTTTCCTTAGGGTTGTTAGAACTTGCTAGCTTAGCCAGCTGATCTGCCTTCTGGTTTTCCACTCTCGGAATGTGTGTTATACTGTGATGCTCCAGGTTGCCTAGCAATTGCTCTACTTTTTCAAGATAAATAACAAGTCGAGGTCCCCTGGTCACAAATTCCTTTCGAACTTGACAGACAACTATCATGGAGTCACAAAATATGTCTAGTGTTCTCACTCTTAATTCCTTAGTGAGTTTCAGCCCGGCAATCAAGGCCTCGTACTCGTAATCATTATTGGTTGCATAAAACTCCAATCGCAGGGCGTAATAAATGGATTGTCCTTCAGGAGTGGTTAAAACAACTCCGGCATTGGATCTTCGATCATTCTTAGCCCGTCCGTATATAATTTCCATGGATTAAGTTCTAATTTATGCTTTGAAGCAACGACTTTGTGATCCACTGTTTCTTCTTCAGGAATCATGAATTCTGCTATGAAGTCAGTTTGGGCATGCCAACTTATTGATCTCCTTGGCTGAAAATTCAAATCAAGTTGGCTCAACTCGATGTTCCATTTAAGTAATCGCCCTGATGCTTTGGGTCTTTGTAATACTTGTCTTAGAGGTTGATCAGTGAAAATGACTATCGGATGAGCTTGGAAATAATGACAGAGCTTTCGGGAGGCAATCAAGAGGCTATAAGAAAGCTTTTCCATTCTTGGATAATTGTGATCCGCAGCTGCTAACTTCTTACTTACATAGTATACTGACCTCTGGATCTTGTCTTCTTCACACACCAAGGCTGTGCTGATAGCATGAGATGACACCGCCAAATAGACGAAAAAATCTTCATGATTCACCGATTTTGGCAATATCGGGGGTTTCTCCAATATGTCAAACAGATTTTGGAAGGACTCTACACAGTCAGGAGTCCATTCGAAATTACGTTTCCCCCTTTTGATTAAATCAAAGAATGGGACACACTTGTCTGTGGATTTGGAAATGAACTTGCTTAATGCAGCAACCTTCCCTGTCAGGCTTTGAATGTCCCTAATATTCCGTGGCTCTTCTATGTTCCTGATTGCTGCTATTTAGCTAGGATTAATCTCAATCCCTCGAGAACTTATGATGAAGCCGAGGAATTTCCCTGATGCAACCCCAAATAAGCACTTTAAGGGGTTTAACTTCATCCCATACCTCCGTAGGATGTCAAACATCTCTGCCAGATCTTGTGTATGACTAGAGGATTGCCTGGATTTCACGGGCATGTCATCTATGTTAACTTCCATAGTTTTTCCAATTTGATTATCAAACATTTGGTTCACCAAGCGCTGATACGTGGTTCCAAAATTCTTTAGTCCGAACGGCATCACCACATAGCAGTATAATTCCAAGTTTATTATAAAACTCGTGTGCTCTTGATCCGACACAAGCATGTGGATCTGGTTATATCCTGATTATGCGTCCATGAAGGAATGAAGTTCGTGTTCGGCTGTTGAGTCCACTAACTGGTCAATCCTAGGAAGTGGGAAACTATCTTTTGGTCAAGCTTTGTTTAAATTCGAAAAATCAATGCACGTTCGCCATTTCCCATTTGATTTCTTGACCAAAACAGGATTCGATATCCAGTCGGGATATGTCGAATCTCTAATGAACCCATTATCTTTCAACTTCTCCACTTCTTCCTTTAGTGCTGCTGACCCCTCCGGGCCTATCATACGTCTGTTCTGCTTAACGGGTGGATGCTTTGGATTAATACTCAATGAGTGACTCATAACGAAAGGAGATATCCCACGCATATCAGCATGGGTCCAGGCAAACACATCTAAATCTGCCTTTATAAAGTCAGTCAGTTCCTTTGCTCAGAACGGATCCAGCTGGGATCCAATCTTTAAAACCTTTGTCGAATCAACATCGTCAATGGAGATGTCTACAGTCGTTTCATTGGGGGTCGACTTTTTGTCCCAAGTTTATCATCCTCTCTCAGATCTATATCCTCGGGCAGTTCTCTGGGTGACTCCCCCAGGGATGGTCCCTTTAATTGTTATGCTGAACCCTTCTTCACAGGGGAGGAAGTGCCTTTAGCTTCGATGCTTAATCCCTTCAACAACATCTTCAGTTCGGCCATGTAGCAGGCTCGTCCGGTGGCTTGATCACCTCTCATTACTCCCACTCTAGCTTTGGTCGGGAATTTCAACAATAAGCACCAGGGTGGAATGCAATCCCTGAATTCTGCGAGGGCTGGTCGGCCCAAAAAGGCGTTATAGGGTGCGTCGATGTCCAAAACCACAAACGAGAGAATTCTCACCCCCCCCCCCCCCCCCAGCGGTCTCCTTGTCCCAATGTCACCGACAATTCTACATATCCCATTGGAGCTGTCAATTCCCTGTTGAAGCTGTGTATCAATCCCCTGGAAGGCTTCAAGTCTTTGGCTTCGAGTTTCATCTGATCGAATGCTTTTTTAAAGAGAATATTAACCGAACTCCCATTTTCCACTAACACTTAATGAACTAGCCTGACATATAGTGGTAGTTATCACCAATATGTCTTCGGTGGATGATTGAACTCCAGTATCATCTCTATCATGAAATATGACATCATCTGACATCATTTTCTGTTGCTTCACTAGAGCAGTGTCCTCGAAGTTACTACATTCTCCTACTTCAAGGTGTATAGTTGCGTTTACATACTGGTCCATAGCCCTGTAGCTATGGCCATCTAGATGGGGCCCCCACTATAGTGTTAATGACAATTCATTTACCTTTTTGCTGAGCTGTGGATTTAGGAGCAGATTGATTTTGATTCGGGGTCTGACCTCCTTATCCCCTATCTCTTGGATCAACATTATATTCATCTAACTTTCCTTCCCGTAATAGATTTTCAACAACATCTCTCAAATGCCAACACTCATTAGTAGAGTGTCCATGGGTTCCATGAAACAGTCAAAATTTTCCAGTTGCCACCTCCTTCTCCGTGGAGTCTCTGGGCGGAGGCTTTTTATATTACAAGACGTTGTAAGTATCCAGGTAGATGTTTTCCAATGTGCCATTCAGCGGCGAATAGTTTCCAAAGGTTTGGAATCGAGGTCTCTTGCCGGAGTTGTTTCCTCGGTTCCTATTCCTCCTATTGTCGTTTCCATTCCTGTTGTTACTTCCTTCGTTTTTATTACCGACATTTACCTCGGCTTTCCCCGAACTATCACCGGACTATTTCACAACAACATTACTTTGAATATCTTCTGTCGAAGCTCCATCAGATTTCCTCTTTCGATTGGCGTATATCTCTTCTCGCCGTAAACGAATACTTGCCTTTTCGTAGAAATCCTCCCTAGTCAATGGTGGCTTCCCAGCTAAATAACCTCTGAATTCAGTATCTGGATCGACCCCATCAATCAAGGCCATCAAAGTAGTTGGTTCGTAGGGATCGCTTATTTCAGTAACTACTAATTTGAAGCGATCTAAATACGATTTCAGAGATTCTCCAGGGGCATGTTTGATTCTGGACAGTTCGATAACACTTTTAGCTTTTCGAGCATGGAGTCATAACTGTTTCATAAAAAGCTCGCTTAGTTCTTGAAAACTCGACACCGATCACGGGGGAAGTCGCGTAAACCACATTAATGCAACATCTTTTAAATACATCGGGAAGGATTTACATTTTACAACGTCAAGTGCAGCTGCAGCGTTCATATACCATGCATACCTCATTAGATGTTGTTTCAGATCTGTTCTTCCAGCATATTGATCCATTTGTGGCAAATTGAACCGTCTAGGGAATTGGAAGTTTAGGATGTCATCAGTAAATGGAGTATGACTGCGTTCAATACCCCAATCTTCATTAGTATGTCAGCGACTATCGACCATGATTTGACGCACCATCACTTCTATTTTCGCATTGGTTGGAGGTAGTTCAGGATCCCTGCTTCTTTCCCTTCTAACACGTGTATCACGTACTTCAGGTGACGCCTTTTGGTTTTGGTTGGTAGCTGAGCCTCCTTGCCTCCTGCAGTCCCGGTCATTCATAGGACGAACAGGCCGAAGGAGTTTCCCCTGGGTGGGATTGATAATATTTGGATCCCTGGGGAGAACATGTGATCCTCGCATCGATAACAGCATTGGTCCCTCAAACTAGGATCTTCGGGTCCCAGAACACGAGCTACATCTTCACCGAATCCCTATGATCCGAATGTCAGTTGATCCAGATTTTCGGGCCTTTCGTATGGCCTCCTTTCACATGGGTGCTCTTCATCTAAAGATGGTGAATGGTTCACAGTTGGACGACGAATTGGAGAGGACACCCTTTGTCTGCGAAGTTCGCTTATTTCTTTGTTCATAACCCTCATGTTTTCCCTCATGAGAACACTATCGCACTTGTGATCCTCCAAAGCATCCCTAGTTCTCTCTAGCACATTAAGCAAGCAGGAAAATTCCCCATGGGTTACGAGTGCAGAAGGCGTAGGTTGATCATCAGTTGTCACGGCTAGTACCGGAGCATTTGTAGGGGCTCGAGTAGAGGTTCCAACCTCAGCTAGGCTCGGATCAGATCGGCCTCCTTATGCTTCAATGGTTCGGATCGGGGGACGATTGCCAGTAGCATTCTAGGTAGAGGATCAGATCGGTTCGGAGCCACCGGTTCGGATCGGAGCCTGTTCAGATAGGGTCGGAGATGTCCTGCCGGATCGGTTAGCTCCTGAACCTTGTCCTCTTGACCTAGTAACAACCATAGCTTGCTGATCCTCATCTGCTCCGCTTTCCCGTGCATTCTGCACTTCCTTCCATTTCCCTTGGTCATAGTATTTAGTTTGTCGAGTCCTTTATTGAAGAGAATTTTAGAAATATTGACTGTATTGACTATCTTTTTCGGATATACAAACCCAGATAGTGGAATGCTAGCCTGAACTATAGAGAATTCGAAGATCTCTCAGTGCAAGCACAAAAATGTTAGATCCAAAAATGGCTATAACACCCAAACTAATGATAATTCTAAATGAAATGAAAATGGAGTAAACACATGATTTATAGTTGTTCGGCGTTAAAGAGCCTACGTCCACTTTGAAAATCTTTGATAGATGATGGGAATACAAGCACAATGATTGTTTTCACTCAATCTCCCTTTTACAATGGATAATTTCACTCAACACTCGTTGAAATGTTCTTCAAGAATTGATGATGCTCTGAGTAAATTGATGAAATTCGGATTTAGCAGGAGTTTGCGTCAAGAATTTGCCAAAAAATCCTTCAAATGTGTTCGGTGGTGTATTTATAGGTGAATAATCTCTCTGAAATTGCTCCGGTTCGAATACACGTGGATTTCATCCCTTGAAAGCCGGGATCGGAGGTGCCATAGTGGTGACAGCTCATTAAGTTAGTGTGTGATCGTGGGATAATGGGTAAGTAATAGCTCTGCACTTTAAGGAATCGTGGAGAGTAGTTGCAGTCCAATCGCTCTGGGGTTCGGATCAGAAATGCAGAGAAAAAAGGGAGCGGGTCGGAAACTTCCGAACTGATCCGATTCTGCCATCACACTTCAATTTTTTTTTCATAATATATGGGTTCAGTTCAGGTCTCTGAACCGATCCGGGCCTCCAGCATGCACTCTTCCAGACAGCACTCTTCATCGAGTGGTCTTTTGGCTTTGTGTAGCCTAGTTCACAAAGTAGGCTAATTGAGTGCCATTCCGATTCAGAATAAAAAAGAAAAAATAAAGAATATTTTTAAATAAATAATATTTTAAAATAATGAATATTTTGAAATAATATTTAGCGAAGAATAAAATTATGATTTTGATATTCGAATTTGGATGGACATAAAATATAAAAATGAGAAGCCAAGTTAAGTAGCAAAAGCCATTTTAACCCGAACAGGTTTATCAATCGATTTTATTCATTTTATAATGAATATAAAAAAGAAGTGATTTCAAAATCTAATATTTTGAAAATATTATCATTTTAATATGATAAAGATATACAATATTCAATTTTGATTTAAAATTGAAAAATGAAGTTGGAATCATTTTAAAACGAATTTATAAACGATTTATAAAATATGTTTTAAATCAAAATCGACAAAATATATATAATATATATTATATATATTTAATGGCCTGAGTAGAACGTGCTGCGCATCGACCGTTCGCGAATTTCGACCATTAACTGCAAATTGATGTAATGGGAGATCCGACAGTCGAATTATCCTAAAATTGGAACCATGGGTTCGTATCGAAAATAGCTTTCCAATGAATATAAGAGATTTGAAATCTAATGGTTGGATTTGGAATTATGTCCAAATCAAATTTGGAAAAGGTCGTTGTAAATGCAGTTCGGTGGCCGTTATTGGAAACAGACTGTAAGGGCCTTAATAAAATAATTAAAAATATGGAAAAATTATGTGAAATCATAATAAATGATTTGGAAAGATTTTGGATGAAAAATTCCAAGTTTGAAAAGATTAAAATATATTTTAATCGAAATGAACTAGTTATTAACTAAAATAATAATCCAACGTTTTTAAATAAATAAACTGGATTTGTAAATGGTTTTAACATAACCAGAATTTTCCAAATATGAATTGGAATGGAAATTATCTTTAGGATATTTCGATATTGGATTCCGTGATTATACAGATATTGTTGAGGAATTTGGAAGATATATAAATATCGTTATTCCCAATACGATATTTGTTGATTTCAAAATTTGATATTGAATATAAGCCGATTTAATTTCTATTCAGTGCCTTTTGTTTAATGTTAAATTGGATTTTTGGGTTTATCATGAATAAATAACATTGTTCTTAAATCCAGTTGAGAAAGGTTAAATATTTTAATTAAGATTTAGATAAATTTAGTAATTAATTAATATTTAATTGGAACTAAGATGAAAGTTGATTGTGGGTTTATCGTAAACTGTGTTTTAAACGACATTTGTTCTTTAACCCATTTAACAATGAAAATATAATTTGGAATTTATAAATATTTTATTAAGATTTAAATGGAAATTTTCCAAAGTAAAGTTTTCCAATTTAATATATTAAATTGAAACTGAATGGAAATCGATTGGGTAATAATCGAGATGAGCTTCTGTGGATGAAGACCACTACTATTTATGGAATTAAAAAGGCCTTTCCGCTATTCCATTTATATTATTGGTCTAATACAGGAATTTATATCGATTATATACTGTTATGATTTCCATGTAGATTCCATTTTGATGGAAGATGATTTTGGGTTTATCGTGAACAATGTTTTAAATAACATTTGTTCTTTAACCCAGTTAAAGACAAGATTTATTTCCTTAACTTGAATAATCATTAAATAATGATTTTTGATATTAAAACTAGATTAGAGTTTTAATGAGTCTTTAATTAGATTAGAATGAGGTAATTAAATTTATCGAATTCATGAAATGATCAAGAATGGAGTATCACCGGTTTTACTTCAGGCGATAGTTAAATCTTTAATTAGATTTGAACATAAAAAGGTAATTAACTTTACCCATAACACAGTAGGTGTTGATATGGAGTGCTACCAGTTTTGCTCCATGGGATGAATAGGTTGGGATTGGAAAATAATAAATGATTACTACGGTAAGGTTCGATAATCCCGACTAGTTAATAAAATCTTTTTAAATTGATATCCAAAGGAAGATTAAAGAATAAATTTAAAAGAATTTATCTTTGATAAAATTAATGGGAACCTTTCCCTAATAATGTGAATATTTTATTAAAAGAATATTCTGAATTGGAATGAGGCGTATGATGTGTTTTTATAGTGCTTGACTATTGATTATAAAATTCGCGAGTTATTCGGAAAGACCGGGTTTAACCCATTCTGAATAATCGATATGATGACTAAAGATCGATGATGAAGACGGTGGTTGAAGACTGGAGATCTTCACATCGTTTGGATGATTATTGATGTCTTGATTAGGCTGTACACCCAAGACAAGGTAATAAGTAGTGATCGTCCAAACGTACTTTGAGATCGACCGGATATGCGAGGGCCTATCTCCTGTATTGGACATATGGGACGAGGAATAAGGTACCTCCGGTTTTGTTCAGACCCAGAACGGACTTGTAAATGGATGTGTTTCTGACATTGGATTTCATTTTGTATTGATTGATTTCTATTAAATATATATCTGTTTGGTGGCAGAGAATTTATTCTCTTTCTTAACACCCTTCTCTGAGACATACGAGCTTAGAGGTTATATATCGATAGATATCAGTCATATGGCATGAATTGTCAGTGTGGCATGCTAAGATGCAAATGATTAAGGCTTATGTTGGAAAGCAGAGTCTTGTGGTTAATGATCAAAGCACAGCTTTAAATAGCATTGCTTTGTGTATAGCGTTAATTCGCGAGCCTCAGACCCCGGTATGAAATAGAAACGGGAGAGGACAGTAGAGAGGACATCTGTTTCTTTCTAGCTAGGAGTGGTGTCATGCTATAGACCCAGACATTTTTACTTATGTGGATGATGGAAAGCGAGGTACCTCGGATTTGGGTCTCTAATCGTTCTTGATTTACGCCCCATAGGGCGGGGAAACGTATTGTTCAGGAATAACTAATCCACTAACGTAAGTGTGGACTGGCCCTGCATGCTCCAAGTGCAGTTGCGGCTGAATCCTGAGACACGCGCTAGAGTGTCTCGAATCGGAAGGACGATCCCTTGCCTTGGTTCATGATGGAAGTCCAACATCCAATACGACATTGTGCAGTTTTAATTGCAGAACTAGTATGTCAACATGATATACGGTACCCATGCCATCTATGATTGATACATTTATATTTGAAATTGTTTTTAAACTCTATGCACTTATAGTATTATCAAAATCATTTGTTTTAAACGTACCAAGCATGTTTGGCTATGATAAGGTAAATCTCTATCCTCCGGCTTGCGCTGCATTATGTGATGGGACCTGAGTCTTATAATAGCTTCATTTTTCCAAAAAGCATTGCATTGTTTTATTTTAAACTAAGATTCATGTGGAGCAAACCCATTCCGTATTATGCGACGTGGTCCCATGATTTCCCCAATTTTAAAATAAAGATTAATAACTGTTTTAGTTCTCACACCAGTCCCATGACTGATCAGAGTTTATTTTTTCTACCTAAACTCTGGGTGCCCATATTTTTCACATGGGCATCTAGTAGTTTTGGTTTGTGCAAATATTTATTTTCATAGGATCCTGGATTATAACTGAAGGTATATTCGGGAAGCTTTGTATCCGTGTAATTCTTTCATTTGTGCTAGTGATGTATTTTCCTCTATGCATTGTATTATTTTCCGCTGCTTTGTAATTTATTAAATCTCTGATATTGTATTTCCAATGTATAATATTTATCCATACTCTGGAATATTCTTGTACTCTGATGAAAATTGTTGTAATAGCAATGAAATGTTCTATTGTTTGTGTTCTAATGTGTTGTGTTCTCAACTCAATCTGGTCTTTCCCATAAGGAGAAGTTTGGGCCGTTTCAAGACCATAGTACATTTCAAATTCTTTCAATAAGGAGAGGAAACATCATTTAATGCAACATGGGATGACTCATCATCAAGCGACAGTGATTCAGAAACAGAAAATGCCAATGTATGCTTCATAGCAATGGATGACCAGGTATGGAATTTTGATAAAGAAATTACTAAAGTTTTAAATGATATGCACCAAAGTTATGAAATACTTAGGAAATATTACAATAATAGTTTGATAGAAGTAGATAGATTAAAAATGTCTAATGAAAAGTCGAGTAAAGAAAAGCAATGTCTAGAAGATGAAATTGAAAGGTTTAATGGTAATAAAAATGGAAAGTATTTAACACTTGGAGGTTTTGAAAAACTAAAAAGTGAAAATGAGTCCTTAAAATCAGAAAATCTTTCAATGAAGTCACATATCACAAATCTGAATAAGAAAATAACATCTCTAGGCAATGTTATTTTTAATCATAGTAAAGATTTTGATAAAATGAAAACTAATATTGATAAATATAACGAGGAAAGGATAATCTACAGAAATTATTATTAGCATCTAAAAATAATAGGAATAAGCATAGACTTGGATATACCCCTAAGGCTAAATCAAAGAAAGATAGTACTCAATGTAATAAGTTTGTTAAAGCCACCAAGTTCAAACCAAAACCTAGGAAACTAAAGTTAAATCCTCCAAATAGGTTCATTAACTTATGGGTTACAAAATGGTTAGATAATACATAAAAAGAACAATATATTAATAATCTTATTAATAAGGTTCATTTATCTAATGATTATATTTTGAAAGGGCATTCAAACTCTTCATGGGTTTGGCATCCCAAAAAATAACCCCATGGACCCGAAATAAAAAGGGTACCAGTGTGCATATTTTATAATTTTTCAGGTACTAAATAGTCAATGCTCAAAGCATATAACGAGAAATCTATTGAACCATGGATAAATATGAAAAGGATTTGTTATTGGCATCAGCAAAAGTCGGTAACTCGAAAACTCATATGATTATTTAGTTTATTTCATGTTTTGATTTCCCCACTTGTTCTATTTATATGAAAACTCTACATATTGTCTAGATGTTAATTAGCCAATTTTTTTTAACTTTATGTTGATGACAAAGGGGGAGAAAAGATATAAATATACTAGACAAAATGACAGGGGAAGTGCACGTAGGTAGGGGGAGTCAAATATAAAATGTATTATATTTTATATCTTAAATATTTATATGGTTGTCATCATAAAAAAGGGGAGATTGTTAATACCCTAGGTATTTATTTTGATGAACACAACCATATAAACATTACTACTTACATATCTTTGAGTTGTGCAGTTACATTAGATATATTATGAAGATATTTATAAAGATAAACAAGAATACAAAAGAAGAATTACGGAGGAAGGATAATCAATGCAATTGAAGACTAAAAGCTCTTAGAGAAGAATGCTGAAGAACAGAGGTGTTTGAAGTGATGAGGAGTTGGTTGATCCTTAGAATATCTTGTTAAAGATCCCATGGAAATTATACTTGAAGATAATCAACCATTGACCTTAACCGAATCACCATAATCCACAAATATAAGGAAATTTGAAGTGTAGGAAATTTGCAACATTTATAAGTGTTGCTGTGCTATTTGTAACATAAGTATGTCGACATACCCTTTTTATGTCGACATATAACAGTTTTCCAGAATTTTAAATTCAAATTGGGTAGTTATTTCCCTCCACCCTTTCACCAAAAGACACATCCTTTCATACACTATTTAAAGGCCTCTGGTAATCTTCTACTCCTTCTTCTCCATTTATTCTCTACAAAATTCCATTGAAAACCATCCTACTACTCTTGAAAATTCACTCTCTCTCACTCCTATTCTTTATTTATTTGCATGCCACACAATATCAGAGAGTTGTACATGAATTCATATCATTCTCTTTCTGATTTAATCCTATTTCCTCAAAGAATTCAAAGATATATTGCCATTGGAGGTCTATAGGATCATTATACCAATTCTGCAAGAATCTGTATTGAAGATACGTCTACTTGCCATTGTTTGTTGCTGTTGATAAGGAGAAGGTATATCTTGTAGCCCATGAAAGCAAGATTGTAAATGTGTTCTTGCCGCCCGTGGAAAACAAGCGATTATAGTGAAATTCTGCACGGTAGAGTGAAGGACTGGATGTAGGATTGGTCAATCCGAACCAGTATAAAAATCCTGGTGTTATTTACTTTACTGCATTTTATTTTATTACTTATTTCTTTTGATTTGAATTTGAATAGATATAGTTTATATCTCTAGTGTCTGAGTAGCCTTAAGGTCCTAATAGATTGCTGTAATAAACTTTGTTAAAGAATAGAAGTATGTTATTGTCATCATTACATATATTTTTTGCACACGGTTGTGAATGATAATGTATTGTTGTTGAAGAAAACGTTCATTATTTCTGTGAATATTTAAATAGAAAAGTTTACTACTATTATGGTGTTGTAAATATTGTTTTTTACAATAATTAAAAATGTTATCAAAAGTGCTTATTTGATAGTGGTTAAACATGGTTGAAGTAACAAAAACGCTATGCCTAAAAAACGTTGTACTGAGATTTTAACGATGTTTAGAGAATGTTGTATAAAATTTGAACATCACTTCTTATAAACGTTGTGTAAGTTTAATTTCATATTGTTCACCATTTTTTAATATTTAAATTTACAATGTACAACAAACATTATAATTAAATAAAATGCAACATTGTGGGTATGTTATTAAAATGATTCCTTATTGTTTATAGTATATTGAAAAAACCACATTTTGCAATGTTTAGGTATTGTCATGTAATTTTTTTTTAATAGATATGTGAGACGTCGACAACTATTGGTAAGTGTTGTGCAAATGTTATTTACAATGGCATATGCAATGTTAACTAACTATTGTGAAAGATAAAACTTTACGCAACTATGCATATTACAACGATAAACTAAATGTTTTTAATGTACTTTGATAATATTTTAGCAGCGTTGTTAAATATTTATTTTGTTGTAGTGATTAATTGCTCAATAATAAATTTTTGTTAACTTGCAATTAATTTTTAAATAAATTCATTACATATATAAAATATTTTTAACAGTCCCCCCACTTGATTTTTTTTTTTTTGATATTTTTTGAGCAGTATCTAAAAAATATAAGATTATGCATAAACAAAAATGTCATCCAACTTGAACCTTTGCATAATGAATAAGATTCAGTTTTTACTAGAGTGACACGTGGTCTTGAACTCTATTCCGGACATTAGACCACGCGCAACCTTTTCTATAGTGCAATCAAATAAGCCCATGCATTAATGGTCATTCACGTCTATCCCAGTTTAGTGAACACTCTAGGATTCTTGCCCAAAACTACATAGGAAATGACCACATTTGCACATTCACATAGATGAGTCTATCAATAGTACTCCTGAAGGTAGGTACACCAATCCAAATAGAGTATAGATCTCACTAAGAGTTTCTATTAACTCATCCTGTGATCACTTTAGGAATATATGCTTTTTAATATATAAATTCAGCATGTCCATCTACTATCGCGACACAACTTGTTTTTACCCACTGAACCAAGTTCTTATGTAACGATACGGATTTCGCTCGGATCAAATCGATCGCTAAATCGACCAAGACCATTCAAAACCCAGATACGCTAACTCTGGGCATACAACATATTAGAACAAATAACAGAAGACTTTTATAAACATCGTAATAGTGTTACATCAGAGTATAAAATATATCAGAGTATACCGAAATATAATACAACGGAAGATTAATTTGCAATAAATGTAATACAATGCAGCGAAAACAAATAAAATAACACAACGGAAGAGAACCAATGCTCGGACACAGCTTTAAGCTTCCATCTAGAATGGTGTTAAATGAAATATTTGCAAAACTAAACTACTGACTGCCCATGTGGAAAATATGGGCACCCAGAGTTTAGGTAGAAATAATAAACTCCAGGTTAGTCATGGGACTAGTGTGAGAACTTAAAACAGTTATTAACTTTATTTTAAATAAGGCATATCATAGGACCACGCCGCTAACGCGGAACGGGTTTACTCCATTAGATTGCCAGTGCACAAACAATAATCGGTAATATAGATATGAATCTACTATGCATCAATCAACATGCAATATCCTAATCTACCCAGATTAATCACCACACTTAGATTTTCCAAATCCAATTAGATTTACAGAAATTATTCCTTTGGACTTTATTTCCCGATTTCTATTTCAAATCATTTGAAATACATATCTAGCTTTTATATCAAAGTAGAATTCACTTCAGGATCTCAAACCAAATCATTTGGAAATGTGAATTCCAAAACATAACAATGCATACAAACAAATATGAAATCAAATATCAGGAATCTTCTCTTAGACAAGGCGGTACACGCCTCTCTAACTCGATATATATATATGTGCACCTCCCATGCATGGAGAAAGCTACACGCTGACCACTCAACAACTAAGGTCATGGATCCAGCCCATACTTTTAGTCGTCCAAGTCACCCGATCATTAGCTACATACTTGCTAAATCATTTTATATCCCGAAGTAGGGAAAATCATTTCACCACATAATAATCACAAGTACTTTCACATTATAGTACTTCACATCAGCAATTCACACATATGATTAGTCACTATTAATCACATAATCTTTGAGCTCGTATGGCAAGAGAAAAAATTCTCCGCCACCAAACAGATATATCATCAATAGCAACTAATCGAGTATGTAATGAACTACAATGTAAAACCATAATACATTTCCAAATCATTTCGAAATCATCGGGTTTTAGCCCTCGAAATCCTTTCTGTTTTAGAAAACATTTTTATAAAACCATTCCCTGTCAAAAATCGGGAGTACTATTCTTTTCACTTAAGAAAAATATCATTTCAAAATTGTAACACCCCGCCTCCGCTAGGGTCACTCGACAAGGAATGCACTAGCTTTGGAGGGGCATTATTGGTAAACATGCACAGAAATATCACAAGACAGAACATATATAAATAGCGGAAGTAAAATCAAACTTTCATAACATGAATAAATAAGGTCTAAAGCTTTTTACATCAGAGTACATCAAAACCTGTCTTGCAATAGTAAAGAAGCATAAAGACTTTTTAATAAATTATTCCCCAAGTAAAACAGTAAAGTAGCCATAGCCAAGAGAAGTCCAAGCCATCCATGATGACCTTCAAGCAGAAGAAGTCCGAACTAACAGCATTGTTTCCTCCCTGGAACCTGGGGGGGGGGGGGGAAACGGAAGAAAAGAGGCGAAACAAAACGGGTCAGTCAAAAAGACTGAGTAAGTCCTATCTACTTCCAGTATAAAAACAGGTAAAGGTAACATGACATGCATAAACTGAAAGTAAACATAAGGATAACTACAAGATAGATAAACCAGGGTAGCCGGTTGAACTACTGCGGCAAGGTAAACTAAGGTATCATGATAAACTACGGTGTTATGATAAGTCAAGGTATC